>CM019827.1:39659472-40949472 GCA_009763385.1 Coix lacryma-jobi var. lacryma-jobi
CTGCTGCTCCAAGGCCACGATACGAACTCTCATATCCACCTCTTCTTCCCATGCTTGATTTCGCTGCTGAAGAAGCCTTATCATCTGATTCTCCGCACTCCGATTAGCATGCTTCTCACGCCCTAGCTGCTCTTGCAGCCTGATGATCTCTTGAGCTGCGACTACATTCCTGCGAACCACCTGATCCTTCTCTATGGTCATCTGCTTCAGCTCTTCCTGCATCTTTTCCACTTCTTCATCGAACTCACGCTGAGCTTGCCTTTTCTCATCCCTGACATGGTGATAGGACTCAGTCATACTGCACAAGCTGTGTTGCATGACCGCGTACCCCTTCATTACCGCATACATGGCACTTGCTGCTGGGCCATCACATGCCTGAAGCTCACTAGGACTGCCCTCAATAGCTTCCTGCTTGGTCTGCACCCAAACATCCTTGAACGGGTCAGCCCTCGGAAACACTCCTGCCAGAGCCCGACTGAGGTCTTCCGGGAACCGCTCCATGATGTCCTGGAGAATGAGGAACGCTGCTGACTGCGCACCTTCCCAAGGATCCCTTCCTTTGCTCTCATACATCCAACCGGACCACACAATCCATCTTCCCTGGGCTTCACCACTGCGGTAACATACACCAAAGTGGTGTTTTCCAGAGGCTCTTTCGACCAGAAGTAGCGAGGCTCTCGACCATCCGGGTATCCCACAGAACGCAGAACCCTCCAGAGCAACGTAGGTGTCCCAAACACATCCAGAAACTTTGCCTTGCACCTCTCCGACCTAGGTGCCAACTGGTGTCTGGGAACCCTGCCGCCCGTTGACTTACGTGCGGTTTCCTTAGTCCGTCCCATCTGTAGCAGGATTATCATGATAACATAAGCATAGGTCTTCCAACTCGAGCAATGAATCCATAAAGGGTGGAAGTAATGCAAAAAGGAAAGAAAGCATTATGCCATGATATGTATATGTATGAAAACGTTCCGTACGTCCTTTCCACTACATAAGAACTATGCGGTGGCAAACCACGATACTCTCATACGTTAACTATTTCGTTCTAACGGTGCGTAGTTAGTGTACCTGCAGAAGATCCATTTCAGCCCTGCCCCACAGTATGATAATCATGCATTGCTGAAATTTAAATCTAGATACTCACCTAGGTGTACACCCCGTATACACGTAAGCAGTATATGCACCCATTTAACAGTATCACCCCCGTTACCGCGTACCTTCCCCCGCACCCGTGTGTTGACGTGCGCAGGTTTCAGTATCACTAACACTCCCCTAGGCCGACGGTTGTTCGACCATGCTCTCACAACTTTCCTTACCTTGGCGTAGAGGCAACTGATCCATACATTACCATTCCGAAGAATAGCACCCATACAATTTCACCCTTGCCGTATGGACGACAGAATAAACGAAAATCAAGTATGATGCAAGACCCCTCCAAGTTAGTACTTAAATAAGCCACCTGAGATCCTATGGGCATAAAGGATATGACCACTGGCACACTTATTATATATTTTTAAAAATTTTCCTTCTACCACTTTGTAATGTTTTGAAAATAATTTTTGGACTCCAAATTTTTTCTCATATTATTTTTATTACCAAATTTTTAGTCCTATGACAGTACCCGCTGAATTATGCTCCGATGCCAGCTGTAAGAACCGTCCAATTTATAAGAGCACAAGTACGAAATTCTCCGCCGAGGCAGTAAATTTGTGGCACTTGAGCCCCTATAAACCCGGTAGTCCGTGAAATCACGAAGGATTTCAAACTTTCCAACATCAACAACATAGGATCGTAATATTCAGCATCGACCGTCACACGACAGAGATTACATAAATAGTTCGGAGTAGCAACTTAGTTATTACAAACCAGGTTTGAAAACAGTAGCGGAAGCTTAACTTGAAACGTTGTTCCGAAATTCACCCACACACTTAGTGATTACAGTGCCATTTAGTAGTCATCCTTAACATAGCAAAAGATACGAACAGAAGAGGTCATTGCCCGGACCTAGAAATCACCCGAGGCTGGAAAGAGACAATTGATGCAATAACCATGGAAGACCTGGCCATCTGCAACAACAAAGGGTAGAACCCTGAGTACGAGAAGGTACTCAGCTAGACTTACCCGCTTAAACCAGAAATAAGTTGACCTCAAGGAGTATGCAAGGCTAGTATATAGTGGAGGCTGGTAATGGACCACATTTTTGCATAAAAGCCATTTGTTAATTAAGTAGTTCTCCTGCCTTTAGCTGTCAATTTAAATAGTAATTATCCTATTTACTAGATTAGCAAACTGCACTATAGCAAACATGGTAGTGATCCAACATCACCAAAAATGTAACAAACAGACCGAGTACCATTTCCAAAAGTATTATGATATGTCTCGTGTCCACATTTTCAGTATTTCATCAGGTCGATCAGCGTTCGAGTCAAGTGCTCACTATCCAGGAGCGATGGCGATTATAATCGATTCCTAACCAGCTGGTGATTTATTTCCCACACAAACCACACCCACCCGTCGGTGAGCTACAGATGACCACAACATTGTTCCAGGAGTCGCGGTTTCAACCGCCACCATCACACCCGGGCAAGCCCGACTGCCAAGGAGTTGGACTTAACCACCATCACCCGGGTCTTACTATTCGCGCCCCCGCGTCCCACTAACTCTCCACCGTGGCTTCGGCTGATGCGTAGGACCTGAGAGCCGGCCTGGAACAATGAGCGGCTTCGCGGTCGGAACGAGTTATCCTTCCAGCTAAATGTGGGACATGCGTTCAACATGACAAGAAGTCTATCTTACAAGATACTGATTCCCATAAAACACGGCTAGAAATACTGTAGCATACACTACAGGAATCTGCCGATCTCCATTTTCCACAACACTCAGTTATCCCACTTAATGGAAATATCCGGTTAATCGCCAAGTACCACCTATTACTCGCGGTAACATGAAGGTTGCCCGACTTCTACCGGTCTAAGCAATTCTAAGCATAACTCGGACCTGATTCTATATAGGTATCAAGGATAATATTTCAAGATAACAAGGTATGAATAGTGATGCATCAACGGTATCAAACAACTCCTATACTTAATGCAACAAACATAAACAGATTAAGTTAATTATAAACTGTAGGTAGTTAGAAATGCTCCGGGCTTGCCTTTCTCGAAGTGCTCGTTGGTGATTCGGGCACTCCGGAAGTTCTTCTTCAAACTCTTCCCCGACAGCTCTGGTTCCTGCTCTGGGGCCCTGCTCCTCGTTTTCCCGCTGCTATCACTGTCTCTTCTACCGAACCTGTTATGATGCATATGCGAGAATGAATGGATGATACATGGGCATAGAAAATGCATTGCAATTGAATTGACCGAATAGGTGCATATTTCCTCTCCGGTAGAGTACAACATTCTATTTAGAGAGAAGCTACACCACTCATGCAAAATAGTCAACATGCATACACTGAAAAGACTATTTTTACCTCTGCTGGTTTCCACATAAAAGAGACACAAAGCTTAATTAAATAAACTAATTATTCTACTAAAAACAAGCTTATAACTGCAACCTTATAGCTAACAGCTTCAGAAAAATCTACAAAATTACTGTAGGTTCCTAACAGAAAATAAAGCATATGTACAAATTTCAGGACAATTGCATATATACATAATTCTGTATGAAAAAGACAAATATCAGGGTGAAAAGGTACTTTGAACTACACCCTATCTTAAAAAGTGTCAAACAACAAATTCATATTTTTTTTTAGAACTTTTTAGCATAAGAGCAGTCTATAAAAATTATGAGACTCAAATTCCATATATTTTTATTACTACAAATTATACCAGAAAACAGCATTTAATTATTTAAAGGTTAACTTCAAATTATTTCACAACCAAACAGTAGTTATCATTTTTCTGTGACTCTACATCATTACACAGTTCATCAAAACAAATCTCATATTTTTCTGAGCAAAACATGATTTATTATACATTAAACAAGATATCAGCCTAAACATAAATTAATTACTACTGCACATAAAATTATCATAACAGAGCATATTATATTTTTCATGTACAGATCTCATCAAAACAAACTTAACAAAATTGGTTTCACATTTATTGGATTAACAGAACACAAGTTATGATTTAAACAAGCATTATCAGCATTTCTGAAAAACATATATTCAAAACACTAAACCCTAACTGCTACATGCACCCGACACAACTGCAACCCAAGCGGCTGACAACGGGCCCGTGGTCAAAGCGACCCCACCTGTACACACAGGAAAAACAGAGGATTGAGTTGCTCGCCGGAGCTCGCGAAACCACCTCCGACTCTACTCAACCATCCGCGCGAATGGTACACTCTGACCCTAGCGACACTACGGATCGAGCACGACACCGGCCATGGCGGTCACGGCGGCGCGGGCTCACCACGCCGGGCAACCTCCGGCCATGCGAGGCTAACCAAACACGATTCTTACTCCTCGTCCCACGGATCTAGCGCAAGGCTCAGACGCCACTGATTTCACTCCGAAAGCTCGGGGACCACGCCATGCCATTCCTCCGGCAACAATGGCGGACGAGGCGATGGCGGCGGACCGAGGCAACCAAACCCTAATCGGCTTAAACCGACTTCACTACCTTCTTCCTGGACGCTCACTGACTCGCGAACGCTAGCTAGAACATCTTGGAACCCACGGGAAGGGAGCGACCACGGCGGACCGAGCTCGGCGGTCATGGCGGCCATGGCGGAAGCTCGTCCCGCGGCTTACCTAGGCACTTCTAGCGAGAGCTGGCTACGGCACGCGAGCAGGAGGCGAAGGCGAGGTTGGCGGTGCGGTTTGCGGGACGAATGCGCGGCGAGACGACGGCGGACGGCGGCTTCCCCTTTTCGCCCGCACGGTCGCCGGCGAGAGCGCAAGGCGAAGCAGAGAGGGAGAATGAGCGCGTCGGGAGGAGGAAGGCGTGCGCGGGCGGTCAAGGCTCGCCACGCCGCGCGCGCTGGCTGGCTTCGGCCGGGAATCGAACGCCACGCGGCGTTCTTCCTCTGCGCGCGGTCGGCCACTGAAGCCGACTGATTCAAACTGAATCGGGCGATTCAGTTGGCTAATGGCCGACTGACGGCCCATTTTCAAACGCGATTAACTCACTAACCATTCCATCAAACGCTAAACCAACTGCACCATTGGTTAGAGCTATACACTGACTGCAACTTTGGTTAAAGATTGACAACTAGTTCGGCTTGGGTTGAGCTCAGATCGATGCCAAACATGGCTTGACCGAACTGGTTTTCAGATTTAGGACTTAGGAAAATTTCCAAGTCTAAAACCCTTCCAATTCTGTCTTGTGGACCCTAAAACACCATGCTAAACCCATTTTCATGAGTTGGTCCTTAAACAACTTTTGTTCTATACTAAATTCTACACACTTTGCTTAAGGGCCCACAGCCATGCAAAGCTTCTATCGAGGAGGTCTTTGTTAGTCAAACAAAAGGACTTTAGAGGCTCTATAGGGTTGACTAGGGTTTAACTACTTGATTAGGCAAAATGACCAGCATAAACATGCTTTCATTTTGACCTCTCAACAAGGTTAGATGGTTAGAAAGATTAACCACTCCAAAGCAAGACAAGCAACACTTTATCAAAGCAACTTATAAGCAAGCAAGCACATGAAATGACATTTTATGTGAGAAAAAGAATAACATATGAATGCTTCATGATCATGAGATGATTATGCATGATGAGAAATGATGTCATGCTAGCTTAACACCAGAGGTGTTACAGGGGGCTCCCTCCCCGACGCTCCTGAGGGTGGGGGCTCGACGCCCTCTCTTGCTGCACGCTCCTCCGTGGGCTCGACACCGCCCTCGACGGCTCACGACGGTCGGGCCCGGAGCCCTTCTCGATGCGGTGGCCGTCCTTCGAGGTCCGGCTTTTCTCGAGACCCCCTGCCCGAGTCGGCGCGGGAGCGGCCTCCTTCGGCGCCGCGACGGTGACGCTCCGGGTTCGCGGCTTCGTCGTGACGGGGGGAGCATCCAGCTGGGAACTTTGAGTACCCTAGGCCTCGGACGAGGCGGGGCTGGGCGCGGCCCTCTGCTGCCTCGCCCCGCGCTGTGCCTTCACCGGGGGGATCTCCAGGATATTCTCCTGCACAGGGGAGCGGTCAGCCTGGATGTCGCCAAACCCCGCGCGCCTCAGGCGCGGGCCCATCCCCTCGTCGTCACTCTCATCATCATCATCGTCATCCTCCTCCTCCGAGCTCGAGGGACTAAGCTTGGGGGACTCGTCACCGGGCCGCCGGTTACGATGAGCCTTTGCCAGCCTCTGCTCTCGAGCCGCCCGACGCAAGTTCCTCTCCTTCTCTTTCCTCTTTCTCGAATCCTTGCTCTCTTTTTCTTTTTGGGCAGAGAGGCGCCTCATCTGTGTCTCTTCGGCGTCCTCCCTCACGAGGGGCCTCGAGGCCCGGCACGTGAACGCCCCCTGCGAAAAAGGAAGCATGATGAGGAAAGAACACAGGAAGAGTGCGCAGGGCTTGAAAAAGAAAGAAGGAGGGGAAGCTCGGAGAAGAGCTACCAAGTCGAGGCACCCTTTGTCGGGCGCCATAGGGATCAGCTTGGTGCTCTCCGGGGCAAACGACCCATGGATCGTGATCGACACCCGGGAGATGCCCTCGCTGCAGGTCAACCCCTCCTCGGCCATCCTCGACCCGCTCAGCGCGTCGGCCGTAGCCTTCTCCCCCATTTGGTACAGGAAGAGAGGGCGGTCCGCCAAAGGGGAGACCCTCCGTTGGTGGAACGCCCAGATGACCGCCGGCACAGTCAGCCCCTCCTCGTCCACCAGCTTCTTCATCAGCTTCATCAATGGCACCAGGTGGCGCTGCCTGTCTGCCACGACGCCCCAGGTCCACTGGTCCGGACGCCGGTCAAGGACCCTGCCAGTGTACTGCGGGAAGAATCCCCCCACATTCCGCCGGTAGAACCAGTGCTCGTCCCACCCCGACTGGTTGGACGAGAGCTTGTAGTGGAGGTACTCGCGGGGGACGCGGGCCAACGAGGTCCCGGTCCGCATGGTGATGGCGAGGGAACCGGCGCGCACGAGCCGCTTCCCGCTGGGCCTCAACGCCTTGGTAAAAAGCTCGCCTCGGAAGATGTGAACGAACATCTCCCAGTGCGGCTCCATCTTCAGGTATCCCTCGCACACCGCGGCGAAGATTGCGTGCGGTGAGATCGAGTTGGGGGAGAAATGTTGAAGCTCCACCCCGTAGTGGTGGGTTAACGCCCGCATGAAGCAGCTCGGCGGGACGCCGAGCCCCAAGCGGTGGTAACGGGTGAAGCTCACCACGTACCCCTCCGGTGGTTGCGGCTCCCGGTGGTCCGCCGCCGGGACGATCCACCACGCGGGTTCCCCCTCTGGGTTGGGACGAATAAGCCCCTGGGACACGAGCGAGTCCATCTCGCGCTGCGTCACCTTCGACCGGCTCCAGGCCTCGGCTGACTGCGGCGGGATCTTGTCGGCCATAGCGACGACGGCGTGGGCTTCGACAGAGGGTGAACGGCCGGGAAGATGACTGACCACAGGCTCAGAAGGAAGGAGTGCAAGAGCTGCGGCGGCTACGGGGGCAAAGGCGAAGTAAAAGGCGTCCCTCCTCCTCTCTCAGTATTTATACGAATGAAGCCCAGTGGGCGAGGTTTCCCACAGTGACGAAAAAGGTAACCGCATAGCATTTAATGCGCCCACCTAATTACGTCTCGAGCCGGATGCAGGGTAAACTCCGCAGCTCCAAAACTCGCTCCACTACCCGAGCCCACCACGACCGTCGCTCCAACTCTGCACCCGCCGCCCTTCCTGGCAGACTCCGCCTAAAAAGGCGCGCTCGACGGGACAACAAGATTCCACGCGACGGAGACCTCTTCGAGAAGGTAAAAAACGGGCCCCGGCCCTAAGCCTCGAGGCAGCGAAGGCTGGCCCTCGAAAGGGGGTTCGACAGTCGGCCTCGAGCACCCGAGTCAGGGACACCAAGGGGCGCCACGCGTGGCATCACTCGAGGTCCGAATCCTCGAGGCCCCTCACGTGTATCCAAGGCAGGGCGCATAACGTGCGGTGAGATCCCCTCGGAGGGAGGCATCGAGCCACCGGGTCCTATCGAATGGACCAGGCACTCCTGCAGACCAAGCGCCTGGCCTATGAGATCGCCTCCGGGCTACAGTCGACCCTATCGAACGGGGCACGAGGTCTCACTTGGATTTCCCCATCAATAGCTCACCGGGAACCTCGATACTCGCCCGCTCGCGGTAGTACGAGGAATCCACCCCCCGCGTCCGATTGAAAGGACTCGCGGGGTCACGGGCTAGGGCAACTGGCGTACCGGATAGCTCGAAGAGCCGGACGGTCGGTTCAGCCCGGCACCCCTCGACGGAAGAGGGACGAGTAACTCGGGGACTCGACACCCCCGAACCTAACGAACGTAGCTAACACTCACACTCGCAATAAGCCCACGAGGGAGTTTTCACCACTCCCCCGTGGCCTCGGGGGCTACACCCGCGGGTGTCGCTCGCGCGACACCCGCGGAATCAACATAACCAAACCCTCGAAGAACCAATAGTTGGCCCCCAAGATCTAAGTCAACAAGCCCCTACTCGAGTGCCAGCACTCGAACAGGGGCTCGGGGGCTACTGTCGGGGGAACGCCAAAGGGGTACCCCCAATCAACGCAAATCTAACAGGCCGAACCTAGAACACCAATTAATAAAGGGCCAAGCCATTCTAACCCACCTACCGAGGTCCACGACGATGGCCATCACGGGGTAGCCTGAGCCCGCCAAGACCTCTCAAACCACCTCAGAGTAGCCTGAGCCCGCCTCAGCCGCGCGCACACCTCGAGACCCGGCACAAGGGGCCTCGAGCCTAACCTGATTGTCAATCCCTCGAAGGGGCGTCGCACCCTTCGAGCTGTGTCGGACATCGGATGCCAATCCCACCCTGAGCATTTAATGCCTTCACCTACCCCAGTCACATCCGCCAGTGCGTGGCGTGTGCCGCGATGACCGGGATAGGGTCAAATCCCCTTTTTACCGCTAACATGGGTAAAAAGACGCAAGTACAGTGCTGTTCCAACCACTCCTCGCACTGTGCCACGCTCTAGTCACATCTCGAGACCCAGGTTCTCACAGTACGACCAGGTTTCTCGGGGGCCCACCCATACCTAAGGGGGCTCGAGCCACCCCTTAGGTGTCATCTCGAGGCCGACCCTGCGCCCCTCGAGCCCTGACCGCATTCGTGTGATCGGAGGGCAGGTACCCCCAAGACCCGGTGGAGCCATGCCACGTCCTGTACGAGTCAGGATGGGCAACGTACGACCCCCACGACGCCACGCCTCCACATCCGCGCCCAGTACGGGAGTCACACCTCAAGGACGACCCAACGACGATCCACGTCGGCTACAGCGTCTTCGACAAGACAACGTTCCAACCCCTCACCGTATTGGGCGTCGTACGTCCCAACCCCTATAAACACCATCATGTAACCCCGGCCACCCCTTGCTCTATAAAAGGGGACGCTGGGGCCCTTTTCGCACACGTTACGTTACACAAGTCGCTAGACACCCGAGTCTACGCACACACCCGAGTCCGGACCCCGGTCCACGCTCACCAAGCTTGTATTTGCCCCTGTACAAGCACTTAGGTGCAAGTAATACAAGATCCCCCCCGCTGGACGTAGGGCCTTCTTTGCCCGAACCAGGATAAATCTTGTGTCTTCTTGCATCACCATCCAGGAAGAGAGCACGCGATCACATTACTAGTTGGTGCTATACCCCCGGGGCAGAAACACCGACAACTACTAAAAGGAAAAGAAAAACTAACTATTCCTAACCTAAATCCGTGGGGTCTGGCCGATGAACAGATTAATGTTTTCCTACACACTAACGATCACAACTAACTTAGCAATAAAGGTTTTATCTAGTTCTTCGAACCGTACACACCCTCTGGACTATTTACCTCAGACGTGCACAACGAGGTTTATGATTTAAGAAGAACACCCAACTACGTGGTGGAATTCAAGGCTCCCAGGGCTGTCACCACCTGTTTGCTACCACAGCTATCCGGGGGCTAGCCACAAACTAAGGTATAACTAGTCTAAGCACCGCACTTACACTAATATATACTACTCTAATCTTGCGTCCAAAACTAGAGCACTGATTACTCAGCGAAGAACCCAAACTAGATATAAGCTAAATACTAAGTTATCTATGATCGAAAGCACTCAACAAGAACAATAAGTAAAGAACTTAAATTAAATGCTGAAAGTAGAAGAACACTAAGATAAATTAGAAAAGACTTGGAATTATACCAGAGACTTGGAAGATCCTCTATTACAACTCCAGCTCTTCTCTTCTACACTCTCGCTCTCACTCTAAGTCTCTCAACTAGAGTGTTCCTTCACCAGAGCTTCGCTTACAAGAGAGTGGGACTAATGAGGTGAGGTCTGAGTACAAATGAGCTCGGGGGTCCTATTTATAGCCTAAGGGACCTAGGGGGGGTACTTATGGGCCTAGGGTTAGGTCAAGGGGGGTGAGTGTGCTGGTGGGCGCCAGCCCTAGGTGGCGGCCGCCACCTCCCTAGCCCTTGGATCCACCGCCTCTTCACCAACGGCATCCAGGAGGTCCTCCAAGTCGATTAGGGTTCGGTTAGGGTTGTCCAATAACCGTCACATGGGCAATTAGGCCTTGATCCATGTGACACTGCTTCTTAGCCCTTGGATGAACTGACTTAGGTGAGCAACGACTGCAAATGAGTGTGGAGTGCTTCCCCTGGATTAGTGACATGGCACGGGGGGAGTTTGGGCTTCTCCCCCTGGCGGCCGCCAGCTATGGGTGGCGGGTTCCACCCCTCTTTGGCCCAAAGTGAGCCTAGGCAAGTGGGCTTGCTTCTCGGTGGGTCCATTTGGTCATTTTGCTCAAAAACCCTGCAATTTCCTACATTCAAATAAAACTCAAGGACAAGTGGAAATCGTTAGTTTATAAAAGGTTTTTGTTGATTTTAGGCTCTTGTGTTGTGTTATATGACCTTGTTGATGCTAAGAATATGACACTTAGTGAGCGTCAACAGAGAGATCCCCAAATACCTATGCTAACAAGTAGCAAAGATACCTAGAGAGGTTCCTTGATCAACTCTAGGGCCAAACGAGAAGTCTGGAAACCAAGCGAAGAAGCCGGGAGAGCAAACACACTAAACCGCAACAAGCAGCTGAATCCCGGACTGTCCGACCCTGGGGTCCCGGACTGTCCGCGGCTACTGTGGAGTGTCCGCCAGCCGATCTCGGACTGTCCGCCGGCTAAAAACACAAAACAGCAGTGTTGCTGCAAGTCCCCTGGACAGTCCCGGACTGTCTACGGTTTATACCAGCGGACTGTCCGTCGGTCAACCGAGACCCAAACAGCAGAGACTCGCGGCCACTACTCTGGCCAAGTCCCCGACGCGCGGACTGTCCGCGGGAGGAACGACGGACTGTCCGCGACCTCCCAGTGAGGGCGATTTCGGTCGCCGCTCACACAACTCTTCCCAAATCCGAATCAAAACTCAATCCCACGTTCCCAAACTTGGAGAAGATGATCATGAGGTAGTTAGGAGACTATCCCAAGAAATCATCTGCTCAAATCAACTCAAACACACAAACAGAAATCGAAAGGGGAGGAGTATGAACAAAAAAGGGCCACGAAAATGAAATCAACCCGATCTACTTGTTCATGAGGAGTTAGATGAATTCCTTTGGTGGGAATGATCTCCTCACTATAAAGAACAAGTTGATTCAAACGGATTTCGCAAAGACGTAGTAGAGAGGGAGATCGAGTGACGAGAAAATCGCGGAGAAACGAAGAACGCGAAGAACACGAACAAAACGCGAATCAAGTCATCGATCTGCAACCGTGTGGCTACCACACACTACAACAGTGAGATTACGGTCTCACTTCCTCAAAATCTCCAGTACACAGAGGTATCATTCTCTGCGGATCTCAGCTAGCTACAACAGGGGATTGGGAGAGCAGGAAACCCTAGAAGCAAAGAGCAAATGACTGAGATAGATGAGGAGGTGGGTGTCTCCCCCCACTTATCCTAATTCTAATTCCCACTCTACCCCTAACTAATTACAGAGCGAACCAGCTAAACCCTAGGGTTATTCTGGACCAACTCGTGGTAGGTGGTGATCCGACGCCATGCCCGCACAACTGGTAGCGTTGCCTCGACGCAACCTCACTGATTGCCTCCACGTGCCGCCATCGCTCTGCTTGTCCTTTTCCCGGATGTCGCACCCCCGGTTTTGTGGCCCAAACCGGGAAACCAGCCTTCACAGTCAACCCCCGGTTTTGAGGCCCAAACCGGGAAACCAGCCGACCATCGTCTGAGTTTTGTGGCCCAAACTCAGCAAACCGCAGCACCCAGGTTTTGAGGCCCAAACCTGGAAACCGTCCTCAGCCCAAGTTTTGTGGCCCAAACTCGGAAACCATCAGCACCCAGGTTTTGAGGCCCAAACCTGGAAACCGTCCACTCGGTGGTTTTTCTGTGGCTCAACCCACAATCGAGCCGTAGAAGGGATGCACCGCCCGTGCACCCCGTCCACCCGCAAGTCTTCGCTCGTCGCTGTCCCAGGCTATCAGCCACCACAGCTGATCCTCAGGCCACCGGTCCCTCAGTCCAAGCCTCACGTCCGCCCTTCGCCACTCTCAGTCCATCGGCACGACACGTCTCTACTTGACCTTCACCTTGCCTTTGATCACTGTATCCGTGCTCGACACCTGCACAACACAAGCCAAAGAACATGCGTATCATCCCAGTTGACAATCACTCATCACTCTGAGACTCGGCATACACCCATGTATCCGCAATCTCCCCCTTGATGAGTGCATTGCCAACTACCAACACAAATCATAATGGAGTATAAGAAGAAAGGAAGAAAGAGAGAGAACTCGACCAAATGACCCAAAAGCAAAGCAAAGCCAAAGAAGGTCAAGTGGAAAGAGCAAGACAGCTTGGTTCCCAAAGACATGGGCAACTTCTCGATGCAACCAAGCAAAGCAAAGCTAGCCCTTAAGAAGAGGTAGAACAGGCTCAACACCGCTAGCAGGAAAACTTGAAACCAATTGAAGGATCAACTGAAATTCAAGCAAAACAAAGCTAGCCCTCAAGAAGAGGCAGAACGGGCTCAAACCGCTAGCGAGGAGCTCGATACCAACTGTAACCAACTCAAAAACCAAAAAGTTCGATACCAATTGAAGAGCTGAAAAGAGCTGAAAAAGTTTGCTAGTCCCTCAAGAAAGAGGCAAAGGCTCAACACAACTAGCAAACTCCAAACTCCCCTCAAATAGTGCACACAACCTAGGGAACACATGATTTGTCAGAAGTTTCTCCCCCTTAGTTGAAAATGCACCAGCAAGCAAATGTTCAAGCACTCACTCACTCAAATTTCTCCCCCATGACAGAATATCTCCCTCCAAAAATGCATATGAGTGAAAATGCAAGTTAGCAGCTTCAGGAATATAATCAAGAGAGTGCAAAGATGCTCTACACAATTCTGATCCGATGACTCAGAAAATGCACAGATTGCTAGCAAAGGCTCAAACTGATCACTAAATACGAAATCTGAACAATTGAGCAGAAAGAGCAGTTTTAGTCATTCAGAAAAGGATGTTCACCACAAGAATAGCACTATTCATGTATAGACAAGAATTCAAACAAGTGCTAAACATGTATACAAGGTGAACTACCCCTAGCACAGTTCAATCATCATGTTGCAGAATGAAACATACACTTGTGTATAAAATTTTATCGGAGTTGCAGCGGTGAAATTATACAAGTTCAAAAACAGCATGTGATTGTGAGAGGTTGAAAACTTGTCATTGCCTAACTTCTCAACTGCGCGAAGCCTATGCAGAAGCAATCAGAAGCTTAAAGCAACAGTTTCGGTCATACACTACACAGCTCAAGTTTAACTCACAGGGCAATGAGAAACAGTCTCGAAACTATGATGTGTTGACAAGCAATCCCATCTCGATCTTTTCAAAATTACTTAACTTGGTTCATTTTAATAACAGAATATGAACAGACCAAGCAAGTAAAAGACTCAGAACTAGAGACATAGCAACCTAGCATATATGGAAAGCACAAGTGAATTCAACACATTCTACACATGCTAGTTGCATATCTAAATGGTGAACATTTTCAAGTTTTATATTCATTAATCAAATTCACCATTCAGAAAATAGCTCAGCTCACAACATGTATCAGTTATCAGAAAGAGCATAAGCTACAAGCATCATAAAGCATCAGAGCATTCACTAAGCAAAGCACAGTCACATTCTAAGGATTATATACATGAAGCTTTGAATGTAAATATGCAGAAGAATGATATCAAAGAAAAGATACTAGAAGAAGAAGACCAATTGAAAAACAAAAAGTCAGTGAATGATACAAGAACCAAAATGTTTCCCCCATCTAAAAGGGGAAACACACCAAGCTCACCTCTCAACCTAGCAAAAGTTGATTGGTCCAAAGGCTTGGTGAAAATATCAGCCAACTGATGATGAGTATCGACAAGGCAAAGGTCGATATCACCCTTCTCATAGTGGTCTCGCAGAAAATGAAAGCGCACATCAATGTGTTTGGTCTTTGAGTGCAGCACGGGGTTCTTAGCAACGCTAATCGCACTCGTGCTGTCACAAAGGAAAGGAACGCGAGAAAAGCTCAGACCAAAGTCACGCAAAGTGGTCATCATCCAAAGCAACTGGGAACAGCAGCTAGCCGCAGCAACATACTTAGCCTCCGTGGTAGACTGGGCGACACTAGACTGCTTGCGAGAAGACCATGATACAAGAGAAGAAACAATAAACTGACAAGTCCCAAAAGTGGACTTGCGCTCAATGCGGTAACCAGCAAAATCAGTATCGGAATAACCACAAAGGGAGAGGGTGGAGGAAGCAGAATACCAAATCCCAAACTCAGGAGTGAAGCATAAGTACCTCATAATGCGCTTGACCGCCTAACGGTGAGAGGTGCGCGGCGAAGACTGAAATCGCGCGCAGAGACACACCACGAACTGGATGTCCGGGCGTGTCACCGTCAGGTACAGCAGCGACCCGATCATACTCCGGTACTCCTTCTGGTCCACTGCTTCTCCTTCCTTGTCCGCATCCAGGGCCGTCGTGGTCGACATGGGTGTTGGAAGAGGCTTGGCCTCACCCATATCAAATTTCTTCAGGATCCTTGGTATACTTACCCTGGTGCACAAACGTTCCCTCTCGATTGCTTGATTTGCAATCCGAGGAAAAACATCAACTCGCCCATCATGCTCATCTCAAATTCCCTGCTCATAGTATCTGCAAACTTGGCAACCAAAGCGTGAGAAGAACCACCAAAAAGATATCATCCACGTAAATCTAGACCAAGAGAGTGTCACTCTGCCTTGCTTAGAGAAAGAGCGTTTTATCCACACATCCCTTTTAAAAACCCTTAGCAAGCAAAAAGGTTTTCAACCTATCATACCAGGCTCTAGGGGCTTGTTTCAAACCATACAAAGCTTTGTGAAGTTTAAAAACATGGTTTGGAAACTTGGGATTTTCGAAACCGGGGGGTTGTCTCACATATACTTTCCTCTTCTATGTACCCGTTTAAGAAGGCACTCTTGACATCTATTTGAAAAAGTTTGAAAACCTTTGGATGCAGCAAAAGCCAAGAGTATCCTAATTGCCTCCAACGAGCTACAGGAGAAACGTCTCCTCATAGTCTATCCCCTCCTTCTGACTATACCCCTGGGCTACAAGTCTGGCCTTGTTTCTCACTACATGGCCGTCCTCTCCTTGTTTGTTTTTGAAAACCCATTTTGTCCCTATTGGGTGACACTCAGAGGGAGGAGAAACTAGAACCCAAACCTGATTTCTTTCAAAATTTTCTAACTCCTCATGCATGGCATTGACCCAATCTGGATCCGTCAAAGCGTGTCCAACATCTCAGGGTTCAAAATCAGCAACAAATGTAGAATGAGCAAAGTGAGAGATTTGTTGTGACCTTGACCGAGTGACGTGTTCGCCGATGCTGCCGATCATCTGTTGAGGCGGGTGTTGGCGCTGAATGTGGCGCGGCGCCTCCCGAGCTGAAGTAGCCTCCCCCTCAACAGCAGCTGGTGCCTCCTCAGGTACAAAAGGTACCGCTCTAGGTGGCGGATCCCACGGCCCCTGTTGGTATAAATGAACGCACACTCTACTTTATCCGCAAGCGCACAGATAAGATCTACCGATGTAGCACTTCACCAGAGTAACCCAGTTTTAATATCAAACCCAAGGGAACGGATAGCGTGGAGTCTTAAGTGTATAACCCCTAAGTAACTAACAAGGACGGAGAAGCTAAAAGTATAGAGGGGATCACTAAGGTTATCTAAATCCAACTTAAGAGTGATATGTTTATTATTCTTAATGGGGAAGTTGCCATAAAAGGTCACAACAGAGTATGATTCTTTTATGCAAATGTATAATCCTACCGAGCCTACACACGGGAAGTGGACTATAGAAGAATCAACAAGGCTATAAGAGTCACCCTTGCGAACAACCACTATTACCGGCATTATAGGAGGCATTTTGATGATGAGCTATCAAGTCTAGCACCACGCTACAACACTATCCAACTACTCTAACTCTAGAGCAACTTAGAGTTAAAGTACTCAAAAGAGAGTCATAAACCTTAAGAACAATAAGAACATGGCTCAAACTTAAATATAGATGTTGATTACCGAAACAATCGTTGAAGCAAGTCGATGAAGAACTTGAATCCACAGGTACAAGATGAAGAAGTTGATCCGACAGGCTGGAGCTTCCTTTGATCTCTTCCTCTCTTTCTCTCTTCTAGTTCTGGAATAAGACTAGGTTCTAATCCTACTTGAGGGGTATCTAGTCTTCTACTTGAAAGCTAACTCTTGATTACAACTAGACTAGATGAACTAGATCTAATTCTAGATGAACTAGAAGAGATTCATCTAGAGGGACCTCTACTTCTACATTGGAACCCTAATTTCTGATGTGGAGATGAATAATGAAGAGGGAGATGCCTGGAGAGGGGGGTCTGGGGCTGCTTATATAGCCCTGAGGGATCAACCGCAGCCGTTGGATCAAACCGACTTCAGGGACGGTGGAGATGCGTCCTAGGGTTCGGTGGAGGTAGCTTGCAGAAGACGGAAGCCAGCGGGCCCTAGGGGGGACCGGTCGGTCATAGGGTGGGACCGGTCGGTCCCACCTGGTAGCCTCTCGCGGTGGTCGACCTCCTGGTGTCTTCTTGCGTCCTCTGGAGTCTTCTAGAATAATCCTGACGTGGCAGTTGCGTTATCTCCTGTCGGTTTCCTTCTAGGGGAAGCAATCAGCGCTGGTTTCCTAGTTTAGTCCCTGCAGAATCATAGTTCACCAAAACTCGTGGAATATTATCAGTTAAAACCCTAAACCTTTGTTGGTGATCAAATTCTTGCCCTTTTTATATTTATTTAACCCTTAATTATGGTAGATAACCAGTATCAACAACTCCCCCAAGCTTACCCTTTGCTAGTCCCTTAGCAATACCAAAACTTAACAATGGATCAGAAGTTGCTACTATATCTTCACTTCCAACAAGTATACCTGTCGTTAAACAAAAATTCTCCAAAACATATCCTGTTATTCTTCATGGGGCTTATTACTCTTACCTTAGGTCTTGAATAATTGAGAGATTGAACAATCAAATCAAGCACTATGTGTCTAGTTCTTTCACTTTACCTTTATCCCGGAGTTTTAATTAATTTTTTTCAAAAGCATTAATACATGTGTTGTCAAATTAAACAATGGATCCAAAGAGAAAGTCAACCAACCATTGAATCAAGAAATGCATGTGTATGGAAAAATGGAGTCGGATGCTCTTTTGAATACATTCACTCTCTCTTCTGTTTATCAGAGACATATGGCTATTAGGCTAATTCTACTGTCGGACACGTGCCCATTTTTTCTGGCATTTTTTTTCTCTCTCTCTCTCTTTTTCCTTTTTCTTCGAGGTTCTGGACACTTGTCTCTTTTTATTTCCTCGGGATCTATCTTTTTGAGGTTTCGGACACTTGTCCCTTTTTATTTCCTCGGTTCTTTCTCTTTCTCTTTTTTTCTTTTCTCTCTCTTTTTTTTCTCTCTTTTTTTTCTTTTTTAATAGCCACATGCTTCCAACAAACTTCTGAGAGGGTAGCAACAGATAATTATGAGCATTTATGCGAAAGATGGATGAAATGTGTAAGTGATCTCAATTCAATGGTATGATAACTTTCCACAGGGTCACAAAGCTTAATCTAACTCAATGCAATTATTAGTCATGTTTATATTTAGAAATCTCCGGAATTTTAGTGTTATTTAGAACAAGATAATAGCAGCTCAGATCATCACATGTCATATCTCAATTATCTAAACCTTAGATTAAGTATTTGCCATCCATGTATTTAATTTTATTTTAAGGCATTACTAATTAGGAGAACTCATGCTTTAAAGGCCAGGTACTTGAAAGAAATTAGATAGAGCAACTATTCATCATTTCCATGCAAAATATTAGAGAGAGCAGGTTCTTCTTTGGTCATCAACTTCTTAAAACACACTGGACACACTATTTTATTTATTTAATCTAACACACTTTAAGATAAAAGCTAATAATAGTAGTAGTAGTAGTAGTAATGATAAAGACATACCTGAATCGCGAAGATAACAGGGGTGCGTCTCCCCCAAGCTGTTTTCCCTTAATAGTGTTGAGCCTTCATGTGCTCATATATTTTTGTGTCTTTTTTAATTAATGGTGAGCCTTCATGTGCCAACATATTTTTGTTCTTTTCTTTTTAAGGGTGAGCCTTCATGTGCTCACATATTTTTGGTGTTTTGAATTTGTTTATAGAATGAAAAACTTAAGATACTTATGGGGATACATGGGGGTGCCTCCCCCAAGCTGAATGTTGACGTAGTCGTTTGATCTTGCAATGTAGCAGACTGGCAGTGGATACGTCTATAACACCCGGATTTACGAATAAAACCGAGGTAAAGCATATGTGGGCCCAGGGGGTCCCAAATCCACATATACCACAAAATGTATATCATTACAACACGAACAACGTTTAATAACTTATTACATCACATGAGATTGTTCATCACATCGGCCAACGACCCATTATTACAACGGTAGCGGATGCAGACATCACTCCACAGGGACACCGACTGGGGGTACTCCATCCTTAGAAGTCCGGTACATCTTCTGGATACTCCTCATACTCTCCTTCATCTGGTACCCATTTGAGATTTTTATGTGAACCAACGATAAGCGTCAGCTCACCATGCTCAGCAAGTACAACTGCGGGGGATGCAAGGCTCAAAAGGTTGACCTGGTTGACTGCGGTTAGCACTTTATCTTAATCATATTTTAATGTTAACCTTTCATTACTAAGTATATGATCCCTGTTGTCCCAAAAGTATGATCATTATTATGTTAACAAGAGGTAAGCCACAAACCACCAACATACCCCACCATGAACCACTTATAAAGGATCCGAGCCGCTCGTATCCGTGAGCACGACTGATATATCAGGTTTACACTCTACAGAGGTTGTACACTTTCACCTTAGGCCGTGATTCCCATATGCCGGGGAGAGCCAGTCCCACATTACCTCCTCTATGGAAGTACGGCAGGGTTTCACTACGTAGTCTTTCACTAGCCACTCTAACAAGTAGTAGCCGCAAGGTTTCGGCTTCCAGGCGAATGGAGGCCCCCTTCAAGATGGCACACCTGACAGCCGACCAGTACACATCTTGATAGGCAAGGAAGCCATTCTTTAACCCAGTTCCCCCCTCTAGCGCCTTTCGGTAACTACTACGTGCTAGAGGAAGTCTAGTTACACAACTAAGATCAGAGCCATATAATACCCAAGGTTGCATGGGATCTCCCGGGTGTCGGCTTTAAAAGATAGCTCCCGGGGTGGGTCACTGAGCAACACCAGGCTCCAGTGCCCTTAAATGTGGTTAAAAAGCCTCTTTTAACATTGTTCCATAGTCATTTAATCAGTATTAAACAAATAGCAATATATAGCGTGTAGCGTTTCTAGTCATATTATGCAAAACCCTCCCATAGGTTCAAGGTATACAGTTCAAAGAAACTAGTATGGTCCTATGGTTCATCATATTAGACACATGCATAATGATTACTGGGTCTTGCATTTAATAGGTAACAAGGAAACCGTGGTTTGTACTTGCCTTGGTCACACGCTTGGTCCTGGTACTGCTCTTGCGAAGCCTGCTCCTCAAACACGTCACCGTCTGGACTCGATATATAATCACCAATCATAGCATCCAAACAGTCATTACATGCAAACAAAATATATATCTATTAGAACAGTACACCAAGCATCAAAAACAGTTAGAGAAACATATATAAAACTATTCTACTCGTCGATACGATCAAATGAACATAAAGATCACTCTAATCGGATCTAAAATGAGAAAGTTATAAAGAAAACAAGTTTCAGGGGCACTTTTGTAAATAAAATCATTTGCCTAGGGGCTAGCCTGCGAAAACCGAGGACTAAACCGTAAATAAATGTAGCCAGCGGGGGCTAACACGCGAAAATGCATCCTCTGGACGGCGGGCACTAAAACTGAAGACTCCAGGGGCCAAACCGAAAGAAAACAGGACTTAAAAGAAATTCTTTTGAACTGGCCAGGACTGCGGGTTTATTTCTTGTAAACGCGGGGGCTTTTCTGCAAAACGCACGGCGACTGCCGCACTGGCGCCGACACGACGCCACGTGGCGCAACACGACTGGGCGGGTCCACCAGCTGGCGGTGGACCGCGAGCAGGGCGCGGGTGCACAGGTCCACCGACCCGGTGCATACCCCTTCGCGGGTGGCTTCTAATCCTAGCTGCTCAACGCCGGATGGACGGCGCAGAGGGCCCGGAGCGGTGCGAAGCGGCGGCGGGCGGCGACGGGGTTGTCGGCGAGCGGCGGCGCGCCATGGGTGGCGCTCGGGATCTCGCCGTCCGGGCGCTCCCGACCGCGGCTGACCACACGGGCGGCACCAGAGCAGAGCGGGGAAGACGACAAGCATGCTGGAAGGCTCGGCTTCGACAGAGGGGCTCACCAAGGTGTTGTACGGCGGCGGAGCGGATCTGCAAAACGGGAAAAACTCCGGTGAGCTCGGGTTTGCGCAAAACAACAGAGAAAGGGCTTTGGGGTCTTGATGGCGGATGCGGCAACACCTTCGGCGGCTCGGAGAGAGGCTAGGGCAACCGGCGGAGCCCCGGGTCGGCGGCAGAGAGAGAGCGGGGGTGAGTGGCGTGAGGGAGAGGCGAGGGGCTTTGCCCTGGCCTTTATAGGCTTCAGGGGAGGCGGCGAGGGGTCGGGGAACTCCCCCGGGTGGTTGATGGAAGCCTGAGTGGCCATAAAGGCCACTCCCGCAGTGGTTTCGGGAGAGGGACGGGCGACGGCGGCGCGGACGCTGAGCGTCATGAGGTAGGGGAAGGGGCGCGGGGCTGACAGGTGGGGTCGGGGTGGCAGGCGGGCGGGTGCGCCTGTCACGCGGGGCCCGGCTGGCAGCGCGAGGGAGCGGGCGCAGGCGCTACGCGCGCGGGCTCGCGGGAGAGCGGAGCAGGCCGACTCGGGCGACTGGGCCGCGGCGCTGCGGCGCGTGCGAGAGAGAGAGAGCGGGTCGGGCACTGGGCCGGAGCAGGCCAAGGCCCGAGCGGGGAGAGGCGGGGAGAGGGAGGGAGAAAGGCGACGCGGGCTGGGCCGCTTTGCCTAGCTGGGCCAAAAGAGTGAGGGAGGGGTGGAGAGAAAAAGAAAAGCCTTTTCTTTTATTTTCCTTTTGAAAACTTGCCCAAATTCAAATCAAATTTGAATTTGAACCACTCAACACTATTCCTACACTCAAGCAAAATATTATGCTCCAGCATGAATGCAACAAAAACGTTTCTAAACTCCGAGATATTTTATTAATTCACTAAAAATTATTATTTGACCTATGTGTTGCATGAAAGACAAATAAATAAATTCATATTAAATTCTATTTTCTTAAAAGCGATTTTTCAGGGTGTCACAAACCTACCCCCTTAGGATGAATCTCGTCCTCGAGATTCGGAAGATAGAAAAAGATTGGGATACTCTGATCTTAGATCCTCTTCTCTTTCCCAAGTGGCCTCATCCTCAGAGTGCCGATTCCACTGAACCTTACACATCCTGATTATCTTGCTCCGAGTAATTCTCTCTGCGGTATCCAAAATTTTGATAGGATATTCTGCATAAGTGAGATCTCCCTTGATGTCCAATTCCTCCAAGGGTAACTGTTCTTCGGGTACTCGCAAACATTTCTTTATCTGCGATACATGAAACACATTATGTACCCCTGAAAGACTTTCTGGCAACTCAAGCTGATAAGCCACTTCACCTCTTCTATCTGAGATTCTGAACGGTCCCACATACCTGGGTGCTAACTTGCCTTTGGCATGAAACCTCTTGGTTCCTCTCATAGGTGATACCTTTAGATAAACATAATTCCCGATTTCAAACTCTAGATTTCGTCTTCTGTTGTCTGCGTAACTTTTCTGTCTTGACTGAGCTATTTTCAGATTCTGCCTGATTATATGAACTTGATTTTCTGCCTCTTTTAAAACTTCTGGTCCAAAAACTTGACTTTCACCAGTCTGATTCCAGAACAAAGAAGTTCGACACTGCCTTCCGTATAATGCCTCAAAAGGTGACATTTTTAAACTTTTCTGATAGCTGTTGTTATACGAAAACTCTGCATAAGCCAAACTCTTGTCCCAACTGATTCCATACTGAAGTGCACATGCCCGTAACATATCCTCGAGAATCTGATTCGTTCTTTGTCTGCCCATCAGTCTGCGGATGATATGCTGAGCTGAAGTTGAGTTTGGTTCCCAATGATTCATGGAACTTCTGCCAGAACTTGGATGTAAACTGAGTCCCTCTATCAGACATGATTTTCTTAGGAACTCCATGCAAACATACTATTCTTTCCATATAAAGCTCTGCTAGCTTAGCTCCTGTGTAAGTGGTTTTGACAGGAAGGAAATGTGCCACTTTGGTTAACCGATCCACTATAACCCATATTGAATCATAACCTTTCTGAGTACGGGGTAAACCCACTATGAAGTCCATTCCTACTTCTTCCCACTTCCATTCTGGAATTTTCATGGGTTGAAGCAGTCCTGCAGGTCTTTGATGTTCTGCTTTAACTCTTTGACATGTATCACAAATTGCAACATATTCAGCTATTTCCCTCTTCATACCACACCACCAATACTTTTCTCTCAGATCTAGGTACATCTTTGTACTGCCTGGATGAATTGAGTATGCTAAGTTATGAGCTTCACTAAGAATCATATCCTTGACTGACTTGATATCCGACACACAGATTCTCTTACCATGCCACACAGTCCCTTGTTCATCCATTCTGAAACCAGGTGCTTTGCCAACTACTATGCATTCTACAATGGCTATGATGTCCTCATCCTTCAACTGACCTTTATGGATTTCTTGTTCAAGAACAGGTTCCAATTCTAACTCCACTGTGTGAGCAACGATTGCTAGGTTTAACTTTCCAAATTCTTCTGCTAACTCTGCCGGGAACTGAGATGTTCTAACCATATTTGCATAACTTCTTCGACTGAGAGCATCTGCCACAACATTTGCTTTTCCTGGATGATAGTGTACTTTGAGATCATAATCCTTGATCAATTCCAACCATCTTCTTTGCCTTAAATTCAGATCTGACTGAGTAAAGATATACTTTAATCTCTTATGATCAGTATAAATCTCACACTTGTGACCTATCAGATAGTGTCTCCATATTTTCAAAGCATGCACAACTGCGGCCAGTTCCAGATCATGAGTCGAGTAGTTGAGTTCATGCTTTCTTAATTGTCATGACGCATATGCCACTACCTTGCCATCTTGCATAAGAACACATCCCAAACCTTGCCTGGATGCATCACAGTATATCGAGAAACTTCTGGTGAGATTTGGCAGAACTAACACTGGTGCGGTTGTCAACCTCTTCTTTAACTCTTCAAAATTTTCCTGACACTTCTCTGACCAGACAAACTTAGCATTTTTCTCAAGTAACGCTGTCATTGGCTTGGCAAGCTTAGAAAACCCTTCTATGAATCTTCGGTAGTATCCGGCCATACCCAGAAAACTATGAATTTCACTGACATCCTTGGGTGGATTCCAACTCAACACATCTTGAACTTTCTTTGGATCTACTGCTACTCCACCGTTTGAGATAACATGCCCAAGAAAGGATACTTCCTTTAACCAAAACTCACACTTGCTCAACTTGGCATATAACTCATTCTCCCTGAGCTTTTGCAACACTAGCCTCAGATGTTCCTCGTGTTCCTCTTCTGTTAGGGGAAGGGACCCTCGGCAGGGGCGCCACGCAGGCTGGCTTAACAAAACGGCCCGCGCACCTTCGCCGTCTATCCCCCTATTTCATCCTGTCAAGTCTCTTAGGTCGCAAATCAAACCTCTGAACACTGACCCAATCTTCGGAAGCGTTCAGGTACATTTTGCAGGAAAAGGGCGTGAGGAGCGAGGGGAGTGACCCTCGCGCATCCCGCCTACCTTCGCCAAGAGGCCCAAACCCAACTGGTGGCGAAGGACCTCAAGCTCTGCGACTGGACGGACACCTCCGCAGGACGAAGGTCAGCCCTCGTCTTTCCATCGCGAGGCTGAGGCGTGACGACAACGCGGCAGGCGACCCTCGCCGGCCTTCGAGGCCATTCCACTTGGAGCGATGGGTCTGGCAAGCGTCAGTGGAGCGCTGGCCCGAGGGCAAGCGAGATCGAGGGTCCGGCACTCGTTCTCCCCTCTCGAAGGTGATAAGAATCAGGTGGCGGCGCGCGGGAAGGAGGCTGACTAGGGCTTTCACCTTGGCTGTGTTTTTACGTTGTTACCCCTCCTCCCTGTGTGGAGCCAGGGAATCTTTTCTGTACCCTTTTGTAATTGATCCCATGACCCTTGGTATTCCCTATAAATACCAAGGGGTGAACAGTGTAAAGGGACGATTTTGTTTGGGGAATAGAGCCACGTCAACCTTGTCTTTGTTTCCTCAACCTTCGATGTTGCTCCCGACACTTGGTCACCTTCGCCACTCCCCTGCACAAGTGCGGAGGTGGGGCAAGCGTGTTACCAACAGTTTGGCGCCATCCGTGGGGACCGAAGTTCGAAATGGCAGGGAACAGGAGAGCGCCCACAGCAAGGGACCGACGCGTCGCCAGTGAGACAGCGTCGGTGGTTCCGCCCGCTGAGGAGATTGTGCAACCCTCGGGAGCAGAGGGTGCCACCCCAGAATCTGAAGTCCCAGGCCCCCAGGCCTGAGTGGTGGCACAGCCGCACCCCCACACTTCTGGAGAAGGAGAGGGGAGAGATGAAGAAGAGTTGGGCCTCGAGGCCCTCGAAAGACTTCAGGCTGAGCTGCAAGAGAAGAAGAGGCGCCTGGATCAGCTTGAGAGGCACAACCGGTTGCGCTCGATCAGGCAAAGAGCAGATGAGGCCAGGGAACAGCTTCGCCGAATGGAGGAATCCCTCGCTGCGGCTGAAGCCGAAGCCGAGGGATGGAATGATGAGGAAATGCCCCCGCTGCAAGAGGGGAATGAGGAGCGGGGTCAAGACAACCTTCGTCGCCATCCACCCCCCCCACCACCACCAATTCACCCAGAACCACATCCTATGAGGCCACCCAACTATCACCAACTCTACCCAGATGAGAGAGAGCCTAACCTTCGCAACCAACGAAGACCTCAACAACACCAAATGCCCTATGACCCAAAGTCTCCACTCTCCCAAATGCTCCAAACCCAACCCTGGCCACCGTGCTATAAGCCATAAAACCTGCCCCGATACGACGGGCTCTCCGACCCTCGCCAATTCATAATGAGCTATGAAGCAGCAGTTGCCACAACATGCGGGGATGAATCAACAATGGCAAAGTCTTTTGTCATTATCTTGCGAGACATTGCACAAACCTGGTACAGCAACCTCCGCCCCGGAACAGTGGATTCCTAGGCCAACCTAAGAGACAGGCTCTGCACAAACTTCAAAGGCATCACTCCTGCCCCATGCAACCCCATTGAGTTGTTCAACTGCAAGCAAGAAGAGCGCAAACCACTTCAAGATTATTGGCGGAGGTTCATCCAAATCAGAGCAAGAACCCCGGGAATATCCGACGAGGCTATCATCCTCGCTGCAGTCAGCGGTCTGCGCCCAGGCCCATGCTCTTCGAAATTCGCCAGGAAGCCAGCTAACACAATCGAGGAATTACACGAGACAATGGAAAGATACTGTAGAGCAGACATGGACTTTAGAGCGAAGTCCGATGCTCGGAGGTCGCAGCAGAAGCCGCAGCCGGGGCCACAACCAAGAGTAAACAACCCTCGCCAAGAACAAAGCAACATCGGTGCCATCAACAAACCAATACACTATGAACACCAAGGACGGGGCACTCAACCTCCGAACAACCAAAACCCCCAAGGTTTGCCACCCCAGCCAGATCAGCGGAACCAGCAAAAAGACCCCGCGAAAATGTATTGTCATTTTTGTGGTCTTGGAAAGGGGCACACCACCAAACAATGTGAATGCTTTGCGAAGGGAAAAGAGTTCCAGGAGTCCAAAAGAGCCGCTTCGGCAGACACATGAACCATCAACCACACCAGGAAACCAAATTTCCACCCACCAAACCCTCCATACCACTATACCCCCATAAACTACGGCCTACCCTCGCAACAAACCATCTACGCTCACCACCCACTCTACAACCAAGCCTCTTATCAGCCAACCACCATCCCACAACACCAAAATCCACCATACACAGTCACATATCCAACAACCCCCCAAACCCAAACCCCAACCACCCAACAAGTCAACAACGCTTTACCGCCACCGCCACCAATACCCGCTCTACCAGCGCCTCAACCTGTCAAACCCGAAACCCAGAGCCAAACGACCATCAACAACCCAACATCAACCTTCGGTGTAATACTAGCTATCACCGGAGGTTCAAATGAAGACCATGGCAACAAGCGGCAGAGAAAAGAACATGCCAGACGGGTGCACCATGTAGCCGTTGAGGGTCCACACAAATTTGGTCGTTGGTCCCACATTCCCATAACCTTCGACTCCAGTGATATGAAGTTGAGAGATTACCCACATACCGACGCCATGGTGATCGAGACCAATCTAGCAGGGTGGACTGTCACTAAAATTCTGGTCGACACAGGAAGCTCCGCAGACATCCTGTTCGCCTCAACCTTTGACAGCATGAAGCTTGATAGGAACCTACTACAACCTGCTGACAACCCTTTATACGGCTTCGGCGGTCAACAAGTGAGAGCCATCGGGAAAATTTCTTTGCCCGTAACCTTCGGCGACCAGATCAATTGCAGAACCGAGCATTTAACCTTCGACGTGGTCGACATGTTCTATCCGTACAATGCCATATTTGGCCGAGGGGTAACCAACATATTCAACGCAGTCATCCACCCCGCTTACCTCTGCATGAAGCTTCCCGCTCCGAAGGGAGTGGTCGCAGTATATGGAGACCAAGACATTGCAAGGGCAGCCGAGGGAACAGTAGCACCAGGACAACGTAATGTCCACAACCTGTCGAAACCCCAAGTTACAAACCTCAATGACGAAGGTAAGGTGTGCACTGACAAAATAAAGGTGTCACCCAAGGAAGAAACCAAACAAGTGCAACTCTTCGAGGGTAACGCTGAAAGAAAGTTGTTCATCTCAGCCAACCTAGCCCCCCAATCAGAAAGCGACCTCGTCACTTTCCTCACAGGAAACTCCGACACCTTCGCCTGGTCCGCGGAGGACTTAAGAGGAGTGGACAGAACCCTGATAGAGCACAGCCTAAACATCAAACCGGGCTACCGCCCGGTCAAACAAAAGCTTCGCAAAATGTCAGAAGAAAGGAAAGAGGCAGCGAAGGCCGAGGTAAAAAGGCTCTTGGACACAGGCGTCATCCGCCCGGTCAAGTACCCAACATGGCTCTCAAACGTGGTACTAGTACAGAAAAAGAACAACAAATGGCGAATGTGCGTAGATTTCACGTGCTTGAACAAGGCTTGCCCGAAGGATGATTTTCCCCTCCCCAACATAAGCACCTTGTTTGACAGGGCAGCCGGCTGCCAAATGCTATCTTTACTCGACTGCTTTTCGGGGTACCACCAGATTTGGATGAATGAAGAAGATGAGGAGAAAACAAGTTTCATCACACCCTCGGGAACTTTTTGTTTTCGGAGAATGGCAGAAGGCCTAAGAAACGCGGGTTCAACCTTCGCTCGTATGACATCCGAGGTCTTCAAAGATGAACACTCCGTCTCCGCTTATGTTGATGACCTGGTTGTCCAAAGCAAGTTAAAAGAAAACCACATTTCGGACCTGTCGAGAGTGTTCAGCAACCTCCGGTGCGCTGGATTAAAGCTGAACCCCGAAAAATGTGTTTTTGGGGTAAGTGAAGGAAAGCTGCTGGGTTGTATCGTCTCTGCAAGGGGAATTGAAGCTAACCCCGACAAGATTGATGCTATCATCAACATGGAACCCCCGACAACCAAAAAAGCAGCCCAGCGCTTATCAGGCCAATTAGCAGCTCTCAGCAGATTCATTTCCAGATCAGCTGAGCGAGGGTTACCCTTCTTCGAAAGCTTGAGAAGCACCGCGCCATTCAACTGGGGACCCCAGCAGCAGAAAGCTTTCGAAGACTTGAAGAAGTATCTCACCAGCTTGACTGTTTTAACCAGCCCAAGCAAAGGGGACTTGTTACTGCTGTACGTCGCAGCCTCGCCTCACGCAGCGAGCGCAGTCTTGATCAAAGAGTTGCACAAGAACAACAAAACCAGGCAAGCCCCAATCTACTACGTATCAGAAACCCTCGAAGGGCCTAAACGAAATTACTCAGAGCTCGAGTAGATAGCGTACGCAGTAGTCGTGGCATCAAGAAAGCTCAAGCACTGTTTCCAAGCATATGAAATCCATGTACCCTCGGCTTTTCCCCTCAAGAACATTTTCAAAAACAACGAGGCAGTCGGAAGAATAGCCAAATGGGCAGTTGAACTCAATAGCTATGCCCTAACCTTCATCGTTCGAACAGCAATCAAATCCCAGGCGCTAGCAGATTTCATAGCAGAATGGACCCCAGACCCTCGCAAAGATGAACCTCACCAAGACCCATTTTGGACTGTGTATGTCGACGGAGCCTGGGGTGCAACTGGCGCAGAGGCCTCGGCCATTCTAGTCTCGCCATCCGGATCTAAGCTAAGATACGCAAGAAGACTTGACTTCAAATGTACAAACAACTCCGCAGAATACGAAGCTGTGGTACTCGCTCTCTCAAGGCTTCGGTCACTGTCAGTCCGAAGGGCAGTCATCTGCACAGACTCACAGGTCATCGCGGGGCACATTGAGAAGAATTACAAGGCCAGAGATCCAGAGCTGCAAAAGTACTTTCAACATGTCCGAAGGTTAGAGTCCTTTTTCCTCGGCATATCAGTAAAAGCAATACCAAGGTCAGAAAACAATGAAGCAGACTGCCTAGCTAAAGCAGCCGCACAACAATTACAGCTTCCACCAGATGTGTTCTACGAGGTTACCACTCGGTCAGCTTTCGAAGCTTCTGAAATCAGCGTCAAGCTGATCAGCGCAATTCAGTGCGAGGATTGGAGAGCACCTATCATGGCCTACATCAAGGGGCTCCATGAATCAAACAACAGAGAAGAAGAAAACAGACTAAAGCAAAGAGTGCGAGGGTACAAGATTGTTGACAACACCTTGTACAAAGCTTCGGTAACCTCGCCATGGCTCAAATGTGTGTCACAGTCCGAAGGCAATGACATTCTCAAGCTCATCCGCGAGGGCATCTGTGGTTCTCACAACGGCCCGAGGGCTCTAGTCGGCAAAGCGTTCCGGCAGGGTTTCTACTGGCCAACAACATTAAGAGATGCGGAAACCATCGTCAAGCATTGCGAGGGTTGCCAACTGATGGCAAAGAACCAAAACGCTCCAGGGGCACCTACAACTCTCATATGCCCAACCTGGCCTCTGCAAAGGTGGGCGATGGACCTCGTAGGCCCACTACCGACGGCTCTAGGGAACCTTCGCTATGCGGTGGTAGCTGTGGAATACTTCACAAAGTGGATTGAAACAAGGCCATTGTCCTCCATCACTTCCTTCGCAGTAAAAAAGTTTTTCTAGCAACAAATAGTCTGTCGCTTTGGAGTTCCTCAACATCTAACCGTCGACAATGGCACTCAGTTTGACAGCGAGGTCTTCAAAGAATTTTGTGCGCAAATTGGGACAATGTTATGCTTCGCCTCCGTCCGGCACCCACAATCCAATGGCCTGGTTGAAAGAGCCAATGCGACAATATTCCAAGCTATATCCAAAAAGTTGCAGGGTAGACCTAAGGGTAAATGGGCTGATGAACTACCTTCGGTCACCTGGTCTCACAACACCTCAGAATGCAGAGCAACAAAATTCACTCCTTTCAAACTTTTGTTCGGCGAAGAAGCGGTCCTTCCAGAAGAACTAAAATATGGGTCGCTCAGAACAACCCTCGCATCTGACGAGCAAGCCCAACCGCTTGATAAAGACCTACTCGAAGAAGCAAGATGCAACGCAGTGCACAACCTTCGTAAGTACCAAGAAGAAACCAAAAAATGGAGAGATAAAAAGATCAGAATCAAAGATTTGCAGAAGGGTGACCTCGTCCTCATCAGAAAACAAAACGCCAGCTTGGCAGGAAAATTTCAGCCCAAGTGGACAGGTCCATACTTGATTGTGGACAGCAATCGCCTCGGTTCTTTCCACCTCTCCGACAGCGAAGGAAACATCCTGCCTCACACCTGGAACATCGACGACCTTCGCAAATACTACCAATAGCGGAGCCTTAGCGAGCACTCGCATTATGTAATTCGTGGTTTCCTCCATCTTCTACGAATGTAACGAACAAAAGGAGCTGCACTCTTTTTCCTTACGAAGGGGCGTAAGGTTTTTTAACGAGGCAGTATCCAAACCCTTAATACAGGCTAGAACCCCAAAAAAAAAGTAAAGTCTCCAAGCTATTACTTTTACTAGCAAACATCGAAAAAGCACTTCTTTTTCAAAGAGCGCTACAATCGATGAAAACTCACTAAGATTGCTTCGAAAAACAAACCTTTTTTCTTTTCAAAGCAAACTTCACCTCCACCTAAGATAAGGGGAGGCGCGAAGTCCAAAAAAGTCGAGCACCCTGGCAAAAACGACAGGGGCTCGCAAAAAGCAAACTTCACCTCCACCTAAGATAAGGGGAGGCGCGAAGTCCAAAAAAGTTGAGCACCCTGGCAAAAATGACAGGGGATCGCAAAAAGCAAACTTCACCTCCACCTAAGATAAGGGGAGGCGCGAAGTCCAAAAAAGTCGAGCACCCTGGCAAACACGACAGGGGCTCGCAAAAAGCAAACTTCACCTCCACCTAAGATATGGGGAGGCGCGAAGTCCAAAAAAGTCGAGCACCCTCGCAAACACGCCAGGGGCTCGCAAAAAGCAAACTTCACCTCCACCAAAGGGGGAGGCGCGAAGTCCAAAAAAGTCGAGCACCCTCGCAAACACAACAGGGGCTTGCAAAAAGCAAACTTCACCTCTACCTAAGATAAGGGGAGGCGCGAAGTCCAAAAAAGCCGACCACCCTCGCGAAATCACGCCAGGGGCTCGCAAAAAGCAAACTTCACCTCTACCCAAGAGAAGGGGAGGTGCGAAGTCCAAAAAGCCGAGCACCCTCGCTGCAAATGCCAGGGGCTCGCCGAAAAAGCAAACCCCGCCGCCCGTGGTAACAGTAGATGCGAAATCCAAAACCAGCTTATCAAAAGCGTTGCGCGAGCCTCGCTAAAAGGAAAGTGGGGGCGTCGCTGTTTTTTCAAAGAGCCTCGCAAAAAGAAAGTGGCGGCGTCGCTGTTTTTTCAAATCAGCTTATTAAAAGTATTGCGCGAGCCTCGCAAAAAGAAAGTGGGGGCGTCGCTGTTTTTTCAAATCAGCTTATCAAAAGCATTGCGCGAGCCTCGCTAAAAGAAAGTGGGGGCGTCGCTGTTTTTTCAAATCAGCTTACCAAAAGCATTGCGCGAGCCTCGCTAAAAGAAAGTGGGGGCATCGCTGTTTTTTCAAATCAGCTTATCAAAAGCATTGCGCGAGCCTCGCTAAAAGAAAGTGAGGGCGTCGCTGTTTTTTCAAATCAGCTTATCAAAAGCATTGCGCGAGCCTCGCAAAAAGAAAGTGGGGGCGTCGCTGTTTTTTCAAATCAGCTTATCAAAAGCATTGCACGAGCCTCGCTAAAAGAAAGTGGGGGCGTCGCTGTTTTTTCAAATCAGCTTATCAAAAGCATTGCGCGAGCCGCGCTAAAAGAAAGTGGGGGCGTCGCTGTTTTTTCAAATCAGCTTATCAAAAGCATTGCACGAGCCTCGCTAAAAGAAAGTGGGGGCGTCGCTGTTTTTTCAAATCAGCTTATCAAAAGCATTGCGCGAGCCTCGCTAAAAGAAAGTGGGGGCGTCGCTGTTTTTTCAAATCAGCTTATCAAAAGCATTGCGCGAGCCTCGCAAAAAGAAAGTGGGGGCGTCGCTGTTTTTTCAAATCAGCTTATCAAAAGCATTGCACGAGCCTCGCTAAAAGAAAGTGGGGGCGTCGCTGTTTTTTCAAATCAGCTTATCAAAAGCATTGCGCGAGCCTCGCTAAAAGAAAGTGGGGGCGTCGCTGTTTTTTCAAATCAGCGTATCAAAAGCGTCACGCGAGCCTCGCAAAACAAAGTAGGGGGCGTCGCTGGTTTTTCCAAAATCATCCCATCAAAAGCGTAACGTAAAGCTTCACAATCACTTTAGTTAAACCACTACAAACCAATTCAGATAAATTACAGATTTTACTTGCCTCAACCAATAATGCGGCTTACATTTTAAAAGGAAAAAGTCAAAGTTACAAGGGTTCAACCCCACGTTCAACTACTGCCAAGTCATCGAAACCCTCGGCCACCTCCTCAAACCCCCCCTCCACTGGAACCAGGGGTCCCCACAACAAAGGAGCTGCAGGGACAATTGGCAGTTCCCCGGGCAAAACCCTCGCCCTATACATGTATCTATGCCTTATCTCACTAACTTCCGAAGGTTCTTCCTTCGGAATCATAAGCGCCCCATCCGAACCTATACCAAGCTCCCTTTGCCCAAACAAATACTCCAAAGCTGTCTCCTCGTCAATATCATCATCTCCGCTAGCTTGCGAGGATGAAGAAGCACCAAATAAGTAACGGGTGGCCTGCCGGTCAGTAAAGTCCGCCTCGCGCCAAAAATGGCTCGACCTGCTATTTTTTAAATCGTACCTTCGCACCTTCGACCACCAAAAACGCTCGAAGGTTACTGAGGAATGTTTCAGCTTAGCACGAGCCCAAGATTCGCCAGTTACAAAAATATCTTGATAGTTTAACGTCAGGGGCGTCACATCAAACACTTCTAGCACGGTTCCATCAGGAACCTGCATTACCATAGAATTAAACAGTATCGTCAAGTCTCTCCACCTACCTCACACATTACAAAATAATTATCTCGCCCCATCAATCCCAAAGTTCACACCTGTCCAGTTTTCCCATGCCCATCAGTCGCAACTTCGTCATCGACAGCTTCTAAGCCTTCACCCATGGCAGCACCCGAGGCTTCAGCAGGCGCCGTCTCCATCGTCGCCTCTTCTGCAGTAGCTTCGATGGTACTAGAAGGCCTCTCTTCCGCTCCTGTTTTTTCCACGACAGCCTCGCCAGCGCTCGGGACATCTCCAATCAAGGCTTCGATTTCGGCAAGCGAAACCCCCGCAGCGCTAGGCTCAGGGAAAGCTTTGGAGCTGCCTCCTGCATCAACTGCGGCCGACGGCGAGGGCATTGCTTCTCTCCGAGCCTGCACACAAAAAAGTCAATAATAACTCCTTAAAACATCAAAACAAAACCAAAAGCTACGCTTCTCCAATAGTACTAACCTGGCGAGTAGCTTCGGCAGCTTCCTCGAACGCAAGGGCTCGACCTCCACCGGAAATCCAGAACCTACGAAGCAAACGCATCGCACAGTTTCGGACCTCCGAATCCTTGACCTTCATCTGGCGCACCTCTTCAACCGTCGGAAATACATGGTTGGGCTTCTTAACCTTTTGAAGGTGCTCACAGTCCGCCTGTCGAAGGGTGCCAGCCATGGCCAAGGCTCCGGCATAACAGCCAAAATCAACCGCGTTCTCGACTAGCGAGCTGAAGACATCAAGCTCATTAGCAAGCCAACCCTCGAACGCCTCTACTTTAGTAACAGGCAGCGGCTCCCCAGCAGAACCGCCAGCCTCGGTCAAGCAGCAATCGAGTTTATGTTTAATCTTCTCCATACTCATCCACCATGACTTATTCAAATTGTCAACTCGACCCTCGGAAGCCGCCAGAGCCATATCCTTCTCTTTGCCCGCCGCAATCAGATCCGCATTACGCTTCGCCAGCCCCACCGCCTCTTCTCGGGCCTTGACGGCCCTCTCCGACGCATTCTTCAATTCGATCTCCTTGTTATCCAAGCTCCGGCTGAGCCTGGCATTCTCTCTCTCAAGCTCGAAGATTTGGCCACTCATGAATTCCATATCAGAGCCAACTTTACGCCTGGCCGCGCGATTCAGGAGCATCAACTCTGCCAATTTCACATCCACGTCGTCAAACGTATCCCCAACAGGTTGGTCGGCAAGACGAACCTTCGCTTCCGGCACACAAATACGGCCGAAGATACGGCCTAAAAAACGCCTTTCCTCTGGGCCACACTGCAGGTGACAATCCCGAAGGTCCGGGCTTGTGAATAACTCAGTCGCCGGATCGCAGACACCAAGCTTCTTAGCGAACTCAGGAAGACTCGACCGGCTAGCCTCGCCATACGGTCTCTTCCCCGGGTTTCGCTCAGATTCAAGTTCGCCGGAAAATTCGAAACCATCGACCCACAAATGCGAGCCAGCAAACGAGGGAATCGACCCTCGCGGAGGACTCCTCGGCTCCAAGTCCACAATTATATTGTCAATGCTCCGGTCAGCCGGAGCGCTACCACTGGACGCGACAATCTTCTTCCCACGGTCGTCTTCAATGCTCACAACCTCATCAGAGCCACCCTCGCTGCTTGAAGTCACACTGTCTTCAATAGACGTGTCCTCTTCTGTCCCCCCTCCTTTTCCTCCTCTTTTTCCTCCACCTCATCGTCATCAGAGTCACCCCCGTCGTCCGAGATTTGAATTAAAGCTCTGATCCCCCCAACTCGGGGCACCCGCCCTGCAACCTTACCGACAGCCCGACTGGAAGTAACAATGGCCGAGGGGGAAGAGGTACCACCAGGACCCGAGACAACCGCGACCTTCGTCGCAAGTGTTTTCGCTCGACCTCCAGCAGCACCACGGCCTCGACCACGGCCTCTCTTCGGCCGAGAATCGATCTCTCTCTCTTCCGAAGCTTTACGCTTCCTCTTCTTCGGCGCATCGTCACTTGAAGGAGCTGGCCAGTCTGCATACTAGATCCCAAGCGTGTCAAACAGTCTGTTGACCCGACCTCCGCTACCCACCGAGCTATGAATCGCCTTAACCTCTAGCGTGGACAGTTTCCCAACAAGCTCCTCCGTCCACTACTGAACTCGCTTGTAGACGGCCTCGACCCCATCTTCGTGCGAGGGAAACTTCTTAAGAGTTTTCTCCCAAACCTTGTCCAGATCAAGATTCGGCCTCTTCAAACCCCTACCTTCGTACTTGGGGTCACTCTCTACCTTGAACCATGCCTGCCTCCGGCCGAGAGGCCAAATCTTGGCACAGCAGTACTCCTCCACTAAATCACGTGCACACAAAGAGCGTGCAACGACTCTCAGGCAGTCAACAGCAGCGTGAGCCTCGACGCTCATCCTAGCTTCGGCGCTTACATCCCCAAGCAACGGAAGCTCACCGCAAAGCTTGGCGCAATCACTGAGCTTGTAATAAAACCAAAACTCCTGCCACCCGCTGCTCCACTTGTTCTTCTGCGCCTGCACCGGCAGCTGCGCGCCGGCGCGGTGACAAAAAGTGTACACCGCAAACTGACCAAGACTGGCCTTACCTTCGCCGTCTGTAAACTTGCGAGGTTGCATATGAACGCGATGAGTGCGAACAAACCCCTCGACATGAGGGACAATCCCCTGAGTTCGGCAGGCTCAGACATAAACTGACATCTTTGTGAAGCAAGAGGGTGTAAGCTGGTGGAAGCGCAGGTTAAACCTTCGCAGAACCGAAGTCACGAAGGAGTCAACGGGGAAGCGAAGACCAGCTGAAAAGAACTCCTCAAACACAACAACCTCATCTGCGTCCGGCCTCGGCACGGTCTCCCCAGCGCTGGTCCTCGCCTTGCCTTCCTCAATCCAACCCCACCTGACATAAGATGCAATCTCGGAGGCGCAAACCCGGCTGAGACCGAACTCGAAGGTAATCTTCTCATCCGCGATAGTGGGAGAAACAGCGCGAGCGGTCTGCTTCAACCTGGCCATCTCTCTAGCTCCTGACACTATCGAACAACAAATGCCCGACTCAACCCTCGCACGCAAGCTAAAACAGACCTTTGCCACAAAGCAAATCGCAACAGCAGGATGACTATAGTAGAGGAGGGCGCAATCCAAGCTCCTCACCCACCCTTTCTATTTATAGGCCGGATGGCGGAGCGCCCCACCCAATAAAACCGGCACCAAAAACGAAACGGACTCCACTTCAAAACAATACAACGGCCCGTCCCAAAAGCAGCCGCGGGCGTCGCTGCCGAGGATCCCGTCTCATTTACCGTTGAAAGGCGCTGCTTGGGCCTAAACACTGTTCTTTAGATCCAAGACAATGAGGGGCTACTGTTGGGGGAAGGGACCCTCGGCAGGGGCGCCACGCAGGCTGGCTTAACAAAACGGCCCGCGCACCTTCGCCATCTATCCCCCTATTTCATCCTGTCAAGTCTCTCAGATCGCAAATCAAACCTCTGAACACTGACCCAACCTTCGGAAGCGTTCAGGTACATTTTGTAGGAAAAGGGCGTGAGGAGCGAGGGGAGTGACCCTCGCGCATCCCGCCTACCTTCGCCAAGAGGCCCAAACCCAACTGGTGGCGAAGGACCTCAAGCTCTGCGACTGGACGGACACCTCCGCAGGACGAAGGTCGGCCCTCGTCTTTCCATCGCGAGGCTGAGGCGTGACGACAACGCGGCAGGCGACCCTCGCCGGCCTTCGAGGCCATTCCACTTGGAGCGATGGGTCTGGCAAGCGTCAGTGGAGCGCTGGCCCGAGGGCAAGCGAGATCGAGGGTCCGGCACTCGTTCTCCCCTCTCGAAGGTGATTAGAATCAGGTGGCGGCGCGCAGGAAGGAGGCTGACTAGGGCTTTCACCTTGGCTGTGTTTTTACGTTGTTACCCCCTCCTCCCTGTGTGGAGCCAGGGAATCTTTTCTGTACCCTTTTGTAATTGATCCCATGACCCTTGGTATTCCCTATAAATACCAAGGGGTGAACAGTGTAAAGGGACGATTTTGTTTGGGGAATAGAGCCACGTCAACCTTGTCTTTGTTTCCTCAACCTTCGCTGTTGCTTCCGACACTTGGTCACCTTCGCCACTCCCCTGCACAAGTGCGGAGGTGGGGCAAGCGTGTTACCAACATCTTCGTTCTTGGAATAGACCAAAATGTCATCTATAAAGACCACAAAGAACTTGTCCAGATATTCCATGAATACATTGTTCATTAAGTACATGAAGTAAGCTGGTGCATTGGTCAAACCAAAAGACATCACTGTGAACTCATACAAACCATATCGAGTGGTGAAAGCAGTCTTTGGTATATCTGATGCTTGAATTCTCAACTGGTGATACCCAGATCGGAGATCTATCTTAGAGAACACACATGCTCCTCTCAACTGATCAAACAAGTCATCAATCCGAGGAAAAGGATACTTATTCTTAATGGTTACTTCATTCAACGATCTGTAATCTATGCACATCCTTTGAGTTCCATCTTTCTTTTCTACGAACAACACAGGTGCTCCCCAAAGTGAGGAACTAGGTCAAACATAACCCTTATCTTGCAACTCTCTTATTTGTTTCTTTAGCTCTTCTAACTCATTAACACCCATTCTATAAGGTCTTTTTGCTATTGGTGCAGTGCCAGGTAAAAGATCTATTATGAATTCAATTTCACGTTCAGGTGGCATACCTGGCAGATCGTCGGGAAAGACATCCAGGAATTCTCGGACTATTGGAATATCATCAGTCGTTGATGCCTTAATCTGATTCACTTGGCATACTTCAAGAGTAGGTGTTACTACCTTGCACTCTATTACTTCTCCTTCAGGAGTTTTCAACTGTACGGTTCTTGATGCACAGTGAATGACTGCATCATGCCTCGTCAACCAGTCCATACCCAGAATAACATCGATCCCATATGTGTTTAGCACCATCAGATTAGATAAGAAGTCTACCCCCTTATGTTAACCTTAACTTTTGGGCAACGTAAGCTTGCTCTCATTTCACCACCTGGTGAACTAACAAGCATGGCCTTGTCCATGATATGCATGAGTAGAGTATGCCTCTTCACAAAGTGTGCAGATATAAAAGAATGCGATGCTCCAGAATCAAACAAAACTGAAGCAGAGTGGGAGTTAACTGGAAACGTACCGATCACAACATCCGGGGCGCCCTGAGCAGATTCTGTCGTCACATGATTTACCCTACCACGAGCATAGTTCTGCTGTACTTGACGGCTTGGCGTGTGGGTGTTGAGCTTCTGGTTGCTTTGGGAACCCTGTCACGTCTTCTTGGGACAGTGGTAAGAGAGATACCCAACGTCACCACAGACGAAGCACTTGTTGTTTGTTGGAGTGGCCGGTGTGTTGGGTGAGTTTTTCACTGGTGTTCCACCAGCCTATCCCTAACGAGGGGTCTGTGCACGATTCTGGTTCTGCTGTGACTGTTGTGGGGTCCTCTACTGGTTCTGGTTCGCTGGTCATTGCCTGACTGCCCATACTGCCTTTGCTGGTTGCCATACCCTGCAGAAAAGCGCGGACGGCTGCTACTTTCGGACTGCTGGTTCTGGAACTTTCTCTTCTTGGCATCCATATCCCGCCTCTTTCCCTCAATCACCAACGCCTTATCCACCATCTGCTGAAAGTTGGCGAAGGTGTGAGAGAGTAGCTGGTATTGGATCCCATCATTCAAACCTTCCATGAAAAGCTCTTGCTTATCAAGGTCTTCTTCAATGTCCCGCGGTGCGTAACGGGAGAGCTGTGTAAACTTGTCCTTATATTCACTAACGGACATGCTTCCTTGCTTCAAAGCTAAGAACTCCTTTCTCTTCAAACGTACTGTTCCCGTCGGCACATGATGCGTGCGGAAACTGTCGCGAAACTCTTGCCACGTGATCTGGTTGGGGTTGGGGTGTGCTTGTTGGTAGGTCTCCCACCAATCAAGAGCTGCTCCTTGGAGTTGCCCCGATGCATACAAGACCTTCTCACGGTCGTTGCATTGCGCGATCTCCAGCTGGTGTCCAACTGCCCGGAGCCAGTCATCTGCCTGAAGGGGATCAGGGGAGTGATCGAAGGTAGGGGGGTGTCCTTTCATGAACTCGCCACGCTTATCTCTAACTTGAGGTGGAGGTGGGGGTGGATGATTCTGATTGTTCTGGATAGCATTGGTCATCTGTTGCATAAGCTGTGTCTGCATAGCCAGGAGCTGTTCTATCGACACATTGGGAGGTGGTGGTGGTGGGTTTCCTCCTCCAGAGGTTCTCCTTGTGTCAACCATCTGTAACATATATATAGTCCTCATAAACTCTTTTGTACTGTATGATAAAGCACTGACAGAGATAGAGATAACAAAAGAAACTGCTCGAGAAAACTGATCCGAGAAAAGATGATATAAAACCCAACGTTATTATTATCATAACCACATTAAGAGTACCAAGATGGTGTGGACATGTCCCACACTCATCTCACACATGCAAAGATCCAAATCATCACATGTCCATCATCACAAGCATTAAGACACATTATTTAACTCAAAGTTTTTCACGGACTCGACAACATGACACTGACATAAACTGACTCAAACTCACGTAACTATCGATCTGGTCTGATCTGGGGTGGAACGCCTATGGCTCGTAGGTCGTGCGGGTGCAGGTGCAACTCGGGTGGTGCCTCTTGCGCTGGGCGACGATAGCTGGGTCCCTTGCTACGGCGGTCGGGAGGGGATCCTAGGGCTGAGCTCCATGTCGCAGCTGGCGCTCGAGGTTGTCGATCCGTAGCTGCATCCTCTCCGTCTCGATCCACAGAGTCCTCTGATCAAGCATAGCACGGTCTAGGGCTGTGTTGAGGGCGACTACCAGGGGCACTGTCTCTATCATGCGAGCGCTCTCGTGCTGCTGCACCTTGGCAACCACACAGCCGTCATCCAGAGTATGGCGTCGAGGGAAGTAGCGGTTGGCGTCCTACTGGATCGTCGGGAACATCCTATCGTGGAAGATGAGGCACGCTTGCCTCGCTGCGTACTCCACGCCGAACTCCCGGGTGAGAGTCGGACTCAGAGCGTAGATCACGTCACGCACAACCCAGGTCTTGTCGTCTTCATCCCTGGTCTTCACGAACGCCTTGGTGACCCAGTAGCCGGTATGCTCGGGGTGAACATACTCCCGGCTACGGTACTCCACCAAGGTGCGGCTGGGGCCGTAGCGCAGGTCGACGAGCTTCAGGAGCTTGGGGTGGTAGAAGCCATCACCCTCCTCAATGGTACGGGTCCTCCGGATCCAGTCGGCGTCGTCCTCGTCCTGGACGTGGTACTCGGGGGACCTCGCTCCACTGCCGTCGTCGTGCGAGTCGCTGGAGTCGGAGCTGGAGTGGTCGTCGGAAGAGTCGTCGGAGGAGTGGTCGTCAGACGAGTCTCCGGAGTCGTCGCTGGGGTCTCCACCTGCAGCCTGCTGCTGCTCCTCGGGCTCCTCCTCGGCCTCCTTCCTCTGCTGACGGAACAGACGGAGGTACTCGGCGCAGGTCGGTGCACGTTCTCCGGTGCTCTTGCGAGCGGTCTGCTTGGTCCGTGCCATCTACAAATTTTAAATATGAGTAAAGTTTTATGAAAGACAGAGGAGTACAGGAAATTTTATAAATTACAAAAAGCAATAAAATTTTGGAATTACTCCTAGGAAAAAGGGGTGTCCAGTCTATCTATGGTAGTGTCCTATAGTCAGTTCGGCTTTGATACCAATTTGTAACACCCGAATTTACGAATAAAACAGAGGTAAAGCATATGTGGGCCCAGGGGGTCCCAAATCCACATATACCATAAAATATATATCATTACAGCACGAACAACGTTTAATAACTTATTACATCACATGAGATTGTTCATCACATCGGCCAACGACCCATTATTACAACGGTAGCGGATGCAGACATCACTCCACAGGGACACCGACTGGGGGTATGCCATCCTTAGAAGTCTGGTACATCTTCTGGATACTCCTCATACTCTCCTTCATCTGGTACTCATCCGGGATTTTTATGTGAACCAATGACAAGCGTCAGCTCACCATGCTCAGCAAGTACAACTACGGGGGATGCAAGGCTCAAAAGGTTGACCTGGTTGACTGCGGTTAGCACTTTATCTTAATCATATTTTAATGTTAACCTTTCATTACTAAGTATATGATCCCTGTTGTCCCAAAAGTATGATCATTATTATGTTAACAAGAGGTAAGCCACAAACCACCAACATACCCCACCATGAACCACTTATAAAGGATCCGAGCCGCTCGTATCCATGAGCACGGCTGATATATCAGGTTTACACTCTGCAGAGGTTGTACACTTTCACCTTAGGCCGTGATTCCCATATGCTGGGGAGAGCCAGTCCGACATTACCTCCTCTATGGAAGTACGGCAGGGTTTCACTACGTAGTCTTTCACTAGCCACTCTAACAAGTAGTAGCCGCAAGGTTTCGGCTTCCAGGCGAATGGAGGCCCCCTTCAAGATGGCACACCTGACAGCCGACCAGTACACATCTTGACAGGCAAGGAAGCCATTCTTTAACCCAGTTCCCCCCTCTAGCGCCTTTCGGTAACTACTACAAGCTAGAGGAAGTCTAGTTACACAACTAAGATTAGAGCCATATAATACCCAAGGTTGCACGAGATCTCCCAGGTGGCCGCTTTAAAAGATAGCTCCTGGGGTGGGTCACTGAGCAACACCAAGCTCCAGTGCCCTTAAATGTGGTTAAAAAGCCTCTTTTAACATTGTTCCATAGTCATTTAATCAGTATTAAACAAATAGCAATATATAGCGCGTAGCGTTTCTAGTCATATTATGCAAAACCCTCCCATAGGTTCAAGGTATACAGTTCAAAGAAACTAGTATGGTCCTATGGTTCATCATATTAGACACATGCATAATGATTACTAGGTCTTGCATTTAATAGGTAACAAGGAAACCGTGGTTTGTACTTGCCTTGGTCACACGCTTGGTCCTGGTACTGCTCTTGCGAAGCCTGCTCCTCAAACACGTCACCGTCTGGACTCGATATATAATCACCAATCATAGCATCCAAACAGTCATTACATGCAAACAAAATATATATCTATTAGAACAGTACACCAAGCATCAAAAACAGTTAGAGAAACATATATAAAACTATTCTAATCATCGATACGATCAAATGAACATAAAGATCACTCTAATCGGATCTAAAACGAGAAAGTTATAAAGAAAACGAGTTTCAGGGGCACTTTTGTAAATAAAATCATTTGCCTAGGGGCTAGCCTGCGAAAACCGAGGACTAAACTGTAAATAAACGTAGCCAACGGGGGCTAACACGCGAAAACGCGTCCTCTGGACGGCGGGCACTAAAACTGAAGACTCCAGGGGCCAAACCGAAAGAAAACAGGACTTAAAAGAAATTCTTTTGAACTGGCCAGGACTGCGGGTTTATTTCTTGTAAACGCGGGGGCTTTTCTGCAAAACGCGCGGTGACTGCCGCACTGGCGCCGACACAGCGCCACGTGGCGCAACGCTACTGGGCGGGTCCACCAGCTGGCGGTGGTCCGCGAGCAGGGCGCGGGTGCACGGGTCCACCGACCCGGTGCATACCCCTTCGCGGGTGGCTTCTAATCCTGGCCGCTCAACGCCGGATGGACGGCGCAGAGGGCCCGGAGCGGAGCGAAGCGGCGGCGGGCGGCGGCGGGGTTGCCGACGAGCGGCGGCGCGCCATGGGTGGCGCTCGGGATCTCGCCGTCCGGGCGCTCCCGACCGCGGCTGACCACACGGACGGCACCAGAGCAGAGCGGGGAAGACGGCAAGCATGCTGGAAGGCTCGGCTTCGATGGAGGGGCTCACCAAGGTGTCGTACGGCGGCGGAGCGGATCTGCAAAAGGGGAAAAACTCCGGTGAGCTCGGGTTTGCACAAAACAACAGAGAAAGGGCTCTAGGGTCTTGATGGCGGATGCGGCAACACCTTCGGCGGCTCGGAGAGAGGCTAGGGCAACCGGCGGAGCCCCGGGTCGGCGGTAGAGAGAGAGCGGGGGTGAGTGGCATGAGGGAGAGGCGAGGGGCTTCGCCCTGGCCTTTATAGGCTTCAAGGGAGGCGGCGAGGGGTCGGGGAACTCCCCCGGGTGGTTGATGGAAGCCTGAGTGGCCATAAAGGCCACTCCCACGGCGGTTTCGGGAGAGGGACAGGCGATGGCAGCGCGGACGCTGAGCGTTGCGAGGTAGGGGAAGGGGCGCGGGGCTGACAGGTGGGGCCGGGGTGGCAGGCGGGCGGGCGCGGCTGTCACGCGGGGCCCGGCTGGCAGCGCGAGGGAGCGGGCACAAGCGCTGTGCGCGCGGGCGAGCGGAGCAGGCCGACTCGGGCGACTGGGCCGCGGCGCTGCGGCGCGTGCGAGAGAGAGAGAGCGGGTCGGGCACTGGGCCGGAGCAGGCCAAGGCCCGAGCGGGGAGAGGCGGGGAGAGGGAGGGAGAAAGGCGACGCGGGCTGGGCCGCTTTGCCTAGCTGGGCCAAAAGAGTGAGGGAGGGGTGGAGAGAAAAAGAAAAGCCTTTTCTTTTATTTTCCTTTTGAAAACTTGCCCAAATTCAAATCAAATTTGAATTTGAACCACTCAACACTATTCCTACACTCAAGCAAAATATTATGCTCCGGCATGAATAAAACAAAAACGTTTCTAAACTCCGAGATATTTTATTAATTCACTAAAAATTATTATTTGACCTATGTGTTGCATGAAAGACAAATAAATAAATTCATATTAAATTCTATTTTCTCAAAAGCGATTTTTCAGGGTGTCACAACGTCCTTCCTCTATCAGAGCTTTGATTGTTGATGTTTGTTGAGACAGTGCTCTAGTAGTGGATGGAACATTCACTTGCTCGTTAGCTTTTCTTGGCCTTTCAAATCCTGTGAAACTCGAATAGACAACAAAACTTGTGGAACAAATTAAGCATTAGCGGTTGGCCACTCGAGCCTTAGTTGTCTAGAATTTTAGTAAGATCTCTTTCTTAATATTTTTGTATTTTTATATTTTTATGATGCAAGAGAAAAATGCAACATGATGAATGTATGCATATTTATTTTTATTATTTTTATGCCACCACGGTGAATATACCTGTGGGTTTTTACACACCAAAGATTTATTCACATGGGGCTTTATGATTTATGATGTAGTGTAACAATTGCAACATTTTTATTTTCTTTTCTAATGCAATGTAGATATTAAAATATTTGTGAATTAAATATGATGATATAAGAAATGATTATGGATTAAGTATGAGAAATATGCGGCAAAGTAAATATGAGGATAACTACCGATTTTTACCTTTTGGCGAAGGTTCGGATATTTAGGTCCGATGAACCGGAACTTTCCTTAGTTCAGACCTCCCAAGGTATGCCAGACGTTTGAAAAGTTGTTATTGATTGTACCTCTTAGGTGCAGACTTTTTCTTTCATACTTTCTTGGTCTGAGTCTTCACTTCCTGTGGCTCACTGTCTTGAGGTTTCTTTTGTTCTTTCTTTTCTGGGACAGTGTCGATAGCTTCTTCTTCGTGATTGGCCTCTCTATTCTTGATAGTTTGTCTTCTTCGGCTTTGAGAGCGGCGTCTTTCACTTCTATTCTTCTTGGGTGCTTCATTGGGTATGTAGTTGATGAAGTTGCATCGTGTCTTTTCTCCAGGAAAGTGAAAATGGATTTCCTCTTGTAAATGATTGTACTTGTAGCGTAGAGGAATGGTCTTCCTAGGATGAGGTGGACATCATCGTCTTCTTATGTCAAGGATCAAGAAGTCTGTGGGGACTTCTAATTCTGAGTACGACGTCTTCCATCATTTCTTCTTGTTTATGCCTCTTGATATGGTGTCACTCATGTCATATGTTCGTCCAGCAGTTTGAAGTGAAGCGTTAATTGTGGACGCTGACAGCATCTTGCTCAGTGTGCATGTTCTTGTAGATCTAGGACCTTTACTCTGTAGAATTTGGTAGTGATAAATCTCCATGTTTGCTTGAGAGTGTGTCTTGCTCATAAAGACAAGGTAGAGATCAAGTGCATGGGCTCTGTTGGTGGAAAACACCAACAGAACCAAAAGTTTTGTTTATTCCCCTCTAACCTTAGGCACATTGCACAAGACAAACTTGTTGTTTATGTGTTCTATTCAATCTTAGCATGAGTGATAGGATCAGAGGATGAGCATAAAAGTAGCATCTTAAAATATTTAATAGATCAATTTACATAGCCCAAGGAAGGATAATCTATGCATAAAGTGTCGATCTTTTCATGATTGAGATATATCTTTTTCTAAAGGTTAGATGCACAACATTTTAGCTTATTTAGTTAAGACAATAAGATTCAAGAGAGTAAAGCTATGAACAAAGATCAAAGGACTGAACATGTTGAGTTGATTAGGTTGGATCAAGTGAGATGCAACTTAAACATGTTTAGTTCTTTATTTATGTTCATACTAGAATCAAGAAGAATCTTTTAAAGTGATGGTCACTTACCTTGAAATGTTATTTTGTCATTGGAAAGTGATTGTGCTGAATCAACTTGTGGAAGCTTCTCTTGTCTAGCTGGCTTGTCTTCTCTTGTTTGTCTCACAGTGTGATTGAGAGGAGGAAGATCATAGTGGAATTATCTTTAGAGGTATCGATCTTCCTTCTCTTTTGTCGACTTATCAGTGAAGGCGCATTGTTCCTCGAGTATGCCTTCTAGGATCCTCTTGCTTTCTTGTGTCAATTTTGTACTATGAGGATGTAGGGACAGTTCCGCATTCTTCTCTTGTCAACCTTTCTTGTTTTCCTTTAATTATTGGGTTGACAAGAGACTTGAATTTAGAGCTGCTACTCGAATGCCTCCATGAGAGTCTTTTGTCTTGTAATGTCACAACTGAGACTTGTCCTCTCAACAATGACTAGATGATGGAGATCTTATCAGCTGTTCTTCTTGATTTGCTGGCTCAGGTACTATCTCTTTATCTTCTAACTTTTGTGGTGTAGTCGTTTCATCCTTCATGATTGACGGACCAGGATGTTAGAGATATCATCAGAAGATGATTACTCTGACTAATCCCAGACGGCGCAGGAGATCCGAAGACTTGATACGTAGTGTACTTGTATTAGGGCTCCGATTTGTAACTTAGCCGAGTTGTTAAGGGAAGTCTTGTAAATAGAATAGGACTCTTCCTCTGTAATCGACTAGGACTCGGACTGTACCGTGGATTACCCAGATATATAAGGGGACCCAGGCACAAGTCCTAGATCATCGAATACTCAATCATAATCATACACAAGGCACACGCCGCACTGGACGTAAGGTGTTACGCTATTTAGCGGCCTGAACCAGTATAAATCGCTGTCCCTGTGTACTCGCCGGGTCCTACGAACACCGATCCCCACCGAACAAATAGTCCTGAGATTACTCAAGACTAGTTGCCGGTTAACAAACACCGACAGCTGGCGCGCCAGGTAGGGGCTTTCGGCGATTCGATGATCAAGAGCCCGGCGAACCTCGACAACATGTTCTCGGCGGGATCAATTTTCGTTTTTGGCTCATGGACTTGCATCGCGGATGATCAAGGAAGGCTTCACAGCCGACTCGACACTAAACCGAAGCCGCAAGCCATGCCAAAGGCAGAACTCCTCGCCCAATACCTGGCAAAACTACAGATTCAAAAACCACAGCATCTGGAAGACAGTCCAAAGGCATCCAACTCCTACTCGGACTCAAACTATGAAGAGAAGGACCCGGATCCCATCCATGGCATCTCCTTTGGCCTGCGGAACACTACCGGAAGCTTACAAGACCTGGTTGGAGCAAAATTCAAAGAGTATCAGCAGATACCTTTGACAGGAGCCCAGCAAGGACTCGTTTTCAGCTCTACCAAGGAGGGTAACATCGTCCATTGGCCAATCCAGCCTGCTCTGGCTAGACTGATTAGCACAATTGACCAGCAACTTCCGTATCAACACGGACATCAGCTCCCTCTTGAGGAACGTGACACCTCAACGGAACTAATCTCCAGCACTTCTACCCTGGAGTCTGTGACACCAGGATCACACCAAGGTTACAACCGTGAAGTCTTCATGGCGGGGCATCAGTCATCTCTGCGACCACCAACCCCACCAGATGTCTTTCAAGACGACGAAATCCTGAGTATGATCTCTGACAATGTCCCTGAGGGGCTCGGAGAAACCGAGTCCTCGAAGGCTGAAAGAATCCACAAAAATCAAGCAAAAGAAGCCCGCAGGAGGCGAGCAACTCACCGCAAGGAAGCCGTAGACCGCTACCATGCACAATTAGAAGAGTATAACACCCGGAGGCATCTGGAAGCAGAGGCGGAGCGTCAAGCTCGTACTGAAGACAATCATTCCCAGGATGATCTCAATAGACGGCACCTTGATTGCTCCCGCAACCTTGAACCCGAGTTCATGAGGGTCGCCGGCCACAAAGTCTTCCAGACTCCCTATCAAAACATACTAGCTCTAGCTACGGAGATGGGAGCCAAGACCAATCGCACCCCCGATGAAGAGCGATGGCTGGTCATGCTTCAGACCACCGCACTCCAACTACGGGGACGGAATCTCGACTCCCTAGCTGATGAGCAGGCTTCATCCCACCCGAGCCAGAGGCGGCCGGTTGAAGAACTACTCGGTCGTATCCCAGCAAGGAGCCGTCTAGGCAACCGAGTACCCGATCAAGCTGAAGGAGGGGCCGAATCTTCATACAGAGGAGTCGCAGTCGCAGCATCCGACGCAGTCGATCGTTTCCCCTGGTTTTCCCAACGACTTCGAGCAGTCTCGTTCCCGCAAAAATTCAAACCTGGGAACTACTCAAAGTATGATGGGAAGACAGAACCCAAACGGTGGCTCAGGCTGTATGCTCAAGCAGTCGAGTTGGCCGGAGGAAACAATGACGTCAAAGCACTCTATCTCCCAATGGCTCTAGAAACAATGCCGCTTGCTTGGTTCGACAGACTTAAGCCCGAGTCCATCGACTCTTGGGAACAACTACATCGTATCTTCGTTGAAAACTTTGTTGGTGTCCCAGAGCGATCGGATCCCCGGACTAAGCTCCGAACCTGCAAACAGCAGAAAAATGAATCAATGTGGGAGTACTATAGGCGATTCTCAGAAATCCGCTCTACAGTTTCCGACATCACAGACAGAGAAGTAATTGACCTCTTCGGCAATGACATTTGCGAAAGGTACAATTACAAGGATTTCATCAAGCAGGACCCGACCACCGCTGACGAATTCCATCGGGCTGTAAACTCCATGATGGCAATAGAAGAACGCACGCAGGAGCGCTTTCCCGATAGGAACACGCAGGGTGATCGAGGGAACAATCAGAGAGGTAACCAGGCACCACAGCAAAACACCTGGAAGAGAGCAGGGGACAATACTGTTGCTGCCATGGAACCTCAGAAGAAAGGAAGCAAGCCCTACACCTTTGATGACTTACTCGACGGGCCTTGCCCCTTCCACCCAAAGAGTGGACATCCAGCAAGGCACTGCCGACAGCTCAAGGAGCGAGGTTTGAACCCTGATTTCAATAAGAACAAAAAAGATAAAGGCAAGAAGACAGCTGAGGACCCTCCACAAGATGTCGGCGGTTTCCAACACCCCAAAGGTACCATCAACGTCATCTTTGGGGGTGTGACCACCAGCGACAGCAAGAGGCTCCAGAAGCTTTCCCTGCGAGAAATCATGTCAACCGAACCAGCAACGCCTAAGTACCTCGACTGGTCCGAACATTGGATTAGCTTCTCCAGAGCTGATCAATGGACTAGTGTCTCCAATGCAGGGCACTACCCGCTAGTTTTGGATCCGACGGTTGCAAGCTATACGCTTGGAAGGGTACTCATTGATGGCGGGGCAGGACTCAATGTCATATTCGCAAGCACCCTAAGGAAGATGAACCTGGATCTTGCAACTCAGCTCACACCATCAACTGCCCCTTTCTACGGAATAGTACCCGGAAAAGCAGTTGTACCACTCGGAAGGATCATACTACCCGTCACTTTTGGAACTCCGGCTAACTACAGAACGGAGTACATCAGTTTCAAAGTAGCAGACTTCGAGTCATCATATCACGCCATATTCGGGCGACCTGCCATCGCCAAGTTTATGGCAGTACCCCACTACCCGTACCTCTTATTGAAGATGCCGGGTCCCAAAGGAATCTTAACCTTCAGGGGCGACTTGAAGCGTTCATTTGATTGCGACACAGAGGCTGTCCAAATCTCTGAAAAAGCTCAACTCGCCCTGGAGGTACAAGAACTCACTCAGATGGTTTACAATACCAAGCCTGGGGATTCAGAGATCCCAACTAAGAAGGCGGGTACTATTCAACCATCAGCAGAAGTCTCCACAAAAGCTATTGACCTGAAAACCGGTGATCCATCCAAGACAGCGGTTATCAGTGCTCACCTATCTGAAGAATAGGAACTCGCGCTCACCAAGTTCCTTAGAGCAAACAAGGACATATTTGCTTGGAAACTAGCAGACATGCCTGGGGTCCCAAGGAACTTGGCTGAGCACAAATTGGAACTAAAGGAAGGCTCAAGACCTATCAAGCAAAGGTTACGACGATTCTCACCAGAGAAGAAGGAAGCAATCAAGAAGGAGATAGCTAAACTACTCGCGGCCGGGTTCATCAGAGAAATCCTGCATCCCAAGTGGTTAGCCAATCTAGTACTAGTCAAGAAGAAGAACTCTGCCGAGTGGCGCATGTGTGTCGACTACACAGACCTCAACAGGCACTGCCCAAAGGATCCTTTTGGATTACCAAGGATAGACCAAATAGTTGATGCCACCGCAGGCTCTGCCTTACTCTCTTTTCTAGATTGCTACTCTGGGTACCATCAAATTGCCCTCAAAGAAGAAGATCAACCCAAGACATCGTTCATCACTCCTTTCGGAGCATACTGCTACAAAACCATGTCCTTCGGACTGAAGAATGCGGGGGCTACTTATCAACGAGCCATCCAAGACTGTCTGGGTGATCAGATTGGCCGCAATGCAGAAGCTTATGTCGATGACGTCGTCATAAAAACAAAGGATCCGACTACCCTGATTTCAGACCTGGAGGAAACCTTCAACCGATTACGTGCCTATCAGTGGAGGCTTAACCCAACCAAATGCATCTTCGGGGTACCCTCAGGCCAGCTACTCGGGTTCCTTGTTAGTCATCGAGGCATCGAGGCTAGACAGAAGCAAATTTCAGCCATCATCAACATGAAGCTAGCTGCCTCAGTCAGGGACGTCCAGAAGCTCACCGGGTGCATGGCTGCACTAAACCGGTTCATCTCACGATTAGGAGAAAAGGGACTACCTTTCTTCAAATTGCTTAAGGCTGGCGACAAATTCCAGTGGACAGAGGAGGCGGACAAGGCTTTTGACCAGCCCAAAAGCTACCTCTCGAATTCCCCAATACTAACGCCGCCAGAACCCAAGGAACCGATGCTGCTGTACATTGCTGCTACCACACATGTTGTGAGCACGACAATTGTGGTGGAGCGCAAAGACGACAAGCATATCTACAATACTCAACAACCAGTTTACTACATTAGTGAGGTACTCTCCAAATCCAAAGTCAGATACCCGCAAGTACAGAAACTGCTCTATGCACTACTCATATCCTCAAGGAAGCTGCGGCACTACTTTGACGCTCATGAGATCACGGTCGTCACGGATTTTCCTCTAGGAGAAATTCTTCACAATCGTAATGCTACTGGCAGAATCTCTAAATGGGCAGTTGAATTAGGGGCGCTCAACATCAAATTCACTCCCAGGAAAGCTATTAAGTCACAAGCTCTAGCTGATTTCGTCACTGAGTGGACAGAAATACAGCAGCTTCAAGACTACGCTATTCCTGATCATTGGAAGACGTATTTTGATGGGTCCCTGAAACTCAGAGGAGCAGGAGCCAGGGTCCTTCTTGTATCTCCAGCAGGAGAACAACTCAAATATGTTCTGCAAATATTGTGGCCGGCTACCAACAATGAAGCAGAATACGAAGCAATACTCCACGGACTCAAACTAGCAGCTACTCTGGGCATCAAGAGACTACTAGTCTATGGCGATTCCTCCGTGGTCATTCACCAAGTTAATAAAGATTGGGATTGTACCAAGGAGACAATGAACGCCTACTGCGCTGAAGTCCGCAAACTAGAAAAACATTTCGCAGGACTGGAGCTCATTCACATTACTCGGGACCTCAATGTAGCAGCCGATATCCTTGCAAAATTGGGTTCTGACAGAGCGCAGGTCCCTAGCGGTACCTTCGTACATGAGCTATCCAAACCTTCAATTCAAGAAAAGGAAGAGGTCGAGCCGGTACCCTCCAACCAGGTTCTATCCCTCTCACCCGACTGGACAAAAGTATTCATTGACTACTTCAAAGAGCATAAACTCCCAAGTGACAAGATTGAAGCAGAACAAGTCACCAGGCGTAGCAAGAACTATGTACTAGTCGGGGATAAGCTATATCGACGTGGCGCTTCATCAGGAATCCTCCTCAAGTGTATTACACCAGAAGAAGGCAGAGAAATCTTGAATGAAGTCCACTCTGGATGCTGTGGCAATCACGCAGCCTCAAGGACACTAGTCGGAAAAATCTTTAGGTCAGGATATTACTAGCCTTCAGCCTTAAAAGATGCAGAAGACTTAGTCCGCCGCTGCCAGTTGTAACAGACTCGCCCAATAATGTGGCCCACCTACACCTGTCATCTGTCCAACGACCTCTGACTGCTATGTAGGTGTGCCACAAGACTGGATTAATCTGTTGGATGTGGTCGACGCATCCATAGGTCACAGGAATCATCCGAGTACAATCATTACAGCACAATACATTTCATACAAAATACCAGATCGGAGAATATCAGCGGAAGTCTTACATAAACATAATATTACAAACCGGTGCTCATTATTACAACATAGGTGATAAGAGTTCAAGTTGCGATGGTACTAAGTGCTGGAATAAACGTCTGATAACATAACCATATTAATAAACCCTGCCCAAGGGCACATCACTAATCATCCTCCACCGGGAAGATGGTCATACAACATGGTCCAAAGCACATCTGCTCACCGGGCTCACCTGCACAAGGGGTCATAGAACCCTGAGTACAGGAGTACTCAACAAGACTTACCCAACTAATAAAATGGGGAGAAGACTCAGAAATGCAGGCTGAGGGGGAGTCAAGGTGAGGCTTTAGCAAGAATCCAAAAGTTTTCCTTTGCATAAAAGCTCCTACAACTAAGTAGTTGTGTCATTTCATACTTAATATTAGCTAAGTAAATGAATGTACATCTTATAATCAACCCATTAATCCCCCATTGTTTCATCATTAAACTACGCTGAGGGGGCGAGGACGAGTCTCCTTTTCTCGTGGAGCAAACGACGATTCGAACCGCTTGATCTACCCAGCTGGGGCTTCCTTATCACACGACATATGCGAGACCGAACTCGCATATATCAACCGTCCCGTGGATCCGCTCAAACCGGACCGGAGCCGCGCCACCCGGGGGTACAGTACACCACCGCCCTACATCGGCCTTGCTGAGTCCGTCCAACAGGGGACCGAGCAGGGTGGGTACACGCTACTCCCGCCATCTCTCCGCTCCCAGTGCGCGGGTGCGCCGTTCCAATAAGGGCATAGCCACAGTAGGGCTTACCGTAGCATGTGACCAGTACTAACAAATAGTTCTCGATCCAACGGGCCAACAGCGAATGGGCCCTAGGCGACACAGACGGAAACACTACACCAGGACTCCATTTCCTGTGCAAGTTACCCGCCCGGTCTCATTTTAATTATACCATCCCAAACCGGGGAAGGGTTCCCAACAATAGCATTTCTCTTTTCAAAAACCTACTCTAATGAGCAAGGCTAAGCAACCTAAGCATTTGTAAATAACCCAGTGACAAGGATAGTATAAGGAATAATCAAGGTAGTCAATGCATCAAATAGGTAACAATCAACTCCTAAACTTAATGCACCAATTTTATCAACAAGTATATTATTGAAATTTGCAAGGTAGGGGCAAATGCACCGGGGCTTGCCTTGGGGTTCTTCCTCTGGTTCGTCCCCATAGATATCAAATCCAACTTCGTAGAATACCGGTGCCTCACGAGCTGCAATCTCCGGTTGCTCCTTGCTAACCTCGGTTTCTAAACGCAATATACGAACGAACATATATAAGATGCATGTGATGTGAAAATGAATGAATGTTCATGATGCTAGACAATTATAAGTAGAAGGGTACAGCAGTAAACAATAATCCAAAACTGAATTCACGAACGGATAACACAATTGGAATAAGATTCGCATAATTGATAACCCAAACAGATTTCATGCACCAACTTGTTTTAACTATAACTGGAGCTACAAAATAGCTATTCAGGTGATTCAGGACAATCTAGAAAGCTTAACAATTTCTCTACAACCTTTCTATAATACACAAAAGCTGATTCTAAGATCTTATGGACCAAACAATTCATTTGGTTAAATCTGTCCAGATTCTGGACAGATTCAAACACTCCTGTTCCACAGACCATATCTGGAGCTCAGAAACATCAACATACGCAATCTAGACCATTCTGAAAAGCACATGAAGTCCTCTACAACTTTCTTATAATACACCAGATCATATTCACAAGTTAAATACCCCAAACAGTTCAGTTTGCACAAACTGTCCAGATTTCTGGACAGCACTGCATACCCAGTTTGTACAGAACATAACTCCCAGCATATACATCCAATAATTACGAAATTTTAGGAGCAACTAGATATACAAAAGTGCTACAACTTTTCTATACAGCATTTTGACAGAAAACCAAATTTTCATGGTGTTCTCATAATTCCAACAAAACTGCTCCAGAAATTGTCAGAACATGGCAAAGGCTATCCTTCATGTCAAGACATGATCATAAAATTTAAACCCTTGACCATAGTACAAACATCCCAAAGGGCCTTTTTCCCGGTTACAAAATAAATACTCTACTTCATGATTTCATTTAGGAATTATGTATTTATGCAAGACAATATTGGATAGTTTTTAATCAACTACTCATTTTAGGTTAATCCCAACATAGTGTCAACAAAAGGAGTTTTCATCATTTTTCTTTAACCCAACCTTTGGTGTGAACAGCCCCTAAACTATATAACCATGTCACATTACTTCTTGGACATTAAATAGAATAATAAAACAATAAGACCCAATTAGTAATTAATTATTCATTATTTAATAAAAGGGATTAATGATTAAGGCCAGAAATTATTTTCACATGAGGGGTCCATAATTTTTGTAAAGGTATGTTTTGTGCTGCAATTGACCACAAAATTCATTTCACAATTTTTGGACCACAGGAAAAGCCTACAAAATTATTCAAAGTGCATTTGTTAATTATTTGACTATTTTAATACCCCAGCAAAACTTGTCCAATTTCAAAGTTTCATATTTTTACAATTTTCTTCACATATCAGAGAGGCTACACAAAAAATTTCAGAATTTTTAGCACAGTAAATAAATTACAGCAAAAATAACAAGTTTCTGCACTATTCACATGCGCAGAAAATAGAAAACCCTAACTTGTGCCACTGACAGGCGGGGCCAGGGCGTCAGACCGGCCAGTGCATAGGCCCGCGCGCGCGCCGGAGCTGACCGCGCGACGGCGGCGTTGACCGCCGGCCAAACTCGCCGGCGGCGAGGCCAGGGACCGGACCAAGACCACCTACGCGCTCCTCGTGACCTCACGAACACACAGGGGGGTTGCTTAAGGCTATTGGTGACCGGAGATAGGGTGGCCGCGGCCATGGCGGCTCGGCCGTGCCGTTCCCGGCGGCGCACCGGCGTTCCGGCCAAACCGAGGCGGTAGCGACCAAACCGAGACAAGCATAGGCACCAGGGGGCTCACCTAGGGTCGGTGCTCGCGCTAGCTTGGTCGGAGAAGCTCGGGGAAGTGAAGGTCGACGACGGCGGCGAAGACGGCGGCGTTCCGAGACTTCGCGGTGGCGTTCCGACTACTCCGGCGTGGTAGAGACCTGGGTAGCGGACCGATGCGAAAGAGCGAGTCAAGGCGAAGCAAATGGCGCAATCAATTTGACCCAAGAGACTCCATACCCACCGCGCCACGGCGAACCCGACCGCGGCGGCTGCTCGCCGGAGCTGGGGAAGAAGAGGCTCGGCCAGGCAATGTGGATGGTTAGGGTTCGAATTGGTGGGTCGGGAAGGTGTCCGAGGTTATGGCGGCGCAGTGGATGGACGGAGACCGGCGGTGGAAGCTCGTCGACCGCGAATTCCATCGGCGGAGCTTTTCTGCTCGACCGGCGGGAACCGAGGGAGAAGAAAAGAACGGGGAGGCAACGGGGAGAAGGTTTTGTGGACGAGGAGGTGAGCAGAGAGTGTGCCAGCTAGTTGCGCATGCAATGGGAGAGAGTGGCGCATGGATGGGGACGTGTTGACGCCAGAACGCCGCGGTGTCCACGACGGCCGCCGTGGAGGCCATGCAGAGCTCCATGAACTATAGCCACAGTGCATTTTGTCCCCTTTCAAATTGCGCCAAAATTTTGAATTAAAGTGCAAAATCTGTAAGAATGAAAGTTGTTCAGAATTTTGTGATCTACAAACTTGCTTAAAGAACCATGTTCCAATTCGGCCTAGTTTTTGAATTATGGTTTGAATTCAAACTTGCCCCAAACTGAATTCTCAAATTACTTAAAAATTTTCTGAAGAAGTTGAAATTCTGTGAACATAAAAGTTGTCACATTTGTGATTCCCTACAACTTTGATGTAAGGACCAAGGTCAGATTCTCAAGGGTTTGAAAGTTGTAGTCCAAGGGTAGATTCTAGGGTTTAAATAAATTTGTTTCAATTCAAATCCTGTATAGAATCTGTGTTAACTTTATATACCAAAGTTGTTCCATTCATTAGTACCTACAACTTTGTTTTAAGGGTCATGTCCAGATTCAGCTTGGATCATAGTGTTTATCATACGGCCACTATAATGACTTGTGATTTCATGAACCATATAACTCTATAACCCCATCTTCCCTAGAAATCAGCCACTATGATACCCTAAGCATCACACATCAAATGAGCAAAAGAGAATTGAAACAAACACATGATGCATTTGAGATCAAGTTCTATGCATATTGTAAATGCATCTTTAGTGTTGCTACATGAATGCTTTCCATGCTCATGATGACATGTCAGGTTTTATCTTGGCTTAAACACCAGAGGTGTTACAGCTCCTCCCCCTTAAAGAAATCTCGTCACGAGATTGGTTTAACTGACTAAGTAATGGAAAAGGAAATGTGTCAGGATCTAAATCTATGACCTTCCTCTAAAGTATCGATGTAAGTTTCCCTAGGCCAGTGAAACACATACCTAATGGAAGCGAGGAAATCCAGAAAATGCCCTAATAGGAAATCTTCAGATTCCCAGGTGGCTTCTTCTTCTGAGTGTTGATCCCATTGCACTTTATAGAATTTAATAGTTCTACTTCGGGTGACCCGGTCTTTTTGATCAAGCACTTTAACTGGATATTCTGAATAAGTCATATCTGGCTGAATGTCCACGCCTTCATAATTCATCACCTTGTCGGGCACTCGTAAACATTGCTTTAGCTGAGACACATGGAACACATTATGTACAACAGCAAGTTGTTCAGGCAAGTCCAACCGATAAGCTTGCTTTCCACACCATTTTATAATTTTAAACGGTCCAATATATCGAGGTGCTAGTTTTCCCTTTACTCCAAACCGAACCACTCCCTTCATTGGTGATACCTTCAAGTATACATAACTTCCTTCAGAAAATACTAATGGTCTTCGTCTTTTGTCTGCGTAACTCTTTTGTCGGGTCTGAGCTATCTTCAGGTTGCTTTGTATTTGCTTTACTTTTTCTTCAGCTTCATTTACTAAATCAACTCCGAAAATTTTTCTCTCTCCAGGCTCTGACCAGTTCAGCGGGGTTCGACATCTTTGTCCATAAAGTGCTTCAAATGGTGCCATCTTGATACTCTCTTGGTAGCTATTATTATAAGAAAACTCTGCTAACGGGAGACATTCATCCCATTGATCAGGATAGGTGAGCACACAGGACCTCAACATATCCTCTAAGATTTGATTTACCCTCTCAGTTTGACCTCCAGTCTGGGGATGGTATGCTGTGCTAAAAAGGAGTTTGGTTCCTAATGATTCATGTAATTGCTTCCAAAACTGAGAGACAAACTGCGTTCCTCTATCAGAGACTATGGTCTTTGGCACTCCATGGAGACTTAAAATTCTGGCAATATAGATTCGGGCATAGACAGAAGTTCTAAATTTAGCTTTACTGGAATAAAATGAGCTGATTTTGTTAGACGGTCAACAATTACCCAAATTGAATCAAATCCCTTGGAGGTTTTGGGAAGACCCACGATGAAATCCATGCTAATATCCTCCCATTTCCAAGCTGGAATAGGCAAAGGCTGTAACTCACCGGCTGGCTTCAAACGTACTGCCTTTACTTTTTGACAAGTGTCACACTGAGCCACGTAGCGAGCTATTTCAATCTTCATCTTTGTCCACCAGAATCTTTGCTTCAGATCTTGATACATTTTATTACTTCCTGGGTGGATGGCTAACCTGGTAAGATGAGCTTCATCAAGAATCTTCTGTCTGAGCTCGGGTACCCTGGGAACAACCAATCGGTCCTTAAACCATAACACGCCTGCTTCATCAACTCTGAAACAAGTTATTTCCCCAGCTTTGACTTTTGCTATAATATGACCTATCCCCTTGTTCACTTTCTGAGCAGCTATAATTTCTTCTCGTATAGTAGGTTCGACTCTAACGTTTGACAAGCTTCCTTGCGAAACTATTTCTATACCCAACTTTGCCAGCTCTTGACACAAACTAAGATTCATGGGTGCTACTGACAAGCAATTGCAGTGAGGGTTCCGACTGAGAGCATCGACAACTATATTGGCCTTACCTGGATGGTAATGTATTTCTAGATCATAATCCTTGATTAATTCCAGCCATCTCCTTTGTCGCATATTCAAGTCTTCCTGAGTAAAGATGTACTTCAAACTCTTGTGATCAGTGTACATATGACACTTGTTTCCCAACAAGTAATGCCGCCATATCTTCAGTGCATGTACAACTGCAGCTAACTCCAGATCATGAGTTGGATAATGTTCTTCGTGTCGTTTGAGCTGTCTTGATGCATAGGCAATGACTCTTCCTTCTTGCATCAATACACAGCCAAGACCAATTCCGGAGGCGTCACAGTATACATCAAAAGGCTTCTCAATATCTGGTTGAGCTAAAATTGGTGCTGTGGTAAGCAGCTTCTTTAGGGTTTGAAAAGCCTGCTCACACTCAGGAGTCCATTTAAATTTGACTTGGTTCTTAAGCAACTCTGTAATAGGTTTGGCTATTTTTGAAAAACCAAGAATGAAACGGCGATAATAACCAGCCATTCCGAGGAAACTGCGGACTTGATGAACTGTGGTTGGCGACTTCCACTTCAGAATATCCTGCACCTTTCCGGGATCAACTGCAATACCCTCAGCAGATAACACATGACCTAGGAATTGAACTTCTTCTAACCAAAAGGCACACTTGCTGAACTTAGCATATAGTTGATGCTCACGCAGACGAGTCAGCACAACACGAAGATGTTCAACATGTTCTTCTTTGGTTTTGGAATATACCAAGATGTCATCAATAAATACTACCACAAATTTGTCGAGCTCAGGCATGAACACAGAGTTCATGAGATACATGAAATGGGCTGGAGCATTGGTTAGGCCAAAGGACATGACCAGATATTCATATAGGCCATATCGAGTGGTGAAAGCAGTTTTAGGAATATCTTCGGGTCTAATTTTGATCTGGTGGTACCCTGATCTAAGATCTATTTTGGAGAAGACTTTGGCTCCGGCAAGCTGGTCGAAGAGAAGATCAATACGAGGAAGGGGATATTTGGTCTTGATGGTTACGTCATTGAGAGGACGATAGTCTACGCACATTCTCAGAGTCTTGTCCTTCTTCTTCACAAAGATAGCGGGACATCCCCAGGGAGAAGAACTAGGCCGGATAAAACCCTTCTCTAAGAGTTCTTTTAACTGAGTCTTCAACTCGGCTAACTCTTTTGGAGCCATTTTATAAGCTCTTCGCGATACAGGTGTTGTCCCTGGTTGTAGCTCAATCACAAACTCCACGTTTCTGTCTGGTGGCAGACCAGGTAATTCTTCAGGGAATACATCAGGGAATTCTCGTACCACTGGGACATCCTCAACTCCTTCACTAACCATGGCACATAACTTCGGGCTGATTAGTTTGGGTTTTTGAAGCTGGATGATAAGTTGGGATTTTCGGTCTGGTGAATTTAAACGAACAGTCCTATTCAAGGTATCTAAAACAGCCCCATAACGCTGCATCCAGTTCATCCCCAGAATCACATCTAAGGTTTGGTGGTTCAGCAGAATCATAGATGTGGGATAAACATGTCGTCCCATCTCTATTGGAACTTGATGTACTATCTCATTGGCAAACAGTCGACCCCCAGGTGACAGTATAGATATTTTCCCCTTGAACTCACATATTGGAATTGCATGCTTCCTGACAAACTCTCTATTGATAAATGAATGCGATGCACCGGAGTCAAAGAGTGTAACTGCTAAATGGTTGGCAACAGGAAACGTACCCAGCATAACCGGTTTGCCTTCTGGAATAGTCTCAACTTGAGTATGATGAACCTGTCCAGTCTTGGGTACCACATAGATCTTCTGTGTGCCTGATCGAGAGCCAGAACGGTTGCCTTGCTGCTGCTTATTCTGTGGATTAGCTTGATTGCCTTGCTGACGAGGAACATTTGAATTATAATTCTTTGGTGAAGGACAATTCTTGGCAAAATGTCCTGACCCGCCACAGTTATAACAGGGGTTACTGGTTTTTGGGGCATTTGTGAATTGGGAGCTAGGTGCATTGGCTTGACGTGGGTACTGGAACTGGGAAAAGGCTTTGGCATTAGCTTGAGGTTGGTAATATTGCTGGGGTGGGCGAGCAGATACATGGGCATGGGGAACAGGGTGGTATAGGAACTTAGGACGTTTCGGCATACTCCCAGATGCGCCAGCTTGAGCAGTCTTCCTCCTTTTTGCCTCCTTGTGCACACGATTCTTCTCTTCAAGAGTAATGGCAATGCTCATAATGTCATTGAAGGTGGAGTTGGCACAGGTGGTTATCATGGTTTGCAGCTTGGTGCTCAGTCCTCGCATGAAGCACTGCTTCTTCTTAGCATCAGTGTTGACATGATCAGGAGCATATTGAGAGAGATGGTTGAACTTGCTCACATACTGCATCACGGATTGAGTACCCTGCTGCAGCTTGAGAAACTCCTCTAGCTTCATTTGCATGATACCCGCTGGGATGTGATGTGCTCTAAAGACTTCACAAAATTCAGCCCAAGTGACCTGATGTCCAGGAGCTTGTGTGGCCAAATAATTTGCCCACCAGGTGCCTGCTGGCCCTCTAAACTTTTGTGCTGCAAACAGAGGCTTCTGGATGTCTGTGCATCGGATTAACTTAAACTTTTGCTCAATGGTATGGAGCCACTCATTTGCTTCCAGAGGTTCTTCGGCCTTGGTAAAGAGCGAAGGGCGAGTATCCATGAAATCTGAGTACGTGCTGTTGGCATCATGATGCCCCTGCCCGCGGGGTCCTTGCCCGCGCCCTTGAGCCATAGCTTGTAACAGCCTAGTGTTATCAGCTGTCACAGTGGCTAATGCAGCAATTGCCTCGGCCAAGGTTGGGGGTAGCCGTGGTGGTGGTGGAGGGTTTTCCCCACCCTGGGATGTACCAGCCCTGGAAGCACGCGTATTTACCGGCATATGTAATATACAGCAAGTATTGCACAACATCCATAAGTGCTCATAATTAACTTAGTCATAAACTTCCATTACATCAGCAAAAGCAGTTGCATGAACATCCCATGGTCTGATTTATTTATTACACAAGTCCGCTCCTAGCAGGACTATCTAGTGCAACTACCCTCCCATACTACTAGTTAGAACTACCCAAACTACGATCACTCCTCGTGGTCAGTGTCGAGGCCGGAGACATGGCCACCCTCGTCGTCACTATCGTCGATCTCGATCACCAACTCGGGCTCGTCCTCCTCCTCGTCGGGCTCTCCTCCGTCAGCCAGAATCACACCGCCCTCCATCTCGGCTGCCCCCGGCGCGGGGTTGAGACGATTGTTGAGGACGTGGATCTCCTCATGGAGGTTGTTGATATACACCTCCATGTCCTCTATCTGAAACGCGAGGTGGAAGACCCGAGCGCGTGCCTGGTCCTCACGCTGCCATGCTGAATCTCTCATCTTGCGCAGCTGCTCATTCTCCTTCTCCATATCAGCCTCGACTACGAGAGCCTCCTCTCGCTGCTCCTTCAGTAGGTCGATCATGATAGCGTCCCATGCCCGCTCCCTGGAGGCCTCTGCAAGCGCGGCAGTGAGCCTCGCTACCTCCGCGCGAAGCTCCGCCTTGCGAGTGCGGCTGCTACGGCTGCTGCTACCCTCCCCGGTGCGCGGAGCGAGCTGGTGTCGCGAGACTCCCCTTGGTCCCATGCTCTTACGTGCAGTCTGCTTAGTGCGAGCCATCCTGGAATAAATTTAAACTAAAGTCAGTTTCGTGCACCTAAAAGTTAGTATAGTTATACCCATGACCCGATATCTATTAAAGGAGGAGAATTTTATAATTTAATTGATGCAAGATGAAATGATGCATACATACGATTCTACGCATACGACATTACTTACTTAATTGAATTCCCACCAAATTAATTTTTGTAACCTTTTAAACATAGGGCAATACTTCCCAGCACACACTTCCTAGTAAGCAAGAAGTAAGTTAAGGTGAGCAAAAGATAAGATTGGAAAGAGCTTTTTAGATTTTTCCTTAGAAAGTAAGTTTTGAAGGTTTTTCAAATTACTATAATGATTGCCACGGGGATCCTGCTCCGATACCAAGCCTGTAACAGACTCGCCCAATAATGTGGCCCACCTACACCTGTCATCTGTCCAACGACCTTTGACTGCTATGTAGGTGTGCCACAAGACAGGATTAATCTGTTGGATGCGGTCGACGCATCCATAGGTCACGGGAATCATCCGAGTACAATCATTACAGCACAATACATTTCATATAAAATACAAGATCAGAGAATATCAGCGGAAGTCTTACATAAACATAATATTACAAACCGGTGCTCATTATTACAACATAGGTGATAAGAGTTCAAGTTGCGATGGTACTAAGTGCTGGAATAAACGTCTGATAACATAACCATATTAATAAACCCTGCCCAAGGGCACATCACTAATCATCCTCCACCGGGAAGATGGTCATACAACATGGTCCAAAGCACATCTGCTCACCGGGCTCACCTGCACAAGGGGTCATAGAACCCTGAGTACAGGAGTACTCAACAACACTTACCCGACTAATAAAATGGGGAGAAGACTCAGAAATGCAGGCTAAGGGGGAGTCAAGGTGAGGCTTTAGCAAGAATCCAAAAGTTTTCCTTTGCATAAAAGCTCCTACAACTAAGTAGTTGTGTCATTTCATACTTAATATCAGCTAAGTAAATGAATGTACATCTTATAATCAACCCATTAATCCCCCATTGTTTCATCATTAAACTACGCTGAGGGGGCGAGGACGAGTCTCCTTTTCTCGTGGAGCAAACGACGATTCGAACCGCTTGATCTACCCAGCTGGGGCTTCCTTATCACACGACATATGCGAGACCGAACTCGCATATATCAACCGTCCCGTGGATCCGCTCAAACCGGACCGGAGCCGCGCCACCCGGGGGTACAGTACACCACCGCCCTACATCGGCCTTGCTGAGTCCGTCCAACAGGGGACCGAGCAGGGTGGGTACACGCTACTCCCGCCATCTCTCCACTCCCAGTGCACGGGTGCGCCGTTCCAGTAAGGGCATAGCCACAGTAGGGCTTACCGTAGCATGTGACCAGTACTAACAAATAGTTCTCGATCCAACGGGCCAACAGCAGACGGGCCCTAGGCGACACAGACGGAAACACTACACCAGGACTCCATTTCCTGTGCAAGTTACCCGCCCGGTCTCATTTTAATTATACCATCCCAAACCGGGGAAGGGTTCCCAACAATAGCATTTCTCTTTTCAAAAACCTACTCTAATGAGCAAGGCTAAGCAACCTAAGCATTTGTAAATAACCCAGTGACAAGGATAGTATAAGGAATAATCAAGGTAGTCAATGCATCAAATAGGTAACAATCAACTCCTAAACTTAATGCACCAATTTTATCAACAAGTATATTATTGAAATTTGCAAGGTAGGGGCAAATGCACCGGGGCTTGCCTTGGGGTTCTTCCTCTGGTTCGTCCTCACAGATATCAAATCCAACTTCGTAGAATACCGGTGCCTCACGAGCTGCAATCTCCGGTTGCTATTTGCTAACCTCGGTTTCTAAACGCAATATACGAACGAACATATATAACATATATAAGATGCATGTGATGTGAAAATGAATGAATGTTCATGATGCTAGACAATTATAAGTAGAAGGGTACAGCAGTAAACAATAATCCAAAACTGAATTCTCGAACGGATAACACAATTGGAATAAGATTCGCATAATTGATAACCGAAACAGATTTCATGCACCAACTTGTTTTAACTATAACTGGAGCTACAAAATAGCTATTCAGGTGATTCAGGACAATCTGGAAAGCTTAACAATTTCTCTACAACCTTTCTATAATACACAAAAGCTGATTCCAAGATTTTATGGACCAAACAATTCATTTGGTTAAATCTGTCCAGATTCTGGACAGATTCAAACACTCCTGTTCCACAGACCATATCTGGAGCTCAGAAACATAAACATACGCGATCTAGACCATTCTGAAAAGCACATGAAGTCCTCTACAACTTTCTTATAATACACCAGATCAGATTCACAAGTTAAATACCCCAAACAGTTCAGTTTGCACAAACTGTCCAGATTTCTGGACAGCACTGCATACCCAGTTTGTACAGAACATAACTCCCAGCATATACATCCAATAATTACGAAATTTTAGGAGCAACTAGATATACAAAAGTGCTACAACTTTGCTATACACCATTTTGACACAAAACCAAATTTTCATGGTGTTATCATAATTCCAACAAAACTGCTCCAGAAATTGTCAGAACATGGCAAAGGCTATCCTTCATGTCAAGACATGATCATAAAATTTAAACCCTTGACCATAGTACAAACATCCCAAAGGGCCTTTTTCCCGGTTACAAAAGAAATACTCTACTTCATGATTTCATTTAGGAATTATGTATTTATGCAAGACAATATTGGATAGTTTTTAATCAACTACTCATTTTAGGTTAATCCCAACATAGTGTCAACAAAAGGAGTTTTCATCATTTTTCTTTAACCCAACCTTTGGTGTGAACAGCCCCTAAACTATATAACCATGTCACATTACTTCTTGGACATTAAATAGAATAATAAAACAATAAGACCCAATTAGTAATTAATTATTCATTATTTAATAAAAGGGATTAATGATTAAGGCCAGAAATTATTTTCACATGAGGGGTCCATAATTTTTGTAAAGGTATGTTTTGTGCTGCAATTGACCACAAAATTGATTTCACAATTTTTGGACCACAGGAAAAGCCTACAAAATTATTCAAAGTGGATTTGTTAATTATTTGACTATTTTAATACCCCAGGAAAACTTGTCCAATTTCAAAGTTTCATATTTTTACAATTTTCTTCACATATCAGAGAGGCTACACAAAAAATTTTAGAATTTTTAGCGCAGTAAATAAATTATAGCAAAAATAACAAGTTTCTGCACTATTCACATGCGCAGAAAATAGAAAACCCTAACTTGTGCCACTGACAGGCGGGGCCAGGGCGTCAGACCGGCCAGTGCACAGGCCCGCGCGCGCGCCGGCGCTGACCGCGCGACGGCGGCGTTGACCGCCGGCCAAACTCGCCGGCGGCGAGGCCAGGGACCGGACCAAGACCACCTACGCGCTCCTCGTGACCTCACGAACACACAGGGGGGTTGGTTAAGGCTATTGGTGACCGGAGATAGGGTGGCCGCGGCCATGGCGGCTCGGCCGCGCCGTTCCCGGCGGCGCACCGGCGTTCCGGCCAAACCGAGGCGGTAGCAACCAAACCGAGACAAGCATAGGCACCAGGGGGCTCACCTAGGGTCGGAGCTCGCGCTAGCTTGGTCGGAGAAGCTCGGGGATGTGAAGGTCGACGACGGCGGCGAAGACGGCGGCGTTCCGAGACTTCGCGGCGGCGTTCCGGCTACTCCGGCGTGGTAGAGACCTGGGTAGCGGACCGATGCGAAAGAGCGAGTCAAGGCGAAGCAAATGGCGCAATCAATTTGACCCAAGAGACTCCATACCCACCGCGCCACGGCGAACCCGACGACGGCGGCTGCTCGCCGGAGCTAGGGAAGAAGAGGCTCGGCCAGGCAATGTGGATGGTTAGGGTTCGAATTGGTGGGTCGGGAAGGTGTCCGAGGTTATGGCGTCGCAGTGGATGGACGGAGACCGGCGGTGGAAGCTCGTCGACCGCGAATTCCGTCGGCGGAGCTTTTCTGCTCGACCGGCGGGAACCGAGGGAGAAGAAAAGAACGGGGAGGCGACGGGGAGAAGGTTTTGTGGACGAGGAGGTGAGCAGAGAGTGTGCCAGCTAGTTGCGCATGCAATGGGAGAGAGTGGCGCATGGATGGCGACGTGTTGACGCCAGAACGCCGCGGTGTCTACGACGGCCGCCGTGGAGGCCATGCAGAGCTCCATGAACTGTAGCCACAGTGCATTTTGTCCCCTTTCAAATTGCGCCAAAATTTTGAATTAAAGTGCAAAATCTGTAAGAATGAAAGTTGTTCAAAATTTTGTGATCTACAAACTTGATTAAAGAACCATGTTCCAATTCGGCCTAGTTTTTGAATTATGGTTTGAATTCAAACTTGCCCCAAACTGAATTCTCAAATTACTTAAAAATTTTCTGAAGAAGTTCAAATTCTGTGAACATAAAAGTTGTCACATTTGTGATTCCCTACAACTTTGATTTAAGGACTAAGGTCAGATTCTCAAGGGTTTGAAAGTTGTAGTTCAAGGGTAGATTCTAGGGTTTAAATAAATTTGTTTCAATTCAAATCCTGTGCAGAATCTGTGTTAACTTTATATACCAAAGTTGTTCCATTCATTAGTACCTACAACTTTGTTTTAAGGGCCATGTCCAGATTCAGCTTGGATCATAGTGTTTATCATAGGGCCACTATAATGACTTGATTTCATGAACCATATAACTCTATAACCCCATCTTCCCTAGAAATAAGCCACTATGATACCCTAAGCATCACACATCAAATGAGCAAAACAGAATTGAAACAAACACATGATGCATTTGAGATCAAGTTCTATGCATATTGTAAATGCATCTTTAGTGTTGCTACATGAATGCTTTCCATGCTCATGATGACATGTCATGTTTTATCTTGGCTTAAACACCAGAGGTGTTACACCAGTCATGCCAGTTTTTCGCAAAACAACAGCATATACCCGCACATGAGTTAATCTGTATTCCTCCGTCATGGCCCTTCTCATGCTGGGGGCTCGATATGGTGGGTCCTCTCAAGCGTGCCCCAGGCGGATTCGAGTACTTATACGTCGCAATTGACAAGTTTACAAAGTGGATTGAGTACATGCCCCTGGTCAAGTTCAATGCCTCCAAGTCAGTACAATTCATGCAGAGCATCTTTCACCGCTTTGGAATGCCGCACAGAATCATCACTGATCTCGGGTCACCCTTCACGGCAATCGAATTCAAGACATGGGCTAGTGATAGTGGCATCAGGATAGACTATGCCTCAGTAGCCCACCCACAGTCCAATGGTCAAGTGGAACGAGCAAACGCCTTGATCCTAGCAGGATTGAAACCTAGACTCTTCGACCTCCTAAAAGATCACGGTGGCAAGTGGGTCGAGGAATTGCCCAAGGTAGTCTGGGGGCTACGAACACAACGAAGTCGGGCTACAGGCCACACCCCTTTCTTTCTGGTATATGGCACTGAGGCAATCCTCCTGGCTGATTTAATCTGGAATTCCCCAAGGGTAGAACAATACAACGAAGGTGAAGCTGACGATACCAGGCGACTAGAAATCGACAGCATAGAGGAAGCCCGACTAGCCGCACTTTTTCAGTCTGCAAGATACCTTCAAGGGATGAGGTGGTACTACGACAAAAACGTCCATCACCGTACCTTTCAAGTAGGCGACATGGTACTAAAGAAGATACAGAACACTACGGGATGCCACAAGCTCATGAGTCCATGGGAGGGTCCTTATATTGTATCCAAAGTAACAAGACCCGGGTCATTTGAGCTAGTCACTAAAGATGGTTCTCCACTACCAAATTCATGGAATATCGAGCACTTGAAGAAATTCCATACTTAAGGACTACGCTACAAATCTGACCTAGGGCAATTGTAACTACTAGTCGGATATTAATAAAGTTTGAAGTTCATAAGAAACAAAGACTTTATATTTTATTCAGACTTCACATGACTCCTCAGTCATTTAATGGGTCACTGCAGTAGCAGGACACTACCTCCGATTAGTATTAACTACTCGGATAGATTGGTTCCGCAGAAACCATACTAAATGAGCTTCGAGCTCAATACAACTCACATGATAGTATGGCTTAGCACCCGGCTATCAGCCTATAGCAAATATGGAATCCACTATAGTGGAGACTAGTTTCTATAAGGCGTAACAAGGCGGGATAAGTACCCACCTTGTTACACAACTATCGGACAGAGGTCCACTAGTTTTCGCACTCACGCTGCGATCCTCAAGAGGATATGATCCGCCCAGAAGGAACCTACGTAACGATCCTTCAAGAGGCGCCTGATCGAACTTATCCCTTGAACAAGGGTACTAAGAGTAGTACTCGGGCAAGACTAAGTTCTCTACGAAATAAGTTAGAGAAACAAAGTCACATGACCCAAGCTACAGGTGCTAGAGAGCACTCGGATAGACTCGTCTAATTAGACGCCTGGTCATACATCCACAAACTAGCAAACTCAACCCATTGCCAAGGACTCTCTTATCGCAATACGGAGTTGGACACGCATAACATTCACGAGAATCAAAAGTAATATATATTTTTGATATCTTAACTGTTTACAGGAGTTACAAATAGTGCCCAAAGGACCAAGGAGTCTACTACTCTACAAGATCTAAGATCTGCAAGTACTCCTCCATAGTGGCCTTCACCTCCTCCTGCATCGCCGCAAGGTCTTCATCGCTCTTGTCCTCAGGGAGGGTCATCAGAGCACCCAGATCAAAAGTCGGCAGATGCAGTTGCAGAGTAGCCATCAAGCCTTGGACCACGGAGATCGACATACTCTTAATGTACTGTGCCAGCCATGCTGGTGCAGCTTTGGCTCGCTCAATCAAGGATTCCTCGACTCCTTCAGGCGCCGGTATCATCCTAAGCAGGGGCTCCACGGCTTGCTCTAAAGCCTTCAGGGAATCACGCGACTCCTTGGTAGACTTCAAAGCCTGCAGAAGATCCCGGTCAGCACCCTCACGCATCAGTTTGGCTTCTTGAAGAGTACTCTACGCATTAGCAAATACCTCCTCAAGCTCTGTCTCCTTACGGTTGAAGGTGTTCTGCCAGCTTGAAGCTAATTTATTTGCATCTGCATACAATCAAAGTCAGTCTCGTATGATCAGACTACTAATATGGACAAAAAATAGCAAGCAGACTTTACAAGTACCTTCAAGCTGTTTCCTGGAGGACTTCTTCAGCTCTCGCACCGACTGTTCTGTGGAGACGGCCTTAGCATTGGCGGCATCACGCTCTGCTTCCATCGTCTTGAGGCCGCTCTGAAGCTCATCAATCCGCCTATGCAGCACTTGTGTGGCTACTTTTTGGCTAATCTGATCTTGAGCTATGTAATCTTTGAGCTCTTGGACCTCACGGGCAGTTTCCTGGCGGATCCGGGTAACTTGGTCCCGGACCTTGAAGTCAAAAGTCTAGAAGAACAAGTACATCGTAAGTACTCGGACGAGTCTACAAAGCAATAAAGAAGGATTGGGATCCTTACCTTAATAAACTGATGGAGAGCATCAACTGGAGCCCTCAATTGATCGCTCAACTCTTTCAACCGGGTAAGATCCTGGTTGTACCCAAACACGTCCAGTGTTGCCCCTTGACGGGAGGACTCGAGTGCATCCAGGGACCCTCCCTTCCGATGGATTGAAGACTCCGCCTGAATACCCGCCACGACCATCTCAAGGGTTGGTTCGTCAGGCTGCCGGGTACGAAAAAACCAATCATTCCATACTCGATCAAATTCCAATTGTGCCGGAGAACGGAAAATGGAGTATGGCCAACCAACCTGAGGCAGTGGAAGAACACCCGCGTCAGGAGCAGCATCGGGCGCGGTATCAGGAGCAGCATCAAGTCGAGCCTCAGGCAGAGAGGAATCAGGCAGCACATCTACCTGGCTGAAGGTAGGTTGCGCATTGGAATCCTCCTTCGCCAAAGACTCTGACTCCTCTACCACCTGAGGATCAGGGATAGCACTAGAAGTCACAGCAGCTGGCTTTACCTTCCTGCAAAAACAGATGAGTACCAGTATCAGTACCAAAATTTCTTGAATCCTTGATGAGCATGAAAGACACTGAGAATACATATGATGAATGATTGACATTGGTAAGGAAGGTTTGAGGCTTTTACCTGGTTTAGTCCATATCTCGCTATGCGCTTAATGTTTATGACTAACCGGTGGCGTGAGTTGTGTGGTGTTTCTGTGTTGGTGTGCGTGTGCAACATGTGTCTCTTGGTTGTGTTGATGTGCAGGTGTGGAGCTCGGAGACAGTGGTCTATGGCGAGGTGAAGGTCAAGTAGAGACGTGTCGTGCTGACGGACCGGGTGCAGTGAAGGATGGGCGTGCCGTGCGGCGGACGTGCCATGCCGAGGTACCGAGCGGTGAAGGGCGGACGTGAGGCTTGGACGGACGAACCAGGGGCCAGAGGACCAGCTATGGTAGCTGGCACGTGGCATCGGCGAGCAGGAGCACATGGGGATGTGCGGTGCATCGGCCGAGTCGGGAGGAAGGCGCTGGAGTCGTGTCGCTTGGCGGGAGGTCGGACACGGGCTTGCGTGCGGCGCAAGTGCCGTCAGCCAAGTCAAGAAGGAAGGCGAAGGCGTTGTGCCCGGCGTGGAGGCTGGACATGCATCGGCATCGGTGCCGGTGGTCGGGGTGTGCGAACCACATCCCGTCTGCGGTGCGGGTTCGGTAGCTGAGCCTCAAAAAGCTGTCATCGACGGTTTCCAGGTTTGGGCCTCAAAACCTGGGCGCGCGGATTTCCGAGTTTGGGCCACAAAACTCGGGGTGGCCGGTTTGCCAGGTTTGGGCCTCAAAACCTGGGCTTGCGGGTTTCCGAGTTTGGGCCTCAAAACTCGGGGTGGACGGTTTCCTGGTTTGGGCCTCAAAACCTGGGGTTGGTCCGAAAGGACGGTCGACGCGAGGCGGCACCGAGAGGCTTGCGTTGCGGCGAAGCTATCGGTGAGAAGGCGCGGCGGTCGACGGTGGCGGCACGTGGCGGCATCAGGGAGGTCGCGTCGAGGCGAAGCTGCCGGATGTGCGGGCGTGGCCGTCGGATGAAGATTGACCGAATTGGACGGTTGTACCCCTGGGGGGTATTTGGGTTGAGTGCTTAATGTAAGGGCGCTTTGGTCATTAGGACGTGCGCCTATATATATGTGGGGGGCTGCTAGGGCAGTCGCACCCGAGGAGGGGGAGGTGTCACTCTCATTTTGCTGTTTGTGAGAGGAGGCTAGGGTTAGGGAGAGACAGGCTCTTGTTCTTGAGCTTTTCGCCATCCAAGCTTTGATCTGCTGGAGTGGCCTGTAGCCCGACACCGAGTGCTTAATGAATCATCCATTCCTCTGAATCCAAGGGTCAAATTCGTGGTGGAATTCGCGTTTTGAATTTGTTCTTCGTGTTCTTCGCGTTCTCTTTTTCTCCACGATTTTCTCCTCCCCCAATCTCCCTCTACGCTGCGTCTTTTGCGATTCCGTTTGAATCAACTTGTTCTTTGATGTGAGGGGATCATTTCGACCGGAGGAATTCATTCCTACCCTCACGAACAAGTAGATCGAGCCGAAATCGTTTTCGTTCTTCGTTCTTCCCCTTTTACGGTGTTCTTCGGATTTCTCATGGTATAGTTGGATTGAAGCGATGATATCCTAGGATTAGCTTCCCAACACGTAGAAGAACACTTGGGTGAAGTTAGTTTGCAGCCTTGTTCGATTTGGTGAAGATCCAATCGAGTTTGAGTTTGGTCCGTGCTGTTTTTGCGCTTTCTGGGAGGTCGCGGACAGTCCGCCATATAGGCCGCGGATAGTTCGCGCGTCGAGGCTTCAGCCAAGCAGTGGCTGTTGGCCTCGGGCGTTTTCCCCTCGGGTGACCGGCGGACAGTCCGCCGTTGACAGGCGCAGACAGTCCGCGAGTCGCGCAGGGGCTGTCCAGCGAGTTTGCTGTTTTCGCTTCGTAGCCGGCGAACAGTCCGCCAGGACCCGCGGACAGTCCGGGGTCCTCATCGGACGCGCTTTCGGGCAGGCATCGGACGCTCCTCATTCACTGTTCATGTGAACCGCGGACAGTCCGACGTGCAAACCGCGGACTGTCCGGGACCCGTCCAGCAGCTCTTGCAGAACAGTTTGTTTTTGGGTCTTTTGCCGGCGGACAGTCCGGACTCCCAGGCGCGGACAGTCTGGCACCAGCAGCCCAGACAGTCCGGGATCCTGCTGAGAGCTGATTTTCAGTGCGTTGGCTCTCCCGGCTTTTCTGCTTCGTTTCCGGACTTCTCGTTTGCTCTTAGAGTTCACCTAGGAACCTCTCTACATATCTTTGCTACGCGTTAGCATCGGTATTTGGAGGAATCCCGACGTAGCCCTCTATCTACGTTTGGGAGTCGGTTTTTAGGCACGAACTTGACTCGGAGTTTTGGTTTGCTCCCTTGTGTGGTGCCTCGCTGTGATCCTAGGGATCATCCACCCTCTTTCTAGGGTCGTGGGCATCACGTTTGAGTCCGAAGCTTTCGGGGTTGATTTTGTTGGGACAGAGGCCGTAATTTCGAGAAGATTTTTTAGGCTCCCATTCACCCCCCTCCTCTGGTCGCCTTGCTTTAGCATTTTCGGTCCTTCAATTGGTATCGGAGCCAGTTAGGGATCTCTCTACCTTAACCGGTTCTGGATCCGCGAAGGCGACCTTTTGAGAGCGATTTTGTTTCCGACTTTGTTCGTCGAGGTGTTTGAGCTGTTGTTTGCCTAACACTAACGGTGCTTTTCCAGATGGCACCAAGCTCTTCTCCCGGTGTGTCTTTGTCCCTAGGATTGAGTCTTGGACATGCGGCCGAGGATGACATTTTGGCAAGGAGGAGGAGTACGGCTCTTGAGGCGGAACGCAAGGTGGATGCTTTGCTGGGCTTCCTAGGAGATGATGAGCATTCGATGGAGGATCGTGTACACGAACTTGGCAAGGCCAAGAAAGGTATCCTTGCTGCTTGTCTTGGGATTTTGTCCCAACAATTTGAAGCTTGTTGTGATGATAATCTGAGATATGATGAGCTTTGTGATACCTTGCATAGAAAGATCAAGAAGTTGAAATGCTCCATTGCTAGGTTAAAATGTGGCCTTTTTCATTGGAAGTCTAGTGCATCTTTACCTTGCACCTCTTGTAGTGACATGGTTAGGAAGAATGATGAGCTATGCTTTTCCCTTGCTAGCTTAAAATCTGAGAATGAAATGTTGAAATCAAATGCTTCCATACCATGTCTTGTTTGCTTTGACTTGCGCAAGGATCTTGTTCGTGCTAAATCTGAAATAGCCTTGCTTAGGTCAAAAGCTTCTTTACCATGTGTTTCATGTGAGTTTTTACATGCTGAAATTAATGAACTAAAATTGACTCACACCACATGTGTAGATGAACTTGAGCATGCTAGGGCTGAAAATTATTGAGATAAATGCTAGGCCTTGTAGCTTGTGCTCTTTAAACAAAAATGCTTGCCATACTTCTAGTGCTATACATGATTCATTGCTTGATGTGAATGGTGATGTTTCTTCCACCGATTTCATTTGCACATCTTGCATTGATTTGGAAAAAAAGTTTTGGCTTTGAGGGTGTTGCGCGATGATATGAGCGCTAAGTTGGTTGAGCACAATGATATGAGTGCCAACCTTGAAAAAGAGATTGAACTCTTGCGTACCACATATGCCGAGTGCATTAGAGAGGAGATGGAAAATCTGAAAAATGCTCCGTGTGGTACTTGTGATCGCCTCATGTTTGAAAATGAGGTTTTAGCCAAAAGATGCAAGAGTCTTTGTGCTAAGTCTTTTGAGTCACGCATTTCTTCCAACTCCGATGTTGATATTTCCAAGTCTGCATCTTTGCAACCGGAGTTGAGTTCTTGTGTTGCGCGTGGGTCTTTTGACGATAGCACTTGTGTCAAGGTTTCGGATAGCTCTTTCATAGCTACTCCTAACCTTGCTAGTTCTTCGAGTGATGTCCAAGGGACTTCTCCTGGAAAGGGTGCTTCTCATATTTTTGGGACTCGTGCTCCCAATCCGGTTTTCCATTGCACCTTTTGCAAGAAGGATGGACATTCATTCGATTTTTGTTTTCGCCGTGTCAAGCAGGAGCGGCAAATTCGAGCTAAGGCTTTTAGGAAGCCGCGTAGCCTTTCCCATGGCACGTGTGCTCCTAGTGTTGGCACCAAGGTGAATGTTGATGCTTCTTGTTCTAAGTCCCAAGGGACTTCTCACTTGTCGGAGAATGGTGTGCCTCCCGGTAGGCCTTTGTACCATTGCTCTTTTTGTGAGAGAGATGGGCATCAAGAAAGTTTTTGCTATCGGCGTGCCAAACGTTTGCGCCAAGCTCGCTCTTCTAGGAAGTTGGTGGTTCATAGCCCTTCTCATGGCATGAACGCTTGTGTTCCTAGTAAGAAGCCCATTTTTGTAGATGGGTTTTATGACTCCTTTTCTAGTGGGTTAGGTCATCATCGTGGACATGCCTATAGTGCTTCTTCTCTTGGTCCACGTCATGCTTCTCATGGTGCCTCTATTGGTTCTTCTTCAAAAACCTTGGAAGATGTTTGCCTCTTTTCCCGTGGTTCGACTCGTTCTTCTCCCCGAGTTGTCATTTTGAGGAATGCTTCCAGGGGTGTTTCAAAATTGCATTTGAACCAACATTTGCATCATGCTAACCCACATGAGAAGTTGACATTTGTGACCAAGTTCTGGATTCCCAAGTACATGCTTGCTAACCCTTTGGGATCCAAGGCTCGGGTTACTTTGTCCTCTTGTGTGTAGATATGAGGACGCGGGGTGGAGAACATGCGCCAAATGGAGCTTGATCTTTTGGATGTGATCAAGTTTTGATGGTTCTCTGCATCCCGCTTAGATTTGCCTCCAATGAGGTTTGTATAGCTTGTTGAGCTTTCTTATACACTCATATCTCGTACATCCATGATTTATGTCTTGTGGTATGAGATGGATCATCATGTGCTCACTTGTACAGTTGTTACATGTACATTTTCTTTTGTATCATGTTTTGTTTTAGTCTAGCATGTGTTATCCTGTATATCATGTCATGCTAGCTTTATGTATAGCTTTTGTGGAGTATCCACTTTTTATGCTAGTCTGTGATCCTCATGAACATTATGCCTTGCTTTATCATACTTCTCCATGAGCTTTACTTGTAGAGGTATGATGTTCATTAGGTGTCACTTTTCAGGTGCTAGTTTTGTTAGCTAGATGTATCCTGTTGGTATGATTAGTTTGAGCACTAGCCTTTCCATAATTTTATCATGTTACATGCTTTTGGATCTATTGCTATCATTACCTTGCATTGTAGCATGTGTTGAGGCTTAGGCTATGCTTGGGTTGATCATGTTTTTAGGTTACGTTTTGCTATATAGTGCCTTATCCTGTTGCATGGTAGTCTAGACTAGTTTGAGTTCAGCTCTCCTTGCGGTATCATTCATAGGTAGATCTCTTTTTGTTGAGAGTTCACCTTATGCTTATTTGACTAACCGTTTTCGTGGAGACCTTGAGGTCACACTAGACGAGACAATGCCTTGTGTTTTTCTTCTGCTTTTGAGTGTGCAGGAGAATAGGAGCCTGGAGAGAGCATTTCGGCTCATGGACCCGATCCTACTTCTTCCACGACTTGGGGTTCCATTCGAGCAGCTCTCCAGTGAGCACTAGCAGCACCTGGGCGAGCGACAACATCAGGCGAGGGGGAGACGGCTTCGGCGAGGCAGGAGCCCCGGAGTTCAGCAGATTCAGGCGTCCCCTCGGGTATCACACCAGCAGGAGGTCATGCGCTTCAGGAGGTACGTCCGACACACTTCTGAGTTCGGATTTTGGCTCTCTCCTTCTTCAATCTCTTTCTGCTGTGCGGTCTTTTCGATGTGGATTTTATTGGCTGTTCTCTTGAGCGTTTCTTGGCTCTTTTCTTGTGAGTTTTGGTGTGTGTTTCCCTTTTGGTTTGGGAAGCATTTTGCTTGTTGTATCTTAGTTGGTCTTCTCTGATACCCTTTTTGTTTTGGGTTTTCCTTTTCAGGCTAGTTTTTGCTTAGTTTTTGATAGACTAGCTTTTTCATGCATTTCATCATGTACATTTTGCATTTTAGAGCTTCATCTATATAGTAATGAAAATGAGACTATGCTCTTTTTGGTATGCCCTGCTTATTCATGATTGTGACACCCTGAAAATCGCTTTTGAGAAAATAGAATTTAATATGAATTTATTTATTTGTTTTTTTTATGCAACACATAGGCCAAATAATAATTTTTGGTGAATTAATAAAATATCTCGGAGTTTAGAAATATTTTTGTTGCATTCATGCTGGAGCATAATATTTTGCTTGAGTGTAGGAATAGTGCTGAGTGGTTCAAATTCAAATTTGATTTGGGTTTGAACAAGTTTTCAAAAGAAAATAAAGGTAAAGGCTTTTCTTTTTCTCCTTCTCCCTCCCTCACCCTTTTGGCCCAGCCGGCGATGCGGCCCAAGCCCGCAGCGCCTCCCTCTCCCCCTCCCCTTCCTTTCCCGCCGGCCCAGTCGGCCTGTTCAGCCCGCTCGCGCCGCCTCTCCATCTCCCTTCGCGCGCGCTCGCAGCCGGTCCAGCCCGCTCGCCCCGCGCACGCCCGCAGCACCGCGGCCCAACTCGCTCGCGCCAGCAGCGCCGCGCCCTCGCCTGCCAAGCCGGGCCCGCTTGCCAGCCTCTCGCCCCTTCTTCTCCCTCGCGCGCTCGCTCAGTGCCGCCGCCGACCCCTCCCCTCCGGAAACGGCCGATTGAGTGGCCATAATGGCCACTCAGCTCCCTTTAAGCCTCGGTGGAGCTTCCCCGACCCTTCACCGCCTCCCCCGAACCCTATAAAACCTCAGGGCGAAGCCCCTCGCCCCTCTCTCACACCGCTCACCCACTCTCTCTGTCCGCCGCTGCCGCGAAGCCTTGTCGACTGCTTAGAGGCCACTCCGAGCCCCTCCAGGTGACGCCGCGGCCGTCCGAACCAAACCCAAGCTCTCTCTTTTGTGTCGCGCAAACCCGAGCTCACCGGCGCTTTTTCCCTTTTGCAGATCCGCTCCGCCGCCGTTCGTCGCCTTGGTGAGCCCCTCCGTCGAAGCCGAGCCTACCAGCGTGCTTGCCGTCTTCCCCGCTCCGCTCCGGTGCCGTCCGTATGGTCAACCATGGCCGGGAACGCCGGAACGGCGCGTTCCCGAGCCCCTCGCATGGCGCCGCCGCTCGCCGGCGTTTGCACCGCCGCTCCCGCCGTCGCGCTCTCTCTCGCCGAGCCGCCCTGCGTCGTCCGATCGGTGCGGACGGCCAGGATTAGAGCATAACCCCGAAGGGGTATGCGCCGGGTTCACCGGCCCGTGCACCCGCGCCCCGCTCGCGGTCCACCGTCCGCGTGGTGGACCTGGCCAACCGCGAAGCGCCGCGTGGCGCTGCGTCAGCGCCTGCGCGGCTGCAGCCGCCGCTTTTGCAAAAAGGCCCCCGAGCTTTTTGCAAATCAACCCGCAGTCCGTTGCAGTTCAATATATTGAGTTTTAAGTCCTGTTTTCTTTCGGTTTGGCCCCTGGAGTCTTCAGTATTAGTGCCCGCCGTCCAGAGGACGCGTTTTCGCGTACTAGCCCCCTCTGGCTACGTTTATTCATGGTTTAGTCCTCGGTTTTCGCGAGTTAGCCCTCAGAAAATGATTTTTATTTATAAAAATGCCCCTGAAACTTGTTTTCTTTATAACTTTCTCGTTTTAAATCCGATTAGAGTGATCTTTATGTTCATTTGATCGTATCGACGAGTAGAATAGTTTTATATATGTTTATCTAACTATTTTTGATGCTTGGTGTACTGTTCTAATAGATATATATTTTGTTTGCATGTAATGACTGTTTGGATGCTATGATTGGTGATTCTATATCGAGTCCAGACGGTGACGTGTTTGAGGAGTAGGCTTCGCAGGAGCAGTACCAGGACCAAGCGTGTGACCAAGGCAAGTATAACCTACGGTTTCCTTGTTACCTATTAAATGCAAGACCCAGTAATCATTATGCATGTGTCAAATATGATGAACCATAGGACCATACTAGTTTCCTTGAACTGTATACCTTGTACCTATGGGAGGGTTTTTGCATAATATGACTAGAAATGCTACGCGCTATATAAATGCTAATTGTTTAATATTGATTAATGACTATGGAACAAATGTTAAAAGAGGCTTTTAACCACTTTTAGGGCACTGGAGCATGTTGTTCGCTCAGTGACCCACCCCAGGGACTATCTTTTAAAGCGGCCACCCGGGAGATCCCGTGCAACCTTGGGTATTATATGGCTCTGATCTTAGTTGTGTAACTAGACTTTCTCTAGCTTGTAGTAGTTACCGAAAGGCGCTAGAGGGGGGAACCGGGTTAAAGAATGGCTTCCTTGCCTGTCAAGATGTGTACTGGTCGGCTGTCAGGTGTGCCATCTTGAAGGGGGCCTCCATTCGCCTGGAAGCCGAAACCTTGCGGCTACTACTTGTTAGGGTAGCTAGTGAAAGACTACGTAGTGAAACCCTGCCGTACTTCCATAGAGGAGGTAATGTGGGATTGGCTCTCCCCGGCATATGGGAATCACGGCCTAAGGTGAAAGTGTACAACCTCTGCAGAGTGTAAACCTGATATATCAGCCGTGCTCACGGATACGAGCAGCTCGGATCCTTTATAAGTGGTTCATGGTGTGGTATATTGGTGGTTTGTGGCTTACCTCTTGTTAACATAATTATGATCATACCATGTGGGACAACAGGGATCACATACTTAGTAATGAAAGGATAGTATAAAAATATGATTAAGATAAAATGCTAATCGCAGTCAACCCGGTCAACCTTTTGAGCCTTGCATTACCCGTAGTTGTACTTGCTGAGCATGGTGAGCTGACGCTTGTCGTTGGTTCACATAAAAATCCTGGATGGGTACCAGATGAAGGAGAGTACGAGGAGTATCCAGAAGATGTGCCAGACTTCTGAGGATGGCGTACCACCAGTCGGTGTCCCTGTGGAGTGAAGTCTACGTCTACGCTACCGTTGTAATAATGGGCCGTTGGCCGATGTGATGAACAATCTCGTGTGATGTAATAAGTTATTAAATGTTGTTCGTGCTGTAATGATATACATTTTGTGGTATATGTGGATTTGGGACCCCCTGGGCCCACATATGCTTTACCTCGGTTTTATTCGTAAATCCGGGTGTTACAATGATGATGCTTGTAGCTTAGGCTCTTTTTGATCACTTGATACATGTTATGAGCTAAGCTATTTTTGCAAATGGTGAATGTGATTAATCAATTATGAAATCCTTAATTTGTTCACCATTGAGATTGACAACTAGCATGGGTAGGATGTGTTGAGATCACTTGTGCTATCTTTTGTATGCTAGGTTGCTATGTCTCTTGCACTGAGTCATTCACTTGCTTGGATTGTTCATATGTACATTGTGCTTAAAATTTTGATCCAAGTATTAGTGAAATGAAAAGATCGAGATGGGATTGCATGTGTCAGCACATCACGGTATCGAGACTGTTTCTCATTGCACATTTGAGTTAAACTTGAGCCGTGTAGTGTAAGACCGAAACCGGTGCTTTAAGCTTCTGATTGCTTTTCTTGCATAGGCTTAGCCCGGTTGAAAAGTTAGGCAATGACCATGCTTTCAACCTCTCGCAATCACATGCTTTTAAATTGAACTTGTGTTAATACCGCTGCAAATTCCGATAAAAATTTGAAAATAACACAAGTCTATGCTTCATTCTATTGCATGATGATTGAACTTTGCTAGGGGTAGTTCACCTTTTATACTCGAGTTAGCACTTGATTGATTTCCTGTCTATTCATGCTAAGTGCTATTTTTAGTGGTGAACTCCTTTTCAAATGGCTTAAAACTGCTCATATGCTTAATTGTTCATATTTCGTATTCATTTGATCAGTTTGAGCCTTTGCTAGCATTTGTATTGATTATTATACTTTCAGGGCAGCACCCTTTTGAGCATCTTTTCATTCTGACTGCTATACACTTGAAGCTGTTGCATTGTGCATTTCATGCATTTTTAGCTTAGTGTACATACCCCCAGCTCCGATACACTTCATGGTTACCTTCATTTGGTATCACTACCCCATATGCTTTTGGTTGATGACTTGTCTTGTGTTTGTGTCAATTTTATGAAAAATGTTAAAACCCCTCAGCATGTTCCCTTTTGTCAAGGGGGAGAAGCTGTTTGCAAAGGGGAGCTTGAGTGTTGGCACAAATGGGAGAGTCTTGCATTTTGGGGAGAGCTTGGAGATAGGGGGAGTTTAGCTCTTTTGGTTTCTTCTTCATTTGGTATCTTCACTCGGTATAGCTCTTTTTTGTGTTCCAATTGGTATCCATTTTTTGGTATGGAATGCAATTAGTGTCATGAGCTTTGCGCATAGCTTTTGTGTATAGGCTTGCTTTCAGGGGGAGTCGCTTTTGTCTTGCTGCTTCTCCGCGTGCTCCGAGTGATTGTGCTCCATTTCGCCTTGAGCCTTTTCTTTGGGCTTTTTCAATTGATATCGAACCTTCTTTGTGTTCCTTCTATTGGTTCGCTTCGATTGATTTTCAATTGGTGCGGAGCATGTTTGGCCGTAAGGCATTGGTATCGAGCCTGCTAGTCGTGTTGAGCCGCTTTGCCTCTATCCTGAGGGACTAGCAGTTTTTGCTCGGTATTTTCAATTGGTTTGGAGCCTTCAGCTAGTTGTGTTGAGTTGCTTTGCCTCTGTCTTGAGGAACTAGCTGTTTTCACTAAATTGTGGCTGTTTTTGATTGGTATCAAGTCTTCTGCTAGTTGTGTTGAGCCTCTGTGCCTCTATCTTGAGGGACTAGCAGTTTCACTTCTTATGCGCTGTTTCAGCCTCAATTGGTGTTGAGCCTTGAGCTAGTGGTGTTGAGCCTTTTTATGCCTCTTCTTGAGGACTAGCTCATTTTTGACTTGGTTGTGTTGAACCGTTGCCCATGTCCTTGGGAACCAAGTCTTTTGCTCTATGTGATCGAGTTTTGCTCTTTGTTGAGTTGTTGCTCCGATCCTTTGCTTGGTTGCGTTGAGTCGTTGCCCATGTCTTTGGGGACCAAGTTTTCGGTTATGGTATCTCAAACCATCTCTTGTGCCTAATTCTTGTCAATTCAATCATCAAGGGGGAGAAATTTTAGAAACCCAAGTAATTCAATTATCAAGGGGGAGTAACCCATGTGAACCCAAGTGGATAAGTACCTTGGTTTCTTTTGTGATGATTGTTTGACAAGTTTTGAGATTGGTTTTCGAGTGCCTTTTGGGATTCATGAATCTCTTGTTTCTCTTGATTCTTCGGTTGTGTGGAGGCTTTGCCCGCTTTTCCCATTTCTTTTGGGACCGAGAGCTTTTATTTGGAGTTTTCATGATCCTTCCTCTCTCAAGTGGCCTTGTGTTTGTTTTTACCTGGCTTTTGGGCACTTGAGTGAGGCTTGCCTTCAAACCTTTCCTTTTTGGTTTTATTGTTAGTCAATGCATTCATCAAGGGGGAGATTGAGAATACATATGATGAATGATTGACATTGGTAAGGAAGGTTTGAGGCTTTTACCCGGTTTAGTCCATATCTCGCTATGCGCTTAATGTTTATGACTAACCGGTGGCGTGAGTTGTGTGGTGTTTCTGTGTTGGTGTGCGTGTGCAATATGTGTCTCTTGGCTGTGTTGATGTGCAGGTGTGGAGCTCGGAGACAGTGGTCTATGGCGAGGTGAAGGTCAAGTAGAGACGTGCCGTGCTGACGGACCGGGTGCGGTGAAGGATGGGCGTGCCGTGCAGCGGACGTGCCATGCCGAGGTACCGAGCGGTGAAGGGCGGACGTGAGGCTTGGACTGACGGACCAGGGGCCAGAGGACCAGTTGTGGTAGCTGGCACGTGGCATCGGCGAGCAGGAGCACATGGGGATGTGCGGTGCATCGGCCGAGTCGGGAGGAAGGCGCTGGAGTCGTGTCGCTTGGCGGGAGGTCAGACACGGGCTTGCGTGCGGTGCAAGTGCCGTCGGCCAAGTCAAGAAGGAAGGCGAAGGCGTTGTGCCCAGTGTGGAGGCTGGACATGCATCGACATCGGTGCCGGTGGTCGGGGTGTGCGAACCACATCCCGTCTGCGGTGCGGGTTCGGTAGCTGAGCCTCAAAAAGCTGCCATCGACGGTTTCCAGGTTTGGGCCTCAAAACCTGGGCGTGCGGGTTTCCGAGTTTGGGCCACAAAACTCGGGGTGGCCGGTTTGCCAGGTTTGGGCCTCAAAACCTGGGCTTGCAGGTTTCCGAGTTTGGGCCTCAAAACTCGGGGTGGACGGTTTCCTGGTTTGGGCCTCAAAACCAGGGGTTGGTCCGAAAGGACGGTCGACGCGAGGCGGCACCGAGAGGCTTGCGTTGCGGCGAAGCTATCGGTGAGAAGGCGCGGCGGTCGACGGTGGCGGCACGTGGCGGCATCAGGGAGGTCGCGTCGAGGCGAAGCTGCCGGATGTGCGAGCGTGGCCGTCGGATGAAGATTGACCGGATTGGACGGTTGTACCCCTGGGGGTATTTGGGTTGAGTGCTTAATGTAAGGGCACTTTGGTCATTAGGACGTGTGCCTATATATATGTGGGGGGCTGCTAGGGCAGCCGCACCCAAGGAGGAGGAGGTGTCACTCTCATTTTGCTGTTTGTGAGAGGAGGCTAGGGTTAGGGAGAGACAGGCTCTTGTTCTTGAGCTTTTCGCCATCCAAGCTTTGATCTGCTGGAGTGGCGTGTAGCCCGACACCGAGTGCTTAATGAATCATCCATTCCTCTGAATCCAAGGGTCAAATTCGTGGTGGAATTTGCGTTTTGAATTTGTTCTTCGTGTTCTTCGCGTTCTCTTTTTCACCACGATTTTCTCCTCCCCCAATCTCCCTCTACGCTGCGTCTTTTGCGATTCCATTTGAATCAACTTGTTCTTTGATGTGAGGGGATCATTTTGACCGGAGGAATTCATTCCTACCCTCACGAACAAGTAGATCGAGCCAAAATCGTTTTTGTTCTTCGTTCTTCCCCTTTTACGGTGTTCTTCGGATTTCTCATGGTATAGTTGGATTGAAGCGATGATATCCTAGGATTAGCTTCCCAACACATAGAAGAACACTTGGGTGAAGTTAGTTTGCAGCCTTGTTCGATTTGGTGAAGATCCAATCGAGTTTGAGTTTGGTCCGTGCTGTTTTTGCGCTTTCTGGGAGGTCGCGGACAGTCCGCGCGTCGAGGCTTCAGCCATGCAGTGGCTGTTGGCCTCGGGCGTTTTCCCCTCGGGTGACCGGCGGACAGTCCGCCGTTGGCAGGCGCAGACAGTCCGCAAGTCGCGCAGGGGCTGTCCAGCGAGTTTGCTGTTTTCGCTTCGTAGCCGGCTGTAACAGAACCGACCAATTTATAAGAGCACAAGTGCGAAAACCTCCGCCGAAGCAGCTGAATTAGCACACTTGAGCCCATATAAACCCGGTAGTCCCGAAAACTCGAAAGATTTCAAACATTTCAACATTCAGCCAAGATCGCATGGTCAAGCAAATACAAATCATGTCCATGGAGCTTGCAGCGGAAATAATATTACAATAGAGTTCACAAATAATAATACAAGTTGAGTTCCATTTCATTTAGAAGAAACAACATAGCTTTGAAATGAATATCAAAACATAGGTTGAAATATTTTGCTAGCTTGAGTGACATCCTCCAACAACAGCACAAGAGAAGAAGTATGGAACTGTCGAGCCCACCGGCACTGGCCATCACCTTTCGGCAGGCCTAACCTTCACCTGCAACAAGGTGGGATAAATCCTGAGTACACGAATGTACTCAGCTAGACTTACCCGTCATAAACCAGAAATAAAGTGACACCAAGGAGTATGCAAGGCTGTATCTGGGTTGGCCATACTTACCTTTTTGCATAAAAGCATTTTCATTATTAAATAATCCTCATTAGAGTATTAGCAGTCAATTTTATGTAATTTACCTGATTAACTAGATTTGCACCTGATCTAGAGCAATCACTTGGCTAATTAATCAAGCAAGAGTGACTATTTCATCAATAGCCTTTCAGATTCAGTATCATAACCATATTTAGTTCCATAAGTTACTACGGTAACACATGCCCAGTCAAGTTACTCACTAACCAGGAGAGATGGCGATTATAATCGATTCCTACCAGCTGGGGATAAAAATGTCGCACACTCGCCCGACACACCCTGCCAGGTGGCCGTTGACAACCAATTCAGGAGGTTCGAGAACCCAAATCGCGGGACGGCCATGGACCCTTCTACACCGAGGGTTATCTCAATGCCAGGTCGCTCAAGCTATTAACTGCCCACGGTCATGCCAGGTCGATCAGGCCCTGCCTGCCCTCGGACCATGCCAGGTCGATCAGAATAGTTGCCCACGGTACATGTAAGGCCCTGGGTGTTAGGCGTCAACGTCTCCATCACCGGCTCGAAACACCTTACTCGGCTTCACGGGAGGTACCCGCACCTGCTCCGTTAAGTGATTGACGCGTTCAAAATGACTAAGGTGTGCCTTCGTCGGGTCCTAATCGACACAGACGGGAGACTACTAGCACACAAAACCCATGTCCTGCTGCTCCTACATCCCGCCCGGTCTCAGATTAATTATCACATGGTTATTTCCATGATAGCACCAGGCTAGTCATGATCAGTATCCACCTATATGCGGGAGACAGGAAATCACCCGACTTTTACCGGTCTAAGCAGGGCTAAGCATATAATCGAGCCTAGACCTAACAGGAATATCAAGATAATAATTGCTGGTGGACAAGGATAAGTAAGTAATGCATTTATCAACGGTATCATTCAACTCCTATAACTTAATGCAACAATCATTATATTGACTCGATTGCATTTATAAAAGAAGGGTAGGAGACTTAAAATGCTCCGGGGCTTGCCTGTGAAACAACACTTAAGCTAGTGTTAGATGGCACCGCTTCGGGATCATCGCTGCTCCAGGAACTTGCGGGGTTCGCCACACCTTCTTTGGGATGGCCACCCAACACCATCTTCGGGTTGAGCCTCACCGTCACCTCTTTCACGATGCATCTATCGTACCTAGATGGGATGCATAGTGCAAGCGTATGAATGCAAGGTAAACACTCACGATGCAACATAAGACATATAAGACAACTATGATAAGGTCTATCGACATACTACCTAAGTTAATTAACTTACGCTAGTGCAAGACACTAACAACCATAGCCTAAGTAAGCCGACCAACAAACAACCAGCAGGTTACACACATTTAAGGGTTATTTAGCTTACTAATTAACTCATTAAAGTTAGACCTAACAAGCAATCAAGTTGCACACACAAGTCACACTTCAAACTCTGGACAGCAGGACAGTGGTTCACTAATTTAAACATAACTCGATCTACAGACATCCAAATAAAGTAAACTAATACTTTATGGAAATCTAAAAATATTACCTACAACTTTGCTATTCAACACAAGAGCTAATTCAGAGGTTATCTAACTCAAAAACAGATAACAATGCAGCTCTGTCCAGCTGTTGGACAGCAGGACAGACAGAGCTTGAGAGAAGCATAACTCAAGATACAAATATCACATGAGCATGCAATTAGACATTCTAGAAAGCTTACAAGATTATCTAAATCTTTCTTATTGTTATCTCAAGGTGAATCAATCATTAACAAGGTCAAACAATATGATTAGTGCAGCACTGTCCACACTTGGGTAGAACTAGCCACACATCACAACAGTAACTTAAGACAATCATAACTAAAGATCTATAATACCTGGGAACTTGCCCCTAGACTTTTTAGAAAGGTTATTAAGTTTTCTACAAATCATCTATAATCATCTTAAGATGATTCACAAGTTAACAAGGTCTAATTAACATAAATAGGCATCTCTGTCCAGACTTGGACAGATTTAGCCATCTGTACCAAAACAGCTATAACTCAAGTTATATATATCCAGTGAACATGACCCAAGACAATTTAGAAATCTTATGAAAAGCACTACAACTCTTTTATAAAAACCTAAGCATGAATCACTAGTTAACTAGGTGAAACAATCCAAACATTCAGATCTGGACAGAATGTAGGAAAAACTTGACAGCAATCTTACAACAGCCATATCTCTTAAACAATTAAGCCTATGGCCATGCAATTTGGTGACAAGCAAGATTAAGATGTTGTCTACAACTTTGATATAGGACACTTTTACAGCAACCATCATTAATTTAGTGAAACCATGCACACCACAGAGACTGCACATGGATGATAATATTAACACTGTTTATCCTTTGCTTTGTATATGTATAGCCCAGGTATATGTTTAGGTGGTGTCATGCACACATGAATCATGGCTCCAACTTTCAGAGATGGATCCTAACATTAATATGTGAGCAAAGGTTGGAAAGTTACATGCATGCAAACAATAGTTTGCTAACTATGTGTTAAGCCAGTTTCTATTTCTAATTAACTAGGTGAGAGCAAGATAAATAGGAATCTTCATATTTTATATGAACACATGACAATATTAGACATACACTGGTTACTACAACATATTAGCAAAGCCAGGGAACCATCTCTTCCGTTTTTACACACATGCAGTCCATTAGCATATTGACATATTAATCTAGACTGCAACAATAGCTGGTTACATGGACCATAACTGAAGCTATACTCATCCAAAAGATATGAAACAAGATAATCTAGAAAGCTTATAAAATTGTCTACCAATCATATTTAAACATATCTACATGAATCTCAAGTTAACATGGTCAAATTAATGCATTTCTCAAATCTGGTCCAGAGATTTCAGAGAACACCTATTTCTGAAACTGAACTTTGCACAGCCATAACTCCTAATCCATTTTACCAAAAATCATGGAAATTTAACACAAGCTAGATATTTAAGTTATCTACAACTTTTATATTATACCCATCTACAGAAAATATGGTTTATATCACGAAAGCATTATCACAACAGGGACTGCTTCAGCAGCCATTCAGCATAGCTAGACATACACTCAACTGCTGAGTAATTAAATCATAACTAGAGCTACATAACTCCAACCAACATGCAACAAGATATTTTGGAAAGCTTATGAAATTATCTACCTTTCATCTTTAATCACCATAACATGATTCATAAATTACAAGGGTCAAACATACACCTTTACAGAATCTCCTCTAGGAATTTCAGAGAGCGACTATTTCTGAACCCAACTTTAAACAGCCGTAACTCCTAAAATATTAGGCCAAAAATCACCAAATTTTAACAGCAACTAGATCATGCAGTCCTCTACAACTTTTGTATTGACCAAACCTACAGCAAACCAGATTTCAATCACGAAATTAACATATGAACAGAACCTGCTCCTGCAGCAATTCAGCACATCACTTGACTACCACTTGAGCACACATGAAATTTATTTGAACATTCTCATCCAACATGAACATGAGTACATAATTTAATAACATGAGCCACACATTAAGCATTAAGGAAAAACAAAATCCATAACCATCTCCAACGAAGACCCTTGTTGGCGTTGTTGCTGCTCATGAGAAGGAGAGGGGACAGGGCACCATAGTTAGGGTTTGGGGCTAGGGATTCCAAGGCTCGCTGCTGGCCTGCTGCTGTTTGTTGGTCAGCCATGAGAGAGGAGGAACAGTAGGAGCTAGGGTTTGGGGCGCCACTGCTGCTGGCCTGCTGTCGGTCGCCTGCTCCCTGTCCATGGAGGAGGAGGCGCTGCTACAGCTGTTGCAAGCCATGGGAAGAAAGGGAGGAGGGAGAGGGCGCTGCCCTTTTGCACAGCAAGGAGGAGAGGGAAGGAGCACCAGGGAGGGGTGCTGCTCGCTGCCCTGGCCATGGAGGGAGAAAGGAAGGAGGAGCAAGGAAGGGCAGCCATGGAGCTGCTGCTGCTTGCACCCTACTTTGCTTGGCATGGGGAGGAGGAAGGGAGATGGAGAAGGGGGAGGAGCAGCCATGGAGGGAGAAAGCTGAAGATGGGGAAGGAGGAGAGCCGGGCTCGGCTCTTCACGGGGAGGGAGCGTGGCCATCTGGTCGGCCACGGGAAAAAGTCCCGTGAAACTTTTCCCAAAAATTTCTTTCCCAAAATGGCAAGTTTCCGGAAACTTTCGGTCAAACTCCAAAATTACGAACACTGCTCAAACGGACTCCGATTTCAACAAAACCAATTTTGTTGTCGTCGTCTCGCCGAATACTCCGACTTTTGTTATAGGCACTCAGTCAAATTCCCAATGGTTTGCCCAGTAACGATCGTCGACGGCAGCTTCGCGGTGACCAAAATTCCAATTTCGCTGTACAGACTTAACCGTTTTCTGAAACCTGAAAACTGCGCGGTATGTCATCTTGCGAGCTCGTTTTCACTATTTTTGGCATCGACTCAGGTCTCGGCCATAAAACAAAATTTGTTCCTTTCGATCTGCACTACAACTTTTGTTTAGGGCACACTGACATGCAAACAACCAAAAATATCGTTCAACGCCGGTCAAAGTAGTCGCCCGGTAGGATCCGAATCAGGGTTTCTCGTCGGTCGGAATATTTTCCGGTCGTCTGCTCAACACGGAACTTTCATAACTTTTGATCGTAGGTCCATATATAGTTGACTGGGCATAATTGTGACGCTTGGTTGAATTCAAATAATTTCCTTCATTGTCACTCGACATACCATATTTGTGTTGAACTGACTGCTTAACCGACGGCGAACACCTGGGGTGTTACAGCCCTCCCCCCCTTAAAAGAATCTCGTCCCGAGATTCCGGACGAAAGACTTTTCAAGGGAAGAGAAGCATAGCACCCATCCTTAATCACAGGCTATTAACAGCTCAAGATTCCGACTTCTCGACAGAACAGAAACTATTATAAACAGAACAACTTTCCGATCTTTCATGTCATTTTCCAATCACTCGCTCTTGTTGGAAGAATTGTTCTTCACTAATTTCCATTGAACATTGAGGTGCACTCACAATATCACTGTCGGGTTAAAAGGAAACCAAAACTGCATTATTACTTTGGGAGCAATCCAAAATAATATTACTTCAAATATTGGATCTTCGTCCGATGGGGACCATAGCAAAAATACATCCTTGCTAAGGTCAGGAACTGACTGACGGCAATCACGGTTTATATCACTGTGAATGTCTGATTAATCAGATACCAATCGATGGAAAAGCTACGTAAGGTTCCATGTGTGCAATTCTCTTTCTCTAATGGTAACACTACTTATCTGAATATGATAAAGAGAGCAGTGAATGTGATAGCTGACTCTACCAAGTCCATGTTTCCACTGATCCTTCTTTACAAAATTCTCAGCCCAAACAACGACAGTCACTCAGGTTGAATTTGATGCGACTTCTTGGGTAAAAACACCAGGTTACTGAATCTCTGTACTACCAGCAAATCAACATCATTCTTCTTCCTGGTGTAGTTGCAACTTAGTGGAACTGACTTCTTGAACTACTTGGGTCAGAGAGCGATCTTCTTAAATTCACTCAGCACTGCAGGAACACAATCTGAAATATGCCGGTTGACACTCAACTGCCATCAATCTGCACTTCTAAGAGTTGATTTTTGGTAAGACACCTTGACTGCTCAAGAATAAGAGACTGATTCTGAATGTCCATTCTAGATTCATCCAATATAATCTGGAATACCCCTTTCATAGTAGCCGAACGTATCACCAAGAAGTCCTTACTCCCGGTATAATCCTGATTTGAGTTACTGGGCTGGCGTACCGTCTTGTATTACCATTAAAAAAATTCTCTCAGATAGAGCTGGCTGGAACATGTCAGAGACTTGGATGTACGAGTGCGACAAACAATATCAGTGGGTTTACAGACTTCTGGCATAACATTGTCCTGTGAGACATAGCCTTCATAGCTACCAAAGAGTCGTTTCTGAACTGAAGATTAGCTTTTCAATGACTGAAACTAATCAGTTGCCTCTCAACACTAAAAAGCTCCAAGATTTCCGCTTTTACCGCAAGCACTGTTGAATATCAATGCACATGGTCACCACCAAAGCCAGTGGAGAATCAGACACATCTGAGAAGATTGGTTAACTGCGAGATCATCATGCAGATATATATATTCAGTTCAGACAGTAAACTTCTGGACCTCAAGTATCTGGATCAACAGCACACCATTTCTGTTACTTATCCTTCAGCTGATACTCGCCCACATTTAAGAATTCAGTGCCACCTTGCTTCACTATGACCATATACGATGCTCACGCTTGCGGTTGATCAAACAAAGTCCTTTATCTACCGCTTCTTACAGTCTGTTACTGCTTTCATCCTTGACCGATACTTGAAAAGGTTATCCTTCTTGCTATTTTTAGAAAGAAACACTGCCTTATCCGAGCCAACATAAGGATTTTTCTGAAGGGATATAGGAGATAATCAAGGAGGAAGCTTCATGAAAGATAACACATTGGCGTAATTCTATAATAGATCTTGATTAGAACCCACGGTACCAGCGCGTGCCGAGCAGCACAACCAAGTGTGTGCACCCACCGGAGGCTCTTGGTTTCGTCGCGACGCCATTAGTTCTTAACCAAGACACCATTATCGAATCCACAACCAGTGAGAAATCCCACATGACGCAGATAAATGTTGCATGGATAAACATCACACGCAAGGCATAAGTTGGCAAAACAAGAATGATCACAAGGTTCAAAAATCAGCAAGGAGGTGATTTTAAGGATAAAACATGGCACAAGACACAAGAATTTGTCTGGTGCACACCAATGTCATGACAAAATGAAAGATTTCATGAACTGGATTTGGCCAAGCAGTAACAAAAGCAACTGAGGGGATACATAGGTTTGGGCATGGTCTCGACAACTGGGCAACACAAGCTATGGTCAAAGGCTGAGGTTAACAGGAACTAAACTTGGCTGGTCAAACAAACAAAAGTTGTTACAACAAAAAAAAGGGTACCAAACATCTATGGCTTTGGCAACACTTAAGACCAAACTTGGGTCTACAGGTTGGTTAAGGGCATGGCTACACAACAAGCATAGACATACCACGGTTCGGGAATCTAGGATTTGGAAGGTTAGCTAGGGCCAACTGGTCTAACAAAGGGCATGGACAGGCCTAGGTACAGGTTTTTGGCACAAGCATCCTAGGCCATCAATCTAGACACACAATGTAAGCCTTTAAGCAACAAGGGTTCAACTAAAGGCATCTCGAAAGGTCAAGAGGGCTTGGTCATGACTCTAACCGAAGGTTGGCAAACCACTCATGCACTCACCGAGGACAAGGGTTTGACTAGCCAAGGTACCACTTAGGTAACAACACATCTACACACAGCCTTAACAAGCATTTGGAACACCCAATCATTCAGCTAAAGCGACCAACACTAACCACCACGCTCAAACAAGACAAGCATCTATCTATAGCACGCAAGCAAACATAGACATGCAAAACATGGTGAACATATGTTGTCATTATTTTATTTTCTGCTTACTAGATTGGAGCATAACTCTTTATCTGGAAGCAAATATACCAAGCAAACTAAGGCATACTTGTTTGTTAACTATAATCAGTTTACAATTTTAAGTTACCACACTTATCCAGCATATGAAGCTATCAGGCAAGCAACAAGCTCATGCATAGTCTATATTCCAAGAAGGAATAAACAGACACTAGGGAACAACAACTAACAAGCAGCATGCAACAATTTGATTTTTGGGCATAATCAAGCATAATCAACAGTTTAAGATATTCTAAATATGTTAGAAAAGCTAAATTGCAGCCACTTAATTTAGTTGCAAGCATTTAATTCTAACAAGCATATAAGCTAATATAAATTAAGGCTAGATTAGAGAGCAATTACAAGGCATGGTGCACATAAAAACATAATTCTAGGCATAACCATGTATGAAAAACAGTTTGTATACATCTTAAATATGTTAGACAGTTTATGATTAAGCAAAATTAATTTTTCTTACATGCACTTATTAATTTACCTACTTTAACAAGGTGAGACATAGAGCTGTTTCAATCTACTCCTAGAGAATTCTAGGAAGATTATGGCAGCTCTCTAATGCATTTAGTAGGCTATTACTAGCATTTCAGCATGTTTGAGCAAGTAAAACAGCCTACACAATTCTTAGCAACCAACATGCCTACAACAACTTAAACAAGTTTATGTTATTTAAGGTTGCCAAGCAACAAATTTCACATTTTCCTTGCAGCAACATGATACTAGTGAGGTATGAAAATTGGTTTTATAGACTTTTAATTCATATAACTCTAGTTCTCATGTTTGCAAGAAAATAAGCCTGAAACATAATTTCGTTATTATAGCATGAAAAGCAACTAAACAACATGTTTTAGTACATTTCCTTGCTGAAGCATGTTAAAGCTAACAAAACTAGAATTACATGTTTTAGGAAGCACTTAGCATACCCAAAGAAAACTGTATACTAACAGTCTCAAACAACAAGTTCTATGGTTTCTTTAGGTGGAGCATTTCAAAACAAAACTAACCCGATTGGTTTCACCCAAAAGGGAGTTTCCTAACTCAAAACATGGAACTACAAACTTAGCATAGCTTTGCCACACAAGCAGGATACACACAAGCCATTTAGTTACTACAAGGCCTTTCAACATAGGGGAAAATTTTAACAGTTAGAAGCTTGTTGTCTAACCACTCTTCTAACATACAGGAAGCAGATCAAGACAACACACCATCATGATGAGCAAGACCACACACGATCATGATGAGCTAGCAAGGTTATCTAAATAACATCATACAGGTATTTACTTCTAGTCTAAACAAGCAATCACTCATCTAGACGACATGGAAACACTCATATAAAACCTTGCACACTACCAACACATCATGAGCAAGATCATATTACACCTAGCTTCTGTCAACGCACAATATCAGACAGAAGATTTATTCCTAACTTTTACAAGCAATTTTAGCACATCACATAGAAGCACTAGTTCACAACAACTTTACCATTACAGGAACAAGGGTGGGGAAGCATTTTGATACGTAAACAACCATCAAGTTTCATGGTTACATTAGTCACACTTGACAACAAGTTGCTTATTATTAGAACAAAGGTGAGAGAAGCATGTTCATGAGCAATGCACAACAAGATGTATGCTCGTCCTATACGTCCTCACAAATTGCCAACCTGAGGTAGCAAGCACGTTCTAGGTCGGTGGCATAACACGCACTCTCGATATAACTAGTCGTCAACTATGCTTACGCATTCGAGGTTAGCGTACCTGCAGAAAATCTCATTTCAGCCCAGCCCACAGTATGAATATCATGCATTGCTGAAAGTAAATCTAATACTAACTTAGGCGCACACCCAGTATACACGTAAGTAGTATATGCACCTATCATAAAAGTATTACTCCCACAATTAAACACCTTCACCCGCATTCGTGTGCTTACAAGTACAGGTTCCAGTACCAAACTAGCTCTTCCCTAGACCAACGGTTGTTTGGTCATGCTCTCACAACTCACACTTACCTTAGCGTAGAGGCAATTGATCCATACATTACTATTCTGAAGAATAGCACCCATACAATTTCACCCTTGTCGTATGGACGACAGAAAACAACAGAAATTAAACATGATGCACGACCCCCAAGTTAGTACTTAAATAGCCACTTAAAAGTCCTAGTTGGGCATACCTGGAGGTTGTCGCTAGCACATAGTTTACAAATTAGGTTTTGACAAACTTGCCTACTAGCTAAAGCTTTTTAGATAAAATAGGCTTTGCAAAACCAAAACTTTGTTTTAAAACCATGCACATGACAGTATTATGCTTAACCTTGCTCCGATGCCAGCTGTAACAGAACCGACCAATTTATAAGAGCACAAGTGCGAAAACCTCCGCCGAAGCAGCTGAATTAGCACACTTGAGCCCATATAAACCCGGTAGTCCGGAAATCTCGAAGGATTTCAAACATTTCAACATTCAGCCAAGATCGCATGGTCAAGCAAATACAAATCATGTACACGGAGCTTGCAGCGGAAATAATATTACAATAGAGTTCACAAATAATAATACAAGTTGAGTTCCATTTCATTTAGAAGAAACAACATAGCTTTGAAATGAATATCAAAACATAGGTTGAAATATTTTGCTAGCTTGAGTGACATCCTCCAACAACAGCACAAGAGAAGAAGTATGGAACTGCCGAGCCCACCGGCACTGGCCATCACCTTTCGGCAGGCCTAACCTTCACCTGCAACAAGGTGGGATAAACCCTGAGTACTCGAATGTACTCAGCTAGACTTACCCGTCATAAACCAGAAATAAAGTGACACCAAGGAGTATGCAAGGCTGTATCTGGGGTTGGCCATACCTACCTTTTTGCATAACAGCATTTTCATTATTAAATAATCCTCATTAGAGTATTAGCAGTCAATTTTATGTAATTTACCTGATTAACTAGATTTGCACCTGATCTAGAGCAATCACTTGGCTAATTAATCAAGCAAGAGTGACTATTTCATCATTAGCCTTTCAGATTCAGTATCATAACCATATTTAGTTCCATAAGTTACTACGGTAACACATGCCCAGTCAAGTTACTCACTAACCAGGAGCGATGGCGATTATAATCGATTCCTACCAGCTGGGGATAAAAATGTCGCACACTCGCCCGACACACCCTGCCAGGTGGCCGTTGACAACCAATTCAGGAGGTTCGAGAACCCAAATCGCGGGACGACCATGGACCCTTCTACACCGAGGGTTATCTCAATGCCAGGTCGCTCAAGCTATTAACTGCCCACGGTCATGCCAGGTCGATCAGGCCCTGCCTGCCCTCGGACCATGCCAGGTCGATCAGAATAGTTGCCCACGGTACATGTAAGGCCCTGGGTGTTAGGCGTCAACGTCTCCATCACCGGCTCGAAACACCTTACTCGGCTTCACGGGAGGTACCCGCACCTGCTCCGTTAAGTGATTGACACGTTCAAAATGACTGAGGTGTGCCTTCGTCGGGTCCTAATCGACACAGACGGGAGACTACTAGCACACAAAACCCATGTCCTGCTGCTCCTACATCCCGCCCGGTCTCAGATTAATTATCACATGGTTATTTCCATGATAGCACCAGGCTAGTCATGATCAGTATCCACCTATATGCGGGAGACAGGAAATCACCCGACTTTTACCGGTCTAAGCAGGGCTAAGCATATAATCGAGCCTAGACCTAACAGGGATATCAAGATAATAATTGCTGGTGGACAAGGATAAGTAAGTAATGCATTTATCAACGGTATCATTCAACTCCTATAACTTAATGCAACAATCATTATATTGACTCGATTGCATTTATAAAAGAAGGGTAGGAGACTTAAAATGCTCCGGGGCTTGCCTGGGAAACAACACTTAAGCTAGTGTTAGATGACACCGCTTCGGGATCATCGCTGCTCCAGGAACTTGCGGGGTTCGCCACACCTTCTTCGGGATGGCCACCCAACACCATCTTCGGGTTGAGCCTCACCGTCACCTCTTTCACGATGCATCTATCGTACCTAGATGGGATGCATAGTGCAAGTGTATGAATGCAGGGTAAACACTCACGATGCAACATAAGACATATAAGACAACTATGATAAGGTCTATCGACATACTACCTAAGTTAATTAACTTACGCTAGTGCAAGACACTAACAACCATAGCCTAAGTAAGCCGACCAACAAACAACCAGCAGGTTACACACATTTAAGGGTTATTTAGCTTACTAATTAACTCATTAAAGTTAGACCTAACAAGCAATCAAGTTGCACACACAAGTCACACTTCAAACTCTGGACAGCAGGACAGTGGTTCACTAATTTAAACATAACTCGAGCTACAGACATCCAAATAAAGTAAACTAAGACTTTCTGGAAAGCTAAAAAGATTACCTACAACTTTGCTATTCAACACAAGAGCTAATTCAGAGGTTATCTAACTCAAAAACAGATAACAATGCAGCTCTGTCCAGCTGTTGGACAGCAGGACAGACAGAGCTTCAGAGAAGGATAACTCAAGATACCAACATCACATGAGCATGAAATTAGACATTCTAGAAAGCTTACAAGATTATCTAAATCTTTCTTATTGTTATCTCAAGGTGAATCAATCATTAACAAGGTCAAACAATATGATTAGTGCAGCACTGTCCACACTTGGGTAGAACTAGCCACACATCACAACAGTAACTTAAGACAATCATAACTAAAGATCTATAATACCTGGGAACTTGCCCCTAGACTTTTTAGAAAGGTTATTAAGTTTTCTACAAATCATCTATAATCATCTTAAGATGATTCACAAGTTAACAAGGTCTAATTAACATAAATAGGCATCTCTGTCCAGACTTGGACAGATTTAGCCATCTGTACCAAAACAGCTATAACTCAAGTTATATATATCCAGTGAACATGACCCAAGACAATTTAGAAATCTTATGAAAAGCACTACAACTCTTTTATAAGCACCTAAGCATGAATCACTAGTTAACTAGGTGAAACAATCCAAACATTCAGATCTGGACAGAATGTAGGAAAAACTTGACAGCAATATTACAACAGCCATATCTCTTAAACTATTAAGCCTATGGCCATGCAATTTGGTGACAAGCTAGATTAAGATGTTGTCTACAACTTTGATATAGGACACTTTTACAGCAACCATCATTAATTTAGTGAAACCATGCACACCACAGAGACTGCACATGGATGATAATATTAACACTGTTTATCCTTTGCTTTGTATATGTATAGCCCAGGTATATGTTTAGGTGGTGTCATGCACACATGAATCATGGCTCCAACTTTCAGAGATGGATCCTAACATTAATATGTGAGCAAAGGTTGGAAAGTTACATGCACGCAAACAATAGTTTGCTAACTATGTGTTAAGCCAGTTTCTATTTCTAATTAACTAGGTGAGAGCAAGATAAATAGGAATCTTCATATTTTATATGAACACATGACAATATTAGACATACACTAGTTACTACAACATATTAGCAAAGCCAGGGAACCATCTCTTCCGTTTTTACACACATGCAGTCCATTAGCATATTGACATATTAATCTAGACTGCAACAACAGCTGGTTACTTGGACCATAACTGAAGCTATACTCATCCAAAAGATATGAAACAAGATAATCTAGAAAGATTATAAAATTGCCTACCAATCATATTTAAACATATCTACATGAATCTCAAGTTAACATGGTCAAATTAATGCATTTCTCAAATCTGGTCCAGAGATTTCAGAGAACACCTATTTCTGAAACTGAACTTTGCACAGCCATAACTCCTAATCCATTTTACCAAAAATCATGGAAATTTAACACAAGCTATATATATAAGTTATCTACAACTTTTATATTATACCCATCTACAGAAAACATGGTTTATATCACGAAAGCATTATCACAACAGGGACTGCTTCAGCAGCCATTCAGCATAGCTAGACATACACTCAACTGCTGAGTAATTAAATCATAACTAGAGCTACATAACTCCAACAAACATGCAACAAGACATTTTGGAAAGCTTATGAAATTATCTACCTTTCATCTTTAATCACCATAACATGATTCATAAATTACAAGGGCCAAACATACACCTTTACAGAATCTCCTCTAGGAATTTCAGAGAGCGACTATTTCTGAACCCAACTTTAAACAGCCGTAACTCCTAAACTATTAGGCCAAAAATCACCAAATTTTAACAGTAACTAGATCATGCAGTCCTCTACAACTTTTGTATTGACCAAACCTACAGCAAACCAGATTTCAATCACGAAATTAACATATGAACAGAACCTGCTCCTGCAGCAATTCAGCACATCACTTGACTACCACTTGAGCACACATGAAATTTATTTGAACATTCTCATCCAACATGAACATGAGTACATAATTTAATAACATGAGCCACACATTAAGCATTAAGGAAAAACAAAATCCATAACCATCTCCAACGAAGACCCTTGTTGGCGTTGTTGCTGCTCATGAGAAGGAGAGGGGACAGGGCACCATAGTTAGGGTTTGGGGCTAGGGATTCCAAGGCTCGCTGCTGGCCTGCTGTTGTTTGTTGGTCAGCCATGAGAGAGGAGGAACAGTAGGAGCTAGGGTTTGGGGCGCCACTGCTGCTGGCCTGCTGTCGGCCGCCTGCTCCCTGTCCATGGAGGAGGAGGTGCTGCTACAGCTGTTGCAAGCCATGGGAAGAAAGGGAGGAGGGAGAGGGCGCTGCCCTTTTGCACAGCAAGGAGGAGAGGGAAGGAGCACCAGGGAGGGGTGCTGCTCGCTGCCCTGGCCATGGAGGGAGAAAGGAAGGAGGAGCAAGGAAGGGCAGCCAAGGAGCTGCTGCTGCTTGCACCCTACTTTGCTTGGCATGGGGAGGAGGAAGGGAGATGGAGAAGGGGGAGGAGCAGCCATGGAGGGAGAAAGCTGAAGATGGGGAAGGAGGAGAGCCGGGCTCGGCTCTTCACGGGGAGGGAGCGTGGCCATCTGGTCGGCCACGGGAAAAAGTCCCGTGAAACTTTTCCCAAAAATTTCTTTCCCAAAATGGCAAGTTTCCGGAAACTTTCGGTCAAACTCCAAAATTACGAACACTGCTCAAACGGACTCCGATTTTGACGAAACCAATTTTGTTGTCGTCGTCTCGCCGAATACTCCGACTTTTGTTAAAGGCACTCAGTCAAATTCCCAATGGTTTGCCCAGTAACGATCGTCGACGGCAGCTTCGCGGTGACCAAAATTCCAATTTCGCTGTACAGACTTAACCGTTTTCTGAAACCTGAAAACTGCGCGGTATGTCATCTTGCGAGCTTGTTTTCACTATTTTTGGCATCGACTCAGGTCTCGGCCATAAAATAAAATTTGTTCGTTTCGATCTGCACTACAACTTTTGTTTAGGGCACACTGACATGCGAACAACCAAAAATATCGTTCAACGCCGGTCAAAGTAGTCGCCCGGTAGGATCCGAATCAGGGTTTCTCGTCGGTCGGAATATTTTCCGGTCGCCTGCTCAACACGGAACTTTCATAACTTTTGATCGTAGGTCCATATATAGTTGACTGGGCATAATTGTGACGCTTGGTTGAATTCAAATAATTTCCTTCATTGTCACTCGACATACCATATTTGTGTTGAACTGACTGCTTAACGGACGGCGAACACCTGGGGTGTTACACCGGCGGACAGTCCGCCAGGACCCGCGGACAGTCCGGGGTCCTCATCGGACGCGCTTTCGGGCAGGCATCGGACGCTCCTCGTTCACTGTTCATGTGAACCGCGGACAGTCCGGCGTGCAAACCGCGGACCGTCCGGGACCCGTCCAGCAGCTCTTGCAGAACAGTTTGTTTTTGGGTCTTTTGCCGGCGGACAGTCCGGACTCCCAGGCGCGGACAGTCCACCCTTGACCGGACAGTCCGGCACCAGCAGCCCGGACAGTCCGGGATCCTGCTGAGAGCTAATTTTCAGTGCGTTGGCTCTCCCGGCTTTTCCGCTTCGTTTCCGGACTTCTTGTTTGCTCCTAGAGTTCACCTAGGAACCTCTCTACATATCTTTGCTACGCGTTAGCATCGGTATTTGGAGGAATCCCAACGTAGCCCTCTATCTACGTTTGGGAGTCGGTTTTTAGGCACAAACTTGACTCGGAGTTTTGGGAGTTTTGGTTTGCTCCCTTGTGTGGTGCCTCGCTGTGATCCTAGGGATCATCCACCCTCTTTCTAGGGTCATGGGCATCACGTTTGAGTCCGAAGCTTTCGGGGTTGATTTTGTTGGGACAGAGGCCGTAATTTCGAGAAGAATTTTTAGGCTCTCATTCACCCCCCCTCTGGTCGCCTTGCTTTAGCATTTTCGGTCCTTCAGACACGACTTACTTTGTGAGCTTTAAACTCTTCGGCAACTTCAAAAGTAGCGGCGGGTCCGGCTCAGAAGAACCCTCCGTGGCCGCACTACCAGAAGTACCCTGCTCTATTCCGGTACCTGATACAATATCGCATATAAGACAAGTGATTATCAACAAATGAAAGGACTACAAAGTACTCGGGTTTTCCCTTACCGGGAGCACCCGGCTTGTAATACTTATCAGATAACTCTTGTGACAAACAAACTTTACGACAAGCACGGCGATTACCGGTGCGAGCCTTCTTCTAGACAGGTTCTCCAGCTTCTAGATGCGGAGTCGGCGACCTCTTCCGACTACTCTCTGCTTCAGGGTCTATGAGCATGACATCAGAATTAGTGGAATCCGAGTCAAGCCAACCTAGATCAGCAGAAGAGCTTTGTTTACTTGGCAAATCCTCGCTCCGGATGGGTCCTTCCAGGGCTATGCCTCCACCTTCTTGAGTCGGTGGCGGCAGAGGAGGGCAGACATTGTTATCTCTTCCTTGCCCCTATAACGAAGAAACATGTACTCAAATCAGAAGGATTTCTATTGCGGAAACTAGTGACCAGATAAGTTCAGATACTTACCGGAGGAGGAGGGTTAATAGAAGAGAAGGTCGCCATCACTGGAGTTAAGCCTTCATGGCTCTTAAGAAGCCGGTTCACCCTCCATAAGACCTCATAATCCGACAACTGCTCAACAGCGTGACGACCCGGGTCATTCTTGCCCAAGTACTCGAATCCAAAGTTCGCTCGCTGCTGAAGAGGATGGACACGTCGGGCAACAAAGTCTTGGACAATGTTGAACCCAGTCAGTCCATCAATTATTAAAGCATCTATCATCGTGAGGAGAGGTTGGATAACTTCGAGCTCTTCAAGTGTAAGCTTCTCCTTCCACTCGCGACACTTCTGTGGTGGCCATCCATCATGACGACGAAGAGCTGGGGGTGGGTTACCCATGTAAAACCACCCAGCAGCCCAGTCTTTCACAGTGTCTGACAGCTCGCCAATTACATATTGATTGGCTACCTCCTGCCTAACCTGAAGACTAGCCCCTCCGACTACTTCGGTTCTAGCGTCACTAGGTTGACACTTAAACCAGAAGAAATAACGGAAGAGGGTGAAGTTGGGGCAGATTCCCAAGAAAGCTTCACAAAGGTGGACGAAGATGGAGATATGAAGAACTGCATTGGGAGTAATATGGTTTAAGGTCAAACCATAGTAATGCAGCAGCCCGCGGAAGAAATCTGATGCAGACAATCCCAACCCCCGCTCCACCATGGCCTTGAACATGACAATTTCTGTGGTGTTGGGGGCGGGGGCCCGATGATCGATAGGCACCCTCCAGCCATCGAGTGCTTGCGCCCGAAGGTAACCTTGCTGCGCCAGAAAGGCCAACTCCGCTTCAGTAGTATCCGGCTTCTTCCAAGCCAAGACATCTGTCGGTGGGTTCGGGTGCTTAGGCTTCCCGGTGATGGTGATCTTGGGCTTCTTTCCAGCAGCAGATTGCTTCTTGGGACTGTTGGCATTTCTTAACGTTATTACTAAGAATGGACCTTACGATCCATCCCTGGCAACAGCGCCAGAAATGCGCGTCGACACTTACTAACGTCGTCACTAAGAATGGACTTTGCAATCCATCCATGGCAACGGCGCCGGATATTGGCATAGAAATGGACCCGAAGATCTATTCCCAGCAACAGCGCTAGAAGTGTCTGTTCGACGTCTCTTAACAAGTTGCTTAGAATGGCGCGTTTCCAGCAACAGTGTTAAGCATGCATCTATACGATAGTTCGTAGGTTTGCAGTTTAGGTCCGCAAGCGCACGGAATTATGGTGTAGCATTTCACCCGGAGATATACCGAGTATCGTGATTTATTGGTTCACTCGAGGAAAGCTTTGTATGTATCAAGTTCTAGGATAAATATAGTACCAAATACCATGATAGCAATAATGGATCAATTGTCATAACAGGTGATAAACAATGATGATTTGAATAGTGGAGAAACACAATCTTGAGCATGGCGAAAGGGCAAAGAGTAAAAAGAGACTAAAAGAATAAATGAATAAAAGAATAATTGAATAACCTAATAGAGCAGGCATGGTCTGGATACAGGTCATATACAGAACAAGTTAATCATGCAATCATATGACATAGAACTAATCTCATGCTTCAGATGGTTCGGGAGATTACGCGAGTACTGGTCTGCCAGCAACCTCTCGTAACAATTTAGACTCCTACACCCTAGCCGAACGTGGGGGAATGCCAAGGACGGACAGGGCTGTCACCACCTGCCGCCATCCCCACTACCGTGGACTAAGCCATGCAATTACCCGGCCTCTACATCCAAGCACCATGCTTGCATGCACAGAACCCACTCAGACTCCCCCGGGTCCCCGACCCTACGGATCGACAGGTAAGAAGCCTGAGCCTACTCAGAAGAGCATGATAAACCGCCACCCTTGACAAGAGCTTATTTCTAATCATATAACAAGCATGAAGCAATTAGGCTAATGTTCTATGTGAGAATAATACAATACACACTTAGCTCTAATTCATATAATACACTACTAACCCTAGGGTAGCAATATATTATAAGAACTATACACTAGAATGTATATTATACTAATTCCACAAGAACTATTCATAAGTTCATATACTAGCAACATGATATAGGACCTAAGATCTAAGTCATATACCAAAATACTAGAACAAGAACTATACTCTAGTTCATATGAAGAACTGTATCGAAAGAATGAAGACAGGGCTTTGGAGATCAGATCTATCTTATTCATACCCAATATCTCTCCAAGGAGCCAAGCCCTCCTTGATAGCTTTGCCTAGCTCTCTCTCTAGCACAAGAACAAGGAAAAACTAAGAAGTGGTAGTGCCCAAATGTGTAGCTCAAGAGGTGATTGTGTTCTACTTTGGCCTCCCCTCCCCCTCTCCTTATATAGGTGCTTTAGGTCGGTTTAGGAGGGGGATTGCTGCAAAATTCACCCGAAACCGCCTTAGGGGCATTGATTGCACCGCCTCTGCAAAGGCGGTGGCCACGTGGCGTCTCCAGGGGGGCGGCCGACCCAGGGGGCGGCCGCCCCCTGGCTGGGCCCAACAAGCCCCGGCAAAAGCCTGGGCTGCTCCTTTTGGGCTCCTGAGTTTGTTCCCGGCTGAAATTTGCTGCACTTCAATATGGGCTTTTTGTGTCCTTGTTCATTTTGCGCATTTCGGCGTGTTGGATTGCGCTTTTTTGGTTGTTATCCACCTGTATGCATGTTTATGATCTGCAAAACATAACTTTGCACTACATGTGGAACTTGGTTAGCAATAAATGTATATATGAGTAAAATACATGCTTTTCTCCTTTTATGTGGACTATGTTGGCGGGATAAATATGTCGATAAGAACCGCCAACAGGGACCCATGTTGATGACAAGAGACTTCGTCCGCATCAACTAACAGTTGGCTAAGGGTTTGTGGATTGAAGGCAAGAGCTTGATGAAAGCGTGAGGAAAGCAAGGCCCGGTGGCGGCTTATTATAGATCTATTTCGATAACCGTTCGACTTTCACTGACGGCGTCATGGTAACGTTAGAAACCCTAACAGAGGGAAGCACGTTTCAGATGGCGTCAAAAACAAAGGGCAGAAGCGGTACACAAACAAGCTTTCCCAATCACAAGAGACACATAGTACTCGGATAAAAGAACAGAGGACTCGGAAATTATTCCAAGTACCCGGATTCTTGATATTAATACTTGAAATTACAACAGAGATACATGCAAGCATCTTGAGATACAATAACTTTCAACAGAAGTTCAATCAAGGTGTAAAACGCTACTCTAGTGAATTCAAGGCACATAGCCTTGATGCCTAATGCACCAAGGACCGGGTTCAGTGAGACGCAGTAAAGCAGACACAGAACCTTGGGTAGACACTATCTTTTCAGTGCATCCCAAGGTGGGTCTTTGGTACTACCCCAGTACTCAAGGAACTCGGGCAAGACCATCACCCTCGCTGCCCTTTTGACAACCTGTGACTCTGAGGTTATCTACGAGTGGTAGTCACAAGGGTTCTTTTAGGCGCAGCTCTGTACTCTTCTGCTCGCGACCACTTGGAAACCACCCTGATGGACGGTCCCTTCACAAGAGTTCTTTTGGGCACTTCATCTATTCTACAGAAGGAAGAGACCCGGGGGCTCGGCCATCTCCACTATTGCTACTATAATACTCATGGGACTAAAGAGAAGTTCTATGTTCCAATGGGATGTGAGTTCCTTTGCTTCCAGGCAGGGTATTTATAGGCGGTTTCTCCCTGGTCTATGGACATGGTTCACCAACAGGAGTGACTGCTGAAGCAATAATTCATCCAATGTACTGTGGCGCATGTGAACCTCAGCGTGGGTAACAGGACTGATTCCCACATGCACTTCAAGGCATAAACGACAAAGTCTACAGTTGAAGAAAACGACAAACGTCATTACTGCGTACAGTTGGAACAGTCATCAGTCAATTATTGTTGACCTATGGTAATATTTATTCAGTGGGGGGTGATACGGGATGTTTGTTGAAAACATTACCCACCTGAAGCTGGATATTTATTAATTAATCGGATGGTTTAAACAACCATTTGATGACATAATCCGACTACTTCAGAACTTAATGGGTTACCCAAACATATGGTTCTACAGATCCTAAGGACCGACTACTATAGTACTCGGATCTTAGGCTCGGGGGCTGCAGGGTACTATCCATTAAAGAAATGTTTTTTCTGATTTCAAGAATTACTTGGAAAAGTTCAAAAGATCCTCAAAGTTATTATAAATAACAAGAGGCTCGGGGGCTACACCCTATGGGTGCGCTTTTTGATAAAAGCGCACACCATGAGATTTCTTAAACTTCAGAGCACTTCAGGATTTCTCAAGACATTACTCAGAGATTCTCAAGGAGAAGCTAAAAAGATAACGTCGTGAAGAAATGATGAAGAGCTCGGGGGCTTGACGGACCTGGATGTTAGAGATATCATCAGAAGATGATTACTCTGACTAATCCCGGACGGCGCAGGAGATCCGAAGACTTGATACGTAGTGTACTTGTATTAGGGCTCCGATTTGTAACTTAGCCGAGTTGTTAAGGGAAGTCTTGTAAATAGAATAGGACTCTTCCTCTGTAATCGGCTAGGACTCGGACTGTACCGTGGATTACCTGGATATATAAGGGGACCCAGGCACAAGTCCTAGATCATCGAATACTCAATCATAATCATACACAAGGCACACGCCGCACTGGACGTAAGGTGTTACGCTATTTAGCAGCCTGAACCAGTATAAATCACTGTCCCTGTGTACTCGCCGGGTCCTACGAACACCGATCCCCACCGAACAAATAGTCTTGAGATTACTCAAGACTAGTTGCCGGTTAACAAACACCGATAATGATGCCCTCCTCAATTCTTGGCAGTTGGTTCTTCCTTTGAGGTCTTCTCTTGGTTCTCTTTGGCTGTTCATAAGTAATGTAGATGTTGAAGATGCAGCGAAAGATCCAAAAGTTGACTTCTCCAAGTCCGACAAAGTTGATAACATTGATGGTGTTCAAGAACGATCTTCCAAGAATGAGTGGTGGATCATATTCTTTTTCTTGACTGGGACAACATCTAGTGGTTTGTATTGATCAAACTGGTGAGTAGGAGATCAATATGTTTGAAGTTGGGTTTCTCCTTCCTCCCTTTGATTGTGAAACACATCTAGACAACGGAATTGTCTCTCCCAGGCTAGCTTGTGTTGTAGATGGACTTCCAACAACATGTTCATGTGTTTGACTTGTAGATCTTGCTATTGTTGTAGTCGTACCATCTTGTCTCCCAAGCTAGCTCTTGATTAGAAGAGAAAATAACTTTCCACTTCTTGTCTTGATGTCTTGGGCATTGATGGTTGCAGGCATGGGTTGTCTCATATGAGGTAAGTTGCATCCTGTTTGTCATCAGCGCCCAAGCAAGACTCAAAGCTAGGCTAGCACCATTTGTGATCTGAGAGTAGGTTTGTGTGTCTATGGCTTGGGTTTTGGATCTTCAATGTTTAGACCAAACCATGGATGAACAAAATCTCTCTCCTGCATAACGTTAGTGGATATATACCCGAAGGATTGCAAGAATTTGAAGCATGGGTTGTTATCCATAACTTATGTATTTTGCATCTATGCTAATAAAAAGATGTTTTTAGGATTATTTTAGCGTAGACTAGTATTTTATGTGTTGGCTGCACTTTAACATGATTCAAGGCAAAAGATAACTTGCAGTAGAAGACAAAATAAATAACTTCGATACTCACAGTTCTTTCATCCATGATGAATGAGCTGAGTCTTCATTGTGCAAAGTTGTTGAAGTTCATTCTATGCCTTGCTTCATCTCCAGTGTGAGTTCATCTCAGGACTTTCCCGAATTGATATTGAAAGTTTCCTACAGGGGTTAGTCCAACAAAATATCCAATATCTACTATAGCATACTATCAGTTCAGAAATCAACCTAGACACCACGTCTAATTTGATTTAGGAAGGCATTTTAACCTAAGCACCATACTTAATTTAAAAGCCTTTAGAGGTAAAATCAGCACACCTTTTAGCTCAAGAATCAAACCAGACACCATGTCTTACTTTAATTCATGAAAACAGTTAAACTAAGCTCCATGCCTAATTTAAAAGGTGTATGATAATACTTCAAAACCAAAGAATATACTATAGCAAATAAAGATAACATGAAAGCATTGTAGAGATTTATTCAGATGGTGATGAAAGAGTATGATTAGTATACGAGCATATCCTAAAGGTAGGGACAACCAACATGGCAAGAAATATTCTTAGAAAGCCTGTAATTCAATGTTGCATGATGATTGGTGGGACATACCTTGTAATTGTTGTTCCTTCGTTCTTTTCTGCTCCAGACCTGGAAAGGTTAGTGATAAGAATACCCGAAGGAATATTTTCATAATTATATTTCTATGCTCATTACAAGGACAGTGCAGCAGAAAGGTAGGCATAGCTCATAACCAGGTATTATGATGGGGTATAAGGGTTCTACTGGTTATAGCTTGCTCATGGGGTAGTGATAGATAAGAGTGGAATTCAAAAACAACATTCATAAGAATGAAAACAAAAATAATGAAAAGACTGGGACAAAAACGGAAAAAGATAAAAGTATGATTACAAGGTTATATTTAAGACGTAAGATGATCTACCGTTCTCTGGCAACGGTGCCAAAAATGCTTGTTGGTATAAATTAACGCACACTCTACTTTATTCGCAAGCGCACAGATAAGATCTACCGATGTAGCACTTCACCAGAGTAACCCAATTTTAATATCGAACCCAAGGGAACGGATAGCGTGGAGTCTTAAGTTTATAACCCCTGAGTAACTAACAAGGACGAAGAAGCTAAAAGTATAGAGGGGATCACTAAGGTTATCTAAACCCAACTTAAGAGTGATATGTTTATTATTCTTAATGGGGAAGTTGCCATAAAAGGTCACAACAGAGTATGATTCTTTTATGCAAATGTATAATCCTACCGAGCCTACACACGGGAAGTGGACTATAGAAGAATCAACAAGGCTATAAGAGTCACCCTTGCGAACAACCACTATTGCCGGCGTTATAGGAGGCATTTATGATGAGCTATCAAGTCTAAGCACCACGCTTACACTATCCAACTACTCTAACTCTAGAGCAACTTAGAGTTAAAGTACTCAAAAGAGAGTCATAAACCTTAAGAACAATAAGAACAATGGCTCAAACTTAAATATAGATGTTGATTACCGAAACAATCGTTGAAGCAAGTCGATGAAGAACTTGAATCCACAGGTACAAGATGAAGAAGTTGATCCGACAGCTGGAGCTTCCTCTTGATCTCTTCCTCTCTTTCTCTCTTCTAGTTCTTGAATAAGACTAGGTTCTAATCCTACTTGAGGGGTATCTAGTCTTCTACTTGAAAGCTAACTCTTGATTACAACTAGATGAACTAGATCTAATTCTAGATGAACTAGAAGAGATTCATCTAGAGGGACCTCTACTTCTACATTGGAACCCTAATTTCTAATGTGGAGATGAATAATGAAGAGGGAGATGCCTGGAGAGGGGGGTCTGGGGCTGCTTATATAGCCCTAAGGGATCAACCGCAGCCGTTGGATCAAACCGACTTCAGGGACGGTGGAGATGCGTCCTAGGGTTCGGTGGAGGTAGCTTGCAGAAGACGGAAGCCAGCGGGCCCTAGGGGGGACCGGTCGGTCCCACCTGGTAGCCTCTCGCGGTGGTCGACCTCCTGGTGTCTTCTTGCGTCCTCTGGAGTCTTCTAGAATAATCCTGACGTGGCGGTTGCGTTATCTCCCGTCGGTTTCCTTCTAGGGGAAGCAATCAGCGTTGGTTTCCTGGTTTAGTCCCTGCAGAATCATAGTTCACCAAAACTCGTGGAATATTGTCAGTTGAAACCCTAAACCTTTGTTGGTGATCAAATTCTTGCCTTTTTTATATTTATTTAACCCTTAATTATGGTAGATAACTAGTATCAACAGCCCCCAAGTCGAAGAAGAGGGATCGGGCCGTGAGTCGTCGTAGAAGCCGCTCTTTGCGGCATAGCAGGTGGAGGAGGTGCTGGGTCATCCATCCCTTCAGCACCCTCTCCTTCATCATCGAAAAGAGGCTCGCCAACCTCATGATCACCTGCACGCTCAAAACGAGAAGAAGGACAAACCATGGTCTCATCGAAGGTGACATCGGATGTCTCCATGACTCAGTTAGTGAAGGACCGAAGATGCTAAAGCAAGGCGACCAGAGGGGGGGGGGGGGGTGAATGGGAGCCTAAAAAATTTCTTCTCAGAAATCCTGGCCTCTGTCCCAACAAAATCAACCCCAAGAGCAAAGCCGACACACGTGATGTCCATGACCCAAGAGAATGGGTGGATGTTCCCTAGGAACACAGCGGGACACCACAAAAGCTCCCTCACCCAAATCCACGCGAGTCAACTAGTGACAGGATGGAGTTTGGGTCACCTCAAACTCCCCCGAGCAACGCGAGGGGGATTCAGGCTTTTTTGCAAAGTGGGAAGCCTTGTTTCTGTAGAGCACAGAGTCGGGAATCCAACGCAAAAAGCGAATCTCAAACCGGAGCTCGAACGCAAAAGACACGGACGAAAACGCGTTCTGTCAGCACTGACCGGACTCACTGGTGCGTCCAGTCGATAGGCACCAGACGCGTCCGGTCAGCTAAACTGCGTTCTGGGAGCTCTCTGTTCACGACCGGACTCACGATGAACAAGCATCCGGTCGTTACAACTGAGCGTCCGGTCAAGCACCGAGGGGGCAATGAACAGTGCCTCTAGCGCGTCCGGTCACGCGAAACCCTAGCGTCCGGTCAGTGATGCACAGCACGATCTCGCTCGGCCTTCAACGATCGGACGCACGGACTCAGCGTCCGGTCATCCCCAAGCCAGCGTCCGGTCACGTCGCGCGAGCTGGTCAGCGCTTAGTGATCAAAGACCGAACTCTATCAGGGTGCGTCCGGTCGCTATGAAGAAGCGTCCGGTCACCCCGATCAGCCCTTTGTTCATCCACCGAAACGACCCGATCTCCCTGTTTACACTTACTAACGTCGTTACTAAGAATGGACCTTACGATCCATCCCCGGCAACGGCGCCAGAAATGCTTGTTGACATTTCTTAACGCAATCACAGAGAATAGGGTTTTAAGCTATCCTCAGCAAAAGCGCCAAGAAGTGTCGTGTCGGTATTTCTTAACATGCCACAAGGATGGCGCCATTGCCTTGTGATATGCCAAGCATATACCGCATGATAGTTGGTAAATCTTAGCGAAGCAGCCAAAGTCCGCAAGCGCACGGAAATACCGTTGTAGCATTTCACCCGGTGGTATACAGGGTATCGTAATTTCTCAGGGAACGGAAGTGTTCAAGGTCACGGATCTAATAAACCCTAGAGAGAAAAGAGGGGAACGACTTGGGTAACGAGGTTCTTCTAATGCTTAGAAGCCTCAAACAAGGTAACGTGTTTTCACAACCTTACTTCGGGCACCGGCTTATACCTGGTCTGCCAAGTAACTCCGGCCTATAGCTCTACGCCGTATCCGAACGTGGGGGAAACTAAGGGCAAACAGGGCTGTCACCACCTGCCGCCGACCCCTCACCCATGGGATACGAGGCAAACGAGGGTAGCTCTTAGCTTAGACACCACGTCTACGCTATTAACTACTACTCTAGCGTTGGCCAGGAACCCCTCCAAATGATTCAGAGGTTCCTCTACTAGAGTATCCACCAAAAGATGGACAACGAACCCGCAAGATTGTAAGAACAAGATAACAATGCTCAAGAACTTACTAGAACAAAAGTAGAACTCAACCTTTTCTTACTCCAATGTAGTAAGTTGGGTTGTAGAGGTACAGTGGGTTGCAGAGGTACAGCGCAGGAAGTAGTCATCACTTCGGCCTCCCGACTAGTGCAACTAGGGGATGGAGCCGGTCACTTGCTACTTCTCTTACTCTACTCTCTATCTCTCTCCCTATTCTATTCCTAACCTAGAGGCTAAGGATATGAGTGAAGCTCTTTCTCTCTACTTCTTCTCTTGTATCTTGATGTGGACTACATCTTGAGGAATGAAGGAATGATCATGAATTGTTGATGTATTCTCCCCCCCTCCTTATATAGTGCCTTGAGGTCGGTTTCGGAGGGGGCATTCTGCAAAAAGCACCGACAACTGCCTTAGGGGCATTGATTGCACCGCCTCTGCAAAGGCGGTGGCCACGTGGCGTCTCCAGGGGGGCGGCCGCCCCCTGGCTGGGCCCCCGTGGGCTGGGCCAAAGCCCATTTGGCCTGAAACGTCGTGCTGAGTCTGAATCTGGTTGAAGTTTGTAGCACTTTTGTATGGGCTTTTATTCCTCTTGTTGTTTTGCGCATTTGATCGTGTCAAATTGCGCCTTTTTATCCACTTTCCACCTGTATACAAGTTTATGGTCTACAAAACATACTTTTGCAATACATGTGGAAATTGGTTAGCGGTAAAGGTATATGTGAGTAGAATATGTGACTTTCTTCCTTTTTATGGGTCATGTTGGCGGTAGAAATATGTTGTTAAGAACCGTCAACACTCCCTCAAATCAAAAGCACTAGGGCTCAAATTTTGTGTGAGGGATCACAAGGATGTTAGTGAGCTACTCCTAAGAGATCACGGCTCAAACCTAACTCCAAATCGGTGAATCAATGAAAACGGTGAAGAATGGGCAAGAACTCGATCCCAAAACTAAATCCGCTCGATCTATGAGTTCGTGAGGTATTAGAGAAATTCCTTCGGTAGAAAGAAGACTCTCACGAAGCTACACAAGATGGTTCAAACGGATTTGCAAATCATCCCTCGAAACAACTGATTTCGTGAAGAGCAAAAGAGGGGAAAACGTGCAAACGCGATGAACAAAATCGCAAGACAAATTAAAGCACGAATTTAATCCTTGGATTTAGAGGAATGGATGATTGATTAAGCACTTAGTGTCGGGCTACAAGCCACTCCAGCAGATCAAAGCTTGGATGGCGAAAAGCTCAAGAACAAGAGCCTGTCTCTCCCTAACCCTAGCCTCCTCTCACACAACGCAAAAATGAGAGTGACACCTCCAAAGGATCTCCAGGGATGCCGCTGCCCTAGCAGCCCCCTTATATATATAGGCGCACGTCCGAAGACCAAAATGCCCTTACATTAAGCACTCGACCCAAATACCCCCCAGGGGTACAACCGTCCAGTCCTGACGATCTTCATCCGACGGCCACACCCGCACATCCGGTAGCTTCGCCTCGACGCGACCTCCCTGATGCCACCACGTGTCGTCACGTCGACCGTCGCGCCTCCCTCGTGGATAGCTTCGCCGCCGCGCCAGCCTCTCCACACCGCCACGCGTCGACCGTCCTTTCGGACCACCCCCGGTTTTGAGGCCCAAACCGGTAAACCCGCCAGCCTAGGTTTTGAGGCCCAAACCTGGCAAACCGTCCACCCCGAGTTTTGAGGCCCAAACTCGGAAACCCGCGAGCCCAGGTTTTGAGGCCCAAACCTGGAAACCGTCGATGGTAGCTTTTTGAGGCTCAGCTACCAAACCCGCACCGTAGACGGGATGTGGTTCGCACACCCCGACCACCGGCACCGATGCCGATGCATGTCCAGCCTCCACGCCGGGCACAACGCCTTCGCCTTCCTTCTTGACTCGGCCGACGGCACTTGCACCGCACGCAAGCCCGTGTCCGACCTCCCGCCAAGTGACACGACTCCAGCGCCTTCCTCCTGACTCGGTCGATGCACCGCACATCCCATGTGCTCTCGCTTGCCGATGCCACGTGCCAGCTACCACAGCTGGTCCTCTGGCCCTCCGGTCCGTCAGTCCAAGCCTCACGTCCGCCCTTCATCGCTCGGTACCTCGGCATGGCACGTCCGCCGCACGGCACGCCCATCCTTCACCGCACCCAATCCATCGGCACGGCACGTCTCAACTTGACCTTCACCTCACCATAGACCACTGTCTCCGAGCTCCACACCTACACATCAACACAGCCAAGAGACACATGTTGCACACACACACACCAACACAGAAACACCACACAACTCACGCCACCGGTTAGTCATAAACAATAAGCGCATAGCGATATAGACTCAACCGGGAAAAGCCTCAAACCTTCCTCATCAAAGTCAATCATTCATCATATATATTCTCAATCTCCCCCTTGATGAATGCATTGACTAAAAATAAAATCAAAAAGGAAGGGTTTGAAGGGAAACCTCACTCAAGTGCCCAAACGCCAGGTAAAAGCAAACACAAGGCCACTTGAGAGAGGAAGGATCATGAAAACTCCAAATAAAAGCTCTCGGTCCCAAAAGAAATGGGAAAAGCGGGCAAAGCCTCCACACAACCAAAGAGTCAAGAAAAACAAGAGTTTCATGAATCCCAAAAGGTACTCAAAACCAATCTCAAATAAAATTGTCAAACAATCATCACAAAAGAAACCAAGGTACTTATCCACTTGAATTCACTTGGGTCAATTTCTCCCCTTTATCTCCCCCTTTGATGATTAATCCACTTGGGTTCACTTGGGTTTCTAAATTTCTCCCCCTTGATGATTGATTTGACAAAAAACTAGGCACAAGAGATGGTTTGAGATACCAAAACCGAAAACTTGGTCCCTAAAGACATGGGCAACGGCTCAACGCAACCAAGCAAGGATCGGAGCAACAACTCAACAAAGAGCAAAACTCGATCACATAGAGCAAAGGACTTGGTTCCCAAAGACATGGGCAACGGCTCGACGCAACCAAGTCAAAAATGAGCTAGTCCTCAAAAAGAGGCAGAAAAGGGGTGTTGGTAGCACGCTTGCCCCACCTCCGCACTTGTACAGGGGAGTGGCGAAGGTGACCAAGTGTCGGAAGCAACAGCGAAGGTTGAGGAAGCGAAGACAAGGTTGACGTGGCTCTATTCCCAAAAAGTCGTTTTTTCTTTACACTGTTCACCCCTTGGTATTTATAGGGAATACCAAGGGTCATGGGATCAATTACAAAAGGGTACAGAAAAGATTCCCTGGCTCCACACAGGGAGGAGGGGTAATAACATAAAAACACAGCTAAGGTGAAAACCCTAGTCAGCCTCCTTCCTGCGCGCCGCCACCTGATTCTTATCACCTTCGGGAGGGGGGGATCGAGTGTCAGACCCTCGATCTCGCTTGCCCTCGGGCCAGCACTCCACTGCCGCTTGCCAGACCCATCACTCCAAGTGGAATGGCCTCGAAGGCCGGCGAGGGTCGCCTGCCGCGTTGTCGTCACGCCTTAACCTCGCGATGGAAAGACGAGGGCCGACCTTCGCCCTGCGGACGTATCCGTCCAGTCGCAGAGCTTGGGGTCCTTCGCCACCAGTTGGGTCTGGGCCTTTCGGCGAAGGTACGCGGGATGCGCGAAGGTCACTCCCATCGCTCTTCACGCCCTTTTTCTGCAAAAGGTATCTGAACACTTCCGAGGGTTGGGTCAGTGTTCAGAGGTTTGATTGCCAACCTGAGACTTGACAGGATGAGCAAAGGTGCGCGGGCCGTTTTGTTGAGCCAGCCTGCGTGGCACCTCTGCCGAGGGTCCCTTCCCCCAACAGTAGCCCCTCGTTGTCTTGGATCTAAAGAACAGTGTTTAGGCCCAAGCAGCGCCTTTCAACGGGAAAAGAGACGGGACCCTCGGCAGCGACGCCCGCGGCTGCTTTTGGGCTGGGCCGTTTTATTGTTTTTGAACTGGAGTCCGTTTCGTTTTTTGTGTCGTGTCTTTTTTGGTTTTTGTGCCGGTGTTATCGGGTGGGGCGTTCCGCCACCCGGTCTATAAATAGAAGGGGTGGGTGAGGAGTTTGGATTGTGCTCTCTTCTGCTATAGTCATCCTGCTGTTGCAATTTGCTTGTAGCGAAGGTTTGTTTTAGCTTGTCTGCGAGGGTTGAGACACGCGTTTGTTGTTCGATAGCGTTAGCAGCTGAGGAGATGGCTAGGTTGAAGCAGACTGCTCGCGCTGTTTCTCCCACAGCCGCGGATGAGGGGATTACCTTCGAGTTCGGACTCAACCGAGTTTGCGCTGCGGAGATTGCGTCTTACGTCAGATGGGGTTGGATTGAGGAAGGTAAAGCGAGGACCAATGCCGGGGAGACGGTGCCGAAGCCGGATGCAGATGAGGTTGTTGTATTTGAGGAATTTTTTTCAGCCGGTCTCCGCTTCCCTGTTGACTCTTTTGTGACCTCGGTTCTGCGAAGGTTCAACCTGCGCTTCCACCAGCTCACACCCTCATGCTTTACAAAGATGTTAGTTTATATCTGGGCGTGCCGCTCTCAGGGTGTTGTTCCTCATGTTGAGGGGTTTGTTCGGACCCATCGAGTGCACATGCAACCTCGCAAGATCTCGGATCACGGAGGTAACACCAGTCTTGGATAGTTTGCAGTGTACACTTTTTGCCATCGCGCTGGGTCGGAGCTGCCGGTGCAGGCCCAGAAAAATAAGTGGACCAGTGGGTGGCAGGAGTCCTGGTTTTATTATAAGCTTGGTGGGAATGCAGAGCTCTGCGGCGAGCTTTCGCCACTTGGTGATGTTAGCGCCGAAGCTATGATGAGCTCCGAGGCTCACGCTTGTGTTGATTGTTTGAGGGTTGTGGCGCGGTCTCAATGTGCTCGTGACTTGGTCGAGGAGTACTGTTGTGCTAAGATTTGTCCCCTCAGCCAAAGACAAGCGTGGTTTGCAGTCGTGGAAGACTCGAGGTACGAGGGTAAGGGCTTGAAGAAGCCGAAGGTTGACCTTGATAAGGTTTGGGATAAACTTTTGAAGAAATTTCCCAGGCGAGAGGATGGGGTCGAAGCAGTCTACAAGCGTGTTTAGGGGTGGGCTGTGGAACTTGTTGGGAAGCTTTCCACGTTGAAGACTAAAGCGATCCATAGCTCGATAGGTAGCGGAGGTCGGGTTAACAGAATGTTTGACAGCCTTGGGGTTCAGTATGTGAGTTGGCCTGCCCCGTCGAGCGAAGATGCGCCAAAGAAGAGGAAACGTGCTTCTGTGGAGGGGGAAGTTGTTTCTCGGCCGAAGAGGGGTCGTGGCCGAGGACGCGGCGGCGCCGGTGGTCGAGTTAAAACACTTGCGACGAAGGTCGTCGTCGGCTCGGGAGGTGCCGCCACTTCCTCATCCTCGGCCCTTGTTTCGAGCGGTCGAGGCACTGGGGAGACTGGAGGACGAGTGCCCCGCGTGGGCGGTATTGGTGCTTTGGTTCAGATCTCGGATGACGAGGGTGGCTCCGATGATGATGAGGAGGAAAGGGAGAAGGAAGAGAAGGAGGGCGGTACTGAAGAGGACTGCTCCGATGAGGATAGTGATACGTCAAGTAGCGGGGGCAACTCCGAAGAAGACGTATCCATCGAGGACGCTCGAGGGAAAGGAATAGCCTCGTCCAGTGTTGGTGCTGCGGCTGCGCGAAGCATTGATGACATCATACGGGACTTTGAGCCAGAAAGTCCTCCGCGAGGGTCGTTTCCCGAGTTTGCTGGCTCGCACATCTGGGTCGAAGGTTTCGAGGTTAAGGGTGACACCGAATCGGACCGGACCCCGGGGAAGAGGCCGTATGGTGAAGCTAGCCGGTCATGTCTTCCTTATTATGCGAAGAAACTTGGAGTTTCCGACCCGGCGACTGAACTTTTCACGAGTCCGGACCTTCGAGAAAGTCACTTGCAGTGTGCTCCGGAGGAAAGGCGCTTTCTGGGTCGGGTGTTCAACCGTATTTGTGTGCCAGAGGCGGAGCTTCGGCTTGCCAACGAGCCCTTGGAGGGACTTCACGATGATATTGATGTCAAAGTAGCTGAGCTGATGCTTCTCAACCGGTCGGCGCGCCGGAGGGCGAGTTACAATCTCCACTACCTGAATGACCGGTTGAGTGATGCGGAGAAGGCTAATAAGGAGCTTCGCCAGAGTTTGGAACACAAAGAGATTGAGCTCAAAGCTGCTTTGGAAAAAGTTAAGAAATCGCGAGAGGAAGCACAAGAGGTTGCGAATCGCAATGCGGAGCTCCTGGCTGTTAACCGGCAAAAGGACAAGGATTTGGTGGGTGCGAACAAACGCATAGAGGAGCTGTCCTCGGAGCTTGCTACCCAAGCCGAGGCTTGGCGGGAAAGCATGGCGAGGGTTAAAAATAAGATAGATGCATGCTTGACCGAAGCCGGAGGTTCTGCTGGGGAACCGCTGCATGCTGAAAATGCAGCGGGTTTTGAAGGTTGGTTATGTAATGAGCTGGATGTGTTTAGCTCGTTGGTTGGGAATGCTGCAGATTTTGGTGGGTATGCCGGAGCACTAGCGATGGCTGGTACGCTTCGTCAGGCAGATTGCGAACACATTCGCAAAATTAAGAAACCCAGCCATAAGTTTCCAACCGTGGATGAGGTGCGTCAAATGTAGATCGCGGACGCCGAAGTTCGGAATTGTGCGATGCGCTTGCTTCGCCGGTTTTGGATTGCTGGCGGTGGTCGCGCTCTTGCTTTCGAGGAAGCTGCCGAGGCTACTCGTCAGGTTCGCATTATTGGGTAGACTGGTTTTTTGGCTTTGTTTCAATGATTATTGAGTTTGTGTTAACTTAGGTTTCTTTTCTCTTATTTGTGCTTACAGGCTCGAAGGGAGGCGATGCCTTCGCCGCCTGCGGCCATTGATGCTGGTGGTGGCTCCGAAGCTGTTCCTTCTCCTAGTTATGCAGAGGTTCCACCAGTCGAGGCTGAAGCTTTGGTCGCTGATGCCCCGACCGCTGGCGAAGGTGTCGAGCAGGGGGTGGCCACGGAGGAGGCACCTGCTGAAGGTGTGGATGCTGCCACTAGCGGGGTTGAAACAGGCGAGCACGGGGGAGACGAGCAGGTGTGAGAATTTGGGATTGTATGGATGAGAAGGTTATTTTGTAATGTGTGAGGTAGGTGGAAAGACTTGACGATACTTTTTAATTCTATGGTAATGCAGGTTCCTGATGGAACCGTGCTAGAAGTGTTTGATGTGACGCCCCTGACGTTAAACTATCAAGATATTTTTGTAACTGGCGAATCTTGGGCTCGTGCTAAGCTGAAACACCCCTCACTGACCTTCGAGCGTTTTTGGTGGTCGAAGGTACGAAGGTACGATTTAAAAAATAGCAGGTCGAGCCGTTTTTGGCGCGAGGCGGACTTTACTGACCGGCAGGCCACCCGTTACTTATTTGGTGCTTCTTCATCCTCGCAAGTTGGAATTGATGATGATATTGATGAGAACACAGCCTTGGAGTACTTGTTTGGGCGGACCGAATTAGATTTAGGCTCGGACGGATCGTCAGTGGTCCCAAAAGAGGAACCTTTGGAGGTCAGTGATGTAGGCCGTACGTATATGTATCGGGCTAGGGTTTTATCTGGGGAGCTGCCAATTGTTCCGGCAGCTCCTTTGTTGTGGGGACCCATTGTTGCGGTGGAGCCAGAGTTTGAGGAGGGTAGCGAGGGCTCTGGTGATTTGATGTTACTTGAAGGGAGCGAAGGTTTCTTTGTAATTTTTATAATTTTCCATGATTTGTTTGTCGTTGTGAAGCTAATTTGTAAATGGACGGGAACACTGAATGCTGGTTTTATGTCGTTACGATTCCTTACTCGTTATCGGATATTGACAAGGCTCGTTGGCTGTCCGGCACTGCGTTGTTGTGTTGCGTGCAATGTTTAGCTCAGGAAGCTAAATGGCGAGGCTTGCGTTTCGTTACACTGAGATGTTTTGTAAAAAACAGCGACGCCCCCTTTCTTTTTAGCGAGGCTCGCGTTTCGTTACACGTGTTTTGTAGAAAATAGCGACGCCCCCTTTCTTTTTTAGCCAGGCTCGTGTTTCGTTACACAGATGTTTTGTGAAAAACAGCGACGCCCCCTTTCTTTTTAGCGAGGCTCGCGTTTCGTTACACAGATGTTTTGTGAAAAACAGCGACGCCCCCTTTCTTTTTAGCGAGGCTCGCGTTTCGTTACACAGATGTTTTGTGAAAAGCAGCGACGCCCCCTTTCTTTTTAGCGAGGCTCGCGTTTCGCGAGGGTGTTCGACTTATTTAGGCTTCGCGCCTCCCCCTAGGTGGAGGTGAAGTTTGCTTTTTGCGAGCCCCTGTCGTGTTTGCGAGGGTGCTCGACTTTTTTGGACTTCGCGCCTCCCCCTTGGTGGAGGTGAAGTTTGCTTTTTGCGAGCCCCTGTAGTGTTTGCGAGGGTGCTCGACTTTTTGGGACTTCGCGCCTCCCCCTTGGTGGAGGTGAAGTTTGCTTTTTGCCAGCCCCTGTAGTGTTTGGGAGGGTACTCAACTTTTTTGGACTTCGCGCCTCCCCCTTGGTGGAGGTGAAGTTTGCCTTTCGCGAGCCCCTGGCGTGTTTGCGAGGGTGCTTGACTTTTTTGGACTTCGCGCCTCCCCTTATCTTAGGTGGAGGTGAAGTTTGCTTTTTGCGAGCCCCTGTCGTTTTTGCCAGGGTGCTCGACTTTTTTGGACTTCGCGCCTCCCCTTATCTTAGGTGGAGGTGAAGTTTGCTTTTTGCGAGCCCCTGTCATTTTTGCCAGGGTGCTCGACTTTTTTGGACTTCGCGCCTCCCCTTATCTTGGGTGGAGGTGAAGTTTGCTTTTTGCGAGCCCCTGGCGTGTTTGCGAGGGTGCTTGACTTTTTTGGACTTCGCGCCTCCCCTTATCTTAGGTGGAGGTGAAGTTTGCTTTTTGTGAGCCCCTGTCATTTTTGCCAGGGTGCTCGACTTTTTTGGACTTCGCGCCTCCCCTTATCTTAGGTGGAGGTGAAGTTTGCTTTTTGCGAGCCTCTGTCGTTTTTGCCAGGGTGCTCAACTTTTTTGGACTTCGCGCCTCCCCTTATCTTGGGTGGAGGTGAAGTTTGCTTTGAAAAGAAAAAGAGTTGTTTTTCGAAGCAATCTTAGTGGGTTTTCATCGATTGTAGCGCTCTTTGAAAAAGAAGTGCTTTTTCGATGTTTGTTAGTAAAAGTAATAAGTTGGAGATTTTACTTTTTTGGGGGTTTTAGCCTATATTAAGGGTTTGGATGCTGCCTCGTTAAAAAACCTTACGCCCCTTCGTATGGAAAAAGAGTGCAGCTCCTTTTGTTTGTTACATTCATAGAAGATGGAAGAAGCAACAAATTACATAATGCGAGGGCACGCTAAGGCTCCGCTATGGGTAGTATTTGCGAAGGTTGTCGATGTTCCAGGTGTGAGGCAGGATGTTTCCTTCGCTGTCGGAGAGGTGGAAAGAACCGGGGCGATTGCTTTCCACAATCAAGTATGGACCTGTCCACTTGGGCTGAAATTTTCCCGCCAAGCTGGCATTTTGTTTTCTGATGAGGACGAGGTCACCCTTCTGCAAATCTTTGATTCTGATCTTTTTATCTCTCCATTTTTTGGTTTCTTCTTGGTACTTACGAAGGTTGTGCACTGCGTTGCATCTTGCTTCTTCGAGTAGGTCTTTATCAAGCGGTTGGGCTTGCTCGTCAGGTGCGAGGGTTGTTCTGAGCGACCCGTATTTTAGTTCTTCTGGAAGCACCGCTTCTTCGCCGAACAAAAGTTTGAAAGGAGTGAATTTTGTTGCTCTGCATTCTGAGGTGTTGTGAGACCAGGTGACCGAGGGTAGTTCATCGGCCCATTTACCCTTAGGTCTACCCTGCAACTTTTTGGATATAGCTTGGAATATTGTCGCATTGGCTCTTTCAACCATGCCGTTGGATTGCGGGTGTCGGACAGAGGTGAAGCATAACATTGTCCCAATTTGCGCACAGAATTCTTTGAAGACCTCGCTGTCAAACTGAGTGCCATTGTCGATGGTTAGATGTTGAGGAACTCCAAAGCGACAGACTATTTGTTGCCAGAAAAACTTTTTTACTGCGAGGGAAGTGATGGAGGACAATGGCCTTGTTTCAATCCACTTTGTGAAGTATTCCACAGCTACCACCGCATAGCGAAGGTTCCCTGGAGCTGTCGGTAGTGGGCCTACGAGGTCCATCGCCCACCTTTGCAGAGGCCAGGTTGGGCATATGAGAGTTGTAGGTGCCCCTGGAGCGTTTTGGTTCTTTGCCATCAGTTGGCAACCCTCGCAATGCTTGACGATGGTTTCCGCATCTCTTAATGCTGTTGGCCAGTAGAAACCCTGCCGGAACGCTTTGCCGACTAGAGCCCTCGGGCCGTTGTGAGAACCACAGATGCCCTCGTGGATGAGCTTGAGAATGTCATTGCCTTCGGACTGTGACACACATTTGAGCCATGGCGAGGTTACCGAAGCTTTGTACAAGGTGTTGTCAACAATCTTGCACCCTCGCACTCTTTGCTTTAGTCTGTTTTCTTCTTCTCTGTTGTTTGATTCATGGAGCCCCTTGATGTAGGCCATGATAGGTGCTCTCCAATCCTCGCACTGAATTGCGCTGATCAGCTTGACGCTGATTTCGGAAGCTTCGAAAGCTGACCGAGTGGCAACCTCGTAGAACACATCTGGTGGAAGCTGTAATTGTTGAGCGGCTGCTTTAGCTAGGCAATCTGCTTCGCTGTTTTCCGTCCTTGATATTGCTTTTACAGTTATGCCAAGGAAGAAAGATTCTAACCTTCGGACATATTGAAAATACTTTTGAAGCTCTGGATCTTTTGCTTTGTAGTTCTTCTCAATGTGCCCCGCAATGACCTGAGAGTCTGTGTTGATGAGTGCCCTTTGGACTGACAACGACCGTAGTCTTGAAAGTGCCAGAATCACAACCTCGTATTCAGCGGAGTTGTTTGTGCATTTGAAGTCAAGCCTTCGTGCGTATCTCAGCTTCGACCCGGAAGGCGAGATTAGAATGGCCGAGGCACCGGCTCCGGTTGCACCCCAGGCTCCGTCGACGTAAACGATCCAAAACTGGTCATGTCGCAGCTCACCAGCACGAGGGTCGGGTGTCCATTTGGCTATGAAATCAGCTAGTACCTGTGATTTGACTGCTGTTCTGCCGACGAAGGTCACAGCGTAACTGTTAAGCTCGACTGCCCATTTTGCTATTCTTCCAACTGCTTCATTGTTTTTGAAAATGTTCTCGAGGGGGTACGACGAAGGTACATGGATCTCGTGCGCCTGGAAATAGTGCTTGAGCTTTCTTGATGCCATAACGACGGCGTATGCTATTTTCTCAAGCTCCGAATAATTTCTCTTTGGGCCTTCGAGGGTTTCTGAAACATAGTAGATTGGGGCTTGTCTGGTCTTGTTGTTTTCGCAGAGCTCCTTGATGAGAACTGCGCTTGCTGCGTGAGGCAAAGCTGCGACGTAGAGTAACAATAGATCTCCCTTGCTTGGGCTGGTTAGGGCAGTCAAGCTGGTCAGATACTTTTTCCATTCCTCGAAGGCCTTTTGTTGCTGGGGACCCCAATTAAATGGAGCATTGCTTCTGAGTGTTTCAAAGAAAGGTAACCCTCGCTCTGCAGATCTTGAGATGAATCTGCTAAGTGCTGCTAAACGGCCAGACAGACACTGAGCTGCTTTTCTGGTCGCCGGAGGTTCCATGTTCATGATGGCGTCGATCTTCTCAGGGTTAGCTTCGATTCCTCTGGCTGAGACGATGCAACCTAGCAGTTTACCTTCGCTTACCCCGAAAACGCATTTTTCTGGGTTTAGTTTCAATCCGGCGGACCGGAGGTTGCTGAACACCCTCGATAAGTCTGATATGTGGTTTTCTTTTAGTTCACTCTGGACAACCAGGTCATCGACATAGGCAGAGACAGCATGCTCATCCTTGAAAACTTCAAAGGTCATGCGAGCGAAGGTTGAGCCTGCATTTTTCAAGCCTTCTGCCATTCTTTGGAAGCAAAAAGTGCCCGAGGGTGTGATGAAACTTGTTTTTTCCTCGTCTTCTTCATTCATCCAAATCTGGTGATAGCCTGAAAAGCAATCAAGGAGGGATAGCATTTGGCAACCTGCCGCTCTGTCGACCAGAGTGCTTATGTTTGGGAGAGGGAAATCATCCTTTGGACAAGCTTTGTTCAAGCAAGTGAAATCCACGCACATTTGCCATTTTTTGTTCTTCTTTTGGACTAGGACCACATTTGAGAGCCAAGTTGGGTACTTGACTGGGCCGATGACGCCTGCGTCCAAAAGCCTTTTTACCTCAGCCCTCGCTGCCTCTTTCCTTTCTTCTGACATTTTGCGGAGCTTTTGTTTAACCGGGCGGTAGCCCGGCTTGATATTTAGGCTGTGCTCTATCAGGGTTCTGTTCACTCCTCTTAGGTCCTCCGCGGACCAGGCGAAGGTGTCGGAGTTTTCTTTGAGGAAATTGACGAGGTCGCTTTCTGATTGGGGGGCTAGGTTGGTTGAGATGAATGTTGACACTTACTAGCGTCGTTACTAAGAATGGACCTTACGATCCATCCCCGGCAACGGCGCCAGAAATGCTTGTTGGTATTTCTTAGCGTAAGCAGAAGAATCCGCAAGCGCACGGAATTACCGTTGTAGCACTTCACCCGGTGGTATTCAGGGTATCGTATTTCCACGAGGAACGGAGGTATTTCTTCTATCTAGTTCGTCCAAGGACAACACAAGGGTAGAGAAAGAGAGGGGAATAGAGACGGATCGCTAAAGCTTTACTGTCTAAAGATAGATAAACGTTACTTCTACTTGTTCACTTCGGGCACCGGCTTATACCTGGTCTACCAGGTAACTCCGGCCTTTGTGTAGCTCTACACCGTAACCGAACGTGGGGAAAACTAAGGGCAAACAGGGTTGTCACCACCTGCCGCCGATCCCTCACCCGTGGATTACGAGGCAAACGAAGGTGAACCCTAGCCTAGACACCACGTCTACGCTATTGATCACTACTCTAGCGTTGCGCAGGAACCCCTCCAAATGATTCAGAGGTTCCTCTACTAGAGTATCCGCTACGAGAACGGACGACGAACCCGCAAACAAGCTAGAAGAGATAAAGCTTATCTAATCAAAAGAACAATAATACTGTAGAAACCACGAACACTTACTATGTATGGATCCCGATGTGGGTACAAGGTAAGGGCTCGTCGAGGTACAAGCTCGGGGAGAGACCGACAAGCCCGGTACTTCCCCGCTCTCTTCCCTCACATCTCACTCTCCAACTCTAGAAAGCTACTAGGGCATAGCCCTAAGGAGTGGGGATCTACTCAAGAGAGAGGTGCTCTTCTATTCCTTTGTGTGTTATTTTTGAGAGGGGATCTATGTAACAGAACCGTCCAATTTATAAGAGCACAAGTGCGAAAACCTCTACCGGAGCAGTGAAATTAGCACACTTGAGCCCATATAAACCCGGTAGTCCGTGAAATCCTGAGGGATTTCAAACTTTTTCAACATCTCAGCCAAGATCGCATGGTCAAGCAAATACAAATCATGTCCACGGAGCTTTGCAGCGGAAATAATATTACAATAGAGTTTACAAATAAAGATACAAGTTGAGTTCCATTTAATTTAGAAGAAACAACATAGCTTTGAAATGAATACCATAACATAGGTTGAAATACTTTGCTAGCTTGAGTGACATCCTCCAACAACAGCATAAGAGAAGAAGTATGGAACTGCCGAGCCCACTGGCACTGGCCATCACCTCTCGGCAGGCCTAACCTTCACCTGCAACAAGGTGGGATAAACCCTGAGTACTCGAATGTACTCAGCTAGACTTACCCGTCGTAAACCAGAAATAAAGTGACACCAAGGAGTATGCAAGGCTGATATAAGAGTGGAGCTGGCAATGACCACAGTTTTGCATAAAGGCATATATAATAAAGTAGCATTATCTTTTACTTACTAGCTGCAAGTTTTAGATAAATAATTAACCTACTCAACTAGATTAGCACCTGTTCTAAAAACAGTCATAGTAGTGATTTGATCGATCACCATAATATAACAAACAGACCAATTAACAATTGCCAACAGTGCCACGATAACTGTCACGTGTTCCACAATTTCAGTATCAAGATCGATCAGCGTTCAAGTCAAGTGCTCACTATCCAGGAGCGATGGCGATTATAATCGATTCCTAACCAGCTGGTGATTTCTTCCCCACACAAACCACACTCACCCGCTAAGGTGAGCTACAGATAACCACAACATTGTTCCAGGAAGCCGCGGTTTCAACCGCCACCATCACACCCGGAGGCAAGCCCGACTGCCAAGGAGTTGGACTTAACCACCATCACCCGGGTCTTACTCTTCGCGCCCCCGCGTCCCACTAACCCTCCACCGTGGCTTCGGCTGATGCGTGGGACCTGAGAGCCGGCCTGGAACAATGAGCGGCTTCGCGGTCGGAATGAGTTATCCTTCCAGCTAAATGTGGGGCATGCGTTCAACATGACAAGAAGTCCATCTTAACAAGATACTGTTTTTCCGTACGACACGGCTAGAAATACTGTAGCACAACGCTACAGGAATCTGCCGATCTCCATTTTCCACAACACTCAGTTATCTCACTTACTGGCAATATCCGTTAAAAGGTCGAGTAACCACCTATTACTCGCGGGTAACATGAAGGTTGCCCGACTTCTACCGGTCTAAGCATGGCTAAGCATATAAGTCCAGCCTAGACCTAGCAAGGTAACAAGGGTGTATATCTCAATTAATCAAGGTAAGGATAAGTAATGCAACAACGGTTTCACACAACTCCTATAACTTAATGCAACAATCATTATATTAACTCAATTGCATTTATAAAAGAGTGAGTAGGAGACTTAAAATGCTCCGGGGCTTGCCTGGGAACCAACACTAGGTTAGTGTTAAGTGACACTTGCTTGGCAAGCATCTCCACTTCTGACACTTGCTTAGCTCTGTATCTTCGGGACCGTCTACCAAACACCATCTTCGGGTTTAGCTTCACCATCTCGTCCTTCACGGCGTATCTACCGCACCTAAATGAGATGCACAATACAAGCGTATGAATGCAAGGCAAACACTCACAAAACAAACACAAGGCCACAACACAAGCATTACCAACTATTTCACATAAGCAATCAAGATAACTATATAAGAGAAGACATAACTTAATTATTAGTTTAGCACACACATAGAACACTCACTTCAGCAGGTCATGGTTATATTAAGGTGTTACACAAGGGTCATTAGGCATGTAGATAGGTTAACTATAACAATCAATCATGATTATATTACACACATCACCCACTTGACACATGCATGCACATAAAAGCTTCTATTTTAATTAAACATGTTAACCAACATGGTAAACATATTAACACAATATATTGGGTTGATTAATTTAGAAACACGGAATGCATGAACTAATTATTATCATGGCATGATGTAGCATCAAAAGTCACATAAACAATCTTAGACTTATAACAAGCAACTCAGTTTATTTGCACAGTTTGGACAGCACACAGCGAGCACTCAATTTAATCACAACTGGAGCTACACACATCCAAACAAGGCAAACTAAGACTTTCTGGAAAGCTAATGAAACTATCTACAACTTTGTTATTATTCACTAAACATGATTCAGCTCTTAAAAAGGGCAAACATTACATGCAAGACAGTTCTGTCCAAACTTTGGACAGAATATGACTTCTATCTTCGAACAGCCATAACCAGAGCTTTAGAGCGCCAAAGGACTTGATATAAGACTTTTTGGAAAGCTTATTAAGTTGTCTACAACTTATTTATTATCATCTCAAGTTGATTAAGCAGTTATCAAGGTCAAACAATACAAACAAGGAAATCTGTCCAGACTTGGACAGATTCTGAACCTCAACTTAAAACATGTGTATCTGAAGATCTAGATCACCAAAAATAGTGATATAAGACTTTTTAGAAAGCTTATAAAAAGCACTACAACTATTCTATTAACATAAAGACATGATTCATAAGTTAAATTAGCCAAACAGTTCACTCTTTCAGCTCTGCACAGAAAACATGTAAAACCTGACAGCAAAATTCTAAAATCTATAACTCCTAAACCACTTGGCCTAAAATCATGAAATTTCAGGACAAGCAAGATAAGGAAGTTATCTACAACTTTTGTATAGACCATATCTACAGAAACACCATTTTTATCACGAAGTAATCGCCACAACAGAAACTACACATGCAGCCATATTTCAGCAAATTAACAAAATTGCTTTACTAGTTATTTTATTAACATGAGAGCACATATATGACCTATTGTTGGCGCAAAAAGTGGCGCACTGCGCCAAGCACACGGCAAGCCGGAGAAGCTGGCTTCAATCGTTGCCCGGGTGCTCAGAAGTCCGGTGCGTGCCAGTCAGTTTGACCTGCAACTAACAAGGGAGATAAGCTGTTAAATACAAAGCTGGAACGTGCCGGGTATGACCAGACAGTTCCAAGATGTACGGCCCTGAAGCCACTTACGACGACATATACCTATGAAAGCTATCTGCCAACAGGTCTAAAAGGTTGTTCGGCAATATGAACAGAGTTACGTGAATAGCAGGTTGCCGAACACGTTTGCATGAGATTCGTACTTGCATGATGTATTAGATATGAGTTAAAACTTAATCAATCTCGATTGTACAACCGAGTTGGGATCCATGGAGATTGAACATGCAAGCTAAGCATGACTAAGCTAATCTAAAGCCTGCGCCTGCCGCACGACACCTAGCCTTGTCATAGATCAAACACACTTAACATGCATGAACCCTCACCACGTGGCAATCCAGATACGATCCGATCGGCTATTGCGAACAATAGATCTACTGCATAACAGATCTTTCAATAACAAACGTGCAAGAACAGAGCAGATCTATAAAAGATAAAGCCGATCCGAACGGTATCTGGATTGGGCAAAAATGTTACGATGAAATAAACATAACAAAACATGTAACACAAGGTAACTTAATGAATCTACTAGACTGCCACATCTAATAGAGCCGATAACTATCTTTATTTGTGTCTCAATCCGCCGCACGATACAAGACATAAACAAAGACTTCCCGTCATAAGCTTAAATCCGCCGCACGATACTAAGCTTAACGTACGAGACTACTTGCACCATATCTAAATCCGCCGCACGATACTAGACATGATAACAAGGTTGCCGGAACTTACGGAGGTCGACGGATCGATGGCCCCTCTCGAAGAACACGACGACACGACTTGGACTCGAAGACGGCACGGGGCCGGGGTTGGTTGTATTGATTGTGAACAGATTTACAATAGCCTCAGGGTTTATATTTATACCCTGGTGTTCTACGAGTCCTAGGAGGATACGATTACAATGACAAATTAGGAAACTATAAAAAACATGATGCCTTTTGCTCCAAGCTTCCTTTAATAACCGGCACGCGCTAAAATGACGAGATTCCCATCGCCAAATCTTCTTGACATGCCGTATTCGTCGCAAACCGACTTGGCTTGAGGTAACCGACCGTAGCGTTACGCTGCCGAATCTGCTCGCCGTTGGCTAATCGCTTTCACAGCCTTGCCGAATATATTGAGTTAGCCGACCGCGTCCGCCGTCTGCCGAATCCTTCAAGCGGCGGCGTTCGCCGAATCATCATAGTGCCGGTCCACTTGTCATAGTGCGAAAACTCGGTGTTAACACATGCCCCCTAATTTTGGGATAAATGTTTTATTCTAAAATTCATTTTCTCCTTTTCGCACCACTGTAGAGTCTCTGGAAGCATCCGACTTCCTTTGTCATTAATCATCACAGCTGCCGATTCGCCTTCCGATGCACTCGAGATCCTTTAAAAATTCCCCTCTATTCCATTTCGGCCTGAACTTCCCGAATTCCTCTGTTCAGCTTCTTCATCTAGAAAAACCCTCTCTTCTCTTGCCCTGAACCGGAAAATGTCTTCCCAAGCAAGCCATTACAGTCTCGAGCTCGGCGACACCAGCACTTCTAAGAGAAGGTTGCTTCTGCTTTGATCTTTTCGCTTTGGATGATTATACCTCATTTTGTTTCCCCTTCAGGAGGACTGGCGACGACCTCACCGAGGACCTAGCTCAGAAGGTTACAGACCTCCAGTCTGATCTAGGAAAGAAGAATCGGGAGATTATTCAAATCTCTCAGGAGCGCGATACCTTTCGGGAACAAGCCATCGGTAAGCATCCCTCAGCTGTCCTTTTCTTATCTCTTCCTTCTGCTTGACCCCTTTTCCTTCAGCTCTGGAGACTAGGCTCCACTCCCTCGAAGCCGCTATTGCCGACCTTGCTGCTTCAGCCAATGTGCCAGGCACGGCGGCTCTAAGGCAGGTGAATGAGATTAAGCGGGTCCTTCCTGACATTTCTAGGGCCGGCATGGGCTACGGCGCAGCACTTGCTTTCAATGCCGTCCGGATTCATTCTGGCGCCGACTATCGCCATTTTGACGTTTGTGAGCGAGGACTAGAATTTAGGATAGCACGTTCTGTTGAGGACATGAAAGAAGCCGGAACAGACTTGGCCGACTCCTTTGATTCTGATCTTCCGATCAGAAATAGAATGACATGGACGAACTGATCCTTCATTTGTAATTAACCCCTGTTATGTGAATAAGAAGTCCTTTTATCCATCTTCTTGAAATCAATCCGTGACTGATCTTTCGGAATCGAGGTGTACTCTGTTCCATGTACTTGGCCATTTGTAACATATCTGCATTTTGCATCCAATCGGTTACCGTTTTGATGACATCGTGCTTAACCGTGTGAACCTGTTCGGCAATCTGGCCAGAGTTTGTCTCGAACATCTAAATCGGCAGTTTTGCCGAAGACAGGCGCTCTATTCCCCGCCGAACACGTACATGAGTGCACTCAGACGGCCTACGCAGCCCATTACTGTAGAAGCCCATCTTGGGAAGCGGAAAACCCCAATCCGTCGGTTGATATTCGACATAAATCGTCCCTGGAGACCTGCCTTCTCCCAATCTTGCATCCGCTCCTTCAGTACTCTCGCTGCCTCGGCTTCCTTGCTTGCTCCGCCCCAGGAAACCCTAACTTTCCGAGTGCAATGGCGAGCCGTGATGACCGCGGCAAGCGCCCGGCGACCGAGGAGGCCGAAGGGAGCCGCGCTCGGCGCCTCCGTCAGCGCGGGTAGGACTCCCCGTTTACGTCCTTTGTGGCAGCTTCTTGAAGACTTCGCTCACGCTCGGTTACTGCTCGCTGACAGGGTCCCCGTTATCTCTTCCGCCGGCGGGCATGCCCGGCCTTCTCCAGCGTCGGGGAGGCCAGAGGCTCCACCATCGGGCTCGTCAAGCTCCTCCGACAGCCTCTCCTACCACTCCCGTCCTTGGGAGGCGAGCCCGGACCGGGATTCCGACGGCGGCCTCTACGACCACAACAACGCCTTGAACTTCATGGCGCTGCGGGACGAGTCCCGGGAAGAGCTGGCCGCCGTCTCGAAGCAGTACGGGATAGACCAGCTGGAGTGGGAGGACCAGCGTCGGCAGTTCTGCGACGCAATCACGGGTATGAATACCCAATCCTAGATCAGCTTTCGGTCGTTCTTGTTGATCTTTTAACCGATCCATTTCAACTCGTCGTTCATAGCACTGTCTGAAGAGCTGGAGCGCCTGAAGATGGCGGCGAACGCCGTCGCAGACCGGGTGAACGCCCAGGGCGACACCGCCGAGGCGCGACTGGCCAATGTACATGGCCGCGTCGAGCAGGTCGCCCTGCAAGGTGTGCACCATGGCGTGGCGCTGGGGCTGTCGGCGCTAACGGTCCGCGCAGAGGAGGACTTCTCCGTGACGCCGGTTGGCTTCCCCGGCGGGGTAGGTCCGGAGGATGTCGAGCAGATCGATGATCTTCTGGACTCCTACGAGGATCATGCTCGCGCCCTCGCCGCAGTCACCAATCCGCAGACGGTCATCAACAGGATGTTCGGTAACTGATCTGCACCTTTTGGACATTCCCCACTACGAACAATGTTCTATTCTGCTATGTTCATACGCACAACCTGTTCTCCTGTCCTGCGCTTGTTGAGCGTTTGATTTATCTAGCCGATTGCACAGCACCGCGTGCACTTGGCCCTGTATTTCTGCGTTTTTTGTGCTAGAGGCGACACATGCCATGCCGGTTACTTTTTTGTTCTAAGGGCGATAGAACCTATCGGCCATTTTTTGTGCTAAGGGCGATACAACCTTGTATCGGCCGTCGGTGCCCGCAAGACCTTGATTCCATTATGCACCGACCTCCACGCTAGGATGAAATCTCTTTAGATAACGTCCATTAATTGCCCTAGCAAACTCTTCTCCTCGGAGGGTTTTCAGAATGTACGCATTACCCGGAGCACATCTCAGAATCCGAAAAGGCCCTTCCCAGTTAGGGGACCATTTGCCGAATACCTTGTCTTTGGTACCGATTGGCAAGATAATTTTCCAAACCAAGTCTCCCTCTTCGAATCCTTTTTCTCTCACTTTCAAGTTGTAGTACTTGGCAACGCGTATCTTATTCTTCTCAATATTTTCCAAGGCCTTGAGACGAATCAAATGCAAATCCTCTAGCTCATCCATCATCAAATCCTTATAATTTTCTTTAGCCAGATCGTTCTGCAATGTAACTCGTCTTGACCCCGACTGCAATTCCCATGGTAGCACTGCGTGATGCCCGTAGACCAACTCGTATGGCGACGTCTGAGTCGACCCATGACAAGCCATTCGGTACGCCCACAAAGCTTCGTTGAGTACCAAGTGCCACCTTTTAGGTTTCTCTTCGATCTTCTTTTGAATGATTTTAATCATGATTTTGTTAGAAGCCTCTGCCTGTCCATTGGCCTGTGCATAGTAAGGAGAAGAATTATAGAGTTTAACCCCCATCTCTTCGGCAAAGTCACAAAACTCCGAGGAAGTGAACTGAGTTCCCTGATCGGTGGTGATGGACTGAGGAATGCCGAATCGGTAAATGATATGCTCCCTGACGAAAGACACCATGTTCTCTGACGTCACCTTCTTCAATGGGATGGCTTCAACCCACTTAGTGAAGTAATCCGTGGCCAACAGGACAAACTTATGTCCTTTGCTAGATGGAGGGTGAATCTGGCCGATCAAATCAATGCCCCATCCTCTGAAAGGCCAAGGCTTAATTATTGGATTCATGGCCGATGCTGGAGCCCTTTGCACATTGCCGAACCGCTGGCAATCCCGACAACCTCTGTAGTACTCAAAGCAATCTTCGAGCATAGTCGGCCAAAAATATCCAGTCCTCCTGATTAACCATCTCATACGGTGAGCCGACTGGTGTGCACCACATACGCCTTCGTGCACCTCATACATCAGTTTCCTAGCCCCGTCTTGGTTCAGGCATTTAAGCAAAACCCCATCTATGGATTTGTAGTACAATTGATTGTCCAAGAGTGTGAACTTAAGAGCCTTGTACCTGAGTTTTCGGGAGACTTTCCTGGATGGGTCCCTGAGGTAATCGGCAATGTTGTCTCTCCAGTCTTCAACTGCCTGATTATCACTTGGGACTGCTTGACCACCTTCTGGGGTTGTTTGCTCTCCCTCAAGTGCAAAAATGTTTTGATTCTCCCTATACCCGAATGCTTCCTGAGCCAACTGGTTTGCTTCTTCGTTTTGCCCCCTAGGAATATGTTGCAAGGTTGCCGATCGAAACTGTCTGAGGAGCTCTTGGCAACCTTCGAGATATTCCTGCAGCGTGTCGCTCTTGCACTCGTACTTGCCGGTCAATTGCTTGATCACTAACTCCGAGTCAGCGAAGATCTCCACGGCGTCTGCCTTAATGTCCACAAGCAACCGCAGCCCTCGGAGCAGTGCTTCGTACTCTGCTTGATTATTAGTCACCGGGTACCCGATCGGTATAGAGTACTGGAAGGGTGCCCCCTGGGAGAAATCAACACGATCCCGACTCCACCACCTTTGCTGCACGAGGATCCATCAAAAAACAATGCCCAAGGGATAATGGTTACCATGTTAGCATTAGGATCACGGTGGTGAGTGACAAAATCAGCCATAATCTGGCCTTTAACAGCCTTTGCCGATTCAAAACGCAAATCAAATTCAGAAAGAGCCAAAACCCATTTACCGATCCTTCCACTTAAAATCAGCATTGATAACATGTGCTTGATTACATCAAACTCTGATACTACCACGCATTCGGCATTCAGTAGATAGTGCCGAAACTTGGTACAGGAATAGAAAACGCACAAGCACAACTTTTCCGTAGCCGAATACCTTGTTTCGGGGTCCAGTAGCTTTCGGCTAAGATAGGCTACGACTCTTTCTTTCCCTTCGAATTCTTGCATGAGGGCCGACCCTATCGTTAGGTTGTCGGCCGCCACGTACAACTTGAAAGGCTTGTCGAGTTGTGGAGGAACCAATACTGGTGGTGTCTTCATGTACTCCTTGATCTCATCGAAAGCCTTTTGTTGCACGTCACCCCACACGAACTCCTGATCTTTCTTGAGCTTCAATAGTGGAGAAAATGGCAGCACGCGCTCAGACAAGTTGGATATGAACCTTCTGACAAAGTTGATTTTGCCGAGCAGTGATTGAAGTTCTTTGAGATTGGTCGGCGGCACTACCTTATCAATTGCTTCCATGCTCTTCCTGCCGACTTCGATCCCCTTTTTGTGGACCAGGAATCCCAGAAACTCACCAGCCGACACCCCAAATGCACACTTGGTTGGATTCATCTTTAAACCATGTTTCCTCGTGCACTCCAAGGTCTTCCTTAAATCGGCTAAGTGTCTTTCCTTGCTTCTGGATTTGACCACCACATCATCAATGTAGATCTCTACGATCTTGCCGATCAGCTCATGGAATATGTAATTCATGGCTCGCTGGTAAGTGGCACCGGCATTTTTCAAACCAAAAGTCATGACCATCCATTCAAACAAACCTATATGGCCGGGGCACCTGAAGGCGGTCTTTGCCACATCCTCTGCAGCCATGAAGATCTGGTTGTAACCTGCGTTGCCGTCCATAAAGCTTATGATTTCAAAACCGGCCGAAGCATCCACTAGCAAATCGGCCACCGGCATTGGATAACCGTCCATAGGAGTGGCTTTGTTGAGGTTTCTGAAGTCGATGCAGACTCTCATCTTCCCGTTTTTCTTGTACACCGGGACAATATTGGAGATCCATTCCGCATATCGACACGGCCGAATGAAGTTAGCTTCTAGCAATCTTTCCACTTCCTTTTTTACGTCGGCCAATACCTCCTCCTTGTAGATCCTGCGCGGAGGTTGTTTGTATGGGCGGTATCCAGGCTTGATCGGCAACTTATGCTCAACAATGGACCGATCCAATCCAGGCATTTCTGTGTAGTCCCAAGCGAAACAATCTTTGAATTCTTTTAGAAGATCTACTAGCTGCACTCTGAAAGCAGGGTCTAAACTGGAACTTACAAACATCGGCCTCTTCTTACTCGCGTTACCAACATCCATTTCTTCTAACTTGTCAGCCGACGTGAACCCACGTCCCAGTTTGCCCTCGCTGTTGTCAGTTGGGTTGTCCATCTAAAAGAAGCTTTGAGAGCCGACTGCTTGGATCGGCTGTTGATCCCTACCGTAGATGTTGACAGGACCTTCTCCCCACACACGATCGGAGAAGCAATCTACTCCGTCAAATTCCCAGTAAGTGGGCTCAATGGTAGCAACACTCACCGAGTCATCAGCTTGGACAATCTCGATGTCATCTCCAACCCACTGAATGAGTATTTGGTGCATGGTCGAAGGTATGCAGCAGTTGGCATGGATCCAATCCCTGCCCAAAAGCAGGCTGTATGCCCCCTTGCCGTCAATGACAAAGAAGGTCGTGATGAGCGTCTTGGATCCTATCATCAGTTCCACGTGCACGGCACCCCGAGTGTCAGAGGGATTGCCGGCAAAATCACGGAGTATCATGTCCGTTTTGAGCAAGTCTTCATCGTTCATGCCCAGCTTTCTGAAGGTGGCGTAAGGCATGATGTTAATCGTTGCGCCGCCATCGACAAACATCTTGGTCAGCGGCTTTCCATTGACGTACCCTTTGACATACAACGGCTTCAAATGCCGATGCTTGGCTGGCTTGTCAAATGCTGCCTTCTGAGACAACACGAGCTGTGCCGCGAGCTCGTCGAGCTCGTCCTCGTCAGAATCCGTATATACCTCGTCCTGTGCCCCCCGGCCGGCAGGAGCCATGAACTCCAGGAGAAGGAAGAAAGTCATGGCCACGTCAGCGCCCTCGTCGGCGTCATCTGGTTTTTCCTTCGGGCGCCACTCTTGCTTCTTCCCGTCGGCAGCTGCTTTTTCCAACTCCCTATTCCGGAGGCGTTGCACTCTCCTTTTCTGGCTTTTTTTGAGCCCTGGTGGGCACCACTGCCCCTTTTGCCACCTATATGGGCGGGGCTGTACCTCCTTGCTGTCGTCCTGGTGATGCACCCACTCCTGGTCGGCATATCTTTTGGCTTGCCGACCCGGGCTTCTCATTTTTAGGCACCGATCGTCCATTGGGATGCGTGCTCCCAACCTTTCATGGACGGGACGGCGGTTGACCCGATCCTGCCTATACCCCTTGTACTGATCGCTGCATTCGGGGCAGTTGTTGACGGCAGGCAGTTTCAAGCCTTCGTTCCAGCAGTGGCGGAAGAACGGACAGTCCCAATGAGCTTGCTCCCGCTCTTGGCGGCGTTCTTGCTCCCAGCGATGGGCCTGTTCTCTGTGGTAAGCCTTCTCCTCCAGACGATACCGGTGCTCTCCCGCGAGATCGTTCTCATGCTGGTATTCCTCCGTGAATTCTCGCTTTTCGCGTTGGAGACGCCTCTGCTCTTTCTCATTTTGCCGGCACCACTTGTTAAGGAGATCTCTGTGGGTAGGCCTGCGCCTGGAAGACGACTCTCCGTGCTCGTATCGGCTATTCGCGGCGTGGGCGTGCTGTCGGAGCTCATCGCCAGTGATTTGCCGATCGGGATCCACTGCGCCAGACTCGCGCGCCTTGTTAGAGGTGAGGACTTTGACCTTGCCCTTGCCTCTGGGATCCTCCGGGGCTACCATGTTCACTGAGACGAACACGGAGTTCTGGGCGAAGGGGTTGGCATCGATCTTCATCTTGCCATTGAACTTGATGTGCCCATCCTGGATGGCCTTCTGGATCCTTGTCCTGAACACACGGCAGTCATTAATAGAATGGGTGTTAGTGTTATGAAAGCCGCAGTACTTCTTGTCCTTAACCCCTCCAGGACGCAGCATCGGGTGATCCGGGGGTAGCCTGACTCTCCCTTCGGCAATCAGAAACTCGAAGAGTTTGTCGGCCTTGGTGACGTCAAAGTCGTATGCCCCTTTCTGCTGGCGCAGCCATTGCTTGTTGGCCTGAGTCGGCTCTTTATCCCAGTTGAGCTCTGCAGCGGCCACCTCATCTTTGGCATCGGTATAGTCATCGGCCTCGTCCAGGAAAGCTTGATACATCTGGGCCGCGACATTGTCCCTCTGGAAGCGCCCTTCCCTCCGGAAGCCTTGCGCTTGGATAGTGATTTCATTCAGCCGACGCGAGAGATGACCCAGGTCCTCGAACTCCTGGCCGAAGAGCTTGTCTCTGATGCTTGGGAGCATGCCCGCCACGGCCAATGGTGGAAGCTGGTCGTCCGGCAGGTACATGCCGAAGCACTGGCTTTTGACTTCCCTAAACCTGCGCAGGTAGTCCTGCGGTGTCTCGTTCGGCCTCTGGCGCACATACATGATGTCCACCAGCTTCTTCTCCTTGGTGCCCGTGTAGAAGTGCGTATGGAACTTCTGTTCCAAGTCTGCCCAAGAGAGAATAGAGCCCGGTGGCAGAGACGTGAACCAAGCGAACGCCGGCCCAGTGAGCGATGACGGGAAGTACCGAACCCTGAAGGCGTCCTCGGTATTGGCCTCTCCAAGCTGGAGCAAATAGCGACTGATGTGCTCCACCGTGCTAGTGTCGTCTAAGCTGGAGAACATGGACAGGTCTGTCGGCACTTTGACTCTGGGAGGTAGAGCCACACGGTGGAACCATTCGGGGAACGGAGATCTGTAAGCATGAGTACCCTTAGGCTTCAGGCCGAAAGTGCGCTGCATCATATCTGCCATCCTCTCTAGCATGACATCGACATTAGAGTCGGCGGTCTTCTCGGCCGTCGGCTTCCCGTATCCTGGATGTGGGGCACCCTCTATGTTGTGAGGCTCAAGCATCTCATGGTACCCGTTTCCATAGTAGTCCTTTATGAGCCTATAGGTCTGCGGGGAGATCTTGCGTGTTGACTCTGGCGGCTGACCCTTAGCGCCGAACGTGAGCTGACCCATGGTCGGCAACTGGCCTTCTGGCGTGTGCTTCTCTTGAATGGTCATTCCGCCCGATTGAGCCTTAGGCGGGGTCTCCTCACCAGCAGTTCCTGCCCCCTTGAGGTGATTCGGCAGATTGAAAAGATGTGGTCCTGCTATAGGGCCAAACTCGGCCTCCATAAGTTCATCGGCCTTGGGGCCGAATTGGGCGATCATGATGGTGCGGAAAGTGTTGAGAAACGCCCCATGCATGCGACCGATGGCACCAGAGACAGTTTCGTTGATTATGTAAGACATTTTCAACACTGCCTCCTCCTCCTCGGGATCATTCGGGTTGAGCTGGACGGGTTTCGGCAGATCGTGCAGACGGCGAACCTTTCCGCTCTTGTTCTTGGAAAAGGCTTCTAGGCACTAGGCCTGGAACTCGGCACAAGCATCCTCCACCTGCTCTCTGTACTCGTCGGGTAGTTCGGTGAGCTGCACCTGCACGAGCCCCGCCTTGTTGCTAGCCTCAGCTTCAGTGACTTCGACCATTGCTGCAGGAAAAAGACGTCCCACCGGGCGTGCCAAAAAGTGTGTTGGCGCAAAAAGTGGCGCACTGCGCCAAGCACACGGCAAGCCGGAGAAGCTGGCTTCAATCGTTGCCCGGGTGCTCAAAAGTCCGGTGCGTGCCAGTCAGTTTGACCTGCAACTAACAAGGGAGATAAGCTGTTAAATACAAAGCTGGAACGTGCCGGGTATGACCAGACAGTTCCAAGATGTACGGCCCTGAAGCCACTTACGACGACATATAGCTATGAAAGCTATCTGCCAACAGGTCTAAAAGGTTGTTCGGCAATATGAACAGAGTTACGTGAATAGCAGGTTGCCGAACACGTTTGCATGAGATTCGTACTTGCATGATGTATTAGATATGAGTTAAAACTTAACCAATCTCGATTGTACAACCGAGTTGGGATCCATGGAGATTGAACATGCAAGCTAAGCATGACTAAGCTAATCTAAAGCCTGCGCCTGCCGCACGACACCTAGCCTTGTCATAGATCAAACACACTTAACATGCATGAACCCTCACCACGTGGCAATCCAGATACGATCCGATCGGCTATTGCGAACAATAGATCTACTGCATAACAGATCTTTCAATAACAAACGTGCAAGAACAGAGCAGATCTATAAAAGATAAAGCCGATCCGAACGGTATCTGGATTGGGCAAAAGTGTTACGATGAAATAAACATAACAAAACATGTAACACAAGGTAACTTAATGAATCTACTAGACTGCCACATCTAATAGAGCCGATAACTATCTTTATTTGTGTCTCAATCCGCCGCACGATACAAGACATAAACAAAGACTTGCCGTCATAAGCTTAAATCCGCCGCACGATACTAAGCTTAACGTACGAGACTACTTGCACCATATCTAAATCCGCCGCACGATACTAGACATGATAACAAGGTTGCCGGAACTTACGGAGGTCGACGGATCGATGGCCCCTCTCGAAGAACACGACGACACGACTTGGACTCGAAGACGGCACGGGGCCGGGGTTGGTTGTATTGATTGTGAACAGATTTACAATAGCCTCAGGGTTTATATTTATACCCTGGTGTCCTACGAGTCCTAGGAGGATACGATTACAATGACAAATTAGGAAACTATCAAAAACATGATGCCTTTTGCTCCAAGCTTCCTTTAATAACCGGCACGCGCTAAAATGACGAGATTCCCATCGCCAAATCTTCTTGACATGCCGTATTCGTCGCAAACCGACTTGGCTTGAGGTAACCGACCGTAGCGTTACGCTGCCGAATCTGCTCGCCGTTGGCTAATCGCTTTCACAGCCTTGCCGAATATATTGAGTTAGCCGACCGCGTCCGCCGTCTGCCGAATCCTTCAAGCGGCGGCGTTCGCCGAATCATCATAGTGCCGGTCCACTTGTCATAGTGCGAAAACTCGGTGTTAACACCTATACAAACACTTCTAACATTCATGAACATGATCACACATCCTTTATCTTAGATCAACATGCAACAAGGCAAGCACATAAACATATATATGTTCATCTTATCACTAAGCTTCCATTAATTAAATAACTAGCAAACACGGGCATTACTTTAAGTGATGTTGTAAACACCTCATTTGGAGCTCATATTTTTACAGGTGATAGATGACATCAAAATATAGATATTATAAAAAGATTACACTCTCAGGTCATATAGATTATTTATTACAAACATGGCAAGATTAATTCACGAAAAAGCATGTGAGAGCAAGATAAATCCACAAATCATATTTTCAGCAAACACATGACCATAATAAAATTATCTAAGCTATAACAATACTATTAAAAGGCAGTAGAACCACCTTTTCTATTTTTACATGCAAACATTTACCACAAACTCATTTTAATTCATTTAACAAGCTGAAAGCAAGATAAATTCATAACTAAATCATACCTGCACCAATAAATCTGAAATTTTTATCACCGCACACACATGACCAGAGGAGCCTACTATAAAAATTTCACATCATTTCAAGCCACATAACAGCAGATATCATTTTCTCCCTATTTAAGCCTATTTAACATAAATAAATCATCACAGCACAAAACATCCACTAACACCCAACATATTATGCATCCACTGTACAGATCTACTCACAAGGATTCCAAAAAGTGCTCACTTGCAATTTTTGGACAAACATACAATTTACTACGCATTTTACCATTTTCACTCAGATTTACCCATTAAGCAAAAACGAAAATAAAAACCGATTTTGCAGTTAGCACCCCTGGATCTGCAGAAAACAATTAAGGAGCAATTAGTAAATACATTGAATCATGACACATTACATAAAAACACCTGCAAAGAGTTTCAGCTTCCAATCTATACCCTTTCACCATTGTTTTACGGAGAAAGCTCGGGAAGACGACGGGAACGGAGGGGGAAGCTCGGCTTCTGCAGGGAGGAGGTTGGGCTAGGGTTTCGAGCGCCGGGTTGCTGCTCGCTGGGGCGCTCCTGCTGCTCGCTGCTGCTTGCGCTGCCGGCGACCAGGGAGGAGGGCACGGCTCTGCAGGAAGCCGTGGTTTCTGAAATAACGCAGAAACAGAAGACCGAACCCAGGAAGGGAAAAAGGGGAAAACCGGCCAGGGAGAGAGAGGAGCAGGGGCTCGGAGAGGGAGAGCCTGCACGCCGGCAGCCATGGAAGGAGGGAGCTCGAGCTGCTGCCATGGAGAACAGAGAGAGCGAGAGAAGGGAGAACGAGGGGAGGAGCGCCGGTCTCTCTCTCTTTTTTTTTGCGAGAATGGGAAAGACCGAAGGGGAGGGGGCCGGCCTTTTATTAGCGCGGTCAGGAAAGCTCGGCGTTTTTTTTTTTTAGAATTTCTTTCCCAAAACGACAGGTTTCCGGAAACTTTCGGCTGAACTCCAAAATTGCAAACACTGCTCAAACGGACTCCGATTTTGATGAAACAAATTTTGTTGTCGTCGTCTCGTCGAGTGCTCCGACTTTCGTTAAAGGCACTTGGTCAAATTCCTAATCGTTTGTCCGGTAACAGTCGTCGACGGCAGCTTCGCGGTGACCGAAATTCCAATTTCGCAATACTGACTTAACCAATTTTCAGAACCTGAAATCTGCAGTGTACTTCATCTTGCGAGTTCTTTTTCGCTATTTTCGGCACCGATCCAGGTCTCGGCCATAAAACGAAATTTGTTCCTCTCGATCTGTACTATAACTTTCATTTAGGGCGCACTGACATGCAAACATCCGAAAATACCGTTCAAAGCTGGTCAAAGTAGTCACCCGGTAGTATCTGATTTAGGGTTCCTCGTCCGTCGGAATATTTTCTGGCCATCTGCTCAACACGAAACTTTCATAACTTTTGATCGTGAGTCCATATACAGTTGATTGGGCATAATTGCAATACTTGGTTAAGCCCAAATAATTTTCTTCAATTAATCAACCATTATAGGCAAAGATGTGACTCGTCATTTCATGTGACTTTTTGATTCCAAACTCCGTGAAACTTTTTCACCAGGCACTATAGACAGGAACTGAGATGGGGCACATGAAAAATCCATGTTTAGCATTTCTCTTGAATATTCATGAATTGGCAATCATTATTATTCGACACTGTTAATTATTTCTCAAATAATTCAAACTGAGATTCCATCTCCGAGATTGATCCCAAAACTTCTGTCATTACTGACCACACTTGAAACACTTGAATTTAGTTATTCATCATCGCTTGATATATCATATCTGTGCTCATTTGACTGCTCAACTGACGGCGAACACCTGGGGTGTTACAATCTAGGCCTTCTTAAATAGGCTAGGAGGGGGTGGAACCACTCCTAGACTAACAATATGGCACTAATCTGCACGCGGAAACGCCTTAGGGAGGAGTCAACACACCATCTCACCAAGTTTGGGCCGAAACCGATGTTCTGGAGGGCGGTCGCCCCCCTGGGTCGGCCGCCCCATGGTGGGCCCGAATCGGGCTGGGCTTTCACGAGCACGTGTGTCTCGTCGTTAGCTTTCCGTGGACGGGTGGTGATTCAAAATCGGAGTTCGGATGAGCCCGTGGTGCCCATTTTACTGAAGCAAGGTCCTGCAGCCCGCGTAGGGTTTGGAGTTGGTTTGGGCCTTCACCACTTGGGTTCTTTGTTGGGCATTTTGGCCTGTGTCTGAGGCCTGGATTGCATGGTAAGTGGGCCACTTGGTATTTGTGTTGCATAATGATGTTTTATGTATTATTTTCCATCCCTTTATATGCATTTCCACCGATGTATGCCTGCAAGCGAATAGTCACCAAAACTCATGGAATGTATTAGTGTAAAGCCCTATTCACTAGTCTTGGGAATATTTTTTATATATTTTTATAATGAAGTTGGTGGTATAAAATATGAGTTAAGGACCACCAACAAGCTCCCCCACACTTAGCCCTTTGCTCGTCCTCGAGTAAAGATTAGGACTAAGATGGGTCATCTCTCTGATATGTAACCTGCATACAAGTTATTCCAAGCTTCACCTGCACTTATGAACTCTGAAGTGTCTACCATGATATCTTGGGTGATTGAAAGATGGAACAACATGGATTCAAATCCCCTTGCATCAATCAATTCAGAAACTTGGGTTTTCATTTAATTTTGAAAATGTAAACCATAGCTTAGCTCCTCAAATGATTCTCTCAAATCGCTCATTTATGTGTTTGGTTCCTCACCAAGGCATACCAAAGTGTTGCCTTCTTTCTTTCCTATTCCTAAAAAGCTTTTGTGGAGTTTGGGTAGGTAAAGATATGAAGGCATACTTACTCCGCATATTTTGCTAAGTCAAATCTCGGATCCGAGGAGAAAGATGCCATACCCCTAGATCAAGAAGTGCAAGTGTGGGGAATATATATGTATATATATTTTTTGAACTCCTTTGTCATGCTTCTCTCTCCCCCTTTTTTTAGAAACTTATGAAAATATGGGCTATCTTTATTATTATTTTTTTAGAGAGAGGCGGGCATCGAAGTACCCATTGTTTTCTCATTTGGACACTTGTCCATTTTTTTCTGCTCTCTCATTTTTTTGGCACATGCTTCTTTGGCAAGGCATCTTTTCTCTTTTCTTCATGCTTTTTGGCATGGGATTATTTTTTTTCATAGCCCATATTTTGCAAAAGTAAAAAGGAATTTTGGGAAGAGAGGTTCATAACACAAGTGGTGGAGTTTTTATTTTGGTGGAATGGAAAGTCATGTTTTTGCGTAACTCTTAGTGCAAGAGTTAGCATTTTTTATGTGGGTGTACGTGAATCTTGATCTTAGGGGCATGATAAGTTTCTCAACAAGGCATCAACAAGACTTGACAAAACTCAATGCAGTAGTAAGTTGCAAGTATTTGGAGGTTTTAAAATCTAACACTAGATATGGCTTTGGTAGGAATTTTCATATCATTGAGGAGCATGCTATTTGAACTTTGTTTTTGTAAAATAAATCCCAAGTTCTTCACATGAAAGAGCAAGGTTCATTTTCATCCTACTATATCTCATATTTCAATTACTTAGATAGCATGGGGTCCCTATGAAATGTGTTCACAAGTTATAGGAATATTAGCAAGGAATAAAGAGTATGCAAATTTTATCAAAGGATAACTTGGAGATGACATGTCAAAAGTTTTGTCTTTTTAATTTGTTTAGTTTTAATCTTCAAAACATGGGAGATGTGAGGATAGAGTTTTGCACAAACCATCGTTTGAAGATGAAGGAGTTTACGATGAGTTAGAAATGATTTGACCAACCCGGAAGTTAAGTCAATCCATTCTAAAACCTTTTACCTTGTCCTTCTCCATGTTGGGTTTCTCGATGTTGTGCAAAGTGTTGGGGAGATCTCAATTGTGTGAAAGGTTATACTTGGGAGATCTCCCCCACACTTATTCTTGTACCTGTTTATTGAAACAAAACAAAAGAAACAACAAGAAAGGCTCTACCAGTTTGAAAACTGGGAAAGCTCAATTTTATTATGAAAAACCTTTTTTTTATTTTTATCATTTAGGAAAACTCTCTTTTTTTTAGGATAATCCGGGGTATCTCCCGGCAGTGCTTAAGTTATAGTCTTAAGCTCGACCTTGGGAACTTCATCTTGCAGCCTACAGTGGTGGTGTAATTCCCAGTTCACCACCAAGTATTTGGCATTAATACTCAAGCTGCAAGGTTAGCACCACCATGCAATTACGGGATTTGCAATGTTTGTGATAAACATAAGCATCCACAACCATTCTCTTAAAGAGTTTGACAACGAGAATCAAGAGAAGGTTGTGATCCTCGTAGAAGCATGCGGTTTGAAGCAAAACGAACTCTAGAGAACCTAAAAGTGAGCATGTGACATGAGGGATCTCAAAAGAGAAGTTATCATGCTCATTAACAGATTCTTGCTTGGTTTCTAGAGTTGTTGCTTCACACATGTCCATGGCATGAAAGTTTTCGCACTGGAAAGATCTATCATGAAAGACGAGCGTTGATACTTGACTGCTGTCGAGAACAACGTTATGATGGCCAGAGGGACATGGATTAAGCTCGAGCGAGGATGGTACTGGACGTATCGTTTCACAAGGATGAGATTGAAACTCAAACGAAACGCACGGAGCTATGCATTTTACCACCTCGCATGAGTTAGCGTTGGGCTGCTCCTTCGCCTTTGGATTTGCGGAACTAGCGATAGACTCGGCGGAAGTGATTGCTCCCAACTGTTCATCAGGGCCCCCACGGAATGGTTTCTCTATGGAAAGTTTTTCGAAAGGGTGGCCTAACAGAAGTTCGAATTCGAGGATGTCGTAGATATGAAAATCTAGGTGAACCACGTTTTCGTTTATTTCAAAAGGTACGGCCTTAGCAACTTCACAACACTCCCATAGAAACCCTGGCGGACCTTCAAAGAGTTTGTCGGTCGGGATTAGCGGAGTGTTACCCAAAAGAGATTCCGCTAAGAATTTTGATATGATATTTGTTCCGACCGATGGGTTGTGAAGAGCATCGACAATTGTTCCCCTAAATGTGCAAGATATGGTCGTGGAGGGTGAAAGAATCTGAATTACATCAGAATAACGTTTCACCTCCACTAACAATTCTTTTGATGGCTCTATTTTAGGGGACACTTCATATGTCGAGCGTTTTTCGTACCTACGAAGGTTCGTGATTCTGTCATAATCCTCGAATTCAATTGCAAACTCCGAAGGATAAAGCATTATCGGTGTTTGCAGCTCGGGTGAGGGCTCAAAAGTCGAATCTATATATGGCAAAGTTGTTGATTTGACTGATGAGGGCTCCTAAAAACTTGACATGCCCTTGTTTTGGAGAGGTTTTGGTTCTACAACGGGAGAAGTGTGCTTCTCTAGGAAGTTATCAAGGATTTTTCTCTGTTCCATTGTAGATTTGCTTGAAAACGACCCTCCAGCGGCCCTGTCAAGGACTGGGGCAGCATCTTCATCTAGACCTGTAGAAAAGAGATGCAATTGCACGCTCTCGGGTAAAGACATGTTTGGGCTAGCGTGTAGTATCGTCAAATACCTGGCCCAGGCTGCACCTATAGACTCCTCATCTTGCTCGAAATGGAGGATTTCCTTTGGTATAGAGGTGATACGGGATCTAGGGAAGAATGCAAGATAAAACTTGTTTTTAAGTTCTTCCCAATCCCCATTCACACTTTCTACGACATTAGCGTACCATTGTTTCGCCTCCCCATTGAGGGAAGACGAAAACAATTTCCACTTAATCGTTTCTTTTGTCATGCCTGGGATGCTTAGGCATGAGCAAATTTCCTCAAGATCTAGCAAGTGGTTAAAAGAATCTTCATTATAAAAACCAGAGAAGTGTAGTGCCCGAGCTATGGATTTTAAATAAGGGTGGAGTCCATCATTGGATGAAAGTTTTGGAGAAGGTTTTGGCTCGACGAACTCCCCCTTTGAAGCGGACGGATTTTGAATTGGAGTGGTTGGCTTCATGATAGAAAAGGTAAAAAGAAAATATTTTTTTGGTTTTTATAAAAAGGGATACAGATACGAGGATGAACTAGGTTCGAAGAAAATAGCAACCGTTCCCCGGCAATGGCGCCAGAAATGCTTGTTGACACTTACTAGCGTCGTTACTAAGAATGGACCTTACGATCCATCCCCGGCAACGGCGCCAGAAATGCTTGTTGGTATTTCTTAGCGTAAGCAGAAGAATCCGCAAGCGCACGGAATTACCGTTGTAGCACTTCACCCGGTGGTATTCAGGGTATCGTATTTCCACGAGGAACGGAGGTATTTCTTCTATCTAGTTCGTCCAAGGACAACACAAGGGTAGAGAAAGAGAGGGGAATAGAGACGGATCGCTAAAGCTTTACTGTCTAAAGATAGATAAACGTTACTTCTACTTGTTCACTTCGGGCACCGGCTTATACCTGGTCTGCCAGGTAACTCCGGCCTTTGTGTAGCTCTACGCCGTAGCCGAACGTGGGGAAAACTAAGGGCAAACAGGGCTATCACCACCTGCCGCCGATCCCTCACCCGTGGATTACGAGGCAAACGAAGGTGAACCCTAGCCTAGACACCACCTCTACGCTATTGATCACTACTCTAGCATTGCGCAGGAACCCCTCCAAATGATTCAGAGGTTCCTCTACTAGAGTATCCGCTACGAGAACGGACGACGAACCCGCAAACAAGCTAGAAGAGATAAAGCTTATCTAATCAAAAGAACAATAATACTGTAGAAACCACGAACACTTACTATGTATGGATCCCGATGTGGGTACAAGGTAAGGGCTTGTCGAGGTACAAGCTCAGGGAGAGACCGACAAGCCCGGTACTTCCCCGCTCTCTTCCCTCACATCTCACTCTCCAACTCTAGAAAGCTACTAGGGCATAGCCCTAAGGAGTGGGGATCTACTCAAGAGAGAAGTGCTCTTCTATTCCTTTGTGTGTTGTTTTTGAGAGGGGATCTAGGCCTTCTTAAATAGGCTAGGAGGGGGTGGAACCACTCCTAGACTAACAATATGGCACTAATCTGCACGCGGAAATGCCTTAGGGAGGAGTCAACACACCGCCTCACCAAGTTTGGGCCGAAACCGATGTTCTGGGGGGGCGGTCGCCCCCCTGGGTCGGCCGCCCCATAGTGGGCCCGAATCGAGCTGGGCTTTCACGAGCACGTGCGTCTCGTCGTTAGCTTTCCGTGGACGGGTGGTGATTCAAAATCGGAGTTCGGATGAGCCCGTGGCGCCCATTTTACTGAAGCAAGGTCCTGCAGCCCGCGTAGGGTTTGGAGTTGGTTTGGGCCTTCACCACTTGGGTTCTTTGTTGGGCATTTTGGCCTGTGTCTGAGGCCTGGATTGCATGGTAAGTGGGCCACTTGGTATTTGTGTTGCATAATGATGTTTTATGTATTATTTTCCATCCCTTTATATGCATTTCCACCGATGTATGCCTGCAAGCGAATAGTCACCAAAACTCATGGAATGTATTAGTGTAAAGCCCTATTCACTAGTCTTGGGAATATTTTTTATATATTTTTATAATGAAGTTGGTGGTATAAAATATGAGTTAAGGACCACCAACAATGAACACCTTTCTTTCAGCGTTACCCTCGAAGAGTTGCACTTCTATGGTTTCTTCCTTGGGTGACACCTTTATTTTGTCAGTGCACACCTCACCTTCGTCATTCAGGTTTGTAGCTTGAGGCTTTGACAGGTTGTGGACATTACGTTGTCCTGGTGCTACTGTTCCCTCGACTGCCCTTGCAATGTCTTGGTCTCCATATACTGCGACCACTCTCTTCGGAGCGGGAAGCTTCATGCAGAGGTAAGCGGGGTGGATGACTGCGTTGAATGTGTTGGTTACCCCTCGGCCAAATATGGCATTGTACGGGTAGAACATGTCGACCACGTCGAAGGTTAAATGCTCGGTTCTGCAGTTGATCTGGTCGCCGAAGGTCACGGGCAAAGAAATTTTCCCGATGGCTCTCACTTGTTGACCGCCGAAGCCGTATAAAGGGTTGTCAGCAGGTTGCAGAAGGTTCCTATCAAGCTTCATGCTGTCGAAGGTTGAGGCGAACAGGATGTCTGCGGAGCTTCCTGTGTCGACCAGAATTTTAGTGACAGTCCACCCTGCTAGATTGGTCTCGATCACCATGGCGTCAGTGTGAGGGTAATCTCTCAACTTCATATCACTGGAGTCGAAGGTTATGGGGATGTGGGACCAACGACCAAATTTGTGTGGACCTTCGACGGCTACATGGTGCACCCGTCTGGCATGTTCTTTTCTCTGCCGCTTGTTGCCATGATCTTCATTTGAACCTCCGGTGATAGCTAGTATTACACCGAAGGTTGATGTTGGGTTGTTGATGGTCGTTTGGCTCTGGGTTTCGGGTTTGACAGGTTGAGGCGCTGGTAGAGCGGGTATTGGTGGTGGTGGCGGTAAAGCGTTGTTGACTTGTTGGGTGGTTGGGGTTTGGGTTTGGGGGGTTGTTGGATATGTGACTGTGTATGGTGGATTTTGGCGTTGTGGGATGGTGGTTGGCTGATAAGAGGCTTGGTTGTAGAGTGGGTGGTGAGCGTAGATGGTTTGTTGCGAGGGTAGGCCGTAGTTTATGGGGGTATAGTGGTATGGAGGATTTGGTTGGTGGAAATTTGGTTTCCTGGTGTGGTTGATGGTTCGTGTGTCTGCCGAAGCGGCTCTTCTGGACTCTTGGAACTCTTTTCCCTTCGCAAAGCATTCACATTGTTTGGTGGTGTGCCCCTTTCCAAGACCACAGAAATGACAATACATTTTCACGGGGTCTTTTTGCTGGTTCCGTTGATCTGGCGGGGGTGGCAAACCTTGGGGGTTTTGGTTGTTCGGAGGTTGAGTGCCCCGTCCTTGGTGTTCATATTGTATTGGTTTGTTGATGGCACTGATGTTGCTTTGTTCTTGGCGAGGGTTGTTTACTCTTGGTTGTGGCCCCGGCTGCGGCTTCTGCTGTGACCTCCGAGCATCGGACTTCGCTCTGAAGTCCATGTCTGCTCTACAGTATCTTTCCATTGTCTCGTGTAATTCCTCGATTGTGTTTGCCGGCTTCCTGGCAAATTTCGAAGAGCATGGGCCTGGGCGCAGGCCACTGACTGCAGCGAGGATGACAGCCTCGTCGGATATTCCCGGGGTTCTTGCTCTGATTTGGATGAACCTCCGCCAATAATCTTGAAGTGGTTCGCGCTCTTCTTGTTTGCAGTTGAACAACTCAATGGGGTTGCATGGGGCTGGTGTAATGCCTTTGAAGTTTGTGCACAACTTGTCTCTTAGATTGGCCCAGTAATCCACTGTTCCGGGGCGGAGGTTGCTGTACCAGGTTTGTGCAATGTCTCGCAAGATGATGACAAAAGACTTTGCCATTTTTGATTCATCCCCGCCTGCTGCGGCAACTGCTGCTTCATAGCTCATTATGAATTGGCGAGGGTCGGAGAGCCCGTCGTAGCGGGACAGGTTTTGTGGATTGTAGCACGGTGGCCAGGGTTGGGTTTGGAGCATTTGGGAGAGAGGAGACTTTGGGTCATAGGGCATTTGGTGTTGTTGAGGTCTTCGTTGGTTGCGAAGGTTAGGCTCTCTCTCATCTGGGTAGAGTTGGCGAAAGTTGGGTGGCCTCATAGGATGTGGTTCTCGGTGAATTGGTGGTGGTGGGGGTGGTGGATGGCGACGAAGGTCGTCTTGACCCCGCTCCTCATTTCCCTCTTGCAGCGGGGGCATTTCCTCATCATTCCATCCCTCGGCTTCGGCTTCAGCCGCAGCGAGGGATTCCTCCATTCGGCGAAGCTGTTCCCTGGCCTCATCTGCCCTTTGCCTGATCGAGCGCAACCGGTTGTGCCTCTCAAGCTGATCCAGGCGCCTCTTCTTCTCTTGCAGCTCAGCTTGAAGTCTTTCGAGGGCCTCGAGGCCCAACTCTTCTTCATCTCTCCCCTCTCCTTCTCCAGAAGTGTGGGGGTGCGGCTGTGCCACCACTCGGGCCTGGGGGCCCGGGACTTCAGATTCTGGGGTGGCACCCTCTGCTCCCGAGGGTTGCACAATCTCCTCAGCGGGCGGAACCACCGTCGCTGTCTCACTGGCGACGCGTCGGTCCCTTGCTGTGGGCGCTCTCCTGCTTCCTGCCATTTCGAACTTCGCTCCCCACGGTCGGCGCCAAACTGTTGGTAGCACGCTTGCCCCACCTCCGCACTTGTACAGGGGAGTGGCGAAGGTGACCAAGTGTCGGAAACAACAGCGAAGGTTGAGGAAGCGAAGACAAGGTTGACGTGGCTCTATTCCCAAAAAGTCGTTTTTTCTTTACACTGTTCACCCCTTGGTATTTATAGGGAATACCAAGGGTCATGGGATCAATTACAAAAGGGTACAGAAAAGATTCCCTGGCTCCACACAGGGAGGAGGGGTAATAACGTAAAAACACAGCTAAGGTGAAAACCCAAGTCAGCCTCCTTCCTGCGCGCCGCCACCTGATTCTTATCACCTTCGGGAGGGGGGGATCGAGTGTCAGACCCTCGATCTCGCTTGCCCTCGGGCCAGCACTCCACTGCCGCTTGCCAGACCCATCACTCCAAGTGGAATGGCCTCGAAGGCCGGCGAGGGTCGCCTGCCGCGTTGTCGTCACGCCTTAACCTCGCGATGGAAAGACGAGGGCCGACCTTCGTCCTGCGGACGTATCCGTCCAGTCGCAGAGCTTGGGGTCCTTCGCCACCAGTTGGGTCTGGGCCTTTTGGTGAAGGTACGCGGGATGCGCGAAGGTCACTCCCATCGCTCTTCACGCCCTTTTCCTGCAAAAGGTACCTGAACACTTCCAAGGGTTGGGTCAGTGTTCAGAGGTTTGATTGCCAACCTGAGACTTGACAGGATGAGCGAAGGTGCGCGGGCCGTTTTGTTGAGCCAGCCTGCGTGGCGCCTCTGCCGAGGGTCCCTTCCCCCAACAAGGGGCTCAACGCCGCTAGCTCAAGGCTCAAAACTAATTGAGGCTGTAACAGCGCATTAAGAAGCAAAACTGCTAGTCCCTTAAGATAGAGGCACAGAGGCTCAACACAACTAGCAGAAGATTTGATACCAATCAAAAATAGCCACAAATTGGTGAAAACAGCTAGTTCCTCAAGACAGAGGCAAAGTGGCTCGACACGACTAGCTGAAAGCTCCAAACCAATCGAAGATACCAAGCAAAAACTGCTAGTCCCTCAGGATAGAGGCAAAGCGGCTCAACACGACTAGCAGGCTCGATACCAATGCCTTACAACCAAACATGCTCCGCACCAATTGAAAATGAATCGAAACATACCAATTGAAGGAACACAAAGAAGGTACGATACCAATTGAAAAAGCCCAAAGAAAAGGCTCAGAATCAAATGGAGCACAAACACTCAAAGCATGCGGAGAAGCAGCAAAGCAAAAGCGGCTCCCCCTGAAAGCAAGCCTATACACAAAGACTATGCAACTAAGCTCATGACACTAATTACATTCCATACCAAAAGATGGATACCAAATGGAATACATAACAGAGCTATACCAAATGAAGACACCAATTGAAGAAGAAACCAAAAGAGCTAAACTCCCCCTATCTCCAAGCTCTCCCCAAAATGCAAGACTCTCCCATTTGTGCCAACACTCAAGCTCCCCCTTGCAAACAGCTTCTCCCCCTTGACAAAAGGGAACATGCTGAGGGGTTTCAACATTTTTCACAAAATTGACACAAACACAACACAAGTCATCAACCAAAGCATATGGGAGTAGTGATACCAATTGAAGGTAACCATGAAATGTATCGGAGCTGGGGATATGTACACTAAGCTAAAAATGCATGAAATGTACAATGCAACAGCTTCATGTGTATAGCAATCAGAATGAAAAGATGCTCAAGAGGGTGCTGCCCTGAAACTTTAGCAACCAATACAAATGCTAGCAAAGGCTCAAACTGATCAAATGAATACGAAATATGAACAATTAAGCATATGAGCAGTTTTAAGCCATTTGAAAAGGAGTTCACCACTAAAATAGCACTTAGCATGAATAGACAGGAAATCAATCAAGTGCTAACTCGAGTATAAAAGGTGAACTACCCCTAGCAAAGTTCAATCATTATGCAATAGAATGAAGCATAGACTTGTGTTATTTTCAGATTTTTATCAGAATTTGCAGCGGTGTTAACACAAGTTCAATTTAAAAGCATGTGATTGTGAGAGGTTGAAAGCATGGTCATTGCCTAACTTTTCAACCGGGCTAAGCCTATGCAAGAAAAGCAATCAGAAGCTTAAAGCACCGGTTTTGGTCTTACACTACACGGCTCAAGTTTAACTCAAATGTGCAATGAGAAACAGTCTCGATACCGTGAGGTGCTGACACATGCAATCTCATCTCGATCTTTTCATTTCACTTAAACTTGGATCAAATTTTAAGCACAAGGTAAATATGAACAATCCAAGCAAGTGAATGACTCAGTGCAAGAGACATAGCAACCTAGCATACAAAAGATAGCACAAGTGATCTCAACACATCCTACCCATGCTAGTTGCCAATCTCAATGGTGAACAAATTAAAGGTTTCATAGGTTATTAATCAAGTTCACCATTTGGAAAAATAGCTTAGCTCATAACATGTATCAAGTGATCAAAAAGAGCCTAAGCTACAAGCATCATCATGAATAAACAGGGCATACCAAAAAGAGCATAGTCTCATTTTCATTACTATATACATGAAGCTCTAAAATGCAAGATGTACATGATGAAATGCATGCAAAAGCTAGTCTATTAAAGACAAAGCAAAAACTTGCCTAAAAGGGAAAACCCAAAATAAAAGGGGTATCGGAGAAGACCAACTAAGATACAACAAGCAAAATACTTCCCAAACTAAAAGGGAAACACACACACCAGACTCACAAGAAAAGAGCCAAGAAATGCTCAAGCGAACAGCCAACAAAATCCACATCGGAAAGACCGCACAACAGAAAGAGGTCGAAGAAGGAGAGAGCCAAAATCCGAACTCAGAAGTGTGTCGGACATACCTCCCGAAGCGCATGACCTCCTGCTGGTGTGATACCCAAGGGGACGCCTGAATCTACTGAACTCCGGGGCTCCTGCCTCACCGAAGTCGTCTCCCCCCTCGCCTGATGCTGTCGCTCGCCCAGGTGCTGCTAGTGCTCACTGGAGAGCCGCTCGAATGGAACCCCAAGTCGTGGAAGAGGTGGGATCGGGTCCATGAGCCGAAATGCTCTCTCCAGGCTCCTGTTCTCCTGCACACTCAAAAGAAGAAGAAAGCACAAGGCATTGTCTCGTCTAGTGTGACCTCAAGGTCTCCACGAAAACGGTTAGTCAACTAAGCATAAGGTGAACTCTCAACAAAAAGAGATCTACCTATGAAAGATACCGCAAGGAGAACTGAACTCAAACTAGTCTAGAGTACCATGCAACAGGATAAAGCACTATATAGGAAAATGCAACCTAGAGACATGATCAATCCAAACATAGCCTAAACCTCAACACATGCTACAATGCAAGGTAATGATAGCAATGGATCCAAAAGCATGTAACATGATAAAATTGTGGAAAGGCTAGTGTTTGAACTAAACATATCAACAGGATACATGTAGCTAACAAAACTAGCACCTGAAAAATGACGCCTAATGAACACCATACCACTGCAAATCAAGCTCATGGAGAAATAATGTAGAACATGGTACAATGTTCATGAGGATCACAAACTAGCATGAAAAGTGGATAATCCACAAAAGCTATACATAAAGCCAGCATGACATGATATACAGGATAGCACATGCTAGACTAAAACAAAACATGATACAAAAGAAAATGTACATCTAAAAACTATACAAGTGAGCACATGATGATCCATCTCATACCACAAGACATAAAACATGGAAGTACAAGGTATGAGTGTAAAAGAAAGCTCACCGAGTAGCAAAAACCTCTTTGGAGACAAAACTAGGCGGGGTGTAGAGAACCATCAAATCTTGGTCACCTCTAAAAGACCAAGTTCCATCAGGTGCATGTTCTCCACCCCGCGTCCTCATATCTACACACAAGAGGACAACGTAACCCAAGTCTTGGATCCCGAAGGGTTAGCAAGCATGTACTTGGGAATCCAGGACTTGGTCACAAATCTCAACTTATCATGTGGGTTAGCATGATGCAAATGTTGGTTCAAATGCAATTGTGAAACACCCTTGGAAGCATTCCTCAAAAGGACAACTCGAGGAGAAGACCGAGTCATAACACGGGAAAAGAGGCAAACATCTTCCAAGGTTTTTGTAGAAGAACCAATAGAAGCACCATGAAAAGCATGACGTGGACCAAGAGAAGAAGCACTAGAAGCATGTCCACGACCATGACCTATCCCACTAGAAAAGGAGTCATAAAACTCATCAACAAAAATGGGCTTCTTACTAGGAACACAAGCGTTCATGCCATGAGAAGGGCTATGAACCACCAACTTCCTAGAAGAGCAAGCTTGGCGCAAACGTTTGGCACGCCGATAGCAAAAACTTTCTTGATGCCCATCTCTCTCACAAAAAGAGCAATGGTACAAAGGCCTACTGGAAGGCACACCATTCTCCGACAAGTGAGAAGTCCCTTGGGTCTTAGAACAAGAAGCATCAACAACCAACTTGGGGCCAACACTAGGAGAACACGTGCCATGGGAAAGGCTACGCGGCTTCCTAAAAGCCTTAGCTCGAATACGCCGCTCGTGCTTGACACGGCGAAAACAAAAATCGAATGAGTGTCCATCCTTCTTGCAAAAGGTGCAATGGAAAATCGGATTGGGAGCACGAGTCCCAAAAATATGAGAAGCACCCTTGTCAAGAGAAGTCCCTTGGACATCACTCGAAGAAACAGCAAGGTTGGGAGTAGCTATGAAAGAGCTATCCGAAACCTTGACACTAGTGCTAAGGTCAAAAGACTCACGCGCAACACAAGAACTCAACTCCGGTTGCAAAGATGCAGACTTGGAAACATCAACATCGGAGTTGCAAGAAATGCGTGACTCAAAAGACTTAGCACAAAGACTCTTGCATCTTTTTGCTAAAACCTCATTTTCAAACATGAGGCGATCACAAGTACCACATGGAGCATTTTTCAAATTTTCCATCTCCTTTCTAATGCACTCGGCATATGTGGTACGCAAGAGCTCAACTTCCCTCTCAAGGTTGGCACTCATATCATTGTGCTCAACCAACTTAGCGCTCATATCATCGCGCAAAACCTTCAAAGCCAAAACTTCTTTTTCCAAATCAATGCAAGATGTGCAAATGAAATCGGTGGAAGAAACATCACCATTCACATCAAGCAAAGATGAAGGACCGAGAAGCTAACCGAAAGCGACCAGAGGGGGGGTGAATGGGAGCTTCAAAATTTCCTTACGGAAACTAGATGCCACTGTCCCAAAATCGACCCCAAGAGCGAACCCTAGAGCTTGCTAATGTCCACGACCCTATATGTAGGGTGGATGCTTCCTAGAAGCACAGCGAGACACTAGACAACTCTAGAAAGCCAACGCAAAAGACGGAAATCAATTCCGACAACGAACGAGGGAACCGCGGACGAAACCGTGCGAAACCAGTCGCATCGGACGCTGGCCTGCGTCCGATGCCAGACCACCGGAAGCGTCCGATGCAGACTGGACGGTTCTGGAACCTTACTGTTCCACCATCGGACGCTGTGAACAGTAATCACCCAGCGTCCGATGCAAAGGCTCCGGCGCGTCCGATGGACAACGGACGCGTCCGATGCCTAGCGTCCGATGCAAACTAAAACGCCGAAAACGTGACACGCGTCACCGGAGCGTCCGATGCTAGGGACCCTAGCGTCCGATGCTCCCGTGAAAGCGTCCGATGCTCCCGAAAACAGCGCAGTTCTTTGATGATTCAACCCGATCTCCTCTAAATCAAAAGCTCTAGGCCTAGGATTCGATCTGAGGGGTCACAAGGATGTTAGTGAGCTATCTCTAAGAGATCATGGCTCGAACCTAACTCCAAATCGGTGAATCAAGAAATTTCGGGGCATGGAGGCAAGAACACAATCAAAAACGAAAATCGATCGATCTCCTAGACCGTGAGGTTAGAGTTTAATTCCTTCGGTGGAAAGGAGAGCCTCACGATCTAGAACAACTTGGTTCAAACGGTTTTGCAAAAGATGAACCGAGCAAAGAGATCAAGCGACGGGAAAATCGTGGAGAAAAAGGATTCCGCGAAGAACACAAAGAAAACGCGAATCACAGCCACGAACTCGAATTAAGGACGCAAATCAAGCCATCGATCTGTGCTCCAAGGTGAGGATACGGCCTCACTTCCTCAAATCAACAGTACACAGAGTGGAGTCTCTCTGCGGATCTCAACTAGCTAAAGCAGGAGGTGGGAGAGTGGAAACCCTAGGAAATGAAAGCTCTAACTGTGATTGAGATGGGGAGGAGGGTGTCTCCCCTAGACTACTTATACTAACCTAGCCTAAGTCTATTTCCTACTCTACCCCTCTCTACTCTAATTACAGAGCGGACCAGCCTAACCCTAAGGCTATTCTAGTCCACCCGCTGGTGGTAGGTAGATCCGACGGCCACGCCCGCACGGTCTTCCGCGTCGCCTCCACGCAACCTTCAGATCGCCGCCACGTGCCGCCACCACTCTGCACCCCCGGTTTTGCGGCCCAAACCGGGAAACCAGCCTTTTCCATCAGCCCCCGGTTTTGAGGCCCAAACCGGGAAACCAGCCTCCAGCCCGAGTTTTGTGGCCCAAACTCGGAAACCGTCCGCGCCCGAGTTTTGAGGCCCAAACTCGGAAACCGGCCCACGCCCAGGTTTTGAGGCTCAACCTGGAAACCGTCGCGCCCAGGTTTTGTGGCTCAACCTGGAAACCCAGCACCCAGGTTTTGAGGCCCAAACCTGGAAACCGTCCACCGTTGGTTTTTCCCGGGCTCTACCAACAAACCGGCGTCGTAGAGGGGATGCACCGCCTGTGCACCCCTTCCACCGACATGATCGCACTTCTCCGCTTGTCGCTGTCGCAGGCTGCCAGCCACCACAGCTGATCCTCCGTCCTCCAGTCCATCAGTCCAAGTCCACGTCCGCCCTTCACCGTCCGATACATCGGCATGGCACGTCCGCCGCACGGCACGCCCATCCTTCATCGCGCCCAGTCCGTCGGCACGGCACGTCGCAACTTGACCTTCACCCGCCATCGATCACTGTCTCCGTGCTCGACACCTGCACAACACAAGCCAAAGAACATGCGCATCATCTCCGTTGACAATCACTCATCACACAGAGACTCGGCATACACCCATGTATCCGCAATCTCCCCCTTGATGAGTGCATTGTCAACTCCACAACAAATCATGAATAAGAAGAAGGAGGTAGGAAGGAGTGGGAAGAGAAAACCCAACCAAATGACCCAAAAGCCTAACAAAAGCCAAAGAAGGTCAAGTGGATGAAGCGAAAACTTGGTCCCCAAGGACATGGGCAACGGCTCGACGCAACCAAGCAAAGCAAAGCTAGACCTCAAGAAAGAGGTGGCAGATCAACACGCTAGCAGATACCAATTGAAGATCGGAGGACAACAGAAGCAAAATGCTAGTCCCTCAAGATAGAGGCACAGAGGCTCAACACAACTAGCAAGAAAATCACTCCGAACCAATTGGAATTCAACCCAAACCAAATGGGAATGCACACCAGACGATACCAATTGAACGCCAAATGAAAAAGCTTATGAAAGCTCATGAAAAGCTAGGAACGTTTGCTAGTCCCTCAAGACAGAGGCAACGGCTCAACACAACTAGCAAACTCCCCCTCGACAAATGCAAGCAACTAGGACAAAAGATTTTCAGGGCATATGATTTGCGTAAATTTCTCCCCCTAGTTGAAAATGCACTTATCAAGGCCAAAAGGTATCGGAGAAGCAACTCTCTTCACATAAACTCCCCCTGAACACAAGATCTCCGTCCACAATGCATATGGAGTCAAAATGCAAGTTAGGAGCTTCAAGTATATAGTCAAAAGAGTGCAAAGATGCTCTAATCAGTATAGCTCCAACATCTCAATTAAGCACTCAAATAGCAAAGGCTCAAACTGATCACTTGTACGAAATATGAAGCATATGAGCATGTGAGCAGTTTTAAGCCAAAAAGATAGTCACCATCAAAATAGCACTAGACATGTATAGAAGGAATCCAAACAAGTGCTAAGCATATATACACGGTGAACTACCCCTAGCAAAGTTCAATCATCATGCATAGGAATGAAGCATATACTTGTGATTTCAAATTCATATCGGAGTTGCAGCGGTAAAAGAATTCACAAGTTCATTTTTAGCATGTGATTGCGAGAGGTTGAAAGCTTGTCATCGCCTAACTTTTCAACCGTGCGAAGCCTATGCCGAAGCAATCAGAAGCTTAAAGCAACGGTTTCGGTCATACACTACATGGCTCAAGTTTAACTCAAAGTGCAATGAGAAACAGTCTCAATACCATGAGGTGTTGACAAGCAATCCCATCTCGATCTTTTCAATTCAACAATACTTGGTTCAGATTTTAAGCAAGTTATGAACAACCAAGCAAGTGAATGACTCGGAACTAGAGACATAGCAACCTAGCATATATGAAAAGCAGGAATGGACTCAACACAACCTACACATGCTAGTTGCATATCTCAATGGTGAACATTTTCAGATTTATATACATTAGGCATAAATCACCATTCCAAAAATAGCTCGCTCATAATATGTAACAGTGATCAGATAGAGCATAAGCTACAAGCATCATCATAAGTATCGGAGCAATACTAGCAAGAGCATAATTACATTCTAGTGAATATAGACATGAAGCTCAGAATGTAAATGCGTATGCCCGACACAAAACTGAAAGAAAGAAGATACCAAATGGAGAGACTCAAGAAACTCAAAAGAAAAGAGCCTCAAAATAAAAGAGTCAGTCTGTACGTCTCAAAATGCTTCCCCCATCTAAAAGGGGAAACACACACCAAGCTCACCCCTCAACCTATTAAAGGTTGATTCGTCTAAAGGCTTGGTGAAAATATCAGCCAATTGGTGATGAGTATCGATATGGCGAAGGTCGATATCACCCTTCTCCTGGTGGTCTCGCAAGAAATGAAAGCGCACATCAATGTGTTTGGTTTTCGAGTGAAGCACGGGGTTCTTAGCAACGCTAATAGCACTCGTGCTGTCACAAAGCAAAGGAACTCGAGTAAAGCTCAAACCAAAATCACGCAAAGTGGCCATCATCCAGAGTAACTGGGAACAGCAGCTAGCCGCAGCAACATATTCAGCCTCCGTGGTAGACTGAGCGACACTAGACTGCTTGCGAGAAGACCACGACACCAGAGAAGACCCAATAAACTGGCAAGTCCCAGAAGTGGACTTGCGCTCAATGCGACAACCAGCAAAATCAGCATCAGAAAAACCACAAAGCGAGAGGGTGGAAGAAGCAGAATACCAAATCCCGAGCTCAGGCGTGAAACAAAGGTACCTGAAGATGCGCTTCACCGCCTGACGGTGAGAAGTGCGTGGCGAAGCCTGAAAGCGCGCGCACAAGCACACGGCGAACTGAATGTCCGGCCGTGTCGCCGTCAGGTAGAGCAGCGATCCAATCATGCTGCGGTACTCCTTCTGGTCCACTGCTTCTCCATCCGTGTCAGCATCCAGGGCAGTCGTCGTCGACATGGGCGTCGGAAGAGGCTTGGCCTCACCCATGTCGAACCGCTTCAGCAAGTCCCTCGTGTACTTGCCCTGGTGCACAAACGTCCCCTCTCGGGATTGCTTAATTTGCAACCCGAGAAAGAAAGTCAGCTCGCCCATCATGCTCATCTCGAACTCCCTGCTCATAGTATCTGCAAACTTGGCAACCAAAGCGTGAGAAGAACCACCGAAAATGATATCATCCACGTAAATTTGGACCAAGAGAGTATCTTTGCCTTGCCGGAGGAGAAAGAGCGTCTTATCTACACATCCCATTTTAAAACCCTTAGCTAGCAAAAAGGTTTTCAATCTCTCATACCAGGCTCTAGGGGCTTGTTTCAAACCATACAAAGCTTTGTGGAGTTTAAAAACATGGTTTGGAAACTTGGGATTTTCAAAACCGGGGGGTTGCTGGACATAGACCTCCTCCTCAATGTAGCCGTTTAAGAAGGCACTCTTGACATCCATTTGAAAAAGTTTGAAACCCATGGATGCAGCATAAGCCAAGAGTATCCTAATAGCCTCCAAACGAGCTACAGGAGCAAAGGTCTCCTCATAATCTATCCCCTCCTTCTGACTATAACCCTTCGCTACAAGCCGGGCCTTGTTTCTCACAATGTGGCCCTCCTCTCCTTGCTTGTTTTTAAATACCCATTTTGTCCCAATAGGTTTACAGTCAGGAGGTGGTGGCACTAGAACCCAAACCCGATTTCGCTCAAAGTTCTCTAGCTCCTCATGCATGGCATTGACCCAATCCGGATCCGTCAATGCGTGTCCAACATCTCGGGGTTCAAAAGACGCAACAAAAGCAGAATGAGCAAAGTGCGAGATGTGCTGTGACCTGGAGCGAGTAACCCGCTCGTCGATGTCGCCGATCATCTGTTCAGGGGGGTGCTGGCGCTGGATATGTCGTGGCGCCTCCCGGGAAGAAGTGACCTCCCCCTCAACAGTAGCTGGTTCCACCCCGGGTACAAAAGGTACCGCGCGAGGTGGAGGATCCCACGGCCCCCAGGAAGAAGAAGTGTCGGGGCCGTGAGTCGTCGTCGAGGCCGCTCTTTGCGGCACGGCAGGTGGAGGGGGTGCTGGATCATCTATACCTTCAGCACCCTCGTCCTCGTCATCAAAAAGAGGCTCTCCAACCTCATGATCACCTGCACGCTCAAAACGAGAAGAGGGACAAACAAGAGTCTCGTCGAAGGTGACATCTGATGTCTCCATGACTCGGTTAGTGTCAAGGTTAAGTACACGATAAGCTCGAGTGTGAGTGCCATAACCCAAAAACACACCGTCAGAAGAACGAGACTCAAACTTGTCCAGGTTGCCTTTTTTCAATATAAAACAGTGGCAACCAAAGACTCTAAAATAACTCACCTTGGGCTGGCGACCAAAACGCAACTCATAAGAGGTCTTCTTCAAAAACGCTCTCAGAAAAATGCGATTCGAAATGTAGCATGCAGTGTTCATAGCTTCGGCCCAAAAGCGCCTAGGAGTCCTATGCTCATCAAGCATCGTCCTGGCCATCTCAACAAGGGTCCGATTCTTCCTCTCTACAACACCATTTTGGGGCGGTGTGTAGGGGGAAGAAAACTGATGCTCCAAACCAAGGCGGTTACAAAACACCTCAAAATCCGAATTCTTAAACTCGGAACCATTATCACTTCTAATCGCTCGCATCGAGTTCAAAGGGAACTCGTTCTGAAGACGCAAAATCAGATTGCGAGCGAAGGAGTATGTCTCGGACTTCTCAACTAAAAAGAAGACCCACGAATACCTCGAAAAGTCGTCAACAATAACAAGCACATACCACTTCCCACCAATCGAGCTCACCCGAGCCGGACCAACAAGGTCCATATGCAAAAGCTCTCCGGGGTGCGAGGTCATAACCTTGGTCAAAGGATGGTGGGGAGCAGCAACCATCTTTCCATGCCGGCAAGCATGGCAAACTAGATCCTTCTCCAACGAAAGCTTGGGCAATCCTCGGATTAAGCCAAGTGAGCTAAGTCTTGCAAGCAAGTCAAAACTCAAGTGACCGAGCCTCCTATGCCACTTCCAAAGATCAGAAGAAGAAGGACTAGCCAAAAGACAGCGAGAAGATCCAAACGACTTTGAGAAATTCGCGTGAAAGACATTCCCAAAGGGTGAAATCAGACATACAAGATCACCCTTAGGATCTAAGATCCGGCTAAGGTTCGGTTTGAAACGAATCTCATAGCCTTCACGAAAAAGTTGCGAAACAGAAAGCAAGTTAAAATGCAGGTTAGAAACAAGAGCAACCTCGCGCAACACAAAGTGCTCATTAACCCGCACTGCACCAACGGACAATACCTTGCCCTTACCTTTGTCGCCGAAGGTTATGTACTCCTTTCCGGCGACCGGACTATGGCTGGAGAACCATTTGGCATTTCCGGTCATGTGCCTCGAGCAACCGGAATCCACAAGCCAAATGTCCTCCAACCGCTCCTCCTACATCAATAAAAAGACATAGGGTGAACATACGGTCCAACACTGGGGTTAGTAAGATAAGAAGGAAACCAGTGTTGGGCCGGCTGCTCAAAAGAACGGTCAGTGTAAAAACCATCCTGTCTAGGGGGATAGCGATCACCACGCACAGGAAAACGTGGTCCGCTGGGGAAGAAGCGCTCACCGCGAAACTCTACCTGCGGTGGGACAAAGCGCTCAACAAAGCCTCCGCCACGGGGTCCGTTACCTGCAAAAGCAGGACCCCGTCGGGCACGCTCTCTACGAGGTCTACGCCTAGGAGCATGCTGCTCAACTCTAGCGTCCCTCCTCGGAGCTCTCTGCTGCCTAGGCCTAACAAACTGAGGTGCTCCACCTCTAGGCCTAGTCTCCCTCCTAGGGGCTCTCTCCTGCTGCCTAGGCTGGGTATGCTTCCCTCCAGACCTAGCAGCTCTCCCCTGAGGCTTCGGAGCATGTCCACCACGAGCTGGGTGAAACATGTCCGGGTTCTGCATCTCCCTAGCACGGCGCGCCTCTCTCCTGCGCCTAAAGCAGAACTCACTCAGGTGACCATCCCGCCCACAAAAGTCACACTGAAACCTCACCGCGCGCAAAGGGGGTTGTTGGTTTGCAGGGATGTGGGTATGGTTCACCTTGCCCTTGCCCTTCTGTGGCAACTCCTCTCGGATGGGTGGCATTGTGTCAAGCTTGTTCTTTAGGTGATTGGGCTTGGGTTGCCATTGTGGATTCTTGGGTGGAGCCTTGGGGGGTTCAACTACAACTCCATCCTTGGTGACAGGCTTGGCAGGCTCTTTGGGTGGAAGCTTGGTTAGTTTGGGAGTAGTGGTGGAGTTGGGCTTCTCACAGGGGTTCAGACCACTAGACTCTCCAATCTTACCAAAAACTGAAAGATCAACACTCTGGCCAAGACCTACACCAGGAGCCCCAGCAGCTCGCTTGAATTGGGAGATCATCATCCCGAGCTGAGGCTCACCACAAGACACCCATGACAAGACGGTCCGAAGGTATGTGTTTTCCTCCTCGGTACGCATCTTGTCATGCCTCACATTGGCCATCTCCTGCTCCAGGCCCTCACACAAAGCACACCTCTTGACACAAGTGCTATCCGAGCCGGCCTTCTCAAAAGACTCAAGCTTGGCATTCTTCTCTGCCAACTCGGATTGCAAGACAGGACAAGTCTTGCACGCACCCAACAGCTGCGGTCTAGCTCGGAGCTCATCCACCTCATCTACCAGCGCAGCATGCTTACTCCTCAGAGTGAGAAGATCCGTCATGTGCGCGGTGCAACTCTCGCACTCCAACTCCTCCGACACAACCACGGTGGACCGAGCGAACTCAAGCTCCTTCACCGTGTCCTCCCACTTCTGCCTAATCTCCTTGCGCTCTCTAGCGGCACGCCTAAGCAACTTATCTTGGCTAAGGAGGGCAGCAGTCAACTTCTCAACCTCGGAGGAAAGCTCGTCGTAGGTGAGAGATACCTGGGAGGTGTCGTCGTCGTCGTCGTTCCGAGGTGTGTGCTCCAGCTCGCCACGGACCTCATCTCCGAGCGCCATGGTACACAGGCCTTCGTCGCCGGCGAAGAAGCACAAGCCGTTGAACGTGTCCTCCAGCTTCTTCTTCTCGGACTCGTCATCACTCGATCGAGCGGAGTCGTCATCCGAACCGTCGACGTCGCTGAGCGTGGCGAAGAACGCACGCTGCTCAGCCTGCTGCTTCTCCAAGTACTTCTTCTTGATGTACTCCTTGTCGAAGCCGCCCCGCTTCTTGTGCCTTGGGGGAACGTGCTTCTCCTTGTACTTGAAGTCGCGCCTGTGGCCGTGATCGCCCTTCCCAAGATGCTTGTTCTTCTTCTTGGGGCAGTCGGCGATGAAGTGGTCGGGGTCGCCGCACTCGTAGCATCCGGCGCGTCCTCCTCCACGACGGCGGTTCATGCGGTTGTTGTGGAACCGCGAGAACCGGTTGGCAAGCAAAGCCAACTCGTCGTCTCCCAAAGACTCCAGCTGGTCCTCTGTCACAGAAAAAAGAGAAGAAAGTGCAAAACCAGCTGAGGGGTTAGAGGAAGAGCCGGAAACCAAAGCCATGGACGGGCGAGAAGGATTTTCAAAGGAGGCCCTCGCCATAGCATCAATCTCACTGGACTTGAGCTTACTGAAGAGCTCGTCGCAGGTGAGAGTCTCATAGTTCGGGGATTCGATGATCGCCTGAACTTTGGAGTCCCACACGGAACGGTCAAGAGTGTGCAAAAGCTTCAAAGCACGCTCATGATCGTCAAATGGCAACTGCTCTCTGTTAGCCCTCATCCTGTTGACAATCACCTGAAAGCGAGCGAATAAACTTTCTATGCTCTCGCCAGGTTGATGTCTAAAGTTCTCATACTCTCGCTTGAACGACTCGTAGAGTCGGGTTTTGACTTGAGAGGTGCCCTCATGAAAACGCATGAGAGTGTCCCAGATCTCCCGAGCCGTAGCGAGGTGAGAAACGCGATCAAACTCACCCATGCTCAAACAAGAGAAAAGAGCATTACGGGCTCGGCTATTGGCATCGTGCTCATCGACCTGCTGTTGAGTCACACGAGCAGCCAAGACCACGTAATCAGGGGAGTTGCAAATATCCCAGATCGAAGCGCCCAAGCTCTGCAAATAGGCCGACATACGTATCTTCCAATACGCATAGTTCGTCCCATCGAAAAACGGCGGTTTGCCCACGCCGCGATCCATGTCGCCTTCGGTGGATCTGGAACCGGCTAAGGTGGAAGATCCTTAACCTGCTCCGATACCAATTGAAGGACCGAGAAGCTAACCGAAAGCGACCAGAGGGGGGGTGAATGGGAGCTTCAAAATTTCCTTACGGAAACTAGATGCCACTGTCCCAAAATCGACCCCAAGAGCGAACCCTAGAGCTTGCTAATGTCCACGACCCTATATGTAGGGTGGATGCTTCCTAGAAGCACAGCGAGACACTAGACAACTCTAGAAAGCCAACGCAAAAGACGGAAATCAATTCCGACAACGAACGAGGGAACCGCGGACGAAACCGTGCGAAACCAGTCGCATCGGACGCTGGCCTGCGTCCGATGCCAGACCACCGGAAGCGTCCGATGCAGACTGGACGGTTCTGGAACCTTACTGTTCCACCATCGGACGCTGTGAACAGTAATCACCCAGCGTCCGATGCAAAGGCTCCGGCGCGTCCGATGGACAACGGACGCGTCCGATGCCTAGCGTCCGATGCAAACTAAAACGCCGAAAACGTGACACGCGTCACCGGAGCGTCCGATGCTAGGGACCCTAGCGTCCGATGCTCCCGTGAAAGCGTCCGATGCTCCCGAAAACAGCGCAGTTCTTTGATGATTCAACCCGATCTCCTCTAAATCAAAAGCTCTAGGCCTAGGATTCGATCTGAGGGGTCACAAGGATGTTAGTGAGCTATCTCTAAGAGATCATGGCTCGAACCTAACTCCAAATCGGTGAATCAAGAAATTTCGGGGCATGGAGGCAAGAACACAATCAAAAACGAAAATCGATCGATCTCCTAGACCGTGAGGTTAGAGTTTAATTCCTTCGGTGGAAAGGAGAGCCTCACGATCTAGAACAACTTGGTTCAAACGGTTTTGCAAAAGATGAACCGAGCAAAGAGATCAAGCGACGGGAAAATCGTGGAGAAAAAGGATTCCGCGAAGAACACAAAGAAAACGCGAATCACAGCCACGAACTCGAATTAAGGACGCAAATCAAGCCATCGATCTGTGCTCCAAGGTGAGGATACGGCCTCACTTCCTCAAATCAACAGTACACAGAGTGGAGTCTCTCTGCGGATCTCAACTAGCTAAAGCAGGAGGTGGGAGAGTGGAAACCCTAGGAAATGAAAGCTCTAACTGCGATTGAGATGGGGAGGAGGGTGTCTCCCCTAGACTACTTATACTAACCTAGCCTAAGTCTATTTCCTACTCTACCCCTCTCTACTCTAATTACAGAGCGGACCAGCCTAACCCTAAGGCTATTCTAGTCCACCCGCTGGTGGTAGGTAGATCCGACGGCCACGCCCGCACGGTCTTCCGCGTCGCCTCCACGCAACCTTCAGATCGCCGCCACGTGCCGCCACCACTCTGCACCCCCGGTTTTGCGGCCCAAACCGGGAAACCAGCCTTTTCCATCAGCCCCCGGTTTTGAGGCCCAAACCGGGAAACCAGCCTCCAGCCCGAGTTTTGTGGCCCAAACTCGGAAACCGTCCGCGCCCGAGTTTTGAGGCCCAAACTCGGAAACCGGCCCACGCCCAGGTTTTGAGGCTCAACCTGGAAACCGTCGCGCCCAGGTTTTGTGGCTCAACCTGGAAACCCAACACCCAGGTTTTGAGGCCCAAACCTGGAAACCGTCCACCGTTGGTTTTTCCCGGGCTCTACCAACAAACCGGCGTCGTAGAGGGGATGCACCGCCTGTGCACCCCTTCCACCGACATGATCGCACTTCTCCGCTTGTCGCTGTCGCAGGCTGCCAGCCACCACAGCTGATCCTCCGGCCTCCAGTCCATCAGTCCAAGTCCACGTCCGCCCTTCACCGTCCGATACATCGGCATGGCACGTCCGCCGCACGGCACGCCCATCCTTCATCGCGCCCAGTCCGTCGGCACGGCACGTCGCAACTTGACCTTCACCCGCCATCGATCACTGTCTCCGTGCTCGACACCTGCACAACACAAGCCAAAGAACATGCGCATCATCTCCGTTGACAATCACTCATCACACAGAGACTCGGCATACACCCATGTATCCGCAAAAGAATCATGATCAACACAAGAAGTAAGGCAAGCATTTTTATTCAAAGAACATGAGTTACAAGGCCTAGCATTTAACTCTACAATTTCAGCCCTAGCATGCTCAAGTTCATCTACACATGTGGTGTGAGTCAATTTTAGTTCATCAATTTCAGTACACAAAGACTCACAATAAACACATGGTTCAGCAGCTTTTGACCTAAGCAAGGCTATTTCAGATTTAGCACGAACGAGATCCTTGCGCAAGTCAAAGCATACAAGACATGGTATGGAAGCATTTGATTTTAGCATTTCATTTTCAGATTTTAAGCTAGCAAGAGAAAAGCATAGCTCATCATTCTTCCTAACCATGTCACTACAAGAGGTGCAAGGTAAAGATGCACTAGACTTCCAATGAGAAAGGCCACATTTTAACCTAGCAATAGAGCATTTCAACTTCTTGATCTTTCTATGCAAGGTATCACAAAGCTCATCATATCTCATATTGTCATCACAACAAGCTTCAAATTGTTGGGATAGAATCCCAAGACAAGCAGCAAGAATACCTTTCTTGGCCTTGCCAAGTTCGCGTACACGATCCTCCGTCGAATGCTCATCATCTCCTAGGAAGCCCAGCAAAGCATCCACCTCATGTTCTGCCTCAAGAGCCGCACTCCTCCTTCTTGCCAAAGTGTCGTCCTCAATCGCATATCCAAGACTCAAACCTAAGGACAAAGACACACTGGAAGAAGAACTTGGTGCCATTTCCAAAAGCACCATTAGTGTTAGCCAAAACACAAGCTCAACACCTCAACAAGAAAAGTCGGAAACAAAACCGCTCTCAAAAGGTCGCCTTCGCGGATCCAGAACCAGTTAAGGTAAAGAGATCCCTAACCTTGCTCCGATACCAATTGAAGGACCGAAGATGCTAAAGCAAGGCGACCAGAGGGGGGTGAATGGGAGCCTAAAAAATTTCTTCTTAGAAATCCTGGCCTCTGTCCCAACAAAATCAACCCTAAGAGCAAAGTCGACACACGTGATGTCCACGACCCAAGAGAATGGGTGGATGTTCCCTAGGAACACAGCGCGACACCACAAAAGCTCCCTCACCCAAATCCACGCAAGTCAACTAGTGACAGGATGGAGTTTGGGTCACCTCAAACTCCCCCGAGCAACGCGAGGGGGATTCAGGCTTTTTCGCAAAGTGGGAAGCCCTGTTTCTGTAGAGCATAGAGTTGGGAATCCAACGCAAAAAGCGAATCTCAAACCGGAGCTCGAACGCAAAAGACACGGACGAAAACGCGTTCTGTCAGCACTGACCGGACTCACTGGTGCGTCCGGTCGATAGGCACCGGACGCGTCCGGTCAGCTGAACTGCGTTCTGGGAGCTCTCTATTCACGACCGGACTCACGATGAACAAGCGTCCGGTCGTTACAACTGAGCGTCCAGTCAAGCACCGAGGGGGCAATGAATAGTGCCTCTAGCACGTCCGGTCACGCGAAACCCTAGCGTCCGGTCAGTTATGCACAACACGATCTCGCTCGGCCTTCAACGATCAGACGCACGGACTCAGCGTTCGGTCATCCCAAGCCAGCGTCCGGTCACGTCGCGCGAGCTGGTCAGCGCTTAGTGATCAAAGACCGGACTCTATCAGGGTGCGTCTGGTCGCTATGAAGAAGCGTCCGGTCACCCCGATCAGCCCTCTGTTCATCCACCGAAACGACCCGATCTCCCTCAAATCAAAAGCACTAGGGCTCAAATTTCGTGTGAGGGATCACAAGGATGTTAGTGAGCTACTCCTAAGAGATCATGGCTCATGAGGTATTAGAGAAATTCCTTCGGTAGAAAGAAGACTCTCACGAAGCTACACAAGATGGTTCAAACGGATTTGCAAATCATCCCTCGAAACAACCGATTTCGTGAAGAGCAAAAGAGGGGAAAACGTGCAAACGCGATGAACAAAATCGCAAGACAAATTAAAGCACGAATTTGATCCTTGGATTCAGAGGAATGGATGATTGATTAAGCACTCGGTGTCGGGCTACAAGCCACTCCAGCAGATCAAAGCTTGGATGGCGAAAAGCTCAAGAACAAGAGCCTGTCTCTCCCTAACCCTAGCCTCCTCTCACACAACGCAAAAATGAGAGTGACACCTCCAAAGGATCTCCAGGGATGCCGCTGCCCTAGCAGCCCCCTTATATATATAGGCGCACGTCCGAAGACCAAAACGCCCTTACATTAAGCACTCGACCCAAATACCCCCAGGGGTACAACCGTCCAGTCCTGACGATCTTCATCCGACGGCCACGCCCGCACATCCGGTAGCTTCGCCTCGACGCGACCTCCCTGATGCCGCCACGTGCCGTGACGTCGACCGTCGCGCCTCCCTCGTGGATAGCATCGCCGCCGCGCCAGCCTCTCCACGCCGCCACGCGTCGACCGTCCTTTCGGACCACCCCCGGTTTTTAGGCCGAAACCGGTAAACCCGCCAGCCCAGGTTTTGAGGCCCAAACCTGGCAAACCGTCCACCCCGAGTTTTGAGGCCCAAACTCGGAAACCCGCGAGCCCAGGTTTTGAGGCCCAAACCTAGAAACCGTCGATGGTAGCTTTTTGAGGCTCAGCTACCAAACCCGCACCGTAGACGGGATGTGGTTCGCACACCCCGACCATCGGCACCGATGCCAATGCATGTCCAGCCTCCACGCCGGGCACAACGCCTTCGCCTTCCTTCTTGACTCGGCCGACGGCACTTGCACCGCACGCAAGCCCGTGTCCGACCTCTCGCCAAGTGACATGACTCCAGCGCCTTCCTCCTGACTCGGCCGATGCACCGCACATCCCATGTGCTCTCGCTTGCCGATGCCACGTGCCAGCTACCACAGCTGGTCCTCTGGCCCTCCGGTCCGTCAGTCCAAGCCTCACGTCCGCCCTTCATTGCTCGGTACCTCGGCATGGCACGTCCGCCGCACGGCATGCCCATCCTTCACCGCACCCGATCCATCGGCATGGCACGTCTCAACTTGACCTTCACCTCGCCATAGACCACTGTCTCCCAGCTCCACACCTGCACATCAACATAGCCAAGAGACACATGTTGCACACACACACACACCAACACAGAAACACCACACAACTCACACCACCGGTTAGTCATAAACAATAAGCGCATAGCGATATAGACTCAACCGGGAAAAGCCTCAAACCTTCCTCATCAAAGTCAATCATTCATCATATATATTCTCAGTTAGTATCAAGGTTAAGTACACGATAAGCTCGAGTGTGAGTGCCATAATCCAAAAATACACCGTTAGAAGAACGAGACTCAAATTTGTCCAAGTTGCCCTTTTTGAGTATAAAACAATGGCAACCGAAAACTCTAAAATAACTCAATTTAGGCAGTTTTCCAAAACGCAACTCATAAGAAGTCTTTTTCAAGAAAGCTCGGAGAAAAATGCGATTGGAAATGTCGCATGCAGTGCTCATAGCTTTGGCCCAATATCGCCCAAGAGTCCTATGCTCATCGAGCATCGTCCTGGCCATCTCTACACGGGTCCGATTCTTCCTTTCTACAACACCATTCTGAGGCGGTGTGTAGGGAGAAGAAAACTGATGCTCTAAACCCAAAGAGTTACAAAACTTCTCAAAATCCGAGTTTTTGAACTCGGAACCATTATCACTTCTAATAGCTCGCATTGAGTTCAAAGGGAACTCATTCTGAAGACGCAAAATCAGATTGCGAGCAAAAGAGAAGGTCTCAATTTTCTCAGCTAAAAAGCAAACCCACGAATATCTCGAAAAGTCGTCAACCACAATAAGCACATACCACTTCCCCCCAACCGAGCTCACCCGAGCTGGACCAACAAGGTCCATGTGCAAAAGCTCTCCAGGGCGCTTAGTCATGACCTGAGTCACTGGATGGTGGGGAGCGGCAACCATCTTCCCATGTCTACATGAATGGCAAACAAGATCCTTCTCCATGCACAACTTGGGCAATTCTCGGATTAGGCCAAGTGAACTAAGTCTTGCAAGCAAGTCGAAGCTCAAATGTTCTAGTCACCTATGCCACTTCCAAAGATCAGAGGAGGATGGTCCAGCCAAAAGACAACGAGAAACCCCACACGACTCTGAGAAATCCGCACGAAAGACTTTCCCAAAGGGCGAAATCCCACAAACAAGATTGCCCTGAGGATCCAAAATACGTCTGAGATTCGGCTTAAAACGAATCTCATAATCGTCATCAAAGAGTTGCGAAACAGAAAGAAGGTTAAAATGCAAGTTAGAAACAAGAGCAACATCGCGCAACACAAAGTGCTCATTAACTCGCACCGACCCGCGAGACAATACTCTACCTTTGCTATTGTCGCCGAAGGTGAAAAACTCCTTTCCGGCGACCGGACTAAGACTGGAGAACCACTTGGCGTTTCCGGTCATGTGCCTCGAGCAACAGGAATCCACCAACCAAACTATTAACACCAGATTTTCGCACACGTAAGGTATGACAGGTGGGCCCGACTGGCAGAGAAGAGAAGGATTCGGCAAGCATTCGGACGACTGTTTGATCCTTAAGACTTTTGGCGATGTACTTGTGCGGTCGGCTATTTCGTGAAGCGGTGGCCCCATTCGGGAGATGGGTGGTGCAGGTAAAGTCGGCTTGCACGAGAGGATACGTGAAGATAGAAGGCCCCGAAAGGATTAGGAATATGATTTTTATTTGTCCTTATTTTAAGTCGTAATCATCTAGGATTCATGTTCCGTCCAGGGTATAAATATAAGCCCTCGACCATTGTAAAACTGTTCACAACCACATCAATACAAACCGGCCCCATGCCATCTTCGAGTCCTTAGTCGTGTCGTCGAGTTCTTCGAGAGGAACCTTGCTATCATGTCTAGTATCATGCGGTGGATTTAGATATGATGCAAGTAGTCTCGTACGTTAAGCTTAGTATCGTGCGGCGGATTTAAGCTTATGACGGGAAGTTTTTGCTTATGCCTTGTATCGTGCGGCGGATTAAATCATGAGTAAAAATAGTTATCGGCTCTATTAGATTTGGTAGATCTAATAGATTCATTAAGTTATCATGTGTTATATGCTTTATTTATTTTAATTCGTATAACACTTTTTTGCGCAATCTAGATTTATCCTCGTTCGGCCTTGTTGGATGAGTTTGCTTGTCCTTTGCTAATCATAAGATCATAATGGTCGAATCAACTTTTAATCTAGATTGTTACATGTTGTGAGTTCATGCATGCTGATCATGTTTAGGCTTTGATAGAGCTGGGTGCCGTGCGGCAGGTGCAGGTTTTAGATTAGTTTAACCATGTTTTGCTTGTACGTTTCTTCTTCATGGACCCCAGTTCGGCTAGTTTGCCGATTCTGGTTAAGCTTACATGAGTAATAAGTACATATAGATCTGTCCAGATGTATGTGTGCTTTTAGCTTCTCATAATTAGATCGTATCATGCGGTGGATTAATCTAATTATAAGGAGTGGTGTAGATTTATAGCAAGTGGTATCATGCGGTGGATTAGCTTTGCTTGAGTTTACACCTGACGGGTTTATGAAGGCTAGACGTGCAGCAGACTAGCTGGATTGGCCTATGCATATGCCATCTAAATAGATTTATATTTAAAAGTTGCCCTTTTCACCCTTTGTTACATATGTGTTCGACAATCAACATGGCTATGAGTTTTATTTTTATACTTGCCGAATGATATTGTAAACCTTTTTCGACAAACAGCTTCTATAGCTGTGTGCCGTCATGATTGGCTTTCAAAGCCGTACATATGGAACTGTCTGGTCTCACCCGGCATGTTCTAAGGTATTCTCACACTTTTTTCCCTTGTTGGTTTTCAGGTCAAACCGACTGGCACGTTTCCGGACTCGATACACTTCGGGCACCCGATTGAAGCCAGCCTCGTTCGGCTTGCTATGTGCCTGACGCGAGACGTCATGTTTTGCGTCAACACACTTTTTGGCACGCCCGGTGGGACCCGTTTTCATTTCAAGATGCCTGAGATTAACGAAGAACAAGTCTTCAAAGTGACCATAGACGTTTTGCCGCTAGAATCAAAAGATCTGGTGCAGCGAGCTTGTGATGAATTCCAGCGCAAGTGCTTGGAGACCTTCTCCAAGAATAAAAGCGGCAAGGTCTATCAGAAGCAGACGTTCCCGAAAGTCATCCCTCATCACCAGTCTGAGCTGCTCGACGGTAGTGAAGAAGTTGCTCTCCAAAAGATGACCGAAATCATGCACAAGATCGTATCAGGAGCCGTGACCAATCATCAATCGGCTTTCTTAAACACATTTCATGCTATCATGATCGATACTTTCGGTCCAAACGTAGATAAATACTTTGAAGAAGCTGCTGGTCCGATACGGAGGCCATTGTTGTTCCAAGTACCTCAACGGCGAAGAGTTGCCGAAAACAGTGGGGCTGGCCCGAGCACAGGTGGAATGGTTTCTCAGGAAACGCAACAGCCTCCTCAGACCTATGGCCAGTTCACATTCGACACAACAGGGAACGTCCCGTCGTCTGCTTCTAGAGTGTCTCCTGTGGCAGACAGGATACAAAGGAATATGTTTGGGGAAGGATATCGAGAGTTTGTTGATTATGGCTCAATTAATGCTCTTCCGAATCCAGGCTACGGGGGTTCAGCAGGATTACATACTGGGGGGCAAGTACAAACAGCTCCTGATTCAAATGTTGACCTCATCATGCATAAGATGGCTGATATGATGCAGAGTCAGTTCGGCCTAAAGCCAAAGAATCAGACATACACGTACAAATCTCCTTACCCAGAATGGTACAATCGGGTAGCTCTTCCTCCGAGAGTCAAGCCTCCTACTGACCTTACCAAGTTTTCGGGCCAAGATGATACTAGTACGAGGGAACATATCAGTCGTTACCTGATGCAGCTTGTTGAGGTATCGGCGGATGAAGCTTGGAGGATTCGATACTTCCCATTATCGTTGACAGGATCAGCCTTCTCTTGGTTCGCCTCTCTACCGACGAATTCCAGCAATACATGGGCAGAGCTGGAGCAGAAGTTCCACTCATATTTCTTTACGGGGACCAGCGAGAAGAAGTTGGTTGATCTCATGAGCTTAAGGATGAGACCTGGCGAAATGCTGCAAGAGTATCTGTGCCGATTCAGGGAAACCAAAAATCTTTGCTATTCTCTGAATGTGCCAGATGACAATTGCCAGGAATAGCTATAGCCGGCATGTTGCCAAGTATCAAAGAAAAGTTGTTCGACATGGAGTTTGAAGATCTCGGGCAGTTGTCACAAAGGTTGGCGACGATGAGCAATCAAGCTCAGGGATTCAAGAGGAGCAACCAGTTCCAGAAGGGTGACATAGCTGCCGAGATGTATCAGGTTTTCTTGGAAGATGCAGTTGATTACGATGATGAAGATGAAGTAGCTGCAGCCGAGATAACCTGGTCTAAAGAGCTGACTCAAGTCAACCAACGGTGGCTGAGGCAACATAAAGGTACTTATGACTTTGATGTGTCCAAGTCAGATAAATTATTTGAGTACTTGCTGAAGGAGGGACGCATCAAGTTGCCGGAAGGTCATCCTATGCTGCTTCCTGAGGGTGTCAAAGATAAGAAGTATTGTGGTTTCCACAATACTAAATCCCACTCCATAAATGATTGTCGAGTGTTTAGAGTGCGGATTCAGAAGACCATCCAGGACGGGCATCTAAGGTTTGATGGAAAGATGAAAGTGGACGGTAGTCCTTTTGGACAGAATACCATGTCCTTCTCTGTTAATATGATCAACGCAGCCGATTTTGGGGGTAAGGGTAAAATGAAAGTTTTAACTTCTGATAGAGCAAAGGAGGCTGGTACCGTTGACCCTAATCGGCAGATTACAAAAGGAGAGCTTCAGCAGAAAGTTTGGTTCCAAAATAGCCGAATTGAGGCGAGTAACACCTCCAGGCCCAGGGTCACGACGCGCATTTTGTTGAATAAGTGGCGTCGGGAACAGGAACAGTACCAGAAACAGAGGCTTTATGAAGAGCGGAAGTTCTTGGAAGAGCAACGAGGGTACAAAGAAGAGGTGTACCGAGAAGAACGAGAAGATACGAGGGAGCAGGAACGGTTTCATTGGGAATGCTCGTTCTTCCAGTACTGTTGGAACAAAGGCTTGAAGCTGCCTGTTAAAGACAATAGCCCCGAGTGCAATAATCAATACTCCGAGTTTAGGCAGTCTCGAGTCAACCGCCGATCTGTCCATGAAAGGCTTGGGCCCCGGGTCCCTGAGGACGATCGGCGTATAAAAATAAATAGTTCCGGAGATCGGCAGGAAAGAAAGTTTACCGATCCAAATTGGGCTCGCACTGGAGAAGAAGAGTACTGCGAGTACGTCTGGCAGAAGGGGCAATGGTGCCCGCCAGGTTTAAGGAAGAGCCAGAAGAGGAGAGTGCAACGCTTAAGGAATAAAGAGTTGGCACAAACGGGCACCAGAGCAAAGTAGGTCTGGCGTCCTAAGGGAAGGCCGAGCGAAGTTAATTGTTCGGCTGATACGTGCATGGCATTCTTTCTACCGTCAGAGTTCATAGCCCCTGAGAATCAGGATGTCCAAGACAAGACATATTCAGATTTCGATGAGAGTGAATTTCAGGACCTTTTGGCTCATCTCGTCTTGGCTCAAAGGGCAGTATTTGATAAACCGATCAGACATCAACACTTGAAGCCATTTTATATGAGAGGGTATGTCAATGGCAAGCCACTGACCAAGATGTTCATTGATAGAGGGGCTGCTATAAACATCATGCCATATACCACTTTCAGAAAGCTTGGCATGACAGGCGAAGATTTATTGAAGACCGACATGGTGCTAAGGGACTTTGCTGGCAATTCTTCTGATACACGAGGAGCAGTCCATGTCGAGTTGATGATTGGGTCTAAAACCTTGATCACCACCTTCTTTGTCATTGATGGCAATGGGGCATACAGTTTGTTGTTGGGAAGAGACTGGATACATGCAAATTGTTGTGTGTCGTTGACTATGCATCAGTTCCTCATCCAGTGGGTTGGGGATGATATCGAGATCGTCCATGCTGATGATTCGGTAAGTATTGCTAGTGCAGAGCCAACCTACTGGGAGTACGAAGGTGTCGAGTGCTTTTCTGAAAGAGCTTGGGAAGCAGGTCCTGTGAATGTCTTCGACGAGGACCAACAGCCGATTCAGACGATCGGCTCTCAGAGTAATTTTTAAATCCAACTAATGGTAATGGAGAAAAGGTTGAGGCCAAGGTTTCATATCGGCTGACAAGGAATAAAGGTTGATAATGAAGCCGAAATAGGATCAGTATGTGCAAGTTTGGGCCTCAGATGTGCTTCAAAGTCTGCAAACCTTTAAAAGGGTTCCGATTATTTCTTCATTACCGGAGATCATGGAAACTCAGAAGAGATTCGTACCAAGTGACGTACAATGGAAGCTTTTGACAAAATTGGAAATATATGAAGGCGCTCCTACAACTTGGTGATTGTTTCCAGTTGTACGTGACGGCCGATAAGCCCTATAATAGGGTCGGCCCTTATTTTTTAAGTTTAAAGGGAAGATAATTAGCAGTTTGCTTTGGCTGAAAATGTTAACCCGAGAAAGGGTATTCGGCTGTAACAAAATTTTTGATTCGTGTGTGCTGCTTGTCAGTTGAAGCTTCGGCACTACTTGTTAAAATCCGAATGCATGAAGGTTATGTAATTCGAGGAATATTTTATACAGCCGATGTAAAAGCATCGCCTTTAGCAGAGAAAATATTTCAAAGACCTAAGTTATAGCCGATATTTTTGTATATCGCCTTTGGTACAAGAATGTTCATGACCTTGGTAACCTTAGCATTTTTCAGTCAGCAGGTTTATCGGGGAAAGAAAAAAGTGAAGCGTAGTAAAGTGCAATGCCGAATGACGAGGCATGTTAGAGATGAGATCTAGTCGGCTAAAGATGACGTCATACATTCGGCAAACTTTTTTCAAAAAGGGATGTCGCAATCAGGAGGATCATTAAGGAGTCAAGATTATGCAAATGAATATTATTCATGGAGGGATGGATTTTACAGGTTACAGGCTTCATTCACAGATCTATCTTAATGCAAAACTACCCCAGGAATAATGTGTTCACAATAGATTGCGGGTCAGTAATTTTGGCAATAGCGGCAGCATGACCATCATAAACTTTGAGATCTTCAAATTCATCTGGGTCGCATGCAAATCCAACTGGTAGGAAGGAGTAATCTTCTTTGGTCCAGAAACTCATTGCTGCTAGCCCGAAAGAAACCCCGGCGCGTACACCTTGGATGACGGCCTGATCTATGCGGCTATTTACAGCATCAAGACGAGCTTCGGCAGAATCCCCACGGGCATTCACATTGAGGGAAACTTTGTTTGCTGCTGCCTTCAAGCGGTCATTTTCTGCAGACAAGGCTGACACGAAACAAGGATATGATGAACAGAAGCAGATTCAATTAGAAAACCGAGATTCTGCTGACCTGTAATGATGCTGAAGAATTGCTTCCGTTGCTCAGCCCACTCAGCCTCCTCAATGCTATGCTTCTTGCGTACATCCTCCAGTTCCTTCTGAGCTTTGTCCCTTTCCTCGCGGTACTGAGGGTCGTCTGGATGGATCTGCTGAAATGAATCATTAAACTCAAAATCTGATGGTTTGAGGGAAAGTTGAAGAGAGCTTTTGGATCTACCGTTTCTAGAGAAGGAACCCAAGCATGGTTAGAAGAGGACTCCACCCTAGGAAGAGGATGAACAGCGAATCAAAAGACGGGCTATCATAAGGGGGCAGAGAGTTGGTTTCTTACTTATGGCGTCGATGAGACAATGCTAAACTTCCTCCTGCTTCGCTTCTGACGGGATATTTGTCGAGGTCGCCATTCCCTGCCATTATTTTCTCTCTGGCTTGAGTCGGGAGCTGAGAGGTGGGGATTTTGCAAAGGCGAGCTGTTCGACTGGAGTCGCAGCTTGTATACGGTCATCTTTATAGGACCATGACGAGCGCATTGGAGGACCAAGCGTCGGAGTAGGGTCTGCACAGCATATGGGTCGTTGTTGGGTCGGGCCGGATTTTTTGATGGTTGGAGGAGCTTCAGAATCGGGAAATCAATGGGATTCGGTTAAAAGTTTTCAGTTTCAACTGGTTGATTGGGGACTCATATTACCAATTAGCACTGAAAGCAGAGACGAAAGAATTCCTTGAAGAGGGCTATTTTGACGTCATTAGAGATTTGAGAAAAAAGATTAAAACTTCAGATCTGAAATAACCAGTTACAATAGTTGTTTGCAGAGCAAAGTTTTCCGGTACAGTTATCACAGTAACCAATATGTATGCATCGCCGATTGAAATAGGAAACAGAAATCAGTAGTCAATATGTGAAAAAAGCAGAGCACGCATTGATCTCGGAGGATCAGTCATAGATTGATTTCAGAGAGGCAAACAAGAGAACTTCATATTTTTTAAAAGGAGGAACAAAATTACAGAGAGTTAGTTTGTCCACTCCATCCTAAGCCTAATCGGGAGAAAGTGATCGAAGGTGTCGGCTAAGTCTGATCCGGCTACCTTCATGTCTTCTGCGGAATGTTCTACTTTATCTTCTAGATCTTGTTCACAGACATCGAATCTGTGGTAATCGGCACCAGAATGAATCTTCACGGCGGAAAAAGCGAGTGCCGCGCCGTATCCCATGCCGGCTCTGGAGATGATGGGGAGGGCGCGGTTGACTTCGTTTACCCGCTTCAAGGGTGTTGTGCCTATTACATCAGCCGTGACGGCAAGCTTAGTGACGGCAGCCTCGAGGGCATGGAGTTTGGCCACCAGGGCTGAAAGAAGAAGAAGTCGGTGAAAGCAGAAAAAGGGGAATAACGAAAGAGATGATGAGAGAATACTTACCGGCGGCTCTTTTTCGAGCGATGTCACGCTCTTGGGAAATTTGGGTGATTTCTTGATCCTTCCTTTCCAGGTCAAGCTGAAGATTTGTAATTTTTTGGGTCAAGTCCTCGGTGAGATCATCGCTAATCCTCCTGAAGCAAAAGTAACAAAATGAAGCCAGATGCTTTATTTTAGAAACGGGGGAAGAGAAGAAGGAAGTGACCTTCTCTTGGAAGTACTGGAGGCACCGAGCTCGAGACTATGGCGGCTCGCTTGGGAAGACATCTTCTAGCTGATTCAGAATAGCAAAAGGAGAAGAGGGTTTTCTGGTTTTGAGGCTGAAGCAGAGGAATCCGAAATGCTCAAGCCAGAGTGAAGTAAAGGGGAGAGTTTAAAGGATCCCAAGTGCATCCGAAGGTGAATCGGTAGGTATGGTAATGATGACATGAGAAGACGGATGCTTCTGGAGGTTCCGTGTCAGTGTGAAAAGAAAAGAATTTTGGAATAAAAATATTTATCCCAAAATTAGGGGGCATGTGTTAACACCAGATTTTCGCACACGTAAGGTATGACAGGTGGGCCCGACTGGCAGAGAAGAGAAGGATTCAGCAAGCATTCAGACGGTTGTTTGATCCTTAAGACTTTCGGTGATGTACTTATGCAGTCGGCTATTTCGTGAAGCGGTGGCCCCATTCGGGAGATGGGTGGTGCAGGTAAAGGCAGCTTGCACGAGAGGATACGTGAAGATAGAAGGCGCCGAAAGGATTAGGAATATGATTTTTATTTTTCCTTATTTTAAGTCGTAATCGTCTAGGATTCATGTTCCGTCCAGGGTATAAATATAAGCCCTCGACCATTGTAAAACTGTTCACAACCACATCAATACAAACCGGCCCCGTGCCATCTTCGAGTCCTTAGTCGTGTCGTTGAGTTCTTCGAGAGGAACCATCGATCCGTCGACCTCCGTAAGTACCGGCAACCTTGCTATCATGTCTAGTATCATGCGGTGGATTTAGATATGATGCAAGTAGTCTCGTACGTTAAGCTTAGTATCGTGCGGCGGATTTAAGCTTATGACGGGAAGTTTTTGCTTATGCCTTGTATCGTGCGGCGGATTAAGTCATGAGTAAAAATAGTTATCGGCTCTGTTAGATTTGGCAGATCTAATAGATTCATTAAGTTATCATGTGTTATATGCTTTATTTATTTTAATTTGTATAACACCTTTTTGCCCAATCTAGATTGATCCTCGTTCGGCCTTGTTGCATGAGTTTGCTTGTGCTTTGCTAATCATAAGATCACAATGGCCGAATCGACTTTTAATCTAGATTGTTACATGTTGTGGGTTCATGCATGCTGATCATGTTTAGGCTTTGATAGAGTTGGGTGCCGTGCGGCAGGTGCAGGTTTTAGATTAGTTTAACCATGTTTTGCTTGTACGTTTCTTCTTCATGGACCCCAGTTCGGCTAGTTTGCCGATTCTGGTTAAGCTTACATGAGTAATAAGTACATATAGATCTGTCCAGATGTACGTGTGCTTTTAGCTTCTCATAATTAGATCGTATCATGTGGTGGATTAATCTAATTATAAGGAGTGGTGTAGATTTATAGCAAGTGGTATCATGCGGTGGATTAGCTTTGCTTGAGTTTACACCTGACGGGTTTATGAGGCTAGACGTGCGGCAGACTAGCTGGATTGGCCTATGCATATGCCATCTGAATAGATTTATATTTACAAGTTGCCCTTTTTACCCTTTGTTACATATGTGTTCGGCAATCAACATGGCCATGAGTTTTATTTTTATACTTGCCGAATGATATCGTAAACCTGTTTCGACAAACAGCTTCTATAGTTGTGTGCCATCGTGATTGGCTTTCAAAGCCGTACATATGGAACTGTCTGATCTCACCCGGCATGTTCCAAGGTATTCTCACACTTTTTTCCCTTGTTGGTTTTCAGGTCAAACCGACTGGCACATTTTCGGACTCGATACACTCCGGGCGCCCGATTGAAGCCAGCCTCGTTCGGCTTGCTGTGTGCCTGACGCGAGACATCACGTTTTGCGTCAACACAAACGTTCTCCAATCATTTTACCTACATCAATAAAAAGACATAGGGTGAGCATATGGTCCAACACTGGGGTTAGTGAAATAGGGAGAATACCAGTGTTGGGCCGGCTGCTCAAAAGAACGGTTAGCAGAAAAACCATTCCTAGCACGCCTACGGGAAGAGCGATCACCACGTTGAGGAAAACGTGGTCCACTGAGAGAAGAGCGTGCATCGCGATACTCAAAACGCGGTGGGGGAAAACGCTCAACTACAAAGCCACCGCCACGGTGTCCATAGCCCACAACTGCAGGCTCCCGCCGGGCACGTCCTCTCCGCTGCCTAGGCCTAGGAACTTGAGGTTCTGGACCTCTAGGCCTAACAGCACGCCTCTGAACATCCAACTCATGTACATCATGGAAAGGATGGTACATGTCCGTGAAGGGTTACGAGGAAGCTACGCTAGCCGGAAAACAAAATTTTCGACCCCATAAACCAGGAACTACTGCTTACGGGATTACCACTAGACGCGCAGATGCAGCGGAAGACGTCTCGGTATAGACGTGCACGTCACAGCGATGTCGTGTAGATGTTCATGTTCGACCTTCGCGTTTCCACGTGCGGTTCGTCCTTGTGCTCCAGATGCAGCACCTCCGAGGTATCCCACACATACAGGGAGGAAGCGTCACGCCTCCAGACTGCTAGGTCTGCGAGAAGCAATAAGCGCGGACGTGGGGTGGGCGACGACTGTCAACAATTGACGTGGTCTCTAACCCTGGTCGCCCCACCCCTCTTTATATAGGCGTCCCTAATGAGCCCACCGACCTGGAGGCCCATTAGCAAACCCTAATCCTGGTATGATTCGAGTTCAACTCGAATCAGGCTTCCAGCCCCTTAAGCGTGCGACCCTATGGGTTCACGCACACATAGACACGACCCGAGTACTCCTACTCGCCCGATAGTTAACAGCGGCCTCTAGCAAGACATGTCAACTCCTATGTATACGCAAAGATCATATCTGACGAACCACCACGATCACATATACGTAATTCCCTTGCCACACAATATTTGGTCCAACTCATAGGTTAACATTTAACCTAAGCACGACCATGCATTTTATGATCCAATCATATGAGTGGTCCAGTGATATCTCTCTCGCATGGAGAGGGGCAAATCCCATCTTGATCATCTATGTCTCACAGCATACTTCCTGACAAACCCGAAGACTATCTTTATAACTACCCTGTTACGAAGTAGCGTTTGATAGTCCCTAAGTAAGTCGATTCATATCTTGAGTATATACCACAATCTCAGGTCTAAGGACATAACGTACATGATGTGTAAAGAGATAATAGGAACATCTCATGTTGGGTCAGTCCAGCCCCATGTCATACATGTGCCCACATTATTAGTTTGACATCTCCATGTCTGTGACTTGTGAAACATAGTCATCAACTAATACATGTGCTGATCTAATATTCATGTGTGTCCTCACATGAACTCCAATCAGGGACAACTATCGAATAACCATACAAGTAAAAGAGTTTCATAGACAATTCACATAATTGCCGATCAATACAAGTTGTCTTTAATGGATATTCAATGAACATATAATAAATCATAGATACAATAGAAATATCATCATCTCTATGATTACCTCTAGGGCATATTTCCAACAGTCTCCCACTTGCACTAGAGTTAATCTTTTAGATATCTAATACCCATAGACCTCACATGCGCCTCATGCTTAGGCTGTGGAAGAGCCTTTGTCAAAGGATCTGCTATATTCAAATCCGTATGTATTTTGCACATCTTAATTTCATCTCTTTTAATGAAGTCTCGATTGAGGTGAAATTTCCGCAGTACATGTTTGTTCTTCTGGTGATTCCTTGGCTCCTTAGCCTGCGCGATCGCCCCATTGCTATGTCAGTGTAAAGACAATGGGCTAGACGCATTTGGAAACACACCAAGATCAATGAGGAACCTCCTCATCCAAACACCTTCCTTTGCAGCTCCACTAGCTGCAATGTACTCGGCTTCTGCTATAGAATCAGACACGGTCTCCTGCTTGGAACTTTTCCAACTGACTGCACCACCATTTATTGTGAACACAAAACCTGATTGAGATTGTGAATCATCTGTGTCAGTTTGGAAGCTAGCATCAGTGTAACCATTTACAACGAGCTCCTCCTCACCTCCATAGATTAGGAACACATCTTTAGTCCTTTTCAAGTACTTAAGGATGTTTTTAGCAAGTGTCCAGTGACTCTCACCTGGATTAGCTTGATATCTGCTTGCAACACTTAGAGCATATGAGACATCCGGGCGTGTACATATCATGGCATACATGATGGAACCAATAGTCGAAGCATATGAAACCTTACTCATGCGCTCTCGCTCATCAGATGTCGAAGGACACTGTTTCTCGCTAAAGCGCATGCCATGTGACATAGGCAAGAACCCTTTCTTGGACTGTTCCATGTTGAACCGCTTCAACACCTTGGCAATGTACGTCACCCTCGGAATTCAGGATGCAAGCCCGGGTAAAATCAACGCCCCGGACACATACAGACTCCGTTTTCAATGAACCAGATATGCTATTTGATAAGCTAACCAAGGGCTTTTGAATCACGTCCAAATACGTCCGGAGTCAACGGGAATCGTCGAAACAAGTCAGCGTCCAGAATCTGCCAGGGTGTTGCGTCACCGTATTTTGGTCCGTTGGGCCATGTATCGTCTTAGAGCCCATTAGGGGGCGCGTCCAGCGTATATGACGTCCTAAACCCTATAATGAGCCGTCGTCGTCGTCGTTAGGTCTTGGGTTTTGTTTAGAGTTTAGTTTTCCATCGAGGAACTGAATCGTTCATTGTAACTGTGGTGCCGAATCCTTTTACAGTGATCCAGGGCCCCCGTTCTTGATCTCCTCCACTGTGTCGATTAGTCCTTTGGAACCGAGTTCTTAAAACTTTCATATAAATTCGTGAGATTCATATTTGCAATTTCAGATTGCGTGTTTTTACCTTCTTGCTTGTGTTCTTCGATTCGCTTGCAGGATTAGCCTTCTTGGTGGGGTCAATCAAGTTGTTCTTGGTTGATAACCAACGGAGCAATGGTGTAACGGTTGCAGGGTTCGAATCGTGTCTGATTTGAAGCCGGATCGCCAACGTCGAGTTCTCCACCAATCGAACCTATCGCTACCTCACGGAAGATCGGGCCGTCCCTCATCAATTGGTATCGGATATTTCAGGTTTCCCGCGAGGTATAACCTCGTTTGCCCTTAGATTCATATTTGTTCATTACCTACAGTCCACAAAAAGCCTAAAAAATATTTCAATTTCCGCTGTCCCATCGCCCTTTGTGCCTTTGCAATTTCGTTTTAGATTCGCATTGTTGAGTTTGTGTCCGTGGTCGAGTCGTATTGCTGGTTTAGGTTGTGTTCATCGTCGTAGTTCAACGTGCCCGTTGCTGTTTCTTTGTTTCTGTTGCAATCCCATCCACCATTCCCAAACAACAAGTCGAAGCCACCACATTACTTGACTTGCCCCGCTAGCCGCCTTGTGTAACTTCTCGCCGCCGCGCAAACCCTAGATAGGTTGCCAACCGCCCTAATTTTTGCCTGCATCACAGCCTTCTTTACATCATCTGGCGCATACCTACTGCTGTTAATCACAAGGACGCTTGCTCTTGTGATCGTTGTTAGAGTTTAGGGTCGCTTTGCCCTAACTGCCGCTGTTGAGTTGCTCTATCTGTCATTTTCGTGTTGTGCCTTTCCAAAACCATAACTTAAGGTACCTCCACTAAAACAGGCATAACTTTTTGCCCTATTTGGTCCCCTCAAAATTGCCAAAAAAATTCGGGAAAATAAATAAAAAAAATTGACAAGGTTTCAGCACGCTTTTCAGAGAACTTGCTGATTTTGTGTAGACCACATCCCACCTCAGTTGCAGGTGCCAATTTTTGTGGTTACATCTTGTGTGATCCTTGTTCAGAGAAAAATATAAAAAAAATAGTGAAAAAATAAAAAAGTTTGATTCCTACTAGTACCTTTTTGGAAAATCAAGGGAAAATTCAGGAAAAAGGAAAAAGCAGTGCTCTTTGCTTGTTCTGTGAGTTCTTTCCATCGTTCTTTGATTCATCTTGTTGCGCTACGTCCACACACGTCTTAGCCAGCAATTGTGACTTGTGCTTTGGATACTTATTGAACTTTGCTAATCTGTATTTGCTAATTGCTCATCCTTGCTGTCATATTGTGCGTCATATTGTGCCTACCTATAGCTCCACATATACTTCTATCAACACAGGTTCATCTTGCAACTGTTACCCACGCTCAACAACAGATTGCTTCGTCACTCTGGTTTGATCTTGTTTAGCGTTGGTAAGAATACAGGCAAGACGGTGGTAAGCCGCTTCTGATTTTGCATTCCACTTTCACCACCACCACCACCACCACCACCACTTGGTTACTTTTAGTTGATAGGGATAATACTTTGCTGTTGTCTTTTTCTATCTTCTAACAAAGGTAGGAATTCCGGCGGACTTCAATGAGTGCGTGTCCAAAGGCGAGCTTACAACATTCATGAATCAACAACGCAACCTCATGACCGAGCTGACGCGTAACGTGAACAATCTGGTCAACCGCATTGAACAGCTTGAGCAACGCCCTCAACCTCATCGTGACGACGAAGATGCGGATGCTTTTGGTGATGACGATGCGGATGCTGATGCTGGTCCCCGTCGCCGTCTCAACTTCAATCGTCGCGGTATGAGAGGTAATAATCATAATAATGATCCTTTTGCTAAAATTAAATTTAGCCTACCTTCCTTTGCTGGTAATATGGATCCAGAGACATATTTAGATTGGGAACTTACTGTTCAACAAAAATTTGATTCTCATAATGTTCCTGCTGAGCATAGAGTTAGACTTGCTACTAGTGAGTTTACTAATTTTGCTTTATTCTGGTGGAGTGATCTTTGCAATGCTAATAATGCTGCTGCTGTGCCTCAAACTTGGAATGCTTTAAAGCAACGCATGAAATCTCGTTTTGTTCCTCCTTATTACCAACGTGATTTACGTTTGAAACTGCAAACTTTAAAACAAGGTGATAAAGGAGTAGAGGCACATTATCAAGAATTGCTTATTGGTTTAGCATGTTGTGGTATACATGAAGATGATGATGATGCTAGTGCTAGATTCTTTGGTGGTTTAAATCGTGATATCCAGGATATTCTTGATTACAAAGATTGGACTAGGTTCAGCCAATTATATCATCTTGCTCTTAAAGCTGAACGAGAAGTACAGGGACGCAAACAACACCAGCCTTTCAGGTATAACAATGGGAGGCCTTTTCAGCAACGTACCGAGCCGGAGACGCCAACGCTTCCTGCAGCACCACAACCATCTACACCTTCAGGGGTAAGTAAATTGTTTAATGTGCAAATTCCACAATTCAAGAAAGGTGCTACTTCGGGTGCTTCTACTAGATCTTCCTCGTCCAGCTCTACAATCATTTGCCACCGATGTAAAGGCATGGGACATGTCATGAAGGATTGCCCCAGTCGTTGTGCTTTCATTGCTACCGAGGATGGATATGTAAGTACTAGTGATGTTGAAGATGATTTAGCCCTTGCTGCTAACATTGCTGCAGATTCCACCAAGGACGATCACGACAAGGAGAACATCACCATTGACTCTGTGGCTGCTGCTGCGGACTATCCTAGTCTTCTTGTGCAGCGAGTGTTGAGTACACGTGTGGGACATGAAGAAGAAGAGATGAAGATCCAACGCCACAATTTGTTCCACATGTATCTCATTGTGCAGGTTTGTCGTGTTCTCACCATCATTGATAGCGGGAGTTGCAACAACTTGGTGAGTTCAGATTTGGTTGAGAAGCTTGGCTTGACCACACGACAACATTCATATCCGTATAAACTTCAATGGTTCAATAATAATGGTATGACTAAGGTAACTAAATCAGCACGCATTAGCTTTTTCACAGGTTCTTACCATGATACTGCTGATTTTGATGTTGTTCCTATGCAAGCTTGTTCCATTTTGTTAGGACGTCCATGGGAATTTGATAATGATGCTTTACACCATGGTAGAACTAATACATACACTATCACACATAAGGACAAGAAAATTACTTTGCTGCCTTTGTCTCCTACGGATATTATTAAACATGCTAAAGAGATTAAAAATAAAAATAAACCCCCGATAGACATTGCTAAACATAATGAGATCAAGTTAAAAGGAGGTGCTTTTCTAGCTACAACTAATGATAATAATTATGCTCCTTGTTATACTATTCTTTCTCGACATGTTAGTGTTGCTGCATATATTCCTATGCCTTGTGTTTCGCATTGTGCGGTCACTAACCTTTTGCAGGAGCTTGGAGATGACATGGAGTCGCGGACGACTCCAATTCTAGAAGGAGGGGATGATGAGGACATCGTCAAGATGGAGTCGAGGATGACTCCAATTCAAGAAGGGGAGGATGATGTGGACATCGCCACACTGGACTCACCGACGCCATGGTCTTCCCCAAGTTGCAATCCGTCTACAACTCAGTTACCTCGTCACCCTCGGAATTCAGGATGCAAGCCCGGGTAAAATCAATGCCCCGGACGCATACGGACTCCGTTTTCAACGAACCAGATATGCTTGAAAAGATAATTTGATAAGCTAACCAATGGCTTTTGAATCACATCAAAATACGTCCGAAGTCAACAGGAATCGTCGAAACAACTCAGCGTCCAGAATCTACCAGGGTGTTGCGTCACCGTATTTTGGTCCGTTGGGCCGTGTATCGTCTTAGAGCCCATTAGGGGGCGCGTCCAGCGTAGATGATGTCTTAAACCCTATAATTAGTCACCGTCATCGTCGTTAGGTCTTGGGTTTTGTTTAGAGTTTAGTTTTCCATCGAGGAACTGAATCGTTCATTGTAACTATGGTGTCGAATCCTTTTACAGTGATCCAGGGCCCCCGTTCTTGATCTCCTCCACTATGTCGATTAGTCCTTTGGAACCGAGTTCTTGAAACTTTCATATAAATTCGTGAGATTCATATTTGCAATTTCAGATTGCGTGTTTTTACCTTCTTGATTGTGTTCTTCGATTCGCTTGCAGGATTAGCCTTCTTATCGAAGTCAATCAAGTTGTTCTTGGTTGATAACCAACGGAGCAGTGGTGTAACGGTTGCAGGGTTCGAATCGTGTCTGATTTGAAGCCAGATCGCCAACGTCGAGTTCTCCACCAATCGAACCTATCGCTACCTCACGGAAGATCGGGCCGTCCCTCATTAGTTTGCAACATCGGAATGTCATTCCCAATCAATAGTATGTCATCTACATACAAGATTAGAAACACAACAGCGCTCCCACTTTCCCTTTTGTAAACACAAGGTTCTTCTTCACTTTGACGGAAGCCAAACCCTTTGACCACCTCATCAAAATGAATATTCCAACTCCGAGATGCTTGCTTTAATCCATAAATAGATTTCTTAAGCTTGCATATTTTTCCAGCATTGTTAGGATCAACAAAACCTTCGGGCTGTATCATATACACGTCCTCCTCCAAATTTCCATTTAGAAAGGCTGTTTTAACATCCATCTGCCAAATCTCATAGTCATAATAGGCAGCAATTGCTAGAATGATTCGGATAGATTTAAGCATCGCTACCAGCGAGAAAGTCTCATCGTAGTCAACTCCTTGAACTTGCCGAAAACCTTTTGCGACAAGTCGAGCTTTATAAACTTGGACGTTTCCATCCATATCCTTTTTCTTTTTATAGATCCATTTGCACTCTATGGGTCTTACCCCATCAGGCGGGTCAACCAAGTTCCAAACTTGATTAGCTCCCATGGAATCTATCTCGAATCTCATGGCACTATGCCATTTCTCAGAATCAGTGTCCATGATTGCCTCGGCAAAAGTTGTAGGTTCGTCATCGTCTAACAATAACACATCCCCACGCAACTCACGGATTCTTGCCGACCTTCGTGGTTGGGGCGGGGTGTCAATTGCCACAGGTAGCTCAACTTGTTCTGCTACATTAGCATCACTCGTGGAGTCAATCCCTGTTGGCTCATCTTGAACTTCTTCAAGATACACCTTCTGCCCTCTCTTGTCTCTTTTGAGAAACTTTCTCTAAGAAAACACCGTTTTGAGCGACAAACACTTTGCCCTCTATACGGTTGTAGAAGTAATACCCTAAAGTTTCCTTTGGGTATCCCACGAAAAACACTTGTCCGACTTGGGTGTTAGTTTATCTAAAATAAGTCGTTTGACATAAACTTCACAACCCCAAATCTTTAGAAAAGACAAACTGGGACTCTTACCAGTCCATATCTCATATGGTATCTTAACTACGGACTTAGACGGTACCCTATTTAATGTGAAAGAGGCTATTTCTAGAGCATGTCCCCAAAATTATAAAGGAAGGTCTGACTGGCTCATCATAGACCGAACCATGTCTAACAAGGTTCGATTACGTCGCTCGGACACGCTGTTTCGCTGAGGCGTTCCAGGTGGCGTAAGCTGTGGAACAATTCCACAACTCTTAAGATGATTGCTAAACTCGTGGCTCAAATATTCACCTCCACGATCAGATCGCAAGGCCTTAATTTTCTTGCCACGTTGATTCTCTACCTCATTCTGAAATTCTTTGAACTTTTCACATGTCTCAGACTTATGCTTCATCAGATAGATATAGCCATATCTGCTAAAATCATCAGTGAAGGTTATGAAGTATTGGAATCTGCCTCTAGCTGTCGTACTCATTAGTCCGCATACATCAGTATGTATAAGTTCCAGTAAGTCAGACGCCCTCTTAGGAAAACCTGTGAAAGGCGACTTGGTCATTTTGCCCAGCAAGCAAGCCTCACATGTCTCGTATGATTCAAAATCAAATGAAGTTAGAATCCCATGAGCATGGAGCTTCTTCATGCGGTTTTCACTTATATGACCCAAACGACAATGCCACATATAGGTAGGACTTAACTCATTAAGTCGAGGCCTTTTAGCAGTAATATTACAGATAGACATAGGTGCATCATCAAGATTTAAAATAAATAACCCATTCACAATGGATGCAAAAGCCACAAACATATCATTCTTAGAGATTACACAACCATTGTCATGAAGGTGACATAATGTTTTGACTTAAACTCGGAACAAAATAACAATTATTTAACTCCAAAATAAATCCTGATGGGAGGTGGAGTTGCATCGTCCCGACGTTCAACGCAGCAACTCTTGCATTATTGCCCACGCGGAAATCAACCTCCCCTTTTCCAACGCTTCTACCTCTTATCATTCCCTGCAACGTATTGCAAATATGAGCAACCGAGCCGGTATCAAATACCCAAGAATTAATTTAAGAGTTAGCGAGGAAAATATCTGTAATATAAACAGCAAGTGTATGAGCAGCGGGAGTACCTTTACCACGGCCATCCTTCATCAAGGATGCTAAGTACACCTTGCAGTTTCTTTTCTAGTGACCTTTCCCCTTATAGTGGAAGCACTCAGAATCAGTAGTTGGTCCAGCAGCGTCAGGCGCAGGAGGGTTTGGCTTAGAGATCACATCTTTGGCCTTGCCCTTGCCCTTCCTATTTTTCCAAAAGTTGCCCTTCCTTTTAAAGTTAGGCTTGTTTTGGATTGCCATCACATGGCTGCTGCCAACACCTTTCTTGATGTCTGCCTCTGCTGTCTTAAGCATGCCACATAGCTCATTCAAGCCCCTCTCCGCACCATGCATATGGTAGTTCGAGATGAAGTTCCCATAGCTAGGTGGGAGAGAAGAGAGAATGAAATCAGTAGCCAGTTCTGGACCAATTGGGAAGCCTAGCTTCTCCAACCTCTGAGTGTAACCAACCATCTTGATCACATGTGGTCCAACTGCTGCACCCTCTGCTAACTTAGTCTCAGCAAGAGACTTAGAAACATTGAACCTTTCGATTCTAGCCTGAGTCTGGAACATCTCATCTAGCGCTACGATCATATCGTAGGCTGTACGGTTATTATCAAACTGCATCTGCAGATCTGGTTCCATGCTAGCAAGCATCAGGCATCCTACTTCAAGATCAGCATCACATGCTTTCTTGTAAGCAGTTTTCTCAGTAGCAGGTGAATTATCAGCAGGTTCCTCTGGTAGTGGGGTGTCTAGAATATCTTTCTTTTTTCTCAGCCCTGAGAACAATTCTCAGGTTGCGAATGCAATCCGCATAGTTTGTTCCATTCAATTTATCTTTCTCAAGGATTGAACGTAAAGTAAATGGTGGATTGCTAGGTGCCATTGATCTACAACAAAAGTAAATGCAAAATACTAAGACAATGTATCCAAGACAGAGTAAATGATATTAAATCATTAATAAAATCTACTCCCACTGAGATCAATATCCCTCTATTGAATCTCAATGATTCAAGATCCAAACTAACAAGTCTACTAGTGAGCTTTAGCATCACCGCTAGTGGACATGGTAGATCGGTAAGCAACTCTTTGCTAATCATATCACATATGACTCTTGTTGTTGGCCAACATCTCTATGCGTGCTCAACTCCTTATGCTTCAAGGTCCCTAACCGTTAGGATGACCTTGTTCAAGCAACCAACCCTTCTGCAGTAATTATCCGATACGAACCTGCCTGGTCAAGGAAAATCAGTGACACCCTAATTTCATAGGCGCGCCACCGATTGTACAAGACATATGACAGTGCAAGGTTTGGGGAAGCATATGACTTGAACATTACTGAGGGATCGTTCTACACTTTCACTACCGCATGTAGACAATAAACATGAATCATACGTGAAAGTAGAACATAATAAGAGAATAGCATAAACACAGATACTGAAGGGTTACGAGGAAGCTATGCTAGCCGGAAAACAAAATTTTTGACCCCATAAACCAGGAACTACTGCTAGTTATAGATTACGGGATTACCACTAGACGCGCAGATGCAGCGGAAGACGTCTCAGTGTAGATGTGCGCGTCGCAGCGATATCGTGTAGATGTTCACGTCCGACCTTCACGTCTCCACGTGCGGTTCGTCCTTGTGCTCCAGATGCAGCACCTCCGAGGTATCCCACACGTACAGGGAGGAAGCGTCACGCCTCCAGACTGCTAGGTATGCGAGGAGCAATAGGCGCGGACGTGGGGTGGGCGACGACTGTCAACAATTGACGTGGTCTCTAACCCTGGTCGCCCCACCCCTCTTTATATAGGCATCCCTAATGAGCCCACCGACCTGGAGGCCCATTAGCAAACCCTAATCCTGGTCTGATTCGAGTCCAACTCGAATCAGGCTTCCAGCCCCTTAAGCGTGCGACCCTATGGGTTCACGCACACATAGACACGGCCCATGTACTCCTACTCGCCCGATAGTTGACAGCGGCTTCTAGCAAGACGTGTCAACTCCTATGTATACGCAAAGATCATATCTGACGAACCACCACGATCACATATACGCAATTCCCTTGCCACACAATATTTGGTCCAACTCATAGGTTAACATTTAACCTAAGCACGGCCATGCATTTTATGATCCAATCATATGAGTGGTCCAGTGATATCTCTCTCGCATGGAGAGGGGCAAATCCCATCTTGATCATCTATGTCTCACAGCATACTTCCTGACAAACCCGAAGACCATCTTTATAACTACCCTGTTACGAAGTAGCGTTTGATAGTCCCTAAGTAAGTCGATTCATATCTTGAGTACATACCACAATCTCAGGTCTAAGGACATAACGTACATGATGTGTAAAAAGATAATAAGAACATCTCACGTTAGGTCAGTCCAGCCCCATGTCATACATGTGCCCACATTATTAGTTTGACATCTCCATGTCTATGACTTGTGAAACATAGTCTTCAACTAATACATGTGCTGATCTAATATTCATGTGTGTCCTCACATGAACTCTGATCAGGGACAACTATCAAATAACCATACAAGTAAAAGAGTTTCATAGACAATTCACATAATTGCCGATCAATACAAGTTGTCTTTAATGGATATTCAATGAACATATAATAAATCATGGATACAATAGAAATATCATCATCTCTATGATTACCTCTAGGGCATATTTCCAACAGTCCGTGTTGCTCATCTCTTTTGCGCGGCGCGCCTCTCTCTTGCGCCGAAAGCAAAACTCACTCAAGTGTCCATCTCTCCCACAGTGCTCACAATGGTACCTCACCGCTCTCATAGGGGGGTTGTTGATACTCACGGTAGCGGGTATGGATCACTTTGCCTTTCTGTGGCATAAGCTCCTCCTGGATGGGTGGCATGGTGTCCAGCTTGTTCTTGAGGTGGTTTGGTTTGGGAGCCCATGATTGTTTCTTGGGTGGAGCTCTCGAGGGTTCAACAAAGACCCCATCCTTGGTGTTAGGCTTGAAAGGCTCTTTGGGTGGAATCTTGGTAAGCTTGGGAGTAGTGGTGGAATTGGGCTTCTCACATGGGTCCAAACCACTCGACTCTCCAATCTTGCCGAAAGATGAAACATCAACACCCGGAGCAAAACCTACACTTGGCCCTCCAGCAGCTCGCTTGAATTGGGAGATCATCATCCCGAGCTGTGGCTCACCACTCGACACCCATGACAAGATGGTCCGAAGGTATGTGTTTTCCTCCTCGGTTTGCATCTTGTCATGCTTGCCATTAGCGATCTCCATCTCCAAACCCTCACAAAGAACACACCTAGCCACACATGTGCTACCTGAGTTGGCCTCTTCAAGAGACACAATCTTGGCATTCTTCTCTGCCAACTCAGATTGCAAGCCTGCACAGGACTTGCACGCACCCAATAGTAAAGATCTCGCCTTCAGCTCATCCACCTCTCCTACCAACACAGCATACTTGCTTCTCAAAGTGAGAAGGTCAGTCATGTGTGTGGTGCACATCTCGCACTCATCCTCCTCAGTAACAACTACGGTGGACTTGATAGATTCAAGTTCCTTCACCGTATCCTCCCACTTCTGCCTAAACTCTTTGCGCTCTCTAGCAGCACGCCTAATCAACTTATCCTGACTAAGGAGCGCGACAGTAAGATTCTCGACCTCAGCAGAAAGCTCGTCGGGGGTCTGAGATACCTGGGAGGTGTCATCGTCATCGTCGTCGTTCCGAGGGGTATCCTCCACCTCACCGTCGACCTCCTTGCCGAGGGCCATGGTGCAGAAGCCATCGTCGTCGGCGAAGAAGCAGAGGCCATTCAGCTTGTCCTCGATCCTCTTCTTCTTCTCGGACTCGTCGTCGCTTGAGGGAGCAGAGTCGTCATCCGAGTCATCAACGTCGCTGAGCATGGCGAAAAACGCACGCTGCTCAGCCTGGGCCTTCTCCAAGTACTTCGTCTTGATGTACTCTTTGTCGAAGCCGCCCTTCCGCTTGTGCTTCGTGGGGACGTACTTCTCCTTGCGCTTGCCGGAGTCATACTTGTGCCCATGATTCGCCTTGCCGAAGGTCTGCTTGTTCTTCTTCGGGCAATTGGCGATGAAGTCGTTGGGGTCGCCGCACTCGAAACATCCCGAGTGTCCTCCTCCGCGGCGACGGTTCATGCGGTTGTTGTGGAACCGCGAGAACCGGTTGGCGAGCAAAGCCAACTCGTCATCCCTCATGAACTCCAGCTGCTCCTCTGTGACAGAAAGAAGAGAAGAGAGTGCAAAGCCACCAGAGGGGTTAGCAGAAGAGCCAGAAACCAAATCCATTGACGGGCCAAAAGGATTTTCATAAGAAGCCCTCGCCATGGCGTCAATCTCACTGGACTTGAGCTTACTGAAGAGCTCATCGCAAGTGAGGGTCTCATAGTTAGGTGATTCGATGATCGCCTGAACTTTGGAGTCCCACATCGACCGATCAAGAATGTGCAAAAGCTTCAAAGCTCTCTCATGATCGTCGAAAGGCAACAGCTCCTTGTTTGCCCTCATCCTGTTGACAATCACTTGAAAGCGAGCGAATAAACTCTTTATGCTCTCGCCAGCATATGTCGAAAGTTCTCATACTCTCGCTTGAATGACTCGTAGAGACGGGTTTTGACTTGAGAGGTTCCCTCATGGAATCACATGAGGGTAGCCCAAATCTCCCGAGCCGTAGCGAGGTGAGAAACGCGGTCAAACTCAGATATGCTCAAACAGGAGAAAAGAGCATTACGAGCTCGGCTATTGACATCGTGCTCATCGATCTGAAGCTGAGTGACACGAGCAGCCAAGACCATGTAATCGGCAGAGTTGCAAATATCCCAAATGGAAGCACCAATACTCTGCAGATAGGCCGACATGCATATCTTCCAATACGCATAGTTCGTCCCATCAAAGAACGGCGGTTTGCCCATGCCGCGATCCATGTCGCCTTCTGTGGATCTAGAACTGGCTAAGGTGGAAGATCCTTAACCCGCTTTGATACCAATTGAAGGACCGAGAATGCAATATCAAGGCGACCAGAGGGGGGTGAATGGGAGCTCAAAAATCTCTTTCGAAACTTTGGCCTTTTGTTCCCAAAATCAACCCCAAAAGCTACGAACGAAAACCGTGATCCCCACAACCCTTGGAAGAGGGTGGATGATCCCTAGGATCACAGCAAGGCACCACAAAGCAAGAACAAACCACACGCCAAAAGCACCGGCACAAGTTTGACCCTCAAAAACCAAGTCCCGAGCGTAGATAGACTGCTACGTCGAGAGATCCCCAAATACCTTTGCAAACAAGTAGCAAAGATACCTAGAGAGGTTCCTTGATCAACTCTAGGGACAAACGAGAAGTCCGAAAACCAAGCGAAGAAGCCGAGAGAGCAAACACACTAAACCGCAATAAGCAGCCGAATCCCGGACTGTCCGGCCCTGGGGTCCCGGACTGTCCGCGGCTACTGCAGACTGTCCGCCAGTCGATCCCAGACTGTCCGCCGGTTAAAAACACAAAACAGCAGTGTTGTTGCAAGTCCCCTGGACAGTCCTGGACTGTCCGCGGTTTATACCAGCGGACTGTCCGCCGGTCACCTGTGACCCAAATAGCAGAGACTCGCGGACACTGCTCTGGCCAAGTCCCCGACGCGCGGACTGTCCGCGGGAGGAACGACGGACTGTCCGTGACCTCCCAGTGAGGGCGATTTTGGTCGCCCCTCACACAACTCTTCCCAAATCCGAACCAAAACTCAATCCCACATTCCCAAACTTGGAGAAGATGATCACGAGGTAGTTAGGAGACTATCCCCAAGAAATCATCCGCTCAAATCAACACAAACACCGGGAAATCGAAAGGGGAGGAGTATGAACAAAAAAGCGCCACGAAAACGAAATCAACCCGATCTACTTGTTTGTGAGGAGTTAGATGAATTCCTTTAGTGGAAATGATCTCCTCACTATAAAGAACAAGTTGATTCAAATGAATTTCGCAAAGACGCAGTAGAGAGGGAGATCGAGTGACAGGAAAATCGCGGAGAAATGAAGAACGCGAAGAACACGAACAAAACGCGAATCAAGTCATCGATCTGCAACCGTGTGGCTACCACACGCTACAACAGTGAGATTACGGTCTCACTTCCTCAAAATCTCCAGTACACAGAGGTATGGTTCTCCGCGGATCTCAGCTAGCTACAACAGAGGATTGGGATAGCAGGAAACCCTAGAAGCAAAGAGCAAATGACTGAGATAGATGGGGAGGTGGGTGTCTCCCCCTACTTATCCTAATTCTAATTCCCACTCTACCCCTAACTAATTACAGAGCGAACCAGCTAAACCCTAGAGTTATTCTGGACCAACTCGTGGTAGGTGGTGATCCGACGCCACGCCTGCACAACTGGTAGCGTTGCCTCGACGCAACCTCACCGATTGCCTCCACGTGCCGCCACCGCTCTGCTTGTCCTTTTCCCGGACGTCGCACCCCCGGTTTTGTGGCCCAAACCGGGAAACCAGCCTTCACAGCCAACCCCCGGTTTTGTGGCCCAAACTCAGCAAACCCGCAGCACCTAGGTTTTGAGGCCCAAACCTGGAAACCGTCCTCAGCCTGAGTTTTGTGGCCCAAACTCAAAAACCATCAGCACCCAGGTTTTGAGGACCAAACCTGGAAACCGTCCACTCGGTGGTTTTTCTGTGGCTCAACCACCAAACCGAGCCATAGAAGGGATGCACCGCCCGTGCACCCCGTCCACCCGCAAGTCTTCGCTCATCGCTGTCCCAGGCTGTCAGCCACCACAGCTGATCCTCAGGCCACCGGTCCCTCAGTCCAAGCCTCACGTCCGCCCTTCGCCACTCTCGGTCCATCGGCACGGCACGTCTCTACTTGACCTTCACCTTGCCTTTGATCACTGTATCCGTGCTCGACACCTGCACAACACAAGCCAAAGAACATGCGCATCATCCTAGTTGACAATCACTCATCACTCAGAGACTCGACATACACCCATGTATCCGCAACGTCGAGACGTGCATGCTTTATATATATGTATATTTAAATTGCCTTCTTTGCTTGCTTGCCATGTCACAATGCCACCAAATCCAACTCCTGGCCAATGAGATCAGACCCCTCTGATTCTTGAATACTCGTTTAATCTGTCATCTTCTCAATGTTGACCAAAATCCAGTGTTAACACAGGCCCCCCTAGTTCGGAGTATGAATTGTCATGCTTTGAACTATTTGATCTCTGTTGGTCTTCTTTAAAAAGCCAAGAAATCCACTGATAGCAATAACATTTTCTCACCATGTTTCCACAATTTGCCTGTAAAACAATAATTCTCCAATACATGTGGAAACAAGTTAGTTACAAATGCATATGTGTATAAATATTATAGTTCTTCCATTTTATTGATCAGAAGATGCTGCAATGCCGACTACATCTCAAAAATATCATATTTTATAACCATGATTTCTTTTAAACTCGAATAAAATGCTACCTTACTCATCCATCCGTCTCTTTAATTATGGGGCTTTAGTCCTCACTGAGACCTCAAGCGATTGCAAAACAGAATAGCCACAAAAATGTTTATCTTTTACCCCTTGATCACTTTTCATCCGGAGTTTTTATCATTATCTTTATATAAAATCGTATCACATAATATTGCAAAGTCAAAGACTCGACCATAAGGAGATACAAGCCATAAACCTAGATCAAGAAGTGCAAGTTAATATTTTTATTACTTTTTCTCTTGCATATGTCATTCTCCCTACCCTTTTAAAATTATGAGGCTACTGGGCCTTCGGCCATCTTTTATTTATTTGGTGGTCACTTGACCTTTTCTTTTTCATATTTTTATTTGGGCGGTCACTTGACCTTTTTTCTTTCTCAGTTCTGGCGGACACGTGTCCATCGTTTTTATTTCTGAGATTTATATAATAGCCTCATATTTTTAATCAAAGAGAGAATGCACATGCAAAATACTTATTAGTTTATAACGTGTAAGTGAATCTTGATCTTGAGAATATGACTATAATCTCAACTAGTAGTCACAATGATTTGACAGTGCTCAATATGACATTAAGTAAATTTTATTATTTCATTAAATCTCCGAATTTCAAGTATCTCTCAGAATAATGTCATAGCAAATTCTACCTCTATTCATATCCCACAACAACTTTCAGACAAAGTTTAAATTCTATGCAACCCACAAATTTCAAAGACTTCAAGATAAATATAATAACCACTAGATCCAAATCTTAAAGAAATCAAAGCTATAAACCGGACACAGGTGAAACATACAACAGAGCATCTATTTATCATTTCAACAATGGATAACCCAAAATATTTATATCACATATTCATAGAGTGAAATTTTTTTAAGGTTTTTTTAGTGCAGAGACGCAACATGAGAGGTTTCATTTTTTAATAATTTTAATTTTAAGCTCTGAAACAATTAGAGAAGCGAGGGTAAAATTACACAAACCACCGTTGAAGATGAAGCAACTATTCGTCTTGTCCTTCTTCACGATGGATCGCTCAATGCTGTACGATGTGAAGGACCGAGAAAGCACTAGCAAGGCGACCAGAGGGGGGGTGAATGAGAGCTCAAAAATTTCTCTCGAAACTTTGGCCAAATGTCCCAAAATCAACCCCGAGAAACGGCGACCGAAACCGTGATGCCCACGACCCTTGGAAGAGGGTGGATGATCCCTAGGATCACAGCGAGGCACCACAAGAAGATAGCAAACCAAACGCCAAAAGCACGGCTCGAACACAACCCAAAAAACCAAGTCCCAAATGTAGATTGACGGCTACGTCGAGAAACTCCTAAATACCTATGCTAACAAGTAGCAAAGATACCTAGAGAGGTTCCTTGGTCAACTCTAGGGCCAAACGAGAAGTCCGAAAACCAAGCGAGGAAGCCGGGAGAGCAAACAGACTAAACCGGAAGCTTCAGGCAATTCCCGGACTGTCCGGACCTGGAGTCCCGGACTGTCCGCGGTTCACTAGCGGACTGTCCGTCGGCAGAAAACACAAAACAGCAATGCTGCTGCAAGTCCCCTGGACGTTCCCGGACTGTCCGCGAGTCCCAACGGCGGACTATCCGCGGTTCAAAAAGAACTTGTCCGTACAGGCAGCACAGCCACGGACTCGGCTGGAGCCCGACCCCCGGACTGTCCGCGGGTCCTACGGCGGACTGTCCGTGGATGAACAGAGAGGGCGATTTTGATCGCCCCTCTCACCAATCCTCTCAAATCCGAATCAAAACTCAATCCCACGTTTCCAAACTTGGAGAAGATGATCACGAGGTAGTTTGGAGACTATACCCAAGAAATCATCCGCTCAAATCAACTCAAACAACGGGAAATCAAAAAGGGAGGAGGATTGAACGAAAAGCGCCACGAAAACGAAATAAACCCGATCTACTTGTTCGTAGAGAGATAGATAAATTCCTTTGGTGGAAATGATCTCCTTTCAAATACGAACAAGTTGATTCAAACGGATTTCGCAAAGACGCAGTAGAGAGGGAGATCGAGTGACGGGAAAATCGCGGAGAAATGAAGAACGCGAAGAACACGAACAAAATGCGAATCAAGTCATCGATCTGCAACCGTGTGGCTACCACACGCTACAAGAGTGAGGTTACGGCCTCACTTCCTCAAAATCTCTAGTACACAGAGGTATGGTTCTCTGCGGATCTCAGCTAGCTACAGCTAGGGATTGGGAGAGCAGGAAACCCTAGAAGCAAAGAGCAAATGACTGAGATAGAAAGGGAGGAGGGTGTCTCCCTCTACTTATCCTAATTCTAATTCCTACTCTACCCCTCTCTAATTACAGAGCGAACCAGCTAAACCCTAGGGTTATTCTGGACCAACTCGATGGTAAGTGGATCCGACAGCCACGCCCGCACAACTCGTAGCGTTGCCTCGACACAACCTCCCGATTGCCGCCACGTGCCACCACCACTCTGCACCCCCGGTTTTGTGGCCCAAACCGGGAAACCAGCCTTTCCAGCCAACCCCCGGTTTTGAGGCCCCAACCGGGAAACCAGCCCACCAGCGCCTAAGTTTTGAGGCCCAAACTCAGCAAACCCGCAGCACCCAGGTTTTGAGGCCCAAACCTAGAAACCGTCCTTAGCCCGAGTTTTGTGGCCAAACTCGGAAACCATCCGCACCCAGGTTTTGAGGCCCAAACCTGGAAACCGTCCACCTGATGGTTTTTCTCTATCTCAACCACCAAACCAACGTCGTAGAGGGGATGCACCGCCCGTGCACCCCGTCCACCGACTCGTGTCCCCAAGTCCACGACTCAGGCAACATATGACCGCAAGTCTTCGCTCGTCGCTGTCCCAGGCTGTCAGCCACCACAGCTGATCCTCGGGCCTCTGGTCCCTCAGTCCAAGCCTCACGTCCACCCTTCGCCACTCCCGGTCCATCGGCATAGCACATCTCTACTTGACCTTCACCTTGCCTCTGATCACTGTATCCGTGCTCGACACCTGCACAACACAAGCCAAAGAACATGCGCATCATCCCAGTTGACAATCACTCATCACTCAGAGACTCAGCATACACCCATGTATCCGCACGATGTGTGCGTGTTGATCTTGCGGATACATGGATGTATGCCGAGTCTCGAGTGATGAGTGATTGTCAACGGGTTTGATCGCAGGTTCTTTGGCTTGTGTTGTGCAGGTGTCGAGCATGAAGACAGTGATCGAGGGCAAGGTGAAGGTCAAGTAGAGACGTGCCGTGCCGACGAACCGGGAGCGGTGAAGGGCGGACGTGAGGCTTGGACTGAGGGACCGGTGGCCTGAGGATCAGCTGTGGTGGCTGGCAGCCTAGGACAACAACGAGCGAAGATTTGCGGGACATGGTGTTGCTCGGGTCGAGGACCTAGGGGCACGTGTCGGTGGACGGGGTGCACGGGCGGTGCATCCCCTCTACAGCTTCGGTTTGGTGGTTGAGCCACAGAAAAACCACCGGGTGGACCATTTCCAGGTTTGGGCCACAAAACCTGGGTGCTTTGGGTTTGCTGAGTTTGGGCCACAAAACTCGGGCTGAGGACGGTTTCCAGGTTTGGGCCTCAAAACCTGGGCGCTGTGGGTTTCTGAGTTTGGGCCACAAAACTCAGGCGTTGGCTAGCTGGTTTCCCGGTTTGGGCCTCAAAACTGGGGGCTGATCGTGAATGCCTGGTTTCCCAGTTTCAGCCACAAAACCGGGGGCGGAGTCCGTGAAAAGGACAGGCGGAGCGGTGGCAGCACGTGGCGGCAATCAGTGAGGTTGCATCGAGGCAACGCTACCAGTTGTGCGGGCGTGGCCATGGGATTACCAGCATCTTCGAGTTGGTCCAGAATAACCCTAGGGTTTAGCTGGTTCGCTCTGTAATTAGTGAGGGGTAGAGTAGGAATTAGAATTAGTATAAGTAGAGGGAGACACCCTCCTCCCATCCTATCTCAGTCATTTGCTCTTTTGCTTCTAGGGTTTCCTGCTTTCCCTATTCCCTGTTGTAGCGAACTGAGATCCATAGAGAAGAGAACCATACCTCTGTGTCCATGAGATTTTGAGGAAGTGAGACCGTAATCTCACTGTTGTAGCGTGTGGTAGCCACACGGTTGCAAATTCGTGATTGTGATTCATGTTTTGTTCTTGTTCTTCGCGGATTGCTTTTCTCCACGTTTTTCCCGTTGACCGATCTCTCTACTTGGTGCGTCTTTTGCAAATCCATTTGAACCAAGATGTTTGTTGGCGGTTCTTATCGACATATTTATCCCGCCAACATAGTCCACATAAAAGGAGAAAAGCATGTATTTTACTCATATATACATTTATTGCTAACCAAGTTCCACATGTAGTGCAAAGTTATGTTTTGCAGATCATAAACATGCATACAGGTGGATAACAACCAAAAAGGCGCAATCCAACACGCCGAAATGCGCAAAATGAACAAGAACACAATCACCTCTTGAGCTACACATTTGGGCACTACCACTTCTTAGTTTTTCCTTGTTCTTGAGTTTAGAGAGAGAGCTAGGCAAAGCTAGCAAGGAGGGCTTGGCTCCTTGGAGAGATATTGGGTATGAATAAGATAGATCTGATCTCCAAAGCCCTGTCTTCATTCTTCCGATACAGTTCTTCATATGAACTAGAGTATAGTTCTTGTTCTAGTATTCTGGTATATGACTTAGATCTTAGGTCTTATATCATGTTGCTAGTGTATGAACTTATGAATAGTTCTTGTGGAATTAGTATAATATACATTCTAGTGTATAGTTCTTACAATATATTACTGCCTTAGGGTTAGTAGTGTATTGTATGAACTAGAGCTAAGTGTGTATTGTATTATTCTCACATAGAACATTAGTCTAATTACTTCATGTTGATTATATGATTAGAGATAACCTCTTGTCAAGGGTGGCGGTTTATCATGCTCTTCTGAGTAGGCTCAGGTTTCTTACCTGTCGATCCGTAGGGTCGGGGACCCGGGGGAGTCTGAGTGGGTTCTGTGCATGCAAGCATGGTGCTTGGATGTAGAGGCCGCGTAATTGCATGGTCTTAGTCCACGGTAGTGGGGATGGCGGCAGGTGGTGACAGCCCTGTCCGTCCTTGGCATTCCCCCACGTTCGGCTAGGGTGTAGGAGTCTAAATTGTTACGAGAGGTTGCTGGCAGACCAGTACTCGCGTAATCTCCCGAACCATCTGAAGCATGAGATTAGTTCTATGTCATATGATTGCATGATTAACTTGTTCTGTGTATGACCTGTATCTAGACCATGCCTGCTCTATTAGGTTATTCAATTATTCTTTTATTCATTTATTCTTTTAGTCTCTTTTTACTCTTTGCCCTCTTGCCATGCTTAAGATTGTGTTTCTCCACTATTCAAATCATCACTGTTTATCACCTGTTATGACATTTGATCCATTATTGCTATCATGGTATTTGGTACTATATTTATCCTAGAACTTGATACATACAAAGCCTTCCTCGAGCGAACCAATAAATCACGATACTCGGTATATCTCCGGGTGAAATGCTACACGATAATTCCGTGCGCTTGCGGACCTAAACTCCAAACCTACGAACTATCGTAAAGATGCATGCTTAACACTGTTGCTGGAAACGCGCCATTCTAAGCAACTTGTTAAGAGACATCGTACAGACACTTCTAGCGCCGTTGCTGGGAATAGATCTTCGGGTCCATTTCTATGTGTTAACACAGAATTTTCGCACTGTGACAAGTGGGCCAGCACGACACAGGTTCGGGAGAAATCGTCGCTTAAGGGATTCGGCAGGCAGCGAACGCGGTCGGCTAACTCGATGCATTCGGCAAGGCTGTGAGGGCGACTAATCAATGGCGAGCGGGTTCGGCAATGAGGCGCTGCGGTCGGCTACCTCGGGTTAAGTCGGTTTGCGACAAATACGGCATATCAGAAGATTCGGCAACAGAAGATCTTGTCGTTGTTAGCACGTGCCGATTATTAAAGGAGGCTTAGAATAAAAGGCATCGCATTTTAGATAAGTTTCCTGTTTTATCGTTGTAATCGTGTCCTCCTAGGACTCGTAGGACACCAGGGTATAAATATAAACCCTGAGTCCATTGTAAGATCTGTTCACAACCAATACAACCAACCCCGGCTCCGTGCCGTCTTCGAGTCCATGTCGTGTCGTCGCGTTCTTCGAGAGGGGCCATCGATCCGTCGACCTCCGTAAGTTCCGGCAACCTTGCTATCATGTCTAGTATCGTGCGGCGGATTTAGATATGGTGCAAGTAGTCTCGTACGTTAAGCTTAGTATCGTGCGGCGGATTTAAGCTTATGACGGGAGGTCTTTGTTTATGTCTTGTATCGTGCGGCGGATTGAGACATGAGTAAAGATAGTTATCGGCTCTGTTAGATTTGGCAATCTGATAGATTCATTAAGTTACCTTGTGTTATATGCTTTGCTATGCTTATTTCATCATAACACTTTTGCCCAATCTAGATACCGTTCGGTTCGGTTCCATCTTTATAGATCTGTTCTGTTTCACGTTTATTATTGAAAGGTCTGTTATGCAGTAGATCTACTGTTCGTAATAGCCGAATTGGATCGTATCTGGATTGCCACGTGGTGAGGGTTCATGCATGTTAAGTATGTTTGATCTATGATAAGGCTAGGTGTCGTGCGGCAGGCGCAGGCTTTAGATTAGCTTAGTCATGCTTAGCTTGTATGTTCAATCTCCATGGACCCCAACTCGGTTGTACAATCGAGATTGGTTGAGTTTTAACTTATATATAATACAACATGCGAGTACGATTCTCATGCAAACGCGTTCGGCAACCTGTTATTCATGTGACTCTGTTCATATTGCCGAATAACCTTTTAGACCTGTTGGCAGATAGCTTTCATAGCTATATGTCGTCGTAAGTGGCTTCAGGGCCGTACATCTTGGAACTGTCTGGTCATACCCGGCACGTTCCAGCTTTGTATTTAACCGTTTATCTCCCTTGTTAGTTGCAGGTCAAACTGACTGGCACGCACCGGACTTCTGAGCACCCGGGCCACGATTGAAGCCAGCTTCTCCGGCTTGCCGTGTGCCTGACGCAGAACGCCACTTTTTGCGCCAACACACTTTTTGGCACGCCCGGTGGGACCAACACTTTTTTCCTGCAGCAATGGTCGAAGTCACTGAAGCCGAGGCCAGCAACAAGGCAGGGCTCGTGCAGGTGCAGCTCACCGAACTACCCGACGAGTACAGAGAGCAGGTGGAGGATGCTTGTGCCGAATTCCAGGCCAAGTGCCTAGAGGCCTTCTCCAAGAACAAGAGCGGAAAAGTTCGCCGTCTGCACGATCTGCCGAAACCCGTCCAGCCCAACCCGAATGATCCCGGGGAGGCGGAGGCAGTGTTGAAAATGTCTCATATGATCAACGAAGCTGTCTCTGGTGCCATCGGTCGCATGCATGGGGCGTTTCTCAACACCTTCCGCACCATCATGATCGCCCAATTCGGCCCCAAGGCCGATGAACTTATGGAGGCCGAGTTTGGCCCTATAGCAGGACCACATCTTTTCAATCTGCCGAATCACCTTAAGGGGGCAGGAACTGCTGGTGAGGAGACCCCGCCTAAGGCTCAATCGGGCGGAGTGACCATTCAAGAGAAGCACACGCCAGAAGGCCAGTTGCCGACTATGAGTCAGCTCACGTTCGGCACTAAGGGTCAGCCGCCAGAGTCAACACGCAAGATCTCCCCGCAAACCTACAGGCTCATAAAGGACTACTATGGAAACGGGTACCATGAGATGCTTGAGCCTCACAACATAGAGGGTGCCCCACATCCAGGGTACGGGAAGCTGACGACCGAAAATGCGGATACATGGGTGTATGCCGAGTCTCTGTGTGATGAGTGATTGTCAACGGAGATGATGCGCATGTTCTTTGGCTTGTGTTGTGCAGGTGTCGAGCACGAAGACAGTGATCGATGGCGAGTGAAGGTCAAGTTGCGACGTGCCGTGCCGACGGACCAGGCGCGATGAAGGATGGGCGTGCCGTGCGGCGGACGTGCCATGCCGATGTATCGGACGGTGAAGGGCGGACGTGGACTTAGACTGATGGACTGGAGGCCGGAGGATCAGCTGTGGTGGCTGGCAGCCTGCGACAGCGACAAGCGGAGAAGTGCGATCATGTCGGTGGAAGGGGTGCACAGGCGGTGCATCCCCTCTACGACGCCGGTTTGTTGGTAGAGCCCGGGAAAAACCAACGGTGGACGGTTTCCAGGTTTGGGCCTCAAAACCTGGGTGCTGGGTTTCCAGGTTGAGCCACAAAACCTGGGCGTGACGGTTTCCAGGTTGAGCCTCAAAACCTGGGCGTGGGCCGGTTTCCGAGTTTGGGCCTCAAAACTCGGGCGCTGCGGGTTTCCGGGTTTGGGCCACAAAACTCGGGCTGGAGGCTGGTTTCCCGGTTTGGGCCTCAAAACCGGGGGCTGATGGAAAAGGCTGGTTTCCCGGTTTGGGCCACAAAACCAGGGGTGCAGAGCGAGGGCGGCACGTGGCGGCTATCCGGAGGTTGCGTCGAGGCAACGCTTCGGCCAGTGCGGGCGTGGCCGTCCGATACACCTACCACTCGGGTGGACCAGATTAGCCTTAGGGTTTTCCTGGCCCGCTCTGTAATTAGAGTAGAGAGGGGTAGAGTAGGAAATAGACTTAGGCTAGGTTAGTATAAGTAGTCCAGGGGAGACACCCTCCTCCCCATCTCAGTTTTAGCTATTTCAGTTAGTGCCTTCATTTGCTAGGGTTTCCCACTCTCCCATCCCTGCTTTAGCTAGTTGAGATCCGCAGAGAGACTCCACTCTGTGTACTGTTGATTCGAGGAAGTGAGGCCGTATCCTCACCTTGGATCCCATCTCTTGGTGTCAATTCGCGTTTTGATTTCATGTTCATCATGTTCTTCGCGGATTGCTTTGTGCCTTGAGTTTTCCCGTCGCTTGATCTTTGTGCTCGGTTCATCTTTTGCGATTCCGTTTGAACTGAGTTGTTCTAGATCGTGAGGCACTTCTTTCCACCGAAAGAAATCATCTCTAACCTCACGGTCTAGGAGATCGATCAAGTTTTAGTTTCGGGTCTCTTTTTCTTCCTTCCCCCGAATTCCTTCGATTCACCGATTTGGAGTTAGGTTCGAGCCATGATCTCTTAGAGATAGCTCACTAACCTCCTTGTGACTCCTCAGATCGAATCCCAAGCCTAGAGCACTTGATTCGGAGGAGATCGAGTTGAATCGCCGGAGTTTCAGTGCAGTTTCGGGGTGACCGGACGCCGGTCACGACTTGACCGGACGCGTCCGGTTGTTGAAGGTTTGAGCGTGTTCTGGTTTTTGCTCTGACCGGACGCTGGAGTTTAGTGGTGACCGGACTCGCCCATAGTCCTGTTCACTACTCGAACGTGCTTGTGACCGGACGCACGGGGATCGACCGGACGCTCGCAGTCACTGCGTCCGGTCAGTTCCAGAGAGGTCCAAAACCGGTTTTTGGCTGACCGGACGCGTCCGGTCCCAGCTGACCAGACGCAGGCAGAGTCTGGTCGATCCAGTTTCGCGCCGTTTCGTTCGCGGTTCTTTCGTTCTTGATTGGACTCGAGTTTCGTCTTTTGCGTTGGCTTTCTAGGGTTGTCTGGTGTCCCGCTGTGCTTCGTGGGAGCATCCGCCCTACATCTAGGGTCGTGGACATTAGCAAGCTCTAGGGTTCGCTTTTGGGGTTGAGTTTGGGACAGTGGCATCTAGTTTCCGAAAGGAAATTTTGAAGCTCCCATTCACCCCCCCCCTCTGGTCGCTTTCGGGTAGCTTCTCGGTCCTTCAATTGGTATCGGAGCGAGTTAAGGATCTTCCACCTTAGCCGGTTCCAGATCCACCGAAGGCGTCATGGATCGCGGCGTGGGCAAACCGCCGTTTTTCGATGGGACGAACTATGCGTATTGGAAGATACGTATGTTGGCCTATTTGCAGAGCTTGGGAGCTTCGATCTGGGATATTTGCAACTCCCCTGATTACGTGGTCTTGGCTGCTCGTGTGACTCAATAGCAGATCGATGAGCACGATGCCAATAGCCGAGCCCGTAATGCTCTTTTCTCTTGTTTGAGCATGGGTGAGTTTGATCGTGTTTCTCACCTCGCTACGGCTCGGGAGATCTGGGACACTCTCATGCGTTTTCATGAGGGCACCTCTCAAGTCAAAACCCGACTCTACGAGTCGTTCAAGCGAGAGTATGAGAACTTTAGACATCAACCTGGCGAGAGCATAGAAAGTTTATTCGCTCGCTTTTAGGTGATTGTCAACAGGATGAGGGCTAACAGAGAGCAGTTGCCATTTGACGATCATGAGCGTGCTTTGAAGCTTTTGCACACTCTTGACCGTTCGGTGTGGGACTCCAAGGTTCAGGCAATCATCGAATCCCCGAACTATGAGACCCTCACTTGCGACGAGCTCTTCAGTAAGCTCAAGTCCAGTGAGATTGATGCTATGGCGAGGGCTTCTTTTGAAAATCCTTCTCGCCCATCCATGGCTTTGGTTTCCGCTTCTTCCTCTAACCCTTCAGCTGGCTTTGCTCTTTCCTGTCTCTTTTCTGTTACAGAGGACCAGCTGGAGACGTTGGGAGACGACGAGTTGGCTTTGCTCACCAACCGGTTCTCGCGGTTCCACAACAACCGCATGAACCGTCGTCGAGGAGGAGGACGCACGGGATGCTACGAGTGCGGCGACCCCGACCACTTCATCGCCAACTGCCCCAAGAAGAACAAGCACTTGGGCAAGGGCGAACATGGGCGCAAGCGCGACTCCAAGTACAAGGAGAAGCACGTCCCCCCAAGGCACAAGAAATGGGGCGGCTTCGACAAAGAGTACATCAAGAAGAAGTACTTGGAGAAGCAGCAAGCTGAGCAGCGCGCATTCTTCGCCACGCTCAGCGACGTCGACGGCTCGGATGACGACTCCGCCAGCTCGAGCGATGACGAGTCCGAGAAGAAGAAGAGGATCGAGGACAAGCTGAACGGCCTCTGCTTCTTCGCCGATGACGACGGCTTCTGCACCATGGCGCTGGGCGATGAGGTCGACGGCGAGCCGGAGCGTACCCCTCGGAACGACGACGACGACGACACCTCCCAGGTATCTCTCACCTACGACGAGCTTTCCTCCGAGGTTGAGAAGTTGACTGCTGCCCTCCTTAGCCAAGATAAGTTGCTTAGGCGTGCCGCTAGAGAGCGCAAGGAGTTTAGGCAGAAGTGGGAGGACACGGTGAAGGAGCTTCATTTCGCTCGGTCCACCGTGGTAGTGTCGGAGGAGGCGGAGTGCGAGTCGTGCACCGCGCACATGACTGACCTTCTCACTCTGAGAGGTAAGTATGCTGCGTTGGTTGGAGAGGTGGGTGAGCTCCGTGCTAGGCCGCAGCTGTTGGATGCGTGCAAGACTTGTCCTGTCTTGCAAACTGAGTTGGCAGAGAAGAATGCCAAGATTGAGTCTTTAGTCAAGGCCAGCTCAGATAGCACTTGTGTCACGAGGTGTGCTTTGTGTGAAGGCCTGGAGATGGAGATTGCCAATGTGAAGCATGGCAAGATGCAAACCGAGGAAGAAAACACATACCTTCGGTCCATCTTGTCATGGGTCTCCAGTAGTGAGCCGCAGCTCGGGATGATGATCTCCCAATTCAAGCGAGCTGTTGGTGCCCTTGGTGTAGGTTTTGCTCAGAGTGTTGATCTCTCAGCCTTTGGGAAGATTGGAGAGTCTAGTGGTCTGAACCCATGTGAGAAGCCCAATTCCACCACTACTCCCAAACTTGCCAAGCTTCCACTCAAAGAGCCAGCCAAGCCTATCACCCAAGATGGTGTGGTTGAGGAACCCCCTAAAGTTCCTCCCAAGAACCCAGTTTGGGCACCCAAGCCAAACCACCTCAAGAACAAGCTTGATGCTATGCCACCCATCAGAGAGGAGTGTTTGTCTCAGAAGGGCAAAGTGAACCACACCCACAGCCCTGGTCACCAACAACCCCCTTTGCGTGCGGTGAGGTACCAGTGTGATTTCTGTGGGAGGGATGGTCACTTGAGCGAGTTCTGCTTTAGGCGCAAGAGAGAGGCGCGCAGGGCTCGAGAGATGGAGAACCCGGACATGTACCATCCAGCTCATGGTGGACATGTACCGAAGGCCCAGGGGAGAGCTGCTAGGTCCGGACGTCAGGGTCCCAGGCCTAGGCAGGAGATGAGAGCCCTGAGGAGGGAGACTAGGCCTAGAGGTCCAGCACCTCAGTTTGTTAGGCCTAGGCAGGAGAGAGCTCCGAGGAGAGACGCTAGAGCAGTTGAGCCCCAGGCTCCTAGGCGTAAACCTCGTAGAGAGCGTGCCCGACGGGGTCCTGCTTTTGCAGGTAACGGACCCCGTGGCGGAGGCTTTGTTGAGCGCTTTTCCCCACCGCAGTTTGGGTATCGCGGTGAGCGCTTCTTCCCCAGCGGACCACGTTTTTCTCAGCGTGGTGATCGCTTCCCTCGTAGACGTGCTAGGAATGGTTTTTCTGCTAACCGTTCTTTTGAGCAGCCGGCCCAACACTGGTATTACTCTTATTTCACTAACCCCAGTGTTGGACCGTATGCTCACTCTATGTCTTTCTATTGATGTAGGTAAGACGGTTGGAGGACGTTTGGTTGGTGGATTCCGGTTGTTCGAGGCACATGACCGGAAACACCAAGTGGTTCTCCAGCCTTAGCCCGGTCGCCAGAAAGGAGTACATAACCTTTGGCGATAATAGTAAAGATAAGGTATTGTCTCGTGGAACTGTGCGGGTTAATGAGCACTTTGTGTTGCGCGATGTTGCTCTTGTTTCTAACCTGCATTTTAACTTGCTTTCTGTTTCGCAACTTTTTGATGATGACTATGAGATTCATTTCAAACCGAACCTTAGTCGCATCTTAGATCCTCAGGGCGATCTTGTATGTCTGATTTCGCCCTTTGGGAAAGTCTTTTGTGCGAATTTCTCGGAATCGTTTGGTTCTTCTCGCTGTCTCTTGGCTAGTCCTTCTTCCTCCGATCTTTGGAAGTGGCATAGGAGGCTCGGTCACTTAAGCTTCGACTTGCTTGCAAGACTTAGCTCACTTGGCCTAATCCGAGGATTGCCCAAGCTTTCGATGGAAAAGGATCCAGTTTGCCATTCTTGCAGACATGGGAAGATGGTTGCCGCTCCCCACCATCCAGTGACTAAGGTCATGACCTCGCACCCCGGAGAGCTTTTACATATGGACCTTGTTGGTCCGGCTCGGGTGAGCTCGGTTGGTGGCAAGTGGTATGTTTTGGTTGTTGTTGACGACTTTTCGAGATATTCGTGGGTCTTCTTTTTAGCTGAGAAGACCGAGACTTTCTCATTTGCTCGCAATCTGATTTTGCGTCTTCAGAACGAGTTCCCTTTGAACTCGATGCGAGCTATTCGAAGTGATAATGGTTCCGAGTTTAAAAATTCGGATTTTGAGAAGTTTTGTAACCGCCTTGGTTTGGAGCATCAGTTTTCTTCCCCCTATACACCACCCCAAAATGGTGTTGTAGAGAGGAAGAATCGGACCCTTGTTGAGATGGCCAGGACGATGCTTGATGAGCATAGGACTCCTAGGCGCTTTTGGGCCGAAGCTATGAACACTGCATGCTACATTTCGAATCGCATTTTTCTGAGAGCGTTTTTGAAGAAGACCTCTTATGAGTTGCGTTTTGGTCGCCAGCCCAAGGTGAGTTATTTTAGAGTCTTTGGTTGCCCCTGTTTTATATTGAAAAAAGGCAACCTGGACAAGTTTGAGTCTCGTTCTTCTGACGGTGTGTTTTTGGGTTATGGCACTCACACTCGAGCTTATCGTGTACTTAACCTTGACACTAACCGAGTCATGGAGACATCAGATGTCACCTTCGACGAGACTCTTGTTTGCTCCTCTTCTCGGTTTGAGCGTGCAGGTGATCATGAGGTTGGAGAGCCTCTTTTCGATGATGAGGACGAGGGTGCTGAAGGTATAGATGATCCAGCACCCCCTCCACCTGCCGTGCCGCAAGGAGCGGCCTCGACGACGACTCACGGCCCCGACACTTCTTCTTCCTGGGGGCCGTGGGATCCACCTCGCGCGGTACCTTTTGTACCCGGGGTGGAACCAGCTACTGTTGAGGGGGAGGTCACTTCTTCCTGGGAGGCGCCACGACACATCCAGCGCCAGCACCCTCCTCAGCAGATGATCGGCGACATCGACGAGCGAGTTACTCGCTCCAGGTCACAGCACATCTCGCACTTTGCTCATTCTGCTTTTGTTGCGTCTTTTGAGCGCCGAGATGTTGGACACGCATTGACGGATCCGGATTGGGTCAATGCCATGCATGAGGAGCTAGAGAACTTTGAGCGAAATCGGGTTTGGGTTCTAGTGCCACCACCTCCTGACTGTAAACCTATTGGGACAAAATGGGTATTTAAAAACAAGCAAGGAGAGGAGGGCCACATTGTGAGAAACAAGGCCCGGCTTGTAGCGAAGGGTTATAGTCAGAAGGAGGGGATAGATTATGAGGAGACCTTCGCTCCTGTAGCTCGTTTGGAGGCTATTAGGATACTCTTGGCTTATGCTGCATCCATGGGTTTCAAACTTTTTCAAATGGATGTCAAGAGTGCCTTCTTAAACGGCTACATTGAGGAGGAGGTCTATGTCCAGCAACCCCCCGGTTTTGAAAATCCCAAGTTTCCAAACCATGTCTTTAAACTCCACAAAGCTTTGTATGGTTTGAAACAAGCCCCTAGAGCCTGGTATGAGAGATTAAAAACCTTTTTGCTAGCTAAGGGTTTTAAAATGGGATGTGTAGATAAGACGCTCTTTCTCCTCCGGCAAGGCAAAGATACTCTCTTGGTCCAAATTTACGTGGATGATATCATTTTCGGTGGTTCTTCTCACGTTTTGGTTGCCAAGTTTGCAGATACTATGAGCAGGGAGTTCGAGATGAGCATGATGGGCGAGCTGACTTTCTTTCTCGGGTTGCAAATTAAGCAATCCCGAGAGGGGACGTTTGTGCACCAGGGCAAGTACACGAGGGACTTGCTGAAGCGGTTCGACATGGGCGAGGCCAAGCCTCTTCCGACGCCCATGTCGACGACGACTGCCCTGGATGCCGACACGGATGGAGAAGCAGTGGACCAGAAGGAGTACCGCAGCATGATTGGATCGCTGCTCTACCTGACGGCGACACGGCCGGACATTCAGTTCGCCGTGTGCTTATGCGCGCGCTTTCAGGCTTCGCCACGCACTTCTCACCGTCAGGCGGTGAAGCGCATCTTCAGGTACCTTCGTTTCACGCCCGAGCTCGGGATTTGGTATTCTGCTTCCTCCACTCTCTCGCTTTGCGGTTATTCCGATGCCGATTTTGCTGGTTGTCGCATTGAGCGCAAGTCCACTTCTGGGACTTGCCAGTTTATTGGGTCTTCTCTTGTATCGTGGTCTTCTCGCAAGCAGTCTAATGTCGCTCAGTCTACCACGGAGGCTGAATATGTTGCTGCGGCTAGCTGCTGTTCCCAGTTACTCTGGATGATGGCCACTTTGCGTGATTTTGGTTTGAGCTTTACTCGAGTTCCTTTGCTTTGTGACAACACGAGTGCCATTAGCGTTGCTAAGAACCCCGTGCTTCACTCGAAAACCAAACACATTGATGTGCGCTTTCATTTCTTGCGAGACCACCAGGAGAAGGGTGATATCGACCTTCGCCATGTCGATACTCATCACCAATTGGCTGATATTTTCACCAAGCCTTTAGACGAATCAACCTTTAATAGGTTGAGGGGTGAGCTTGGTGTGTGTTTCCCCTTTTAGATGGGGGAAGCATTTTGAGATGTACAGACTGACTCTTTTATTTTGAGGTTCTTTTCTTTTGAGTTTCTTGAGTCTTTCCAATTGGTATCTTCTTTCTTTCAGTTTTGTGTCGGGCATACGCATTTACATTCTGAAGCTTCATGTCTATATTCACTAGAATGTAATTATACTCTTGTTAGTATTGCTCCGATACTTATGATGATGCTTGTAGCTTATGCTCTTTCTGATCACTGTTACAAGTTATGAGCGAGCTATTTTTGGAATGGTGAATTATGCCTAATATATATAAATCTGAAAATGTTCACCATTGAGATATGCAACTAGCATGTGTAGGGTGTGTTGAGTCCATTCCTGCTTTTCATATATGCTAGGTTGCTATGTCTCTAGTTCTGAGTCATTCACTTGCTTGGTTGTTCATAACTTGCTTAAAATCTGAACCAAGTATTGTTGAATTGAAAAGATCGAGATGGGATTGCTTGTCAACACCTCATGGTATTGAGACTGTTTCTCATTGCACTTTGAGTTAAACTTGAGCCATGTAGTGTATGACCGAAACCGTTGCTTTAAGCTTCTGATTGCTTCGGCATAGGCTTCGCACGGTTGAAAAGTTAGGCAATGACAAGCTTTCAACCTCTCGCAATCACATGCCAAAAATGAACTTGTGAATTCTTTTACCGCTGCAACTCCGATATGAATTTGAAATCACAAGTATATGCTTCATTCCTATGCATGATGATTGAACTTTGCTAGGGGTAGTTCACCTTGTATATATGCTTAGCACTTGTTTGGATTCCTTCTATACATGTCTAGTGCTATTTTGATGGTGACTATCCTTTTGGCTTAAAACTGCTCACATGCTCATATGCTTCATATTTTGTATAAGTGATCAGTCTGAGCCTTTGCTATTTGAGTGCTTAATTGAGATGTTGGAGCTATACTGATTAGAGCATCTTTGCACTCTTTTGACTATATACTTGAAGCTCCTAACTTGCATTTTGACTCCATATGCATTGTGGAAGGAGATCTTGTGTTCAGGGGGAGTTTATGTGAAGAGAGTTGCTTCTCCGATACCTTTTGGCCTTGATAAGTGCATTTTCAACTAGGGGGAGAAATTTACGCAAATCATATGCTCCTGTGTTGATCAACTAAGGGGAGAATCATTTGTCCTAGTTGCTTGCATTTGTCGAGGGGGAGTTTGCTAGTTGTGTTGAGCCGTTGCCTCTGTCTTGAGGGACTAGCAAACGTTCCTAGCTTTTCATGAGACGTTCCTAGCTTTTCATGAGCTTTCATAAGCTTTTTCATTTGGCTTTGAATTGGTATCGTCTGGTGTGCTTTCCCATATGGTTTGGGTTGATTTCCAATTGGTTCGGAGTGATTTTCTTGCTAGTTGTGTTGAGCCTCTGTGCCTCTATCTTGAGGGACTAGCATTTTGCTTCTGTTGTCCTCCGATCTTCAATTGGTATCTGCGAGCGGTGTTGAGCCTGTTCTACCTCTTCTTGAGGGCTAGCTTTGCTTTGCTTGGTTGCGTCGAGCCGTTGCCCATGTCTTTGGGGACCAAGTTTACGCTTCATCCACTTGACCTTCTTTGGCTTTTGTTAGGCTTTTGGGTCATTTGGTTGGGTTTTCTCTTCCCACTCCTTCCTACCTCCTTCTTCTTATTCATGATTTGTTGTGGAGTTGACAATGCACTCATCAAGGGGGAGATTGCGGATACATGGGTGTATGCCGAGTCTCTGTGTGATGAGTGATTGTCAACGGAGATGATGCGCATGTTCTTTGGCTTGTGTTGTGCAGGTGTCGAGCACGAAGACAGTGATCGATGGCGGGTGAAGGTCAAGTTGCGACGTGCCGTGCCGACGGACCGGGCGCGATGAAGGATGGGCGTGCCGTGCGGCGGACGTGCCATGCCAATGTATCGGACGGTGAAGGGCGGACGTGGACTTAGACTGATGGACTGGAGGCCGGAGGATCAGCTGTGGTGGCTGGCAGCCTGCGACAGCGACAAGCGGAGAAGTGCGATCATGTCGGTGGAAGGGGTGCACAGGCGGTGCATCCCCTCTACGACGCCGGTTTGTTGGTAGAGCCCGGGAAAAACCAACGGTGGACGGTTTCCAGGTTTGGGCCTCAAAACCTGGGTGCTGGGTTTCCAGGTTGAGCCACAAAACCTGGGCGTGACGGTTTCCAGGTTGAGCCTCAAAACCTGGGCGTGGGCCGGTTTCCGAGTTTGGGCCTCAAAACTCGGGCGCTGCGGGTTTCCGGGTTTGGGCCACAAAACTCGGGCTGGAGGCTGGTTTCCCGGTTTGGGCCTCAAAACCGGGGGTTGATGGAAAAGGCTGGTTTCCCGGTTTGGGCCACAAAACCGGGGGTGCAGAGCGAGGGCGGCACGTGGCGGCTATCCGGAGGTTGCGTCGAGGCAACGCTTCGGCCAGTGCGGGCGTGGCCGTCCGATACACCTACCACTCGGGTGGACCAGATTAGCCTTAGGGTTTTCCTGGCCCGCTCTGTAATTAGAGTAGAGAGGGGTAGAGTAGGAAATAGACTTAGGCTAGGTTAGTATAAGTAGTCCAGGGGAGACACCCTCCTCCCCATCTCAGTTTTAGCTATTTCAGTTAGTGCCTTCATTTGCTAGGGTTTCCCACTCTCCCATCCCTGCTTTAGCTAGTTGAGATCCGCAGAGAGACTCCACTCTGTGTACTGTTGATTCGAGGAAGTGAGGCCGTATCCTCACCTTGGATCCCATCTCTTGGTGTCAATTCGCGTTTTGATTTCATGTTCATCATGTTCTTCGCGGATTGCTTTGTGCCTTGAGTTTTCCCGTCGCTTGATCTTTGTGCTCGGTTCATCTTTTGCGATTCCGTTTGAACTGAGTTGTTCTAGATCGTGAGGCACTTCTTTCCACCGAAAGAAATCATCTCTAACCTCACGGTCTAGGAGATCGATCAAGTTTTAGTTTCGGGTCTCTTTTTCTTCCTTCCCCCGAATTCCTTCGATTCACCGATTTGGAGTTAGGTTCGAGCCATGATCTCTTAGAGATAGCTCACTAACCTCCTTGTGACTCCTCAGATCGAATCCCAAGCCTAGAGCACTTGATTCGGAGGAGATCGGGTTGAATCGCCGGAGTTTTAGTGCAGTTTCGGGGTGACCGGACGCCGGTCACGACTTGACCGGACGCGTCCGGTCGTTGAAGGTTTGAGCGTGTTCTGGTTTTTGCTCTGACCAGATGCTGAAGTTTAGTGGTGACCGGACTCGCCCATAGTCCTGTTCACTACTCGAACGTGCTTGTGACCGGACGCACGGGGATCGACCGGACGCTCGCAGTCACTGCGTCCGGTCAGTTCCAGAGAGGTCCAAAACCGGTTTTTGGCTGACCGGACGCGTCCGGTCCCAGCTGACCGGACGCAGGCAGAGTCCGGTCGATCCAGTTTCGCGCCGTTTCGTTCGCGGTTCGTTCGTTCTTGATTGGACTCGAGTTTCGTCTTTTGCGTTGGCTTTCTAGGGTTGTCTGGTGTCCCGCTGTGCTTCGTGGGAGCATCCACCCTACATCTAGGGTCGTGGACATTAGCAAGCTCTAGGGTTCGCATTTGGGGTTGAGTTTGGGACAGTGGCATCTAGTTTCCGAAAGGAAATTTTGAAGCTCCCATTCACCCCCCTCTGGTCGCTTTCGGGTAGCTTCTTGGTCCTTCAGAAAAGACCGCCGACTCTAATGTCGATGTCATGCTAGAGAGGATGGCAGACATGATGCAGCGCACTTTCGGCCTGAAGCCTAAGGGTACCTATGCTTACAGATCTCCGTTCCCCGAATGGTTCCACCGTGTGGCTCTACCTCCCAGAGTCAAGGTGCCGACAGACCTGTCCAAGTTCTCCAGCTTAGACGACACTAGCACGGTGGAGCACATCAGTCGCTATCTGCTCCAGCTTGGAGAGGCCAATACCGAGGATGCCTTCAGGGTTCGGTACTTCCCGTCTTCGCTCACTGGGCCGGCGTTCACTTGGTTCACGTCTCTGCCACCGGGCTCTATTCTCTCTTGGGCAGATTTGGAACAAAAGTTCCATACGCACTTCTACACGGGTACCAAGGAGAAGAAGCTGGTGGACATCATGTATGTGCGCCAGAGGCCGAATGAGATGCCGCAGGACTACCTGCGCAGGTTTAGGGAAGTCAAAAGCCAGTGCTTCGGCATGTACCTGCCGGATGACCAGCTTCCGCCATTGGCCGTGGCGGGCATGCTCCCAAGCATCAGAGACAAGCTCTTCGGCCAGGAGTTCGAGGACCTGGGTCATCTCTCTCGCCGGCTGAATGAAATGACTATCCAGGCGCAAGGCTTCCGGAGGGAAGGGCGCTTCCAGAGGGACAATGTCGCGGCCTAGATGTATCAAGCTTTCCTGGACGAAGCCGATGACTACTCTGATGCCGAAGATGAGGTGGCCGCTGCAGAGTTCAACTGGGACAAAGAACCGACCCAGGCCAACAAGCAGTGGCTACGCCAGCAGAAGGGAGCGTATGACTTTGATGTCACCAAGGCCGATAAGCTCTTCGAGTTTCTGATTGCCGAAGAGAGAGTCAGGCTACCCCCGGATCACCCGATGCTGCGTCCTGGAGGGGTTAAGGACAAGAAGTACTGCGGCTTTCATAACACTAACACCCATTCTATTAATGACTGCCGTGTGTTCAGGACAAGGATCCAGAAGGCCATCCAGGATGGGCACATCAAGTTCAATGGCAAGATGAAGATCGATGCCAACCCCTTCGCCCAGAACACCGTGTTCTTCTCAGTGAACATGGTAGCCCCGGAGGATCCCAAAGGCAAGGGCAAGGTCAAGGTCCTCACCTCCAACAAGGCGCGAGAGTCTGGCGCAGTGGATCCCGATCGGCAAATCACTGGTGATGAGCTCCGGCAGCACGCCCAAGTCGCAAATAGCCGATACGAGCACGGAGAGTCGTCTTCCAGGCGCAGGCCTACCCACAGGGATCTCCTTAACAAGTGGCGCCGGCAAAAGGAGAAAGAGCAGAGGCGTATCCAACACGAAGAACAGGAGTTCACGAGGGAGCATCAGCGCGAAGACGATTACACAGGGGAGCACCGGTATCGTCTGGAGGAGAGGGCTTACCACAGAGAACAGGCCCATCGCTGGGAGCAAGAACGCCGCCAAGAGTGGGAGCAAGCTCACTGGGGCTGTCCATTCTTCCGTCACTGCTGGAACGAAGGCTTGAAACTGCCTGCCGTCAACAACTGCCCCGAATGCAGCGATCAGTACAAGGGGTATAGGCAGGATCGGGTCAACCGCCGTCCCGTTCATGAAAGGTTGGGAGCACGCATCCCAATGGACGATCGGCGCCTAAAAATGAGAAGCCCGGGTCGGCAAGCCAAAAGATGTGCCGACCAGGAGTGGGTGCGTCACCGGGACGACAGCGAGGAGGTACAGCCCCGCCCATATAGGTGGCAAAAGGGGCAATGGTGCCCACCAGGGCTCAGGAAAAGCCAGAAAAGGAGAGTGCAACGCCTCCGGAATAGGGAGTTGGAAGAAGCAGCTGCCGATGGGAAGAAGCAAGAGTGGCGTCCGAAGGAAAAGCCGAACAACAATGGCAAAGGCGCTGGCGTGGCCATGACTTTCTTCCTTCCCCTGGAATTCATGGCTCCAATCGGCCAGGGGGCACAGGACGAAGCGCGTTCGGACTCCGACGAGGCCGAGCAGAATGAGCTCGCGGCACAGCTCGTGTTGTCTCAGAAGGCAGCATTTGACAAACCAGCCAAGCATCGGCATTTAAAGCCGTTGTATGTCAAAGGGTACGTCAATGGAAAGCCGCTGACCAAGATGTTTGTCGATGGCGGTGCAGCGATCAACATCATGCCTTACGCCACCTTCAGAAAGCTGGGCATGAACGATGAAGATCTGCTCAAAACGGACATGATACTCCGTGACTTTGCCGGCAATCCCTCTGACACTCGGGGTGCCGTGCACGTGGAACTGATGATAGGATCCAAGACGCTCATCACGCCCTTCTTTGTCATTGACGGCAAGGGGGCATACAGCCTGCTTTTGGGCAGGGATTGGATCCATGCCAACTGTTGCATACCTTCGACCATGCACCAAATACTCATCCAGTGGGTTGGAGACGACATCGAGATTGTCCAAGCTGATGACTCGGTGAGTGTTGCTACCATTGAGCCCACTTACTGGGAATTTGACGGAGTAGATTGCTTCTCCGATCGTGTGTGGGGAGAAGGTCCTGTCAACATCTACGGCAGGGATCAACAGCCGATCCAAGCAGTCGGCTCTCAAAGTTTCTTTTAGATGGACAACCCAACTGACAGCAGCGAGGGCAAACTGGGACGTGGCTTCGCATCGGCCGACCAACTGGAAGAAGTGGATATTGGCGACACAAGTAAAAGAAGGCCGATGTTCATAAGTTCTAATTTAGACCCTGCTTTCAGGGTGCAGCTAGTAGATCTCCTAAAAGAATTCAAAGATTGTTTCGCTTGGGACTACACAGAGATGCCCGGATTGGATCGGTCCATTGTTGAGCATAAGTTGCCGATCAAGCCTGGATACCGCCCATACAAACAACCTCCGCGTAGGATCTACAAGGAGGAGGTATTGGCCGACGTGAAGAAAGAAGTGGAAAGATTACTAGAAGCTAACTTCATTCGGCCGTGTCGATATGCGGAGTGGATCTCCAATATTGTCCCGGTGTACAAGAAAAATGGGAAGATGAGGGTCTGCATCGACTTCAGGAACCTCAACAAAGCCACTCCTATGGACGGTTATCCAATGCCGGTGGCCGATTTGCTAGTAGATGCTTCGGCCAGTTTTGAAGTCATAAGCTTTATGGACGGCAACGCAGGTTACAATCAGATCTTCATGGCTGCAGAGGATGTGGCGAAGACCGCCTTCAGGTGCCCCGGCCATATATGTTTGTTTGATTGGATGGTCATGACTTTTGGTTTGAAAAATGCCGGTGCCACTTACCAGCGAGCCATGAATTACATATTCCACGAGTTGATCGGCAAGATCGTAGAGATCTACATTGATGATGTGGTGGTCAAATCCAGAAGCAAGGAAAGACACTTAGCCGATTTAAGGAAGACCTTGGAGTGCACGAGGAAACATGGTTTAAAGATGAATCCAACCAAGTGTGCATTTGGGGTGTCCGCTGGTGAGTTTCTGGGATTCCTGGTCCACAAAAAAGGGATCGAAGTCGGTAGGAAGAGCATGGAAGCAATTGATAAGGTAGTGCCGCCGACCAATCTCAAAGAACTTCAGTCACTGCTCGGCAAAATCAACTTTGTCAGAAGGTTCATATCCAACTTGTCTGAGCGCGTGCTGCCATTTTCTCCACTATTGAAGCTCAAGAAAGATCAGGAGTTCGTGTGGGGTGACGTGCAACAAAAGGCTTTCGATGAGATCAAGGAGTACATGAAGGCACCACCAGTATTGGTTCCTCCACAACTCGATAAGCCTTTCAAGTTGTACGTGGCGGCCGACAACCTAACAATAGGGTCGGCCCTTATGCAAGAATTCGAAGGAAAAGAGAGAGTCGTAGCCTATCTTAGCCGAAAACTACTGGACCCCGAAACAAGGTATTCGGCTATGGAAAAGTTGTGCTTGTGCATTTTCTATTCCTGTACCAAGTTTCGGCACTATCTACTGAATGCCGAATGCGTGGTAGTATCAGAATTTGATGTAATCAAGCACATGTTATTAATGCCGATTTTAAGTGGAAGGATCGGTAAATGGGTTTTGGCCCTTTCTGAATTTGATTTGCGTTTTGAATCGGCAAAGGCTGTTAAAGGCCAGATTATGGCTGATTTTGTCACTCACCACCATGATCCTAATGCTAACATGGTAGCCATTATCCCTTGGGCATTGTTTTTTGATGGATCCTCGTGCAGCAAAGGTGGTGGAGTGGGGATCGTGTTGATTTCTCCCAAGGGGGCACCCTTCAAGTACTCTATACCGATCGAGTACCCGGTAACTAATAATCAAGCAGAGTACGAAGCACTGCTCCGAGGGCTGCGATTGCTTGTGGACATTAAGGCAGACGTCGTGGAGATCTTCGGTGACTCGGAATTGGTGATCAAGCAATTGACCGGCGAATACGAGTGCAAGAACGACACGCTGCAGGAATATCTCGAAGGTTGCCAAGAGCTCCTCAGACAGTTTCGATCGGCAACCTTGCAACATATTCCTAGGGGGCAAAATGAAGGAGCAAACCAGTTGGCTCAGGCAGCATCCGGGTATAGGGAGAATCAAAAAATTTTTACACTTGAGGGAGAGCAAACAGCCCCAGAAGGTGATCAAGCAGTCCCAAGTGATAATCAGGCAATTGAAGATTGGAGAGACAACATTGCCGATTACCTCAGGCACCCATCCAGGAAAGTCTCCCGAAAACTCAGGTACAAGGCTCTTAAGTTCATGCTCTTGGACAATCAATTGTACTACAAATCCATAGATGGGGTTTTGCTTAAGTGCCTGAACCAAGACGGGGCTAGGAAACTGATGTATGAGGTGCACGAAGGCGTATGTGGTGCACACCAGTCGGCTCACCGTATGAGATGGTTAATCAGGAGGACTGGATATTTTTGGCTGACTATGCTCGAAGATTGCTTTAAGTATTACAGAGGTTGTCAGGATTGTCAGCGATTCGGCAATGTGCAAAGGGCTCCAGCATCGGCCATGAATCCGATCGTTAAGCCTTGGCCTTTCAGAGGATGGGGCATTGATTTGATCGGCCAGATTCACCCTCCATCTAGCAAAGGACATAAATTTGTCCTGTTGGCCACGGATTACTTCACCAAGTGGGTTGAAGCCATCCCATTGAAGAAGGTGACGTCAGAGAACATGGTGTCTTTCGTCAGGGAGCATATCATTTACCGATTCGGCATTCCTCAGTCCATCACCACCGATCAGGGAACTCAGTTCACTTCCTCGGAGTTTTGTGATTTTGCCGAAGAGATGGGGATTAAACTCTATAATTCTTCTCCTTACTATGCACAGGCCAATGGACAGGCAGAGGCTTCTAACAAAATCATGATTAAAATCATTCAAAAGAAGATCGAAGAGAAACCTAAAAGGTGGCACTTGGTACTCAACGAAGCTTTGTGGGCGTACCGAATGGCTTGTCATGGGTCGACTCAGACGTCGCCATACGAGTTGGTCTACGGGCATCACGTAGTGCTACCATGGGAATTGCAGTCGGGGTCAAGACGAGTTACATTGCAGAACGATCTGGCTAAAGAAAATTATAAGGATTTGATGATGGATGAGCTAGAGGATTTGCATTTGATTCGTCTCAAGGCCTTGGAAAATATTGAGAAAAATAAGATACGCGTTGCCAAGTACTACAACTCGAAAGTGAGAGAAAAAGGATTTGAAGAGGGAGACTTGGTTTGGAAAATTATCTTGCCAATCGGTACCAAAGACAAGGTATTCGGCAAATGGTCCCCTAACTGGGAGGGGCCTTTTCGGATTCTGAGACGTGCTCCGGGTAATGCGTATGTTCTGAAAACCCTCCAAGGAGAGGAGTTTGCTAGGGCAATTAATGGACGCTATCTGAAGAGGTTTCATCCTAGCGTGGAGGTCGGTGCATAACGGAATCAAGGACTAGCGGGCACTGATGGCCGATACAAAATGGTGTCGCCCTTAGCGCAAAAAATGGCCGATAGATTCTATCGTCCTTAGAACAAAAAACAGCCGGCACGGCATGTGTCGCCTCTAGCACAAAAAACGCAGAAGTGCAGGGCCAGGTGCACGCGGTGCTGTGCAATCGGCTAGATAAATCAAACACTCAACAAGCACAAAATGGGAGAACGGATTACATACTTCGGGTGAATAAAGTATCAGGAGAATGGACAAAACATGCTATGCTCAATCTGTCACAGAAATTATCAATTCATTCGTTCAAAAGCTGGTTGATCGACTTTATGGCCTCTGCTCTAATTCGGCTGACGGCATCTAATACTTGTTGATCTTCATCTGCGGAGTTTTGGATCTTGGAGAGTCTGATCTTGATTTGCTGATCTTCTTTGAGGATTGAAGTTACTTTCAGTGAAGCTGTCCTTATGTTCCTCGGCAGATCAGCCATGCGAGCTTTGTGAGATTGGATTTCAGTGTTAAGATCGGTTAACTGAGCTTCCAGCTTGCTCTTCTTTTCCTCCATTACTTTCAGTTCGGACTCCAAGGTTTCCAGGGAAGTTTTTGCGATCTGGATGTCAGAATGCAGGTTCTTTACCTCCTGTTTCTTGGAAGTCCTACTATGCTGCAGGGCAGTTTTGGATGATATGTTTTTGATCGTTCTCTTCACTGAACTGAAGTAATCATCAAGACAAGCTGCAGATTCTAGATGAGCTAAAGAAGCAGGGGGAATATCTTCATCAATGAGCTCCAGAGTGTCCCTTATCTGATCTGCGTTTTGAACCAAGTCGACGATGTCTTTATTCAGAAGATTGGTTATTTCTTTCAACCGGGCCTGGTTCTCCTTTGATAGGGTCTGTCGGGAGGTACTCTCCTCACCCCTCTCGGTGGTATAGTCCTCGGTAGGAAAGGAATAACTTGTACTCGGCTCTTTGGTGTTTTTCTGGAGAAGAAAGAGGAAGAGTTGAACGGGTAGATGTTTTTGGTAAAGTGCAGAAAAGGAAAGAAGCTTTACCTGTTGAATTGATTGATCATGGGAAGGTGCTACACCTCGACTCACTTGAGGACTCTGTTGAAATTCCGGAGGGGAACTTGGTTCACCTATAGTTCGGTCAGCATCTTCATTCCTTAAAGCACCAGGAGATCTTTGGATCTCATCTTCGTCTGGAACGTTCCTTACGGGGGTCTCAGAGGATGTTTCGGCAGTTGTTGAGGTATCACTGGGTTTCAGAATTTCAACCTGTGGCTAAAACGAATAATAAAATGGAGGTTTGGTCAGATCCATTGCCGAATGAGATTAGTTGGCGCTGAGTGAAAATTCATACCTCGGAGGATGGTTTCGCTCTTTTAGTTCTTGTTTTCTTAGATGAAAAGACAATTTCGGATGTTCTTCTCTTGCCTTTTCCTTCTGGGAACATGACAGTAGAGGTTGCAGGGATCTTCATGAAGCTGGCCAGGTTTGGAGCGTTAAATCCAAGGGCAGGATTCGGCCCAGCCTGATAATATTTGGGCACTTTGGCAGGAGGTATAGGCTCGGGATCCTGTATATGACCGAATGTTAAAGACTGATTGGATTCAGAAACAGAGAATGACAAGAGCAATGAAATTACCTCACTATCAGAGGCGAAGTCAGACTGTAAACTCTGACATAGAGGATGGATTGGCACATTGAAAATATGAGTATGCCATTCTCCCCACCAGGAAATGAAAAAAGAGTGAGCTGCATCTATTATCCCAAATGGAGATGGCTTGTACGTTGGCAGCTCCCATCCAAGTTCAAAAACTTTTTTGGCCATTATACCTTCTGTGATGATTTCCCTGGGCCTTATCACTGTTGAAAAGAAGAATCTAGGGGGCAACTGGCCGCATCCTAATTGTCTGGCTGCTGTGTTTGGATAATAAAATTCATAGGTAGACTGTACCAGTTTTCCATGATGGAATTCGGCTGGCAGGGCGCAGGGCCTAATGAAGGAATTGAAGATATCTATAGATGTTTGATCCACACAGCCGAATTCATAATTAAACTTACAAGGGAAGGTCAAGTTCTCATTCTCCATGTAAGGAAACCAAAGCACATTACCAAAACCTTTGAAGAATAGTTTGAAGAGGTGGCCAATGTCCATATCAATGTTGATGGATGATGCTGCTTCTCCGTAGGTTTGGCAGGCTTTAACTCTTGCTGATTGGCCTTCGGCGTAATTGACTGAAGGGGGCATGTGTTAACACAGAATTTTCGCACTGTGACAAGTGGGCCAGCACGACACAGGTTCGGGAGAAATCGTCGCTTAAGGGATTTGGCAGGCAGCGAACGCGGTCGGCTAACTCGATGCATTCGGCAAGGCTGTGAGGGCGACTAATCAATGGCGAGCGGGTTCGGCAATGAGGCGCTGCGGTCGGCTACCTCGGGTTAAGTCGGTTTGCGACAAATACGGCATATCAGAAGATTCGGCAACAGAAGATCTTGTCGTTGTTAGCACGTGCCGATTATTAAAGGAGGCTTAGAATAAAAGGCATCGCATTTTAGATAAGTTTCCTGTTTTATCGTTGTAATCGTGTCCTCCTAGGACTCGTAGGACACCAGGGTATAAATATAAACCCTGAGTCCATTGTAAGATCTGTTCACAACCAATACAACCAACCCCGGCTCCGTGCCGTCTTCGAGTCCATGTCGTGTCGTCGCGTTCTTCGAGAGGGGCCATCGATCCGTCGACCTCCGTAAGTTCCGGCAACCTTGCTATCATGTCTAGTATCGTGCGGCGGATTTAGATATGGTGCAAGTAGTCTCGTACGTTAAGCTTAGTATCGTGCGGCGGATTTAAGCTTATGACGGGAGGTCTTTGTTTATGTCTTGTATCGTGCGGCGGATTGAGACATGAGTAAAGATAGTTATCGGCTCTGTTAGATTTGGCAATCTGATAGATTCATTAAGTTACCTTGTGTTATATGCTTTGCTATGCTTATTTCATCATAACACTTTTGCCCAATCTAGATACCGTTCGGTTCGGTTCCATCTTTATAGATCTGTTCTGTTTCACGTTTATTATTGAAAGGTCTGTTATGCAGTAGATCTACTGTTCGTAATAGCCGAATTGGATCGTATCTGGATTGCCACGTGGTGAGGGTTCATGCATGTTAAGTATGTTTGATCTATGATAAGGCTAGGTGTCGTGCGGCAGGCGCAGGCTTTAGATTAGCTTAGTCATGCTTAGCTTGTATGTTCAATCTCCATGGACCCCAACTCGGTTGTACAATCGAGATTGGTTGAGTTTTAACTTATATATAATACAACATGCGAGTACGATTCTCATGCAAACGCGTTCGGCAACCTGTTATTCATGTGACTCTGTTCATATTGCCGAATAACCTTTTAGACCTGTTGGCAGATAGCTTTCATAGCTATATGTCGTCGTAAGTGGCTTCAGGGCCGTACATCTTGGAACTGTCTGGTCATACCCGGCACGTTCCAGCTTTGTATTTAACCGTTTATCTCCCTTGTTAGTTGCAGGTCAAACTGACTGGCACGCACCGGACTTCTGAGCACCCGGGCCATGATTGAAGCCAGCTTCTCCGGCTTGCCGTGTGCCTGGCGCAGAACGCCACTTTTTGCGCCAACACTATGCCAATATCCGGCGCCGTTGCCATGGATGGATTGCAAAGTCCATTCTTAGTGACGACGTTAGTAAGTGTCAACGTGTATTTCTGGCGCTGTTGCCGGGGATGGATCGTAAGGTCCATTCTTAGTAATAATGTTAAGAAATGCCAACAATGTTCTAGATCGTAAGGCACTTCTTTCCACCGAAGGAATTATCCTCTAACCTCACGAGTTAGTAGATTGGTTGATTTTCGTTTCGGGTCAAGTTTTTCTCCCTTCCCCCGAATTTCTTTGATTCATCATTTTGGAGATAGGTTCGAGCCATGATCTCTTAGAGATAGCTCACTATCTTCCTTGTGACTCTTCTCACCAAGTTTGATCCCTAGAGGATTTGTTTTGGGTGAGATCGAGTTGAATTGGTGAATGAACAATGCAGTTTTGGGGTGACCGGACTCTTGACTCGGGTTGACCGGACGCACCTCCAGAGTCCGGTCGTTGAATGTTCTTCGCAACACTTTTTCTGTGTGTTGACCGAACTCATCTTTGATCACTGACCGGACGCACAGGTTCTACTGTTCATCAGGGTTTTTCAGATGACCGGACGCTAAGCTGGTTAGGACCGGACGCTCCCCCTGTGAGTCCGGTCAGAAACAGTGAGGTCCCAAATCCGTTTTTGCTTGACCAGACGCGTCCGGTGGGTGTTGACCGGACGCTGGGTGAGTCCGGTCAATACTGACTTGCACTTTTTTGTCCGCAGTTCACTTGTCCGTTGTCGGTTTTGGTTTCCGGCTTTTGCGTTGGAATTCTAGAGTCGTGAAGTGTCTCGCTGTGCTTCTTGGAAGCATCCACCCTGTCTCTAGGGTTGTGGATACTTACGAGCTCTAGGGTTTGCTCTTGGGGTTGAATTTAAGGGACAGTGACGACAAGTTTTCGAAAGGAATTTTGAAGCTCCCATTCACCCCCCCTCTGGTTGCTTTCTGGTTGCTTTTTCGGTCCTTCAATTGGTATCAGAGCGGGTTAAGGATCTTCCACCTTAGCCGGTTCCAGATCCACAGAAGGTGACATGGATCGCGGCGTGGGCAAACCGCCATTTTTCGATGGGATGAACTATGCGTATTGGAAGATACGCATGTCGGCCTATCTCCAGAGCATGGGCTCTTCTGTTTGGGAGATTTGCAACAAGGACGATTACGTTGTCTTGGCTACTCGTGTCACTCAGATTCAGATCGATGAACATGATGCCAATAGCCGAGCGCATAACGCTCTTTTCTCATGTTTGAGCATGTCCGAGTTTGATCGCGTTTCTCACCTCCCCACGGCTCGTGAGATTTGGGCGACCCTCATGCGCTTCCATAAGGGAACCACTCAAGTCAAATCCCGTCTCTACGAGACGCACAAGTGGGAGTATGAGAACTTTCGACATATGCCTGGCGAGAGCATAAAGAGTTTATTTGCTCGCTTTCAGGTCATTGTCAACAAGATGAGAGCGAACAAGGAGCTGTTTGAAGGACCGAGAATGCTACCAGAAAGCGCCCAGAGGGGGGGTGAATGGGAGCTCCAAATTTTGCTTTCGGAAACTTGTAACCACTGTCCCAAGAATCGACCCCAAAAGCAAACCCTAGAGCTTGCTAGTGTCCATGACCCTAGATGTAGGGTGGATGCTTCCAAGAAGCACAGTGGAACACTACACAACTCAAGAAACTCAACGCAAAAGACGGAAATCGAATCCGACCAAGAACGAGTCAACCACGAACGTAAACGTGCTGAGACAGCACTGACCGGACTCTACCTGCGTCCGATCAATGAGGACCGGACGCGTCCGGTCGTGCAAAAGTGAATTTCAGACCTTACTGTGTTGGACCGGACGCACTGTCTGCTAGCGTCCGGTTGATCACCTAGCGTCCGGTCACAAGTGCCAAACTCCGATGAACAGTGCTACCATTGAGTCCGGTCACACCAGGGAGCTAGCGTCCGATCAAAAGGAAGATGAATTCGCTGAGCGTTCAACGACCGGACGCACGGAGTCAGCGTCCGGTCACCCCGTGTCCAGCGTCCGGTCACTCCGCGACTGCACTGTTCGTCCACCAATTTGAATCAAACTCTCCCAAAACGAAACCTCTAGGGTTCAAACTTGGAGAGATGAATCACAAGGAGTATAGTGAGCTATCTCTAAGAGATCATGGCTCGAACCTATCTCCAAACCGATGAATCGAAGAATTTCGGGGGAAGGGAGAAAACTTGACCCGAAACGAAAATCGATCGATCTCCTAGACCGTGAGGTTAGAGTTGAATTCCTTCGGTTGAAAGAAGTGCCTCACGATCTAGAACAACTTGGTTCAAACGGATTTGCAAAAGATGAACCGAGCAAAGGGATCAAGCGACGGGAAAACGTGGAGAAAAAGGATTCCGCGAAGAACACGAACAAAACGCGAATCACAACCACGAATTTGCAACCGTGTGGCTACCACACGCTACAACAGTGAGATTACGGTCTCACTTCCTCAAAATCTCACGAACACAGAGGTATTGTTCTCAACTCTGTGGATCTCAGGTTCACTACAGCAGGGGAGTGGGAGAGCAGGAAACCCTAGCTATGAAAGAGCAAATGACTGAGATGGGAAGGGAGGAGGGTGTCTCCCTCTATTTAACCTAATTCTATTTCCTACTCTACCCCTCTCTAATTACAGAGCGAACTAGCTAAACCCTAGGGTTATTCTGGACCAACTCGGTGGTAGGTGTATCCGACGGCCACGCCCGCACAAGTCGTAGCGTTGCCTCAATGCAACCTCCCGATTGCCGCCACGTGCCGTCCCTCGCTCTGCACCCCCGGTTTTGAGGCCCAAACCGGGAAACCTGCCTTTTCCAGCAACCCTCGGTTTTGAGGCCCAAACTGGGAAACCAGCCCACCAGCCTGAGTTTTGAGGCCCAAACTCAGCAAACCCGCAGCACCCAGGTTTTGAGGCCCAAACCTGGAAACCGCCCTCAGCCCGAGTTTTGAGGCCAAACTCGGAAACCCTCAGCCCGAGTTTTGAGGCCAAACTCGGCAAACCATCAGCCCAAGTTTTGTGGCCAAACTTGGAAACCATCCGCACCCAGGTTTTGAGGCCCAAACCTGGAAACCGTCCACTCGATGGTTTTTCCCTGGCTCAACCACCAAACCGACGTCGTAGATGGGATGCACCTCCCGTGCACCCCGTCCACCGACACGTGCCCCCAAGTCCACGACTTAGGCAACACATGACCGCACTTCTTCACTTGTTGTCGTCACAGGCTGCCAGCCACCATAGCTGATCCTCGAGCCCTCTGGTCCCTCAGTCCAAGCCTCACGTCCGCCCTTCACTGGTCTGGTACATCGGCATGGCACGTCCGCCGCACGGCACGCCCATCCTTCACCACTTCCAGTCTGTTGGCACGACACGGCTCTACTTGACCTTCACCTCGCCTTTGATCACTACATCCGGGCTCGACACCTGCACAACACAAGCCAAAGAACATGTGCATCATCCCAGTTGACAATCACTCATCACTCAGAGACCCGACATACACCCATGTATCCGCAATCTCCCCCTTGATGAGTGCATTGTCAACTACCAACATAAATCATAATAGTAGCAGAAGAAGGAAGAAGGAGAAGGAGAGAGAACTCGACCAAATGACCCAAAAGCCTAGCAAAAGCCGAAGAAAGTCAAGTGGAAAGAGCAAAGACAACTTGGTTCCCAAAGACATGGGCAACGGCTCGACGCAACCAAGCAAAGCAAAGCTAGCGCTCAAGAAGAGGTAGAACAGGCTCAACACTGCTAGCAAATATCAATTGGAAAATCGAGGCAAAATGCTAGTCCCTCAAGAAAGAGGCACAGAGGCTCAACACAACTAGCACGAAAGCACGAAAGCTCGACACCAATGTCATTCTGTCGATGGAAAACAGCAAAAAAACTCCCCCTCAAATAGTGCAAAGCAACCAGGAAGACATGATTTCACCCCAAATCCTCCAAAATTCTCCCCCTTAGTTGAAAATGCACTAATCAAGACCAATGCTCCCCAAATTCTCCCCCTGGGAAGATGCACCATCAAGAAGTGTCAACAACCCGAAATCTCCCCTTCCAAAATGCATATGAGTCAGAAATGCAAGTTAGGAGCTTCAGGAGTATACTCGAAAGAGTGCAAGGATGTTCTACGGAGTTTGGATCCGATGATGCAGAAAGTGCACAGAATGCTAGCAAAGGCTCAAAATGATCACTGAATATGAAATATGAACATGTGAGCAGTTTGTAGCCAAAAAAGTATTCACCATCAAAATAGCACAAGACATGTATAGACAGGAAGTCAAATGTGCTAAGCATATATACCAAGTGAACTACCCCTAGCATAGTTCAGACATCATGCTGATACCAATTTAGGCATTTACTTGTGATTTCAAATTTTAATCGGAGTTTGCAGCGGTGAAATTACACAAGTTCAGAAAACAGCATGTGACTGCGAGAGGTTGAATGCTTGTTATTGCCTAACTTTCCAACTGTGCGAAGCCTATGCAGAAGCAATCAGAAGCTTAAAGCAGCAGTTTCGGTCTTACACTACACAGCTCAAGTTTAACCCAAATGTGCAATGGGAAATAGCCTCAAACCTGTGAGGTGCTAACAAGCAAACCCATCTCGATCTTTTCAATTTATTTAACTTGGTTCAGATTTTAAGCAGCATATGAATCTACCAAGCAAGTGAATGACTCAACACTAGAGACATAGCAGCCTAGCATATATGAAAAGCAGGAATGACCTCAACATATCCTACACATGCTAGTTGCATATCTTAATGGTGAACATTTTCAAATTTTAAGTTCATTATCAAGTTCACCATTCAGAAATAGCTCAGCTCATAGAATGTATCAGTGATCAGAAAGAGCATAAGCTATAGCATCTATATAAAGCATCAGAGCAAAGCCTACACAGAGCATAATTACATTCTTCAGACTATATTCATGAAGCTCTGAATTTAAAAGCGTATGCTGAAATGCAAAAGAAAGACAAAGACAAACGAAAAAGAGTCAGTCAAAACCAAGATGTTTCCCCCATCTAAAAGGGAAACACACACCAAGCTCACCTCTCAACCTATTAAAGGTTGATTGGTCCAAAGGCTTAGTAAAAATATCAGCAAGCTGATGATGAGTATCGACATGGCGAAGGTCGATATCACCCTTCTCATAGTGGTCTCGCAGAAAATGAAAGCGCACATCAATGTGTTTGGTCTTCGAGTGAAACACGGGGTTCTTAGCAACGCTAATCGCACTCGTGCTGTCACAAAGCAATGGAACACGAGAAAAGCTCAGACCGAAATCATGCAAAGTGGCCATCACCTAGAGTAACTGGGAACAACAGTTAGCCGCAGCAACATACTCAGCCTCCGTGGTAGACTGGGTGACACTAGACTGCTTGCGAGAAGACCACGATACAAGAGAAGATCCAATAAACTGACTAGTCCTAGAAGTGGACTTGCGATCAATATGGCAACCAGCAAAATCGGCATCGGAATAACCGCAAAGGGAGAGGTTGGAGGAAGCAGAATACCAAATCCCGAACTTTGGAGAGAAGGATAAGTACCTCATAATCCGCTTGACTGCCTGACGGTGCGAAGTGCGCGGCGAAGACTGAAAACGCACGCACAGACACACCGCGAACTGGATGTCCGGGTGTGTCGCCGTCAGGTACAGCAGCGACCCGATCATACTCCGGTACTCCTTCTGGTCCACCGCTTCTCCTTCCTTGTCCGCATCCTGGGCCGTCGTGGTCGCCATGGGTGTTGGAAGAGGCTTGGCCTCACCCATGTCGAACTTCTTCAGGACATCTCTGGTGTACTTGCCCTGGTGCACGAACGTTCCTTCCCGGATTTGCTTGATTTGCAACCCGAGGAAAAACATCAACTCGCCCATCATGCTCATCTTGAACTCCCTACTCATAGTATCTGCGAACTTGGCTACCAAAGCGTGAGAAGAACCACCGAAAATGATATCATCCACATAAATTTGGACCAAGAGAGTATCAGTGCCTTGCTTGAGGAGAAAGAGCGTCTTATCTACACATCCCATTTTGAAACCGTTAGCAAGCAAAAAGGTTTTTAACCTATCATACCAGGCTCTAGGGGCTTGTTTCAAACCATACAAAGCTTTGTGAAGTTTAAAAACATGGTTTGGAAACTTGGGATTTTCAAAACCGGGAGGTTGTCTAACATACACCTCCTCTTCTATGTAGCCGTTTAGGAAGGCGCTCTTGACATCCATTTGAAAAAGTTTGAAACCTTTGGATGCAGCAAAAGCCAAGAGAATCCTAATTGCCTCCAAACGAGCTACAGGAGCAAAAGTCTCCTCATAGTCTATCCCCTCCTTCTGACTATATCCCTAGACTATGAGTCTGGCCTTGTTTCTCACAACATGGCCATCTTCTCCCTGTTTGTTTTTGAAAACCCATTTTGTCCCAATTGGATGACACTCAGAAGGTGGAGACACTAGAACCCAAACCCGATTTCTCTCAAAGTTCTCAAGCTCCTCATGCATGGCATTGACCCAATCAGGATCTGTCAAAGCGTGTCCAACATCCCGGGGTTCAAAATCAGCAGCAAAAGCAGAATGAACAAAGTGAGAGATTTGCCTTGACCGGGTGACGCGTTCATCGATGCTGCCGATCATCTGTTGAGGCGGGTGCTGGCGCTGAATGTGTCGTGGCGCCTCCCTAGCCGAAGTGGCCTCCCCCTCAATAGCAGCTGGTGCCTCCTCGGGTACAAAGGGTACCGCTCGAGGTGGCACGTCCCATGGCCCCCATGAGGAAGAAGTGTCAGGGCCGTGAGTCATCGTAGAAGCCGCTCTTGGCGGCACAGCAGGTGGAGGAGGAGGTGCTGGGTCATCTATCCCTTCAACACCTTCTTCTTCATCATCGAAAAGAGGTTCGCCAACCTCATGATCACATGCACGCTCAAAACGAGAAGAAGGACAAACCATGGTCTCGTCGAAGGTGACATCGGATGTCTCCATGACTCGTTTAGTGTCGAGGTTAAGTACACGATAAGCTCGAGTATGAGTGCCATAACCCAAAAACACACAGTCGGAAGAACGAGACTCAAACTTGTCCAAGTTGCCCTTTTTGAGTATAAAACAGTGGCAACCAAAAACACGAAAGTAACTCACTTTGGGCTGTCTCCCAAAACGCAACTCATAAGAAGTCTTCTTCAAGAAAGCTCTCAGAAAAATGCGATTGGAAATGTAGCAAGCAGTGCTCATAGCTTCGGCCCAATATCGCCTAGGAGTCCTATGCTCATCGAGCATCATCCTAGCCATCTCTACAAGGGTCTGATTCTTCCTCTCCACAACACCATTCTGAGGCGGTGTGTAGGGGGAGAAAACTGATGCTCTAAACCCAAAGAGTTACAAAACTTCTCAAAATCCGAATTCTTGAATTCGGTACCATTATCACTCCGAATTGCTCGCATAGAGTTCAAAGGGAACTCATTCTGAAGACGCAAAATCATATTGCAAGCAAGGGAGAAAGTCTCGGTCTTCTCAGCTAAAAAGAAGACCCATGAATATCTCGAAAAATCGTCGACAACAACAAGCACATACCACTTCCCCCCAACCGAGCTCACCCGAGCCAGACCAACAAGGTCCATGTGCAAAAGCTCTCCAGGGCGCTTGGTCATGACCTGAGTCACTGGATGGTGGGGAGCGACAACCATCTTCCCATGTCTACAAGAATGGCAAACAAGATCCTTCTCCATGGATAACTTGGGCAATCCTCGGATTAAGCCAAGTGAACTCAGCCTTGCAAGCAAGTCGAAGCTCAAATGACCAAGTCTCCTATGCCACTTCCAAAGATCAGAGGAGGAAGGTCCAGCCAAAAGACAACGAGAAATTCCGAACGACTCCGAGAAATCCGCACAAAAGACTTTTCAAAAGGGCGAAATCACACAAACAAGATTGCCCTGAGGATCCAAAATGTGACTGAGATTCGGTTTAAAACGAATCTCATAGTCATCATCAAAAAGTTGCGAAACAGAAAGAAGGTTAAAATGCAAGTTAAAAACAAGAGCAACATCGCGCAACACAAAGTGCTCATTAACTCACACAGACCCATGAGACAACACCTTATCTTTGCTGTTGTCGCCGAAGGTTATGTACTCCTTTCCGGCGACCGGACTAAGACTGGAGAACCACTTGGCGTTTCCGGTCATGTGCCTCAAACACCCGGAATCCACCAACCAAACGTTCTCCAATCGTTTTACCTACATCAATAAAAAGACATAGGTTGAGCATACGGGCCAACACTGGGGTTAGTAAAGTAAGGGGAATACCAGTGTTGGGCCGACTGCTCAAAAGAATGGTTAGCAAAAAAACCATTCCTAGCACGTCTACGAGAGGAGCGATCACCACGTAGAGGAAAACGTGGTCCGCTAAGGGAGGAGCGTCCATCGCGATACTCAAAACGCGGTGGGGGAAAACGCTCAACAACAAAGCCTCCGCCACGGGGTCCATAGCCTACAACTGCAGGCTCCCGCCGGGCACGCTCTCTACGAGGCCTACGCCTAGGGACTTGAGGCTCAACACCTCTAGGCCTAGCGTCTCTCCTCGGAGCTCTCTCCTGCCTAGGCCTGGCAACTTGTGGTTCTGGACCTCTAGGCCTAGCAGCACGTCTCGGGGCTCTCCTCTGAACGTTCGGCACATGTACATCATGGAAAGGATGGTACATGTCCGGGTTGTTCATCTCCCGAGCACGGCGCGCCTCTCGCTTGCGCCTAAAGCAGAACTCACCTAAGTGTCCATCTCTCCCACAAAACTCACAGTGGTACCTCACCGCTCTCAAAGGGGGTTGTTGGTACTCACGGGTGTGGGTGTGTGTTGACACTCCTTAATGGATTCACTCTAAGAATGAGTCACATAAAATAATAAACTAGTGAAAGCACAAAAGAGTGTATGGGACATTACTAACTCCACTTAACGTCAAGTTGTCATTCCCAACATGAAGCTAGAGATGTAATTATATCAGAGCACTGAATTAAGAGATAGATATTTACCCGCAAGCGCACAGATAAACATACCCGTTGTAGAGCATTTCACCCAAGTTAGTCTCAGGTATCGTTATTTATATTGAGCCTAGAGACTAATCAATTCAAGGTGTGATAGTATTGAAAGAACTTAACAGCATCTATCATGGCACACATTAATAATAAGATTGATAACACACTATTACCATGAACAGGAATCAGGTACAGAGTAAATGATATAATAGATAAAGGATAACAGAGATCAGATCAATCAAGGATATACTTAGAACAGTACTGCCTAACAAGATGATGATTAGAATAGGTATTAATAAGAAACATTCCTAAGTTATTCTAATTATAAGTCATAGCATACATTGATTAGTGCAATTACATTTAGCAATCATAGACTAGGTCACATCATATTTATAATCAAGAGGCAACTCCATAGCTAAGGTGTTAAGCTTATTAACCCTTAAACCATGAGTTAACTGAGCCATACCGAACACTATATTCGGGAGGTGGAATACAGAGGACTCAACAGGTCTGTCACACCTATGATCTACCACTCTATCCGGAACATAGGACGTATTCGCAGATAAATAATGTATAAGCACCACGCCTACACAGCATCTATCACTCACTCGTTGTACTTTAAGATGAGCGCTATACGAACATGAGTATAAACATAAAGATGAACTATCTATGCCAACTATATAATCAAAGCAAACTATAAGCATTATAACTAAGAATATAATCATTGATGTCTTAATCATATCAAATGTATTGCTATCTAGAACACAATAATGAATAATAAGGTGAATTAGATCATCGATAAGAACTAAAGTACGAACTAGAACATGAACTAGAACAAGATTATGAACTAGATGATGAACTAGACGATGAACATGAACTAGATGATGAACTAGAACATAAACAATGAAGAACAATGATGAACTAGAAGAGCAATTATGAATTAGATCCATAATGTTAATACAAGAGAGAAGATCTTGGGTTTACCGAGCCTTCTCGTGACTAGATCAGGAATCCGAGCGAAGCTTGCCTCCTCTAATCCTATTCTATCTACTATTCTAGGTGGATGAAGTTCTGAAGCCTCCGATTGATCTCCTTCTGGTGAATTGTCTGAAACCCTAATTGCCTGGTTGTTCTGTTGCTTGATTGCTCTGGAGAGGGGGGTAAGTGGTCTGTTTATATAGCCCTGGGCGATGAACCGTGGCCCTTGGATCAAACCGACTTGGGGTACGGTCGAGATGCATCCTGGGAGTCGGTTGAGGTAGCTTGCAGAGGACGGAGCCCAGTGGGCCCAGGGGCCGACCGGTCGGTCTCCTGGTGGGACCGGTCGGTCCCACCAGTCGGCCTCTGGTGGTGATCTTCGTCGTGGTGTCTTCTTACGTCCCCTGGAGTCTTCTAGAAGTATCCCGACGTGGCGGTTACGTTATCTCCCGTCGGTTTCCTTCTATGGGAAGCTATCAATGCTGATTTTCTGGTTTAGTCCCTGCAGAATCATAACTCACCAAAACTCATGGAATATTGTCAGTTGAATCCCTAAATCTTTGTTGGTGATCATATTCTTGCCCTTTTCATGTTTATTTATCTCTTAATTATGATAGTTAACCAGTGTCAACAACTCCCCCAAGCTTACCTTTTGCTAGTCCCTTAGCAAATATTCATGATAAATCTAGAACTGTTACTATGCCTCACAAATAAAAATCTTTCTTGGTTTAGAGTTAATTATTCTGACTTTCTCATATTACCTTTAACCATGGAGCTTTTGCCTTTACCTGGATCTTTAAACAATTGAAAGATAGAACAATCAAGTTAAGCACTGTATCTCTAACTCTTTGATCAACCTTCACTCTGGAGTTTTTGTATATTTTCGAAATAAAACTCAGAGATTCCTTTGTATGATACTCTCAAATCGCTCTTTTATATTTTATGATTCCTCACTGATGCACTTTTCCTTCCTTCTTTGGATATATATACATGGAGCTTTAAGAAGTGTAAAGCATATCTTACTAAGTCAAAGTTCAAAGTTTAGGAAGAAAGATGTCATACTCATAGATCAAGACTTTAGAACATTTGAAATTTGTCATCTCTTGCTGGCATATTGTAATTAGAGGAACCATGGGCGATCATTCTTTTTCTCATACTTTTATCATAACTCTTTTTTTTCTCTTTTCTTTTTCTTTTTGAGGTAGTCGGACACTTGTCCCTTTTTATTTCCTCCTTTTCTATTTTTGCATAGCCCATGCCTCTAACACAATACTACTTCAGAAGAGTGAATCTTTTAATAAAACATTCTTGATCTCTAGAGCATGATAAATTTCTCAACCATAACTTAAAACTTAGAACAAAGCAAGTAGCCTTATCTAAAAATCATATTAATGGCTCTAGGTAGGAATTCATGTTATGTCATACAGGATCTCATCATGTGTTTTTAATCTTTTCAAAAAGTAAATCTCCAGAACTCTAGCATCTCTAGGAATTAGATAAACAGCAGCTCAAACCTTTTTATATCATATCTCACAATTATCTAGACTTTGGATCAAGCATTTGCCATCCACAGGTTTTAGGTTCAGAGTTTATTCAGAACAACTTTGTCTAAAACTCAAGAATATTTAGGTTTAAACATTAAGTACTTAAAAAGGCAGAGTAAAAATTTCATCATTTAATATGGGCATAAATAGGTTCTTATCCACCTAGACATTTATTTATTATATAATATCTTTATTTGGTTTTATAATAGTATTTTATCTTCTCTATATTTATTGATTTAATCTAACTAGATTGGACTAATATAAAAACAGTGATACTTATCGTGATAACTGAGGGTGCTCTCCCCCAAGCTGGATCTTGACTTATACTTTTCCTCAGAAGTCGAGTAGACTGATAATGAATTCTTGAGTCCTTCTCTTCTTCTCTTCCTGCTGAATTCAAAGATAGACAACACAACTAGTGGAACTTGATTAAGCGTTAGTGATAAGTATTCCTCCATGTGTCCAGTTGTCTTAAAACTCTTAAGATTATATATGTTCTTTCTTTCCACTAAGCAGAGTTCAGCAACGTTTCTATAGTGTCTCTTTAGATTTTATGGTGAGCCTTCATGTGCCCACATATTTTTATCTTTTTCTTTTTAGGGTGAGCCTTCATGTGCTCACATATTTTTGGTGTTTTGAATTTATTTATGAAAAACTTAAAAGGATAGAGATACTTATATGGATACATGGGGGTGCCTTCCCCCAAGCTGAATGTTGTCGTAGTCACTTTGTAATGTAGCAGACTGACAGTGGATATGTCCTTCCTCTATTGGAGCTTTGATTGATGTTGATATTGTTGGAATAGTGCTCAAACAGTGGATGGAACATTTACTTGTTCGTCAGCTTTTCTTGATCTTTCAAATCCTGTGAAACTCAAATAGACAGCAAAACTTGTGGAACATATTAAGTATTAGTGGTTGTTGACCACTCAAACCTTAGGTGTCTAGAATTTCAGTAAGATCTCTTTCTCAATATTTTATTTTTAATAATTTTATGCTACAGGATGCAATACAGAAGTAAATATGCAAATGTATATCTATATATATATTTTTGTATTATTATTTTTATGCCTCCACAGAAAGTATATTACTCTCATGGGGCTTAGAGTATCCATATTTTTTTATTTTGTTTTCTGATGCAAAAATGCTTAAGCAGTAAATATGATGCTAATGGAAGATGATCATGCTTTATCTAATTATGCAGTGATAAATTTAATGCTAATGATTTATGGATAACTACCGAGTTACCTTCCGGCGAGGATTCGACATTTATAGTCTATTGAACAAGACTCCTTGTACGCTCTTTATTCTTTCTTAGGTGCATCAGCAGATCCTGAGGAGGACCTTGTGAAAGGTCCTAGTTTGGTTTTGGTAATTGAGTGACAACTTAGGTGGACTAATATGTGTTTGAAGTGAATTACACAGGTGATTAGTCCATAGGTGATCATGTGTGAGCAACATATGCCATAGAGGTGAAATGGTTTGGAAGATTTTGCAAGGCTCACACATGTGAAGAAGGAGCTTAATGCACATGAAACATGACATGTGGTCATGTGGCTAAGATGGTGAAGATCAAGGCAAGACTTGGCTTGATGGACCGGTTGCAAAGGTGAAGGGCAAGTTGGAGGCTTTGAAGCCATTGGTACCGAGTGTCGGGAGGCTTAAGCAAGACTTGGCGCTGAAGGACCGAAGCGATGGTGAAGAGCAAGTGATGTCAAGATCGATGGACCATGGAGGCCATGTGATGATATGAAGTGGATCATATCATTTGATGAAGAGGTTGGTGCATGTGTTGCATCAACACATGGAGGAGATGGAATGGAATGCGCAAGGCAAAGGTATACTTATAGGGCATTTCATTTCACCGGTCATAGGTGTGTAGAGAAGATTATAACCGGGTTTAGGATAGATGGCCGTACTATTAAGAGGAGCAAACTTGTTTGCATATCGGTCATCTAGTGCCACTTGAGCGATCTAACTTTGCGATGTTACTAAGATCGAGTGGCGTTATGAGTGAAAGAGAAAACCCTTTGAAAATGATTGTGAAAATGCTAACACACATGCACATGTTGTTGTACACTTGGTGGTGTTGGCACATTTGCAAAGGAGAAGTTGTTGGAGTTAATTTGGATCAACACAGAGAAGAAAAGGGAAGTTTTCTGAGCATGGTCGGTAGTACCGCCCATGGGTGCTGCGTGCAACCTTCTCTGTGTTGGGGCTGATTGGGCCTGGCGGTAGTACCGCCATAACCTCGGTACTACCGCCCGCGGTGGTACCGACCAGAGGGTCGGTGGTACCGTGGCCTTGAAGGGTTTTGCAGGCTCTCTGTGTTGAGCTGAGTTTGGCCTGCCGGTAGTACCGCCATAGAGTCGGTACTACCGACCGTTGGAGGTTTCGAGGTGTGAGGAGTTTGGAGGCTCTCTGGAAGTGGCTAGTTTTGGCCTGTCGGTAGTACCGCCATAAGGGCCGGTACTACCGACCGTTGATGTGTCCGAGGCCTGGAGTTCTGGGAGCTCTCTGTGTAGTCCCAGGATGACCTACCGGTAGTACCGCCATAGGGCCGGTAGTACCAGGCTCGGTAGTATCGACCAGGGGGTCGGTAGTACCATGGTATGGAGGAGTTTTGGATGCTCTCAGTGTAGATCCAATGTTGGCCTGTCGGTAGTACCGCCATAGGGCCGGTACTACCGACCTTTGGAAGATCCGAAGGCGAAGGAGTTCGGGGCTCTCTGTATAGTCCCCAGTTTGGCCTATCGGTAGTACCGCCATAGGGCCGGTACTACCGACCATCGGTGGTACCGACCAGGAGTCGGTTGTTCGTTTTGGTCAACGCGCCGTGTGTAACGGCTAGTTCTGACACTGTCGGTACTACCACCCAGGGGGGTCGGTACTACCGACCGAAGCGCAGAAAAGGGGAAACGGCTAGTTGGCTGCTCCCCTCTATAAATAGGGGTGGAGGCCGGCTATGGGCCGGTTGCGGAAGCACTCCAAAGCCTTGGTGGCTTGTGTGGATGTGCTTGTGAGCCCTCTAACACACATATGCTTTAGTGCTTATCCGATTGTGTGAGAGAGCGATCCTAGTGCGTTGCTTTGAGAGATAGCATCGAGTGGCACTAGGTGTTCGAGTTGCAAGCCGGTGGTGCTTATTACTCTTGGAGGTTGCCACCTCCTAGACGGCTTGGTGCGTGTCTCCGTCGTGAAGCCCGCGTGAAGATTGTGCGTGGCTCCGGAGAAGCTTTGTGAGGGGCATTGTGCTCGCCCCGCGGGAGATCGCGAAGAGCAACTCTAGTGGAAAGAGGCGTGAAGAGCGCCAAGTGGTCCGGCCGGATCAAAAGCTAGAGCTCTTGGTGAGCACTCCATCGTGGAGAGGTTGGCTTAGTGTCACCACTAGCGAGAGGATCGGCGGCAACCTTGGGCTTGCTTCAACGGGGACTAGCTTGGTGGCAACCAAGTGAACCTCGGGATAAAATCTTGTGTCCCCGTCCCTTGTTGCTCTTATTATTCTTGTTTCCTTGCATATTACGCTTGTTCTTGTGTTCTTCGTGTTCTTCCTCCCTCTATCACTCTATCTTAGGTTGGGAAGGCTCGATCCACATTTTGGCAAGGAATCAAGACGTGGGGAAGCTACATTCGTCATCTACATCATCTAGGGAAGTGGGGTAATTGCTAGATCTGAGATTGCATCTCATCCCCTTCGATTTCGTAGCTTCCTGCAGGTGCTCGGTAGTACCGGCTTGGAAGCCCGGTAGTACCGGCATCAGTAGTACCGGCCCTACAGCTCGGTAGTACCGACTGCCTGCTGTTTGCACTAGCTTGTATTGCAATATTTATTCTTGTGCTAGTGTTTAGTTGCTTAGTTTGTGTAGCTAAGTTGAGCTCTCTAATTTGGCTTGGGTAGCCTTGTTATTGAGCATTGCTAGTGAGCTTAGGCTTTGTGCTTTGCTTGCTAGATTGCTTAGGAGCTCCCCCGTGCTTGAAGTACTAGTTGCATAGGCTTGTGTGACCTTGCTTCTAGAATTGGTTAGGTGAGCTCTAGCTAGCCCAACACCTTATTTGCATTGATTAGGATCTTTTGTAAGGTGTCATAGAGTATAGGTAGAGGGGTGTAGTCTTGGCTAGACCGATAGTTTTAATTCCGCATTTGTTTCGGTTAGCCGCTCCGCTGCGATTAAGTTTAATTTTTTAAAAAAGGACTATTCACCCCCCCCTCTAGTCCGCCATCTCGACCCCTTCACCTTGATGATTGCACATCAGTAGAACTCTCTTTCTTTCTCCATACTTGCTTGGCTGGTGGACTTGTCTCCTTTACTTCTTCGTCCTTCGTTTCCTCTAATGGGACATCTTCGCTTCTGGTGACTTCTCCTTCATAGTCAGCCCATCCATCCTTGATTTGTTGTCTCTTGTTGCGTTGGGATGTGCGGCGTCTCCTCCTTGAGTGATTCTTCTTTTCCTGTACATTAGTGGCATAACTATTGAAGTAACAGCGTACCTTTTCTCTAAAGAACTGGAAGTGGATCTCTCCGGATCTCATGTAGATGATGGTGCCAGTGGTGTTGAGGAAGGGTCTTCCTAGGATGATATGAACGTTATCTTCCTTTCCCATGTCTAGTACTACGAAGTCGGTGGGAATATAGTGGTCTTTAATTTGGATCATTACGTCCTTCACTACTCCCTCCGGAAATCGAAAAGATTGGTCCGCCATCTGCAGCTCTACATATGTCGAATACATAGGTCTATTCTTATATAATTGTTCATACGTTACCTTAGGCATTATATTGACACTTGAGCCAATGTCGTAGAACGTCTTGTGGAATGTACTTCCTTCGATCTTGCAATCGATGGTGGGTACACCTGGGTCATCTTTCTTGGCGAGGAATGGTGATGCAAGAAGATGGTTGTATTCTGCTTGAGCAGAGTTGACCATCCATACTGTTTCTTGATGTGGTTGTGTAGTCTTGTTCCTCCTTCTTCTGTTTCTATTCTTCTTCCTTGATGATATGATGTTTGCATCTTCGTAGGGCATCTGAGGGTGGACTTTGGTAGTAAGTGCATGGCTCTTGAAGCTGAATCTTTCTTTGTTGCCTGTGATTGTGAAATAGATCTTGGCGCTGTCCGTATAGATGATAGCTTTGGTTGAGCTTAGGAACGGGCGTCCAAGAATGATGGGTGCTCTTTCGTTTCCACCTGTTTCAATGATCATAAAGTCGGCACACACATACGAGCGTCCCACTCGTATACAGATGTCTTCTAGAATTCCCAATGGGTAGCACAGTGTCTGATCTGCAAGCTACAAACACATGGTTGTATATAATAGGGGTGCACCATGTATTTGTTCATATATTACCCTTGGCATAATGTTGACGCTTGCTCCAAGGTCATAGACTGCTTCTTCAAAACTGTGAGGTCCAATATGAATTGGAATCACAGGTCTTCCTGGATCTCCTTTCTTTGGGGCAATGGAGTCATCCATCCATTCCCTCGAAGGTCTGGGTATGAGGTGTCCTGCATCAAAGATGTCTACAAGATTTACAGTTTCTAGTTCTTTCGGATTTCCTGGAATCTTACCGTTTTCAGTCACAGGGACTGAAGCTGCTAACTGAGATAACTGAGATTCTATCATCTTATTAAAGCTATGTTGATTCTTTATGGCAGAGGTAAAGCTATCCATTCTAGTGTTAATATTTTCAAGTAATTTATCATTGAAAGCTATCTTCTTAGACATATTATCAATAATTTTATTTTGATTAGATATCATCTCTCTCAAAGGTGGTTGATTAATAGTATTACCTTGGTAGTTACCTGAGTAGTTACCTGAGTAATTAGGTCTTGATTGTTGGTTCCATCCTTGAGCTTGTTGAGGACAATAGTTGGTGTTGTTGTTGATGTACTTTGTATCCTCTTGAATCTCAGGGCAGTTGCTCCCTGAATGACCAGTGCCTCCACACTCTTCACATGTCATGCGAGATTCGTAGATTTGCTTGACGTCTTCTCTCTTGGGAGTGTGTTCATCAAACTTCTTCATGAGTAGGTCAAGTTTAGCAGACAACATGTCTACTTCCTTTAGTTGATGTATTCCTCCCCACTTGCATGGTTGAGAGCGTTCCTCATTCCATCCTTGGTTCGAGGCCATCTTCTCTATGAGTGTAGTTGCATTGTTGATTGTGAGTGATAAGAATGATCCTCCAGCAGCGGTAGCCAATTCTCCATCCCATGGTGAGGGCATTCTGATATGTAGTCTTGAAAGCGTTCCCAAGCTTCTGGGATTGATTCTTCATGTTGTTGTTGAAAAGTTGAAATCTTGGCACGGAGGGCATTCGTCTTGCCCACTGGAAAGAACTTTGCTAGGAAGGCGGTTGAACAGATCGCCCACGAGGTGTTTTTGTCTTTGTTGGCGTAGAACCATTGTTTTGCTTTTCCAAGAGTGAGAATGGGAACAAGCGAAGTAGAATGGCGTCCCTCTCGACTCCTCTAATGGTGAAAGTGCTGCAAATCTCCAGAAAATGTTGGAGATGAGCGCTTGCGTCTTCATGTGCCTTTCCGCAAAATTGATTAGCTTGCACCATGTTGATCAATGCTGGCTTGAGCTCAAATCCGTTTTCCCCTACATTGACTGTTGGTCCAGTCCTGATGTTGGCAGTGGTTGGTGCAGAGAACTCGCGGAGTGTCTTGTCGGCCATAGCGTCTAACACTGGTGTCAGGCTTCTTCTTATCTGGTTAACTTCTGGTAGTGGTGCTGAGGGCCTCTTGAGTTTGTGTCTAGTTTTCCTTAGTAAAGCTTCGGGATCCTCAGTGTAGTTGTTCGGAAGTTGGAAACCAGTCATACATTACCCTGCATAAAATAATAAAGATAAACAAGGCCAGGGTAAGTCTGCAAAAGTAAGTAATTAGTGCATTATCAAATGTGTGAAAATAAAATGATATGTTCTAGCTACCGTTCTAAATGCTGCTAATGAAATGTTCTTTCAGTATTCATAAAGATTATAATGAAAAACCCTAGGTATCATCCCTAGTTGAATTGATATGTGTCCCCGGCAACAGCGCTAGAAATGCTTGTCGACACTCCTTAATGGATTCGCTCTAAGAATGAGTCACATAAAATAATAAACTAGTGAAAGCACGAAAGAGTGTACGGGACATTACTAACTCCACTTAACGTCAAGTTGTCATTCCCAACATGAAGCTAGCAATGTAATTATATCAGAGCACTGAATTAAAAGATAGATATTTACTCGCAAGCGCACAGATAAACATACCCGTTGTAGAGCATTTCACCCAAGTTAGTCTCAGGTATCGTTATTTATATTTAGCCTAAAGACTAATCAATTCAAGGTGTGATAGTATTGAAAGAACTTAACAACATCTATCATGGCACACATTAATAATAAGATTGATAACACACTATTACCGTGAACAGGAATCAGGTACAGAGTAAATGATATAATAGATAAAGGATAACAGAGATCAGATCAATCAAGGATATACTTAGAACAGTACTGCCTAGCAAGATGATGATTAGAACAGGTATTAATAAGAAACATTCCTAAGTTATTCTAATTATAAGTCATAGCATACATTGATTAGTGCAATTAGATTTAGCAATCAAAGACTAGGTCACATCATATTTATAATCAAGAGGCAACTCCATAGCTAAGGTGTTAAGCTTATTAACCCTTAAACCATGAGTTAACTGAGCCATACCGAATACTATATTCGGGAGGTGGAATACAGAGGACTCAACAGGTCTGTCACACCTGCGATCTACCACTCTATCCGGAACATAGGACGTATTCACAGATAAATAATGTATAAGCACCACGCCTACACAGCATCTATCACCCACCCATTGTACTTTAAGATGAGCGCTATACGAACATGAGTATAAACATAAAGATGAACTATCTATGCCAACTATATAATCAAAGCAAACTATAAGCATTATAACTAAGAATATAATCATTGATGTCTTAATCATATCAAATGTATTGCTATCTAGAACACAATAATGAATAATAAGGTGAATTAGATCATCGATAAGAACTAAAGTACGAACTAGAACATGAACTAGAACAAGATTATGAACTAGATGATGAACTAGACGATGAACATGAACTAGATGATGAACTAGAACATAAACAATGAAGAACAATGATGAACTAGAAGAGCAATTATGAATTAGATCCATAATGTTAATACAAGAGAGAAGATCTTGGGTTTACCGAGCCTTCTCGTGACTAGATCAGGAATCCGAGCGAAGCTTGCCTCCTCTAATCCTATTCTATCTACTATTCTAGGTGGATGAAGTTCTGAAGCCTCCGATTGATCTCCTTCTGGTGAATTGTCTGAAACCCTAATTGCCTGGTTGTTCTGTTGCTTGATTGCTCTGGAGAGGGGGGTCAGGGGTCTGTTTATATAGCCCTGGGCGATGAACCGTGGCCCTTGGATCAAACCGACTTGGGGTACGGTCGAGATGCATCCTAGGAGTCAGTTGAGGTAGCTTGCAGAGGACAGAGCCCAGTGGGCCCAGGGGCCGACCGGTCGGTCTCCTGGTGGGACCGGTCGGTCCCACCAGTCGGCCTCTGGTGGTGATCTTCGTCGTGGTGTCTTCTTACGTCCCCTGGAGTCTTCTAGAAGTATCCCGACGTGGCGGTTACGTTATCTCCCGTCGGTTTCCTTCTATGGGAAGCTATCGATGCTGATTTCCTGGTTTAGTCCCTGCAGAATCATAACTCACCAAAACTCATAGAATATTGTCAGTTGAATCCCTAAATCTTTGTTGGTGATCATATTCTTGCCCTTTTCATGTTTATTTATCTCTTAATTATGATAGTTAACCAGTGTCAATAGTGTGGATCACCTTGCCCTTCTGTGGCAACTCCTCGCGAATAGGTGGCATTGTGTCCAGCTTGTTCTTTAGGTGATTGGGTTTGGGAGCCCACTGTTGGTTCTTGGGTGGAGCTTTCGGAGGCTCAACAAAGACCCCATCCTTGGTGTTAGGCTTGAGGGGCTCTTTGGGTGGAAGCTTGGTAAGTTTGGGAGAAGTGGTGGAGTTGGGCTTCTCACTCGGGTTTAGACCACTCGACTCTCCAATCTTCCCAAAAGTAGAAAGATCAACACCCTGAGCGAAACCTATACCAGGACCTCCAGCAGCTCGCTTGAATTGGGAGATCATCATCCCGAGCTGTGGCTCACCACAAGATACCCATGACAAGATGGTCCGAAGGTATGTGTTTTCCTCCTCGGTTTGCATCTTGTCATGCTTCACGTTGGCTATCTCGATCTCCAAACCCTCGCACAAAGCGCACCTAATCACACAAGTGCTACCCGAACTGGCCTCCTCAAGAGACACAATCTTGGCATTCTTCTCTGCCAACTCGGATTGCAAGACAGGACAAGTCTTGCACGCACCCAACAATGAAGGTCTAGCCTTTAGCTCATCCACCTCTCCTACCAACGCAACATACTTGCTCCTCAAAGTGAGAAGGTCAGTCATGTGCGTGGTGCACGCCTCACACTCCTCCTCATTTGTGACAACCATGGTGAACTTGACTGAATCAAGCTCCTTCACCGTATCCTCCCACTTCTGCCTAAACTCCTTGCGCTCTCTAGCGGCACGCCTAAGCAACTTGTCCTGACTAAGGAGCGCGGCAGTAAGCTTCTCAACCTCGGCAGAGAGATCATCGTAGGTGAGAGATACCTGGGAGGTGTCATCGTCATCGTCGTTGTTTCGAGGAGAGTTCACCAGCTCGCCATCGAGCACCATGGTGCAGAGGCCGTCATCGTCGGCGAAGAAGCAGAGGCCGTTCAGCTTGTCCTCGACCCTCTTCTTCTTCTCGGACTCGTCGTCGCTTGAGCAAGCGGAGTTGTCATCCGAGCCGTCGACGTCGCTGAGTGTGGCGAAGAACGCACGCTGCTCAGCTTGGGCCTTCTCCAAGTACTTGGTCTTGATGTACTCCTTGTCCAAGCCGCCCCTCCGCTTGTGCCTCGCGGGGACGTACTTCTCCTTGCGCTTGCCGGAGTCATACTTGTGCCCATGGTCCGCCTTGCCGAAAGTCTACTTGTTCTTCTTCAGGCAATTGGCGATGAAGTGGTTGGGGTCGCCGCACTCGTAGCATCCCGAGCGTCCTCCTCCGCGGCGATGGTTCATGCGGTTGTTGTGAAACCGAGAGAACCAGTTGGCGAGCATTGCCAACTCGTCATCCCCGAAAGCCTCCAGCTGGTCCTCTGTAACAGAAAACAGAGAAGAGAGTGCAAAACCTCCAGAGGGGTTAGCAGAAGAGCCAGAAACCAAAGCCATTGACGAGCCAGAAGGATTTTCATAAGAAGCCCTCGCCATGGCGTCAATCTCACTGGACTTGAGCTTACTAAAGAGCTCGTCGCACGTGAGAGTCTCATAGTTCGGCGATTCGATGATCGCTTGAACTTTGGAGTCCCACACCGATCGATCAAGAGTGTGCAAAAGCTTCAAAGCTCTCTCATGATCATCTAAAGGCAACAGCTCCTTGTTAGCCCTCATCCTGTTGACAATCACCTGAAAGTGAGCGAATAAACTTTCTATGCTCTCGCCAGGCATATGTTGAAAGTTCTCACACTCACGCTTGAACGACTCGTAGAGACGGGTTTTGACTTGAGAGGTTCCCTCATGGAAACACATGAGGTAGCCCAAATCTCCCGAGCCGTAGCGAGGTGAGAAATGCGATCAAACTCACTCATGCTCAAGCTTGAGAAAAGAGTATTACGGGCTCGGCTATTGGCATTGTGATCATCGATCTGACGCTGAGTCACACGAGCAGCCAAGACCACGTAATCTGCAGAGTTGCAAATATCCCAGATGGAAGCACCCATACTCTGCAAAAAGGCCGACATGCGTATCTTCCAATACGCATAGTTCGTCCCATCGAAAAATGACAGTTTGCCACGCCGCGATCCATGTCGCCTTCTGTGGATCTGGAACCGATTAAGGTGGAAGATCCTTAACCTGCTCCGATACCAATTGAAGGACTGAGAATGCTACCAGAAAGCGACCAGAGGGGGGGTGAATGGGAGCTCCAAATTTTCCTTTCGGAAACTTGTAACCACTATCCCAAGAATCGACCCCAAAAGCAAACCCTAGAGCTTGCTAGTGTCCACGACCCTAGATGTAGGGTGGATGCTTCCAAGAAGCACAACGGAACACTACACAACTCCAGAAACTCAACACAAAAGACAGAAATCGAATCCGACCAAGAACGAGTCAACCACGAACGTAAACGCGCTGAGACAGCACTGACCGGTCTACCTGCGTCCGATCAATGAGGACCGGACGCGTCCGGTCGTGCAAAAGTGAATTTCGGACCTTACTGTGTTGGACCGGACGCACTGTCTGCTAGCGTCCCCTAGCGTCCGGTCACAAGTGCCAAACTCTGATGAACAGTGCAACCGTTGAGTTCGGTCACACCAGGGAGCTAGCATCCGATCAAAAGGAAGATGAATTCGCTGAGCGTTCAACGACCGGATGCACGGAGTCAGCGTCCGGTCACCCCGTGCCCACCGTCCGGTCACTCCGCGACTGCACTGTTCGTCCACCGATTTGAATCAAACTCTCCCAAAACGAAACCTCTAGGGTTCAAACTTGGAGAGATGAATCACAAGGAGTATAGTGAGCTATCTCTAAGAGATCATGGCTCGAATCTATCTCCAAACCGATGAATCGAAGAATTTCGGGGGAAGGGAGAAAATTTGACCCGAAACGAAAATCGATCAATCTCCTAGACCGTGAGGTTAGAGTTGAATTCCTTCGGTTGAAAGAAGTGCCTCACGATCTAGAACAACTTGGTTCAAACGGATTTGCAAAAGATGAACCGAGCAAAGGGATCAAGCGACGGGAAAAACGTGGAGAAAAAGGATTCCGCGAAGAACACGAACAAAACGCGAATCACAACCACAAATTTGCAACCGTGTGGCTACCACACGCTACAACACTGAGATTACGGTCTCACTTCCTCAAAATCTCACGAACACAGAGGTATTGTTCTCAACTCTGTGGATCTCAGGTTCACTATAGCAGGGGAGTGGGAGAGCACGAAACCCTAGCTATGAAAGAGCAAATGACTGAGATGGGAAGGGAGGAGGGTGTCTCCCTCTATTTAACCTAATTGTATTTCCTACTCTACCCCTCTCTAATTATAGAATGAACCAGCTAAACCCTAGGGTTATTCTGGACCAACTCGGTGGTAGGTGTATCCGACGGCCACGCCCACACAAGTCGTAGTGTTGCCTCAACGCAACCTCCCGATTGCCGCCACGTGCCGTCCCTCGCTCTGCACCCCCGGTTTTGAGGCCCAAACCGGGAAACCTGCCTTTTCCAGCAACCCCCGGTTTTGAGGCCCAAATCGGGAAACCAGCCCACCAGCCTGAGTTTTGAGGCCCAAACTCAGCAAACCCGCAGCACCCAGGTCTTGAGGCCCAAACCTGGAAATCGTCCTCAGCCCGAGTTTTGAGGCCAAACTCAGAAACCCTCAGCCCGAGTTTTGAGGCCAAACTCGGCAAACCATCAGCCCAAGTTTTGTGGCCAAACTTGGAAACCATCCGCACCCTAGGTTTTGAGGCCCAAACCTGGAAACCGTCCACTCGATGGTTTTTCCCTGGCTCAACCACCAAACCGACGTCGTAGATGGGATGCACCTCCCGTGCACCCCGTCCACCAACACGTGCCCCCAAGTCCACGACTTAGGCAACACATGACCGCACTTCTTCACTTGTTGTCGTCACAGGCTGCCAGCCACCACAGCTAATCCTCGGGCCCTCTGGTCCCTCAGTCCAAGCCTCACGTCCGCCCTTCACTGGTCTGGTACATCGGCATGGCATGTCCGCCGCACGGCATGTCCATCCTTCACCACTTCCAGTCCGTCGGCACGACACGTCTCTACTTGACCTTCACCTTGCCTTTGATCACTGCATCCGGGCTCGACACCTGCACAACACAAGCCAAAGAGCATGCGCATCATCCCAGTTGACAATCACTCATCACTCAGAGACCCGGCATACACCCATGTATCCACACTGTTGCCTTTCGATGATCATGAGAGGGCTTTGAAGCTTTTGCATACTCTCGATTGGTCGGTGTGGGACTCAAAAGTCCAGGCGATCATCTTATCGTCTAACTGTGAGATCCTCACATGCGACGAGCTCTTTAGTAAGCTCAAGTCTAGTGAGATTGATGCCATGTCGAGGGCTTCTTATGAAAATCCTTCTGGCCCAACTATGGCTTTGGTTTCTGGCTCTTCTGCTAACCCCTCTAGAGGATTTGCACTTTCTTCTCTCTTTTCTGTCACAGAGGAGCAGCTTGAGTCTTTGGGGGATGACGAGTTGGCTTTGCTTGCCAACCGGTTCTCGCGGTTCCACAACAACCGCATGAACCGTCGCTGCGGAGGAGGACGCTCAGGATGCTTCGAGTGCGGCGACCCCGACCACTTCATCGCCAACTGTCCCAAGAAGAACAAGCAATCTAGGAAGGGACATCATGGGCACAAGTATGACTCCGGCAAGCGAGGGTTTGGAGATGGAGATTGCTAATGTGAAGCCTGGCAATATGCAAACCGAGGAAGAAAACACATACCTTCGGACCATCTTGTCATGGGTGTCATGTCATGAGCCGCATCTTGGGATGATGATCGCTCTGTTTAAGCGAGCTGCTGGAGGTCCAGGTGTAGGTTTTGCTCCGGGTGTTGACGTTTCTTCTTTTGGCAAGATTGGAGAGTCGAGTGGTCTTAACCCGAGTGAGAAGCCCAACTCCACCACTACTCCCAAACTTACCAAGCTTCCACCCAAAGATCCTCTCAAGCCTAACACCAAGGATGGGGTGTTTGAAGAACCTCCACGAGCTCCACCCAAGAACCAACAATGGGCTCCTAAACCCAATCACCTTAAAAACAAGCTGGACACAATGCCACCTATCCAGGAGGAGTTTATGCCACAGAAGGGCAAAGTGATCCACACCCACAACCGTGAGTACCAACAACCTCCTATGAGAGCGGTGAGGTACCATTGTGAGCACTGTGGGAGAGATGGACACTTGAGGGAGTTCTGCTTTAGGCGCAAGAGAGATGAGCGCCGCACTAGAGAGATGAACAATCCGGACATGTACCATCCCTTCCATGATGTACATGTGCCGAATGTTCAGAGGAGAGCTCCAAGGAGAGCTGCTAGGCCTAGAGGTCCAATGCCTCAAGGTCCTAGGCGTCAGGGAGGTGTTGCCCGACGGGGTCCTGACTTTGCAGGATACGGACCCCGTGGCGGAGGCTTTGTTGAGTGTTTCCCTCCACCGTGCTTTGAGCATCGCGATGGACGCTCTTTCCTTAGCGGACCATGTTTTCCTATGCGTGGTGATCGCTATCCCCGTAGACCTGCTAGGAATGGTTTTTACAATGACCGTTCTTTTGAGCAGCTGGCCCAACACTGGTATTCTTCCTATTTCACTAACCCCAGTGTTGGATCGTATGCTCACTCTATGTCTTTTTATTGATGTAGGTAAAACGATTGGAGGACGTTTGGTTGGTGGATTCCGGTTGCTCGAGGCACATGACCGGAAACGCCAAGTGGTTCTCCAGTCTTAGCCCTGTCGCCAGAAAGGAGTTTATCACCTTCGGCGACAATAGCAAAGGTAAAGTATTGTCTCATGGGTCGGTGCGAGTTAATGAGCACTTTGTGTTGTGCGATGTTGCTCTTGTTTCTAACTTGCATTTTAACCTTCTTTCTGTTTCGCAACTCTTTGATGTCGACTATGAGATTCGTTTTAAGCCGAATCTCAGTCGTATTTTGGATCCTCAGGGCAATCTTGTTTGTGGGATTTCGCCCTTTGGGAAAGTCTTTCGTGCGGATTTCTCAGAGTCATTTAGAGTTTCTCATTGTCTTTTGGTTGGACCTTCCTCCTCTGATCTTTGGAAGTGGCATAGGAGACTAGGACATTTGAGCTTTGACTTGCTTGCAAGACTTAGTTCACTTGGCCTAATCCGAGGATTGCCCAAGTTGTGCATGGAGAAGGATCTTGTTTGCCATTCTTGTAGACATGGGAAGATGGTTGCCGCTCCCCACCATCCAGTGACTCAGGTCATGACTAAGCGCCCTGGAGAGCTTTTGCATATGGACCTTGTCGGTCTGGCTCGGGTGAGCTCGGTTGAGGGGGAAGTGGTATGTGCTTGTTGTTGTTGACGACTTTTTGAGGTATTCATGGGTCTTCTTTTTGTCTGAGAAGACCAAGACTTTCTCTTCTGCTCGCAATCTGATTTTGCGTCTTCAGAACGAGTTCCCTTTGAACTCGATGCGAGCTATTAGAAGTGATAATGGTTCCGAATTCAAAAATTCGGATTTTGAGAAGTTTTGTAACTCTTTGGGTTTGGAGCATCAGTTTTCTTCCCCCTACACACTGCCCCAAAATGGTGTTGTAGAGAGGAAGAATCAGACCCTTGTAGAGATGGCCAGGACGATGCTCGATGAGCATAGGACTCCTAGGTGATATTGGGCCGAAGCTATGAACACTGCATGCTATATTTCCAATCGCATTTTTCTCCGAGCTTTCTTGAAAAAGACTTCGTATGAGTTGCGATTTGGGAGACAGCCCAAGGTGAGTTATTTTAGAGTCTTCGGTTGCCACTGTTTTATATTGAAGAAAGGCAACCTGGACAAATTTGAGTCTCATTCTTCTGATGGTGTATTTTTGGGTTATGGCGCTCACACTAGAGCTTATCGCGTACTTAACCTTGATACTAACCGAGTCATGGAGACATCTGATGTCACCTTCGACGAGACCATGGCTTGTCCTTCTTTTCGTTTTGAGCGTGCAGGTGATCATGAGGTTGGTGAGCCTCTTTTTGATGACGAGGACGAAGGTGCTGAAGGTATGGATGATCCAGCACCCCCTCCACCTACTGTGCCGCAAGGTGCGGCTTCTACTACGACTCACGGCCCCAACACTTCTTCTTCCTAGGGGCCGTGGGATCCGCCACCCCGAGTGGTACCTTTTGTACCCGGGGAGGCACCAGCTGCTGTTGAGGGGGAGATCACTTCTGCTCGGGAGGCGCCATGACACATTCAGCGCCAACACCCGCCTCAACAGATTATTGGCAGCATCGATGAACGTGTCACTCGGTCCAAGTCACAAATTTCTCACTTTGCTCATTCTGCTTTTGTTGCTGATTTTGAGCCCCGAGATGTTGGACACGCTTTAATGGATCCAGATTGGGTCAATGCCATGCATGAGGAGTTAGAGAACTTTGAGCGAAATCGGGTTTGGGTATTAGTTCCACCTCCTCCAGACTGTAAGCCTATTGGGACAAAATGGGTTTTCAAGAACAAGCAAGGAGAGGATGGCCACGTTGTTAGGAACAAGGCCAGGCTTGTAGCGAAGGGCTATAGTAGAAGGAGGGGATAGACTATGAGTAGACTTTTGCTCCTGTAGCTCGTCTGGAGGCTATTAGGATACTCTTGGCTTTTGCTGCATCCAAGGGTTTCAAACTTTTTCAAATGGATGTCAAGAGTGCCCTCTTAAACGACTACATAGAAGAAGAGGTTTATGTTGAACAACCCCCGGTTTTGAAAATCCCAAGTTTCCAAACCATGTTTTCAAACTCCACAAAGCATTATATGGTTTGAAACAAGCTCCTAGAGCCTGGTATGATAGGTTGAAAACCTTTTTGCTTGCTAAGGGTTTTAAAATGGGATGTATGGATAAAACGCTTTTTCTCCTCAAGCAAGGCAAAGACACTCTCTTGGTCCAGATTTACGTGGATGATATCATTTTCGGTGGTTCTTCTCACGCTTTGGTTGCCAAGTTTGCAGATACTATGAGCAGAGAGTTCGAGATGAGTATGATGGGCGAGCTGACTTTCTTTCTCGGATTGCAAATTAAGCAATCCCGAGAAGGGACGTTTGTGCACCAGGGCAAGTATACCAAGGACTTGCTGAAGAGGTTCGATATGGGTGAGGCCAAGCCTCTTCCAACACCCATGTCGACCACGACGGCCCTGGATGCGGACAAGGATGGAGAAGCTGTGGACCAGAAGGAGTACCGAAGCATGATCGGGTCGCTGCTCTGCCTGACGGTGACACGTCCAGACATCCAGTTCGCGGTGTGTCTGTGTGCGTGCTTTCAGGCGTCGTCGTGCACTTCTCATCGTCAGGCGGTCAAGCGCATTATGAGGTACCTTCATTTCACACCTGAGTTCAGGATTTGGTATTCAACTTCCTCCACCCTCTCCCTTTGCGGCTATTCCGATGCCGATTTTGCTGGATGTCGAGTGGATCGCAAGTCCACTTCTGGGACTTGTCAGTTTATTGGTTCTTCTCTTGTATCTTGGTCTTCTCGCAAGTAGTCTAGTGTCGCTCAGTCTACCATAGAGGCTGAATATGTTGTTGCGGCTAGCTGCTGTTCCCAGCTACTCTGGATGATGACCACTTTGTGTGATTTCGGTCTGAGCTTTTCTCGCATGCCATTGCTTTGTGACAGCACGAGTGCGATTAGCGTTGCTAAGAACCCCGTGCTGCACTTGAAGACCAAACACATTGATGTGTGCTTTCAGTTTCTGAGAGACCATTTTGAGAAGGGTGATATCGACCTTCGCCATGTCGATACTCATCATCAGTTGGCTGATATTTTCACCAAGCCTTTAGACCAATCAACTTTTAATAGGTTGAGAGGTGAGCTTGGTGTGTGTTTCCCCTTTTAGATGGGGGAAACATTTTGGTTTTAACTGACTCTTTTTCGTTTGTCTTTGTCTTTCTTTCGCATTTCAGCATACGCTTTTACATTCAGAGCTTCATGAATATAGTATGAAGAATGTAATTATGCTCTGTGTAGGCTTTGCTCCGATGCTTTATGTAGATGCTATAGCTTATGCTCCTTCTGATCACTGATACATTCTATGAGCTGAGCTATTTTTGAATGGTGAATTTGCTAATAAACTTAAAATTTGAAAATGTTCACCATTGAGATATGCAATTAGCATGTGTAGGATATGTTGAGGTCATTCCTGTTTTTCATATATGCTAGGTTGCTATGTCTCTAGTGTTGAGTCATTCACTTGCTTGGTCTGTTTCTGTTCTGTCTAAAATCTGAACCAAGTTAAGTGAAATGAAAAGATCGAGATGGGTTTGCTTGTTACCACCTCACAGTTTCGAGACTGTTTCCCATTGCACTTTTGGGTTAAACTTGAGATGTGTCGTGTAAGACCGAAACTGCTGCTTTAAGCTTCTGATTGCTTCTGCATAGGCTTCGCACAGTTGGAAAGTTAGGCAATAACAAGCATCCAACCTCTCGCAGTCACATGCTGTTTTCTGAACTTGTGTAATTTCACCGCTGCAAACTCCGATTCAAATTTGAAATCACAAGTATATGCTTAATTTGTTATCAGCATGATGATTGAACTATGCTAGGGGTAGTTCACTTGGTATAAATGCTTAGCACTTTTGACTTCCTGTCTATACATGTCTTGTGCTATTTTGATGGTGAATACCTTTTTGGCTACGAACTGCTCATATGCCCATATTTCATATTTAGTGATCAGTTTGAGCCTTCGCTCGCATTCTGTGCATTTTGTGTATCATCGGATCCAAACTCCGTAGAGCATCCTTGCACTCTTTTGTCTATACTCCTGAAGCTCCTAACTTGCATTTTTGACTCATGCATTTTGGAACGGGAGATTTTGGGATGTTGACACTTTTTGATGGTGCATCTTCCCAGGGGGAGAATTTGGGGAGCAATGGTCTTGATTAGTGTATTTTCAACTAAGGGGGAGAATTTGGAGGAATTTGGGGTGAAATTGCAAATCATGTCTTCCTGGTTGCTTTGCACTATTTGAGGGGGAGCGTTTGCTGCTTCCTGTCAGCCGAATGGCATTGGTGTCAAGCTTTCGTGCTAGTTGTGTTGAGCCTCTGTGCCTCTTTCTTGAGGGACTAGCATTCTGCTTCGATTGTCCAATTGGTTTTTGCTAGCGGTGTTGAGCCTGTTCTACCTCTTCTTGAGGGCTAGCTTTGCTCTGCTTGGTTGCGTCGAGCCATTGCCCACGTCTTTGGGAACCAAGTTGTCTTTGCTCTTTCCACTTGACCTTCTTCGGCTTTTGCTAGGCTTTTGGGTCATTTGGTCGAGTTCTCTCTCTTTCTCCTTCTTCCTTCTTCTGGTTACTATCATGATTTGTGTTGGTAGTTGACAATGCACTCATCAAGGGGGAGATTGCGGATACATGGGTGTATGCCGGGTCTCTGAGTGATGAGTGATTGTCAACTGGGATGATGCGCATGTTCTTTGGCTTGTGTTGTGCAGGTGTCGAGCCCAGATGCAGTGACCAAAGGCGAGGTGAAGGTCAAGTAGAGACGTGCCGTGCCGGCGGACTGGGGTTGGTGAAGGATGGGCGTGCCGTGCGGCGAACGTGCCATGCCGATGTACCAGACCGGTGAAGGGCGGACGTGAGGCTTGGACTGAGGGACCAGAGGGCCCGAGGATTAGCTGTGGTGGCTGGCAGCCTGTGACGACTACAAGTGAAGAAATGCGGTCATGTGTTGCCCAAGTCGTGGACTTGGGGACACGTGTCGGTGGATGGGGTGCACGGGAGGTGCATCCCCTCTACGACGTCGGTTTGGTGGTTGAGCCAGGGAAAAACCATCGGGTGGACGGTTTCCAGGTTTGGGCCTCAAAACCTGGGTGCGGATGGTTTCCAAGTTTGGCCTCAAAACTTGGGCTGATGGTTTGCCGAGTTTGGCCTCAAAACTCGGGCTGAGGGTTTCCGAGTTTGGCCTCAAAACTCGGGCTGAGGACGGTTTCCAGGTTTGGGCCTCAAAACCTGGGTGCTGCGAGTTTGCTGAGTTTGGGCCTCAAAACTCAGGCTGGTGGGCTGGTTTCCCGGTTTGGGCCTCAAAACCGGGGGTTGCTGGAAAAGGCAGGTTTCCTGGTTTGGGCCACAAAACCGGGGGTGCAGAGCGAGGGTGGCACGTGGCGGCAATCGGGAGGTTGCGTTGAGGCAACGCTACGACTTGTGCGGGCGTGGCCATCGGATTCACCTACCACCAAGTTGGTCCAGAATAACCCTAGGGTTTAGCTGGTTCGCTCTGTAATTAGAGAGGAGTAGAGTAGGAATAGAAATTAGGATAAGTAGAGGGAGACACCCTCCTCCCTTCCTATCTCAGTCATTTGGTCTTTGCTTTCTAGGGTTTCCTGCTCTCCCATTCCCTGCTGTAGCTAGCTGAGATCCACAGAGAACCATACCTCTGTGTACTGGAGATTTTGAGGAAGTGAGGAAGTAACCTCACTGTCATAGCGTGTGTTTGCGCTATGGTTGCAGATCGATGACTTGATTCGTGTTTTGATTCGTGTTCTTCGCGTTCTTCATTTCTCCACGATTTTCCCGTCACTCGATCTCTCTCTCCCGTGCGTCTTTGCGAAATCCGTTTGAATCATCTTGTTCGTATTTGAAAGGAGATCATTTCCACCGAAGGAATTTATCTATCTCCCTACGAACAAGTAGATCGGGTTGATTTCGTTTTCGTGGCGCATTTTGGTACATCCTTCTCCCCTTTCGATTTCTCGAAGTTTGAGTTGATTTGAGCGGATGATTTCTTGGGGATAGTCTCCTAACTACCCCGTGATCATCTTCTTCAAGTTTGGGAACTTGAGGTTTTGAGTTGGATCGATTTGGAGAAGATTTGGGAGAAGGGCGATTGAAATCGCCCTCCCTGAGTGACCGCGAACAGTCCGCCACTCAGGGCGCGGACAGTCCGCGTATCGGGCATGAGCCAGACCAGTGGCTGCGGTGCACGTTCGGACAAGTCCGATTTGACCGGCGGACAGTCCGCTGTTGTGATCCGCGGACAGTCCGGGATCACACAGGGAGTTTTCAGAACCTCTACGTTTTTGGGGATTTTGCCGGCGGACAGTCCGCCACCAGAGCACGGACAGTCCGGCCTTGGGCGGACAGTCCGGGATCCCAGGTCCGGACAGTTCGAGAATCGTCTGCTTCTTCCGGTTTAGTGTGTTTGCTCTCCCAGCTTGCTCACTTGGTTTCCGGACTTCTCGTTTGGCCTCGTAGTTAACCAAGGAACCTCTCTAGGTATCTTTGCTACTTGTTAGCATCGGTATTTGGGGATTTCTCTACGTAGTCTTCTATCTACGTTAGGGACTTGGTTTTTGAGGTTGTGTTCGAGCCGGAGCTTTTGGAGTTTGGATTGCTATCCCTTTGTGGTGCTCCGCTGTGATCCTAGGGATCATCCACCCTCTTCCAAGGGTCGTGAGCATCACGGTTCCGGTCACCGTTTCTCGGGGTTGATTTTGGGACATTTGGCCAAAGTTTCGAAAGAAATTTTTGAGCTCCCATTCACCCCCCCTCTGGTCGCCTTTTTGGTAGCTTTCTTGGTCCTTCAGGAATTTTGAAGCTCCCATTCACCCCCCTCTGGTCGCTTTCTGGTTGCTTTCTCGGTCCTTCAGATCTTAGGTCCCCTGACACGTAGTCACAACGGCGTAATCGATGATTCACTGGTGTCCTTCTTTCTCTCATCCGAGACGTCTTCGTCGAATACGGGTTGAAAATATTTGAAGCCAATCATAAACGTCAATCCTTCTTCTGCAAATGACTGGTTGCTTCAGATCTTGTAGCTGTTCTGACTAGAAGTGAAATTGTCTCCGTTGCATGTGTCTTGTTGGCACCACCTTATCCAAGGCCGTCAGCAAAAGTATCTCTTTCAATATGAAGTGTGCTGAAAACATTTTAGCCGATGGTCTTCTATCGATTGTTTGATTGCTAACGTCCTTTGTGCCTCTAATGTGGCCTTTCGTAACCTTATCACCAGATTGAGCTTTGTGTTACTCAGGGAAAGGTAAAGTTATATTAATAGGAGCCAAAAGTTCTGTCTTATCGGCTTTTGCTTAGTATGCCTTTGACTTTCTTCTTGTTGAGGAATTGGAATGCTTTAGGTGAGCATGTTGTCAGGTGACTCACGGTAGCTTTGAAGAACGTCATTTTTTATGAAGCTGAGTGTGTCGTAGAGGACGAATACGAGCTCGGCAGTGCGTGGATGCGTGCACGATAAGGTTCAACCCCTGTTGACACTCCTTAATGGATTCACTCTAAGAATGAGTCACATAAAATAATAAACTAGTGAAAGCACGAAAGAGTGTATGGGACACTACTAACTTCACTTAGCGTCAAGTTGTCATCCCCAACATGAAGCTAGCAATGTAATTATATCAGAGCACTGGATTAAGAGATATATATATTTACCCGCAAGCGCACAGATAAACATACCCGTTGTAGAGCATTTCACCCAAGCTAGTCTCAGGTATCGTTATTTATATTTAGCCTAGAGACTAATCAATTCAAGGTATGATAGTATTGAAAGAACTTAACAGCATTAATCATGGCACACTTATAATAAGACTGATAACATACTAACTACTACGGACAAGAATCAGATACAGAGTAAATGGTATAATAGATAGTTGATAAAGGATAACAGAGATCAGATCAATCAAGGATAAACTTAGAACAGTACTGCCTAGCAAGATGATGATTAGAACAGGTATAAACAAGGAACATTCCTAAGTTATTCTAGTTACAAGTCATAGCATACATTGATTAGTGCAATTATATTTAGCAATCATTGTCTAGGTCACATTATATTTATAATCAAGAGGCAACTCCATAGCTAAGGTGTTAAGCATAGTAACCCTTAAACCATGAGTTAACTGAGCCATACTGAACACTATATTCGGGAGGTGGAATACAGAGGACTCAACAGGTCTGTCACACCCGCGATCTACCACTCTATCCAGAACATAGGACGTATTCGCAGATAAATAGTGTATAGGCACCACGCCTACACAGCATTCATCACCCACCCGTTGTACTTTAAGATGAGCGCTATACGAACATGAGTATAAACATAAAGATGAACTATCTATGCCAAATATATAATCAAAGCAAACTATAAGCATTATAACTAAGAATATAATCATTGATGTCTTAATCATATCAATTGTATTGCTATCTAGAACACAATAATGAACAATAAGGTGAATTAGATCATCGATAAGAACGAAAGTACGAACTAGAACATGAACTAGAACAAGATTATGAACTAAATGATGAACTAGATGAGCAATTATGAAATAGATCCATAATGTTAATACAAGAGAGAAGATCTTGGGTTTACCGAGCCTTCTCGTGACTAGATCTGGAATCCAAGCGAAGCTTGCCTCCTCTAATCCTATTCTATCTACTATTCTAGGTGGATGAAGTTCTAAAGCCTCCGATTGATCTCCTTCTGGTTGGTCTAACTCTGATGAATGAATTGCCTCTGTCCGGATGCTGGATGCCCTGGAGAGGGGGGTCAGGGGTCTCTTTATATAGCCCTGGGCGATGAATCGTGGCCCTTGGATCAAACCGACTTCACGTAGGGTTGAGATTGATCCTCAAAGGCGGTGGAAGTAGCTTGCAGAAGACGGAACCCAGCGGGCCCAGGGGGCGACCGGTCGGTCACCTGGTGGGACCGGTCGGTCCCACCAGTCAGCCTCTGGTGGTGATCTTCGTCGTGGTGTCCTCTTACGTCCCCTGGAGTCTTCTAGAAATATCCTGACGTGGTGAATGCGTTATCTCTCGTCGGTTTCCTTCTATGGGAAGCTATCGATGCTGATTTCCTGGTTTAGTCCCTGCAGAATCATAACTCACCAAAACTAATGGAATATTGTCAGTTGAAACCCTAAATCTTTGTTGGTGATCATATTCTTGCCCTTTTCATATTTATTTATCTCCTAATTATGGTAGTTAACCAGTGTCAACAGCCCCCCCCCCGAGTGTAGTTGATGCAGGAATTTGAGCATGTTCATCTTATGTTTTTTCTTCTCATTAGTTCTTCATATCTGCATGTACACTCTTCCGCTCCAAGCCGATAAGTGTTCTTCTTGGAATATGTGTACAATGATATTTTCATCAGTGTGCTTATCGGCCGCTGCATCTAGAATCTTTATATGCTTCTGCTCTGACCTGATCTTGTAGAAGGCTTGTAAGAGAACCTGAGGAACTGCTTGGTATGATCTTTGAGCCGTCGACGATCTTCATCTACCGTGACCCAGATTTTTTGGGAATAAACGTACACGAATTTAGGTCTGGTCAGCAGCAACGGTGTGCTTCACCGAGTAATCGGCTCTTCCAGTGGCCAATGGAGCTTCTGTTAAAGTCACCGACTGACCAATATCTAGTGGCAAATGATAGCACTATACGCATGGATTGTGTTCATGCACGAACAATTGCAGCTGCAATCTACCTTGCACCCATTAATACTTCTGTTTTTAACAAGCACATGCTGGTGCCTCTTCGTCTCAAACCAGTTCATCCATCAGCCAGAACAACTTCAATACCAATTATCTCCTTATCATTGGATTAGAAATTGACAAATGGCCTCTAAATTCTTCCTTACGAATTTATTCTTCTTGAATTGACAACCTTGATGCACCAAATTCAATCGATTTGAACTTCTGACTTTTCATCCACTTTAGCCGATTCTTGTATGCATATCGGCCAATTAGTATATTTTCTTGTGTTGTTGTATCCACCGATTTCTTTCCTGAATAGCTGATTCCAAAGATGATATGCATATAATTAGCTATCGACCAACTTCCCTCGGCATGACCCCTTGATACTCAATCGGCTATTTATAGCAGCATGCAAGTAAATCTGAGTTTGGACTTCATCTCTTTGAACATCTCTATGGAAATCTTCCTTTTATTTATCTCTTCAAGTGCATACCGTGCCATGATATATTTGGAGACTGATACATTCATGTCATGGTGTATTTGAAGCCACTTTATTTTTAGGAGGAACCATATCGGGCAATTCTATCTTTAGGAGAAGTTCATTAGCTTCTTTAATTGGTTTCTATGTCCCTGCACGGAGCAAATCCACCCATGCATGCTATCTGCGTCTTCGTAGATGCCATGTACACTCAATTGATCAGCAGCTATCCTGTGCATACTCGTTGAATCGGCTGTTTTCATGCATATTCGGCAATTGGTCATATCTAGCAATCAGTCTGTACAGTCATACTCTTCTCGTACAGTAGCCGATGGAGTTAAGGGAAACAACTGATCCTTATTTATACAGGCCTCTGACTTCTAATCAGGAATTGTGGTCCCACCGAGCGTGCCAAAAAGTGTGTTGACGCAAAATGTGGTCCGCGCCTCACAGACAACAAGCCGAAAAAAGCGTGGCTTCAATCGGGTGCCCGGATGGTTTGGAATCCGGAGACGTGTCAATCGGTTTGACCTAAAAAACAACAAGGGATAGAACTATGAGAATAAACTAGAACATGCCGGATAAAACCAGACAGTTCCATATTTACGGCTTTAAAGCCAATCACAACGGCACACAACTATAGAAGCTGTTTGTCAACAGATTTAAAGATCATTCAGCTAACATTAAAATGAACATATGTAAACAATTGGTTGCCGAATGCACACGTGAAGAAACGTCATCGAGACATAGTGAATTATAAATAAGTAAATTTGAGAATATAAATCTATTCAAACAACATATGCATAGATTAATCCAATTAATCTGCCGCATGTCTAATCTTCATAAACCTGTCAAGCATGAACCCAAGCAAGATTAATTCTCACTATAAGTTTACGCCACTTCTTACGGTCAGTTCAATCCACCGCATGATACAACCTGACAATAAGAAGCTAAAAGCATATGTGTATCAGAATAGATCTATAAACTCTCATTACTCGTGTAAGCTTAACCAAGTTCGGCAAACTAGCCGAGTTGGGGTCCATGAAGAAGGAACATACAAGCAAGATTAAACTAAGCTAAAACCTGCATCTACCGCACGACACCTAGTTTTATCAAAGCTCAAGCGTGATTGACATGCATGAACCCACAACATGTAACAACCTAGATTAGAAATTAATTCGGCCATCATGATCATACACTTATCGGAACACAAGTAAACTTGTAAAGCAAGGCCAAACAAAAATCAATCTAGATTGGGCAAAAGAGTGTTACAAAATTAATTAAAACATGCAACACATGATAACTTGATCAATCTGCTAGATCTTGCCAAATCCTGTAGAGCCGATAACTATCTCGCTTTTGCTAAACATATGAATAAACGCCTACCGCACGGTATCTACCCATAAGCAGAACAAAAGCAAAGACTTCTTGATCGCTAACAAGGGTCCGCCGCACGACCATTGAAAACAAACAAGACTAATTGCATCACATCTAAATCCACTGCATGATACTAGACATGATAACAAGGTTGCTAGGACTTACGGAGGTCGACGGATCGATGATTCCTCTCGAAGAACTCGACGACACGACTAAGGACTCGAAGGTGGCACGGGGCCGATTTGTATTGATATGGTTGTGAACAGTTTTACAATGGCCCGGGGTTTATATTTATACCCTGGACGTGATACAAGTCCTAAGAGGACACAACTATGAAATGTTTAAAGGAAAATACTACATTTTTGGCCTTTAACTCCCCTCGGAAACTTTATTGCCTTAATTGTCGCAATTTTGTTGCCTGATCGGCTCTTGCTTCTGTCGTTTCAATGGAAACTCCCTTTTTCTCGGAATAGCCGACCGCATAAGCAGTTGCCGAATCCTTGGAAACTAGCCGACCGCATGGATACTTACCGAATGCCTCATACGCCCATCTCCGCACACTGGACATGCACGCTGTCTTCTAGTCTTTCCTTCATCGTGAAGCCATTTATGCTAAATATAGAACTGGACATCGAGACGTGCATGCTTTATATATATTTATATTTAAATTGCCTTCATTGCTTGCTTGCCACATCACAACGCCACCAAATCCAACTCCTGGCCAATGAGATCAGACCCCTCTGATTCTTGAATACTCGTTTAATCTGTCATCTTCTCAATGTTGACCAAAATCCAGTGTTAACAGAAACCCACTGGGAGACCTTCAGGACCTGGTGCAGAATTGGTATCCATGTCTTTCAAAGCCTCCTCAATCTCCTCCAGAGTGAAAGGCTGAATTAGCTCATTGGCCTCCTCTATTGAGAGAGTCTCTTGGTCTGACCAGAAATCATCCTCCACTGAAAAACCACAATCTTCTTCTTGGCCAAACAAGCTTTTATAATAATCTTCAATGTGTTCTCTCAGACTTTGGTAACCAGAAATCACCTTATCCCCATCTTCCAAAGAAAAAATGGCACACTTCTTTTTTTTCTCCCATTTGCTTTGCTATGAAAGTATCCTGTGTTTGCATCTCCTTGAAGAAGCCATTTTCTCCCCCCCCTTTTCTGCCACTGAATCTCCTTGGCATAGATCTATTCCAGGTATTTTTCTTTTGCATATCTCTCATTCCATTGTTCAGCACTAAGAGAATCAGTCTTAGCTTTCGCATCTAGGATTTTAATTTCTTCCAGTAGCTCTTTTTTCTCCCTCCTCATTTGACCTCTAACATTGTTCCACCATCGCTTGCAGAAAGTTCTAACATGTTTTTTGATTGCTTTCCAAAAATCTTGATTGTCACTTCCTCCTATATTTGGCCAATTATGATGAGGACATCGCCACACTGGACACACCGATGCCATGGTCTTCCCCAAGTTGCAATTCGTCTCCAACTCAGCTACCACGTCACCCTCGGAATTCAAGAGCAGTCCCGGGTAAAATCAACGCCCGGACGCATACGGACTCCATTTTCGACGAATCAGATACGCTTGGAAAGATAATTTGATAAGCTAACCAATGGATTTGGTTTCACGTCCAAATACGTCCTGAGTCAACGGGAATCGTCGAAACAAGTCAGCATCCAGAATCTGCCAGGGTGCTGCGACACCGTCTTTTGGTCCGTTGGGCCGTGTATCGTCTTAGAGCCTATTAGGGGGCGCGTCCAGCATAGATGACGTCCTAAACCCTATAATTAGCTGCCGCCGTCGTCGTTAGGTCTTGGGTTTTGTTTAGAGTTTAGTTTTCCATAGAGAAACTGAATTGTTCATTATAACTGTGGTGTCGAATCCTTTTATAGTGATCGAGGGCCCCCGTTCTTGATCTCCTCCACTGTGTCAATTAGTCCTTTAGAACCAAATTCTTGAACCCTCTATTGATATTCACATAATTCATATTTGTAATTTCAGATTGCGTGCTTTACCTTCTTGCTTGTGTTCTTCGATTCGCTTGCAGGAATAGCCTTCTTGGCGAGGTCAATCAAGTTGTGCTTGGTTGATAACCAACAGAGACTTAAAATTTGAAAATGTTCACCATTGAGATATGCATCTAGCATGTGTAGGATATGTTGAGGTCATTCCTGCTTTTCATATATGCTAGGTTGCTATGTCTCTAGTGTTGAGTCATTCACTTGCTTGGTCTGTTTCTGTTCTGTCTAAAATCTGAACCAAGTTAAGTGAAATGGAAAGATCGAGATGGGTTTGCTTGTTAGCACCTCACAGTTTCGAGACTGTTTCCCATTGCACTTTTGGGTTAAACTTGAGCTGTGTAGTGTATGACCGAAACTGTTGCTTTAAGCTTCTGATTGCTTCTGCATAGGCTTCGCACAGTTGAAAAGTTAGGCAATAACAAGCATTCAACCTCTCGCAGTCACATGCTGTTTTCTGAACTTGTGTAATTTCACCGCTGCAAACTCCGATTAAAAATGAAATCACAAGTATTTTGCCTCAATTGGCATCAGCATGATGATTGAACTGTACTAGGGGTAGTTCACTTAGTATACATGCTTAGCACACTTGACTTCCTGTCTATACATGTCTTGTGCTGTTTTGATGGTGAATACCTTTTCGGCTACAAACTGCTCATATGTTTATATTTCATATTTAGTGATCAGTTTGAGCCTTTGCTAGCATTCTATGCATTTTGTGTGTCATCGGATCCACACTCCGTAGAGCATCTTTGCACTCTTTTGACTATACTCCTGAAGCTCCTAACTTGCATTTTTGACTCATATGCATTTTGGAAGGAAAGAGACTTGCTATTTTGCACTTTTGTTGGTGCATTTGCTGAGGGGGAGTATTGGTCTTGATTCGTGCATTTTCAACTAAGGGGGAGAATCTTGAGAATTTGGGGAGAAATTGCAAATCATTACCCGAGTCTTCCTGGTTGTTTTGCACTATTCGAGGGGGAGTTTTTGTTGCTTCCTGTCGGCCGTAAGGCATTGGTGTCGAGCTTTCGTGCTAGTTGTGTTGAGCCTCTGTGCCTCTTTCTTGAGGGACTAGCATGTTGCTTCGATTGTTCAATTGGTATTTGCTAGCGGTGTTGAGCCTGTTCTACCTCTTCTTGAGGGCTAGCTTTGCTTTGCTTGGTTGCGTCGAGCCGTTGCCCATGTCTTTGGGAACCAAGTTGTTCGCTCTTTCCACTTGACCTTCTTCGGCTTTTGCTAGGCTTTTGGGTCATGTGGTCGTGTTCTCTTTCTTCTTCCTTCTTCCTTCCTCTTTCTAGTTCCATTATGATTTGTGTTGGTAGTTGACAATGCACTCATCAAGGGGGAGATTGCGGATACATGGGTGTATGCCGAGTCTCTGAGTGATGAGTGATTGTCAACAGGGATGATGCGCATGTTCTTTGGCTTGTGTTGTGCAGGTGTCGAGCTTGGATGCAGTGATCAAAGGCGAGGTGAAGGTCAAGTAGAGACGTGCCGTGCCGACAGACTAGAAGTGGTGAAGGATGGGCGTGCCGTGCGGCGGACGTGCCATGCCGATGTACTAGACCGGTGAAGGGCGGACGTGAGGCTTGGACTGACGGACCAGAGGGCCCGAGGATCAGCTGTGGTGGCTGGCAGCCTGTGACGACAACAAGTGAAGAAGTGCAGTCATGTGTTGCCTGGGTCGTGGACTTGGGGACACGTGTTGGTGGAAGGGGAGCACGGGAGGTGCATCCCCTCTACGACGTCAGTTTGGTGGTAGAGCCAGGGAAAAACCATCGGGTGGACGGTTTCCAGGTTTGGGCATCAAAACCTGGGTGCGGATGGTTTGCTGAGTTTGGCCTCAAAACTCGGGCTGAGGGTTTCCGAGTTTGACCTCAAAACTCGGCTGAGGACGGTTTCCAGGTTTGGGCCTCAAAACCTGGGCGCTGAGGGTTTGCTGAGTTTGGCCTCAAAACTTAGAAGCTGGTGGGCTGGTTTCCCAGTTTGGGCCTCAAAACCGGGGGTTGCTGGAAAAGGTAGGTTTCCCGGTTTGGGCCGCAAAACCGGGGGTGCAGAGCGAGGGCGGCACATGGCGGCAATCGGGAGGTTGCGTTGAGGCAACGCTACGACTTGTGCGGGCGTGGCCGTCGGATACACCTACCACCGAGTTGGTCCAGAATAACCCTAGGGTTTAGCTGGTTCGCTCTGTAATTAGAGAGGGGTAGAGTAGGAATAGAAATTAGGATAAGTAGAGTGAGACACCCTCCTCCCATTCTATCTCAGTCATTTGCTCTTTCATAGCTAGGGTTTCCTGCTCTCCCACTCCCCTGCTGTAGCGAACCTGAGATCCACAGAGTTGAGAACAATACCTCTGTGCCCGTGAGATTTTGAGGAAGTGGGACCGTAATCTCACTGTTATAGCGTGTGGTAGCCACACGGTTGCAAATTCGTGCATGTGATTCGTGTTTTGGTTGTGTTCTTCGCGGAATCCTTTTTCTCCATGATTTTCCCATCGCTTGATCTCTTTGCTCGGTTCATCTTTTGCAAAACCGTTTGAACCAAGTTGTTCTAGATCGTGAGGCACTTCTTTCCACCGAAGGAATTCACCTCTAACCTTGCGGTCTAGGAGATCGATCGATTTTAGGTTCGGGTTAAGTTTTCTTTCTTCCCCCGAATTTCTTCGATTCATCGATTTGGAGATAGGTTCGAGCCATGATCTCTTAGAGATAGCTCACTATCCTCCTTGTGACTCTACTCACCAAGTTTGAACCCTAGAGGTTTTGTTTTGGGTGAGATCGAGTCGAATCGGTGGACGAACGGCCGTTTCGCGGGGTGACCGGACGCTCGACATTCATCGACCGGACGCTCCTTGTGAGTCCGGTCGTTGAAGGCTGAGCAAAATCAATTCGTGACTTGACCGGACGCTGGCTTCAGGGTGTGACCGGACGCGCCTCATTCACTGTTCATCTTCGTTGGCTTGTGCGACCGGACGCTTAGTGTTGTGACCGGACGCTCTGGCTTCGTGAGTTCGGTCCAACATAGAGAGGTCCCAAACTGTGTCTCTCTTGACTGGACGCGTCCGGTCCCTATTGATCGGACGCAAGCAGAGTCCGGTCAGTGCTGACTCAACGCATTTTCGTTCGCAGCTTGCCCGTTCATTGTCGGACTTGATTTCCGTCTTTTGCGTTGGGGTTCTAGAGTTGTGTAGTGTCCCGCTGTACTTCTTGGAAGCATCCACCCTATATCTAGGGTCGAGGACACTAACAAGCTCTAGGGTTTGCTTTTGGGGTCGATTCTTGGGATAGTAGTTACAAGTTTTCTAAAGGAATTTTGGAGCTCCCATTCACCCCCCCCCTCTGGTCGCTTTCTGGTAGAATTCTCGGTCCTTCAGAGCCCGCGCGTGCGAGCCTCCTCCCGATCGGCTTCACGGCCTTATGAAAAAGCTCGCCTCAGAAGAGGTGGACGAACATATCCCAATGAGGCTCGATCTTCAGGTATCCCTCGCACACCGCGGCGTAGATGGCGGCGTGCAAGATTGAGTTGAGGGAGAAGTGCTGCAATTCCACCTCGAAGTGGTGAGCCAGCCCCCGCATAAAGCGGCTCGGCGGAACGCCCAGCCCCATACGGTGGTAGCGCGTGAAGCTCACCACATACCCCTCCGGCGGGTGCGGCACCTGGTGGTCCGCCGACGGGAGAATCCACCACGCGGGCCCCTCCTGCGGGTTGGGGCGGAGAAGCCCCTGGTCCACCAGCGACTCCAGCTCATGCTGCGACGTCTTCGTCGGGCGCCAGTCTTCGGGCGGCAGCACCTGGGTCTGGGCGGCCATGGCGGCGACGACGCGGACCTGAGCGGCAGACGGACGGCCAGGAAGATTACCAATCGCTAGCTTGGGGAGAAAGCGTGTGGGAGCTGTGGCGGCTGTGAAGGCAAAGGCAAAGTAAAGGGTCCCTCACCCCTCACTCGATATTTATAAAAGAGAACCCCAACGGGCGGGGTCTCCCATGGCAGAGGAAAGGTAACCGCACACATTTAATGCGCCCACCTAACCACGTCTCGAGCCGGTTGACAGGTACACGCGGCAACTCCCTGTTCACTCCACTACCAGGGCCCACCACGACCGCCGCTCCGACTTCATATCCGTCGCCCTGGCGCCACGATCTCCACTCCCTGACAGTTTCCGCCTAAAAAGGCACGCCCAACGGGCAGAAGGATTCCAAATGACGGAGGTTTCTTCAAGAAGGTAAAAACGGGCCCCGGCCCTTCCAAGTCTCGAGGCAGCGAAGGCTGGCCCTCGAAGAGGGTTCGACAGCCGGCTTCGAGCACCCGAGTTAGGGACACCAAGGGGCGCCACTCGCAGCATCGCTCGAGGGCCAAGCCCTCGAGGCCCCTCACGTGTATCCAAGGCAGGGCGCACGACATGCAGTGAGATCCCCTCGAAGGGAGGCATCGAGCCACCAGGTCCTATCGAATGGACCCGGCATTCCTGCAGACCGAGCGCCCATGCTTTATGAGATCGCCTCCGGGCTTCAGTCGACCCTATCGAACGGGGCACGAGGTCTCACTTGGATTCCCCGTTACCAGCTCACCGGGAACCTCGATACTCGCCCGCTCGTGGTAGTATGAGGCATCCCGCCTCGCATCTGATCGAAAGGACTCGCGGGATGACAAGCCAGGGCAACTGGCGTGCCGGACAGCTCGAAGAGCCGGCCGGTCAGTTCAACCTGGCACCCCTCGACAAAAGAGGGTCGAAGAACTCGGGGGCTCGACACTCCCGAACCTAAAAAACGTAACTAACACTCACACTCATGAAAAAGCCCACGAGGGAGTCCTAACCACTCCCCCGTGGCCTCGGGGGCTACACCCGCGGGTGTCGCTCGCGCGACACCCACGGAATCAAAACAACCAAACCCTCGAGAACCAGTTAGCTAACCCTCGAGATCCCGGTAGGGAGCCCCTGCTCGAGAGTTAGCACTCGAATAAGGGCTCGGGGGCTACTATCGGGGGACCACAAAAGGGGTACCCCCAATCAACGCAAAACAATTAAGTTAAACCTAGAGCACCAATTAATAAGAGACCTAACTAGTCTAAACCCCTAAAAAACCAACCCCTCGAGGCTTACAACGCCGGCCCACCGCCAGGAAGCCTGGGTCCGCCAAAGCCTTACCGACCGCCTCATGGTAGCCTACCTCTCGAGTCCCGGCACGAAGGCCTCGAGCCCACTACAGCCGTACACCGTTCCTCGAGACCCCACGTGGGGACCTCGATCCTCTCTAACACGGTAACCTATCCCTCGAGACACATCATACCTCCCTCGAGCAGCGCCAGACATCGGATACCAACCCCATACTGCGCATTTAATGCGTCCACCTACTCCGGTCACATCCTCTGGTACACGACGTATGCCACAGTGAACTGGGGCCAAAGTCAAACCTCGTTTTCACCACAAGCATGGGTAAAAAGGCACAAGTACAACACTGTTAGGCCATACACTGCACTGTAGCACACTCGAGCCACATCTCGAGACCTGGATTCTCGCTGTACGGCCGGGTTTTCTGGGACTTGCCCATACCTGTGGGGGCTCGAGCCCTCCGTAGGCGCCACCTCGAGGCCAGCCCTGCGCCCCTCGAGCCCTGACTGCTTTCACGCTTTTGGAGGACAGGTACCCCAAGACCCGGAGGGACCCTGCCACATCTTGTACATGCCGGAATGGGCGCTGCACGGCCTCCACGTCGCCACGCCTCCACGTCCGTGCCCGGGATGGAAGCCACGCTTTAAGGATGCCTCAACAGCAACCCCCACGCCGGCTCCAGTGACCTCGACAAGACAGAATACCAACCCTTCGCCGTATTGGGCGGTGTACATGTCACTCCTGTGTAACCCTGGCCTCCTCTTGTTCTATAAAAGAGGACACCAGGGCCCTTCACGCACACAAGTCCACACAACATACACACAAGTCCAGACTCTCGTCCACGCTCGTTGAGCTTGTATTGCCCCTGTACAAGCACTTAGGTGCAAGTAATACAAGAACCTCCTCCCCCCGCTGGATGTAGGGCCTTCTTTGCCCGAACCAGGATAAACCCTTGTGTCATCTTGCATCACCATCCAGGAAGAGAGAACGCAATCATATTACTAGTTGGTGTCATACCCCCAGGGTCGAAACACCGACAGTTGGTAAGACTACAGGCAAGACGGTGGTAAGCCGCTTGTGATTTTGCATTCCACTTTCACCACCACCACCACTTGGTTCCTTTTAGTTGATAGGGATAATACTTTGCTGTTGTCTTTTTCTATCTTCTAACAATGGCAGGAATTCCGATGGACTTCAATGAGTGCGTGTCCAAAGGCGAGCTTACAACATTCATGAATGAACAACGCAACCTCATGACCGAGCTGACGCCCAATGTGAACAATCTGGTCAACCGCATTGAACAGCTTGAGCAACGCCCTCAACCTCATCGTGATGACGAAGATGTGGATGCTTTTGATGATGACAATGCGGATGCTGATGCTGGTCCTCGTCGCCGTCTCAACTTCAATTGTCGCGGTATGGGAGGTAATAATCATAATAATGATCCTTTTGCTAAAATTAAATTTAGCCTACCTCCTTTTGCTGGTAATATGGATCCAGAGACATATTTAGATTGGGAATTTTCTGTTCAACAAAAATTTGATTCTCATAATGCTCTTGCTGGGCATAGAGTTAGACTTGCTACTAGTGAGTTTACTAATTTTGCTTTATTCTGGTGGAGTGATCTTTGCAATGCTAATGATGCTGCTGCTGTGCCTCAAACTTGGAATGCTTTAAAGCAACGCATGAAATCTCGTTTTGTTCCTCATTATTACTGACGTGATTTACGTTTGAAACTGCAAACTTTAAAACAAGGTGATAAAGGAGTAGAGGCATATTATCAAGAATTGCTTATTGGTTTAGCTCGTTGTGGTATACATGAAGATGATGATGATGCTACTGCTAGATTCTTTGGTGGTTTAAATTGTGATATCCAGGATATTCTTGATTACAAAGATTGGAATAGGTTCAGCCAATTATATCATCTTGCTCTTAAAGCTGAACGAGAAGTACAGGGACGCAAACAACATCAACCTTTCAGGTATAACAGTGGGAGGCCTTTTCAGCAACGTTCCGAGCCAGAGACGCCCACGCTTCCTGCAGCACCACAGCCATCTACACCTTCAGGGGCAAGTAAATTGTCTAATGTGCAGATTCCACAATTCAAGAAAGGTGCCACTTCGGGTGCTTCTACTAGATCTTCCTCGTCCAGCTCTTCAATCATTTGCCACCGATGCAAAGACATGGGCCATGTCATGAAGGACTGCCCTAGTCATCGTGCTTTCATTGCTACCGAGGATGGATATGTAAGTACTAGTGATATTGAAGATGATTTAGCTCTTGCTGCTAACATTGCTGCAGATTCCACCGAGGACGATCAAGACAAGGAGACCATCACCATTGACTCTACGGCTGCTGCTGCGGACTATCCTAGTCTTCTTGTGCAGCGAGTGTTGAGTACACGTGTGGGACATGTGAGAACACATATGATGAATGATTGACTTTGATGAGGAAGGTTTGAGGCTTTTACCCGGTTTAGTCCATATCTCGCTATGCGCTTATTGTTTATGACTAACCGGTGGCGTGAGTTGTGTGGTGTTTCTGTGTTGGTGTGCGTGTGCGACATGTGTCTCTTGGCTGTGTTGATGTGCAGGTGTGGATCTCGGATACAGTGGTCAATGGCGAGGTGAAGGTCAAGTAGAGACGTGTCGTGCCGACGGATCGGGAGCAGTGAAGGATGGGCGTGCCGTGCGGCGGACGAGCCATGCCGATGTACTCAGAGCGATGAAGGGCGGACGTGAGGCTTGGACTGACGGACCAGAGGCCAGAGGACCAGCTGTGGTAGCTGGCACGTGGCATCGGCAAGCAGGAGCACATGGGGATGTGCGGTGCATCGGCCGAGTCAGGAGGAAGGCGCTGGAGTCGTGTCACTTGGTGGGTGGTCAGACACGGGCTTGCGTGCGGCGCAAGTGCCGTCGGCCAAGTCAAGAAGGAAGGCGAAGGCGTTGTGCCCGTCATGGAGGCTGGACATGCATCGGCATCGGTGCCGGTGGTCGGGGTGTGCAAACCACATCCCGTCTTTGGTGTGGGTTCGGTAGCTGAGCCTCAAAAAGCTACCATCGACGATTTCCGAGTTTGGGCCTCAAACCTCGGGGTGGCCGGTTTCCGAGTTTGGGCCTCAAAACTCGGCGAGGACGGTTTCTAGGTTTGGGCCTCAAAACCTGGGCGTGCGGGTTTCCGAGTTTGGGCCTCAAAACTCGGGGTGGACGGTTTCCAGGTTTGGGCCTCAAAACCTGGGCTGGCAGGTTTCCCGGTTTGGGCCTCAAAACTGGGGGAAGGTCCAATAAGGATGGTCGACGCGTGGCGGCACCGAGAGGCTTGCGTTGCGGCGAAGCTATCAGTGAGAAGGCGCGGCGGTCGACGGTGACGGCACGTGGCGGCATCAGGGAGGTCGCGTCGAGGCGAAGCTACCGGATGTGCGGGCGTGGCTGTCGGATGAAACTGCTAGGGTTGGACAGTTTTACCCCTTGGGGGTATTTGGGTTGAGTGCTTAATGTAAGGGTGTTTTGGTCTTCGGACGTGCACCTATATATATGAAGGGGGCTGCTAGGGCGGCCGCATCCTTGGGAGGTGTCACTCTCATTTTGTTCATTTGAGAGGAGGCTAGGGTTAGAGAGAGGAGTGGCTCTTGTTCTTGAGCTTTTCGCCATCCACGCTTTGTTGTTGCGAGGAGTGGCTTGTAACCCGACACAGTGTGCTACACAATTCACCATCCCGTAGCAATCCAAGGATCAATTTCTCCCCTCCTCTTTGTTGGCTGAAATTTGGATCGAATCGCGTTTTTGTTCTTCACGTTTTGGTTTTTCCCCTCCTGGAGATTTGCCTCGTTCTCCCTCTCCGAGCGACGATTTGCAATTCCGTTTGAATCAGATTGTTCTATGTCGTGAGCTCCTTCTTTCCACCAAAGAATTTCTTCTCTAACCTCACGAGCTCGTAGATCGGGTCAAAATCACGTTCGTTCTTCGTTCTTCCCCCGTTTCTAGTGTTCTTTGGATTTCTCTTGGATTAGTTGGATTGAAGCAATGATATCCTAGGATTAGCTTCCCAACACGTAGAAGAACACTTGGGAGAAGTTTGGTTGCAGCCCCGTTCGATTTGGTTGAGTTCCAATCGAATTTGAGTTTGATACGGGCTGTTTTTAGCCTTTCTGGGCATTCCCGGACTGTCCGGGACTTATCCCCGGACTGTCCGGGGGTCGGGGCTGTTCACGGGCAGCGAGTTCGCGATTTTCATTTTTGAACAGCGGACTGTCCGGGACTCATTCCCAGATTGTCTGGGGTTCAATAGCAGACAGTCCACGGTTCACTAGCGGACAGTCCACGACTACACAGTTTTGCTGATTTCGTCCGTATCTTTTGCATACGAGCTCCGATTTGTGATCCGTTTGTTGCGTTGGTTTCCTAACTTCTTAAGGATCATTCCAAAGTACTTTTGCCACCATTGGTCAAAGTATTTTTGGTTGGACACTTCCTTCTTCTCCATAGGAGTTAAGTGTTCCACTTTCGGAGTTTCGTTTGTTCTAGCGGCCGTATCTTTTGCGTTCGAGCTCCGATTTGAGATCCGTCTGTTGCGTTAGTTTCCTAACTTCATAAGGATCTTTCCAAGGTGCTTTTGCCACTAGTTGGCCTAAGTAGTTTTGGTCGAACATTTTCCTCTTCTCCATAGGAGTGGGGTGTTCCGTTATCGGAAGTTCGATTGTTCTAGGAGCTTGCTTGTGTAGTTTTGCCCCGTTGCTTTGGTGCTTCATTTTGGGGGTTCTTCGGTAGTTCCGCTATACCTCTAGGACATATCCTAGGGTATCCACCTATTCGTAGGTCATGAACTCACCGGTTGTTTGAGTCTTCGTTTTTGGGGTGATTTTCTGGGACAAGGGCCATCATTTCTCGAGAAGAAATTTGAGGCTCCCATTCACCCCCCCCCCCCCCCTCTGGTCACCAATTCGGTCCTTCAACATGAAGAAGAAGAGATGAAGATCCAACGCCACAATTTGTTCCACATGTATCGCATTGTGCAGGGTTGTCATGTTCTCACTATCATTGATAGCGGGAGTTGCAACAACTTGGTGAGTTCCGATTTGGTTGAGAAGCTTGGCTTGACCACACGATAACATTCATATCCGTATAAACTTCAATGGTTCAATAATAATGGTATGACTAAGGTAACTAAATCAGCACGCATTAGCTTTTTCACAGGTTCTTATCATGATACTGCTGATTTTGATGTTGTCCCTACGCAAGCTTGTTCCATTTTGTTAGGTCGCCCATGGGAATTTGATAATGATGCTTTACACCATGGTAGAACTAATACATACACTATTATACATAAGGACAAGAAAATTACTTTGCTGCCTTTGTCTCCTATGGATATTATTAAACATGCTAAAGAGATTAAAAATAAAAATAAACCTCCAACAGACATTGCTAACAATAATGAGATTAAGTTAAAAGGAGGTGTTTTTCTTGCTACAACTTCTTCTACTGCTGCGTTATGTGATAATAATAATGCTCCTTGTTATACTACGCTTTGTCAACATGTTAGTGTTGCTGCACATGATCCTATACCTTGTGTTTCGTATTGTGCGGTCACTAACCTTTTGCAGGAGCTTGGAGATGACATGGAGTCGCGGACGACTCCAATTCTAGAAGGAGGGGATGATGAGGACATCGCCAAGATGGAGTCGAGGACGACTCCAATTCAAGAAGGGGAGGATGATGAGGACATCACCACGCTGGACACACCGACGTCATGGTCTTCCCCAAGTTGCAATTCGTCTCCAACTCAGCTACCACGTCACCCTCAGAATCCAGGAGCAGCCCCGGCTAAAATCAACGCCTCGGACGCATACGGACTTCGTTTTCAACGAACCAGATATGCTTGGAAAGATAATTTCATAAGCTAACCAATGGCGAATCACATCAAAATACGTCTGGAGTCAACGGGAATCGTCGAAACAAGTCAGCGTCCAGAATCTGTCAGGGTGCTGCATCACTGTATTTTGGTCTGTTGGGTCGTGTATCGTCTTAGAGCCCATTAGGGGGCGCGTCCAGCGTAGATGATGTCCCAAACCCTATAATTAGCCGCCGCCGTCGTCGTTAGGTCTTGGGTTTTGTTTAGAGTTTAGTTTTCCATCGAGAAACTGAATTGTTCATTGTAACTGTGGTGATAAATCCTTTTACAATGATCCAGGGCCCCGTTCTTGATCTCCTCCACTATGTCGATTAGTCCTTTGGAACCGGGTTCTTGAACTCTCCATATAAATTCGTGAGATTCATACTTGCAATTTCAGATTGCGTGTTTTTACCTTCTTGCTTGTGTTCTTCGATTCGCTTGCAGGATTAGCCTTCTTGGCGAGGTCAATCAAGTTGTGCTTGGTTGATAACCAATGGAGCAGTGGTGTAACGGTTGCAGGGTTCGAATCGTGTCTGATTTGAAGCCGGATCGCCAACATCGAGTTCTCCACCAATCGAACCTATCGCTACCTCACGGAAGATCGGGCCGTCCCTCATCAGATCCACCTGTGCCTGAGACCAAAGCCATGGAATGTGAAGATGGGTTCTTCAGCTTGGCCTGAGTCAGGTGATCGATCTCGGTGGACTTGAGCTTGCTGAACAGCTCGTCCACGGTGAGGGTGTCATAGGATGGAGACTCTATGATGGTCGACACCTTCACCTCCCATACCCTCCGATCCAGGGCGTATAGCAACTTGAGAGCCCTCTCATGATCGTCATAGGGTAGGTTAGCCCGATTTGCACGCATCTTGTTCACAATCGTTTGAAAACGAGCGAACATGGCGTCAATCGTTTCTCTCTCCAACTGAACAAAGTTCTCATACTCTCGCTTGTAGGTCTTGAAGAGTCTGGTCTTGACCTGAGCGGTCCCCTCATGATAGCTCTGAAGCTTCACCCAGATCTCTTGTGTCGTCTCAAGCTCCGAGACACGCTCGAACTCAGGAAGGGAGATGCTGGCCAAAAGAGCATTATGAGCCTTGGAGTTGGCCTCGTGTTGGTCAATCTGGATTTGACCCACACGAGCCGCAAGGACTACGTACTCAACATTCTCGCATATCTCCCAGACAGAAGATCCGATGCTGTTGAGATAAGCACGCATCCGAATTTTCCAATAGGGATAGTTTGTCCCATCGAAATAGGGAGCCTTGCCATTCCCTCGATCCATGTCACCCTTAGGATCCGAAACCGATTAAGGTAGAGAAGATCCTTAACCGGCTCTGATACCAATTGAAGGACCGGATTAGCGACCAGAGGGGGGTGAATGGGATCCTCAAATTCAACTCGTGAATAGAATGGCCCTTGTCCCAAAGAATCACCCCAAAAACAAAGAGTCGAGACGACCGGAGAGTTCACGACCTACAAGCAGGTGGATACCCTAGGAGATGTCCTAGTGGTACAGCGGAACCCCCGGAGAAACACCAAAACCAACTGCCAAAGCCCCAGAGCAAAACAACAAAGTCTGCAAATTCGCGGACTGTCCGGGGTCAGAGTCCCGGACTGTCCGCCGTTGAATCCCGGACTGTCCGCGACTGAGTGTCGGACTGTCCGTCGGCCAAAACGCAGAAACCAAACAGTGTTGCAAGTCTGCTGGACAGGTCCCGGACAGTCCGCGGGTTTGTACCGCGGACTGTCCGCCGTTCACTCGACAGTGAACACTCAGGGGACTGCGCCTGACTGACCTGGCCGAGACCCGATGCGTGGACTGTCCGCCGTCAAGGGTGCGGACTGTCCGCCAACACCCAGAAAGCACAAAACTGCTCGGGTTCAAAGCCAAACTCGAATCGATCTCAACCAAATCATGAAGAACTTCGATCAAACTCCTCCCAGGTGATCCTCTATGTATTGGGGTGCTAATCCTAAGAAATCATCGCACCAAATCAAGTCAATCAAGAGAAACTCATGGATCACCGTAAAAGGGGAAAGAATGAAGAACGAACATGAAATCGACCCGATCTATGGATTCATGAGGATAGGGGAGAAATCCTTCGATGAAAAGAAGGAACTCACTACCAAGAACGAATTGATTCAAGTGGAATCGAAAATCATCTCGCGGAGAGGGAGAACGAGGCAAATCTCTGAGAGATGAAAAACCAAAACGTGAAGAACACCAACACAAACGCGAATCGATTCGATTTCAGCCGAAATTCCTCCACACGAGGAGACAACGAGAATACGGTCTCGTTTCCTCAAAAGATCCAAATACACAGAGGTATGATTCCTGTCTCTGCGGATCGCTAGCAGCGAGGTATGATTAGAACCTAAGCGAGGGCTAGAGAGAGAGCTCAGGAACAAAATGACTGCTAGAATAGGGAGAGAGGAGGGGTGCCTCTCTTATTTATAGCCTAAAACAATAATCCCCTTTCTACCCCTAGATACAAGAGTGAAGCGGCCAACCCTAGGGGTGTCCCGGTCCAACTCTGCTGATAGCTGATCTGACGGCCAAGCGCCTTCCTCACCCTTAGCTTCGCCTCGACGCAAGCCTCAGGATGCCGCCACGTGCCGCCCAGTCGACCGCCGCGCCTACCTCGTGGATAGCCTCGCCTCCGCACCAGCCTCTCCATGCCGCCATGCGTCGACAGTCCTTTTTGCGGACCTCCCCCCGGTTTTGAGGCTAAAAACAGGAAACCTGTCCTCAGGTTGAGTTTTGTGGCCCAAACTCTGAAACCATGAGCCCAGGTTTTGAGGCCAAAACCTGGAAACCGTCCACGCTGAGTTTTGAGGCCCAAACTCGGAAACCGGCCACCCCGAGTTTTGAGGCCCAAACTCGGAAACCGTCGAGGGTAGCTTTTCGAGGCTCAGCTACCGAACCCGTGCCGTAGACGGGATGTGGTTCGCACACCCCGAGTTCCAGCACTGATGCTGGAGCATGTCCAGCCTCCACGCCGGGCACAGTGCATTCGCCATCCTTCTCGGCCTCCCGCCAAGTGTCACGACGCCATCACCTTCCTCCCAACTCGGCCGATGCACCACACATCCCCATGTACTCTCGCTTGTCGACGCCATGTGCCAGCTACCACAGCTGGTCCTCGGGTCTCCTGGTCCGTCGGTCCAAGCTCCACGTCCGCCCTTCACCGCTCCCGGTCCGTCGGCATGGCACATCCCTACTTGACCTTCACCTCACCTTCGACCACTGTCCGAGCTCCACACCTGCACATCAACACAGCCAAGAGACATGTTGCCCGTTGATCGATCAATCATCACTTAGGAAGGGAACCACAAGGGCACATATTGCAGATACATGGGTGTATGCCGAGTCTCCGAGTGATGAGTGATTGTCAACTGGGATGATGCACATGTTCTTTGGCTTGTGTTGTGCAGGTGTCGAGCACGGATACAGTGATCAGAGGCGAGGTGAAGGTCAAGTAGAGACGTGCCGTGCCGATGGACCGAGAGTTGCGAAGCGCGGACGTGAGGCTTGGACTGAGGAACCAGAGGCCCGAGGATCAGCTGTGGTGGCTGACAGCCTGGGAAAGCGACGAGCGAAGACTTGCGGTCATGTGTTGCCTAAGTCGTGGACTTGGGGACACGTGTCGGTGGACGGGGTGCACGGGAGGTGCATCCCCTCTACGATGTCGGTTTGGTGGTTGAGCCAGAGAAAAACCATCGGGTGGACGGTTTCCAGGTTTGGGCCTCAAAACCTGGGCGTGGATGGTTTCCGAGTTTGGCCACAAAACTCGGGCTGAGGGTTTCCGAGTTTGGCCACAAAACTCGGGCTGAGGACGGTTTTTAGGTTTGGGCCTCAAAACCTGGGTGCTGCGGGTTTGCTGAGTTTGGGCCTCAAAACTCAGGCGCTGGTGGGTGTTGACACTAGTTAACTATCATAATTAAGAGATAAATAAACATGAAAAGGGCAAGAATATGATCACCAACAAAGATTTAGGGATTCAACTGATAATATTCCATGAGTTTTGGTGAGTTATGATTCTGCAGGGACTAAACCAGGAAATCAGCATCAATAGCTTCCCATAGAAGGAAACCGATGGGAGATAACGTAACCACCACATTGGGATACTTCTAGAAGACTCCAGGGGACGTAAGAAGACACCACGACGAAGATCACCACCAGAGGCCTACAGGTGGGACCGACCGGTCCCACCAGGAGACCGATCGGTCGGCCCCTGGGCCCACTGGGCTCCGTCCTCTGCAAGCTACCTCAACCGACTCCCAGGATGCATCTCGACCGTACCTCAAGTCGGTTTGATCCAAGGGCCACGGTTCATCGCCCAGGGCTATATAAACAGACCCCTGACCCCCTCTCTAGAGCAATCGAGCAACAGAGCAACCAGGCAATTAGGGTTTCAAACAATTCATTCATCAACCAGAAGGAGATCAATCGGAGGCTTTAGAACTTCATCCACCTAGAATAGTAGATAGAATAGGATTAGAGGAGGCAAGCTTCGCTTGGATTCCTGATCTAGTCACGAGAAGGCTCGGTAAACCCAAGATCTTCTCTCTTGTATTAACATTATGGATCTAATTCATATTTGCTCTTCTAGTTCATCATTGTTCTTCATTGTTTATGTTCTAGTTCATCATCTAGTTCATGTTCATCGTCTAGTTCATCATCTAGTTCATAATCTTGTTCTAGTTCATGTTCTAGTTCGTACTTTAGTTCTTATCGATGATCTAATTCACCTTATTGTTGGAATTAGAATTAGGATAAGTAGAGGGAGACACTCTCCTCCCATTTCATCTTAGTCATTTGCTCTTTCATAGCTAGGGTTTCCTGCTCTCCCACTTCCCTGCTGTAGTGAACCTGAGATCCACAGAGTTGAGAACAATACCTCTGTGTTCGTGAGATTTTGAGGAAGTGAGACCGTAATCTCACTGTTGTAGCGTGTGGTAGCCACACGGTTGCAAATTCGTGGTTGTGATTCGTGTTTCCTTCGTGTTCTTCGCGGAATCCTTTTTCTCCACGATTTTCCCGTCGCTTGATCTCTTTGCTCGGTTCATCTTTTGCAAATCCATTTGAACCAAGTTGTTCTAGATCGTGAGGCACTTCTTTCGACCGAAGGAATCCACTTCTAACTTCACGGTCTAGGAGATCGATCAATTTTTGTTTCGGGTCAAGCTTTTCTCTCTTCCCCCGAAATACTTTGATTCACCAATTTGGAGATAGGTTCGAGCCATGATCTCTTAGAGATAGCTCACTATACTCCTTGTGACTCTTCTCACCAAGTTTGATCCTTAGAGGATTTGTTTTGGGTGAGATTGAGGCAGATTGGTGAACGAACCGCATAGAATAGGGGTGACCGGACGCACCCCCAGAGTCCGGTCGTTGAATGTCTTTCCTGTGATTCTTGCGACTTGACCGGACGCTCGGGACCAGACGCTAGTTCACGTGAACGACCGGACGCAACTCTTCTACTGTTCACGGTTTTGTCTGCGCCTGACCGGACGCTACCGTGTTGTGACCGGACTCTCACCTCTGTGAGTCCGGTCCAACTCAGAGAGCACCGAAATCAGGTTTCATCTGACCGGACGCGTCCGGTGCTCCTTGACCGGACGCAGGCCAGAGTCCGGTCAGTAAGGTTTTGCGCGTTTTCGTTCGTGACAAGTTCGTTCGTTGTCGGATTTGGTTTCTGTCTTTTGCGTTGGCTTTCTAGAGTTGTGTAGCGTCCCGCTGTGCTTCTTGGAAGCATCCACCCTACGTCTAGGGTCGTGGACACTAGCAAACTCTAGGGTTTACTTTTGGGGTTGATTTACGGGACAGTGGCAACAAGTTTCCGAAAGGAATTTAGAAGCTCCCATTCACCCCCTCCTCTGGTCGCTTTTTGGTAGCATTCTCGGTCCTTCAATTGGTATCAGAGCGGGTTAAGGATCTACCACCTTAGCCGGTTCTAGATCCACAGAAGGCGACATGGATCGCGGCGTGGGCAAACCGCCATTTTTCGATGGGACCAACTATGCGTATTGGAAGATACGCATGTCGGCCTATCTGCAGAGTTTGGGTGCTTCCATTTGGGATATTTGCAACTCTGCTGATTACATGGTCTTGGCTGCTCGTGTCTCTCAGCTTCAGATCGATGAGCACGATGCCAATAGCCGAGCCCGTAATGCTCTTTTCTCATGCTTGAGCATGAGTGAGTTTGATCGCATTTCTCACCTCGCTACCTCATGTGTTTCCATGAGGGAACCTCTCAAGTCAAAACCCGTCTCTACGAGTCGTTCAAGCGTGAGTGTGAGAACTTTCAACATATGCCTGGCGAGAGCATAGAAAGTTTATTCGCTCGCTTTCAGGTGATTGTCAACAGGATGAGGGCTAACAAGGAGCTGTTGCCTTTCGACGATCATGAGAGAGCTTTGAAGCTTTTGCATACTCTTGATCGATTGGTGTGGGATTCCAAAGTTCAGGCGATCATCGAATCACCTAACTATGAGACCCTCACGTGCGATGAGCTCTTCAGTAAGCTCAAGTCCAGTGAGATCGATGCCATGGCGAGGGCTTCTTATGAAAATCCTTCTGGCCCGTCGATGGCTTTGGTTTCTGGCTCTTCTGCTAACCCCTCTGGAGGATTTGCACTCTCTTCACTCTTTTCTGTCACAGAGGACCAGCTTGAGTCTTTGGGGGATGACGAGCTAGCTTTGCTCGTCAACCGGTTCTCGCGGTTTCACAACAACCGCATGAACCGTCACCGCGAAGGAGGACGCTCGGGATGCTACGAGTGCGGCGACCCCGACCACTTCATCGCCAACTGTCCCAAGAAGAAGAACTCATCTGGGAAGGGCGATCATGGGCACAAGTACGACTCCGACAAGCGCAAGGAGAAGTACGTCCCCGCAAGGCACAAGCGGAGGGGCGGCTTCGACAAGGAGTACATCAAGAAGAAGTACTTGGAGAAGGCCCAGGCTGAGCAGCGTGCGTTCTTTGCCATGCTCAGCGACGTCAACGGCTCGGATGATGACTCCTCTTGCTCAAGCGACGACGAGTCCGAGAAGAAGAAGAGGATCGAGGACAAGCTGAACGGCCTCTGCTTCTTCGCCGACGACGACGGCTTCTGCACCATGGCTCTCGACGGCGAGCTGGTGAACTCCCCTCGGAACGACGACGACGACAACACCTCCCAGGTATCTCTCACCCACGACGAGATTTCTGCTGAGGTCGAGAAGCTTACTGCCGCCTTGCTTAGTCAGGATAAGCTGCTTAGGCATGCCGCAAGAGAGCGCAAGGAGTTTAGGCAGAAGTGGGAGGACACGGTGAGGGAGCTTGAGTTTGCTAAGTCTACCGTGGTTGTTTCTGAGGAAGTGGAGTGCGAGATGTGCACCACGCACATGACTGACCTTCTCACTTTGAGAAGTAAGTATGTTGCGTTGGTAGGAGAGGTAGATGAGCTGAAGGCTAGACATTCGCTGTTGGGTGCGCGCAAGACTTGTCCTGTCTTGCAATCCGAGTTGGCAGAGAAGAATGCCAAGATTGTGTCTCTTGAGGAGGCCAGCTCGGGTAGCACATGTGTGGCTAGGTGTGCTCTTTGTGAGGGTTTGGAGATGGAGATAGCCAATGTGAAGCATGACAAGATGCAAACCGAGGAGGAAAACACATACCTTCGGACCATCTTGTCATGGGTGTCTTGTGGTGAGCCACAACTCGGGATGATGATCTCCCAATTCAAGCGAGCTGCTAGAGGTCCTGGTGTAGGCTTTGCTCAGGGTGTTGATCTTTCTGCTTTTGGGAAGATTGGAGAGTCGAGTGGTCTGAACCCGAGTGAGAAACCCAACTCCACCACCACTCCCAAACTTACCAAGCTTCCACCAAAAGAGCCTCTCAAGCCTAACACCAAGGATGGGGTCCTTGTTAAGCCTCCGAGAGCTCCACCCAAGAACCAGCAATGGGCTCTGTAACACCTCTGGTGTTTAAGCATGTAATTAACTTGACATATCATCATTAGCATCATTAATCATCTTGATCATGATTTCATGTGTATGCATTTGCTTAGTGTATCATTTTATGTGATGTACCTCTATTGCAAAAACCCTTATTAGCCCACTTCTTCCTATAAGGGCAAAATGGTAATTTCACCTCTATGCCTAGTTCTATGTAATTCTTGTTCAAATTTAGTGCCCTGATGTTTGTTGCTTTGATCAAAGTTCAAAAATCGGATTTGATTTGAATTTCTTTTTGCAAAACCCTAAAATCCCAAATCCTGGATTTATTCCCTTTTTGATAACTTTTTCAAAATTCGAAATTTTGAGTTGGTTCAAAAAGCAAAGTTGTGAATCTGATCAAGAGGAACAACTTTGGTATTTGCAAATTTTCAAGTTTCAGTACAAAATGTTGAGTTATTTCAAATTCATTCAAACTCCAACTTTTGTCCCCTTTTTGGTTTTCAAAATTAGTTTAAAAACTAATGAGTTTCAGAAAAAGTGTATAATAGCAAAGTTGTAGGTTTTCATAAAAGGAACAACTTTCATATTTGTAGATTTTCAAGTTTCAGTTTAAAATCCAAAGTAATTTTGAATTCATTCAAATTCCAAAAGTGTTCCCTTTTCTGTTTTCAAATATAGTTCAAAAACTATTTGGATTTTGAAAATGTTCATATTGACAAAGTTGTAGATCTCTTTTTTCTGAACAACTTTCATGTTTTGAGTTTTTGTTGCCCAGTTGAAATTTTGGGAGTAATTTGCAAAATACAGAAAACAGTTCAAAGTCAAACCCTAGACCTAGCTACTGTTCTTCTTCTCCGGTAGGGGGGGGGCCCGGCCATGGCCGCCTCGCCGTCGCCGCGTGCGCCACGCGCCAGACTGCTGCCCGCCTGCTCCCGACCAGCCGCCTGCAACCGCGACAGCACGCCGCACCGCACGCGCAACCGCTGACTCTCGCACCCGTCCCCCACTGCTTCCCGACATCGCCGCCGCGTGTTCAACGCCGGCGAGCTCACGCCCAGGCCCCGAGCGCGCGTCAACCCTGCTGCCAGAACGCAATCGAGTGCGCACGCCTCCGCGAAGCTTACCTGTCTGCCCGTGACACCTCTCCGCCCCCGAGCGCGCCTATAAAACCTCCCCGCCGGTGAGCCGAAGCCCTCACCGCCTCCGCCACCGTGGCCAGCCCAGTACGAACCCTCCGCCTCTTCGCCAGTTAGCCCAAAAGCTCCGCCGTGACCTTGCGAAGCTTTCCCGCTCCTCAATTTCACCTCCGACGCCTCCAGTTGCCGGCGTAACCCCGTCTCTCCCATCTCCGGCGAAACGCCGGTAAGGCTCGGGTTGAGAAATACTCTCTCCCCGATCTTGATCATCTCCCTCCGACCCCTGTTTCATCTTCCTTGTATCCTCGCGCGTCTAACCGTGCTCCGCCGACCCCTTGCGATGCTCAGGATCGCTGGAACGCCGTCGCGACGTGGTTCTGCCCGCCGACGACCCCCGCTCCGTCGAACTCCTAGCTCCGGCCGTCCCCTCACCTCGCCGTCACGCGTCAACGATCGCCGGTGAGCTCCTGAACCTCCCTATGTGCTCGGTTTCGTCCGCGAGTCCTCGCCGTAGTCGGAACGACGCCTCGCCGCCGTCTGGTCGCCGCCAGCGCGCGCGAGAAGATGAACAGTGCTGTTTATCAATTTCCAGTTTATTTTGAATAGTGCTGAGATTTCATCTTTTTGTGTGATTTTCTGTGTGCATCCAAAAATTCTGAAATTTTTGTGGTAGACTCTTTATGCTCTGGAGTATTTTATAAAAATATGAAACTTGAGTTTTGTGCAAAAATTTGAAAATGTAAAATTCCCCTTTTTATTGAAAAATGAAAGTTTTGGTATTTTTGGAGAGTGATCTATAACTCCAAAAATCTTGAGATAAATTTTTGTGACCTTTTTATGACATGCTGAACCTCTGGTAAAATTTTGAAGTCTTTTGGAACAAGTTGGTTTTTGAACATTTATTTTAAATAGTTGAATAGTGCCTTTTGTTAATTAAATGTCTAGAATTATTTGAGCACCGTAATGACCTCCAAAAATTATGAAATTTGTTTTGCCATCTATTTATGCCATAATGAACTTATGAGATTAATTTGGTAATTTTTGGAGCAACTTCATAAAATGACCTTTTAAATAAATTAAGAAAATAGAAAAGGTGGATTAGGGTTGGTAATAAGTGTTTGATGATGTGATCTTTGGATTGATTGATGTTCATAGACCCTATCCCTCTGGTCTATGATGTTTGTGATGCCTTGTGATGATTATGCTTAAGTAATATAAAAGTTGCTTAATAAAGTTAGCTAATATTGCTAGAAAGGGATAAGTAATCTATTGTCCACTTTAACAAACCACTTATACTTTGCAAAGCTATACTCTAGTTTTATCCTATGCACTTTGTTCATACTAGCCTACTCATGTGCATGCATCATTGCATACGTATAGTGACCGAGGAAGAAGGACCTGAAGTCGAGGTAGCCACCGAAGGATCTGTCCCCGAGGCGACCCCGAGCTCCGACACCTACTCCAACCCCGAGTCCGTCCTTTTTGCCATTCCAGGCAAGCCCCGGTGCATTTAACCCTTCCCTTGAATTTTATAAAATGATTTCCTTAAATGTTTTTGAGTTAAATTACTGCATTAGGTTTATAGGAGTTGTGTGCTATCCTAATTGATGCATTATCCACCTTGACCACTGATACACCCGATACCTGCTTTCAAAAACTAGTTGCAAAATGCTTAGCAATGCTATACAATAGATTTGCAATAAAAATGCCAATTTCAAAAGTGTGATCACTTAAGAATATTTATGGGAATTTCTGGTTTACTCCCACTATTGGCTAAGTATCTGATCCGTACTTAGTCAATGAGAAGGAGAGGTTGTCCTTGCGTACGGTGCCGTCATGTCGTAGTCCGGGACTCGACAGTTGACACCGACCGGGACGGATTGAAAAACTGACAGGACTGTTGCGCTTGGGTGAGATATAACCAAGGCACAGTTGCTGGCTGGAAAATTAGGGACCATCCGTATGGGGGCCTGCTGGGCAGGACTTGCAACTATTCACATACTACGGAAAGCTCTGGCTCCGAGAAATCCATTATTGGACCGACAACCGCGCACTGGGAGTGGAGAGATGGCGGAAGTAGCATGTACCCACGTGGGTTAGAGTCCCGGATTGGAGTGGTGTACTGTACTTCCGGGTGGCGTAGGACCGGGCCCAATAATGGAGGAATCGTGGAAGACGAGTTGGCATATGCAAGCTTGGGTGCTACATATGCAGTGTGGGTAGGGATCCTCAGCTGAGTATTATTTATCCGGATTAACGTTGCTCCTCGGTTATGGAGACTCGTTCCATTGACTCTCAACGGAGAGTGGTTCTCAACTAGGAATGTTTTGAAATATAAAATGAATCATGAATGATGAAGAATTGAGGAATACTGAATCTTTCAAAATAAAATAAGATTTACAAAAATGCTTTTCTGCAAAATACTTGATCTTGCTTAAGCCTTACCTTGACTACCCTAAGCCTTCATTCCTGAGTCTTCTCCCTTTTTCTTTAGTCGGGTAAGTCTTGTTGAGTACCTTTGTACTCAGGGTTTTATTACCCATGTTGCAGGTATGACAGATCCCTCAGTATGCCTTGGACCCTGCTGTGTGACTGTTGTTCAGGAGGAGGCCGATGAGGCCGATGAGTGATTATTCACCCTCGGGCTGGGTGATGTATCTTTAAGTTGTTGTCATATGCTACTCTGCCAACTCTATCTATTTGAACTATGGTCTGTAATAACTTCATTTAAATTTTATGTTGAACCCTGGTTTGTAAAACTATTGTTATCTAAGTCTTCCGCTATTTACTCCGATGTTATTTGTCAAAATGTTAAAGAGATTGTAACTGAATTGTGAGATGATCCTGCGGATAACGGGCACTGATGTAGCCCAGTAGCGGAACCGGTCTTAATCTCTTGGCTGTACGGATCGACTGTCAGTGGTTGACGGTGGTCAGTGGGCCATGGGATTAGGGCCGTTACGTTACAGAGTGGTATCGGAGCATCTCACTATGACGTTGCAATTTTTTGCGAAAACTTCAAAATGTTTTTAACAAAAACTAAACTTGACTATTTTAAGTCCAAATTGCTTCTCTCATCTCATCTTGTCTTTGGCAACTAGTAGCAAGACAACTTGTATAAGCCCTTTGTACCTTACCTTAGTAGTTGCATTGCCTTGTTCCGTAAGAACGATTCATGCATCATGTCACATTCACTTAAGTTTATAAAAGAGTTCGTTGGGGTTAGTGTGCCTACACCTTTTTCTTGCTAGCCTTTCTCATCTATAACCTCTTATCCAGATATGGCCATTATCAAGCGGACTGCCCGCAAGTCGACGGGACCAAACGGTGTGCCGCGTCACCAGCTGGCGCCACGCACCGGAGAAGAGACTGGAGAATCCTCCAATGGTCGTCGCTTTGCCCGCCGAACCCGCAAGCAGCTGAAGGAGGAAATCAAGAATCTGAAGGCTGAAATGGAGAACATGGAGCATGACTTCTACCTTTCCCGCATGGAGTTTTATGAGCCACGAGCTTCCTTGGAGCAGGCCAACCGAAACACGGTTCGCGCCATCGAGCAGCGCAATGATGCTTGGACCCGCGAGGACGTTACTAGAGCCCAGCTCCATGGACTGCAGCAATACACCGCCCAGATCGAGCAGTACAATGATATGCTTCATGAGGAAGTGCATCAACTGCATGATCAACTCCACCCCTTGGTACCCCCGGTTATGGAAGAACCTGAGGACGGAGTCGTGGAGGAACCTGAAGTGGAGCATGAGCCAGGCCAGAATGAAGAAGTGGAACCTGCAGAAGATGTCCACGTTGAAGATGAAGATGAGGAGGAAGAGCCTGAGCTTATCATCACGGATGATGATGATGACGAAGAGTTGATCTTCATCGATGATGACTAGACTCCTTGTGTCTGTACCATCTGCTTACCTAAAGCCTTAAGTCTAGGTTTGGGGCGTTAGTTGGTCTTCTGTCTAGCCGAGTTTGTATCTTGTCTTGTACCTTTCCTTTGTCAGTCTGTGGTTATCTGTCGAACCTCTGTATCAGTTATCTACCCTTGCATCTATGAATCTTATCAGTCAGTTTCGTTCAAAATCAATCTTTGTATGCTGAGTTCCAAAGTTGCTTATACAGATGCCTGTGAACACCCGTGCCGGAGCCGGAGGTGCTGATGACCGCATCCCAAACCCTCCGCCTGTACCAGCTACCCTGGCAGATGCCATTGCAGCCCTGGCCGCCGCTGCTAACCTAATGGCTCAAAACCAAGGACAGCAGAATGTTGGACACCGTGGTCGCCACAACCAAGAGACCACCTATGTGGACTTCACTGAAACACGACCACCGGTCTTCACAAAGGCCGATGAACCTCTCGAGGCTGACGACTGGTTACGCACCATGGAACAGAAGTTCAGTCTCCTGCACTGCACAGAGATCCAGAAGCCTCGGTTCGCTTCACAGCAGCTCCGTGGTCCTGCAAGTGCCTGGTACGCCAACCTGTTGGCTGCCCAGCCAGAAGGTCACCAGCTGACCTGGGAAGAGTTCCGCACCGCTTTCAGAGCACATCACATCCCTTCGGGATTGATGAGAATGAAGTTGGATCAGTTCTTGGCCCTGCAACAGAAAGATTCCACTGTCATGCAGTACGTGGGACAATTCAATCACCTCAGCCAGTATGCCTCCGACTATGTCAACACAGAGGAAAAGAAGAGAGATTGTTTTCTTAGGGGTCTGCACCCTAAGATTCGTAGAGGTCTGTCCAACAACCTGAACGGATCCTACCATGATGTCGTTGACCGTGCTGTTGCTTTCGAGGAAAGCAACCGCCAGTATCAGGAAGAGAAGAAGAAGAAGAAGGCTGGGTCTAGCAGTTTCTCCAGCAACCATAAGCGCCCAAGAGTCATCTACCACCCCAGTCACCATCAAAACCGTGCCCCATACCCCCATCAGCAAGTGGTCGTTCGTACCGCAGCCACCACCCATAATGCCAACCAGCAAAGTGCCACTCAGCCAAACGCCCCAGGTGTTCGTGTCACCACCCCACAAACAGCTTACAACCTTCCATGCTACAACTGTGGCCAAGTTGGTCACTGGGCTCGCGAGTGCCCAAAACCCAAGAAGAATACCCAGTATGCACAGAAAGGCCCTGGAGGTTCACAGCAGCAGCAGCACCGTGCACCGCAGCAGCACGTCCAGAAGGGCAAGCTTGTCAGGAAGCACGGGCAAGTCTACTTCACCACCGCCAGTAACATCCCAGAAGGAGAGCCCGTCATGCTCGGTAGGTTCCCTGTTGCCAATCATCTTGCAGTCGTCTTGTTTGATTCTGGTGCATCGCATTCCTTCATCAGTCGCACTTTTGTCATCAAGCATGAGCTACCCATGGGGGAGTTAAAAGAAAGTTTTTGCATACTTTCGCCTGGAGGACGGATAAATACTAAGGAAGTGGCCCGCAGTATACCAGTAATGTTGGGGGAACATGTTTTTCCTACCACCATGATAGTACTGCGCGATCAAGAGATAGATGTCATCTTAGGCATGAATTGGATGTGTCAGTATAAAGCCATGATAGACATCTTGAATAGAGTTGTGAGAGTGGATATCCCTAACAGTACCTCCAAACTCTTTCTCCAACTTCCAATGCCTCAAAAGCCAACAACCACCCAGTTAAATACTGCCTATGCTCCGGAAGTCAGGGATATTCCCGTGGTCTGTGAGTTCCCTGATGTCTTCCCAGGAGATCTACCTGGTCTGCCTCCTGACCGTGATGTAGAGTTTGCCATAGAGCTAAAGCCCGGGACTGCTCCTATATCCCGTAGAGCTTATCGAATGCCTCCCAGAGAGTTGGCAGAGCTGAAGATCCAATTGCAAGAGCTATTGGACAAGGGTCTCATTCGCCCAAGTTCGTCTCCTTGGGGCTGTCCTGCTATCTTTGTGAAGAAGAAGGACAAAAGCCTTCGTCTGTGCGTTGACTATCGCCCGCTCAATGAGGTCACCATCAAGAATAAATATCCTTTGCCTCGCATTGACCTTCTTTTTGACCAGTTATCTGGAGCCAGAGTGTTTTCCAAGATCGACCTCAGATCTGGCTATCACCAAATAAAAATTCGTCCCGAAGATATTCCCAAAACAGCTTTCACCACCAGATACGGCCTATATGAGTACTTGGTCATGTCTTTTGGCTTGACCAATGCCCCTGCTCATTTCATGTATCTCATGAACTCCGTGTTCATGCCAGAGCTCGATAAATTTGTAGTCGTGTTCATTGACGACATCCTTGTTTATTCAAGAACTCCTAAAGATCATGCCAAGCATCTTCGTATCGTTCTCTCTCGTCTCAGAGATCACCAGCTGTATGCCAAGTTCAGTAAATGTGAATTCTGGCTAGATCGAATTCAATTCCTTGGTCATGTCCTGTCCGCTGAAGGTGTGTCAGTTGACCCTGGAAAAGTGGCAGATATCTTGGATTGGAAGCCACCTACCACTGTCCGCGAAGTTCGCAGCTTCATGGGAATGGCTGGATACTATCGTCGTTTCATCCCAGATTTCTCCAGAGTTGCCAAGCCTATCACAGAGTTGTTGAAGAATTCCGTGGATTTTGTTTGGTCACCAGCCTGCGAGCAAGCTTTTCAAGCCTTGAAGAAACTGTTAACTACATCACCAGTCCTAGCTCAACCAGATATCGAGAAACCCTTTGATGTATACTGTGATGCATCTGGTATTGGTTTGGGTTGTGTTTTGATGCAAGAAGGTCGAGTGATCGCTTATGCCTCACGGCAGCTTAAGCGACATGAGGAGAATTATCCAACCCATGACCTTGAATTAGCAGCAGTGGTACATGCTTTGAAGATATGGCGTCATTATCTGTTGGGCAGTGCCTGCAATGTGTACACCGATCATAAGAGCCTGAAGTATATCTTCACTCAAGAAGAGTTGAACATGAGGCAGCGAAGATGGCTTGAGTTAATCAAGGATTATGATATCGAAGTGCATTACCATCCTGGTAAGGCGAATGTAGTCGCCGATGCCCTCAGTCGCAAGTCATACTGCAACTGTCTGCCAACGAAGCCCTATGATCTTTCCTTGTGCCATGATCTTGAAAGGATGGGTATTGAAATGGTACCACAAGGAACTCTGAGTAATGTCAGGATAGAGACCTCTATCAAAGAATAGGTCATTGCTGCACAAAAAGATAACCCTGGAATCAAGCACATCATCGAAAAGGTCCACACCGGTAAGGCTGATTGTTTCAGGATCGATGATGTAGGAGTTGTTTGGTTCAAGAACCGTCTAGTAGTTCCCAAGGTGCCTGAATTGAGACAATTAATCCTTGATGAGGCACACTTGACCAGATTCTCTATTCACCCCGGCAGCAACAAGATGTACCAAGACTTAAAGCAGAGATTCTGGTGGACTAAAATGAAGATTGAGATTGCCCGGTATGTCGCTCAGTGTGATACCTGCCAAAGAGTCAAGGCAGTACACATGAAGCCTGGAGGAGAATTGGAACCTCTGTCAGTACCCGCTTGGAAATGGGACGACATTAGTATGGATTTTGTCAATGGACTACCCAAGACCCAGAAAGGTTTTGATTCTATTTGGGTAATCGTGGACCGACTCACCAAACAAGCTCACTTTCTGCCAGTGAAGACCAGTTACACCGTCCCCACATATGCCGCCTTGTACAAGAACAACATAGTGAAGCTTCATGGAATACCCAAGACCATTGTCTCTGACCGTGGTACCCAGTTTGTTGCGAAGTTCTGGAAAGCGTTCCATACCTCACTTGGAACCCAACTCTTATACAGCACAGCGTATCATCCTCAAACTGATGGACAGACGGAGCGAGTCAACCAAGTGCTGGAAGACATGTTGAGAGCCTGTGCCCTCACCTTCGCAGATACTTGGGATGACTGTTTGCCCTTGGCGGAGTTCTCATATAATAACAGTTACCAAGAAAGCATCAAGATGGCACCCTTTGAAGCACTGTACGGTCGTCGTTGTCGTACACCCCTCAGTTGGTCTGAGCCCGGAGAAAGAGAATTCTTTGGAGTTGACCTGGTCAAAGATATGGAAGAGAAAGTCAAGCAGATACAAGAGAACATGAAGATTGCCCAATCTCGACAAAAGAGTTATGCTGACAAGAGACGTCGACCTCTGAAGTTTCAAGTTGGAGATTACGTATATCTCAAGGTCTCACCAACCAAAGGAGTCACTCGTTTTGGAGTCAAGGGAAAGTTAGCACCCCGCTACATTGGTCCGTATGAGATTTTGGAATGTTGTGGCAAGGTAGCTTACAAGCTAAAGTTGCCCGATCATCTCTCTGCAGTCCACAATGTTTTCCATGTCTCCCAACTCAAGAAGTGTCTCCGAGTACCGGAACATGTCGTGGAAGTTGAAGGTGTCGAGCTAGAGCCTGATCTATCCTACTCAGAATATCCAGTTCGAGTGTTAGATCACAAAGATCGAGTTACTCGAAGAACTACCACAAGGTGGTACAAAATCCAGTGGAACCAGCACTCTGAAGAAGAAGCTACTTGGGAATCTGAAGATTTCTTGGCAAAGAACTATCCCGACTTTCTCGAATCCCTGTCTATGTAAAGTTTTGCCTTTATCCCTTCTTTGTCCTTTCTTAAGACGCAGAATCTCGGGGCGAGATTTCTTTAAGGGGGGAAGGCTGTAACACCTCTGGTGTTTAAGCATGTAATTAACTTGACATATCATCATTAGCATCATTAATCATCTTGATCATGATTTCATGTGTATGCATTTGCTTAGTGTATCATTTTATGTGATGTACCTCTATTGCAAAAACCCTTATTAGCCCACTTCTTCCTATAAGGGCAAAATGGTAATTTCACCTCTATGCCTAGTTCTATGTAATTCTTGTTCAAATTTAGTGCCCTGATGTTTGTTGCTTTGATCAAAGTTCAAAAATCGGATTTGATTTGAATTTCCTTTTGCAAAACCCTAAAATCCCAAATCCTGGATTTATTCCCTTTTTGATAACTTTTTCAAAATTCGAAATTTTGAGTTGGTTCAAAAAGCAAAGTTGTGAATCTGATCAAGAGGAACAACTTTGGTATTTGCAAATTTTCAAGTTTCAGTACAAAATGTTGAGTTATTTCAAATTCATTCAAACTCCAACTTTTGTCCCCTTTTTGGTTTTCAAAATTAGTTTAAAAACTAATGAGTTTCAGAAAAAGTGTATAATAGCAAAGTTGTAGGTTTTGATAAAAGGAACAACTTTCATATTTGTAGATTTTCAAGTTTCAGTTTAAAATCCAAAGTAATTTTGAATTCATTCAAATTCCAAAAGTGTTCCCTTTTCTGTTTTCAAATATAGTTCAAAAACTATTTGGATTTTGAAAATGTTCATATTGACAAAGTTGTAGATCTCTTTTTTCTGAACAACTTTGATGTTTTGAGTTTTTGTTGCCCAGTTGAAATTTTGGGAGTAATTTGCAAAATACAGAAAACAGTTCAAAGTCAAACCCTAGACCTAGCTACTGTTCTTCTTCTCCGGTAGGGGGGGGCGGCCCGGCCATGGCCGCCTCGCCGTCGCCGCGTGCGCCACGCGCCTGACTGCTGCCCGCCTGCTCCCGACCAGCCGCCTGCAACCGCGACAGCACGCCGCACCGCACGCGCAACCGCTGACTCTCGCACCCGTCCCCCACTGCTTCCCGACATCGCCGCCGCGTGTTCAACGCCGGCGAGCTCACGCCCAGGCCCCGAGCGCGCGTCAACCCTGCTGCCAGAACGCAATCGAGTGCGCACGCCTCCGCGAAGCTTACCTGTCTGCCCGTGACACCTCTCCGCCCCCGAGCGCGCCTATAAAACCTCCCCGCCGGTGAGCCGAAGCCCTCACCGCCTCCGCCACCGTGGCCAGCCCAGTACGAACCCTCCGCCTCTTCGCCAGTTAGCCCAAAAGCTCCGCCGTGACCTTGCGAAGCTTTCCCGCTCCTCAATTTCACCTCCGACGCCTCCAGTTGCCGGCGTAACCCCGTCTCTCCCATCTCCGGCGAAACGCCGGTAAGGCTCGGGTTGAGAAATACTCTCTCCCTGATCTTGATCATCTCCCTCCGACCCCTGTTTCATCTTCCTTGTATCCTCGCGCGTCTAACCGTGCTCCGCCGACCCCTTGCGATGCTCAGGATCGCTGGAACGCCGTCGCGACGTGGTTCTGCCCGCCGACGACCCCCGCTCCGTCGAACTCCTAGCTCCGGCCGTCCCCTCACCTCGCCGTCACGCGTCAACGATCGCCGGTGAGCTCCTGAACCTCCCTATGTGCTCGGTTTCGTCCGCGAGTCCTCGCCGTAGTCGGAACGACGCCTCGCCGCCGTCTGGTCGCCGCCAGCGCGCGCGAGAAGATGAACAGTGCTGTTTATCAATTTCCAGTTTATTTTGAATAGTGCTGAGATTTCATCTTTTTGTGTGATTTTCTGTGTGCATCCAAAAATTCTGAAATTTTTGTGGTAGACTCTTTATGCTCTGGAGTATTTTATAAAAATATGAAACTTGAGTTTTGTGCAAAAATTTGAAAATGTAAAATTCCCCTTTTTATTGAAAAATGAAGGTTTTGGTATTTTTGGAGAGTGATCTATAACTCCAAAAATCTTGAGATAAATTTTTGTGACCTTTTTATGACATGCTGAACCTCTGGTAAAATTTTGAAGTCTTTTGGAACAAGTTGGTTTTTGAACATTTATTTTAAATAGTTGAATAGTGCCTTTTGTTAATTAAATGTCTAGAATTATTTGAGCACCGTAATGACCTCCAAAAATTATGAAATTTGTTTTGCCATCTATTTATGCCATAATGAACTTATGAGATTAATTTGGTAATTTTTGGAGCAACTTCATAAAATGACCTTTTAAATAAATTAAGAAAATAGAAAAGGTGGATTAGGGTTGGTAATAAGTGTTTGATGATGTGATCTTTGGATTGATTGATGTTCATAGACCCTATCCCTCTGGTCTATGATGTTTGTGATGCCTTGTGATGATTATGCTTAAGTAATATAAAAGTTGCTTAATAAAGTTAGCTAATATTGCTAGAAAGGGATAAGTAATCTATTGTCCACTTTAACAAACCACTTATACTTTGCAAAGCTATACTCTAGTTTTATCCTATGCACTTTGTTCATACTAGCCTACTCATGTGCATGCATCATTGCATACGTATAGTGACCGAGGAAGAAGGACCTGAAGTCGAGGTAGCCACCGAAGGATCTGTCCCCGAGGCGACCCCGAGCTCCGACACCTACTCCAACCCCGAGTCCGTCCTTTTTGCCATTCCAGGCAAGCCCCGGTGCATTTAACCCTTCCCTTGAATTTTATAAAATGATTTCCTTAAATGTTTTTGAGTTAAATTACTGCATTAGGTTTATAGGAGTTGTGTGCTATCCTAATTGATGCATTATCCACCTTGACCACTGATACACCCGATACCTGCTTTCAAAACTAGTTGCAAAATGCTTAGCAATGCTATACAATAGATTTGCAATAAAAATGCCAATTTCAAAAGTGTGATCACTTAAGAATATTTATGGGAATTTCTGGTTTACTCCCACTATTGGCTAAGTATCTGATCTGTACTTAGTCAATGAGAAGGAGAGGTTGTCCTTGCGTACGGTGCCGTCATGTCGTAGTCCGGGACTCGACAGTTGACACCGACCGGGACGGATTGAAAAACTGACAGGACTGTTGCGCTTGGGTGAGATATAACCAAGGCACAGTTGCTGGCTGGAAAATTAGGGACCATCCGTATGGGGGCCTGCTGGGCAGGACTTGCAACTATTCACATACTACGGAAAGCTCTGGCTCCGAGAAATCCATTATTGGACCGACAACCGCGCACTGGGAGTGGAGAGATGGCGGAAGTAGCATGTACCCACGTGGGTTAGAGTCCCGGATTGGAGTGGTGTACTGTACTTCCGGGTGGCGTAGGACCGGGCCCAATAATGGAGGAATCGTGGAAGACGAGTTGGCATATGCAAGCTTGGGTGCTACATATGCAGTGTGGGTAGGGATCCTCAGCTGAGTATTATTTATCCGGATTAACGTTGCTCCTCGGTTATGGAGACTCGTTCCATTGACTCTCAACGGAGAGTGGTTCTCAACTAGGAATGTTTTGAAATATAAAATGAATCATGAATGATGAAGAATTGAGGAATACTGAATCTTTCAAAATAAAATAAGATTTACAAAAATGCTTTTCTGCAAAATACTTGATCTTGCTTAAGCCTTACCTTGACTACCCTAAGCCTTCATTCCTGAGTCTTCTCCCTTTTTCTTTAGTCGGGTAAGTCTTGTTGAGTACCTTTGTACTCAGGGTTTTATTACCCATGTTGCAGGTATGACAGATCCCTCAGTATGCCTTGGACCCTGCTGTGTGACTGTTGTTCAGGAGGAGGCCGATGAGGCCGATGAGTGATTATTCACCCTCGGGCTGGGTGATGTATCTTTAAGTTGTTGTCATATGCTACTCTGCCAACTCTATCTATTTGAACTATGGTCTGTAATAACTTCATTTAAATTTTATGTTGAACCCTGGTTTGTAAAACTATTGTTATCTAAGTCTTCCGCTATTTACTCCGATGTTATTTGTCAAAATGTTAAAGAGATTGTAACTGAATTGTGAGATGATCCTGCGGATAACGGGCACTGATGTAGCCCAGTAGCGGAACCGGTCTTAATCTCTTGGCTGTACGGATCGACTGTCAGTGGTTGACGGTGGTCAGTGGGCCATGGGATTAGGGCCGTTACGTTACAGGCTCCCAAACCCAATCACCTAAAGAACAAGCTGGACACAATACCACCTATCTAGGAGGAGTGTATGCCACAGAAGGGCAAAGTGATCCACACCCACAACCGTGAGCACCAACAACCCCCTTTGAGAGCGGTGAGGTACCACTGTGAGTTTTGTGGGAGAGATGGACACTTAGGTGAGTTTTGCTTTCGGCGCAAGAGAGAGGCGCGCCGTGCAAGGGAGATGAACAATCCGGACATGTACCATCCTTTCCATGATGTACATGTGTCGAACGTTCAGAGGAGAGCTCCAAGGAGAGCTGCTAGGCCCAGAGGTCTAGAACCTCAAGTTCCCAGGCCTAGGCAGTAGAGAGCTCCGAGGAGAGATGCTAGGCCTGGAGGTGCAGTGCCTCAAGTTCCTAGGTCTAGGCCTCGTAGAGAGCGTGCCCGGTGGGAGCCTGCAGTTGTAGGCTATGGACCCCGTGGCGGAGGCTTTGTAGTTGAGCGTTTTCCCCCACCGCGTTTTGAGTATCGCGATGGACGCTCCTCCCTTAGCGGACCACATTTTTCTAAACATGGTGATCGCTTCATCCGTAGGTGTGCTAGGAATGGTCTTTTTGCTTACCGTTCTTTTGAGCAGCCGGCCCAACACTGGTATTCCCCTTACTTCACTAACCCCAGTGTTGGCCCGTATGCTCACCCTATGTCTTTTTATTGATGTAGGTAAAACAATTGGAGAACGTTTGGTTGGTGGATTCCGGGTGTTCAAGGCACATGACCGGAAACGCCAAGTGGTTCTCCAGTCTTAGTCCAATCGCCGGAAAGGAGTATATTACCTTTGGCGACAACAGCAAAGGTAAGGTGCTGTCTCATGGGTCTGTGCGAGTTAATGAGCACTTTGTGTTGTGCGATGTTGCTCTTGTTTCTAACTTGCATTTTAACCTTCTTTCTGTTTCGCAACTTTTCGATGATGACTATGAGATTCATTTTAAACCGAATCTCAGTCGTATTTTGGATCCTCAGGGCAATCTTGTTTGTGTGATTTCGACCTTTGGAAAAGTCTTTCATGCGGATTTCTCGGAGTTGTTCGGAATTTCTCGTTGTCTTTTGGCCGGACCTTCCTCCTCTGATCTTTGGGAGTGGCATAGGAGACTAGGTCACCTGAGCTTCGACTTGCTTCCAAGGATTAGTTCACTTGGCTTAATCCGAGGATTGCCCAAGTTATCCATGGAGAAGGATCTTGTTTGCCATTCTTGTAGACATGGGAAGATGGTTGCTGCTCCCCACCATCCAGTGACTCAGGTCATGACTAAGCGCCCTGGAGAGCTTTTGCATATGGACCTTGTTGGTCCGGCTCGGGTGAGCTCGGTTGGGGGGAGGTGGTATGTGCTTGTTGTTGTCGATGACTTTTCGAGATATTCCTGGGTCTTCTTTTTAGCTGAGAAGACCGAGACTTTCTCCCTTGCTCGCAATCTGATTTTGCGTCTTCAGAATGAGTTCCCTTTGAACTCAATGCGAGCAATTCGGAGTGGTAATGATTCCGAATTCAAGAATTCGGATTTTGAGAAGTTTTGTAACTCTTTGGGTTTAGAGCATCAGTTTTCTTCCCCCTACACACCGCCTCAGAATGGTGTTGTAGAAAGGAAGAATCGGACCCTTGTAGAGATGGCCAGGATGATGCTCGATGAGCACAGGACTCCTAGGCGATATTGGGCCGAAGCCATGAGCACTGCATGCTATATTTCCAATCGCATTTTTCTTCGAGCTTTCTTGAAAAAGACATCTTATGAGTTGCGTTTTGGAAAACTGCCCAAGGTGAGTTATTTTTGAGTTTTTGGTTGCCATTGTTTTATACTCAAAAAGGGCAACTTGGACAAGTTTGAGTCTCGCTCTTCTGACGGTGTATTTTTGGGTTATGGCACTCATACTCGTGCTTATCGTGTACTTAACCTTAACACTAACCGAGTCATGGAGACATCCGATGTCACCTTCGATGAGACCATGGTTTGTCCTTCTTCTCGTTTTGAGCGTGCAGGTGATCATGAGGTTGGCGAACCTCTTTTCGATGATGAAGAAGAAGGTGCTGAAGGGATAGATGACCCAGCACCTCCTCCACCTATTATGCCGCAAAGAGCGGCTTCCACGATGACTCACAGCCCCGAGACGTCTTCTTCCTGGGGGCCATGGGATCCTCCACCTCGCGCGGTACCATTTGTACCCGGGGTGGAACCAGCTGCTGTTGAAGGGGAGATCACATCTGCTCGGGAGGTGCCACGACACATCCAGCGCCAACACCCCCCCAGCAGATGATCGGCGACATTGAATGCTACCAGTTTTTAATCAGAGTTGCAGCGGTGAAATTACACAAGTTCAGAAAATAGCATGTGACTGCGAGAGGTTGAATGCTTGGTATTGCCTAACTTTCCAACTGTGCGAAGCCTATGCAGAAGCAATCAGAAGCTTAAAGCAACAGTTTCAGTCATACACTACACAGCTCAAGTTTAACCCAAAAGTGCAATGAGAAACAGTCTCGATACTGTGAAGTGTTAACTAGCAAACCCATCTCGATCTTTCCAATTCACTCAACTTGGTTCAGATTTTAGCAGAAAATAACATACCAAGCAAGTGAATGACTCAACACTAGAGACATAGCAACCTAGCATATATGAAAAGCAGAAGTGACCTCTACACATCCTACACATGCTAGTTGCATATCTCAATGGTGAATGTTTTCAAATTCTAAGTTCATTAACAAGTTCACCATTTAAAAGTAGCTCAGCTCACAACATGTATTAGCGATCAGAAAGAGCATAAGCTACAACATCATAGAGCATCGGAGTAAAAACTACACAGAGCATAGTTACATTCTTCAGACTATATTCATGAAGCTCAAAAAGTAAAAGCGTAAGCTGAAGATGCAAAAGACAAACAAAAAAGAGACAGTCAGAGTCAAAATGTTTCCCCCATCTAAAAGGGGAAACACACACCAAGCTCACCTCTCAACCGATTAAAGGTTGATTGGTCCAAAGGCTTGGTGAAAATATCAGCAAGCTGATGATGAGTATCGACATGGCGAAGGTCGATATCACCCTTCTCATAATGGTCTCGCAGAAAATGAAAGCGCACATCAATGTGTTTGGTCTTCGAGTGAAGCACGGGGTTCTTAGCAACGCTAATCGCACTCGTGCTGTCACAAAGCAATGGAACACGAGAAAAGCTCAGACCGAAATCACGCAAAGTGGCCATCATCCAGAGTAACTGGGAACAGCAGCTAGCCGCAGCGACATACTCAGCCTCTGTGGTAGACTAGGCGACACTAGACTGCTTGCGAGAAGACCATGATACAAGAGAAGAAACAATAAACTGGCAAGTCCCAGAAGTGGACTTGCGCTCAATACGACAACCAGCAAAATTGGCATCGGAATAACCGCAAAGGGAAAGGGTGGAGGAGGCAGAATACCAAATCTCAAATTTCGGAGTGAAGGCTAAGTACCTCATAATGCGCTTGACCGCCTGACGGTGCGAGGTGCGCGGCGACGACTGAAAGCGCGCGCACAGACACACCGCGAACTGGATGTCCGGGCGTGTCGCCGTCAGGTACAGCAGCGATCCGATCATACTCCGGTACTCCTTCTGGTCCACTGCTTCTCCTTCCTTGTCCACATCCAGGGTCATCGTAGTTGCCATGGGTGTTGGAAGAGGCTTGGCCTCACCCATGTCGAACTTCTTCAGGACATCTCTGGTGTACTTGCCCTGGTGCACGAACGTTCCCTCCCGAGACTGCTTGATTTGCAGTCCGAGGAAAAACGTCAACTCGCCCATCATGCTCATCTCGAACTCCCTGCTCATAGTATGTGCGAACTTGGCAACCAAAGCGTGAGAAGAACCACCGAAAATGATAACATCCACGTAAATTTGGACCAAGAGAGTATCAGTGCCTTGCTTGAGGAGAAAGAGCGTCTTATCTACATATCCCATTTTGAAACCCTTAGCAAGCAAAAAGGTTTTTAACCTATCATACCAGGCTCTAGGGGCTTGATTCAAACCATACAAAGCTTTGTGAAGTTTAAAGACATGGTTTGAAAACTTGGGATTTTCGAAACCGGGGGGTTGTCTAACATACACCTCCTCCTCTATGTAGCCGTTTAAGAAGGCGCTCTTGACATCCATTTGAAAGAGTTTGAAACCTTTGGATGCAGCAAAAGCCAAGAGTATCCTAATTGCCTCCAAACGCGCTGCAGGAGCAAACGTCTCCTCATAGTCTATCCCCTCCTTCTGACTATATCCCTGGGCTACGAGTCTGGCCTTGTTTCTCACAACATGGCCATCTTCTCCCCGTTTGTTTTTGAAAACCCATTTTGTCCCAATTGGATGACACTCAGAAGGTGGAGACACTAGAACCCAAACCCGATTTCTCTCAAAGTTTTCTAACTCCTCATGCATGGAATTGACCCAATCCGGATCCGTCAATGCGTGTCCAACATCTCGGGGCTCAAAATCAGCAACAAAAGCAGAATGAGCAAAATGAGAGATACGAGACCTGGACCGAGTGACCCGCTCGTCAATGTCGTCGATCATCTGCTGGGGGGGTGTTGGCGCTGGATGTGTCGTGGCGCCTCCCGAGCAGATGTGATCTCCCCCTCAACAGCAGCTGGTTCCACCCCGGGTACAAATGGTACCGCGCGAGGTGGAGGATCCCATGGCCCCCAGGAAGAAGACGTCTCGGGGCCGTGAGTCATCGTGGAAGCCGCTCTTTGCGGCACAGCAGGTGGAGGAGGTGCTGGGTCATCTATCCCTTCAGCACCTTCTTCATCATCATCGAAAAGAGGTTCGCCAACCTCATGATCACCTGCACGCTCAAAATGAGAAGAAGGACAAACAACAGTCTCGTCGAAGGTGACATCTGATGTCTCCATGACTTGGTTAGTATCAAGGTTAAGTACACGATATGCGCGAGTGTGAGTGCCATAACCCAAAAATACCCCGTCAGAAGAACAAGACTCAAATTTGTCCAAGTTGCCTTTCTTCAATATAAAACAATGGCAACCAAAAACTCGAAAATAACTCACCTTGGGTTGTCTACCAAAACGCAATTCATAAGAAGTCTTCTTCAAGAAAGCTCTCAGAAAAATGCGATTTGAAATGTAGCATGCAGTGTTCATAGCCTCGGCCCAATACCGCCTAGGAGTCCTATGTTCATCGAGCATCGTCCTGGCCATCTCAACAAGGGTCCGATTCTTCCTCTCTACAACACCATTTTGGGGCGGTGTGTAGGGGGAAGAAAACTGATGCTCCAAACCCAAGCGATCACAAAACTTCTCAAAATCCGAATTCTTGAATTCGGAACCATTATCACTCCGAATTGCTCGCATAGAGTTCAAAGGGAACTCATTCTGAAGACGCAAAATCAGATTACGAGCAAAGGAGAAAGTCTCAGTCTTCTCAGCTAAAAAGAAGACCCACGAATATCTCAAAAAATCGTCGACAACAACAAGCACGTACCACTTCCCCCCAACCGAGCTCACCCGAGCCGGACCAACAAGGTCCATGTGCAAAAGCTCTCCAGGGCGCTTAGTCATGACCTGAGTCACTGGATGGTGGGGAGCGGCAACCATCTTTCCATGTCTACAAGAATGGCAAACTAGATCCTTCTCCATCGATAGCTTGGGCAATCCTCGGATTAGGCCAAGTGAGCTAAGTCTTGCAAGCAAGTCAAAGCTTAAGTGACCGAGCCTCCTATGCCACTTCCAAAGATCAGAGGAGGAAGGACTAGCCAAAAGACAGCGGGAAATACCAAACGACTCTGAGAAATCTGCTCGAAAGACTTCTCCAAAGGGCGAAATCACACAAACAAGATTGCCCTGAGGATCCAAAATACGAGTGAGATTCGGTTTAAAACGAATCTCATAGTCGTCATCAAATAGTTGCGAAACAGAAAGAAGGTTAAAATACAGGTTAGTAACAAGAGCAACATCGCGCAACACAAAGTGCTCATTAACCCGCACAGACCCACGAGACAGCACCTTACCTTTGTTGTTGTCGCCGAAGGTTATGTACTCCTTTCCGGTGATCGGACTAAGACTAGAGAACCACTTGGCGTTTCCGGTCATGTGCCTCGAGCAACCGGAATCCACCAACCAAACGTTCTCCAATCATTTTACCTACATCAATAAAAAGACATAGGGTGAGCATACGGTCCAACACTGGGGTTAGTGAAGTAAGGGGAATACCAGTGTTGGGCCGGCTGCTCAAAAGAACGGTCAGTGTAAAAACCATTCCTAGCACGCCTACGAGAAGAGCGATCACCACGTAGAGGAAAACGTGGTCCGCTAAGGGAGGAGCGTCCATCACGATACTCAAAACGCGGTGGGAAACGCTCAACTGCAAAGCCACCGCCACGGGGTCCATAGCCTACAACTGCAGGCTCCCGCCGGGCACGCTCTCTACGAGGCTTAGGCCTAGCAACTTGAGGCACTACACGTCTCGCTCTAGCCTCTCTCCTCGGAGCTCTCTGCTGCCTGGGCCTGGGAACTGGAGGTTCTGGACCTCTGGGCCTAGCAGCTCTCCTCGGGGCTCTCCTCTGAACATTCGGCACATGTACATCATGGGAAGGATGGTACATGTCCGGGTTGTTCATCTCCCGAGCATGGCGCGCCTCTCTCTTGCGCCGAAAACAGAACTCACTCAAGTGACCATCCCTCCCACAGAAGTCACACTGGTACCTCATCGCACGCAAAGGGGGTTGTTGGTACGCAGGGCTATGGGTATGGTTCACTTTGCCCTTCTGTGGCAAGCACTCCTCCTGGATGGGTGGCATTGTGTCCAGCTTGTTCTTTAGGTGGTTGGGTTTGGGAGCCCATTGCTAGTTCTTGGGTGGAGCTCTTGGAGGCTCAACAAAGACCCCATCTTTGGTGTTTGGCTTGAGGGGCTTTTTGGGTGGAAGCTTGGTAAGTTTGGGAGTAGTGGTGGAGTTGGGCTTCTCACTCGGATTCAGACCACTCGACTCTCCAATCTTCCCAAAGACAGACACATCAACACCTGGAGCAAAACCAACACCGGGACCTCCAGCAGCTCGCTTGAATTGAGAAATCATCATCCCGAGCTGTGGCTCTCCACTTGACACCCATGACAAGATGGTCCAAAGGTATGTGTTTTCCTCCTCGGTTTGCATCTTGCCATGCTTCACATTGGCAATCTCCATCTCCAAACCCTCGTAAAGAACATACCTAGCCACACTAGTGCTACCTGAGTTGGCCTCTTCAAGAGACACAATCTTGGCATTCTTCTCTGCCAGCTCAGATTGCAAGACAGGACAAGCCTTGCACGCACCTAGCAACAAAGGTCTAGCCTTCAGCTCATCCAGCTCTCCTATCAACGCAGCATACTTACTCCTCAGGGTGAGGAGATCAGTCATGTGCGTGGTGCACATCTCGCACTCAGCCTCCTCAGAAACGACCACGGTGGACTTAGCAAACTCAAGCTCTCTCACTGTGTCCTCCCACTTCTGCCTAAACTCCTTGCGCTCTCTAGCGGCTCGCCTAAGCAACTTGTCTTGACTAAGGAGTGCGGCAGTAAGCTTCTCAACCTCAGAAGAAAGATCGTCGTAGGTGAGAGATACCTGAGAGGTGTCGTCGTCGTCGTCATTCCGAGGGGAGTTCCCCAGCTCGCCATCGAGCGCCATGGTGCAGAAGCCGTCGTCGCCGGCGAAGAAGCAGAGGCCGTTCAGCTTGTCCTCGATCCTCTTCTTCTTCTTGGACTCGTCATCGCTTGAGCAAGCGGAGTCGTCATCCGAGCCATCGACGTCGCTGAGCATGGCGAAGAACGCACGCTGCTCAGCCTGGGCCTTCTCCAAGTACTTCTTCTTGATGTACTCCTTGTCGAAGCCGCCCCTCCGCTTGTGCCTTGGGGGGACGTACTTCTCCTTGCGCTTGCCGGAGTCGTACTTGGGCCCATGCTCGCCCTTCCCAGAAGAGTGCTTCTTCTTGGGGCAGTTGGCGATGAAGTGATCGGGGTCGCCGCACTCGTAGCATCCCGAGCGTTCTCCTCCGCGGCGACGGTTCATGCGGTTGTTGTGAAACCGCGAGAATCGGTTGACGAGCAAGGCTAGCTCGTCATCCCCCAGTGACTCAAGCTGCTCCTCTGTAATAGAAAAGAGAGAAGAGAGTGCAAATCCTCCAGAGGGGTTAGCTGAAGAGCCAGAAACCAAAGCCATTGACGGGCTAGAAGGATTTTCATAAGAAGCCCTCGCCATGGCGTCAATCTCACTGGACTTGAGCTTACTGAAGAGCTCGTCACACGTGAGGGTCTCATAGTTCGAAGATTCGATGATCGCTTGAACCTTGGAATCCCACACCGACCGATCAAGAGTGTGCAAAAGCTTTAACGCTCTCTCATGATCGTCGAAAGGCAACAGCTCCTTGTTAGCCCTCATCCTGTTGACAATCACCTGAAAGCGAGCGAATAAACTTTCTATGCTCTCGCCAGGCATATGTCGGAAGTTCTCATACTCACGCTTGAACGACTCGTAGAGTCGGGTTTTGACTTGAGAGGTTCCCTCATGGAAACGCATGAGGGTAGCCCAAATCTCCCGAGCCGTAGCGAGGTGAGACACACGGTCGAACTCACTCATGCTCAAACATGAGAAAAGAGCATTACGGGCTCGGCTATTGGCATCGTGCTCATCGATCTGAAGCTGAGAGACACGAGCAGCCAAGACCACGTAATCAGCAGAGTTGCAAATATCCCAAATGGAAGCACCGAAACTCTGCAGATAGGCCGACATGCGTATCTTCCAATACGCATAGTTGGTCCCATCGAAAAACAGCGGTTTGCCCACGCCGCGATCCATGTCGCCTTCTGTGGATCTGGAACCGGCTAAGGTAGAAGATCCTTAACCTGCTCCGATACCAATTGAAGGACCGAGAATGCTACCATAAAGCGACCAGAGGGGGGGTGAATGGGAGCTACAATTTTTCCTTTCGGAAACTTGTTACCACTGTCCCAAGAATCAACCCCAAGAGAAAACCCTAGAGCTTGCTAGTGTCCACGACCCTAGATGTAGGGTGGATGCTTCCAAGAAGCACAGCGGGACACTACACAACTCAAGAAACCCAACACAAAAGATGGAAATCAAATCCGTTAACGAACGAGCAAGCCGTGAACGAAAGCGCGCAAAACTGCTTCGACCGGACTCTGCCTGCGTCCGGTCAGACACCACCGGACGCGTCTGGTCAAGTGATGTCGAGTTTCGGAGCTCTCTGCATACGACCGGACTCACAGTGAAACGAGTGTCCGGTCACGTGAAGTGCGTCCGGTCAACAAAGACAGACACGGTGAACAGTACAAGCGATGTGTCCGGTCAGTTCCAATAACCCAGCGTCCGGTCAAGTCAGAGAAACGCCGCGCGTTGTTCAACCACCGGACGCGTCCGGTCAACATGAGGACAACGTCCGGTCACCCCGAAACTGCACCGTTCGTCCACTGATTTGAATCAAACTCTCCCAAAATGTAACCTCTAGGGCTCAAACATGGAGAGATGAATCACAAAGAGTATAGTGAGCTATCTCTAAGAGATCATGGCTCGAACCTATCTCCAAATCGGTGAATCGAAGAATTTCGGGGGAGAGGAGAAAAACTTGACCCGAAACAAAAATCGACCGATCTCCTAGACCGTGAGGTTAGAGATGAATTCCTTCGGTGGAAAGAAGTGCCTCACGACCTAGAACAACTTGGTTCAAATGGATTTGCAAAAGATGAACCGAGCAAAGAAATCAAGCGAAGGGAAAACGAGGTGAAAAAGGATTCCGCGAAGAACACAACCAAAACGTGAATCACAAGCACCGAATTGCAGCCGTAGCGCAAACACACGCTACAATAGTGAGATTACGGTCTCACTTTCTCAAAATCTCATGGGCACAAAGGAATTGTTCTATTCTCTGTGGATCTCAGGTTCGCTACAGCAGGGATGTGGGAGAGCAGGAAACCCTAGAAGTAAACGAGCAAATGACTGAGATCCAGGGGAGGAGGGTGTCTCCCCGACTACTTATCCTAATTCTAGACTAAGTCTATTTCCTACTCTACCCCTCTCTATTCTAATTACAGAGCGAACCAGCTAAACCCTAAGGTTATTCTAGACCAACTCGAAGATAGTGGTGATCCGACGGCCACGCCCGCACAACTCGTAGCATCGCCTCAACGCGACCTCCCTATTGCCGCCACGTGCCGCCCTCGCTCTGCACCCCCGGTTTTGTGGCCCAAATCGGGAAACCAGCCTTTCCAGGCAACCCCTGGTTTTGAGGCCCAAAACAGAAAACCGGCCCACCAGCGTCTGAGTTTTGAGGCCAAACTCAGCAAACCATCCACGCCCAGGTTTTGAGGCCCAAACCTGGAAACCGTCCTCAGCCCGAGTTTTGAGGCCAAACTCGGAAACCCTCAGCCCGAGTTTTGTGGCCAAACTCGGAAACCGTCCACGCCCAGGTTTTGAGGCCCAGACCTGGAAACCGTCCATCCGATGGTTTTTCACTGGCTCAACCACCAAACCGACGTCGTAGATGGGATGCACCTCCGTGCACCCCATCCACCGACATGACCGCACTTCTTCACTTGTTATCGTCACAGGCTGCCAGCCACCACAGCTGATCCTCGGGCCTCTGGTCCCTCAGTCCAAGCCTCACGTCCGCCCTTCGCCACTCTCGGTCCATCGGCACGGCACGTCTCTACTTGACCTTCACCTCGCCTCTGATCACTGTATCTAGACTCGACACCTGCACAACACAAGCCAAAGAACATGCACATCATTCCAGATGACAATCACTCATCACTCAGAGACTCGGCATACACCCATGTATCCGCAAGTTTGCAGACACTATGAGCAGGGAGTTCGAGATGAGCATGATGGGCGAGTGGACGTTTTTCCTCGGACTACAAATCAAGCAGTCTCGGGAGGGAACGTTCGTGCACCAGGGTAAGTACACTCGGGACATTCTGAAGAAGTTCGATATGGGTGAGGCCAAGCCTCTTCCAACACCCATGTCGACCACGATGGCCCTGGATGCAGACAAGGAGGGAGAAGCAGTGGATCAGAAGGAGTACCGGAGTATGATCGGGTCGCTACTGTACCTGACGGCGACATGCCCGGACATCCAGTTCGCGGTGTGTCTCTGCGCGCGCTTTCAGTCATCGCCGCGCACTTCGCACCGTCAGGCGGTCAAGCGCATTATGAGGTACTTATCCTTCACTCCAGAATTTGGGATTTGGTATTTTGCTTCCTCCAACCTTTCCCTTTGCGGTTATTCCGATGCCGATTTTGTTGGTTGCCGTATTGATCGCAAGTCCACTTCTGGGACTTGCCAGTTTATTGGATCTTCTCTTGTATCGTGGTCTTCTCGCAAGCAGTCTAGTGTCGCCCAGTCTACCATGGAGGCTGAGTATGTTGCTGTGGCTAGATGTTGTTCCCAGTTACTCTGAATGATGGCCACTTTGCGTGATTTTGGTCTGAGCTTTTCTCGTGTTCCATTGCTTTGTGACAGCACGAGTGCGATTAGCGTTGCTAAGAACCCCGTGCTTCACTCGAAGACCAAACACATTGATGTGCACTTTCATTTTATGCGAGACCACTATGAGAAGGGTGATATCGACCTTCACCATGTCGATACTCATCATCAGCTTGCTGATATTTTCACCAAGCCTATGGACCAATCAACCTTTAATCGGTTGAGAGGTGAGCTTGGTGTGTGTTTCCCCTTTTAGATGGGGGAAACATTTTTGATTCCGACTGACTCTTTTTCGTTTGCCTTTGTTTTCTTTTGCATTTCAGCATACGCTTTTACATTCTGAGTTTCATGAATATAGTCTGAAGAATGTAACTATGCTCTGTGTAGTTTTTACTCCGATGCTTTATGATGTTGTAGCTTATGCTCTTTCTGATCGCTAATACATGTTGTGAGCTGAGCTATTTTTGAATGGTGAACCTGCTTAATGAACCTAAAACTTGAAAATGTTCACCATGAAGATATGCAACTAGCATGTGTAGGATGTGTTGAGATCACTCATGCTTTACATATATGCTAGGTTGCTATGTCTCTAGTGTTGAGTCATTCACTTGCTTGGTATGTCATACTATGTTTAAAATCTGCACCAAGTTAAGTAAAATGGGAAAGATCGAGATGAGTTTGCTTGTTAGCACCTCACAGTTTCGAGACTGTTTCCCATTGCACTTTTGGGTTAAACTTGAGCTGTGTAGTGTATGACCGAAACTGCTGCTTTAAGCTTCTGATTGCTTCTGCATAGGCTTCGCACAGTTGGAAAGTTAGGCAATAACAAGCATTCAACCTCTCGCAGTCACATGCTATTTTCTGAACTTGTGCAATTTCACCGCTGCAACTCCGATTAAAATCTGAAATCACAAGTATATGCTTTCATTGGTATCAGCATGATGTTTGGACTGTGCTAGGGGTAGTTCACCTTGTATACATGTTTAACACTTGTTTGACTTCCTGTCTATACATGTCTTGTGCTATTTTGATGGTGAATACCTTTTCGGCTGAAAACTGCTCACATGTTCATATTTCATATTTGGTGATCAGTTTGAGCCTTTGCTAGCATTCTTCTTTGCACTCTTTCGAGTATACTCCTGAATCTCCTAACTTGCATTTTGACTCATATGCATTTTGAAAGGGGAAGACACTTGCTGCTTTGCACTTTTGATGGTGCATTTGCTGAGGGGGAGCACTTTTCCTTGATAAGTGCATTTTCAACTAAGGGGAAGAAATTTGACAAATCATGTGTTCTCAGAACGTTTAACTTAGGGGGAGAAAATATTGCAAATCATTTGCTTTCCGAGTTGAACTAAGGGGAATCCTCCTGGTTATGTGCACTATTTGAGGGGGAGTTCGCTTCTTTTGCCTCTTGTTGACCGTAAGGTTTTGGTGTCGAGCTTACTTGCTAGTTGTGTTGAGCCTCTGTGCCTCTTTCTTGAGGGACTAGCATTTTGCTTCGATTGTTCAATTGGTATTTGCTAGTGGTGTTGAGCCTGTTCTACCTCTTCTTGAGGGCTAGCTTTGCTTTGCTTGGTCGCGTCGAGCCGTTGCCCATGTCTTTGGGGACCAAGTTCTCTTTGCTCTTTCCACATGACCTTCTTCGGCTTTGATATGCTTTTGGGTCATTTGGTTGAGTTTTCTCTTCTTCTTCCTCCTTCTATTTCCTTTATGATTTGTGTGAGTGTGTAGTTGATAATGCACTCATCAAGGGGGAGATTGCGGATACATGGGTGTATGCCGAGTCTCTGAGTGATGAGTGATTGTCAACTGGGATGATGTGCATGTTCTTTGGCTTGTGTTGTGCAGGTGTCGAGCACAGATACAATGATCAGAGGCGAGGTGAAGGTCAAGTAGAGACGTGCCGTGCCGATGGACCGAGAGTGGTGAAGGGCGGACGTGAGGCTTGGACTGAGGGACCAGAGGCCCGAGGATCAGCTGTGGTGGCTGATAGCCTGGGACAGCGACGAGCGAAGACTTGCAGTCATGTGTTGCCTGAGTCATGGACTTGGGGACACGTGTCGGTGGATGGGGTGCACGGGAGGTGCATCCTGTTGGGGAAAGAGACCCTCGAGCAGCGACACCACGTGGCTGTCGCCGGAACCAACCCTCGCGTGATCCGCGCGTTCTCACGCAGCTTCCCTTCGCGGCCGCCTCGAGAGTCTTTTCCTAACCTTCGGATGTGAATCTGACCTTCAGAGCGTCGTCTGCATTCCTGACAGGTTGAAGCACGGCATGGATATCGGAGGTGACCCTCGCCGGATCTCGAGGTCACCGCGCCCGATGTTTTGGGCCTGGGAAGTGGCAAAGGAGCGACGGTTGAGAAAGTGACGGTGTCGGAGGTCCGACCCCCTCGAAGGTGAACAGGACAAGGTGGCGGCGCGCAGGGGAAAGTTGGGCTAGGGTTTCCGCCCTAGCTGTACTTTTATGACTTTGCCCTCTCTCCCTGCGTGGAGCCAGGGAATCTTTTTGTACCCTTTTGTAATTAAGCCCACGCCCCTTGGTATTCCCTATAAATACCAAGGGGGTGAACAGTGTAAAAGAGGAATTTTCTGGAGGAAATATAGCCACAATTGCTTTGTCCCTGTTCACTTGACCTTCGCTATCCTTTCCGACACGTGGCCACCTTCGCCTCTCCCCTGTACGAGTGCGGAGGTGAGGCAAGAGTGTGTTTCCAACAGTTTGGCGCCGTCCGTGGGGAGTCGACAGCTTGAGATGGCGGGGAACAGAAGAACCAACACCACCGGAGACCTTCGCCCGGCCAGGGAAGCAGCGGCGGTGATCCCACCCGCTAAGGAGATACCAGAGCCCTCGAGGACGCAGGATGTCACGCCGGACACGGAGATCCCGGGCCCTCATACCCGAACCATGACACAGCTGCACCCTCACACTCCCAGAGAAGGCGAAGGTGCTGACGAAGAGGAGTCGGGCCTCGAGGCCCTCGAGAGCCTCCAAGCCGAGTTGCAGGAGAAGAAGAGGCGCCTAGATCAGCTTGAAAGGCACAACCGACTGCGTGCCATCAGGCAAAAGGCAGACGAGGCTAGGGAACAGCTTCGCCGAATGGAGGAGTCCCTCACCGCAGCTGAGGCTGAAGCCGAAGGTTGGAACGACAGGGAGATACCCCCACTGTAAGAGGGAAATGAGGAGCGAGACCAAGATAACCTTCGCCATCCACCACCCCCACCACCACCACTCCACCAAGAGCCATGTCCCATGAGACAGCAAAACTTCCGCTAACTTTACCCAGATGAGAGAGAGCCAAACCTTCGCATCCAACGGAGACCTCAACACCAAATGCCTTATGACCCGAAGTCACCCCTCTCCCAGATACTCCAAACCCAACCCTGGCCTCTGTGCTACAATCCGCAAAATCTGTCACGCTACGATGGACTCTCTGACCCTCGTCAATTTATAATGAGCTACGAGGCTGCAGTCGCCGCGGCAGGCGGAGATGAATCAACAATGGCAAAATCTTTCATCATCATCTTGCGTGACATCGCACAAACCTGGTACAACAACCTTCGCCCTGGGACCGTGGATTCCTGGGCAAACCTCAGAGACAGGCTCTGCACTAATTTCAAAGGCATTACGGCAGCCCCTTCGAACCCCATTGACTTGTTCAATTGCAAGCAAGAAGAGCGAGAGCCACTTCAAGACTACTGGCGAAGGTTCATCCAAATCAGAGCAAGAACCCCGGGGATATCCGACGAAGCTGTAATCCTCGCTGCAGTCAGTGGCCTGCGTCCAGGCCCATGCTCATCGAAGTTTGCCAGGAGGCCGGCGAATTCAATCAAGGAATTACACGAAATAATGGAACGATATTGCAGAGCAGACATGGACTTCAGAGCAAAGTCTGACGCTCGGCGTTCACAACAGAAGCCGCAGCCGAGGCCTCAATCAAGGGAGAGCAACCCTTGCCAAGAGCAAAGCAACGTTGGTGCAATCAACAAAGCAACAAATTACGAGGATCAAAGACGGGACGCTCAACCTCCGGACAACCAAGCCTCTCAGGGTTTGCCACCCCCGCCGAATCAACGGAGCCAGCAAAGAGATCCCGCAAAGATGTATTGTCATTTCTGTGGTCTCGGAAAGGGACACACAACCAAGCAATGTGAATGCTTCGCCAAGGGAAAAGAATACCAGGAATCCAGGAAAGCTGCTTCGACAGACACCCGAACCATCAACCACACCAGGAAACCAAGCTTCCACCCTTCAAATACCCAATTCCATTACACCCCCGTAAACTATGGCCTACCCTCACAACAACCCATTTACTCCCACCACCCACACTTCAGCCAAGCCTCATACCAGGCAACAACAATCCCACAACGCCAAAACACTCCATACACAGTCACATACCCAACAACTCCCCAAAACCAAATTCCAACAACCCACCAAGCCAGCAACGCTCTACCACCACTGCCGCCAATACCCGCCTTACCAGCACCCCAGCCTATCAAAGCCGAAGCCCAGAGCCAAACGACCGTCAATAACCCAACATCAACCTTCGGTGCGATACTGGCTATCACTGGAGGTTCAAACGAAGACCATGGTAACAAGCAGCAGAGGAAGGAACATGCCAGACGAGTTCACCACGTGGCCATCGAAGGACCCCACAGATTCGGTCGTTGGTCTCACATCCCCATAACCTTCGATTCCAGTGACATGAAGCTGAGAGATTACCCTCACACCGATGCTATGGTAATCGAAACCAACCTAGCAGGGTGGACCGTCACCAAAATCTTGGTTGATACAGGAAGCTCCACTGACATCCTATTCGCCTCAACCTTCGACAGCATGAAGCTTGATAGAAACCTCCTGCAACCTGCTGACAACCCTCTATACGGCTTCGGCGGTCAACAAGTGAGAGCTGTTGGCAAAATATCCTTGCCCGTGACCTTCAGCGACCAAACGAACTGCAGAATTGAGCACATAACCTTCGACGTCGTCGACATGTTCTATTCATACAATGCCATTTTTGGCCGAGGGGTCACAAACGCATTCAATGCTGTCATCCACCCCGCTTACCTCTGCATGAAGCTTCCCGCTCCGAAGGGTGTGGTTGCAGTATTTGGGGACCAAGACATTGCAAGGGCAGCAGAAGGAAACGTAGCCCCAGGGCAACGTAATGTCCACAATTTGTCAAAACCTCAAACCACCGGCCTCGGCGACGAGGGTGAAGTCTGCACTGACAGAGTGAAGGCAACGCCAAAGGAGGAAACCAAACAAGTCCAACTCTTCGAGGGCAAAGCCGAAAGAAAGGTGCTTATCTCAGCCAATCTAGATCCCCAATCAGAAGGCAACCTCGTTACCTTCCTCAGAGAAAATTCCGACACCTTCGCTTGGTCCGCAGAGGACCTAAAAGGAGTAAACAGAGCGCTGATAGAGCATAGCCTAAACATCAAAACAGGCTATCGCCCAGTCAAGCAAAAGCTTCGCAAGATGTCAGAAGAAAGGAAAGAGGCAGCGAAGGCTGAGGTAAAAAGGCTGTTGGACGCAGGCGTCATTCGCCCGGTCAAATATCCAACTTGGCTCTCGAATGTGGTCCTAGTCCAAAAGAAGAACAAAAAATGGCGAATGTGCGTGGATTTCACTTGCTTGAACAAAGCTTGCCCGAAGGATGATTTCCCTCTCCCAAATATAAGCACCTTGGTTGACAGAGCGGCTGGTTGCCAAATGTTGTCCCTTCTCGATTGTTTCTCAGGGTATCACCAGATTTGGATGAATGAAGAAGACGAGGAAAAAACAAGTTTCATTACACCCTCGGGCACCTTCTGCTTTCGAATAATGGCAGAAGGCTTAAAAAATGCAGGCTCAACCTTCGCTCGCATGACATCCGAAGTTTTCAAAGATGAGCACGCTGTCTCCGCCTACGTCGATGACCTGGTTGTCCAGAGTGAGCTAAAAGAAAATCATATATCAGACTTATCGAGGGTGTTCAGCAACCTCCGGTCTGCCGGGCTAAAGCAAAACCCCGAAAAGTGTGTTTTTGGGGTGAGCGAAGGGAAATTGCTGGGTTGCATCGTATCAGCAAGGGGAATAGATGCTAACCCTGAGAAGATCGATGCCATCATGAACATGGAACCTCCGGCAACCAAAAAAGCAGCTCATCGTCTGTCAGGTCGTTTAGCAGCACTCAGCAGATTCATCTCCAGATCTGCTGAGCGAGGGTTGCCTTTCTTTGAAACACTCAAAAGAAGTGCTCCATTTAATTGGGGCCCTCGGCAGCAAAAGGCCCTCGAGGATTTGAAAAAGTATCTGACCAGCTTGACTGCCCTAACCAGCCCAGGCAAGGGAGACCTATTGCTGCTCTACATCGCAGCTTCGCCTCACGCAGCAAGCGCAGTTCTCATCAAGGAGCTTCACGAAAACAACAAGACCAGGCAAGCCCCAATTTACTATGTATCAGAAACCCTCGAAGGTCCAAAGAGAAATTACTCGGAGCTTGAGAAAATAGCATACGCCGTGGTTATGGCATCAAGAAAGCTCAAACACTATTTCCAGGCACACGAGATCCATGTACCTTCGTCATACCCCCTCGAGAACATTTTCAAAAACAACGAGGCAGTTGGAAGAATAGCAAAATGGGCAGTCGAGCTTAACAGTTACGCTGTGACCTTCGTCGGCAGAACAACAATCAAATCGCAGGTACTGGCTGATTTCATAGCTGAGTGGACACCCGACCCTCGCGGTGGTGAACCCCGACATGACCAGTTTTGGATCGTTTACGTCGATGGAGCCTGGGGTGCAACTGGAGCCGGTGCCTCGGCCATTCTAATCTCGCCTTCCGGGTCGAAGCTGAGATACGCACGAAGACTTGACTTCAAATGCACAAACAACTCCGCTGAATACGAAGCTGTGATTCTGGCACTCTCAAGGCTACGGTCGTTGTCAGTCCGAAGGGCACTCATCAACGCAGACTCACAAGTCATTGCGGGACACATTGAGAAAAACTATAAAGCAAAAGATCCAGAGCTTCAAAAGTATTTTTAATATATCCGAAGGTTAGAATCTTTCTTCCTCGACATAACTGTAAAAGCAATATCAAGGACTGAAAACAGCGAGGCAGACTGCCTAGCTAAAGCAGCCGCACAACAGTTACAACTTCCACCAGATGTGTTCCACGAGGTTGCCACTCGGTCAGCTTTCGAAACCTCTGAAATCAGCGTCAAGTTGATCAGTGCAATTCAGTGTGAGGATTGGAGAGCACCTATCATGGCCTACATCAAGGGGCTTCACGAATCAGATAACAGAGAAGAAGAGAACAGACTAAAGCAAAGAGTGCGAGGGTACAAGATTGTTGACAACACCTTGTACAAAGCTTCGGTAACCTCGCCATGGCTCAAATGTGTGTCGCAGTCTGAAGGAAATGACATTCTCAAGCTAATCCACAAAGGCATATGTGGTTCTCACAACGGCCCAAGGGCTCTAGTCGGCAAAGCCTTCCGGCAAGGTTTCTACTGGCCGACAGCATTAAGAGATGCAGAAGCAATAGTCAAGCATTACGAGGGTTGCCAACTAATGGCAAAAAACCAAAATGCCCCAGGGGCCCCCACAACTCTCATATGCCCAACCTGGCCTCTGCAAAGGTGGGCAATGGACCTCGTAGGCCCACTACCAACGGCTCCAGGGAACCTTCGCTACGCAGTGGTAGCTGTGGAATACTTCACGAAGTGGATTGAAACAAGACCATTGTCTTCCATCACCTCCCTCGCAGTAAAAAAGTTTTTCTGGCAACAAATAGTTTGTCGGTTTGGAGTCCCTCAACATCTAACCGTCGACAACGACACCCAATTTGACAGCGAGGTTTTCAAAGAATTTTGCGCGCAAATTGGAACAATATTATGCTTCGCCTCAGTTCGGCACCCGCAATCCAATGGTTTAGTTGAAAGAGCCAATGCAACAATTTTCCAAGCTATATCCAAAAAGTTGCAAGGCAGACCCAAGGGTAAATGGGCAGACGAACTACCTTCGGTCACCTGGTCTCTCAATACCTCCGAATGCAGAGCAACCAAATTCACACCCTTCAAGCTCCTGTTCGGGGAAGAAGTTGTGTTAGCAGAAGAGCTAAAGTATGGGTCGCTCAGAACAACCCTCGCAACTGACGAGCAAGCCCAACTGCTTGACAAAGATCTACTCGAAGAAACAAGATGCAACGCAATGCACAACCTTCGCAAGTACCAAGAAGAAACCAAAAAATGGAGAGACAAAAAGATCAGAATCAAAAATTTGCAGAAGGGTGACCTCGTCCTCATCAGAAAACCAAACGCCAGCATGGCGGGAAAGTTTCAGCCTAAGTGGACAGGCCCATTTTTTATTGTGGAATGCAATCGTCCCGGTTCTTACCACCTCTCTGACAGCGAAGGAAACATCCTACCTCACACCTGGAACATTGACGACCTTCGCAAATTCTACCCATAGCGGAGCCTTAGCGAGCCCTCGCGCTATGTAATCTTTTTTGTTTCATTTTCGTTTTCTTCCATTTCTGTGTATGTAACAAAAACAGAAGGAGCTGCACTCTTTTTCCTTACGAAGGGGTGTAAGGTTTTTTAACGAGGCAGCATCCATACCCTTAATGCAGATTAGAACCCCCGGAAAAAAGAAGAGTTTTCAAATCTTTACATTCATCAGAAAACATCGAAAAAGCACCTCTCCTTCAAAGAGTGCTATAATCGATGCAACCCTTTTTAAGATTGCTTCAAAAAACAAATGTTTTAAAAAGCAAACTTCACCTCCACCTAAAATAAGGGGAGGCGCGAAGTCCAAAAAGTCGAGCACCCTCGCAAAATGCGCCAGGGGCTCGCAAAAAAAGCAAACTTCACCTCCACCTAAAATAAGGGGAGGCGTGAAGTCCAAAAGTCGAGCACCCTCGCAAAACGCGCCAGGGGCTCGCAAAAAAGTAAACTTCACCTCCACCTAAAATAAGGGGAGGCGCAAAGTCCAAAAAGTCGAGCACCCTCGCAAAACGCGCCAGGGGCTCGCAAAAAAGCAAACTTCACCTCCACCTAAAATAAGGGGAGGCACGAAGTCCAAAAAATCGAGCACCCTCGCAAAATGCGCCAGGGGATCGCAAAAAAGCAAACTTCACCTCCACCTAAAATAAGGGGAGGCGCGAAGTCCAAAAAGTCGAGCACCCTCGCAAAACGCGCCAGGGGCTCGCAAAAAAAACAAACTTCACCTCCACCCAAGTTCAAAAAGCTTATCAAAAGCGTTACGCGAGCCTCGCTAAAAGAAAAAAGGGGGGCGTCGCTGTTTTTTCCAAACCAGCTTATCAAAAGCGTTACGCGAGCCTCGCTAAAAGAAAAAAGGGGGGCGTCGCTGTTTTTTCCAAACCAGCTTATCAAAAACATTACGCGAGCCTCGCTAAAAGAAAAAAGGGGGCGTCGCTGTTTTTTCCAAACCAGCTTATCAAAAGCGTTACGCGAGCCTGGCTAAAAGAAAAAAGGGGGTGTCGCTGTTTTTTCCAAACCAGCTTATCAAAAGCGTTACGCGAGCCTCGGTAAAATAAAAAAGGAGGGCGTCGCTGTTTTTTCCAAACCAGCTTATCAAAAGCGTTACGCGAGCCTCGCTAAAAGAAAAAAGGGGGGCGCCGCTGTTTTTTCCAAACCAGCTTATCAAAAACGTTACGCGAGCCTGGCTAAAAGAAAAAAGGGGGCGTCGCTGTTTTTTCCAAACCAGCTTATCAAAAGCGTTACGCGAGCCTCGCTAAAAGAGAAAAGGGGGGCGTCGCTGTTTTTTCCAAACCAGCTTATCAAAAGCGTTACGCGAGCCTCGCTAAAAGAAAAAGGGGGGCGTCGCTGTTTTTTCTAAACCAGCTTATCAAAAGCGTTACGTGAGCCTCGCTAAAAGAAAAAAGGGGGGCGTCACTGTTTTTTCCAAACCAGCTTATCAAAGGCGTTACACGAGCCTCGCTAAAAGAAAAAAGGGGGGGCGTCGCTATTTTTTCCAAACCAGCTTATCAAAAGCGTTACGCGAGCCTCGCTAAAAGAAAAAAGGGGGCGCGTCGCTGTTTTTTCCAAATCAGCATACAAAGGTGTTACGCGAGCCTCACAAACTATTTCGATCTGATTAACACAAACGGTTACATCAAATGTCATAGTCTCACTGCTTTAAACAACAACACAACATACAAAAACAGAAGGAAAAATCAAAATTACACGGGTTCATCTTCATCCTCAATCAGTATCAAACCATCCAAACCCTCGGTATCCCCCTCAAACTCCCCTTCTACTGGAACAAGGGGTCCCCACAACAAAAGAGCTGCAGGGACAATTGGCAGCTCCCCGGCTAAAACCCTCGCCCTATACATGTATCTATGCCTAGTCTCACTAACTTCCGAAGGTTCTTCCTTCGGAATCATAAGCATCCCATCCGAACCTATACCAAGCTCTCTTTGCCCAAACAAATATTCCAAAGCTGTGTTCTCGTCAATATCATCATCACCGCTAGCTTGCGAGATCGAAGAAGACCCAAACAAATAACGATCGGCCTGACGGTCCGTATAGTATGTTTCGCGCCAAAAACGACTCGACCTACTATTCTTTAAATCGTACCTTCGCACCTTCGACCACCAAAAGCGTTCAAAGGAAAGCGAAGGATGTTTAAGCCTAGCGCGAGCCCACGATTCACCAGTTATAAAAACATCTTGGTAATTTAACATCAGTGGAGTCACGTCGAATACGTCTAGCATGGTTCCGTCAGGAACCTGCATGTTTCACAAAATATGAGATGTCTCAGCCTCATCAAATCTTTACAAACAACCACAATTTCTACAAAAGGGCTACCTCGCCCCAACAATCCCAAGGTTCACACCTGACCAGCTTCCCTATGGGCACCACTCGCAGCTCCGTCGTCGACAGCTTCTGAACCTTCGCCAATGGCGACGGTCGAGGCTTCAGTAGGCGCCTTCTCCGCCGCAGATCCTTCCACGGCAGCCTCGACAGTCAAAGCAGGCCCCTCTTCCATCGCGGTTTTTTCCACGGCGGCCCCTTCAGTGCTCGGGACGTCTCCAGTCAAGGCCTCGATCTCGGCGAGCGTAACTCCCGCAGCACTTGACTCAGGGGCAGCTTCAGAGCCACCTCCTGCTTCAACTTCCGTGGGCGGCGAGGGCATCGCATCTTTCCGAGCCTGTAAGCAAAACAAGGACAAACCTCGCTAAAATCAATAATAACCCCTCTGAAACAAACCAACAAAATCAAAAATCTTAAAAAGGATGTGAACCTGACGTGTAGCCTCGGCAGCTTCTTCAAAGGCAAGAGCTCGACCGCCTCCGGAGATCCAAAACCTGCGAAGCAATCGCATCGCGCAGTTCCGAACTTCAGCGTCATCAACCTTCATTCGGCGCACTTCATCGACCGACGGAAAGGCATGGTTTGGCCTTTTGATTTTGCGAAGATGATCACAATCCGCCAGACGAAGCGTGCTCGCCATTGCCAAAGCCCCGGCGTAGCCACCAAAATCGGCTGCATTGGCAACTAACGAGCTGAATACATCAAGTTCATTACTCAGCCAACCCTCGAAGGCCTTCGCGTTAGCTGCAGGCAATGGCTCTCCGGCAGAGCCTCCGGCATCGGTCAGGCAACAATCAAGCTTACGCTTGACATTCTCCATGCTCGTCCGCCAAGATTCGTTCAAATCCCCTAAGCGACCCTCGGCATTGGCCAACGCCTTGTCTTTCTCCCTTCCCGCGGCAATCAGATCAGCATTACGCTTCGCCAGTTCAACCGCCTCCTCTCGAGCCTTCGCGGCCTTCTCCAAAGCATTCTTCAGTTCAATTTCCTTATTTTCCAAGCTCTGGGCGAGTTTGCCATTCTCTTTCTCAAGCTCAGTAATTTGGTTTCTCATAAACTCCATATCGGAGCCAACCTTCCGCCTCGCCGCGCGGTTCAAGAGCATTAGCTCCGCCAACTTGACGTCAACATCGTCAAAAGTATCACCAACAGCTTGGTCCGCAAGTCGAACCTCAGACTCCAGCACACAAATGCGGCCGAAGATTCGGCCTAAAAAACGCCTTTCCTCTGGGCCACATTGCAAGTGACATTCCCGAAGGTCCGGACTTGTGAACAGCTCAGTCGCCGGATCAAAAACACCAAGCTTCTTAGCATATTCTGGGAGGCTTGTCCGACTCGCCTCGCCGTACGGTCTTTTCCCCGGGGCTCGGTCAGACTCGAGTTCTCCATTAAACTCAAAACCTTCAACCCACAGGTGCGAGCCCGCAAAAGAGGGAATCGACCCTCGCCGAGGACTGTCCGGCTCAAGGTCTCCAATAATGTCATCCACGCTCCGAGTAGCCATTGCACCGGCGCTTGGCGAGGCCGCCCCCCTTCCACGGGTGTCATCGATGGACACTTCCTCGTCTGAGTCATCCCCGTCACTAGAGGCATCACTGGCCTCATCAGACGAACCTTCACCCGTTTCCCCCTCTTTTCCCTCCTTCTCCTCCTCTTCATCGTCATCAGAATCACCCTCGTCGTCCGAGATCTAAATCAAAGCTCCGATCCCCCCAACTCGGGGCACCCGCCCTACAGCCCTACCGACACCTCGGCCGGAAGTAACAACGGCTGACGAAGAAGAGGTGCCAGCACTACCCGAAACAACCACGACCTTCGTCGCAAGCGCCTTCACCCGGCCTCTGGCACCACCACGGCCTCGTCCACGGCCTCTTTTCGGCCGAGAAACGGCCCCTCTCTCTTCCGAGTCTTCGCGCTTCCTTTTCTTCGGCGCATCCTCGCTCGAAGGAGCGGGCCAGTTCGCATACTAGATCCCAAGAATATCAAACATTCTGTTGACCCGGCCTCCGCTTCCCACCGAACCATGGATCGCTTTAGTCTCCAGCGTCGATAGTTTCCCGACAAGTTCCACGGCCCACTGCTGAACACGCTTGTAGACGGCCTCGACCCCGTCTCTGCGCGAGGGAAACTTCTGAAGAGTTCTCTCCCAAGTCTTGTCCAGGTCTAAACTCGGCCTCTTCAAACCCCTACCTTCGTACTTTGGATCATTCTCCACTTTGAACCATGTCTGCCTCCGCCCGAGAGGCCAAATCTTGGCACAACAATACTCCTCCACCAAGTCACGCGCGCACTGCGAGCGGGCAACAACCCTCAGGCAATCAACAGAGGCGTGAGCCTCGGTGCTCATCATAGCTTCGGCGCTTACTTCTCCCAGCAACGGAAGCTCACCGCAAAGCTCGGCGTTATCACTAAGCTTGTAGTAAAACCAAAACTCCTGCCACCCACTGCTCCATTTGTTCTTCTGCGCTTGTACTGGCAGCTCCGCGCCGGCGCGGTGGCAGAAAGTGTAGACAGCGAACTGACCAAGACTGGCCTTGCCCTCGTTGTCAGTAAACTTCCGAGGCTGCATGTGGACGCGATGAGTGCGAACAAACCCCTCGACATGAGGGATAACCCCCTGAGATCGGCAAGCCCAGACATAAACAGACATCTTCGTAAAGCACGAAGGTGTGAGCTGGTGGAAACGCAAGTTGAACCTTCGCAGAACCGAAGTCACGAAGGAGTCAGCAGGAAAGCGAATACCGGCCGAAAAGAATTCTTCAAACACAACAACCTCGTCTGCGTTTGGCCTCGGCACCGTCTCCCCAGCACTGGTCCTAGCCCTATCCTTCTCAATCCAACCCCACCTAACATAAGATGCAATCTCGGTGGCGCAAACTCGACTGAGCCCAAACTCAAAGGTAGTCCCCTCATCCGCGGCAGCGGGAGACGCTCCGCGAGCAGTTTGCTTCAACCTGGCCATCCCCCCAGCTACTGACGCTACTAAAACAACAAACGCCTTTCTCAACCTCCGCACCCGAACCAAAACGAACCTTCGCAACAGGCAAGTAGCAGCAGCAGGATGGCTATAGAGTGAGGAACGCACAATCCAAACTCCCCACCCACCCCCTCTATTTATAAGTTGGGAGGCGGGCGTTCGGCACCCGACAAAATCGGCACGACAACCAAGAAACCCGGCGCAAAAAACGAAATGGGCTCCTTCAGCAAAAACAGCCGTATAGCGGCCCAGCCCAAAGCAGCCGCGGGCGTCGCTGCCAAGGGTCCATTTACATTTCCCGTCGAGGAGCGCTGCTTGGGCCTAATCCTTCTTAGAACCAAGGCAACGAGGGGCTACTGTTGGGGAAAGAGACCCTCGAGCAGCGACACCACGCGGTTATCGCCGGAACCAACCCTCGTGCGATCCGCGCGTTCTCACGCAGCTTCCCTTCGCGGCCGCCTTGAGAGTCTTTTCCTAACCTTCGGATGTGAATCTGACCCTCGGAGCGTCGTCTGCGTTCCTGACAGGTTGAAGCACGGCATGGATATCGGAGGTGACCCTCGCCGGATCTCGAGGTCACAGCGCCTGATGTTTTGGGCCTGGGAAGTGGCAAAGGAGCGACGGTCGAGAAAGTGACGGCGTCGGAGGTCCGACCCCCTCGAAGGTGAACAGGACAAGGTGGCGGCACGCAGGGGAAAGGTGGGCTAGGGTTTCCGCCCTAGCTGTACTTTTACGACTTTGCCCTCTCTCCCTGCGTGGAGCCAGGGAATCTTTTTGTACCCTTTTGTAATTAAGCCCACGCCCCTTGGTATTCCCTATAAATACCAAGGGGGTGAACAGTGTAAAAGGAGAATTTTCTAGAGGAAATATAGCCACAATTGCTTTGTCCCTGTTCACTTGACCTTCGCTATCCTTTCCGACGCGTGGCCACCTTCGCCTCTCCCCTGTACGAGTGCGGAGGTGAGGCAAGAGTGTGTTTCCAACACATCCCCTCTACGACGTCGGTTTGGTGGTTGAGCCAGAGAAAAACCATCGGGTAGACGGTTTCCAGGTTTGGACCTCAATACCTGGGCGTGCATGGTTTTCGAGTTTGGCCACAAAACTCGGGCTGAGGGTTTCCGAGTTTGGCCACAAAACTCGGGCTGAGGACGGTTTCCAGGTTTGGGCCTCAAAACCTGGGTGCTGCGGGTTCGCTGAGTTTGGGCCTCAAAACTCAGGCGCTGGTGGGCTGGTTTCCTGGTTTGGGCCACAAAACCGGGGGTTGGCTAAAAAGGCTGGTTTCCCGGTTTGGGCCACAAAACCGGGGGTGCAGAGCGAGGGGTCGGGAGGTTGCGTCGAGGCAACGCTACGAGTTGTGCGGGCGTGGCCGTCGGATCCACCTACCACCGAGTTGGTCCAGAATAACCCTAGGGTTTAGCTGGTTCGCTCTGTAATTAGTTGAGGGGTAGAGTAGGAATTAGAATTAGGATAAGTAGAAGGAGACACTCTCCTCCCATTTCATCTCAGTCATTTGCTCTTTCATAGCTAGGGTTTCCTGCTCTCCCACTTCCCTGCTGTAGTGAACCTGAGATCCACAGAGTTGAGAACAATACCTCTATGTTCGTGAGATTTTGAGGAAGTGAGATCGTAATCTCACTGTTGTAGCGTGCGGTAGCCACACGGTTGCAAATTCATGGTTGTGATTCGTGTTTCCTTCGTGTTCTTCGTGGAATCCTTTTTCTCCATGATTTTCCCGTCGCTTGATCTCTTTGCTCGGTTCATCTTTTGCAAATCCGTTTGAACCAAGTTGTTCTAGATCGTGAGGCACTTCTTTCGACCGAAGGAATCCACTTCTAACCTCACGGTCTAGGAGATCGATCGATTTTTGTTCGGGTCAAGCTTTTCTCTCTTCCCCCGAAATACTTCGATTCACCAATTTGGAGATAGGTTCGAGCCATGATCTCTTAGAGATAGCTCACTATACTCCTTGTGACTCTTCTCACCAAGTTTGATCCTTAGAGGATTTGTTTTGGGTGAGATTGAGGCAGATTGGTGAACGAACCACACAGAATAGGGGTGACCGGACGCTTGGGTCGGGCTGACCGGACGCACCCCCAGAGTCCGGTCGTTGAATGTCTTTCCTGTGATTCTTGCGACTTGACCGGACGCTCGAGACCGGACGCTGGTTCACGTGAACGACTGGACGCAACTCTTCTACTGTTCACGGTTTTGTCTGCGCCTGACCGGACGCTACCGTGTTGTGACCGGACGCTCACCTCTGTGAGTCCGGTCCAACTCAGAGAGCACCGAAATCAGGTTTTGTCTGACCGGACGCAGGCCAGAGTCCGGTCAGTAAGGTTTTGCGCGTTTTTGTTCGCGACAAGTTCGTTCGTTGTCAGATTTGGTTTCCGTCTTTTGCGTTGGCTTTCTAGAGTTGTGTAGCGTCCCGTTGTGCTTCTTGGAAGCATCCACCCTACATCTAGGGTCGTGGACACTAGCAAACTCTAGGGTTTACTTTTGGGGTTGATTTACGGGACAGTGGCAACAAGTTTCCGAAAGGAATTTTGAAGCTCCCATTCAGCCCCCTCTGGTCGCTTTCTGGTAGCATTCTCGGTCCTTCACATATCAACCTTGTGTTCTCAAGAGCATGAGAATCTTGATGATGTAGGTGATGAACCATTGAGGGAAGCAATGAAGAACATGTCGGTTGGAGCCATCAAGCCTAAAGATGATCATGATGATGTGCAAGTCATTGACAAGCCATCATCATCAATTGTACCACATGATGTGCGGATACGTGGGTGTATGCCAGATCTTGAGTGATGAGTGTTTGTCAACTGGTTTGATGCGCATGTTCTTTGGTTTGTGTTGTGCAGGTGTCGAGCACGGATATAGTGATCGAAGGCAAGGTGAAGGTCAAGTAGAGACGTGTCGTGCCGATGGACCGGGAGCGGTGAAGGGCGGACGTGAGGCCTGGACTGAGGGACCGGTGGCCTGAGGATCAGCTGTGGTGGCTGACAGCCTAGGATAGCGACGAGCGGAGACTTGCGGGGCACAGTGCTGCTCGGGTCGAGGACCTAGGGACATGTGTCGGTGGACGGGGTGCACGGGTGATGCATCCCCTCTACGGCTTGGTTTGGTGGTTTGGGCTACAAAACCTGGGTGCGGTCGGTTTCTGAGTTTGGGCCACAAAACTCGGGCTAAGGACGATTTCCAGTTTTGGGCCTCAAAACTTGGGCGTTGGCGGGTTTCTGAGTTTGGGCCACAAAACTCAGGCGATGGACGGCAGGTTTTCCGGTTTGGGACTCAAAACCGGGGGTTGGTCGTGAAGGCTAGTTTCCCGGTTTGGGCCTCAAAATCGGGGGCGAGGTCCATGAAAAGGACGAGCAGAGCGGTGGCGGCATGTGGTGGCAATCAGTGAGGTTGCATCGAGGCAACGCTACTAGTTGTGCGGGCGTGGCCGTCGGATCAGCATCTACTTCGAGTTGGTCCAGAATAACCCTAGGGTTTAGCTGGTTCACTCTGTAATTAGTTAGGGGTAGAGTGGTAACTAGAATTAGAATAAGTAGAGGGAGACACCCACCTCCCAATTATCTCAGTCATTTGCTATTCTCCACTAGGGTTTTTCCTGCTCTCCCAATCCCTGCTATAGCTATTGAGATCCACAGAGAAGACAATCATACCTCTGTGTTCGTAAGATTTTGAGGAAGTGAGACCGTAATATCACTGTTGTAGCGTGTGGTAGCCACACGGTTGCAAATTCGTGGTTGTGATTCGCGTTTTGGTGTTGTTCTTCACGGGTTGTTTTTCTCCATGATTTTCCCAACGATCGATCTCCTAACTCATTGCGTCTTTTGCAAATCTGTTTGAACTGAGTTGTTCTAGATCATGAGGCACTTCTTTCCACCAAAGGAATTCATCTCTAACCTCACGAGCTAGTAGATCGGTCGATTTTTGTTTTGAATCGTGTTTTGCTCCCTTTGCCCCGGATCCTTCCGATTCACCGATTTGGAGTTAGGTTCGAGCCATGATCTCTTTGGGATAGCTCACTAACCTCCTTGGAACTCCTCATACCAAGTCTAAGCCTTAGAGCTTTTAATTCAGAGGAGATCGGGTTGAATCCACGGAAGAACAGTGCAGTTTCGGGGGCATCGGACGCTCGGGTCGGGGCATCGGACGCGTCCGGTGCCATGTGTCAAGTGTCAGCGTTTTTGAAGGAGCATCGAACATTGACCATTGTTGATGCTCACTAAGTGTCATATTCTTAGCATCAACAAGGTCATATAACACAACACAAGGACCTAAAAACAACCAAAAACCTTTTATAAACTAACGATTTCCACTTCTCCTTGAGTTTTATTTGAATGTAGGTAATTACAGGGTTTTTGAGCAAAATGACCAAGAGGACCCACCAGGAGGCGAGCACACTCACCTGGGCTCACTTTGGGCCAAGGTGGGGTGGCGCCCGCCACCCCTCACTAGCGGCTGCCAGGGGAGTGAGGCCCAAACTCCTCCCCTGCCATGTCACTGATCTAGGGGAGGCGTGCCACACTCATTTGCAGTCATTGATCACTTAGGTCATTGCATCCAAGTCCCACTCTCTTGTAAGCGAAGCTCTAGTGAAGAAACACTCTAGTTGAGAGACTTAGAGTGAGAGCGAGAGTGAAGAAGAGAAGAGCTGGAGTTGTAATAAAGGATCTTCCAGAGTCTCTGGTATAATTACAATTCTTTCTTCATTTATCTTAATGTTCTTCTACTTTCAGCATTTACTCTAAGTTCTTTACTTATTGTTCTTGTTGAGTGCTTTCGATCATAGACAACTTAGTATTTAGTTTGTATCTTGTTTGGTTTCTTTGCTGAGTAATCAGTGCTCTAGTTTTGGACGCAAGATTAGAGTAGTATATATTAGTGTAAGCGCGGTGCTTAGACTAGTTATACTTTAGTTTGTGGCTAGCCCCCCGAATAGCTCTGGTAGCAAACAGGTGGTGACAGCCTGGGAGCCTTGAATTCCACCACGTAGTTGGGTTAGTTCTTAAACCATAAACCTCGTTGTGCACGTCTGAGGTAAATAGTTCAGAGGGTGTGTACGGTTCGAAGAACTAGATAAAACCTTTATTGCTAAGATAGTTGTGTTCGTAAGTGTGTAGGAAAACATTAATCTGTTCATCGGCCAGACCCCGCCGATTTAGTTTAGTAATAGTTAGTTTTTCTTTCTTTTTAGTAGTAGTAGAAATCAACCCCCATTCATACACTTCGATCCACCTTGCTAGAATCACTAGTTGTTCATAGCTGTCCTAGTGTTAGTTCTGCCATAGTAGCTTCCCTGTGGAAATAAATACGATACTCAGTTACTCCCGGGTGAAGTGCTACAATTGACTTATTCTGTGCGCTTGCGGAGTTTACAAATAGTCATAAGAATAGTTAGTTATACTTCCTACATTAAGAAGTACCAACAAGCCTTTCTGGCACCGTTGCCGGGATAGATTCCATAGTCTACTCCTAGTGACGAAGTTAGCAAGTGTCAACAAGCATTTCTAGCGCCGTTGCCGGGATAGATTCCATAGTCTACTCCTAGTGATGACGTTAGCAAGTGTCAACAAGCATTTCTGGCGCCGTTGCCGAGGAAGCAATTGGCTAGAATTAATTCTTTGTGATTTCTATTGAATTAACCCCCGTAGTTCTAGCGGGTATATATATTGTTCGTTGTTTGTGATCGTTCAAGTAGTCATGGCCGGATTCAATCTTCCGAGCGACTATCAAGAAGATCCTGAGGCCATTCTTAGGAGAGCGAGAGCTAATCTCACTCCTCCGAGGAAGAACCTGGAGTTTCATGAGAGGAGTTCGTCAAGACAAGAATCTCAGTCAAAAGTGACTGACGAACCAAGCTGCTCCAACGATCAATCAACATCGACGTCGACCAAAACACTCTGTGAGTATTCCATGCCTACTCTTGCTCACATTCTATTGTTACCTTCTACTAGTAATGTAGATTTTGAGCTTAAACCTCACCTAATACGTATGACTCAAGCTATTGCATTTAATGGCAACCCTTCCGAGGATGCCAATGCTCACCTCCGGAATTTTCTAGAGATATGTAGTACAATTTTTGTGCAGGGAGTTTCGCAGGATGCCATTAGACTTCGTCTTTTTCCATTTTCATTAGTGGAAAAAGTGAAGCAGTGGTTCCTCTTCAACTCTGGACACCTGCTGACATGGGTGAGATGCGCGGATCAATTCCTCAACAAGTTCTCCCCGATAAGTCAAACTATTCTTTTCCGTAGCAAGATTTCTAACTTTGGACAGGGAGACGAAGAAACAATCACTGAAGCTTGGGAGAGACTACAAGAGTATGTTGAAGACTGTCCCCACCATGGTATGCAAGATGGGTACTTGATCCAGAGCTTCTACCATGGACTCCAGCAGGAATCTCGACAACACATTGATGTTGTCGCCGGAGGTGCATACCTCTCTCTCACTGTAGAGAAGGCAACCAAACTGATCGAGACAATGGTGGCGAATCAAAGATGGACAGAAAAACGTGCTAGAGGTATGTCTGAAATTAAGCAAGTTGATTCTGTTACCCTGCTGTTGACACTAGTTTTTGACCAAAGATCAGCGATGATCGTGATTTACTAGTATATATATAGACATGGGATATTCTAAGAAATTAATGACGAGCTGCATCACATATGACTTGTCAGAAGGCTCCTGGTGCTCGTATATACATAAAGAAAAGGAAGCTAGCCGGAATATATATTAGCCAAAGCTGAGAATATGATTCATCGGCTAGCATGTTGCTTTTCGTATACATGAAGGAGCCAACAAGAGGGATCCGAGTCCAATTCCTATACATGCATCTAGAAGAAATTAGGAGATCAAAGAAAGAGATATACATGTATACGTGGATAGCCAGACGTACATATCAATATCAACGTACATGGCCAATTAAGATATTTATCCATGTTTATTCAAGTCTCACGATCAAATATGGAAGGAATCAAGATACGTACATACACAAGAGTTTTGGCCGGTTGAATCCAAGACACGTTGATGAAGGAAACTTTATTAGAAAGGATTCTATGTGAAGAGAGCTAGAGTCCGTGTATCTTTTTATTTCCTTTTAGATGTTTCTTTAGAGTCAAGTTCTGTACGTAATGTTTAGTTCAGGACTCTTATTAGCTCAGGGTATAAATATAAACCCTCGACTATTGTAAAAATAGTTCACAACCACATCAATACAAACCGGTCTCATGCCACCTCTTCGAGTCCTTAGTCGTGTCGTCGAGTTCTTCGAGAGGAATCATCGATCCGTCGACCTCCGTAAGTATCGACAACCTTGTTATCATGTCTAGTATCGTGCGGCGGATTTAGATATGATACAAGTAGTCTCGTATGTTAAGCTTAGTATCGTGCGGCGGATTTAAGCTTATGACGACAAGTTTTTGCTTATGCGTTGTATCGTGCGGCAGATTAAGTCATGAGTAAAAATAGTTATCGGCTCTGTTAGATTTGGCAGATCTAATAGATTCATTAAGTTATCATGTGTCGTATGTTTTATTCATTTAATTCGTATAACACTTTTTGCCCAATCTAGATCGATCTTTCGTTCGGCCTTGTTGCATGAGTTCGTTTGTGCTTTTGCTAATCATAAGATCATAATGGCTGAATTAACTTTCAATCTCGATTGTTACATGTTGTGGGTTCATGCATGCTGATCATGTTTGGGCTTTGATAGAGCTGGGTGCCGTGCGGCAGGTGCAGGTTTTAGATTAGTTTAATCATGATTTGCTTGTTTATTCCTTTTTCATGGACCCCAGTTCGGCTAGTTTGCCGATTCTGGTTAAGCTTACATGAGTAATGAGTACATATAGATCTGTCCAGGTATACATGTGCTTTTAGCTTCCTATAATTAGATTGTATCATGTGGTGGATTAATCTAATTATAAGGAGTGGTGTAGATTTATAGCAAGTGGTATCATGCGGTGGATTAGCTTTCTTGAGTTTATAGTTGACGGGTTTACGAAGGCTAGACGTGCGGCAAACTAGCTGGATTAGCCTATGCACGCATTATCTGAATAGATTTATATTTATGATTTACCTCTTTTTATCCTCTTGCTACATATGTATTCGGCATTCAATATGTTTACAAGCTTTGTTTTATATTTTGCCGAATGATATTATAAACCTGTTTCAACAAATAGCTTCTATAGCTGCGTGCCGTCATGATTGGCTTTCAAAGTCATACATATGGAACTGTCTGGTCTCACCCGGCATGTTCCAAGTTATTCTCACACTTTTATCCCTTGTTGGTTTTCAGGTCAAACCGACTGGCACGTTTCCGGAGCCAGTACGCTCCGGGCACCCGATTGAAGCCAGCCTCGTTCGGCTTGCTGTGTGCCTGACGCGAGACGTCACGTTTTGCGTCAACACCTGCAAACTTTGGTAAAATTGCTAGAGCAAAGAATAAATGAGAAGAGAGATCGTGCTGCAATGGACTACTACGCCAAGCAAAGAGCCGCTTCGTCAAGTGAAGGTCAAAAAGAAATTAAGAAAGAGGATGCAAAATCTCTTCTTAATAATGATGGCTACAGAGAACCTCCAATTCCAATGATCCAACAATGGAATAATAAAGGTATGCCTCAAATCTCCGTATTTAATTCTCCTATTGAAAAATTAGTTTCTAATCAAGGTAGAATTAATGATAGCATAAATAATAAAATAATTGAACATGATAAAATGTTAGAAAGAGTTTATGCTAACTGAATGATTTTTCTGAAGCATTTAAGGAACAAATTAATTTTAATAAGAGATTAGAGCAAAAAGTAGATAACATTAAATCTCAAATTAAATACTATGAGGAATTAAAAGTTGTAACCACGAGAGGTGGTAAATCCACTCGTGATCCACCTCATCCTAATTTAGTTCCTAGTAGTAATTCTGCTGAAAAGAAAAATATTGTTAATGTTAAAAAAGACGAAGAAGAGGAGACGCTAGCTGAACCTTCATCCAAGGTACAAAGTGCTCCTCATGAATTCTATGATACACATGTATTACCTTTTCCAGATCGAAACAGAAATCCGACGGAAGACGACCAATTAAAGAAATTTGTCGAGGTAATTCAAAAATTATATATGCATGTGCCATTTATTGACGCTATGCAGGTTTCAACTTATGGAAAATATTTGAGAGACATGCTCAGTAAGAAGAAACTAATTCCAAGTAGGGATGTGGTTAAATTGACCGAAGATTGCAGTGCGGTCATTTTAAACCAACTCCCAGAAAAGAAGAAGGACCCAGGAAACCCAATGATCGCATGTTCAATTGGAGAGCAGCACTTTGAGCATGCACTCTGTGATCTGGGAGCAAGCGTCAGCGTCATGCCCAAGGTAATATATGATAAATTAAATCATCATACTTTGTCCCCTACTTCTATGTGTCTGCAGCTAGCCGATCAATCGCTCCGATACCCCACGGGAATAGCAGAGAATATTCCGGTGAAAATCCGGAATCTCTTTGTCCCGGTGGATTTTGTGGTTCTGGATATTAATCCCGACCACCGGACGTCATTGATCTTGGGACGGCCATTTCTGAGCACTGCAAAAGCCACTATTGATGTAGGAGCTGGAGAAATTCAGCTCCACATCAGTGGAAAGGAGGAAAAATTCGAGTTCACACCGCGACCGGAAAGACACCCGTCATCAAAGTTCGTCGGTGCCGACACTCCACAAACAAAAACAGTGAAGGAAATATTCAGCCACAACCACCATGAAGGCGACACTAATCGGGAATCCAGAGCGACTAACCAAGGTAAGTTAGGCTAAGGTAAGTCTTTATCCCCCATTTAAATTTTCATTTTTACTTAAGCAAATTAATTTTCTGCAAAATAGATGCTTAGTAGGGATATTAGGTGAAGCCTAGGGAGCTTAGGGCAGCCTTAGGGGTGGCGCCCGCCACCCCATTCTGGCGCCCGCCACCCTTTTGGCCCTTTTTCACTTAGCCAATCAACTAGACTATTATCCCTAGCTCATAGACTCAAATAACACCAGGAGAGACCCATGCCTTTGCTCTTTTCAATGCACTCATTCACTCCCATGTCTCCTCCTCTCTCTTCAAATTCACTCCATCTTTTGGACACTTCTTCATTTAAAAATTCTGGTGAGGAGTGATGAGGAGAGCACAAGTGAAAGAAGGAGTGGCTTTGAGTAGGAATTTCCCACAAAGGGGTGGCGCCCGCCACTTTTTCCTAGCGCCCGCCACCTCAATTTCCACATTTCTGCATGAAGCTGCACCCGAGTAAGTTTCCCACCATCCTTGGTATAAATATGACCAGGATGGAGAAGTGGTCTTTGAAATTTTGAGCCCACTTACTCCATTTAGGAGGCTACACTCTTTGCACTTTGCACCGACACCACCACTTTATTCCCCACTTAGAATTTCAGTGGACATTACGAGGGAAACCTCATGTGTCGGCTGCAGATAAAAATGGGCAAGGTGGGGTGGCGCCCGCCACTTATTGGTGGTACCCGCCAGGTGGGAGGAGCTATCAGCCTTCCCCCTTCCATCCTCAGCCTATAAATACTACCCACACCCATGCAAGTTCCTACACCTCACTCAAAACACAAAAACACCAGCCACCTTGAGCACTAGCTAGGAGGTCATGGGCGCTCTCAAGAACTTCTTCACCGGCAAGAAGAAGAAGAGTAAGGGTGAGGGAAGTTCGTCGAGGGAAACGCTCACATCTCGCTGGGAGTGATGAGGAGAGTGTCGGGTGGGGTACTCCATCCACCAACGAAATGTCGGTGGATCGGAACTCTCCGCCCACATACCAGGCCGGACCAACAATCCACGTCCTGAACTCCGTCCATGATATCATTTGGCAGAGTGATCGGGAACGGCAGGCCCGGAACATCCTCTGTGAGAGGGAGTTCGTTCACACTCGCCACATCGACGACGACTTGCTAAGTCGCACTGGTATGGACAATGAGTTTCTCTATATTTTTTAAACCTTGGGATGGAAAGATGCATGGAAGGTTAATGAGGAGGGAATCATGCCCCTCACAATGGAATTTCTGGCCACAATGCAAATATCTGCTAATCACATAAAATTTCGGCTTTTTAATGAAGAACATACTTTAACATGGAAGCAGATCAGCAAGAATTTAAACTTTGATGATTCATGCTTGCTGAGCTTGGAATCTGCCTGTACGGGATTTAATAGAAATGAATTTTGGAAAAGTACTGCTGGGAACAGAAACCCAGGCTTGCCCCGTATAAGTAATATCCACAACCCCACGCTCAGGTTTTTTCACAAATATATTAGTATCACACTCTTTCCAAAGCCTGATTTAAGACCAATTAAAAAGCCTGAAATATTGCTGCTTTATGCTCTAGTAAACCACATAAAAGTATCACCACCAAAGCCATGGCAGACTACTGGTCTAAATTTGATCAACGCACTGAAAATATCGAAATGACATCATAGATAACTAGACTGGCTTTAAACATGTGTCTGCTGAACACCGCTGTATACTCTTACATTCCTGGTGACCGAGACCTTTTGACCATGGAACACTTCTCGCAAGGACACCTCTTGCATGAGAACCAGGAGACCGGTGAGATTCACATGATCTACCAAGATTATGTGAATAAAATCGCTCTTCCTGACATGTTACTTTGGTTGGTGAATGCACCAACGTTACTTTTGGCCCTGGAAACCAAGGCAGAACGAAACCGCAGGTTGGCTCGAGAGAACACCATGCAGGTTCCCAGGAGGAGGACGCGAGCGCAGACCCGTGCAGCAGAAGAGGCAGCAAGAGCCGCAGCAGCAGCACCGGAGTTTGACCTTTTTCATGCAGAGCAGTATGGAGGAGCAGCACGCTATGGTCATTTGACACCCCCTGGCTCACACCAAGCAGGGGGTCGAACTGGCAGCAACCGCAACATCCGCAGTGGGGATACGGCTATGAGGCGTCCCTCTACTCATCCCAGTTAGGGAGTTTATCCCACTCTTTGGGAGGATCCACCTGGTACACTAGCCGTGGTGATGAGTTCTTCCCTGGAGGAATCTCACCACAGGTCGCTTGCCATTCGTCCTTTCATCAGGACGAGTGGATGCACGACATGGGATATCTTCAGCACCAAATGAATGGACTCACCATGGATACTGCCGAAATCCGTCAGGACTTGAACGACTTGAACCAAAATTTCCAGGTATTCCACCAGGCAACTGGTGGAGAACTAGGTAATATTTCTTCTCTCCTGCAGCAGAACCAGCAGAACTGGGACGACATGTACTGTCGTCAAGGATGGATGTAACTCAACTACGCGAACAACCAGCTTGGGGGAGAACCCCCGTCAAAGAGGTAAGTATCACTGTCGTCTGTATTATTGTCAATAATTTAAATTTGAGTTTTATCTTAGTTAATTTGCAGCTTAAATAAATAAACAGCAATAAATGAAACGCTCTCATCATAAGTCTTTTTAATGAATAAAAAAATAATAATGTATGCCATGCATTAGAGTTACCATGGGAGAACGTATGCTAGAACTAAACTTGAGACATGAGCATTAGACTAAGTAAAGGGGAAGTAAGTTTCTACTTTGACTTGAGCAAGTCAAGTTTGTGGAGTAGTTATTTTGAAAAAAATGATGAATTTAAAAACTTGCTCTAAGTACTTCTGTGGCAAAGAAAGTCCTACCAAAGCCAAATAATTTTTACTCTTAGAGTAGGAGCTTCCACTTGTTGTATGTTAGTGTTAAGGTAGTTAGACTTTTGTTGATAGACATGGTAGAGAAACTTGTCATATTTTTAGACCAAAGAATTCACGTGCACCCACCTATATAGTGCTATTCTTACCCTGAGAATACGCACACAACATGCCTTTATTTCCATTCATCGTTAGAAATACTACATGGCAAAATATCATGCTCCATAATGAAATCTCAGGGACATGGCTATAGCATTTAAAAAAATAATAATGAAAAAAAGAGCAAGTGCTCTAAAGTAAAAAAAAGAGCAAGTGCTCTAGAAAGAAAAGAATATTCAAAAGAGTAAGTATTCTCATTCATAGCCATGATCCCACAAATGAGATAAAAAGGAGAAGTGCCATGAAAGTATTAGCCACAATAAATACCACACACTTGCACATTCCTAGTTTGAACCTATGACTTGTTGCTCCTTCGCTCCATTTGTCTAACTTAGCAAAATTATGCTAGCATAGCATGCTCATTTTTGTCCTACCCATTACACCCCACATAAAGTCTTAGTGAGAGGATAATTATTCCATTTCCACATACAAATATGAGTGATTGAGTGAGACACAGAAGTTACTAATTATTCCATTTCCACATACAAATATGAGTGATTGAGTGAGCCACAGAAGTTACTAAGCATGCTTTCTTTTGAACAAAACTTGCAAAAACTCCACATATCTTGATTAGCAAAATAGGCAAGGGAAAGACAAACCTTCTTTCTTGCTGGTCTTTTGTTCTAATCTTGAGTGCAGGGAAGGCTACCAATTCCATGGTGATGAAAATAATATGAGCATACACAACAAAAACACAGAGTTTCCAAAATTCAAGTTCATGCTTGCTCGAGGACGAGCAAGAGGTAAGCTTGGGGGAGCTTGTTGATGCTCACTAAGTGCCATATTCTTAGCATCAACAAGGTCATATAACACAACACAAGGACCTAAAAACAACCAAAAACCTTTTATAAACTAACGATTTCCACTTGTCCTTGAGTTTTATTTGAATGTAGGTAATTGTAGGGTTTTTGAGCAAAATAACCAAGAGGACCCACCAGGAGGCGAGCACACTCACCTGGGCTCACTTTGGGCCAAGGTGGGGTGGCGCCCGCCACCCCTCACTGGCGGCCGTCAGGGGAGTGAGGCCCAAACTCCTCCCCTGCCACATCACTGATCCAGGGGAGGCGTGCCACACTCATTTGCAGCCATTGATCACTTAGGTCGTTGCATCCAAGGGCTAAGAAGAGATGTCACGTGGATCATGACCTAAATTGCCCATGTGACGGTTTTTGGACATGCAACCGACCTTGGAACCGCCTCCCTGGAGCTCCTAGATGTCGTTGAAGCAATGACGGTGGATCCAACGGCCAGGGGGGTGGCGGTCGCCACCTAGGGCTGGCGCCCGCCACCTCACTCACCCCCTGACCTAACCCTAGGTCCATAAGTACCCCCTAGGTCTCTTAGGCTATAAATAGGACTCCGAGCTCATTTGTACTCAGACCTCACCTCATTAGTCCCACTCTCTTGTAAGCGAAGCTCTGGTGAAGAAACACTCTAGTTGAGAGACTTAGAGTGAGAGCGAGAGTGAAGAAGAGAAGAGCTGGAGTTGTAATAGAGGATCTTCCAGAGTCTCTGGTATAATTCCAATTCTTTCTTCATTTATCTTAATATTCTTCTACTTTCAGCATTTACTCTAAGTTCTTTACTTATTGTTCTTGTTGAGTGCTTTCGATCATAGACAACTTAGTATTTAGTTTGTATCTTGTTTGGTTTCTTTGCTGAGTAATCAGTGCTCTAGTTTTGGACGCAAGATTAGAGTAGTATATATTAGTGTAAGCGCGGTACTTAGACTAGTTATACCTTAGTTTGTGGCTAGCCCCCGAATAGCTGTGGTAGCAAACAGGTGGTGACAGCCCTGGGAGCCTTGAATTCCACCACGTAGTTGGGTTAGTTCTTAAATCATAAACCTCGTTGTGCACGTCTGAGGTAAATAGTCCAGAGGGTGTGTACGGTTCCAAGAACTAGATAAAACCTTTATTGCTAAGATAGTTGTGTTCGTAAGTGTGTAGGAAAACATTAATCTGTTCATCAGCCAGACCCCGCCGATTTAGTTTAGTAATAGTTAGTTTTTCTTTCTTTTTAGTAGTAGTAGAAATCAACTCCCATTCATACACTTCGATCAACCTTGCTAGAATCACTAGTTGTTCATAGCAGTCCTAGTGTTAGTTCTGCCATAGTAGCTTCCCTGTGGAAATAAATACGATAATTGGTTACTCCCGGGTGAAGTGCTACGTGCTACAATTGACTTATTCTGTGCGCTTGCGGAATTTACCAATAGTCATAAGAATAGTTAGTTATACTTCTTACATTAAGAAGTACCAACAAGCCTTTCTAGCGCCGTTGCCGGGATAGATTCCATAGTCTACTCCTAGTGACGACGTTAGCAAGTGTCAACAAGCATTTCTGGCGCCGTTGCCGGGATAGATTCCATAGTCTATTCCTAGTGACGACGCTAGCAAGTGTCAACAACCATCGGACGCTCCGTTGTCATTGGACGCGTCCGGAGGTCGAGCATCGAACGCTAGGGTTTCACTGTAGCCAGCGCCCGATGCCTGTCAAGTAAGGTTCCAGACAAGGGTCTTTTCGCATCGGACGCGTCCGGTGCCTGACCATCGGACGCAGGCCAGCGTCCGATGCTGTGTCTTCAGCACGTTTTCGTCCGCGGGTTGTTTGTCCGTTGTCGATTTTGGTTTCTGGCTTTTGCATTGGGTTTCTAGGGTTGTGTTGTGTCCCACTGTGCTTCTTGGAAGCATCCACCCTACATCTAGGGTCGTGGACACTAGTTAAGCTCTAGGTTTGCTCTTGGGGTACGGTGACTCTCGGAACAGTGGCAAGAAATTTCTGAAAAGAAATTTTGAAGCTCCCATTCACCCCTCCTCTGGTCGCTTTCTGGTAACACTCTCGGTCCTTCAATTGGTATCAAAGCGGGTTAAGGATCTTCCACCTTAGCTGGTTCCGGATATACAGAAGGCGACATGGATAGTGGTGTGGGCAAACCGCCATTTTTCGATGGGACGAACTATGCATATTGGAAGATACGCATGTCGACCTATCTTCAGAGCATCGTTGCTTCTCTCTGGGAGATTTGCAACAAGGCCGATTACGTGGTTTTGGCTGCTCGTGTGACTCAGCTGCAGATCGATGAGCACGATGCCAATAGCCGAGCCTGTAATGCTTTTTACTCATGTTTGAGTATGTCTGAGTTTGATCGCGTTTCTCACCTCCCCACGGCTCAGGAGATTTGGGCGACCCTCATGCGTTTTCATGAGGGAACCACTCAAGTCAAATCCCATCTCTATGAGTCACACAAGCGGGAGTATGAGAACTTTCGACACATGCCTGGCGAGAGCATAGAAAGTTTATTCGCTCGCTTTCAGGTGATTGTCAACAGGATGAGGGCTAACAAGGAGCTGTTGCCTTTCGACGATCATGAGAGGGCTTTGAAGCTTTTACATACTCTCGATCGGTCGGTGTGGGACTCAAAGGTCCAGGCGATCATCGAATCATCTAACTATGAGACCCTCACATGCGGCGAGCTCTTCAGTAAGCACAAGTCCAGTGAGATTGATGCCATGGAGAGGGTTTCTTATGAAAATCCTTCTAGCCCGTCGATGGCTTTGCTTTCTGGCTCTTCTGCTAACCCCTCTGGAGGATTTGCACTTTCTTCTCTTCTTTCTGTTATAGAGGAGCAGCTGGAGTTCATGGAGGATGACGAGTTGGCTCTGCTTGCCAACCGGTTCTCGCGGTTCCACAACAACCGCATGAATTGTCGCCGCGGAGGAGGACGTTCTGGATGTTTCGAGTGCGGCGACCCCAACCACTTCATCGCCAACTGTCCCAAGAAGAACAAGCAGGCATTTGGGAAGGGCGATCATGGGCACAAGTACGACTTCTGCAAGCGCAAAGAGAAGTACATCCCCACAAAGAACAAGCGGAAGGGCGTCTTCAACAAGGAGTACATCAAGAAGAAATACTTGGAGAAGGCCCAGGCTGAGCAGTGTGCTTTCTTCGCCACACTCAGTGACGTCGACGACTCGGATGATGACTCCGCTTCCTCGAGCGACGACGAGGGCTTTTGCACCATGGCCCTCGGCAAGGAGGTCGACAGCCAGCCGGAGGAGATCCCTTAGACGACGACGACGACACCTCCCAGGTATCTCAGACCCCTGACGAGCTTTCTGCTGAGGTTGAGAAACTTACTGCCGCCCTTCTTAGTCAAGAAAAGTTGCTTAGGCGTGCTGCTAGAGAGCGGAAGGAGTTTAGGCAGAAGTGGGAGGATACGGTGAAGGAGCTTGAGTTTGCCAAATCCACCATAGTTATCTCTAAGGAGGGTGAGTGCGAGATGTGCACCGAGCACATGACTGACCTTCTCACTTTGAGAGGTAAGTATGCTGCTTTGGTTGGAGAGGTGGATGAGCTCCGGACAAGACCCATGTTGTTGGGTGCGTGCAAGTCTTGTGCAGGCTTGCAATCTGAGTTGACAGAGAAAGATGCCAAGATTGTGTCTCTTGAGAAGGCCAGCTCGGGTACCACTTGCATGTCTAGGTGCGCTTTGTGTGAGGGTTTGGAGATGGATATTGTGAATGTGAAGCATGACAAGATGCAAACCGAGGAAGAAAACACATACCTTTGGACCATCTTGTCATGGGTGTCTTGTGGTGAGCCGCAGCTTGGGATGATGATTGCCCAATTCAAGCGTGCTGCTGGAGGTCGAGGTGTAGGTTTTTCTCAGGGTGTTGAGTGTGCTACATCTTTTGGTAAGATTGGAGAGTCTAGTGGCCTTATCCCGAGTGAGAAGACCAACTCCACCACTACTCCCAAACTGACCAAGATTCCACACAAAGAGCCTTTCAAGCCTAACAATGAGGATGGGTTGTTTGTTGAACCTCCGAGAGCTACACCCAAGAAACAGACATGGGCTCCAAAACCAAACCACCTCAAGAACATGCTAGACACCATGCCACCTATCCAAGAGGAGCTCATGCCACAAAAGGCCAAGTTGAAGGACTGAGAAAGCACTAGCAAGGCGACCAGAGGGGGGGGGGTAAATGGGAGCTCAAAAATTTCCTTCCAAAATTTTTGCCAAATGTCCCAAAATCAACCTCGAGAAGTCGCGACCGAAACCGTGATGCTCACGACCCTTGGAAGAGGGTGGATGATCCCTAGGATCACAGAGGAGCACCACAAGGAAGAAGCAAACCAAACTCCAAAAGCTCTGACTCGAACACGACCCCAAAAGCCAAGTCCCTAATGTAGATAGACGGCTACGTAGGGAAATCTCCAAATACCGATGCTAACAAGTAGCAAATATACCTAGAGAGGTTCCTTGGTCAACTACAAGGCCAAACGAGAGGTCCGGAAACCAAGCGAACAAGCCGGGAGAGCAAACGCACTAAACCGGAAGGTTCAGGCAATTCCCGGACTGTCCGGACCTGGAGCCCCAGACTGTCCGCCCAAGGCCGGACTATCTGCGGTTCACTGGCGGACTGTCCGCCGGCAGAAAACCCAAAACAGCAGAGCTGCTGCAAGTCCCCTGGACGTTCCCGGACTGTCCGCAAACTCCAACGGCGGACTGTCCGCCGGTCAAACAAAAGCCAAACAGCCGAAGAACAGTGCCACTGGTCTGGCTCGTCCCCGACGCGCGGACTGTCCGCGCCCTGAGTGGCGGACTGTCCGCGGTCACTCAGGGAGGGCGATTTTGATCGCCCTTCACCCAAATCTTCCCCAAATTGATTCAAATCAAAATCCCACGTTCCCAAACTTGGAGAGGATGATCACGGAGTAGTTAGGACACTATCCCCAAGAAATCATCCGCTCAAATCAATCCAATCACCGGGAAATGAAAAGGGGAGAAGGATGAACCGAAAAGCGCCACGAAAATGAAATCAACCCGATCTACTTGTTCGTAAGGAGATAGATGAATTCCTTCGGTGGAAATGATCTCCTTTCAAATACGAACAAGTTGATTCAAACGGATTTCGCAAAGACGCAATAGGGAGAGAGATCGAGTGATGGGAAATCGTGGAGAAACAAAGAACGCGAAGAACACGAACCAAAACGCAAATCAACACATCGATCTGCAACCGTGTGGCTACCACACGCTACAACAGTGAGGTTACGGCCTCACTTCCTCAAAATCTCTAGTACACAGAGGTATGGTTCTCTGCGGATCTCAGCTAGCTACAGTAGGGGATGGGGAGAGCAGGAAACCCTAGAAGCAAAGAGCAAATGACTGAGATAGAAAGGGAGGAGGGTGTCTCCCTCTACTTATCCTAATTCAAATTCCTACTCTACCCCTCAACTAATTACAGAGCGAACCTGCTAAACTCTAGGGTTATTCTGGACCAACTCGGTGGTAGGTGAATCCGACGGCCACGCTCGCACAACTCATAGCGTTGCCTCGACGCAACCTCCCGATTGCCGCCACGTGCCACCCTCGCTCTGCACACCCGGTTTTGTGGCCCAAACCGGGAAACCAGCCTTTCCAGGCAACCCTCGGTTTTGAGGCCCAAACCGGGAAACCAGCCCACTAGCATCTGAGTTTTGAGGCCCAAACTCAGCAAACCCGCAGCACCCAGGTTTTGAGGCCCAAACCTGGAAACCGTCCTCAGTCCGAGTTTTCTGGCCAAACTCGGAAACCATTCACGCCCAGGTTTTGAGGCCCAAACCTGGAAACCGTCCACCCGATGGGTTTTCTCTGGCTCAACCACCAAACCGACATCGTAGAGGGGATGCACCTCCCGTGCACCCCGTCCACCGACACGTGTCCCCAAGTCCACGACTCAGGCAACACATGACCGCAAGTCTTCGCTCGTCGCTGTCCCAGGCTGTCAGCCACCACAGCTGATCCTCGGGCCTCTGGTCCCTCAGTCCAAGCCTCACGTCCGCCCTTCGCCACTCTCGGTCCATCGGTACGACACGTCTCTACTTGACCTTCACCTCGCCTCTGATCACTGTATCCGTGCTCGACACCTGCACAACACAAGCCAAAGAACATGCGCATCATCCCAGTTGACAATCACTCATCACTCAGAGACTCGGCATACACCCATGTATCCACAATCTCCCCCTTGATGAGTGCATTGTCAACTACACACTCACACAAATCATAAAGGAAATAGAAGGAGGAAGAAGAAGAGAAAACTTCAACCAAATGACCCAAAAGCATAGCAAAGCCGAAGAAGGTCAAGTGGAAGGAGCAAAGAGAACTTGGTCCCCAAAGACATGGGCAACGGCTCGATGCAACCAAGCAAAGCAAAGCTGGCCCTCAAGAAGAGGTAGAACAGGCTCAACACCGCTAGCAAGTACCAATTGAACAATCGAAGCAAAATGCTAGTCCCTCAAGAAAGAGGCACAGAGGCTCAACACAACTAGCACGAAAGCTCAACACCAACTGTTATCATCTTGAAACGAAGAGCTTGACACCAATTGAAAATTTGAAAAGCAAATGCTAGTCCCTCAAGAAAGAGGCAAAGGCTCAACACAACTAGCAAAACCGCTCCAAACCAATTGGAAAATGTCAAAAACTCATCCGGAGCAAACTCCCCCTCGAATAGTGCAACTCGGAAAGCAAATGATTTGCAATATTTTCTCCCCCTAAGTTAAACGTCCGGAGAACACATGATTTGTCAAATTTCTCCCCCTTAGTTGAAAATGCACTTATCAAGTAAAAGTGCTCTCCCTCAGCAAATGCACCAACAAAAGTGCAAAATAGCAAGTGTCTTCCCCTTCCAAAATGCATATGAGTCAAAATGCAAGTTAGGAGCTTCAGGAGTATACTCAAAAGAGTGCAAAGATGCTCTACGGAGTTCTGATCCGATGATGCAGAAAATGCACAGAATGCTAGCAAAAGGCTCAAACTGATCACTAAGAATGAAATATGAACATGTGAGCAGTTTTTAGCCGAAAAGGTATTCACCATCAAAATAGCACAAGACATGTATGGACAGGAAATCAAACAAATGCTAAACATGTATACAAGGTGAACTACCCCTAGCACAGTTCAAACATCATGCTGATACTAATTTAGGCATATATTTGTGATTTCAAATTTTAATCGGAGTTGCAGCGGTGAAATTACACAAGTTCAGAAAATAGCATGTGACCGCGAGAGGTTGAATGCTTGTTATTGTCTAACTTTTCAACTGTGCGAAGCCTATGCAGAAGCAATCAGAAGCTTAAAGCAGTAGTTTCGGTCATACACTACACAGCTCAAGTTTAACCCAAAGGTGCAATGGGAAACAGTCTCGAAACTGTGAGGTGCTAACAAGCAAACCCATCTCGATCTTTCCAATTCACTAAACTTGGTTTAGATTTTAAACAGAGTATGAACATACCAAGCAAGTGAATGACTCAACACTAGAGACATAGCAACCTAGCATATATGAAAAACAGAAGTGACCTCTACATATTCTACACATGCCAGTTGCATATCTCAATGGTGAACATTTTCAAGTTTTAAGTTCATTATCAAATTCACCATTCAAAAATAGCTCAGCTCACAACATGTATTAGCGATCAGTAAGAGCATAAGCTACAGCATCAATATAAAGTGATGAGGACATGACACCTTCGGATACGACCATCGATTATAAGGTGAGCTCGTTTATGCATGTGCATAATGATTTTTGGCATAATTCACTTGGTTCCACATGTACATGTTATTATTTGCTTATAGGTATAAATATGTCTCAAAGTGCAAGCTCGTCAAAGTCCAACATTCGGTTCATTGGCAGCCCGACAGTGCTTCAGTGGAAAGACCATAACTCATCCATCCGGAGTGCGATTGAGGTCAATGAGGACTTGATGGAAAGATTATTTGATAATCTTTCAAATAGATCTGGTCCCACCTCAATATCACATCGAAAAGGTCTTCAAATTGTCATGACAATCTGCTATTGTTTCTGTCAGGTGCTACAACGTCGACATGGGCTTGTCATGCAACCTTGGGACCCTGGCCCAAGTGGGAGCACGCCCAAAACAAGTGGAGAAGAGCATAAGGATGTTCAAGGACGTCCTCCTCCTTGGCCACCACCTTAGAAGGGCAGCCAACTCGTCCAACCCAAGTTGGAGGCCCAATCCGTGTCAAGTTCGAGTCCATCTCGGAATCCAGGAGCAGCCAGCGGTAAAACGGACGCCCAGGTCACATACGGACTCCGTTTTCGATAATACATATATGGATGGAAAGATAATTTGATAAGCTAACCAATGGATTTGGTTTGAGGTCCAAACTAAATTTTAATCAACGGGAATCGTCGAAACAAATTGATATCCAAAATCTGTCAGGGTGCTGCCTCGCCGACTTTTGGGCCGTTTGGGCCTTGTAACTTGTTAGGGAACCTTAGGGACGTGAGTAGAAGTCCTTGGATGCCTCTTAGGCTATATAATCAGTAGCCACCGCCCATGTTAGGGTTTGGGTTTTGCTTAGATTATTCTGTTCACAACAGTTTCGCCGTTTGTCAGTTTGTGAGACCCCAACTCGTGAGATTAATCATTCATCTGCAAATTGGTTGCATTCTTTCTTGTTCTTGCTCGTGTTCTTCGATTCGCAGGCAAGGACTTTAGCCTTCTTGGCGAGGTCAACCGTGCAACGCCGGTTGATAACCAGAGGAGACGTGGTGCTGCGATTGCGGGGTTTCGGATCGTGTTGTTCGGAAGCCGGATCGACGTGTGTTTCGTTTCCACCAAATCGAGAGTTATCAGAACCTTTCGGAAGATCGGGCACCCTTGTTCACATCAAGTGGTAATCAAAGCTTTAGGTATACCATCAGGTTCAAATCTATCATTAGTTTCGAGTGTTTTCGCCTTCGTCCCATAGTCCAGGGTCATATTTTGTTCTGTCCTACAACCCTTCCGCGCCATAGCCTTTGCATATTTTGGTTTTTGAGTTCGTAGTATTGAGTTTGTGTCCTTGTCAAGGTTTTTGTTGCTGGTTTATATTGTGTTCTTTGCTTGTTTATGTTGATCTCTCCGTCCACCACCATCTCGTATCACCATCCGGTTTGCATCTTGTGTCCATATAAAACCCTAATTCGGACTGTCTTCCATAAAACAGTCATAACTTTTGCGTCCGAACTCGAAACGGGGCGAAATTTATATCTATGGAGAACGCCAGAAAATTTTAGATCCGTTTCATCCCAGCATAGCTGGGTTCGTAAAAATTAGAATCGTCAAATTCGATCAGGAAAATAGAGTTTTCAGGTCCACAAGTTTTGACATACCTTTCATAGAATAATCATAATTTTCTATTGGCCACATCTTTTATCCAATTGAGCTCAAATTTTTTGAGGTTTGTTCTTATGTGATTCCTACTGAGAAGAAAATATCAAAAGGTCAAAATAAAAAAAGTTTGAACAAGAAAAAAAGAAAAGAAAAAAATAGTAGAAGAGAAGAGAAAAGGAGCACACAAGGAACTCATAATAGCTCTGTTATTTGTGGTGTCTTTTGTCTTTCCTATCCATTGCTACCTTTCATATTTGTTTCCTTTCATCCTTGTTTCACTCCCTTGTTTATCACAACAGGTGATAGAAACATATATATAGGCTAGCAACTAGGACAAGTGCTTTGGACATTTATTCAATATTGCTATCTGTTACTGACTTGTGTGCCACATATATATTATTCTCTTTGTTTGCTGTCCTAGCTTCACATTCTTCAGAACAACATAGGTTTGTGATCCCGACAATCGCGGTCTACGTCTTTGAGGTATCCTTTGCTTTGTGGGTAAGAACACTAGTAAGAGCTTGGTAAGGTGTTTACCTTTTGTTAATCTTGATTGAGAGGCACCACTCCACCCTTTAGTACGATTATTAGGGTTAACCTTCACTGTTTGTTGCTGTTTTTTGTGTCCACAATGTCAGTTAATGGAGATAAAACACCGAAGAACTTTAAGGAGTGTATCAGCAAAAAGCAACTACAAGCTGTTATAGACAATGGTCAAAAGGAGATGAAGGAGACAGTCATCAAGGCTGTCACTGAAGCCATAATTGAGATGAAACTTGCAAATGCAATTGAGCGGGTGGACAAACGGTCATCTAAGTTAACCGACAGGGTAAATACTTTGGAAAATCGTCCTGCACATGACGAAGATGCGACTGGAAGCAATGATGGTGATGAGGTGTATGATGTTGATGGTAATGTTGATCCAATATTGACGATGCAAAACAGATTACGGCGTCGTCTTCGTACTAACACCATAGGTATGGGTGACGTTCCACATCACCACCACTATCGAGGTATGTGTAATCGAGCTCCTGAAGATCCTTATGCTAAGGTTAAATTTACTATACCTTCTTTTTCGGGACATTATGATGCTGAGGGATATCTTGATTGGGAGATGATAGTAGAGCAAAAATTTATTGCCCACCAAGTACCTGAACAACATAGAGTTAGACAAGCCACCAGTGAGTTTAAAGATATTGCTTTTATTTGGTGGACTGGTTTAGCTGCAGATGGTGCCACACCTCGTACTTGGGAAGAGCTTAAGATTGCTATGCGTGATAGATTTGTTCCCCTATCTTATTATAGAAACCTTTGTAAGAATTTGATGCGATTAGATCAGGGATATAAATCTGTGCAGGATTACTATGATGAGCTTCAAAAGGGTTTGTTGCGTTGTGCTATAGTGGAGGGACCCGAGGATTCCAGTGTTCGATTTTATTCGGGTTTGAGACGTGAAATTTGGGATGTTGTTGATTATAAGGAATTTGATAATGTCTACAAGTTGTTTCAGTTTGCTATGCTTGTAGAGAAGGAGTTGCAGAGATGTGAGACCCCGATAAGCAAGCGAGTGAGTGCTTCTGCCAATGCAACATCTTCACCACCACCACCCACATCTACTCAGGAGTCTGGTAAAACTTTAATCCATGCTGAAATTGTACAACGAGATAGAGAGAGTGCTACTAGTAATTGCAAAGAGATTGATATTAAATATGAAAATTACCAAGTATCTAAATTGAATGATTCTTTTGTGCTTGCTACAAAATCTGATATTAATGAAATTGATGATTATGTGCTGAATTTATCCACCACTCATGCTACAATAGAGCAACATTCAGGCGACACTAAATCTGATTTACCTTTATCACAAAATAATTGTCCAACTAATCATTGTGAAAAAGAAGAGTTGTTTGATAGTGCTTTTAGTATACCTGTGTCACAACTAGTGAATGATATTGACTCTATTATTTTGGATCAAAATACTTATCCTGAAAATAGACATTTGCTTCCAATTGCTACTGAAAAAGATGAGCTAGAATTATTATCTTCTTTAAATACTTTAGGTTATATTGAGTTTGATATTCTGTGTGGTCTAAGTAATTTGAGGAAGAAATTTTTGTGCATTGAATTGCCATGGTTGTCTAGATGTACATATCACTTTATTGGCAAGTATAATTGTAAAGGAGAGTATATGGTACACCGGGTTTATATATGTTCAAATCTGAAATCTCCTTTTGTTATGCAACCATATGAAATTAGAGGGCTGCAATAGTTATAATCATGTCTTGTCAAGATTTCCAAGTTTTGTTATAAAGAAATATGTTAGATTTCAAGAAAAGGAGCAATATTGGCTACTACCTACAACCTGTCCTGCAACTATGTTCTAACCGAGGACGGTTTGTTGTCAAGAAGGGGAGGATGATGAGGACATGACACCGCCCATGTTAGGGTGGAAACGAAGGTGTCATGTCCTCATCATTGAGGCACTACACCTCCAGGCCTAGCATCTCTCCTCGGAGCTCTCCTCTGCCTAGGCCTGGGAATTTGAGGTTTTGGACCTCTGGGCCTAGCAGCTCTCCTCGGGGCTCTCTTCTGAACATTTGGCACATGTACATCATAGAAAGGATGGTACATGTCCGGGTTGTTCATCTCCCGAGCACGGCGCGCCTCTCTCTTGCGCCGAAAGCAAAACTCTCCTAAGTGTCCATCTCTCCCACAAAACTCACAGTGGTACCTCACCGCTCTCAAAGGGGGTTGTTGGTACTCATGGTGGTGGGTGTGGATCACCTTGCCCTTCTGTGGCATACACTCCTACTGGATAGGTGGCATTGTGTCCAGCTTGTTTTTCAGGTGGTTGGGTTTGGGAGCCCATTGCTGGTTCTTGGGTGGAGCTCTTGGAGGCTCAACAAAGACCCCATCCTTGGTGTTAGGCTTGAGAGGCTCTTTGGGTGGAAGCTTGGTAAGTTTGGGAGTAGTGGTGGAGTTGGGCTTCTCACTCGGATTCAGACCACTCGACTCTCCAATCTTCCCAAAAGCAGAAAGATCAACACCCTGAGCAAAGCCTACACCGGGACCTCCAGCAGCTCGCTTGAATTGAGAGATCATCATCCCGAGCTGTGGCTCACCGCTAGACACCCATGACAAGATGGTCTGAAGGTATGTGTTTTCCTCCTCGGATTGCATCTTGTCATGCTTGACGTTAGCGATCTCCATCTCCAAACCCTCGCACAAAGCGCACCTAGTCACACAAGTGCTACCCAAGCTGGCCTCCTCAAGAGACACAATCTTGGCATTCTTCTCTACCAACTCGGATTGCAAGACAGGACAAGTCTTGCACGCACCCAACAATGAAGGTCTAGCCTTCAGCTCATCCACCTCTCCTACCAACGCAACATACTTACTTCTCAAAGTGAGAAGGTCAGTCATGTGCGTGGTGCACATCTCACACTCAACCTCCTCAGAAACGACCACGGTGGACTTAGCAAACTCAAGCTCCCTCACCGTGTCCTCCCACTTCTGCCTAAACTCCTTGCGCTCTCTAGCGGCTCACCTAAGCAACTTGTCCTGACTAAGGAGTGTGGCAGTAAACTTCTCAACCTCCGCAGAAAGCTCGTCGTGGGTGAGAGATACCTGGGAGGTGTCGTCGTCGTCGTCGTCGTTCCGAGGGGAGTTCACCCGCTCACCGTCGAGGGCCATGGTGCAGAGGCCATCGTCGTCGGCGAAGAAGCAGAGGCCGTTCAGCTTGTCCTCGATCCTCTTCTTCTTCTCGGACTTGTCATCGCTTGAGCAAGCCGAGTCGTCATCCGAGTCGTCGACGTCGCTAAGTGTGGCGAAGAACGCACGCTGCTCAGCCTGGGCCTTCTCCAAGTACTTGGTCTTGATGTACTCCTTGTCGAAGCCACCCCTCCGCTTGTGCCTCGGAGGGACATGCTTGTCCTTGCGCTTGCCGGAGTCGTACTTATGCCCATGATCCGCCTTGCCGAAGGTCTGCTTGTTCTTCTTCGGGCAATTGGCGATGAAGTGGTTGGGGTTGCCGCACTCGTAGCATCTCGAGCGTCGTCCTCCACGGTGACGGTTCATGCGGTTGTTGTGGAACCGCGAGAACCGATTGACGAGCAAGGCTAGCTCGTCATCCCCCAAAGACTCAAGCTGGTCCTCTGTGACAGAGAAGAGCGAAGAGAGTGCAAAGCCTCCAGAGGGGTTAGCAGAAGAGCCAGAAACCAAAGCCATTGACGGGCCAGAAGGATTTTCATAAGAAGCCCTTGCCATGGCGTCAATCTCACTGGACATGAGCTTACTAAAGAGCTCGTCGCACGTGAGGGTCTCATAGTTCGGCGATTCGATGATCGCTTGAACCTTGGAATCCCACACCGACCGATCGAGAGTATGCAAAAGCTTCAAAGCTCACTCATGATCGTCGAAAGGCAATAGCTCCTTGTTCGCCCTCATCAACCTGAAAATGAGCGAATAAACTCTCTATGCTCTCGCCAGGCATGTGTCGAAAGTTCTCGTACTCTCGCTTGAACGACTCGTAGAGACGGGTTTTGACTTGAGAGGTTTCCTCATGGAAACGCATGAGGGTAGCCCAAATCTCCCAAGCCGTAGCGAGGTGAGAAACGCGATCAAACTCACTCATGCTCAAGCATGAGAAAAGAGAATTATGGGCTCAGCTATTGGCATCGTGCTCATCGATCTGAAGCTGAGAGACACGAGCAGCCAAGACCACGTAATTGGCAAAGTTGCAAATATCCCAAATGGAAGCACCCAAACTCTGCAGATAGGCCGACATGCGTATCTTCCAATACGCATAGTTCGTCCTATCGAAAAATGGCGGTTTGCCCACGCCGCGATCCATGTCGCCTTCTGTGGATCTGGAACCGGCTAAGGTGGAAGATCCTTAACCCGCTCCGATACCAATTGAAGGACCGAGAAAGCACTAGCAAGGCGACCGAGGGGGGTGAATGGGAGCTCAAAAATTTCCTTTCGAAACTTTGGCCAAATGTCCCAAAATCAACCTCGAGAAGTCGCGACTGAAACCGTGATGCTCACGACCCTTGGAAGAGGGTGGATGATCCCTAGGATCACAGCGGAGCACCACAAAGAAGAAGCAAACCAAACTCCAAAAGCTCTGACTCGAACACGACCCCAAAAGCCAAGTCCCTAATGTAGATAGACGGCTACGTAGGGAAATCCCCAAATATCGATGCTAACAAGTAGCAAAGATACCTAGAGAGGTTCCTTGGTCAACTACAAGGCCAAACGAGAGGTCCGGAAACCAAGCGAACAAGCCGGGAGAGCAAATGCACTAAACCGGAAGCTTCAGGCAATTCCCAGACTGTCCGGACCAGGAGTCCCGGACTGTCCGCCCAAGGCAAGACTGTCCGTGGTTCACTGGCGGACTGTCCACCGGCAGAAAACCCAAAACAACAAAGCTGCTGCAAGTCCCCTGGACGTTCCCGGACTGTACGCGAACTCCAACGGCGGACTGTCCGCCGGTCAAAGAAAAGTCAAACAGCCGAAGAACAGTGCCACTGGTCTGGCTCGTCCCCGACGCGCGGACTGTCCGCGCCCTGAGTGGCGGACTGTCCACGGTCACTCAGGGAGGGCGATTTTGATCGCCCTTCACCCAAATCTTCCCCAAATTGATTCAAATCAAAATCCCACGTTCCCAAACTTGGAGAGGATGATCACGGAGTAGTTAGGAGACTATCCCCAAGAAATCATCCGCTCAAATCAATCCAATCACCGGGAAATGAAAAGGGGAGAAGGATGAACCGAAAAGCGCCACGAAAACGAAATCAACCCGATCTACTTGTTCGTAAGGAGATAGATGAATTCCTTCAGTGGAAATGATCTCCTTTCAAATACGAACAAGTTGATTCAAACGGATTTTGCAAAGACGCAGTAGGGAGAGATATCGAGTGACGGGAAAATCGCGGAGAAATGAAGAACGCGAAGAACACGAACCAATACGCGAATCAACACATCGATCTGCAACCGTGTGGCTACCACACGCTACAACAGTGAGGTTACGGCCTCACTTCCTCAAAATCTCTAGTACACAGAGGTATGGTTCTCTGCAGATCTCAGCTAGCTACAGCAGGGGATTGGGAGAGCAGGAAACCCTAGAAGCAAAGAGCAAATGACTGAGATAGAAAGGGAGGAGGGTGTCTCCCTCTACTTATCCTAATTCTAATTCCTACTCTACCCCTCAACTAATTACAGAGCGAACCAGCTAAACCCTAGGGTTATTCTGGACCAACTCGGTGGTAGGTAGGGATGAAAATGGTCGGAAACGGTCGGAAAACTTCTTAACCATTTTCTACTTTTACATTTGAATACGAAAACGAAAACAAAAGCAGTAACACCGGACACGAAAATGAACATGAACTTGCAGAATACCCAGAATTTCGAAAAAGAACCAATTCGAGCAGAATTATACCGAACACGGACGGTCTACGAAAAATCTATACGGAATACCGACCCACAATGCATAACAATTAACAAGTGCCATTGTGACAAATTTCGATCGCAAGAAAGAACACATATCAATTTAATTTCAATTTAATTTCTTTCACAAGAGAAAAAAACAAGAGGAAAATTTGAGATGTCATCATAACTAGACTAGAAATGATAGCAACAGCCGTGCAACACCGTACGAGTGATTAGTCCCGCCTCAATGACTTAGGGAGGCGCGACGGGGTGAACTACCTATATAATATGGTCAATGGACATCAGTACTCCACACTTACCTTTGCCTATTTGCCTTGACAATAATGACCAACAACCAAATTCGGTTTGAAATGAATTTTTAATTAAGGATATTTCGGATTAAAAATAGAAAAGTAGAAAACGGTCGAACTCAGTCGAAAAACTCCTCAACCGTTTTCTACTTCTACATTTAAATACGAAAACGGAAGCGAAAACGGTAAAAATCGGATATGAAAATACGAATTCGATCGGATTAAATATAGAAAACGATGCGGTTCGGTTCGGGATATTTCCGTTCCGTTTTCATCCTTAGTGGTAGGTGAATCCGACGGCCACGTTGGCACAACTCGTAGCGTTGCCTCGACGCAACCTCCCGATTGCCGCCACGTGCCGCCCTCGCTCTGCACCCCCGGTTTTGTTGCCCAAACCGGGAAACCAGCCTTTCCAGGCAACCCCCGGTTTTGAGGCCCAAACCGGGAAACCAGCCCACCAGCGCCTGAGTTTTGAGGCCCAAACTCAGCAAACCCGTAGCACCCAGGTTTTGAGGCCCAAACCTGGAAACCGTTCTCAGCCCAAGTTTTGTGGCCAAACTCGGAAACCATCCACGCCCAGGTTTTGAGGCCCAAACCTGGAAACCGTCCACCCGATGGTTTTTCTCTGGCTCAACCACCAAACCGACGTCATAGAGGGGATGCACCTCCCGTGCACCCCGTCCACCGACACGTGTCCCCAAGTCCACGACTCAGGCAACACATGACCGCAAGTCTTCGCTCGTCGCTGTCCTAGGCTGTCAGCCACCACAGCTGATCCTCGGGCCTCTAGTCCCTCAGTCCAAGCCTCACGTCCGCCCTTCGCCACTCTCGGTCCATCGGCACGGCACGTCTCTACTTGACCTTCACCTTGCCTTTGATCACTGTATCCGTGCTCGACACCTGCACAACACAAGCCAAAGAACATGTGCATCATCCCAGTTAACAATCACTCATCACTCAGAGACTCGGCATACACCCATGTATCCGCACAAGTGATCGACACCCACTATCGTGAGTACCAACAACCCCCTATGAGAGCGGTGAGGTACCATTGTGAGCACTGTGGGAGAGATGGACACTTGAGGGTGTTTTGCTTTCGGCGCAAGAGAGAGGAGCGCCGTGCAAAGGAGATGAACAATACGGACATCTACCATCTTTTCCATGATGTACATGTGCCTGATGTTTAGAGGAGAGCAGCTAGGCCTAGAGGTCCAATGCCTCAAGGTCCTAGGCCTAGGCCGCAAGGAGGACATGCCCGATGGGACCCTGCAGTTGTGAGTTATGGACCCCGTGGCGGTGGCTTTGTAGTTGAGCGTCACCCCCCATTGCATTTTGAGTATCACGATGGACGCTCATCCCTTAGCGGACCACGTTTTCCTATACGTGGTGATCGCTTTCCCCGTAGGCGTGCTAGGAATGGTTTTGCTTCTAACCGTTCTTTTGAGCAGCCGGCCCAACACTGGTATAATTCCCATTTTACTCACCTAGTGTTGGACCGTTTGTTCACCCTATGTATTTTTATTGATGTAGGTAAGACGATTGGAGAACATTTGGTTGGTGGATTCCGGTTGTTCGAGGCACATGACCAGAAACGCCAAGTGGTTCTCCAGTCTTAGTCCAGTTGCCGGAAAGGAGTTTATCACCTTCGGTGACAATAGCAAAGGTAAAGTGTTGTCTCGTGGGTCGGTGCGAGTTAATGAGCATTTTGTGTTGCGTGATGTTGCTCTTGTTTCTAACTTGCATTTTAACCATCTTTCTGTTTCGCAACTTTTTGATGATGACTACGAGATTCGTTTTAAGCCAAATCTCAGTCGCATTTTGGATCCTCAGGGCAATCTTGTTTGTGTGATTTCGCCCTTTGGGAAAGTCTTTCGTGCGAACTTCTCGGAGTCATTTGGAGTTTCTCGTTGTCTTTTGGCTGGACCTTCCTCCTCTGATCTTTGGAAGTGGCATAGGAGACTAGGACATTTGAGCTTCGACTTGCTTGCAAGGCTTAGTTCACTTGGCTTAATCCGAGGATTGCCCAAGTTGTCCATGGAGAAGGATCTTGTTTGCCATTCCTGTAGACATGGGAAGATGGTTGCTGCTCCCCACCATCCAGTGACTCAGGTCATGACTAAGCGCCTTGGAGAGGTTTTGCACATGGACCTTATTGGTCCGGCTCGGGTGAGCTCGGTTGGGGGAAGTGGTACGTGCTTGTTGTTGTTGACGATTTTTCGAGATATTCGTGGGTTTTCTTTTTAGCTGAGAAAACTGAGACTTTCTCTTTTGCTCGCAATCTGATTTTGCGTCTTCAGAACGAGTTCCCTATGAACTCGATGCGAGCTATCTGTAGTGATAATGGTTCCGAGTTTAAGAATTCGAATTTTGAGAAGTTTTGTAACTCTTTGAGCTTGGAGCATCAGTTTTCTTCCCCCTACACACTGCCTCAAAATGGTGTTGTAGAAAGGAAGAATTGAACCCTTGCTGAGATGGCCAGGACGATGCTCGATGAGCATAGGACTCCTAGGCGGTACTGGGCCGAAGCTATGAACACTGCATGCTATACTTCCAATCGCATTTTTCTCCAAGCTTTCTTGAAAAAGACTTCTTATGAGTTGCGTTTTGGAAAACAACCCAAAGTGAGTTATTTTAGAGTTTTTGGTTGCCATTGTTTTATACTCAAGAAAGGCAACCTGGACAAATTTGAGTCTCGTTCTTCTGACGGTGTATTTTTGGGTTATGGCACTCATACTCGCGCATATCGTGTACTTAACCTTGATACTAACCGAGTCATGGAGACATCCGATGTCACCTTCGATGAGACCATGGTTTGTCTCTCTTCTAGATTTGAGCGTGCAGGTGATCATGAGGTTGGCGAACCTCTTTTTGATGATGAGGATGAGGGTGCTAAAGGGATAGATGATCCAGCACCACCTCCACCTGCTGTGCCGCAAGCATCGGCTTCTACTACGACGACTCACGGCCCCAATCCCTCTTCGTCGACTACTTGGGGGCCATGGGATCCGCCACCTCGAGTTGTACCATTTGTACCCGAGGAGGCGCCAGCTGCTGTTGAGGGGGAGGTTTCTTCAGCTCGGCAGGCGCCACGACATATCTAGCGCCAACACCCGCCTCAACAGATGATCGGCAGCATCGATGAACGTGTCACTCGGTCAAGGTCACAATAAATCTCTCACTTTGCTCATTCTGCATTTGTTGCTGATTTTGAACCCCGAGATGTTGGACATGCTTTATCCGATCCGGATTGGGTCAATCCCATGCTTGAGGAGTTAGAAAATTTTGAAAGAAATCGGGTTTGGGTTTTGGTTCCACCTCCTCCTGAGTGTCACCCTATTGGTACAAAATGGGTTTTCAAAAACAAACAAGGAGAGGATGGCCATGTTGTGAGAAACAAGGCCAGACTTGTAGCCCAGGGGTATAGTCAGAAGGAGGGGATAGACTATGAGGAGACTTTTGCTCATGTAGCTCGTTTGGAGGCAATTAGGATCCTTTTGGCTTTTGCCACATCCAAAGGGTTTAAACTTTTTCAAATGGATGTCAAGAGTGCCTTCCTAAACGGCTACATAGAAGAAGAGGTGTATCTGAAACAACCCCCCGGTTTCAAAAATCCCAAGTTTCCAAACCATGTTTTTAAACATCACAAAGCATTATATGGTTTGAAACAAGCCCCTAGAGCCTGGTATGATAGGTTGAAAACCTTTTTGCTTGCTAAGGGTTTTAAAATGGGATGTGTGGATAAAATGCTTTTTCTCCTGAAACAAGGCAATGACACTCTCTTGGTCCAGATTTACGTGGATGATATCATTTTCGGTGGTTCTTCTCACGCTTTGGTTGCCAAGTTTGCAGACACTATGAGCAGGGAGTTTGAGATGAGCATGATGGGTGAGTTGACATTCTTTCTTGGGTTGCAAAGTAAGCAATCCCGAGAGGGGACGTTTGTGCACCAGGGCAAGTATACCAAGGACATCCTAAAGAAGTTCGATATGGGTGAGGCCAAGCCTCTCCCAACACCCATGTCGACCACGACGGCCTTGGATGCGGACGTGGATGGAGAAGCTGTGGACCAGATGGAGTACTAGAGTATGATCGGGTCGCTGCTGTACCTGACAACGACACGCTCGGACATCCAGTTCGCGGTGTGTCTTTGCGCGCGATTTCAGTCGTCGCCGCGCACCTCTCATCGTCAGGCGGTCAAGTGCATTATGAGGTACTTATGCTTCACTCCAGAGTTTGGGATTTGGTATTCTATTTCCTCCACCCTCTCCCTTTGAAGTTATTTTGATGCCGATTTTGCTGGTTGCCGACTTGATCGCAAGTCCACCTCTGGGACTTGTCAGTTTATTGGCTCTTCTCTTGTATCTTGGTCTTCTCGCAAGCAGTCTAGCGTCACACAGTCTACCACAGAGGCTGAGTATGTTGTTGCAGCTAGCTGCTGTTCTCAATTGCTTTGGATGATGACCACTTTGCGTGATTTTGGTCTGAGCTTTACTCGCGTTCCTTTGCTTTGTGACAGCACGAGTGCTATTAGCGTTGCTAAGAACCCTGTGTTGCATTCTAAGACCAAACACATTGATGTGAGCTTTCATTTTCTGTGAGACCACTATGAGAAGGGTCATATCGACCTTTGCCATGTCGATACTCATCATCAGTTAGCAGATATTTTTACCAAGCCTTTGGACCAATCAACTTTTGCTAGGTTGAGAGGTGAGCTTGGTGTGTGTTTCCCCTTTTTGATGGGGAAACATTTTGGTTATTGTATCATAGACTGACTCCTTTTCTTTCGTTTTGCTTTCGTTTCTGATAAGTTAGTCTTTGCATTCCATCATGTATTTTTGCATTTCGAGCTTCATGTATATAATCTTTAGAATGTGATTATGCTCTATCTAGTATGCTTTGATGCTATATGATGATACTTGTATCTTATGCACCTTCTGATCACTGATACATGTTATGAGTTGAGCTGTTTTATGAATGGTGAATTTGCCTAATCAACATAAAACTTGAAATTGTTCACCATTGAGATTGGCAACTAGCATGTGTAGAATGTGTCGAAATCACTTGTGCTTTTCATATATGCTGGGTTGCTATGTCTCTAGTTCTGAGTCACTCACTTGCTTGGTTTGTTCATATTTTGTTATAAATTTGAACCAAGTTTTAAGTGAATTGAAAAGATAGAGATGGGATTGCTTGTCAACACATCACAGTTTCGAGACTGTTTCTCATTGCACATTGAGTTAAACTTGAGCCGTGTAGTGTAAGACCGAAACCGTTGCTTTAAGCTTCTAATTGCTTCTGCATAGGCTTAGCTCGGTTGAAAAGTTAGGCAATGACAAGCCTTCAACCTCTCGCAATCACATGCTAAATTTTGAACTTGTGTAATTTCACCGGTACAACTCCGATTAAAAACTGAAATCACAAGTATATGTTTCATTTTGCAGCATGATGATTGAACTTTGCTAGGGGTAGTTCACCTTGTTTACATGTTTAGCACTTGTTTGACTTCTTGTCTCTACATGTTCAGTGCTATTTTTATGGTGAACATCCTTTTCTGAATGGCTAAAACTGCCCATATGTTCATATTTCGTATTTGGTGATCAGTTTGAGCCTTCGCTGGCATATATGCTTATTGTTGAATCATTGGAGTTATACTCTGTAGGGCATCTTTTCATTCTATTGAATATATTCCTGAAGCTACTAACTTGCATTTTTGTCTCATATGCATTTAGAAGGAAGAAGTTTGCCTGATAGTGCAATATCAACTAAGGGGGAGAAATTTGTCAAATCATAAGGGGGAGAATTCTTAAAATCATATCCTAGCTATGTGCACTATTGGAGGGGGAGTGTGCTCGCTTGTGTTTGTTGAATCTTCAATTGGTTTGGAGCATTTTTCCAATTGGTTCGGAGCATTTTTGGTAGCTAGCGGTGTTGAGCTTGTCCTACCTCTTCTTGAGGGCTAGCTTTGCTTTGCTTGGTTGCGTCGAGCCGTTGCCCATGTCTTTGGGACTAAGTTGCTTTGCTCTTTCACTTGACCTTCTTCTGGCTTTGATATGTTTTTGGGTCATTTGGATGAGTTCTCTACTTCTCCTTCTTCCTCTTTCCTATACTTTCATTATGATTTGTGTTGGTAGTTAACAATGCACTCATCAAGGGGGAGATTGCGGATACATAGTTGTATGCCGGATCTTGAGTGATGAGTGATTGTCAACTGGTTTGATGCGCATGTTCTTTGGCTTGTGTTGTGCAGGTGTCGAGCACGGATATGGTGATCGAAGGCAAGGTGAAGGTCAAGTAGAGACATGTCGTGCCGATGGACCGGGAGCGGTGAAGGGCGGACGTGAGGCCTGGACTGAGGGACCGGTGGCCTGAGGATCAGCTGTGGTGGCTGACAGCCTGGGACAGCGACGAGCGGAGACTTTGCGGGGCACAGTGTTGCTTGGGTCGAGGACCTGGGGACATGTGTCGGTGGATGGGGTGCATGGGCGGTGCATCCCCTATACGACTCGGTTTGGTGGTTGAGCCACAGAAAAACCACCGGTGGACGGTTTCCAGGTTTGGGCTACAAAACCTGGGTGCGGTCAGTTTCTGAGTTTGGGCCACAAAACTCGGGCGGAGGACGATTTCCAGGTTTGGGCCTCAAAACCTAGGCGCTGGCGGGTTTCTGAGTTTGGGCCACAAAACTCAGGCGATGGACGGCAGGTTTCCCGGTTTGGGCCTCAAAACTGGGGGTTGGTCGTGAAGGTTGGTTTCCCGGTTTGGGCCTCAAAACTGGGGGCGAGGTCCATGAAAAGGACGAGCAGAGCGGTGGCGGCACGTGGCGGCAATCGGTGAGGTTGCATCGAGGCAACGCTACCAGTTGTGCGGGCGTGGCCGTCGGATCAGCATCTACTTCGAGTTGGTCCAGAATAACCCTAGGGTTTAGCTGGTTCGCTCTGTAATTAGTTAGGGGTAGAGTGGGAACTAGATTTAGAATAAGTAGAGGGAGACACCCACCTCCCAATTATCTCAGTCATTTGCTATTCTCCACTTGGGTTTTTCCTGCTCTCCCAATCCGTGTTGTAGCTATTGAGATCCACAGAGAAGACAATCATACCTTTGTGTTCGTAAGATTCTGAGGAAGTGAGACCGTAATCTCACTGTTGTAGCGTGTGGTAGCCACACGGTTGCAAATTCGTGGTTGTGATTCGCGTTTTAGTGTTGTTCTTCGCGGGTTATTTTTCTCCAGGATTTTCCCGGCGATCGATCTCCTAACTCGTTTCGTCTTTTGCAAATCCATTTGAACTGAGTTGTTCTAGATGATGAGGCACTTCTTTCCACTGAAGGAATTCATCTCTAACCTCACGAGCTAGTAGATCGGTCGATTTTTGTTTTGAATCGTGTTTTTCTCCCTTTGCCCCGGATCCTTCCGTTTCACCGATTTGGAGTTAGGCTCGAGCCATGATCTCTTTGGGATAGCTCACTAACCTCCTTGGAACTCCTCATACCAAGTCTAAGCCTTAGAGCTTTTAATTTGGAGGAGATCGGGCTGAATCCACGGAAGAACAGTGCAGTTTCGGGGGCATCGGACGCTGTGTTCATCACATCGGACGCGTCTGGTGCCACATGTCACGTGTCAGTGTTTTTGAAGGAGCATCGAACACTGACCATCGGACGCTCTGTTGTCATCGGACGCGTCCGGAGGTCGAGTATCAGACGCTAGGGTTTCACACCTTTGTTTCTCTTGTTGAGCCTACCATTGTAGATGATGCTCTAAAGGATCTGGATTGGGTGAATGCAATGCATGAAGAATTGAACAACTTCACTCGCAATCAAGTTTGGACCCTTGAAGAGCATCCTAAAGGTGCAAGAGTCATTGGAACCAAATGGGTGTTTAGAAACAAGCAAGATGATCAAGGCAAGGTTGTTAGGAACAAGGCAAGGCTATTTGCAAAGGGGTTCTCTCAAGTTGAAGGCTTAGATTTTGGAGAGACCTTTGCACCGGTCGCAAGACTAGAAGCCATCTGTATCCTCCTTGCATATGAATCACGTCATGACATTAAATTATATCAAATGGATGTGAAAAGTGCATTTTTAAATGGTTTCATAAATGAATTACTCTATGTTGATCAACCTCCCGGGTTTGAAGACCTTAGATATCCTAATCATGTTTATAGGTTGTCCAAGGTGCTATATGGGCTCAAGCAAACCCCTAGAGCGTGGTACGAGCGCCTCTGGGACTTCCTCATTGAGAAGGGCTTCATCATTGGGAAGGTTGACACTACACTATTCACCAAGAAGCTTGATGGAGAGATCTTCATTTGTCAAGTCTACGTTGATGATATCATCTTCGAGTCAACAAATGAAGCATATTGCAAGGAATTTGGTGACTTGATGTCGAAGGAGTTTGAAATGTCCATGATTGGCGAGCTAACATTCTTCCTAGGCTTCCAAGTCAAGCAATTGAAGGAGGGGACTTTTATATCTCAAGAGAAGTACACAAAAGACCTCCTCAAGCGCTTCAATATGGATGATTGCAAGCCTATCAAGACTCCAATGCCAAGAAATGGACATCTCGACCTAGATGAGGGAGGTAACCCAGTTGATCAAACTCTCTACCGTTCTTTGATTGGTAGCTTGTTATACTTGACCGCATCTAGGCCCGATATCATGTTTAGTGTGTGCATGTGTGCTAGGTTTCAAGCGGATCCTAAGGAGTCACACCTCATAGCCGTAAAAAGAATCCTTAGGTACCTAAAGCACACCCCAAGCATTGGCCTTTGGTATCCCAAAGGAGCTAACTTCCAACTCGTTGGGTATTCTGATTTGGATTACGCAGGTTGCAAAATTGATAGAAAGAGCACATTCGGAGGGTGCCATTTGCTTGGGAGATCACTAGTTTCATGGAGTTCAAAGAAGCAAAATAGTGTGGCCTTGTCTACGGCCGAGGCGGAATACATAGCCACAGGAGCTTGTTGTGCACAAATCCTATATATGAAACAAACCCTTTTAGACTATGGTGTAGTTCTAGAAAGGGTACCTTTGTTGTGTGACAATGAGAGCGCGGTTAAGCTTGCTAACAACCCGGTTCAACACTCTCGCACCAAGCACATAGATATTCTCCATCACTTTCTAAGAGACCATGTTTCAAAGAAAGATATATCCTTAAAAGGAGTTAGAACCGAAGATCAATTGACGGATATTTTCACAAAACCCCTAGATGAGAACACCCTTTGTAGATTGCGAAGTGAGCTTAATGTGCTTGATCTAAGTAACTTTGTCAAAAGGTGAAAGGGGGTTGTCTTTGGATTGCATTGTATAATATGCCATGTTTAAATTATGTTATGCACATAGGCTTGTCAAACGTGGTTAAGATAACCACCCTAAAAAGCGTGTGAAGAAGCTTACCCATGAGCAAACTTGACAAGCAACCTAGATTCAAATTTCGTATTGCATTGCATATGCATGTGTGTTGTTTGTCATTTCTTTTCGGTTAAGCTTGAGCAATCGCTGTGTTCGTCCACCGCTAGGGGGAGCATTTGAGGATCCTAATGGTTGACACCCCTAGTTTTCGTGGTCACATGTTGTCTCCTCAGGTTTTAATTGCCTATTTTCTCTAAAAAGGATATGTAGCCTATGGCAAAATATTTATAAAATCGAGGGTTTATACGAGGATGCTCATACTAGGTTCCAACTGGTGTTTATTTGCCTCTTATTTGAGTTGGAACTTGGTTGGGAGAGGGAGACGCAACAGAGATCTTTGAAACTGCCCAAAATGCAGCATCGGACGCTGCATCGGACGTTGGCTCCAGTATCCGATGCCCCCACTGTAGACAGCTCCGGCTGGAACAGTGACTAGGCACGTCCGATGTGTCATCATCGGTGCGTCCGAGGCTCCATCGGACGCTGCTCAGTGTCCGATGCCGAGGCAAAGGACGCTTCTGATGTGATCTGGGCCGTTTTCGAACTCTATGCATGGACATCGGCGCGTCCGATGTCCCTTTAAGCGGTGCGGGTTGTTTCTTTAGCTGACTGTCTGGCACCACGCGTCATTTGTCCCTTTCGTCTTCAACCGCCCGCACCCGAATCTCGCGCCGCCATCGCGTTCTAACCCTAGCTCTGCCGCCTCCGCATCGCCGGCCGTTGCGCCACCACAGCTCGGGCTCGCCGCCGTTTCGCCGCTGCTCCTCCTCCGCGCGCCCTGCTCTTCCACTGCTTACTCCTTGCGCGCGCCGTCATTCTCGCCGGAGCTCGCCCAAACCTCATACCCGCCCTCGTCGGTGTACGGTTTCTTCTCCCTCGGCGTCCATCTCTCCGACCAGCAGCACACCAGACCCATCGCAGTGAGCTTCCTCCTCCTCCTCCTCCCATACCAGTGCCCACAAAGTGTTCGACATAATGTCTAAACGGTCGTTCTTCACTGTTTTGACACTTGTTTCACCCAAATCACTTGCAGACCTCCTTGGCGTGATGTGTGGACGCTTGAACGTTGGTTCTCACCTTCTTCTTGTGCGGATACATGGGTGTATGCCGAGTCTCTAAGTGATGAGTGATTGTCAACTGGGATAATGCACATGTTCTTTGGCTTGTGTTGTGCAGGTGTCGAGCACGGATACAGTGATCAAAGGCAAGGTGAAGGTCAAGTAGAGACGTGTCATGCCGATGGACCGAGAGTGGCGAAGGGCGGACGTGAGTCTTGGACTGAGGGATCGGTGGCCTGAGGATTAGCTGTGGTGGCTGACAGCCTGGGACATCGACGAGCAAAGACTTGCGGGTGGACGGGGTGCACGGGCGTTGCATCCCTTCTATAGCTCGGTTTGGTGGTTGAGCCACAGAAAAACCACCGAGTGGACGGTTTCCAGGTTTGGGCCTCAAAACCTGGGCGCTGATGGTTTCCGAGTTTGGGCCACAAAACTCGGGCTGAGGATGGTTTCCAGGTTTGGGCCTCAAAACCTGGATGTTGCGGGTTTGCTGAGTTTGGGCCACAAAACTCAGGTGTTGGTCGGCTGGTTTCCCGGTTTGGGCCTCAAAACCGGGGGTTGGCTGTGAAGGCTGGTTTCCCGGTTTGGGCCACAAAACCAGGGGTGCGACGTCCGGGAAAAGGACAAGCAGAGCGGTGGTGGCACGTGGCGGCAATCGGTGAGGTTGCATCGAGGCAATGCTACCAGTTGTGCGGGCATGGCCGTCGGATCACCACCTACCACGAGTTGGTCCAGAATAACCCTAGGGTTTAGCTGGTTCGCTCTGTAATTAGTTAGGGGTAGAGTGAGAATTAGGAATAGTTAGAATTAGGATAAGTAGGGGGAGACACCCACCTCCCCATATATCTCAGTCATTTGCTCTTTGCTTCTAGGGTTTTCCTGCTCTCCCAATCCCATGCTGTAGCGAACTGAGATCCACAGAGAAGAGAACCATACCTCTGTGTCCGTAAGATTTTGAGGAAGTGAGACTGTAATCTCACTGTTGTAGCATGTGGTAGCCACACGGTTGCAAATTTGTGTTTGTGATTCGCGTTTTATTCTTGTTCTTCGCGGGTTGCTTTTCTCCATGATTTTCCCGTTGATCGATCTCTTTGTACGTTGCATCTTTTGCGATTCTGTTTGAACAGAGATGTTCTAGATCGTGAGGCACTTCTTTCCACCGAAGGAATTCCCCTCTAACCTCACGAGCTAGTAGATCGGTCGATTTTCGTTTCGGGTCAAGTTTCTCTTTCTTCCCCCGAATTTCTTTGATTCATCAATTTGGAGATAGGTTCATGCCATGATCTCTTAGAGATAGCTCACTATCTTCCTTGTGACTCATCTCTCCAAGTTTGAACCCTAGAGGTTTCGTTTTGGGAGAGATCGAGTTGAATCGGTGAACGAACGGAGCTGTTTCGGGGAGACCGGACGCTGGCCACGGGTTGACCGGACACTGACCCCATGCGTCCGGTCGTTGAATGCTCAGCGTGTATTTCTGCGACATGACCGGACGCTAGCTCCTGTGAGTGACTGGACGTGACTCTTCTACTATTCACCGCTCTGTTGTTTCTGACCGGACGCTGTGGACCTGACCGGACGCACCGTTCACCAGAGTCCGGTCGGGAACAGTAAGGTTCCAGAACCGATTTTCTAAGACCGGACGCAGGTAGAGTCCGGTCGAGTCTGTTTTGTGCTATTCGTCCGTGGCTCGTTCGTTCGTTGTCGGTTTTCGTTTCTGGCTTTTGCGTTAGGCTTCTAGAGTTGTGAAGTGTCCCACTGTACTTCTTGGAAGCATCCACCCTTCCTCTAGGGTCGTGGACACTTGCAAGCTCTAGGTTTGCTCTTGGGGAGATTCTCGGGACAGTGGCAACAAGTTTCTGAAAGGGAAATTTGGAGCTCCCATTCACCCCCCCTCTGGTCGCTTTCTGTTAGCACTTTTGGTCCTTCAATTGGTATCGTAGCGGGTTAAGGATCTTCCACCTTAGCCGATTCTAGATCCACAGAAGGCGACATGGATCGTGGCGTGGGCAAACCGCCGTTCTTTGATGGGACGAACTATGCGTATTGGAAGATACGCATGTCGGCCTATCTGCAGAGTATTGGTGCTTCCATTTGGGATATTTGCAACTCTGCCGATTACGTGGTCTTGGCTGCTCGTGTCACTCAGCGTCAGATCGATGAGCACGATGCCAATAGCCGAGCCAGTAATGCTCTTTTCTCTTGTTTGAGCATGTCCGAGTTTGATTGTGTTTCTCACCTTGCTACGGCTCGGGAGATTTGGGCTACCCTCATGCGTTTCCATGAGAGAACCTCTCAAGTCAAAACCCGTCTCGACGAGTCGTTCAAGTGAGAGTATGAGAACTTTTGACATATGCCTGGCGAGAGCATAGAAAGTTTATTCGCTCGCTTTCAGGTGATTGTCAACAGGATGAGGGCTAACAAGGAGCTGTTGCCTTTTGACGATCATGAGAGAGCTTTGAAGCTTTTGCATACTCTTGATCGGTCAGTGTGGGACTCCAAAGTTTAGGCGATCATCGAATCACCTAACTATGAGACCCTCACTTGCGACGATCTCTTTAGTAAGCTCAAGTCCAGTGAGATTGACGTCATGGTGAGGGCTTCTTATGAAAATCCTTCTGGCTCGTCGATGGCTTTGGTTTCTGGCTCTTCTGCTAACCCCTCTGGAGGCTTCGCACTCTCTTCTCTTCTTTCTGTCACAGAGGAGCAGCTGGAGTTCATGGGGGATAACGAGCTACCCTTGCTTGCCAACCGGTTCTCACGGTTCCACAACAACCGCACGAACCGTCGCCGCGGAGGAGGACGCTCGGGATGCTTCGAGTTGAAGGACCGAGAACGTACTAGCAAGGCGACCAGAGGGGGGTGAATGGGAGCTCAAAAATTTCCTTCAGAAACTTTGGCCAAATGTCCCAAAATCAACCCCGAGAAACGGCGACTGTTGACACTAGTTAACTATCATAATTAAGAGATAAATAAACATGAAAAGGGCAAGAATATGATCACCAACAAAGATTTAGGGATTCAACTGACAATATTCCATGAGTTTTGGTGAGTTATGATTCTGTAGGGACTAAACCAGGAAATCAGCACCAATAACTTCCCATAGAAGGAAACCGACGGGAGATAACGTAACCGCCACGTCGGGATACTTCTAGAAGACTCCAGGGGACATAATAAGACACCACGACGAAGGACACCACCAGGGGCTGACTGGTGGGACCGACCGGTCCCACCAGGAGACCGATCGGTCACCCCCTGGGCCCACTGGGTTCCGTCCTCTGCAAGCTACCTCAACCGACCTCCAGGATGCATCTCGACCGTACCCCAAGTCGGTTTGATCCAAGGGCCACGGTTCATCGCCCAGGGCTATATAAACAGACCCCTGACCCCCTCTCCAAAGCAATCAGGCAATCAGGGTTTCAGGCAATTCATTCATCAGGGTTAGACCAACCAGAAGGAGATCAATCGGAGGCTTTAGAACTTCATCCACCTAGAATAGTAGATAGAATAGGATTAGAGGAGGCAAGCTTCGCTTGGATTCCTGATCTAGTCACGAGAAGGCTCGGTAAATGTTGGTATAAATTAACACACACTCTACTTTATCCGCAAGCGCACAGATAACATCTACCGATGTAGCACTTCACCGGAATAACCCAGTTTAATATCGAACCCAAAGGAACGGATAGCGTGGAGTCTTAAGTGTATAACCCCTGAGTGGCTAACAAGGACGGAGAATCTAGAAGCATAGAGGGGATCACTAAGGTTGTCTAAACCCAACTTAAGAGTGATATGTTTATTATTCTTAATGGGGAAGTTTCCATAAAAGGTCACAACAGAGTATGATTCTTTTATGCAAATGTATAATCCTACCGGGCCTACACACGGGTAGTAGACTATAGAAGAATCAACAAGGCTATAGGAGTCACCCTTGCGAACTACCACTGTTACCGGCGTTCTAGGAGGCATTTATGATGAGCTATCAAGTCTAAGCACCATGCTTACACTATCCAACTACTCTAACTCTAGCGCATCTAGAATTAAAGCACTCAAAAGAGTCACAAACCTTAAGAATAATAAGAACAATAGCTCAAACTTAAATATAGCTGTCGATTACCGAAACAATCGTTGAAGCAAGTCGATGATGAACTTGAATCCATAAGTACAAGATGATGAAGTTGATCTGACAGGCCGGAGCTTCCTCTTGATCTCTTCCTCTCTCTCTCTCTCTTCTAGTTCTAGTATAAGACTAGGTTCTAATCCTAATTGAGGGGTATCTAGTCTTCTACTTGAAAGCTGGCTCCTGATTACAACTAGATGAACTAGATCTAATTCTAGATGAACTAGAAGAGATTCATCTAGAGGGACCTCTACTTCTACATTGGAACCCTAGTTTCTGATGTGGAGATGAATAATGAAGAGGGAGATGCCTGGAGAGGGGGGTCTGGGGCTGCTTATATAGCCCTGAGGGATCAATCGCAGCCGTTGGATCAAACCGACTTCAGGGACGGTGGAGATGAGTCCTAGGGTTCGGTGGAGGTAGCTTGCAGAAGACGGAACCCCGCGGGCCCAAGGGGAGACCGGTCGGTCATAGGGTGGGACCGGTCGGTCCCACCTGGCGGCCTCTCGAGGTGTCCCGCCTCGTGGTGTCCTTTGGTGTCCTCTAGAACCTTCTGGAATATTCCTGGCGTGCCGGTTGCGTTATCTCGCATCGGTCTCCTTCTAGGGGAAGCAATCAGCGCTGGTTTCCTAGTTTAGTCCCTGCAGAATCACAATTCACCAAAACTCGTGGAATATTGTCAATTAAAACTCTAAACCTTTGTTGGTCATTGAATTCATGCCCTTTTCATATTTATTTATCCTCTAATTTTGATAGATAACCAGCGTCAACAAGTTCCCCCAAGCTTACCCTTTGCTAGTCCCTTAGCAAAACCAAAACTTATCAATGGATCAGGAGTTGCTACTATATCTTCACTTCCAACAAGTATACATGCCGTTAAACAAAAATTCTCCGAAACATATCATGTTATTATTCATGGAGCTTATTACTCTTACCTTAGATCTTGAATAATTGAGAGATTGAACGATCAAATCAAGCACTATGTCTCTAGTTCTTTCACTTCACCTTTATCCCGAAGTTTTAATTAATTTTCAAAGGCATTAATATATATGTTGTCAAATTAAACAATGGATCCAAAGAGAAAGTCAACCAACAATTGAATCAAGAAGTGCATGTGTATGGAGAAATGAAGTCGGATGCTCTTTCGAATATATTCACTCTCTTCTGTTTATGAGAGACATATGGCTATCAGGCTAATTCTACTGTCGGGCACGTGCCCATTTTTTTTTACCGAGGTTCCGGACACTTGTCCCTTTTTATTTCCTCGGGATCTATCTTTTTGAGGTTTCGGACACTTGTCCCTTTTTATTTCCTCGGGATCTTTTTTTTCTCTTTTCTCTCTTTTTTCTTCTCTTTTTTTTATAGCCACATGCTTCCAACAAACTTCAGAGAGTATAGCAACAAATAATTATGAGCATTTATGCGGAAGATGGATGAAATGTGTAAGTGATCTCAATTCAATGGCATGAAAGACTTCCCACAGGGTCATGTTTATATTTAGAAATCTCCGGAACTTTAGTGTTGTTTAGAACAAGATAATAGCAGCTCAGATCATCATATGTCATATCCCAATTACCTTGACCCTAGATCAAGTATTTGCCAACCATGTATTTAATTTTATTTTAAGGCATCATTATTAATTAGGAGAACTCATGCTTTGAAGACTAGGTACTTGAAAGAAATTAGATAGAGCAACTATTCATCATTTCCATGTAAAAAATTAGAGAGAGGGTTCTTCTTTAGTCATCAACTTCTTCGAACAAACTAGACACACTATTTTATTTAATCTAACACACTTTAAGATAAAAGCTAATAATAGTAGTAGTAATAATAAAGACATACCTGAATCGCGAAGATAAAGGGGGTGCGTCTCCCCCAAGCTGGTTCCCTTAATAGCGTTGAGCCTTCATGTGCCCATATATTTTTGTGTCTCTTTTTTTTAATTAATGGTGAGCCTTCATGTGCCCACATATTTTTGTTCTTTTTTTAATTAATGGTGAGCCTTCATGTGCCCACATATTTTTTTTGGTGTTTTGAATTTACTTATAGAATGAAAAACTTAAGAGAATAGAGATACTTACGTGGATATATGGGGATTGCCTTCCCCCAAGCTGAATGTTGACGTAATTATTCGATCTTGCAATGTAGCAGACTGACAGTGGATATGTCCTTCCTCTATTAGAGTTTTGGTTGATGTTGATGTTTGTTGAGACAGTGCTCCAACAGTGGATGGAGCATTCACTTGCTCGTCAGCTTTTCTTGACCTTTCAAATCCTATGAAACTCAAATAGACAACAAAACTTGTGGAACAGATTAAGCATTAGTGGTTGGCCACTCAAGCCTTAGTTGTCCAGAATTTCAGTAAGATCTCTTTCTCAATATTTTTATGTTTTTATATTTTTATGATGCAAGAGAAAATGCAACAGGATGAATGCATGCATATTTATTTTTATTATTATTAATTTTTATGCCACCACGGTGAACATTCCTGCGGGTTTTTACACGCAATAGAATTATTCACATTAGGCTTTATGGTTTATGATATAGTGTAACAAATGCAATATTTTTATTTTCTTTCCTAATGCAATGCAGAAATTAAAATGTTTGTGAATTAAATTTGATGATGCAATAAATGACTAAGAATTAAATATGAGAAGTATGTAGAAAAGTAAATATGAGGATAACTACCGATTTTTACCTTTTGGCGAAGGTTCGGATATTTAGGTCCGACGAACCGGACATTCCCTTGGTTCAGACCTCCCAAGGTATGTCAGACGTTTGGAAAGTTGTTATTGATTGTACCTCTGAGGTGTAGACTTTTTCTTTCATACTTTCTTGGTCTGAGTCTTCACTTCCTTTGGTTCACTGTCTTGAGGTTTTTCTCCTTTCTTTTCTGGGACAGTGTCGATAGCTTCTTCTTTGTGATTGACCTCTCTATTTTTGATAGTTTGTCTTCTTTGGCCTTGAGAGTGGTGTCTTTCACTTCTATTCTTCTTGGGTGCTTTGTTGGGCATGTAGTTGATGAAGTTGCATCGTGCTTTTTCTCCAGGAAAGTGAAAATGAATTTCCTCTTGTAGATGATTGCACTTGTAACGTAGAGGAATGGTCTTCTTAGGATGAGGTGGACATCATCGTCTTCTCCCATGTCGAGGATCAAGAAGTCTGTGGGGACTTCATGACCTCTAATTCTGACTACGACGTCTTCCATCATTCCTTCTTGTTTATGCCTCTTGATATGGTGTCACTCATGTTCTTCATTCGTCCAGTAGTTTAAAGTGAAGCGTCAATTGTGGAAGCTGGAAGCATCTTGCTCAGTGTGCATGTTCTTGTAGATCTAGGACCTTCACTCTGTAGAATTTGGAAGTGATAAACTTCTCCATGTTTGCTCAAGAGTGTGTCCTGCTCATAAAGACAAGGTAGAGATCAAGTGCATGGGCTTTGTTGGTGGAAAAACACCAATAGAACCAAAAGTTTTTATTTCTCTCTAACCTTAGGCACATTGCATAAGATAAACTTTTTATTTATGTGTTCTATTCAATCTTAACATGAGTGATAGGATCAGAGGATGACCATGAAAGTAGCATCTTAAAATATTTAACAGATCAAGTTACTTAACCCAAGGAAGGATAATCTATGCATAAAGTGTCGATCTTTTCATAATTGAGATATATCATCTTCCAAAGGTTAGATGCACAACATTTTAGCTTATTTAGTTAAGACAGTGAGATTCAAGAGAGTAAAGCTAAAGGACTAAACATATTGAGTTGATTAGGTTGGATCAAGTGAGATGCAATTTAAACATGTTTAGTTCTTTATTTATGTTCCTACTAGAATCAAGAAGAAATTTTTAAAGTGATGGTCACTTACTTTGAAATGTTACTTTGTCTTTGGAAAGTGATTGTGCTGAATCACCTTGTGGAAGCTTCTCTTTTCTAGCTGGTTGTTGTTTATGAATGACTTGTCTTTTCTTGTTTGTCTCACAATATGCTTGAGAGGAGGAAGATCATAGTGGAATCATCCTTACAGGTATTGACCTTCCTTCTCTTGTGTCGAATTATCAGTGAAGGTGCATTGTTCCTTGAGTATGCTGTCTAGGATCCTCTGTCTTTCTTGTACTATGAGGATGTAGGGACAGTTCCGTATTCTTCTCTTGTCAACCTTTCTTGTTTTCCTTTAATCATTGGGTTGGCAAGAGACTTGAATTTAGAGCTGATACTCGAGTGCCTCCATGAGAGTCTTTTGTCTTGTAATGTCACAACTGAGACTTGTCCTCTCAACAGTGTCTAGATGATAGAGATCTTATCGACTATTCTTCTTGATTTCCTAACTTAGGTAATCTCTTCATCTTCTAACTCTTGTGGTGTAGTGGCTTCATCCTTCATGATGCCCTCCTCAATTCTTGGTATTTGGCTCTCCTTTCGATGTCTTCTCTTGGTTCTCTATGGCTGCTCATAAGTGTTGTAGATGTTGAAGGTGTAGCGAAAGATCCAAAAGTTGACTTCTCCAGGTTTGGCAAAGATGATAACATTGATGGTGTTCAAGAACGATCTTCCAAGAATGAGTGGTGGACCATATTCTTCTTCTCGACTGGGACCACTTCTAGTGGTTTGTACTGATCAAAGTGGTGAGTAGGAGATCAATATGTCTTGCAGTTGGGTTTCTCCTTCCTCCCTTTGATTGTGAAACACATCTAGACAACGAAATTGTCTCTCCCAGACTGGCTTGTGATGTAGATGGACTCCCAACAACATGTTCATGTGTTTGACTTGTAGATCTTGCTATTCTTGTAGTGGTACCATCTTGTCTCCCAAGCTAGCTCTTGAATAGAAAAGAGGATAACTTCCCACTTATTGTCTTGATGTCTTGGGCAATGATGGTTGCAGGCATAGATTGTCTCATACAAGGTAAGTTGCATCCTGTTTGTCATCAGTGCCCAAGCAAGACTCAAAGCTAGGCTAGCACCATTTGTAATCTGAGAGTAGGTTTGTGTGTTTATGGTTTGGGTTCTGGATCTTCAATGTTTAGACCAAACCATGGATGAACAAAATCTCTCTCCTGCATAACGTTAGTGGATATATACCCAAAGGATTGCAAGAATTTGAAGCATGGGTTATTATCCACAACTTATGTATTTAGCATCTATGCTACTAAAAAGATGTTTTAGGATTATTTTAGCATAGACTAGTATGTATTGGCTGCACATTAACATGATTCAAGGCAAAAGATAACTTGCAGTAGAAGACAAAATAATAAACTTTGATAGTCACAGTTCTTTCATCCATGATGAATGAGCTGAGTCTTCATTGTGCAAATTTGTTGAAGTTCATTGTAAGCCTTGCTTCATCTCCGGTGTGAGTTCATCTCAGGACTTTCCCAAATTGATATTGAAAGTTTCCTACAGGGGTTAGTCCAACAAAATATCCAAAATCTACTATAGCATACTATCAGTTCAGAAATCAACCTAGACACCACGTCTAATTTGATCTAGGAAGGCATTTTAACCTAAGCACCAAACTTAATTTAAAAGCCTTTAGAGGTAAAATCAGCACACCTTTTAGCTCAAGAATAAAACCAGACACCATGTATTACTTTAATTCATGAAAACAGTTAAACTAAGCTCCATGCCTAATTTAAAAGGTGTATGATAATACTTCAAAACCAAAGAATATACTATAGCAAATAAAGATAACATGAAAGCATTGTAGAGATTTATTCAGATGGTGATGAAAGAGTATGATTAGTATATGAGCATATCCTAAAGGTAGGGGCAACCAACATAGCAACATGGCAAGAAATATTCTTAGAAAGCCTATTCCCCAAGCTTGGATTTTGCACAAATCAAGATTGGATAAATGTAATTCAATGTTGCATGATGATTGGTGGGACATACCTTGTGTTTGTTGTTCCTTCGTTCTTTTCTGCTCCAGACCTGGGAAGGTTAGTGACAAAATACCTAAAGGAATATTTTCATAATTATATTTCCATGCTCATTACAAGGACAGTGCAGTAGAAGGGTAGGCATAGCTCATAACCAGGTATTATGATGGGGTATAAGGATTCTACTGGTTATAGCTTGCTCATGGGGTAGTGATAGATAAGAGTGGAATTCAAAAATAACATTCATAAGAATGAAAACAAAAATAATGAAAAGACTGGGACAAAAAAGGAAAAGATAAAAGTATGATTACAAGGTTATACTTAAGACGTAAGATGATCTACCGTTCCCCGGCAACGGCGCCAGAAATGCTTGTTGGTATAAATTAACGCACACTCTACTTTATCCGCAAGCGCACAGATAACATCTACCGATGTAGCACTTCATCGGAATAACCCAGTTTAATATCAAACCCAAAGGAACGGATAGCGTGGAGTCTTAAGTGTATAACCCTTGAGTGGCTAACAAGGACGGAGAATCTAGAAGCATAGAGGGGATCACTAAGGTTGTCTAAACCCAACTTAAGAGTGATATATTTATTATTCTTAATGGGGAAGTTTCCATAAAAGGTCACAACAGAGTAAGATTCTTTTATGCAAATGTATAATCCTACCGGGCCTACACACGGGTAGTGGACTATAGAAGAATCAACAAGGCTATAAGAGTCATCCTTGCGAACTACCACTGTTACCGGCGTTATAGGAGGCATTTATGGTGAGCTATCAAGTCTAAGCACCATGCTTACACTATCCAACTACTCTAACTCTAGCGCATCTAGAATTAAAGCACTCAAAAGAGTCACAAACCTTAAGAATAATAAGAACAATAGCTCAAACTTACATATAGCTGTCGATTACCGAAACAATCGTTGAAGCAAGTCGATGATGAACTTGAATCCATAGGTACAAGATGAAGAAGTTGATCTGACAGGCCGGAGCTTCCTCTTGATCTCTTCCTCTCCCTCTCTCTCTCTTCTAGTTCTAGTATAAGACTAGGTTCTAATCCTAATTGAGGGGTATCTAGTCTTCTACTTGAAAGCTGGCTCCTGATTACAACTAGATGAACTAGATCTAATTCTAGATGAACTAGAAGAGATTCATCTAGAGGGACCTCTACTTCTACATTGGAACCCTAGTTTCTGATGTGGAGATGAATAATGAAGAGGGAGATGCCTGGAGAGGGGGGTCTGGGGCTGCTTATATAGCCCTGAGGGATCAACCGCAGCCGTTGGATCAAACCGACTTCAGGGACGGTGGAGATGAGTCCTAGGGTTCGGTGGAGGTAGCTTGCAGAAGACGGAACCCAGCGGGCCCAGGGGGAGACCGGTCGGTCATAGGGTGGGACCGGTCGGTCCCACCTGGCGGCCTCTCGAGGTGTCCCGCCTCATGGTGTCCTTTGGTGTCCTCTAGAACCTTCTGGAATATTCCTGGCGTGCCGGTTGCGTTATCTCGCATCGGTCTCCTTCTAGGGGAAGCAATCAGCGCTGGTTTCCTAGTTTAGTCCCTGCAGAATCACAATTCACCAAAACTCATGGAATATTGTCAATTAAAACTCTAAACCTTTGTTGGTGATTGAATTCATGTCCTTTTCATATTTATTTATCCTCTAATTTTGATAGATAACCAGCGTCAACAGTAAACCCAAGATCTTCTCTCTTGTATTAACATTATGGATCTAATTCATATTTGCTCTTCTAGTTCATCATTGTTCTTCATTGTTTATGTTCTAGTTCATCATCTAGTTCATGTTCATCATCTAGTTCATCATCTAGTTCATAATCTTGTTCTAGTTCATGTTCTAGTTTGTACTTTAGTTCTTATTGATGATCTAATTCACCTTATTGTTCATTATTGTGTTCTAGATAGCAATACAATTGATATGATTAAGACATCAATGATTATATTCTTAGTTATAATGCTTATAGTCTGCTTTGATTATATATTTGGCATAGATAGTTCATCTTTATGTTTATACTCATGTTCGTATAGCGCTCATCTTAAAGTACAACGGGTGGGTGATAAATGCTGTGTAGGCATGGTGCCTATACATTATTTATCTGCGAATACGTCCTATATTCTGGATAGAGTGGTAGATCGCGGGTGTGACAGACCTGTTGAGTCCTCTGTATTCCACCTCCTGAATATAGTGTTCGGTATGGCTCAGTTAACTCATGGTTTAAGGGTTAATAAGCTTAACACCTTAGCTATGGAGTTGCCTCTTGATTATAAATATGATGTGGCCTAGTCAATGATTGCTAAATATAATTGCACTAATCAATGTATGCTATGACTTATAATTAGAATAACTTAGTAATGTTTCTTATTAATACCTGTTCTAATCAATATCTTGCTAGGCAGTACTGTTCTAAGTTTATCCTTGATTGATCTGATCTCTGTTATCCTTTATCAATTATCTATTATATCATTTACTCTGTACCTGTTTCCTGTTCATAGTAGTAGTGTGTTATCAGTGTGTGCCATGATGGATGCTGTTAAGTTCTTTCAATACTATCACACCTTGAATTGATTAGTCTCTAGGCTAAATATAAATAACGATACCTGAGACTAGCTTGGGTGAAATGCTCTACAACGGGTATGTTTATCTGTGTGCTTGCGGGTAAATATCTATCTCTTAATTCAGTGCTCTGATATAATTACATTGCTAGCTTCATGTTGGGGATAACAACTTGACGTTAAGTGGAGTTAGTAGTGTCCCGTACACTCTTTCGTGCTTTCACTAGTTTATTATTTTATATGACTCATTCTTAGAGTGAATCCATTAAGGAGTGTCAACAAGCATTTCTGGCGCCGTTGCCGGGGATCACATCAATTCAACTAGGGATGATACCTAGGGTTTTTCATTTCAATCTTTATAAATACTGAAAGGACATTGCATTAGCAGCATTTAGAACGGTAGCTAGAACATATCATTTTATTTTACACACATGTGATAATGCACTAATTACTTACTTTTGCAGACTTACCCTGGCTTTGTTTATCTTTATTATTTTATGCAGGGTAATGTATGACTGGTTTCCAACTTCCGAACAACTACACTGAGGATCCCGAAGCTTTACTAAGGAAAACTAGACACAAACTCAAGAGGCCCTCAGCACCACTACCAGAAGTTAACCAGATAAGAAGAAGCCTGACACCAGTGTTAGACGCTATGGCCGACAAGACACTCCGTGAGTTCTTTGCACCAACCACTGCCAACATCAGGACTGGACCAACAGTCAATGTAGGGGAAAACGGATTTGAGCTCAAGTCAGCCTTGATCAACATGGTGCAAGCTAATCAATTTTGCGGAAAGGCACATGAAGATGCAAGCGCTCATCTCCAACACTTTCTGGAGATCTGCAGCACTTTCACCATTAGAGGAGTCGAGAGGGACGCCATTCTACTTCGCTTGTTCCCATTCTCACTCTTGGGAAAAGCAAAACAATGGTTCTACGCCAACAAAGACAAAAACACCTCGTGGGCGATCTGTTCAACCGCCTTCCTAGCAAAGTTCTTTCCAGTGGGCAAGACGAATGCCCTCCGTGCCAAGATTTCAACTTTTCAACAACAACATGAAGAATCAATCCCAGAAGCTTGGGAACGCTTTCAAGACTACATATCAGAATGCCCTCACCATGGGATGGAGAATTGGCTACTCATGCAGACCTTCTACCACGGGCTCACTTCAAATACCTGTGAAAATGTAGATGCCGCTGCTGGAGGATCATTCTTATCACTCACAATCAATAATGCAACTACACTCATAGAGAAGATGGCCTCGAACCAAGGATGGAATGAGGAACGCTCTCAACCACGCAAGAGGGGAGGAATACATCAACTAAAGGAAGTAGACATGTTGTCTGCTAAACTTGACCTACTCATGAAGAAGTTCGATGAACACACCCCCAAAAGAGAAGACGTCAAGCAAATTTACGAATCTCGCATGACATGTGAAGAGTGTGGAGGCACTAGTCATTCAGGGAGCAACTGCCCTAAGATTCAAGAGGATGCAAAATACATCAACAACAACACCAACTATCGTCCTCAACAAGCTCAAGGATGGAACCAACAATCAAGGCCTAATTACTCAGGTAACTACTCAGGTAACTACCAAGGTAATACTTTTAATCAACCACCTTTGAGAGAGATGATATCTAATCAAAATAAAATTATTGATAATATGTCTAAGAAGATAGCTTCCAATGATAAATTACTTGAAAATATTAATACTAGAATGGATAGCTTTACCTCTGCCATAAAGAATCAACATAGCTTTAATAAAATGATAGAATCTCAGTTATCTCAGCTAGCAGCTTCAGTCCCTGTGACTGAAAACGGTAAGATTCTAGGAAAACCGAAAGAACTAGAAACTGTAAATCTTGTAGACATCTTTGATGCAGGACACCTCATACCTAGACCTTCGAGGGAATGGATGGATGACTCCATTGCCCCAAAGAAAGGAGATCCAGGAAGACCTGTGATTCCAATTCATATTGGACCTCACAGTTTTGAAGAAGCAGTCTGTGACCTTGGAGCAAGCGTCAACATTATGCCAAGGGTAATATATGAACAAATACATGGTGCACCTCTATTATATACAACCATGTGTTTGCAGCTTGCAGATCAGACACTGTGCTACCCATTGGGAATTCTAGAAGACATCTGTATACGAGTGGGACACTCGTATGTGTGTGCAGACTTTATGATCATTGAAACAGGTGGAAACAAAAGAGCACCCATCATTCTTGGACGCCCGTTCCTAAGCTCAACCAAAGCTATCATCTACACGGACAGCACCAAGATCTGTTTCACAATCACAGGCAACAAAGAAAGATTCAGCTTCAAGAGCCGTACACTTACTACCAAAGTCCACCCTCAGATGCCCTATGAAGATGTAAATACCATATCATCAAAGAGGAAGAATAAAAACAGAAGAAGGAGGGACAAGACTACACAACCTCATCAAGAAACAGTATGGATGGTCAACTCTGCTCAAGCAGAATACAACCACCTTCTTGCATCACCATTCCTCGCTAAGAGAGATGACCCAGGTGTACCCACCATCGATTGCAAGATCGAAGGAAGTACATTCCACAAGACGTTCTGCGACATTGGCTCAAGTGTCAATATAATGCCTAAGGTAACGTATGAACAATTATATGAAAATAGACCTATGTATTCGACATATGTGCAGCTGCAGATGGCGGACCAAACTTATCGATTCCCGGAGGGAGTAGTGAAGGACGTAATGATCCAAATTAAAGACCACTATGTTCCCACCGACTTCGTAGTACTAGACATGGGAAAAGAAGATGACGTTCATATCATCCTAGGAAGACCCTTCCTCAACACCACTGGCGCCATCATCTACATGAGATCCGGAGAGATCCACTTCCAGTTCTTCAGCGAAAAGGTACGCTGTTACTTTAATAGTTATGCCACTAATGTACAGGGAAAGAAGAATCACTCAAGGAGGAGACGCCGCACATCCCAACACAACAAAAGACGACAAATCAAGGATGGATGGGCTGACTATGAAGGAGAGGTCACCAGAAGTGAAGATATCCCATTGGAGGAAACGAAGGACGAAAAAGTAAAGGAGACAAGTCCACCAGTCAAGCAAGAATGGAGAAAGAAAGAGAGTTCTACTGATGTGCAATCATCAAGGTCCTCCTCAGGATCTGCTAATGCACCTAAGGAAGAATAAAGAGCGTACAAGGAGTCTTGTTCGATAGACTATAAAAGTCGAACCCTCGCTGAAAGGTAACTCGGTAGTTATCCATAAATCATTAGCATTAATTAATCACTGCATAATTAGATAAAGCATGATCATCTTCCATTAGCATCATATTTACTTCTTAAAGCAATTTGCATCAGAAAACAAAATAAAAATATGGATATTCTAAGCCCCATGAGAGAAGTACACTTTCTGTGGAGGGATAAAAAAATATATATACAAAATAAATAGATATACATTTGCATATTTACTTCTGCATTGCATCCTGTAGCATAAAATTATTAAAAATAAAATAATGAGAAAGAGATCTTACTGAAATTCTAGACACCTAAGGCTTAAGTGGACAACCACTACTACTTAATCTGTTCCACAAGTTTTGCTGTCTATTTGAGTTTCACAGGATTTGAAAGATCAGGAAAAGCTAACGAACAAGTAAATGTTCCATCCACTGTTTGAGCACTGTTCCAACAACTTCAACATCAATCAAAGCTCTAATAAAGGAAGGACACGTTCACTATCAGTCTGCTACATTACGAAGTGACTACGTCAACATTCAGCTTGGGGGAAGGCACCCCCATGTATCCATATGAGTATCTCTATCCTTTTAAGTCTTTCATAAATAGATTCAAAACACCAAAAATATGTGAGCACATGAAGGCTCACCCTAAAAAAAAGATAAAAATATGTGGGCATATGAAGGCTCACCATTAAACCTAAAAAAACACTGCTGAACTCTGCTTAGTGAGAAAGAAAGAACATATATAATCTTAAGAGTTTTAAGACAACCGGACATATGGAGTAATATTTATCACTAATGCCTAATCAAGTTCCACTAGTTGTGTTGTCTATCTTTGAATTCAGCAGGAAGAGAAGAGAAGGACTCAAGAATTCATTATCAGTCTACTCGACTTCTGAGGAAAAGTATAAGTCAAGATCCAGCTTGGGGGAGAGCACCCTCAGTTATCACGATAAGTATCACTGTTTTTTATCTATTAGTCCAATCTAGTTAGATTAAGATAAATAACTATTATAAAACCAAACAAAGATATTATATAATGAACAAATGTCTAGGTGGATAAAAACCTAATTTTGCTCATATTAAATGATGAATTGCTCTGCCTTTTAAATACTTAATGTTTAAACTTAAATTTTCTTGAGAAAGTTGTTCCGAATCAACTCTGAACCTAAAACCTGTGGATGGCAAATGCTTGATTCAAAGTCTAGATAATTGTGAGATACGATATAAAAGGGTTTGAGCTGCTGTTTATCTAATTCCTAGAGATACTAGAGTTCTGGAGATTTACTTTTTGAAAAAGATTTAAAAATACATGATGAGATCCTGTATGACATAACATGAATTCCTACCTAGAGCCATTAATATGATTTTAAAATAAGGCTACTTGCTTTGTTCTAAGTTTTTAGTTATGGTTGAGAAATTTATCATGCTCTAGGGATCAAGAATGTTTTATTAAAAGATTCACTCTTCCGAAGTAATATTGTGTTAGAGGCATGGGCTATGCAAAAATATAAAAAGGGACAAGTGTCCGACTACCTCAAAAGAAAAAAAGAGAAAAGAGAAAAGAGTTATGATAAAAGTATGAGAAAAAGAATGATAGCCCATGGTTCCTCTAATTACAATATGCCAGCAAGAGATGACAAATTTCAAATGTTCTAAAGTCTTGATCCATGAGTATGACATCTTTCTTCCTAAACTTTGAACTTTGACTTAGTAAGATATGCTTTTCACTTCTAAAAAGCCATGGAAGGAAGGAAAAGTGCATCAGTGAGGAATCATAAAATATAAAAGAGCGATTTGAGAGTATCATACAAAGGAATCTCTGAGTTTTATTTTGAAAATATACAAAAACTCCAGAATGAAGGTTGATCAAAGAGTTAGAGATACAGTGCTTAACTTGATTGTTCTATCTTTCAATTGTTTAAAGATCCAGGTAAAGGCAAAAGCTCCATGGTTAAAGGTAATATGAGAAAGTCAGAATAATTAGCTCTAAACCAAGAAAGATTTTTATTTGTGGAGGCATAATAACAATTCCAGTTTTATCATGAATATTTGCTAAGGGACTAGCAAAAGGTAAGCTTGGGGGAGTTGTTGACACTAGTTAACTATCATAATTAAGAGATAAATAAACATGAAAAGGGCAAGAATATGATCACCAACAAAGATTGAGGGATTCAACTGACAATATTCCATGAGTTTTGGTGAGTTATGATTCTGCAGGGACTAAACCAGGAAATCGGCACCAATAGCTTCCCATAGAAGGAAACCGACGGGAGATAACGTAACCGCCACGTCGGGATACTTCTAGAAGACTCCAGGGGACATAAGAAGACACCACGACGAAGGACACCACTAGGGCCTGACTGGTGGGACCGACCGGTCCCACCAGGAGACCGATCGGTCACCCCCTGGGCCCACTGGGTTCCGTCCTCTGCAAGCTTCCTCAACCGACCTCCAGGATGCATCTCGACCGTACCCCAAGTCGGTTTGATCCAAGGGCCACGGTTCATCGCCCAGGGCTATATAAACAGACCCCCGACCCCCTCTCCAAAGCAATCAGGCAATCAGGGTTTCAGGCAATTCATTCATCAGGGTTAGACCAACCAGAAGGAGATCAATCGGAGGCTTTAGAACTTCATCCACCTAGAATAGTAGATAGAATAGGATTAGAGAAGGCAAGCTTCGCTTGGATTCCTGATCTAGTCACGAGAAGGCTCGGTAAACCCAAGATCTTCTCTCTTGTATTAACATTATGGATCTAATTCATATTTGCTCTTCTAGTTCATCATTGTTCTTCATTGTTTATGTTCTAGTTTATCATCTAGTTCATGTTCATCGTCTAGTTCATCATCTAGTTCATAATCTTGTTCTAGTTCATGTTCTAGTTTGTAGTTTAGTTCTTATTGATGATCTAATTCACCTTATTGTTCATTATTGTGTTCTAGATAGCAATACAATTGATATGATTAAGACATCAATGATTATATTCTTAGTTATAATGCTTATAGTCTGCTTTGATTATATATTTGGCATAGATAGTTCATCTTTATGTTTATACTCATGTTCGTATAGCGCTCATCTTAAAGTACAACGGGTGGGTGATAAATGATGTGTAGGCATGGTGCCTATACATTATTTATCTATGAATACGTCCTATATTCTGGATAGAGTGGTAGATCGCGGGTGTGACAGACCTGTTGAGTCCTCTGTATTCCACCTCCCGAATATAGTGTTCGGTATGGCTCAGTTAACTCATGGTTTAAGGGTTAATAAGCTTAACACCTTAGCTATGGAGTTGCCTCTTGATTATAAATATGACGTGACCTAGTAAATGATTGCTAAATATAATTGCACTAATCAATGTATGCTATGACTTATAATTAGAATAACTTAGGAATGTTTCTTATTAATACCTGTTCTAATCAATATCTTGCTAGGCAGTACTGTTCTAAGTTTATCCTTGATTGATCTGATCTCTGTTATCCTTTATCAATTATCTATTATATCATTTACTCTGTACCTGTTTCCTATTCATAGTAGTAGTGTGTTATCAGTGTGTGCCATGATGGATGTTGTTAAGTTCTTTCAATACTATCACACCTTGAATTGATTAGTCTCTAGGCTAAATATAAATAACGATACCTGAGACTAGCTTGGGTGAAATGCTCTACAACGGGTATGTTTATCTGTGCGCTTGCGGGTAAATATCTATCTCTTAATTCAGTGCTCTGATATAATTACATTGCTAGCTTCATGTTGGGGATGACGACTTGACGTTAAGTGGAGTTAGTAGTGTCCCGTACACTCTTTCGTGCTTTCACTAGTTTATTATTTTATGTGACTCATTCTTAGAGTGAATCCATTAAGGAGTGTCAACAGCGACCGAAACCGTGATGCTCACGACCCTTGGAATAGGGTGGATGATCCCTAGGATCATAGCAGAGCACCACAAGAAGTAGCAAACCAAACTTCAAAAGGTTCGGCTCGAACTCGACCTCAGAAACCAAGTCCCTAACGTAGATAGATGACTACGTAGAGAAATCCCCAAATACCGATGCTAACGAGTAGCAAAGATACCTAGAGAGGTTCCTTGGTCAACTACAAGGCCAAACGAGAAGTCCAGAAACCAAGCGAGCAAGCCGGGAGAGCAAACGCACTAAACCGGAAGAAGTAGACGATTCCCGGACTGTCCGGACCTGGGGTCCTAGACTGTCCGCCGAAGGCCGGACTGTCCGCGCTGTGGTGGCGGACTGTCCGCCGGCCAAATACCAAAAACAGCAGAGCTGCTGCAAGTCCCCTGCCCGAGCCCGGACTGTCCGCGCCTGTCAACGGCGGACTGTCCGCCGATCACCCGAGGCAGACCCAGTCAAGCCACGCGACCACGGCTCGGTCGGAGCCCGACGCGCGGACTGTCCGCCGGTCACAACCGCGGACTGTCCGCGAGTACCCAAGGAGGGCGATTTTGATCGCCTCCTCCCCAAATCTCTCCAAATTCGATCCAACTCAAAATCTCAAGTTCCCAAACTTGGAGAAGATGATCACAGGGTAGTTAGGAGACTATCCCCAAGAAATCATCCGCTCAAATCAACTCAAACTCCGGGAAATCGAAAAGGGAGAAGGATGAACCGAAAAGCGCCATGAAAATGAAATCAACCCGATCTACTTGTTCGTAGGGAGATAGATGAATTCCTTCGGTGGAGATGATCTCCTTTCACATACGAACAAGTTCATTCAAACAGATTTCGCAAAGACGCACGAGAGAGAGAGATCGAGTGACGGGAAAATTGCGGAGAAACGAAGAACGTGAAGAACACGAATCAAAACGCGAATCAAGTCATCGATCTGCAACCGTAGCGCAAACACACGCTACAACAGTGAGGTTACAACCTCACTTCCTCAAAATCTCCAGTACACAGAGGTATGGTTCTCTGCGGATCTCAGCTAGCTACAGCAGGGAATGGGAGAGCAGGAAACCCTAGAAAGCAAGAGCAAATGACTGAGATAGGAAGGGAGGAGGGTGTCTCCCTCTACTTATCCTAATTTCTATTCCTACTCTACCCCTCTCTAATTACAGAGCGAACCAGCTAAACCCTAGGGTTATTCTGGACCAACTCGGTGGTAGGTGTATCCGACGGCCACGCCCGCACAAGTCGTAGCGTTGCCTCGACGCAACCTCCCGATTGCCGCCACGTGCCGCCCTCGCTCTGCACCCCCGGTTTTGTGGCCCAAACCGGGAAATCAGCCTTTCCAGGCAACCCCCGGTTTTGAGGCCCAAACCGGGAAACCAGCCCACCAGCTTCTGAGTTTTGAGGCCAAACTCAGCAAACCCTCAGCGCCCAGGTTTCGAGGCCCAAACCTGGAAACCGTCCTCAGCCCGAGTTTTGAGGCCAAACTCAGAAACCCTCAGCTCGAGTTTTGAGGCCAAACTCGGCAAACCATCTGCACCCAGGTTTTGAGGCCCAAACCTGGAAACCGTCCATCTGATGGTTTTTCTCTGGCTCTACCACCAAACCGACGTTGAAGATGGGATGCACCTCCCGTGCACCCCGTCCACCGACACGTGTCCCCAAGTCCACGACTCAGGAAACACATGACCGCACTTCTTTACTTGTTGTCCTCACAGGCTGCCAGCCACCACAGCTGATCCTCGGGCCCTCTGGTCCCTCAGTCCAAGCCTCACGTCCGCCCTTCACCGGTCTGGTACATCGGCATGGCACGTCCGCCGCACGGCACGCCCATCCTTCACCACTTCCAGTCCGTCGGCACGACACGTCTCTACTTGACCTTCACCTCGCCTTTGATCACTGCATCCGGGCTCGACACCTGCACAACACAAGCCAAAGAACATGCGCATCATCCCAGTTGACAATCACTCATCACTCAGAGACCCGGCATACACCCATGTATCCGCAATCTCCCCCTTGATGAGTGCATTGTCAACTAACAACACAAAACATAATAGTAACAGAAAGAGGAAGGAAGAAGGAGAGGAGAGAACTCGACCAAATGACCCAAAAGCCTAGCAAAAGCCAAAGAAGGTCAAATGGAACGAGCGAAAACAACTTGGTTCCCAAAGACATGGGCAACGGCTCGACACAACCAAGCAAAGCAAAGCTAGCCCTCAAGAAGAGGTAGAACAGGCTCAACACCGCTAGCAAAAATCAATTGAACAATCGAAGCAGAATGCTAGTCCCTCAAGAAAGAGGCACAGAGGCTCAACACAACTAGCACGAAAGCTCGACACCAATGCCTTACGACCGACAGGAAGCAGCAAAAACTCCCCCTCGAATAGTGCAAAACAACCAGGAAGACTCCCCCAAGCAAAAGGAGGGATATGATTTGCAATTTCTCCCCAAATTCTCCCCCTTAGTTGAAAATGCACTAATCAAGACCAATGCTCCCCCTCAGCAAATGCACCATCAAAAGTGCAAAACAACAAGTTTCTTCCCTTCCAAAATGCATATGAGTCAAAAATGCAAGTTTAGGAGCTTCAGGAGTATAGTCAAAAGAGTGCAAAGATGTTTTTTACGGGGTTTGGATCCGATGACACACAAAATGCACAGAATGCTAGCAAAGGCTCAAACTGATCACTAAGTCTGAAAAGAGAGCACAAAGAGCAGTTTGTAGCCAAAAAGGTATTCACCATCAAAATAGCACAGACATGTATAGACAGGAAGTCAAACGAGTGCTAAACATGTATACCAGGTGAACTACCCCTAGCACAGTTCAATCATCATGCTGATACCAATTGAAGGAAATTACTTGTGATTTCATATTTTAATCGGAGTTGCAGCGGTGAAATTACACAAGTTCAGAAAACAGCATGTGACTGCGAGAGGTTGAATGCTTGTTATTGCCTAACTTTTCAACTGTGCAGAAGCCTATGCAGAACCAATCAGAAGCTTAAAGCAACAGTTTCGGTCATACACTACACAGCTCAAGTTTAACCCAAAAGTGCAATGGGAAACAGTCTCGAAACTGTGAGTTGCTAACAAGCAAACCCATCTCGATCTTTTCATTTCACTTTACTTAGTTCAGATTTTAAACAAATTATGAACATACCAAGCAAGTGAATGACTCAATACTTGAGACATAGAAACATAGCATATATGAAAAGCAGGAAAGACCTCGACACATCCTACACATGCTAGTTGCATATCTTAATGGAGAATATTTTCTAGTTTTATGTTCATTAAGCAAGTCCACCATTCAAAAATAGCTCAGCTCAACGACATGTATTAGTGATCAGAAAGAGCATAAGCTACAGCATCTACATAAAGCATCGGAGCAAAGCCTACACAAAGCATAATTACATTCTTCAGACTATATTCATGAAGCTCTGAATGTAAAAGCGTATGCTGAAATGCAAAAGAAAGACAAAGACAAACGAAAAAGAGTCAGTCAAAATCAAAATGTTTCCCCCATCTAAAAGGGGAAACACACACCAAGCTCACCTCTCAACCGATTAAAGGTTGATTGGTCCAAAGGCTCGGTAAAAATATCAGCAAGCTGATGATGAGTATCGACATGGCGAAGGTCGATATCACCCTTCTCATAGTGGTCTCGCAGAAAATAAAAGCGCACATCAATGTGTTTGGTCTTCGAGTGAAGCACGGGGTTCTTAGCAACGCTAATCGCACTCGTGCTGTCACAAAGCAATGGAACATGAGAAAAGCTCAGACCGAAATCACACAAAGTGGCCATCATTTAGAGTAACTGGGAACAGCAGCTAGCCGCAGCAACATACTCAGGCTCCGTGGTAGACTGGGCGACACTAGACTGCTTGCGAGAAGACCACGATACAAGAGAAGATCCAATAAACTGGCAAGTCCCAGAAGTGGACTTGCGATCAATACAACAACCAGCAAAATCGGCATCGGAATAACCGCAAAGGGAAAGGTTAGAGGAAGCAGAATACCAAATCCCGAACTCTGGAGAGAAGGATAAGTACCTCATAATGCGCTTCACCGCCTGACGGTGCGAAGTGCGCGGCGACCACTGAAAGCGCGCGCAGAGGCACACCGCGAACTGGATGTCCGGGCGCGTCGCGGTCAGGTACAGCAGCGAGCCGATCATACTCCGGTACTCCTTCTAGTCCACTGCTTCTCCTTCCTTGTCCGCATCCAGGGCCGTCATAGTCGCCTTGGGTGTTGGAAGAGGCTTGGCCTCACCCATGTCGAACTTCTTTAGAATGTCGCGCATGTACTTGCCCTGGTGCACGAACGTCCCTTCCCGGGTTTGCTTGATTTGCAACCCGAGGAAAAACGTCAGCTCGCCCATCATGCTCATCTCGAACTCCCTGCTCATAGTATCTACAAACTTGGCAACCAGGACATGGTTTGGAAACTTAGGATTTTCGAAACCGGGGGGTTGTCTAACATATACCTCCTCTTCTATGTAGCCGTTTAGGAAAGCGCTCTTGACATCCATTTAAAAAAGTTTGAAACCTTTGGATGCAGCAAAAGCCAAGAGAATCCTAATCGCCTCCAAACGAGCTACAGGAGCAAATGTCTCCTCATAGTCTATCCCCTCCTTCTGACTATATCCCTGGGCTACGAGTCTGGCCTTGTTTCTCACAACATGGCCATCTTCTCCCTGTTTGTTTTTGAAAACCCATTTTGTCCCAATTGGATGACACTCAGAAGGTGGAGACACTAGAACCCAAACCCGATTTCTCTCAAAGTTCTCAAGCTCCTCATGCATGGCATTGACTCAATCAGGATCCGTCAAAGCGTGTCCAACATCCCGGGGTTCAAAATCAGCAACAAAAGCAGAATGAGCAAAGTGAGAGATTTGCCTTGACCGGGTGACGCGTTCGTCGATGCTGCCGATCATCTGCTTAGGCGGGTGCTGGCGCTGAATGTGTCGTGGTGCCTCCCTAGCCGAAGTGGCCTCCCCCTCAACAGCAGCTGGTGCCTCCTCGGGTACAAAGGGTACCGCTCGAGGTGGCACGTCCCACGGCCCCCAGAAAGACGACGTCTCGGGGCCGTGAGTCGTCGTAGAAGCCGCTCTTGGCGGCTCAGCAGGTGGAGGAGGTGTTGGGTCATCTATCCCTTCAGCACCTTCTTCATCATCATCGAAAAGAGGTTAGCCAACCTCATGATCACCTGCACGCTCAAAACAAGAAGAAGGACAAACCATGGTCTCGTCGAAGGCTAGGGTTAGGTAGAGTTGGCTCTTGTTCTTGAGCTTTTTCCATCCAAGCTTTGTTATGCTAGGAGTGGCTTGTAGCCTGACACCAAGTGATTAATCAATCATCCATTCCTCTGAATCCAAGGATCAAATTCATGGTTGAATTCGTGTTTTGAATTTGTTCTTCGCGTTCTGCTTTTCTCCACGATTTTCCCCTCACTCGATCTCCCTCTACGCTGCGTCTTTTGCGATTCCGTTTGAATCAACTTGTTCTTTGAAGTGAGGAGAACATTTCCACCAGAGGAATTCATCTCTACCCTCACGAACAAGTAGATCGAGTCGAAATCATTTTTGTTCTTCGTTCTTCCCCTTTTCTAGTGTTCTTCGAATTTCTCTTGGTTTAGTTGGGTTGAAGCGTTGATATCCTAGGATTAGCTTCCCAACATGTAGAAGAACACTTGGGAGAAGTTTGGTTGCAGCCCCATTCGATTTGGTGAAGATCCGATCGATTTTGGTTTTGTCCCGTGAGGATTTTGGGGTTTCTGGACAGTGGCGGACTGTCCGCCCCTTTAGTGGCGGACTGTCCGCCCCTTTAGTGGCGGACTGTCCGGCCATCGGGCTCAGCTAGTCTAGAACACGCACAGCGCGCACTGCTCACGGTCACTTTGACCGGCGGACAGTCCGCCGGTGACCGGTGCGGACAGTCCGCGAGTTGCGCAGGGGAGGATCAGCAGCCTTGCTACTTTGCGGTATTGGCCGGCGGACAGTCCGCCAGGGCTTCGCGGACAGTCCGCCCCTGGCGCGGACAGTCCGGTACCAGCAGGCCGGACAGTCCGAGATCCGGCTGTAGGGTGCGTTTTAGTGCGTTGGTCCTCCCGACTTTTCGGCTTTGTTTCCGGACTTCTCGTTTGCTCCTAGAGTTCACCTAGGAACCTCTCTACATATCTTTGCTACGCATTAGCATCGGTATTTGGAGGAATCCCGATGTAGCCCTCGATCTACGTTTGGGAGTGGGTCTTTTAGGCACAAACTTGACTCGAGGTTTTGAGAGTTTTGGTTTGCTCTCTTGTGTGGTGCCTCGCTGTGATCCTAGGTATCATCCACCCGCTTTCCGAGGGTCGTGGGCATCACGTTTGAGTCCGAAGCTTTTGGGGTTGATTTTATTGGGACGGAGGCCATAATTTCTGAGAATAAATTTTTGGCTCCCATTCACCCCCCCCTCTGGTCGTCTTGCTATAGCATTTTCGGTCCTTCATGTTTCACATACGCTCCTGCATATCGCATCTTTTGCTCTATGTTTATTATATGTGTGATATGGACCACGTGACATGTTTGTGCTCACTATGATATCATATATGACATGTCATTTCGTTTCGCTTGATTACTTGTGTTTAATTCATATTCATTTTGCGGATACATGGGTGTATGTTGAGTCTCTGAGTGATGAGTGATTCTCAACTGGGATAATGCACATGTTCTTTGGCTTGTGTTGTGCAAGTGTCAAGCACAGATACAGTGATTGTTAACACTAGATTTTCGCACAAGTAAGAGTATGACAAATGGGCCCAGCTTGCAGGAGGAGAAGGATTCGACAAACGATCGGCGACTGGTTGACTCTTGGGGGTTCCACTGTTCATCTGTGCGGTCGGCTATTTCGTGGAGCCACGATGCCATTCGGGTAATGTATATGACGACTAAAGCTGGCTTGTGCAAGAAGACACATGGTGATGGAAGGCACCAAATAATATGGAGTTTATATCCTTCCGTATCTCTTTGTAAATCGTAATCATTAGGGGCTCGTATATAGTCCAGGGTATAAATATAAACCCTCGACCATTGTAAAACTGTTCACAACCACATCAATACAAACCGGCCTCAGCGCCACCTATTTCGAGTCCTTAGTCGTGTCGTCGAGTTCTTCAAGAGGAATCATCGATCCGTCGACCTCCGTAAGTACCGGCAACCTTGCTATCATGTCTAGTATCGTGCGGCGGATTTAGATATGGTGCGAGTAGTCTCGTTAGTTAAGCTTAGTATCGTGCGGCGGATTTAAGCTTATGACGGGAAGTTTTTGCTTATGCCTTGTATCATGCGGCGGATTGAGTCATGAGTAAAAATAGTTATCGGCTCTGTTAGATTTGGCAGATCTAATAGATTCATTAAGTTACCATGTGTTGCGTGTTTTATTTATTTGATTCGTACAACACTTTCTGCCCAATCTAGATTGATTCTCGTTCGGCCTCGATGCATAAGTTTGCTTATGCTTTGCTAATCATAAGACCGTGATGGCCGAATTGGCTTTCAATCTAGATTGTTACATGTTGTGGGTTCATGCATGCTGATTATGTTTAGGCTTTGATAGGACTGGGTGTCGTGCGGCAGGCGCAGGTTTTAGATTAGTTTAATCATTCTTGGCTTGTATGTTTCTTCTTCATGGACCCCAGTTCGGCTGTTTTTGCCGATTCTGGTTAAGCTTACACGAGTAACGAGTATATATAGATTTATTCAGATACACATATGCTTTTAGCTTCTTATGATTAGATCGTATCATGCGGTGGATTAATCTGATCATAAGGAGTGGTGTAGACTCATAGCAAGTGGTATCATGCGGTGGATTAGCTTTGCTTGGGTTTAGACCTGACGGGTTTATGAAGGCTGGACGTGCGGCAGATCAGTTGGATTGGCCTATGCATATGTTGTCTGGATGGATTTATATTTACGAGTTGCCCTTTTATATCTTGTCACTTCTTGTGTGTTCGGCATTCAATATGTTTATGATTTATCTTTATACTTGCCGAATGACATTGCAAACTTGTTTCGACAAACAACTTCCATAGTTGTGTGCCGTCGCGATTGGCTTCAAAAGCCGTACATATGGAACTGTCTGGTCACACCCAGCACGTTCCAAGGTATTCTCACACTTTTATCCTTTGTTGGTTTTCAGGTCAAATCGACTGGCACGCTTCCGGAACCAGAACGCTCCGGGCTCCCAATTTAAGCCAGCCTTCGTTCGGCTTGCTGTGTGCCTGACGCGAGACGACACGTTTTCCGTCAACACACTTTTTGGCACGCCCGGTGGGACAACTCCAGGTTCAAGATACCTGAGTCAAACGAAGACCAAATCTTTGAGGTGACCATGGATGATTTGCCGCTAGAATCAAGTGATCTGGTGCGGCGAGCTTGTGATGAATTCCAACGCAAGTGCTTGGAGACCTTCTCCAAGAATAAGAGCGGCAAGGTCTATCCGAAGCAAGCGCTCCCGAAGATCATTCCTCATCACCAACCTGATGTCGCTAGTGAAGAGGAAGCCATTCAGAAGATGACCGAAATAATGCATAAAGTTGTGTCAGGAGCCGTGACCAATCATCAGTCGGCTTTCTTAAACACCTTTCGAGCCATCATGATCGACACTTTCGGTCCAAATGCGGATAAGTACTTTGAAGAAACTGCTGGTCCGGTACGGGGACCATTGTTGTTTCAAGTGCCTCAACGACGGAGAACCGCTGAAAACAGTGGAGCTGGCCCAAGCACAGGAGCAATGATCCTTCCAGAGACGCAACAACCTACTCAGACCTATGGCCAGCTTGAGTTTGGTACAACGAGGGAAGTCCCGCAGTCTGCTTCCAGAGTGTCTCCTGTGGCAAACAGGATACAGAAAGATACATTTGGAAATGGGTATCGGGAGTTTGTGGATTATAATTCGATTAATGCTCTTCCAAACCCGGGATACAGGACTTCAGCAGGGTTACATGCTGGGGGGCAGGCACAAGCAACTCCTGAATTCAATGTTGACCTCATCATGCATAAGATGGCTAACATGATGCAGAATCAGTTCGGCCTAAAGCCAAAGAATCAGACGTACACGTACAAATCTCCATATCCAGAGTGGTACAATCGGGTAGCTCTTCCTCCAAGAGTCAAGCCTCCTACTGACCTCACCAAGTTCTCGGGCCAAGACGATACCAGTACCAGAGAGCATATCAGTCACTATCTAATGCAGCTTGGTGAAGCATCAGCAGATGAAGCCTGGAGGATTCGCTACTTCCCGTTGTCGTTGACAGGACCAGCCTTCTCTTGGTTTGCCTCTCTGCCAGCGAATTCCATCAATACATGGGCAGAGCTGGAGCAAAAGTTCCATTCATATTTCTTCACGGGAACCAGTGAGAAGAAGTTGGTCGACCTCATGAGCTTAAGGATGAAACCCAGTGAGACTCCGCAAGAATATTTGCGCCGGTTCAGGGAGACTAAAAATCTCTGCTATTCCCTGAACTTACCTGATGATCAGCTGCCAGGAATAGCCATAGCTGGCATGTTGCCGAGCATCAAAGAAAAACTGTTCGGCATGGACTTTGAGGATCTTGGACAATTGTCACAAAGGTTGGCCATAATGAGTAATCAAGCTCAGGGATTCAAAAGGAGCAATCAGTTCCAGAAGGGCGATGTAGCTGCCGAGATGTATCAGGCTTTCTTGGAAGATGCCGATGATTATAATGATGAAGACGAAGTAGCTGCAGCCGAGATAATCTGGGCCAAGGATCCAACTCAAGTCAGCCAGAGATGGTTAAGGCAACAGAAAGGTACTTATGATTTTGATGTTTCTAAGTCCGATAAATTGTTCGAGTACCTGCTGAAGGAAGGATGCGTCAAGTTGCCGGAAGGCCACCCTATGTTGCTCCCTGAGGGTGTCAAGGACAAGAAGTATTGTGGCTTTCACAATGCAAGATCCCACTCCATAAATGATTGCCGAGTGTTTAGAATGCGGATCCAAAAGGCCATCCAAGATGGACACCTGAGATTCGATGGAAAGATGAAGATAGATGGTAATCCTTTTGGACAGAATATTGTGTCCTTCTCTGTTAACATGGTCAATATAGCCGAATCCAGGGGTAAAGGCAAAATGAAGATTTTAACTTCTACCAAAGCAAAGGAAGCTGGTACTGTTGACCCCGATCGGCAAATTACGAGTAAAGAATTCCAACAGAAGGTTCGGTTCTAGGCTAGCCGAACTGAGAAGGGTGAAACCTCCAGACCCAGAGTTACAACCCGTATCTTGTTGAACAAGTCGCGTCAGGAACAGGAAAGATATCAGAGGCAGAGGTGTTATGAAGAACAAAAGTTCCTGGAAGAGCAAAGAAGATACGAGGAGGAGGTATGTCAAAAAGAACGAGAAGATATGGAGAAACAGGAACAATCTCATTGGGAATGCTCGTTCTTTCAATATTGCTGGAATGAAGGCTTGAAGTTGCCTGTCAAGAACAACTACCCTGAATGCAGTAATCAGTATTTCGAATACAGGCAATCTCGAGTCAACTGCCGGTCTGTCCATGAAAGGCTTGGGGCTAGAGTCCCTGGGGACAATCGGCGCTTAAAAATAAATAATTCTGAGAATCGGCAGGAAGGATTTGCCGATCGAAGTTGGGCTCGCACTGAAGAAAGATATTACCGTGAATACATCTGGCAAAAGGGACAATGGTGTCCACCAGGACTAAGGAAGAGCCAGAAAAGAAGAGTGCAGCGCCTGAGAAACAAAGAGCTGGAGCAAGCAGGCATCAGGACAAAGCAAGTTTGGCGTCTAAAGGAGAAGCCTAATGAGAGTAATTATTCGGCTGATACATGCATGGCGTTCTCTCTCCCATCAGAGTTTGCAGCTCCCGAAAATCAAAATATTCCAGAGGAAACATATTCGGATTTTGATGAAAGTGAATTTCAGGAGTTATTGGCTCATCTCATTTTGGCTGAAAAGGCAGTTTTTGACAAGCCAATTAACCACTGACACTTGAAGCCGTTATACATGAGAGGATATGTCAATGGCAAGCCATTGACCAAGATGTTCATTGATGGGGGAGCTGCTATCAATATCATGCCGTATACTACTTTCAAGAAGCTCGGATTGACAAATGAAGACCTGTTGAAAACCGATATGGTCTTAAGAGATTTTGCTGGCAATTCTTCTGACACACGAGGGGCAGTCCATGTCGAATTGATGATTGGTTCCAAGACCTTGATCACTACCTTCTTCGTCATTGATGGCAAGGGGGCATACAGCTTACTGCTAGGAAGGGACTGGATACATGTCAATTGCTGTGTGCCATCAACTATGCATCGGTTCCTTGTCCAATGGATTGGAGATGACGTTGAAATTGTTCATGCCGATGACTCGGTAAGTGTTGCTAGTGCAGAATCCATCTATTGGGAGTATGATGATGTCGAGTGTTTCTCTGGAAGAGCGTGGGAAGCAGGTCCTATTAATGTTCTCGACGAGGATCAACAGCCGATTCAAATAATCGGCTCGCAGAGTAATTTTTTTTTAAAAAAAAGTCTGATTGATAGTAATGGAGAGACACTAAGGCTAGAACTTCATATCGGCTGACAAGGAATAAAGTATTGATGGTGAAGCCGAAGTTGGATCAATATGCTCAAGTTTGGGTCTCAAGATTATGTTTAATTCTCCATTGCTAGAATTAAAAGAAAGATCATGAAAGATTCGCACAAGGTGACGTACAATGAAGGTGCTTCTACAACTTGGTTATTTCGAGTTGTACGTGACGGCCGATAAGCCTTATGATAGGGTCGGCCCTTATTTTGAGCCTTGTGAGGAAGGATCATTAGTGGTTTTGCTTTAGCCGAAAAGATGTAAACCTAAGAAAAGGGGTTCGGCTGTGACGAAAATTTTGGCTCGTTCGAGCTGTCTGTTAGTTAAGGCTTCGACACTACTTGTTAAAGCCGAACGCATAAAGCTATGTAAGTCTAAGGATGTTTTATACAGCCGATGTGAGAACATCGCCTTTAGCAGAAAAAAGTATTTCAAAGATTTGAGTTATGGCCGATATTTTTATCGCCTTTAGTTCAAATGTTCATGACCTTGGTGAATCTAGCATTTTTGCAAGATGGCAGGTTTATCGGGGATAGAGAAAGGTAAAACGCAGTAAATACAGTGCCGGGTGACATGACATGTCAAAAGTTGAGATTTAATCGGTTAAGGTGACATCATGCATTCGGCAAACGTTCTTCCGAAGGAATCTTTTGCAAGAAGGATTACCAAGGGATTTAGGAATACAGTTGGATGCTGCTCGGAAGAAGAACAAATTTTATTCAGTTACAAGATCTGTCCTAAAATACAGACTATTCATGAAGTGGTTTGGTCTAATTAAGCAAAGGACGATGGCGTAACCATCAGGGGCTAAAAGACTTCGAAGAGTACATCCGCGGGGAAGCTAATAAAGAAGGAGGTGATCTTCCTTGTATCAAGAGCTCATCTCCGCTGGTTTGAGGAAAGAAGGACCCTGACATGCACATATTGAACGGAAGCTTGATTCTTGCAATCACTTGTGATGTGTGCACCTTGGGTAACGGCCTGATCACCTTGTATGACGGCCTGATCCGTATGGCCATCTGGAGCGTTGAGATGTGCCCCTTCGATGAAGGCCTGATCTGTTGGACTATCAGCGGTATCAAGGCCGACTTTAGCTGTGTTCTTGTGGATGTTCGTTCGGTCGGCGGTGCTATTGCTTTTAAGCGGTCAATCTCTGCAAGAGTGGTTGACAGAAGGGGAAGATGTGTCCAGCAAGTGTGGGCTTAATCAGAAAGAGAGGGTTTACGAGTCTCGTTAACCTGTGATAGCATGGTGAGTCCATTCCTGCTGGTATGACTGTTCAACTTCTTCGGTATCATGCCTCCTAGGCGAGCCTTCTGAGGAAGAAACATGAGCTTGGTTGGATTTGGACCTTACCCTAAAAAGAGAAGAGCAATGAATCAAGAGAGAGATAGATGATAAGAGTTACTACAAGGGGGCAGAAGAATGGTTTTTACCCATGACATCAATGAACCAATACTCTGCAGTTCTCTGTTTTGCATCTGGAGGAGTATCTATTAAGATCACTACTGCTGGGCATTGGTGGTATTTTGGAAAAGAAGATTTTTCTCTCTTTGGTTCAGGCCGGAAGCGCCGGGATAAGATTTTGCAGGTCAGGCTCGAAGTTGGAGATAATGGCTTACTGAAGCCACATTTATAGAGCCATGATCTGCGCGTTGGAAGGCAAAACGTCAAAGCAGGGTTTGTGAGACCAATGGGTTGTTGTTGGGCTAGACTGAGTTTCTACTAATATAAATGGCCTGAAATACTGAAGTTTGAACGACTAGGATTTGGCTGAAGGGGAAACTGAAGAGGTGTTATCCTAATGCCATCAGTGAATCAAAAGCTGAGGAGATGAAGATAGCCCCGAACCTGAGATAATCGGTCGCAGCAGCCTTCACGAAGCACGGATGATTAAGTGAAGTCGTCGATGATAGCCGATGTGATATGCATCACCGCTAAGTTAAGAGAAGAGTCAAATGGCCAGTGCACAGGATAAAATGCACCTTGATCTCGAAGGGTCAGTCGCAAATTGATTTCAAGAAAGTGGACAAGGGAGCTTCTTATTCACATAGCGAAAAGCATATTACAATGAAGATCAATTTATCCATTCTATCCTATTCCTAAGTGGAAAATCATAATCAAAAGAGTCTGCTAGATCTATGCCAGTTTCCTTCATATCATCAACAAGATATGCTATTTCAGCATCCAACCCTCGCTCACAGGCGTCGAAATTACGGTAATCAGCACCAGAATGGATTCGGACAGTGTTAAAAGCAAGTGCTGCGCCATAGCCGATGCTGGCCCTGGAGATGTCAGGAAGAGCTCGGTTAACCTCATCCACCCGCCTCAAGGCTGTTGTGCCTGGAACATTGGCCGTAAAGGCCAGGTCAGCGACAGCAGCTTCAAGAGATTGGAGCTTGGCCTCCAAAGCTGGGAGGGGGGAAAGATTAGTGGAACAGAAGAAGAAAGCAAGGAAAATCGAACACATAGAAAGATCGCTTACCGGTGGATTGCTCCCGGGCGCTGTCACGCTCTCGCGAGATTCGGGTAATTTCCCGATTTTTCCTTTCTAGATTAAGCTGGAGATCTGTAAACTTCTGGGTCAGAGTCTCAGGAAGATCGTCAGCTCTCCTGAACGAGAATAACAGGGTGATGCCAGCTATCTTTGTTTTGAAATAAGGAAAAAGAGACAACCTTCTCTTGGAGGTGCTGGAAACGCCGGGCTCGAGGCTATGGCGGCTCGCTTGGGGGAGACATTTTCTGCTTGAGTCGTGGAAAAAGAAAAGAGGGTTTTCTGGCTGAAGGGCTGAAACAGAGGAGTCCAGGAGGCGTAAGCCGAATTGAAACAGAGAGAGGGTTTTAAAGGATCCCAAGTGCATCGGGAGACGAATCGGCAGGTGTGATGATTATGGCGTGTGAAGACGGATGCTTCCAGAGGCTCTATAGTGGTGTGAAAAGAAGAAGAGAAATTTTGGAATAAAACATTTATCCTAAAATTAGGGGGCATGTGTTAACACTAGATTTTCGCACAAGTAAGAGTATGACAAATGGGCCCAGCCTGCAGGAGGAGAAGGATTCGACAAACGATTGGCGACTGGTTGACTCTTGGGGGTTCCAGTGTTCATCTGTGCGGTCGGCTATTTCGCGGAGCCACGATGCCATTCGGGTAATGTATATGACGACTAAAGCTGGCTTGCGCAAGAAGACACATGGTGATGGAAGGCACCAAATAATATGGAGTTTATATCCTTCCGTATCTCTTTGTAAATCGTAATCATTAGGGGCTCGTATATAGTCCAGGGTATAAATATAAACCCTCGACCATTGTAAAACTATTCACAACCACATCAATACAAACCGGCCTCAGCGCCACCTATTTCAAGTCCTTAGTCGTGTCGTCGAGTTCTTCGAGAGGAATCATCGATCTGTCGACCTCCGTAAGTACCGGGAACCTTGCTATCATGTCTAGTATCGTGCGGCGGATTTAGATATGGTGCGAGTAGTCTCGTACGTTAAGCTTAGTATCGTGCGGTGGATTTAAGCTTATGACGGGAAGTTTTTGCTTATGCCTTGTATCATGCGGCGGATTGAGTCATGAGTAAAAATAGTTATCGGCTCTGTTAGATTTGGCAGATCTAATAGATTCATTAAGTTACCATGTGTTGCGTGTTTTATTTATTTGATTCATACAACACTTTTTGCCCAATCTAGATTGATTCTCGTTCGGCCTCGATGCATAAGTTTGCTTATGCTTTGCTAATCATAAGATCGTGAAGGCCGAATTGGCTTTCAATCTAGATTGTTACATGTTGTGGATTCATGCATGCTGATCATGTTTAGGCTTTGATAGGACTGGGTGTCGTGCGGCAGGCGCAGGTTTTAGATTAGTTTAATCATGCTTGGCTTGTATGTTTCTTCTTCATGGACCCCAGTTCGGCTGTTTTTGCCGATTCTGGTTAAGCTTACACGAGTAACGAGTATATATAGATTTATTCAGATATACATATGCTTTTAGCTTCTTATGATTAGATCGTATCATGCGGTGGATTAATCTGATCATAAGGAGTGGTGTAGACTCATAGCAAGTGGTATCATGCGGTGGATTACCTTTGCTTGGGTTTAGACCTGACGGGTTTATGAAGGCTGGACGTGCGGCAGATCAGTTGGATTGGCCTATGCATATGTTGTCTGGATGGATTTATATTTACGAGTTGCCCTTTTATATCTTGTCACTTCTCGTGTGTTCGGCATTCAATATGTTTATGATTTATCTTTATACTTGCTGAATGACATTGCAAACTTGTTTCGACAAACAGCTTCAATAGCTGTGTGCCGTCGCGATTGGCTTCAAAAGCCGTACATATGGAACTGTCTGGTCACACCCAGCACGTTCCAAGGTATTCTCACACTTTTATCCTTTGTTGGTTTTCAGGTCAAACCGACTGGCACGCTTCCGGAACCAGAACGCTCCGGGCTCCCAATTTAAGCCAGCCTTCGTTCGGCTTGCTGTGTGCCTGACGTGGGACGACACGTTTTGCGTCAACAGTGATCGAAGGCAAGGTGAAGGTCAAGTAGAGACGTGTCGTGCTGATGGACCGAGAGTGGCGAAGGGCGGACGTGAGGCTTGGACTGAGGGACCGGTGGCCTGAGGATTAGTTGTGGTGGCTGACAGCCTGGGACAGCGACGAGCGAAGACTTGCGGGCACGGTGTTGCTTGGGTCGAGGACCTGGGGACACGTGTTGGTGGACGGGGTGCACGGGCGGTGCATGCCCTCTATGGCTCGGTTTGGTGGTTGAGCCATAGAAAAACCACCGAGTGGACGGTTTCCAGGTTTGGGCCTCAAAACCTGGGCGCTGATGGTTTCTGAGTTTGGGCCACAAAACTCGAGCTGAGGACGGTTTCTAGGTTTGGGCCTCAAAACCTGGGTGCTGCGGGTTTCTGTGTTTGGGCCACAAAACTCAGGCGATGGTCGGCTGGTTTCCCGGTTTGGGACTCAAAACCGGGGGTTGGCTGTGAAGGCTGGTTTTCCGGTTTAGGCCACAAAACCGGGGGTGAAGTCCGGGAAAAGGACGAGCAGAGCGGTGGCGGCACGTGGCAGCAATCGGTGAGGTTGCGTCAAGGCAACGCTACCAATTGTGCGGGCGTGGCCGTCGGATCACCACCTACCATGAGTTGGTCTAGAATAACCCTAGGGTTTAGCTGGTTCGCTCTGTAATTAGTTAGGGGTAGAGTGGGAACTAGAATTAGGATAAGTAGAGGGAGACACCAACCTCCCATCCTATCTCGGTCATTTGCTCTTTTGCTTCTAGGTTTTTCTGCTCTCCCATTCCCTGCTGTAGCGAACTGAGATCCACAGAGAAGAGAACAATACCTCTGTGTCCGTAAGATTTTGAGGAAGTGAGACCATAATCTCACTGTTGTAGCGTGTGGTAGCCACACGGTTGCAAATTCGTGATTGTGATTCGCGTCTTGTTCTTATTCTTCGCGGATTGCTTTTCTCCACGTTTTTCCCGTCAATCAATCTCTTTGTTCGTTGCGTCTTTTGCGATTCCGTTTGAACAGAGATGTTCTAGATCGTGAGGAACTTCTTTCCACCGAAGGAATTCTCCTCTAACCTCACGAGCTAGTAGATCGGTTGATTTTTGTTTCGGGTCAAGTTTTTCTCCCTTCCCCTGAAATCCTTCGATTCATCGATTTGGAGATAGGTTCAAGCCATGATCTCTTAGAGATAGCTCACTATCCTCTTTGTGACTCATCTCCCCAAGTTTGAACCCTAGAGGTTTCATTTTGGAAGAATTTGATTCAAATCGGTGGACGAATAGGGGGCTGTCGGGGCGACCGGACGCTGGCATCGAGCTGACCGGACGCGTCCGGTGGTTGAATGTCTTGCGACGATTTTTCTGTGACTTGATCGGACGCTTGAGTAGTAACTGACCGGACGCGCCGAGGTTACTGTTCATCTAATCTTTTGGTGTTGACTGGACGCTCTGTACACGACCGAACGCACCTCGACTATGAGTCTGGTCAGGAACAGTAAGGTTCCTGAGTGAAATTTTTAAGACCGGACGCGTCCGGTGAACCTTGACCGGACGCAGGCAGAGTCCGGTCGAGTCTGTTTCACGCGTATTCGGCCGCGGTTCGTTCGTCCGTTGTCGGTTTTGATTTCTGGCTTTTGCGTTGGGTTTCTAGAGTTGTATAGTGTCTCGTTGTGCTTCTTGGAAGCATCCACCCTACATCTAGGGTCGTGGACACTTGCAAGCTCTAGGGTTTGCTCTTGGGGTCGACTCTCGGGACAGTGGCAACAAGTTTCCGGTAGGGTTTGAAACTAACAAGTTCTTGGGGTCGACTCTTGGGGTCCTTAATGTCAATATTATACCATCAACTATTGCATGAAATGACACTAAATGAATCACAAAGCATAGTTGCAGGGTTTGAAACTAACAAGTTCCACGAGTTTTGGTGCTCTCACTTGTTTTGCAGAATTATCAATATTTCACCATATAAAAGTATCTCAAGTGATGAAACAGAGCACACCATTGCGAAGACCTCATCAAGACGATCGAAATGGACATATGGTTTGCTACATTTGGAGTCCCGACGAGAGAGAACTCGATGGATACGACTTGGAAGATTCTAGAACATTCCAGAACATTCCAGAAGACACGAGAAGGCGACCCACGGAAGGCGGGGCCCACCTGTCATAGGGGCAGACCGACCGGTCGGCTATTGGGCCCAATCTGATCCCCCTTCGCGTGATGCACTCCAACCGACCTCTCCAACACGTTTTGGCCCATTTAGGCCCAAGTGCATATGGCGAAGGATTTAGTCCCACATCGCTTGCCCAAGGTGGAGGGGAGGCCAGGAGCCCCTATATAATAAACCCAGGACCCCCCTGAGGCACCATGATCATCTGGGAGTCTTTGTAGAGGCGTCCCTCGAAGGACAACCTCTTCTACCTAGAGTATTAGGTTTAGATTTTCCAATGTAATAGCTTAGCTCTAGTCGGGAGTTAGGGAGAGCGGAGCTGCGCTCCGGTTCCGGAGGAGTCTTCAGAGTTTTGGTATGTCTTTGTATCTTTTCTTTGTAAGACTTATGCTTTAATATATTTATCTTCTCTATTTACTTTATGCTTTATTATATGATTAGTATAGTTGTTATATCTTGGCATGGGATCTCCGCTCGTATTGAGTGCTCTAGTTATATGCAGTAATTAGAGTAGTAAGCGTTAGTGTAGACTTGGTGTCTAGACTAGGGTTTACCTGAGGTTGCGCTCAACCCCACGGATAGTTGTGGTAGCCCCAGGTGGTGACAGCCCTGATGGCCGACGTATTCCACTACGTTCGGGTTGATGTTCGTAGGACCGTAGTCAGAACTTCCCAAACCCCCTTCTCCTCCCTTTCCGTGGTTGGTGTTCTGATGTCCCGAAGTGTTATTATATGACTGCTATATCTTTTCATCCTTGTTACCTTAGAACCCAAGTAATAGAGAAGTGCATAGGAACCTTGATCTCTCCCGTTGTCCTCCCACTATAGTTATCTATACATTTATCATTGAATTCTCATTATTGTGCTTTCATTCATTATCATATCATATATCCATTACTCTTGCTTTAGTCTAGTTAGTACTCTGAGTTAGTAGATGCATGATAGTGAGTTATCAGATTCTTGACCCTAGCTTCCCAGTGGTAAAATATAAATAACGATCCTGGAATACTCCTGGTAAAATGCTACAATGGTGTTCTGTGCGCTTGCGGAATCTTTCATATTCTATTTGTGTTAACAAATGTCAACAAGCATTTTTGGCGCCGTTGCCGGGGAAGCAATTGGTGTAAAGATTTTGATAGTGATCTTGATGTCTGCTAATTTAGTGTACCACTAGTTTTAGTAGGATTACCCCTTGTTCTGTTGAGTGTGGAATAGACAGGACATCAGATGCCGTTTCGACCTTATGACAAAGATTCCACAAGAATGAAGAACCCAGGGAGCCTGGACATTCAAGATCCATCATTAATTCTGGAGCCCTGCCATCTCACAGGTTTGTGTATACATATATATTATTCTAACAATGTGTAGATTGGAGAAAAGGTCGTCGTCACAAGAATTCAACTCCCATCCCATGTGACGGATAGTTACGCTGCGCCACTCACAAGTCCAAGTTGTGAGCCATGGTAAGTATGATCAAGGTGAGACAGTCTTGCTCATAGACTTTAAACTTTATGAGTAGTTATCTTTTTAATTTCTTGCATTCACTGCATGTTTACTTTGAATCATCCTTACATCCACTCCATTTAGTTTAAGTTTTCTTTTATCAAATCAACATCATGTTTAGTTCCTTGTATGCGTTCATGTCATCCGCATCTAAAAAAATAAATGAAAAAAAAATATTCCTCATAGTGATCATACTTTCTCATCTCTATTTGAATAAATCTCTTTCATGCCTTCATGCTACCTCTGTCTATGCTAGTATATTTTGGTTTGAAAGTACTTCAATTGGGTACTTCCATAGGCTTTTTAAATTAAGCGTGGTGCTTAGGTTAAATAGTCTACCTTAATCAAATTAGACACAGAGTTTGGTTTGATTATTGATCTGAAATTAGCTTGTGTAGACTTTGGATATTTTGTTGGACTAACCCCTGCAGAGAACTCTAAATACAATTTGGGAAAGTCCTAAGATGAATTCGCATCAGAGATGAAGCAAGGCATACGATGAACTGCATAATGAAGACTCGGCTCATTAATCATGGATGAAAGAACTGTGAGTATTAAAGTTTATTTCAATTTATCTTCTACTGCAAGTATCTTTTGCCTTGAACCATGTTTAAAATGCAGCTAACACATAAAATGCTAGTCTATGCTAAAGTAATCCTAAAATCATCTTTTCATTAGCATGGATAAATAACACATAAGTTGTGGATAACAACCCATGTTTCACATTCAGTACAATCCTTTGGGTATATGTCCACTAACATTTTATAGGAGATGAGATTTGCTTGTTCATGGTGTGAACTAAAAGATCCAAAACCCAACCCGTGGATAGACAAAACTCATCATCAGACAAGTCACAAGTGATGTCGAAGGCAACCAAGCTTTAAGCCATCCCAAGGCCTAAGCCAGGACACTTATGACGAGTAGGATGCAACTCACCCCGTATGGGTCAATCTATGCCTACACTCATCATTGTCGAAGACATCAACACCGACACCAACAACAAATATCAGGGAGACGATATGCCATTACATCATAACATCTATGTGTCGTCCGAAGGAAGTTTGTTGGTGGTTCACTATGAAGACAAGCAGTGGAAGTTCTCCTCACTTCTAATCATTGCAACACAAGAGCTAGTTTGAGGGATGAGGTGGAACAACTTCAACAACAACAAGGTCTATAATTTCAACTCATGAACATGTTGCTGAAGAAATGTGGGCATCCACCTACATCACAAGCTAGCTTGGGGGAGACACGATTCCGTTGTCCAGATCTGCTTCATGATCAAGGGTAGGAAGGAGAAATCTAGCTTCAAGACACTTTGACTTCCTTCTCATCACTTTGATCAGTACAAGACACTAGACGCTGCCCTAGCCAAGAAGAAGAATATGATCCATCACTCATTCTTGGAAGATCGTTCTTGAACACCACCAATGTTGTCATCTATGTCAGTCCTGGAGACGTCCACTTTTGGATCTTCAATCAAAAGAATTGACTACACCACTTATGAGCAGCCGAAGAAAACCAAGAGAAGACGTTGACTCAACCGACAAATGCAGAACCAACTACCAGGAATTGAGGAAGACATCATAAAGGATGAAGCCACTGCACCACAAGAATTCAAAGATGGAGAGATAGTACCTGAGCCTAAAAATCAAGAGAATAGTTGAAAGGTCTCCATCGTCTGGACCTGTTGAGAACAAGACTCAATTGGCCACTGTGAGATAGACAAGAGAAGACAAGCCATTCATGCACTCAACCAGCTAGACAAGAGAAGCTTCCACAAGGTGGTTCGACGCAATCACTCTTCAATGATAAAGTAACATTTCAAGGACACACTCTTGAGAAAAATAGGGAGGAGTTTTGTCAACTCCCAAATTCTACAGAATGAAGGTCCTGGATCTACAAGAACATGCACACTAAGCAAGATGCTGCCAACTTCCACAACTAATGCTTCACTTTAAATTGTTGGGCAAACGAAGAACATGAGTGACACCATATCAAGAGGTGTAGTTATCAAGGTCTTCATATCAGAATCAAATGATGCACCTCAGTAATGAACATGGTGAGAAGTCCTGTTCAGAGGACTTAAAACATTGAACCCTCGCCGAAAGGTAAATCGGTAGTTATCCATTTTTATCTTTTCTGCATTAGTTTCCATTTTGCATATTTACTTTCCATCTCTCCATAGCATATTTACTTATCTGCATTAGCATTACATAAAAAAATAGAGAAAATATTTTACTTTTTGCACTGCATCATAAAACCTAAAGCCCCATGTGAATAATTCTATGGTGTATAAAAACTCACATGAAATATTCACCATGGTGGCATAAAAATAAAAATAAATATACATGCATTCATCCTGTTACATTTTCTCTTGCATCATAAAAAAATATTAAAATACAAAAATATTGAGAAGGAGATCTTACTGAAACTCTAGACAGCTAAGGCTCGAGTGGCCAACCACTAACGCTTAATCTGTTCCACAAGTTTTGTTGTCTATTTGACTTTCACAGGATTGAAGACTAAGAAAAGCTGACGAGCAAGTGGATGTTCCACCCACTGTTGGAGCACTATTTCAACAACTATCAACATCAATCAATGCTCCGATGGAGGCAGAACATTTTCACCGCCAGTCTGCTACATTGCAAGATCGAACGACTACGTCAACATTCAGCTTGGGGGAAAGCACCCCTGTGTATCCAGGTAAGTATCTTTATCCTCTTAAGTTTTTCTTTCTATAAATAAATTCAAAATAGAAAAAAATGTGAGCACATGAAGGCTCACCCTTAAAAAGAAAAAGAACAAAAATATTTGAGCACATGAAGGCTCAACACTATTACAACAACATCGAGCTTGGGGAGGTGCACCCCCGTTATCTTCGTAATTCAGGTATGTCTTACTACCATCTTAATGTTTTTTAGGTTATAGTGTGTGATAGATTAAATAATAAAGCATGTCAAATATGAAGAACTCTCTCCCTAATTTCTTAAAATGGAAATGATGAATAGTTGCTCTATTGTATTTCTTTCTAGTACCTAGCCTTTAAGCATGAGTTCTCCTAAGTTTAAAAAAAATTAATGATGCCTTAAAATGAAATTAAATATATGGGTAGCAAATACTTAATCTAGAGTCTAGGTAATTAACAGATATGATATGTGATGATCTAAGCTACTGTTATCTTGTTCTAAAACAACACTAGAGTTCCGGAGAGTTTCCAATATTAATATGACAAATAATTGCATTGAGTTAAATTAAGCTTTGTTGACCCTATGAGAAGTTATCGTGCTATTGAATTGAGATCACTTAGACATTTCATCCATCTTTCGCATAAATGCTCATGATTATATATTGCTATCCTCTCAAAAGTTTGTTGGAAGCATATGGCTATTGAAAAAAAAGAGAAAAGAAAAAAAAATCTGAGGAAATAAAAAAGGACAAGTGTCCGAAACCTCAAAAAGATAGATTTCGAGGAAATAAAAAGGGACAAGTGTCCGGAACCTCGAAAAAAGAAGAAGAAAAAAAAGAGAGAGAAAAATATCAGAAAAATTGGCACGTGCCCGCTAGTAGAATTAGCCCGATGGCCATATGTTTCTAATAGACAAAAGAGAGTGATATATTCAAAAGAGCATTCGCCTCCATTTTCCATACACATGCACTTCTTGATTCAATGGTATGGTTGACTTTCTCTTTGGATCCCTTGTTTAATTTGGCAACATATATTTTTAAGCTTTTTGAAAATTCATAAAAACTCCGGGATAATGGTGAAGTGAAAGAACTAGACACATGATGCTTGATTTGATCGTTCTATCGTTCAATTACTCAAGATTCAAGGTAAAGTACTAAGCCCCATGATGAATAATATGATACTTTTTCCTATTCCATATGAGAACTTTTGTTTGAATGTATGAGTACTTGTTAGAAGTGCAGATATTGCAGCAACTCCTGATCCACTGTTGAGTTTGGCTTTGCTAAGGGGCTAGCAAAGGGTAAGCTTGGGGGAACTTGTTGACAGTCCTTAATGTCAATATTATACCATCAACTATTGCATGAAATGACACTAAATGAATCACAAAGCATAGTTGTAGGGTTTGAAACTAACAAGTTCCACGAGTTTTGGTGCTCTCACTTATTTTGCAGGATTATCAATATTTCACCATATAAAAGTATCTCAAGTGATGAAACAGAGCACACCATTGTGAAGACCTCGTCAAGACGATCGAAATGGAAATATGGTTTGCTACATTTGGAGTCCCGACGAGAGAGAACTCGATGGATACGACTTGGAAGATTCTAGAACATTCCAGAACATTCCAGAAGACACGAGAAGGCGACCCACGGAAGGCGGGGCCCACCTGTCATAGGGGAAGACCGACCGGTCTCCCCCCTTGACCGACCGGTCGGCTATTGGGCCCAATCTGATCCCCCTTCGCGTGACGCACTCCAACTGACCTCTCCAACATGTTTTGGCCCATTTAGGCCCAAGTGCATATGGCGAAGGATTTAGTCCCACATCGCTTGCCCAAGGTGGAGGGGAGGCCAGGAGCCCCTATATAATAAACCCAGGACCCCCCTGAGGCACCATGATCATCTAGGAGTCTTTGTAGAGGCGTCCCTCGAAGGACAACCTCTCCTCCCTAGAGAATTAGGTTTAGATTTTCCAATGTAATAGCTTAGCTCTAGTCGGGAGTTAGGGAGAGCGGAGCTGCGCTTCGGTTCCGGAGGAGTCTTCAGAGTTTTGGTATGTCTTTGTATCTTTTCTTTGTAAGACTTATGCTTTAATATATTTATCTTCTCTATTTACTTTATGCTTTATTATATGATTAGTATAGTTGTTATATCTTGGCATGGGATCTCCGCTCGTATTGAGTGCTCTAGTTATATGCAGTAATTAGAGTAGTAAGCGTTAGTGTAGACATGGTGTCTAGACTAGGGTCTACCTGAGGTTGCGCTCAACCCCACGGATAGTTGTGGTAGCCCCAGGTGGTGACAGCCCTGATGGCCGACGTATTCCACCACGTTCGGGTTGATGTTCGTAGGACCGTAGTCAGAACTTCCCAAACCCCCTTCTCATCTCTTTCTGTGGTTGGTGTTCTGATGTCCCGAAGTGTTATTATATGACTGCTATATCTTTTCATCCTTGTTACCTTAGAACCCAAGTAATAGAGAAGTGCATAGGAACCTTGATCTCTCCCGTTGTCCTCCCACTATAGTTATCTATACATTTATCATTGAATTCTCATTATTGTGCTTTCATTCATTATCATATCATATATCCATTACTCTTGCTTTAGTCTAGTTAGTACTCTGAGTTAGTAGATGCATGATAGTGAGTTATCAGATTCTTGACCCTAGCTTCCCAGTGGTAAAATTTAAATAACGATCCTGGAATACTCCCGGTAAAATGCTACAATGGTGTTCTGTGCGCTTGCGGAATCTTTCATATTCTATTTGTGTTAACAAACATCAACAGCATGTCGGCCTATCTGCAGTGTATTGGTGCTTCCATTTGGGATATTGGCAACTCTACTGATTACGTGGTCTTGGCTGCTCATGTGACTCAGCGTCAGATCGATGAGCACGATGCCAATAGCCGAGCCTGTAATGCTCTTTTCTCCTGTTTAAGCATGTCCGAGTTTGATCGCATTTCTCACCTCGCTACGGCTCGGGAGATTTGGGCTACCCTCATGCGTTTCCATGAGGGAACCACTCAAGTCAAAACCCGTCTCTATGAGTCGTTCAAACGATAGTATGAGAACTTTCGACATATGCCTGGCGAGAGCATAGAGAGTTTATTCGCTCGCTTTCAGGTGATTGTCAACAGGATGAGGGCTAACAAGGAGTTGTTGCCTTTCGACGATCATGAGAGAGCTTTGAAGCTTTTGCATACTCTTGATCGGTCGGTGTGGGACTCGAAGGTTCAGGCGATCATCGAATCACCTAACTATGAGACCCTCACATGCGATGAGCTCTTCAGTAAGCTCAAGTCCAGTGAGATTGATGCCATGGCGAGGGCTTCTTATGAAAATCCTTCTGGTCCGTCGATGGCTTTGGTTCTGGCTCTTCTGCTAACCCATCTGGAGGCTTTGCACTTTCTTGTCTTCTTTCTGTCACAGAGGAGCAGCTGGAGTTCATGGGGGATGACGAGTTGGCTTTGCTCGCCAACCGATTCTCGCGGTTCCACACCAACCGCATGAACCGTCGCCGCGGAGGAGGACGTCCGGGATGTTTCGAGTGCGGCGACCCCAACCACTTCATCGCTAATTGCCCGAAGAAGACAAGCAGACCTTCGGCAAGGCGGATCATGGGCACAAGTACGACTCCGGCAAGCGCAAGGAGAAGTACGTCCCCACAAAGCACAAGCGGAAGGGCGGATTCAACAAGGAGTACATCAAGACGAAGTACTTGGAGAAGGCCCAGGCTGAGCAGCGTGCGTTCTTCGCCACGCTCAGCGACGTCGACGACTCGGATGACGACTCTACTTCCTCAAGCGATGACGAGTCCGAGAAGAAGAAGACGATCGAGGACAATCTCAACAGCCTCTGTTTCTTCGCCAACGACGAGGGCTTCTGCACCATGGCCCTCGGTAAGGAGGTCGACGGCGAGCGGGAGGACATTCCTCGGAACGACGACGATGACGACACCTCCCAGGTATCTCAGACCCCCGATGAGCTTTTTGTTGAGGTCGAGAGACTTATTGCCGCTCTCCTTAGTCAAGACAAGCTGCTTAGGCGCGCTGCTAGAGAGAGGAAGGAGTTCAGGCAGAAGTGGGAGGTCACAGTGAAGGAACTTGAATCTGTCAAGTCCACTGTTGTTGTCACAGAGGAGGAGTGTGAGATGTGCTCCACACACATGACTGACCTTCTCACTTTGAGAAGTAAGTATGTTGTGTTGGTAGGAGAGGTGGATGAGCTGAAGGCTAGATCCTCGTTGTTGGGTGCGTGCAAGTCCTGTGCGGGCTTGCAATCCGAGTTGGCAGAAAAGAATGCCAAGATTGTGTCTCTTGAGAAGGAAAGCTCCGATAGCACGTGTGTGACTAGGTGCGTTATGTGTAAAGGTTTGGAGATGGAGATTGCAAACATGAAGCATGACAAGATGCAAACCGAGGAGGAAAACACATACCTTCGACCATCTTGTCATGGGTGTCAAGTGGTGAGCCGCAGCTTGGGATGATGATCTCCCAGTTCAAGCGTGCTGCTGGAGGTCCAGGTGTAGGCTTTGCTCAGGGTGTAGAGTGCGCTTCATCTTTTGGGAAGATGGGAGAGTCGAGTGGTCTGAACCCGTGTGAGAAGCCCAACTCCACCACTACTCCCAAGCTTACCAAGATTCCACCCAAAGAGCCTCTAAAGCCTAACACCAAGGATGGTGTATTTGTGGAACCTCCGAGAGCTCCACCTAAGAAACAATCATGGGCTCCAAAACCAAACCACCTCAAGAACAAGCTAGACACCATGCCACCCATCCAAGAGGAGCTTATGCCATAGAAGGGCAAAGTGATCCACACCCACTACTGTGAGTATCAACAACCCCCTATGAGAGCGGTGAGGTACCATTGTGAGCACTGTGGGAGATATGGACACTTGAGTGAGTTCTGCTTTCGGCGCAAGAGAGAGGCGCGTCGTGCAAAGGAGATGAACAACACGGACATGTACCGTCCTTTCCATGATGTACATGTGTCGAATGTTCAGAAGCGTGTTGCTAGGCCTAGAGGTCCAAAACCTCAAGTTCCTAGGCCTAGGCCGCGAAGAGAACGTGCCCGGCGGGAGCCTACAGTTGTGGGCTATGGACCCCGTGGCGGTGGCTTTGTAGTTGAGCGTTTTCCCCCATCACGTTTTGAGTATCGCGATGGACGCTCCTTCCTTAGCAGACCACGTTTTCCTCTATGTGGTGATCGCTCTTCCCGTAGGCGTGCTAGGAATGGTTTTTCTACTAACCGTTCTTTTGAGCAGCCGGCCCAACACTGGTATAATTCCCATTTTACTCACCCAGTGTTGGACCGTTTGTTCACCCTATGTCTTTTTATTGATGTAGGTAAGACGATTGGAGAACGTTTGGTTGGTGGATTCCGGTTGCTCGAGGCACATGACCGGAAACGCCAAGTGATTCTCCAGTCTTAGTCCGGTCGCCGGAAAGGAGTTTATCACCTTCGGCGACAACAGTAAAGGTATAGTGTTGTCTCGCAGGTTGGTGCGAGTTAATGAGCACTTTGTGTTGCGCGATGTTGCTCTTGTTTCTACCTTGCATTTTAACCTTCTTTCTGTTTCGCAACTTTTCGATGATGACTACGAGATTCATTTTAAGCCGAATCTCAGTCGCATTTTGGATCCTCAGGGCAATCTTGTTTGTGTGATTTCGCCCTTTGGGAAAGTCTTTCGTGCGAACTTCTCGGAGTCATTTGGAGTTTCTCGTTGTCTTTTGGCTGGACCTTCCTCCTCTGATCTTTGGAAGTGGCCTAGGAGATTGTTGACGGAAGTTATAGCATGTTTTACCTTATCAAAATACCATCAACAGGCCTCAGTTTCAAGGAAGAATAGCATATCATGAGCATATTTATCCCTAATAAGTTCCACTTGTACTCTCAGCTTGTGAACTTGTAGGAGATGGCAAAATGAACAAAATGAGGCCAGGTGGGCCCACCAAGGGGGTCGGGCGACCCCACCCTTGGGCCACCTCGGTCATGGTGACATGGCATGATCCAAGAGAAGCATGTTCAAGTCAATATCAACCATTGGATCAAACATGTGCTTTTGCTCAATGGTGCAAGATGAGAAGCACATGGATCCATGGGTCCACATCGAAAACCAAATGCAACCAACTTCACAAGACTTGCTCCATGACATGTGGGGTCACCAAGGGAGAGAAGAAGGTGGGCCAGCCCTGTCATAGGGGGGTCGGCCGACCCGCCCTTGGTGGGACCCAATAGCACTATTCATCAGGGTGACATCAGCACCTTCTAGAAGATGTACCGTGGGCCCACATGTCAGAGACAGGGGTCGGCCGACCCCATGGTGAACCTCATCCAAGTCGGTGGCAAAGTGCATGTTTGACACGTGAAGAACATCCAAGCCATTCATCAAGGTCGGTTGCTATGATGGTGGATCCAAGGGTGAAGAGAGGATGAGCACACGGATCGCTGATGTGGCGCCGGAGTAGCCCCTACTCCACCTCCACTATAAATAGAGGCCTTCACCCTCTCACACAAACACATCCCATCTCACACATCTCCACTTTCTAGTGAGATCAAGCAAGAGTAGTAGTAGTTAGTCTAGAGTGGGAGTTAGAGTCGAGTCGGGCGAAGCTCGGGTCTCCGGAGTCGTCTTCTGGGAGTCTGGTATAGCCCTTGTATCTTTCTTCTTTTGTAAGACTTTATTTATTTAATATATTATTCTTTCTTTACTTTACTTTACATTTACTTAAGTATTTACTTTTCAAGTATTTATTTAAGTATTTACTTAGTGCAAGTCTATATTTATATAGTCTTGTTGTGTGCTTATCTTAGTTCTATAGTTGTCATAGTTAGATTGATTTCCTTTAAATAGCTTCTTGTGTGTGCGTCATCGTCCTATCTTAGGATAGGGGCTTTAGCTATTTTGATCGATAGCTAAAGGTGTAGATAAGTGTGAGCGTGGTGCTCATACTTCATCTTATCTTTGACTACCGCTGGCTTGCATGGACAGTAGGGGCGCATGGGCAAAAGGTGACAGATTTTGCCTGGCTACCTAGATCCCCTCACGTGAACTCAGGCTAGTTCTTAAAAGGTAAGGCGTCCATAAGCCAAATATCCGCTTGAGTACTGGGTTAGGTGAACAACCTTCTATCGCTTTACTCTCTCGTTTATCCCTCTCACACAAGTAGCAAGGCGTCAATCTAGTTAAGTCATCTATTCAATTAGGATTAGTTCATAGGAGTAAAGGTAGAAACATAGGAGTACTTTATACTCACTCGTTGTCCTCCCACCTAGCTAACTCTACTAAAGTTATCTTTCATATCATATACTCTTTGCTTAACTTATTTATCTTATCTTTCTATCCTCCATTATATCCACTTATACCCCTTTGCTTCTCTAATTGATAATAGATTATAGTAAGACTAAAGGATCTATCTTTCCTCTCTCTACATCTTTCCTAGCTTGCTTTCTTTTGGGATAAAATAAATAATGATACCTTGGAATACTCCCGGGTGAAGTGCTACATCGGTATATTCTGTGCGCTTGCGGAACTATCCAATAGTCAATAGTTTTACCACCAAGACACTTCTAGCGCCGTTGTTGGGGTTAGGCTCCATAGTCTAGTTCTAGTGGTTGCGTTAAGAAGTGTTAACAAGCGTTTCTGGCGCCGTTGTCGGGGATAGATTAAAACTCTATTCTTAGTAGCGACGCTAAGAAATACCAACAGAGACTAGGACATTTGAGCTTTGACTTGCTTGCAAGGCTTAGTTCACTTGGCCTAATCCGAGGATTGCCCAAGTTGTGCATGGAGAAGGATCTTGTTTGCCATTCTTGTAGACATGGGAAGATGGTTGCCGCTCCCCACCATCCAGTGACTCAGGTCATGACCAAGCGCCCGGGAGAGCTTTTGCACATGGACCTTGTTGGTCCGGCTCGGGTGAGCTCGGTTGGGGGGAAGTGGTATGTGCTTGTTGTTGTAGACGACTTTTCGAGATATTCGTGGGTTTTCTTTTTAGCTGAGAAAATTGAGACTTTCTCTTTTGCTCGCAATCTGATTTTGCGTCTTCAGAATGAGTTCCCTATGAACTCAATGCAAGCCATTAGAAGTGATAACGGTTCCGAGTTCAAAAACTCAGATCTTGAGAAGTTTTGTGACTCTTTGGGTTTAGAGCATCAGTTTTCTTCTCCCTACACACCGCCTCAGAATGGTGTTGTAGAAAGGAAGAATCAGACCCATGTAGAGATGACCAGGACGATGCTCGATGAGCATAGGACTCCTAGGCGATATTGGGCCGAGGCTTTCGATGAGCATCCTAGACGAGTTTTCGAGGAGGAAGTTTCTGCACCAGCTAGAAGAGAAGCCATGGCCCAAAAGACCATCTCCGAGTACTCTGTGCCGTCGGCCGACAATGTCGCCACGGGTCCGCAGCTTAACATGGGGGATGCGACTTTCGAGCTCAAGCCAGCTCTCATCAACATGGTGCAAGCCAATCCATTCTATGGGAAGCCGCATGAGGACGCCAACGCCCATCTCCAACACTTCTTGGAGGTATGTGGTACCTTCACTATGAAGAATGTGTCTGCAGACGCCATCCGTCTTCGTCTTTTCCCATTCTCGTTATTGGGAAATGCGAAGCAATGGTTCTACGCCAACAAGAGTGAAGCCAACACTTGGGAGGAGTGCGCCAATGCGTTTCTCAAGAAGTTCTTCCCGATGGGCAAGACCAGCGCCCTTCGTGGAAAGATTTTCAGCTTCCAGCAACAAGCTGATGAGACGATTCCTGAAGCATGGGAACGTCTACAAGAGTACATTCGCGCCTGTCCTCATCATGGGATAGAGGAGTGGCTCATCATCCAAGGTTTCTACCATGGCCTGACCGGTATGGCCCGTAGTCACCTAGATGCAGCCGCTGGAGGGGCATTCTTACAACACAATGTGAGAGATGCCAAGGACCTCATAGAGAAGATGGTTACCAACCAAGGTTGGAATAAGGAACGTCTTCAGCCAAAGAAGAGAGGTGTTCATGCTCTCAATGAGGTGGATATGCTCTACGCGAAGATGGACCTCCTGATGAAGAAAGTAGAAGAAAGTTCCAAGAGGGAACAAGAGGTCGTTCAACCTTATGCAACCGCACGAACCGTCAAAGCCGACCAATGGTGCGAGGTATGCGGAGGCAATGACCATTTGGGAAATAATTGTCCCGAGACGAAGGAGGAAGTGAGCTTCATCAACAACGCCAACAACAACGGGTACCGGCTCCAACAACAACAACAACAACAAGGATGGAATTCACGCCCCTTCTACCAAAATCAAGGTAATGGTTATAACAATAATTTCAATAATTCTTATAATAACCAACCTTCTTTAAGAGATCTTGTCTTAGGCCAATCTAAAATAAATGATAGTATTAATAAAAAGATGATGGCTAATGATAAGATTCTTGAAAATATTAATGAGAAAATGGATAGCTTTAATTCTGCTATGAAAAATCAATTGAGCTTTAATAAAATTCTAGAAACACAATTAGCTCAATTAGCAGCAGCTGTCCCATCCTACGAGCAAGGTAAGATCCCGGGGAAACCCGAAGATCCAATAGAGGGTGTAAAATTGGTTACTACGAGGTACGGTAAGCATCCGCTCCGGTCAAACTGGGGTCATCTACTTGATCCACCCTTCATCACAAAGAAGGAAGATCTAGGCCTGCCGACCATCACCTGCCAGATTGGACCACAAGTCTTCCACGATGCCTTCTGCGACCTTGGGTCGAGTGTCTGAAGGACTGAGAATGCTACCAGAAAGCGACCAGAGGGGGGGGTGAATGGGAGCTTCAAAATTCCTTTCGGAAACTTGTTGCCACTGTCCCGTAAATCAACCCCAAAGGCAAACCCTAGAGCTTGCTAGCGTCCACGACCCTAGATGTAGGGTGGATGCTTCTAAGAAGCACAGCGGGACACTAGACAACTCTAGGAACTCAACGCAAAAGATGGAAATCGAATCCGACCAAGAACGAGCCAACCGCGAACGAAAACGCGCTGAGACAGCTACGTCCGGACTCACTGGTGTGTCCGGTCAATAGGCACCGGACGCGTCCGGTCGAGAGAAAACCAAATTCGGACCTCTCTGAGTTGGACCGGACTCACAGAGAGGAGCGTTCGGTCACAACCTGCTAGCGTCCGGTCAGGCACAGACAAAGCAGTGAATAGTGATGTCGTTGCATCCGGTCAAGCAAAGACTCGTGCGTCCGGTCAGTCTGTGTCCAGCGTCCGGTCAAAAACAGAGAAAGACTCGCGTGACGTTCAACGACCGGACTCTCTACCCTAGCGTCCGGTCTGCATGACGCAAGCGTCCGGTCACACCGACTGTTTACTGTACGTTCACCGATTTGTCTCGATCTCACCCAAAACAAATCCTCTAGGGATCAAACTTGGTGAGAGGAGTCACAAGGAGGATAGTGAGCTATCTCTAAGAGATCATGGCTCAAACCTATCTCCAAATTGATGAATCGAAGAATTTTGGGGGAAGGGAGAAAAACTTGACCCGAAATGAAAATCGACCGATCTCCTAGAACGTGAGGTTAGAGATTAATTCCTTCGGTGGAAAGAAGTGCCTCACGATCTAGAACAACTTGGTTCAAACGGATTTGCAAAAGATGAACCGAGCAAAGAGATCGAGCGATGGGAAAAACGTGGAGAAAAAGGATTCCGCGAAGAACACAAACAAAACGCGAATCACAACCACGAATCTGCAACCGTAGCGCAAACACACGCTACAACAGTGAGGATACGGCCTCACTTCCTCAAAATCTCAAGTACACAGAGGTATGGTTCTCTGCGGATCTCAGCTAGCTAAAGCAGGGGATGGGAGAGCAGGAAACCCTAGAAAGCAAGAGCAAATGACTGAGATAGGAAGGGAGGAGGGTGTCTCCCTCTACTTATCCTAATTTCTATTCCTACTCTACCCCTCTCTAATTACAGAGCGAACCAGCTAAACCCTAGGGTTATTCTGGACCAACTCGGTGGTAGGTGTATCCGACGGCCACGCCCGCACAAGTCGTAGCGTTGCCTCGACGCAACCTCCCGATTGCCGCCACGTGCCGTCCTCGCTCTGCACCCCCGGTTTTATGGCCTAAACCGGGAAACCTGCCTTTTCCAGCAACCCCCGGTTTTGAGGCCCAAACCGGGAAACCAGCCCACCAGCCTGAGTTTTGAGGCCCAAACTCAGCAAACCCGCAGCACCCAGGTTTTGAGGCCCAAACCTGGAAACCGTCCTCAGCCCGAGTTTTGAGGCCAAACTCGGAAACCCTCAGCCCGAGTTTTGAGGCCAAACTCGGCAAACCATCCACACCCAGGTTTTGAGGCCCAAACCTGGAAACCATCCACCCGATGGTTTTTCCCTAGCTCTACCACCAAACCGATGTCGAAGAGGGGATGCACCTCCCGTGCACCCCATCCACCGACATGTGTCCCCAAGTCCACGACTCAGGCAACACATGACCGCACTTCTTCACTTGTCGTCGTCACAGGCTGCCAGCCACCACAGCTGATCCTCGGGCCCTCTGGTCCGTCAATCCAAGCCTCACGTCCGCCCTTCACCGGTCCGGTACATCGGCATGGCACGTCCGCCGCACGGCACGCCCATCCTTCACCACTTCCAGTCCATCGGCACGGCACGTCTCTACTTGACCATCACCTCGCCTTTGATCACTGTATCCGTGCTCGACACCTGCACAACACAAGCCAAAGAACATGCGCATCATCCCAGTTGACAATCACTCATCACTCAGAGACCCGACATACACCCATGTATCTGCAATCTCCCCCTTGATGAGTGCATTGTCAACTACCACACAAATAATAATAGTAACAGAAAGAGGAAGGAAGAAGGAGAAGAGAGAACTCAACCAAATGACCCAAAAGCATAGCAAAGCCGAAGAAGGTCAAGTGGAAAGAGCAAGAAAACTTGGTCCCCAAAGACATGGGCAACGGCTCAACGCAACCAAGCAAAGCAAAGCTAGCCCTCAAAAAGAGGTAGAACAGGCTCAACATCGCTAGCGAACACCAATTGGAAAATCGAAGCAGAATGCTAGTCCCTCAAGAAAGAGGCACAGAGGCTCAACACAACTAGCACGAAAGCTCGACACCAATGCCTTACGGCCGACAGGAAGCAGCACAAAAACTCCCCCTCGAATAGTGCAAACAACCAGAAAGGAACGAGAAAGGGATATGATTGGCAATTTCTCCCAAAATTCTCCCCCTTAGTTGAAAATGCACTAATCAAGACCAATGCTCCCCCTCAGCAAATGCACCATCGAAAGTGCAAAACAGCAAGTTTCTTCCCCTTTCAAATGCATATGAGTCAAAAATGCAAGTTAGGAGCTTCAGGAGTATAGTCAAAAGAGTGCAAAGATGCTCTATGGAGTTTGGATCCGATGACACACAAAATGCACAGAATGCTAGCAAAGGCTCAAACTGATCACTAAGAGTGAAATATGAACATGTGAGCAGTTTTTAGCCGAAAAAGGTAGTCACCATCAAAATAGCACAGACATGCATAGACAGGAAGCCAAAAATGCTAAGCATGTATACCAGGGGAACTACCCCTAGCACAGTTCAATCATCATGCTGATACCAAAGTACTTGTGATTTCATATTTTAATCGGAGTTTGCAGCGGTGAAATTATACAAGTTTAGAAAACAGCATGTGACTGCGAGAGGTTGGATGCTTGTTATTGCCTAACTTTCCAACTGTGCGAAGCCTATGCAGAAGCAATCAGAAGCTTAAAGCAGCAGTTTCGGTCATACACTACACAGCTCAAGTTTGACCCAAAAGTGCAATGGGAAACAGTCTCGAAACTGTGAGGTGCTAACAAGCAAACCCATCTCGATCTTTCCATTTCACTTAACTTGGTTCAGATTTTAGACAGAACAGAAACAGACCAAGCAAGTGAATGACTCAACACTAGAGATATAGCAACCTAGCATATATGAAAAGCAGGAATGACCTCAACATATCCTACACATGCTGGATGCATATCTCAATGGTGAACATTTTCAAATTTTAAGTTCATTATCAAATTCACCATTCAAAAATAGCTCAGCTCAACAACATGTATTAGTGATCAGAAAGAGCATAAGCTACAGCATCTACATAAAGCATCGGAGCAAAAACTACACAGAGAATAGTTACATTCTTCATATTATACACATGAAGCTCAGAATGTAAAAGCGTATGCTAAAATGCAAAGATGCATGAATAAATCAAAAAGAAGCAGAAACAACTGAAAACACAAAGTCAGTGTATCATACAAGAGGCAAAATATTTCCCCCATCTAAAAGGGGAAACACACACCAAGCTCACCTCTCAACCGATTAAAGGTTGATTGGTCCAAAGGCTTGGTAAAAATATCAGCAAGCTGATGATGAGTATCAACATGGCGAAGGTCGATATCACCCTTCTCATAGTGATCTCACAGAAAATGAAAGCGCACATCAATGTGTTTGGTCTTCGAGTGAAGCACGGGGTTCTTAGCAACGCTAATCGCACTCGTGCTGTCACAAAGCAATGGAACACGAGAAAAGCTTAGACCGAAATCACGCAAAGTGGCCATCATCCAGAGTAACTAGGAACAGCAGCTAGCCGCAGCAACATACTCAGCCTCCGTGGTAGACTGGGCGACGCTAGACTGCTTGCGAGAAGACCACGATACAAGCGAAGATCCAATAAACTGACAAGTCCCAGAAGTGGACTTGCGATCAATACGACAAGCAACAAAGTCGGCATCAGAATAACCGCAAAGGGAAAGGTTGGAGGAAGCAGAATACCAAATCCTGAACTCTAGAGAGAAGGATAAGTACCTCATAATGCGCTTGACCGCCTGACGGTGCGAAGTGCGCGGCGACGACTGAAAGCGCGCGCATAGACACACCGCGAACTGGATTTCCGGGCGTGTCGCCGTCAGGTACAACAGTGATCCGATCATACTCCGGTACTCCTTCTGGTCCACTGCTTCTCCTTCCTTGTCCACATCCAGGGTCATCGTAGTTGCCATGGGTGTTGGAAGAGGCTTGGCCTCACCCATGTCGAACTTCTTCAGGACATCTCTGGTGTACTTGCCCTGGTGCACGAACGTTCCCTCCCGAGACTGCTTGATTTGCAGTCCGAGGAAAAACGTCAACTCGCCCATCATGCTCATCTCGAACTCCCTGCTCATAGTATGTGCGAACTTGGCAACCAAAGCGTGAGAAGAACCACCGAAAATGATATCATCCACGTAAATTTGGACCAAGAGAGTATCAGTGCCTTGCTTGAAGAGAAAGAGCGTTTTATCTACACATCCCATTTTGAAACCCTTAGCAAGCAAAAAGGTTTTCAACCTATCATACCAGGCTCTAGGGGCTTGTTTCAAACCATACAAAGCTTTGTGAAGTTTAAAGACATGGTTTGGAAACTTGGGATTTTCGAAACCGGGGGTTGTCTAACATACACCTCCTCTTCTATGTAACCGTTTAGGAAGGCGCTCTTGACATCCATTTGAAATAGTTTAAAACCTTTGGATGCAGCAAAAGCCAAGAGAATCCTAATCGCCTCCAAACGAGCTATAGGAGCAAATGTCTCCTCATAGTCTATCCCCTCCTTCTGACTATATCCCTGGGCTACGAGTCTAGCCTTGTTTCTCACAACATGGCCATCTTCTCCCTGTTTGTTTTTGAAAACCCATTTTGTCCCAATTGGATGACACTCAGAAGGTGGAGACACTAGAACCCAAACCCGATTTCTCTCAAAGTTTTCTAACTCCTCATGCATGGCATTGACCCAATCCGGATCCGTCAAAGCGTGTCCAACATCCCGGGGTTCAAAATCAGCAACAAAAGCAGAATGTGCAAAGTGAGAGATTTGCCTTGACCGGGTGATGCGTTCGTCGATGCTGCCGATCATCTGCTGAGGCGGGTGCTGGCGCTAAATGTGTCGTGGCGCCTCCCTAGCCGAAGTGGCCTCCCCCTCAACACAGCTGGTGCCTCGTCGGGTACAAAGGGTACTGCTCGAGGTGGCACGTCCCACGGCCCCCAGGAAGATGACGTCTCGGGGCCGTGAGTCGTCGTAGAAGCCGCTCTTGGCGGCTCAGCAGGTGGAGGAGGTGCTAGGTCATCTATCCCTTCAGCACCTTCTTCATCATCATCAAAAAGAGGTTCGCCAACCTCATGATCACCTGCACGCTCAAAACGAGAAGAAGGACAAACCATGGTCTCGTCGAAGGTGACATCGGATGTCTCCATGACTCGGTTAGTGTCAAGGTTAAGTACACGATAAGCTCGAGTGTGAGTGCCATAACCCAAAAACACACTGTCGGTGTTTGTTAACCGGCAACTAGTCTTGAGTAATCTCAGGACTATTTGTTCGATGGGGATCGGTGTTCGTAGGACCCGGCGATTACACAGAGACAGTGATTTATACTAGTTCAGGCCGCTGAATAGCGTAATACTGAAGGACCGAGAAGCTAACCGAAAGCGACCAGAGGGGGGGTGAATGGGAGCTTCAAAATTTCCTTACGGAAACTAGATGCCACTGTCCCAAAATCGACCCCAAGAGCGAACCCTAGAGCTTGCTAATGTCCACGACCCTATATGTAGGGTGGATGCTTCCTAGAAGCACAGCGAGACACTTAGACAACCCTAGAAAGCCAACGCAAAAAACGGAAATCAATTCCGACAACGAACGAGGGAACCGCGGACGAAACCGTGCGAAACCAGTCGCATCGGACGCTGGCCTGCGTCCGATGCCAGACCACCGGAAGCGTCCGATGCAGACTGGACGGTTCTGGAACCTTACTGTTCCACCATCGGACGCTGTGAACAGTAATCACCCAGCGTCCGATGCAAAGGCTCCGACGCGTCCGATGGACAACGGACGCGTCCGATGCCTAGCGTCCGATGCAAACTAAAACGCCGAAAACGTGACACGCGTCACCGGAGCGTCCGATGCTAGGGACCCTAGCGTCCGATGCTCCCGTGAAAGCGTCCGATGCTCCCGAAAACAGCGCAGTTCTTTGATGATTCAACCCGATCTCCTCTAAATCAAAAGCTCTAGGCCTAGGATTCGATCTGAGGGGTCACAAGGATGTTAGTGAGCTATCTCTAAGAGATCATGGCTCGAACCTAACTCCAAATCGGTGAATCAAGAAATTTCGGGGCATGGAGGCAAGAACGCAATCCAAAACGAAAATCGATTGATCTCCTAGACCGTGAGGTTAGAGTTTAATTCCTTCGGTGGAAAGGAGAGCCTCACGATCTAGAACAACTTGGTTCAAACGGTTTTGCAAAAGATGAACCGAGCAAAGAGATCAAGCGACGGGAAAATCGTGGAGAAAAAGGATTCCGCGAAGAACACAAAGAAAACGCGAATCACAGCCACGAACTCGAATTAAGGACGCAAATCAAGCCATCGATCTGTGCTCCAAGGTGAGGATACGACCTCACTTCCTCGAATCAACAGTACACAGAGTGGAGTCTCTCTGTGGATCTCAACTAGCTAGAGCAGGGGATGGGAGAGTGGAAACCCTAGGAAATGAAAGCTCTAACTGCGATTAAGATGGGGAGGAGGGTGTCTCCCCTAGACTACTTATACTAACCTAGCCTAAGTCTATTTCCTACTCTACCCCTCTCTACTCTAATTACAGAGCGGACCAGCCTAACCCTAAGGCTATTCTAGTCCACCCGCTGGTGGTAGGTAGATCCGACGGCCACGCCCGCACGGTCTTCCGCGTCGCCTCCACGCAACCTTCAGATCGCCGCCACGTGCCGCCACCACTCTGCACCCCCGGTTTTGCGGCCCAAACCGGGAAACCAGCCTTTTCCATCAGCCCCCGGTTTTGAGGCCCAAACCGGGAAACCAGCCTCCAGCCCGAGTTTTGTGGCCCAAACTCGGAAACCGTCCGCGCCCGAGTTTTGAGGCCCAAACTCGGAAACCGGCCCACGCCCAGGTTTTGAGGCTCAACCTGGAAACCGTCGCGCCCAGGTTTTGTGGCTCAACCTGGAAACCCAGCACCCAGGTTTTGAGGCCCAAACCTGGAAACCGTCCACCGTTGGTTTTTCCCGGGCTCTACCAACAAACCGGCGTCGTAGAGGGGATGCACCGCCTGTGGACCCCTTCCACCGACATGATCGCACTTCTCCGCTTGTCGCTGTCGCAGGCTGCCAGCCACCACAGCTGATCCTCCGGCCTCCAGTCCATCAGTCCAAGTCCACGTCCGCCCTTCACCGTCCGATACATCGGCATGGCACGTCCGCCGCACGGCACGCCCATCCTTCATCGCGCCCAGTCCGTCGGCACGGCACGTCGCAACTTGACCTTCACCCGCCATCGATCACTGTCTCCGTGCTCGACACCTGCACAACACAAGCCAAAGAACATGCGCATCATCTCCGTTGACAATCACTCATCACACAGAGACTCGGCATACACCCATGTATCCGCAATCTCCCCCTTGATGAGTGCATTGTCAACTCCACAACAAATCATGAATAAGAAGAAGGAGGTAGGAAGGAGTGGGAAGAGAAAACCCAACCAAATGACCCAAAAGCCTAACAAAAGCCAAAGAAGGTCAAGTGGATGAAGCGAAAACTTGGTCCCCAAGGACATGGGCAACGGCTCGACGCAACCAAGCAAAGCAAAGCTAGCCCTCAAGAAGAGGTAGAACAGGCTCAACACCGCTAGCAGATACCAATTGAAGATCGGAGGACAACAGAAGCAAAATGCTAGTCCCTCAAGATAGAGGCACAGAGGCTCAACACAACTAGCAAGAAAATCACTCCGAACCAATTGGAATTCAACCCAAACCAAATGGGAATGCACACCAGACGATACCAATTGAACGCCAAATGAAAAAGCTTATGAAAGCTCATGAAAAGCTAGGAACGTTTGCTAGTCCCTCAAGACAGAGGCAACGGCTCAACACAACTAGCAAACTCCCCCTCGACAAATGCAAGCAACTAGGACAAAAGATTTTCAGGGCATATGATTTGCGTAAATTTCTCCCCCTAGTTGAAAATGCACTTATCAAGGCCAAAAGGTATCGGAGAAGCAACTCTCTTCACATAAACTCCCCCTGAACACAAGATCTCCGTCCACAATGCATATGGAGTCAAAATGCAAGTTAGGAGCTTCAAGTATATAGTCAAAAGAGTGCAAAGATGCTCTAATCAGTATAGCTCCAACATCTCAATTAAGCACTCAAATAGCAAAGGCTCAAACTGATCACTTGTACGAAATATGAAGCATATGAGCATGTGAGCAGTTTTAAGCCAAAAAGATAGTCACCATCAAAATAGCACTAGACATGTATAGAAGGAATCCAAACAAGTGCTAAGCATATATACACGGTGAACTACCCCTAGCAAAGTTCAATCATCATGCATAGGAATGAAGCATATACTTGTGATTTCAAATTCATATCGGAGTTGCAGCGGTAAAAGAATTCACAAGTTCATTTTTAGCATGTGATTGCGAGAGGTTGAAAGCTTGTCATCGCCTAACTTTTCAACCGTGCGAAGCCTATGCCGAAGCAATCAGAAGCTTAAAGCAACGGTTTCGGTCATACACTACATGGCTCAAGTTTAACTCAAAGTGCAATGAGAAACAGTCTCAATACCATGAGGTGTTGACAAGCAATCCCATCTCGATCTTTTCAATTCAACAATACTTGGTTCAGATTTTAAGCAAGTTATGAACAACCAAGCAAGTGAATGACTCGGAACTAGAGACATAGCAACCTAGCATATATGAAAAGCAGGAATGGACTCAACACAACCTACACATGCTAGTTGCATATCTCAATGGTGAACATTTTCAGATTTATATACATTAAGCATAAATCACCATTCCAAAAATAGCTCGCTCATAATATGTAACAGTGATCAGATAGAGCATAAGCTACAAGCATCATCATAAGTATCGGAGCAATACTAGCAAGAGCATAATTACATTCTAGTGAATATAGACATGAAGCTCAGAATGTAAATGCGTATGCCCGACACAAAACTGAAAGAAAGAAGATACCAAATGGAGAGACTCAAGAAACTCAAAAGAAAAGAGCCTCAAAATAAAAGAGTCAGTCTGTACGTCTCAAAATGCTTCCCCCATCTAAAAGGGGAAACACACACCAAGCTCACCCCTCAACCTATTAAAGGTTGATTCGTCTAAAGGCTTGGTGAAAATATCAGCCAATTGGTGATGAGTATCGATATGGCGAAGGTCGATATCACCCTTCTCCTGGTGGTCTCGCAAGAAATGAAAGCGCACATCAATGTGTTTGGTTTTCGAGTGAAGCACGGGGTTCTTAGCAACGCTAATAGCACTCGTGCTGTCACAAAGCAAAGGAACTCGAGTAAAGCTCAAACCAAAATCACGCAAAGTGGCCATCATCCAGAGTAACTGGGAACAGCAGCTAGCCGCAGCAACATATTCAGCCTCCGTGGTAGACTGAGCGACACTAGACTGCTTGCGAGAAGACCACGACACCAGAGAAGACCCAATAAACTGGCAAGTCCCAGAAGTGGACTTGCGCTCAATGCGACAACCAGCAAAATCAGCATCAGAAAAACCACAAAGCGAGAGGGTGGAAGAAGCAGAATACCAAATCCCGAGCTCAGGCGTGAAACAAAGGTACCTGAAGATGCGCTTCACCGCCTGACGGTGAGAAGTGCGTGGCGAAGCCTGAAAGCGCGCGCACAAGCACACGGCGAACTGAATGTCCGGCCGTGTCGCCGTCAGGTAGAGCAGCGATCCAATCATGCTGCGGTACTCCTTCTGGTCCACTGCTTCTCCATCCGTGTCAGCATCCAGGGCAGTCATCGTCGACATGGGCGTCGGAAGAGGCTTGGCCTCACCCATGTCGAACCGCTTCAGCAAGTCCCTCGTGTACTTGCCCTGGTGCACAAACGACCCCTCTCGGGATTGCTTAATTTGCAACCCGAGAAAGAAAGTCAGCTCGCCCATCATGCTCATCTCGAACTCCCTGCTCATAGTATCTGCAAACTTGGCAACCAAAGCGTGAGAAGAACCACCGAAAATGATATCATCCACGTAAATTTGGACCAAGAGAGTATCTTTGCCTTGCCGGAGGAGAAAGAGCGTCTTATCTACACATCCCATTTTAAAACCCTTAGCTAGCAAAAAGGTTTTCAATCTCTCATACCAGGCTCTAGGGGCTTGTTTCAAACCATACAAAGCTTTGTGGAGTTTAAAAACATGGTTTGGAAACTTGGGATTTTCAAAACCGGGGGGTTGCTGGACATAGACCTCCTCCTCAATGTAGCCGTTTAAGAAGGCACTCTTGACATCCATTTGAAAAAGTTTGAAACCCATGGATGCAGCATAAGCCAAGAGTATCCTAATAGCCTCCAAACGAGCTACAGGAGCAAAGGTCTCCACATAATCTATCCCCTCCTTCTGACTATAACCCTTCGCTACAAGCCGGGCCTTGTTTCTCACAATGTGGCCCTCCTCTCCTTGCTTGTTTTTAAATACCCATTTTGTCCCAATAGGTTTACAGTCAGGAGGTGGTGGCACTAGAACCCAAACCCGATTTCGCTCAAAGTTCTCTAGCTCCTCATGCATGGCATTGACCCAATCCGGATCCGTCAATGCGTGTCCAACATCTCGGGGTTCAAAAGACGCAACAAAAGCAGAATGAGCAAAGTGCGAGATGTGCTGTGACCTGGAGCGAGTAACCCGCTCGTCGATGTCGCCGATCATCTGTTCAGGGGGGTGCTGGCGCTGGATATGTCGTGGCGCCTCCCGGGAAGAAGTGACCTCCCCCTCAACAGTAGCTGGTTCCACCCCGGGTACAAAAGGTACCGCGCGAGGTGGAGGATCCCACGGCCCCCAGGAAGAAGAAGTGTCGGGGCCGTGAGTCGTCGTCGAGGCCGCTCTTTGCGGCACGGCAGGTGGAGGGGGTGCTGGATCATCTATACCTTCAGCACCCTCGTCCTCGTCATCAAAAAGAGGCTCTCCAACCTCATGATCACCTGCACGCTCAAAACGAGAAGAGGGACAAACAAGAGTCTCGTCGAAGGTGACATCTGATGTCTCCATGACTCGGTTAGTGTCAAGGTTAAGTACACGATAAGCTCGAGTGTGAGTGCCATAACCCAAAAACACACCGTCAGAAGAACGAGACTCAAACTTGTCCAGGTTGCCTTTTTTCAATATAAAACAGTGGCAACCAAAGACTCTAAAATAACTCACCTTGGGCTGGCGACCAAAACGCAACTCATAAGAGGTCTTCTTCAAAAACGCTCTCAGAAAAATGCGATTCGAAATGTAGCATGCAGTGTTCATAGCTTCGGCCCAAAAGCGCCTAGGAGTCCTATGCTCATCAAGCATCGTCCTGGCCATCTCAACAAGGGTCCGATTCTTCCTCTCTACAACACCATTTTGGGGCGGTGTGTAGGGGGAAGAAAACTGATGCTCCAAACCAAGGCGGTTACAAAACACCTCAAAATCCGAATTCTTAAACTCGGAACCATTATCACTTCTAATCGCTCGCATCGAGTTCAAAGGGAACTCGTTCTGAAGACGCAAAATCAGATTGCGAGCGAAGGAGTATGTCTCGGACTTCTCAACTAAAAAGAAGACCCACGAATACCTCGAAAAGTCGTCAACAATAACAAGCACATACCACTTCCCACCAATCGAGCTCACCCGAGCCGGACCAACAAGGTCCATATGCAAAAGCTCTCCGGGGTGCGAGGTCATAACCTTGGTCAAAGGATGGTGGGGAGCAGCAACCATCTTTCCATGCCGGCAAGCATGGCAAACTAGATCCTTCTCCAACGAAAGCTTGGGCAATCCTCGGATTAAGCCAAGTGAGCTAAGTCTTGCAAGCAAGTCAAAACTCAAGTGACCGAGCCTCCTATGCCACTTCCAAAGATCAGAAGAAGAAGGACTAGCCAAAAGACAGCGAGAAGATCCAAACGACTTTGAGAAATTCGCGCGAAAGACATTCCCAAAGGGTGAAATCAGACATACAAGATCACCCTTAGGATCTAAGATCCGGCTAAGGTTCGGTTTGAAACGAATCTCATAGCCTTCACGAAAAAGTTGCGAAACAGAAAGCAAGTTAAAATGCAGGTTAGAAACAAGAGCAACCTCGCGCAACACAAAGTGCTCATTAACCCGCACTGCACCAACGGACAATACCTTGCCCTTACCTTTGTCGCCGAAGGTTATGTACTCCTTTCCGGCGACCGGACTATGGCTGGAGAACCATTTGGCATTTCCGGTCATGTGCCTCGAGCAACCGGAATCCACAAGCCAAATGTCCTCCAACCGCTCCTCCTACATCAATAAAAAGACATAGGGTGAACATACGGTCCAACACTGGGGTTAGTAAGATAAGAAGGAAACCAGTGTTGGGCCGGCTGCTCAAAAGAACGGTCAGTGTAAAAACCATCCTGTCTAGGGGGATAGCGATCACCACGCACAGGAAAACGTGGTCCGCTGGGGAAGAAGCGCTCACCGCGAAACTCTACCTGCGGTGGGACAAAGCGCTCAACAAAGCCTCCGCCACGGGGTCCGTTACCTGCAAAAGCAGGACCCCGTCGGGCACGCTCTCTACGAGGTCTACGCCTAGGAGCATGCTGCTCAACTCTAGCGTCCCTCCTCGGAGCTCTCTGCTGCCTAGGCCTAACAAACTGAGGTGCTCCACCTCTAGGCCTAGTCTCCCTCCTAGGGGCTCTCTCCTGCTGCCTAGGCTGGGTATGCTTCCCTCCAGACCTAGCAGCTCTCCCCTGAGGCTTCGGAGCATGTCCACCACGAGCTGGGTGAAACATGTCCGGGTTCTGCATCTCCCTAGCACGGCGCGCCTCTCTCCTGCGCCTAAAGCAGAACTCACTCAGGTGACCATCCCGCCCACAAAAGTCACACTGAAACCTCACCGCGCGCAAAGGGGGTTGTTGGTTTGCAGGGATGTGGGTATGGTTCACCTTGCCCTTGCCCTTCTGTGGCAACTCCTCTCGGATGGGTGGCATTGTGTCAAGCTTGTTCTTTAGGTGATTGGGCTTGGGTTGCCATTGTGGATTCTTGGGTGGAGCCTTGGGGGGTTCAACTACAACTCCATCCTTGGTGACAGGCTTGGCAGGCTCTTTGGGTGGAAGCTTGGTTAGTTTGGGAGTAGTGGTGGAGTTGGGCTTCTCACAGGGGTTCAGACCACTAGACTCTCCAATCTTACCAAAAACTGAAAGATCAACACTCTGGCCAAGACCTACACCAGGAGCCCCAGCAGCTCGCTTGAATTGGGAGATCATCATCCCGAGCTGAGGCTCACCACAAGACACCCATGACAAGACGGTCCGAAGGTATGTGTTTTCCTCCTCGGTACGCATCTTGTCATGCCTCACATTGGCCATCTCCTGCTCCAGGCCCTCACACAAAGCACACCTCTTGACACAAGTGCTATCCGAGCCGGCCTTCTCAAAAGACTCAAGCTTGGCATTCTTCTCTGCCAACTCGGATTGCAAGACAGGACAAGTCTTGCACGCACCCAACAGCTGCGGTCTAGCTCGGAGCTCATCCACCTCATCTACCAGCGCAGCATGCTTACTCCTCAGAGTGAGAAGATCCGTCATGTGCGCGGTGCAACTCTCGCACTCCAACTCCTCCGACACAACCACGGTGGACCGAGCGAACTCAAGCTCCTTCACCGTGTCCTCCCACTTCTGCCTAAACTCCTTGCGCTCTCTAGCGGCACGCCTAAGCAACTTATCTTGGCTAAGGAGGGCAGCAGTCAACTTCTCAACCTCGGAGGAAAGCTCGTCGTAGGTGAGAGATACCTGGGAGGTGTCGTCGTCGTCGTCGTTCCGAGGTGTGTGCTCCAGCTCGCCACGGACCTCATCTCCGAGCGCCATGGTACACAGGCCTTCGTCGCCGGCGAAGAAGCACAAGCCGTTGAACGTGTCCTCCAGCTTCTTCTTCTCGGACTCGTCATCACTCGATCGAGCGGAGTCGTCATCCGAACCGTCGACGTCGCTGAGCGTGGCGAAGAACGCACGCTGCTCAGCCTGCTGCTTCTCCAAGTACTTCTTCTTGATGTACTCCTTGTCGAAGCCGCCCCGCTTCTTGTGCCTTGGGGGAACGTGCTTCTCCTTGTACTTGAAGTCGCGCCTGTGGCCGTGATCGCCCTTCCCAAGATGCTTGTTCTTCTTCTTGGGGCAGTCGGCGATGAAGTGGTCGGGGTCGCCGCACTCGTAGCATCCGGCGCGTCCTCCTCCACGACGGCGGTTCATGCGGTTGTTGTGGAACCGCGAGAACCGGTTGGCAAGCAAAGCCAACTCGTCGTCTCCCAAAGACTCCAGCTGGTCCTCTGTCACATAAAAAAGAGAAGAAAGTGCAAAACCAGCTGAGGGGTTAGAGGAAGAGCCGGAAACCAAAGCCATGGACGGGCGAGAAGGATTTTCAAAGGAGGCCCTCGCCATAGCATCAATCTCACTGGACTTGAGCTTACTGAAGAGCTCGTCGCAGGTGAGAGTCTCATAGTTCGGGGATTCGATGATCGCCTGAACTTTGGAGTCCCACACGGAACGGTCAAGAGTGTGCAAAAGCTTCAAAGCACGCTCATGATCGTCAAATGGCAACTGCTCTCTGTTAGCCCTCATCCTGTTGACAATCACCTGAAAGCGAGCGAATAAACTTTCTATGCTCTCGCCAGGTTGATGTCTAAAGTTCTCATACTCTCGCTTGAACGACTCGTAGAGTCGGGTTTTGACTTGAGAGGTGCCCTCATGAAAACGCATGAGAGTGTCCCAGATCTCCCGAGCCGTAGCGAGGTGAGAAACGCGATCAAACTCACCCATGCTCAAACAAGAGAAAAGAGCATTACGGGCTCGGCTATTGGCATCGTGCTCATCGACCTGCTGTTGAGTCACACGAGCAGCCAAGACCACGTAATCAGGGGAGTTGCAAATATCCCAGATCGAAGCGCCCAAGCTCTGCAAATAGGCCGACATACGTATCTTCCAATACGCATAGTTCGTCCCATCGAAAAACGGCGGTTTGCCCACGCCGCGATCCATGTCGCCTTCGGTGGATCTGGAACCGGCTAAGGTGGAAGATCCTTAACCTGCTCCGATACCAATTGAAGGACCGAGAAGCTAACCGAAAGCGACCAGAGGGGGGGTGAATGGGAGCTTCAAAATTTCCTTACGGAAACTAGATGCCACTGTCCCAAAATCGACCCCAAGAGCGAACCCTAGAGCTTGCTAATGTCCACGACCCTATATGTAGGGTGGATGCTTCCTAGAAGCACAGCGAGACACTTAGACAACCCTAGAAAGCCAACGCAAAAAACGGAAATCAATTCCGACAACGAACGAGGGAACCGCGGACGAAACCGTGCGAAACCAGTCGCATCGGACGCTGGCCTGCGTCCGATGCCAGACCACCGGAAGCGTCCGATGCAGACTGGACGGTTCTGGAACCTTACTGTTCCACCATCGGACGCTGTGAACAGTAATCACCCAGCGTCCGATGCAAAGGCTCCGGCGCGTCCGATGGACAACGGACGCGTCCGATGCCTAGCGTCCGATGCAAACTAAAACGCCGAAAACGTGACACGCGTCACCGGAGCGTCCGATGCTAGGGACCCTAGCGTCCGATGCTCCCGTGAAAGCGTCCGATGCTCCCGAAAACAGCGCAGTTCTTTGATGATTCAACCCGATCTCCTCTAAATCAAAAGCTCTAGGCCTAGGATTCGATCTGAGGGGTCACAAGGATGTTAGTGAGCTATCTCTAAGAGATCATGGCTCGAACCTAACTCCAAATCGGTGAATCAAGAAATTTCGGGGCATGGAGGCAAGAACGCAATCCAAAACGAAAATCGATTGATCTCCTAGACCGTGAGGTTAGAGTTTAATTCCTTCGGTGGAAAGGAGAGCCTCACGATCTAGAACAACTTGGTTCAAACGGTTTTGCAAAAGATGAACCGAGCAAAGAGATCAAGCGACGGGAAAATCGTGGAGAAAAAGGATTCCGCGAAGAACACAAAGAAAACGCGAATCACAGCCACGAACTCGAATTAAGGACGCAAATCAAGCCATCGATCTGTGCTCCAAGGTGAGGATACGACCTCACTTCCTCGAATCAACAGTACACAGAGTGGAGTCTCTCTGTGGATCTCAACTAGCTAGAGCAGGGGATGGGAGAGTGGAAACCCTAGGAAATGAAAGCTCTAACTGCGATTAAGATGGGGAGGAGGGTGTCTCCCCTAGACTACTTATACTAACCTAGCCTAAGTCTATTTCCTACTCTACCCCTCTCTACTCTAATTACAGAGCGGACCAGCCTAACCCTAAGGCTATTCTAGTCCACCCGCTGGTGGTAGGTAGATCCGACGGCCACGCCCGCACGGTCTTCCGCGTCGCCTCCACGCAACCTTCAGATCGCTGCCACGTGCCGCCACCACTCTGCACCCCCGGTTTTGCGGCCCAAACCGGGAAACCAGCCTTTTCCATCAGCCCCCGGTTTTGAGGCCCAAACCGGGAAACCAGCCTCCAGCCCGAGTTTTGTGGCCCAAACTCGGAAACCGTCCGCGCCCGAGTTTTGAGGCCCAAACTCGGAAACCGGCCCACGCCCAGGTTTTGAGGCTCAACCTGGAAACCGTCGCGCCCAGGTTTTGTGGCTCAACCTGGAAACCCAGCACCCAGGTTTTGAGGCCCAAACCTGGAAACCGTCCACCGTTGGTTTTTCCCGGGCTCTACCAACAAACCGGCGTCGTAGAGGGGATGCACCGCCTGTGCACCCCTTCCACCGACATGATCGCACTTCTCCGCTTGTCGCTGTCGCAGGCTGCCAGCCACCACAGCTGATCCTCCGGCCTCCAGTCCATCAGTCCAAGTCCACGTCCGCCCTTCACCGTCCGATACATCGGCATGGCACGTCCGCCGCACGGCACGCCCATCCTTCATCGCGCCCAGTCCGTCGGCACGGCACGTCGCAACTTGACCTTCACCCGCCATCGATCACTGTCTCCGTGCTCGACACCTGCACAACACAAGCCAAAGAACATGCGCATCATCTCCGTTGACAATCACTCATCACACAGAGACTCGGCATACACCCATGTATCCGCAAATACCCTACGTCCAGTGCGGCCTGTGCCTTGTGTATGATTATGATTCAATGTCTGATCGTCTAGGAGCTGTGCTTGGCTCCCCTTATATATCCGGGTAATCCACGGCACAGTCCGAGTTCTAGCCGGTTACAGAGGAAGAGTCTTATTCTATTTACAAGACTTCCCTATACAACTCGGCTAAGTTACAAATCGGAGTCCTAATACAAGTACACTACGTAACAAGTCTTCGGATCTCCTGCGCCATCTGGGATTAGTCGGAGTAATCATCTTCGGATGATATCTCTGACATCCTGGTTCGTCAAGCCCCCGAGCTCTTCATCATTTCTTCATGACGTTATCTTCTGGTTTCTTCTTGAGAATCTCCGAGTAATGTCTTGAGAAATCTTGAACTGCTCTGAAACTTAAAGAAATCTTATGGCGTGCGCTTGAAAAAGTGCACCCATAGGGTGTAGCCCCCGAGCCTCTTGCTATTTATAATAACTTTGAGGATCTTTTGAGCCTTTTCCAAGTATTTCTTGAAATAAGAAAAAACATTTCCTTAATGGATAGTACCCTGTAGCCCCCGAGCCTGAGATCCGAGTACTTAGTAGTCGGTCCTTAGGATCTGTAGAACCATATGTTTAGGTAGTCCATTTAAGGTCTGAAGGAGTCGGATTACGCCACCAAGTCATTGTTTAAACCGTCCGATTAATAAATATTCAGCTTCCGGTGGGTAATGTTTTCAACAAACATCCCATATCACCCCCCACTGAATAAATATTATCATAGGTCAACAATAATTGACTGACGACTGTTCCAACTGTACGTAGTAATGATGTTTGTCGTTTTCTTCAACTGCAGACTTTGTCGTTTATGCCTTGAAGTGCAAGTGGGAATCAGTATGAGGTTCACATGCGCCACAGTACATTGGGTGAATTATTGCAACAGTCACTCCTTTTGGTGAACCATGTCCATGGACCAGGGAGAAACCGCCTATAAATACCCTGCCTGGGAAGCAAAGGAGCTCATATCCCATTGGAGTGTAGGACTTCTCTTAGTCCCATGAGTTTTATAGTAGCAATAGTAGAAATGGCCGAGCCCCCGGGTCTCTTCCTTCTGTAGTGTAGATGAAGTGCCCAAAAGAACTCTTGTGAAGGGACCATCCGCCAGGGTGGTTTCCAAGTGGTCGCGAGCAGAGGAATACAGAGTGGCGCCCAAAAGAAATCTTGTGACTACCACTCGTAGATAACCTCGGAGTCACAGGTTGTCAAAAGGGCGACGAGGGTAATGGTCTTCCCCGAGTTCCTTGAATACTAGGGTGGTGCCAAAGACCCACCTTGGGATGCACGGAAAAGATAGTGTCTACCCAAGGTTCTGCCTCTGATTTACTGCGTCTCACTGAACCCTGCCCTTGGTGCGATAAGCACTAAGGCTATGTGCTTTGAATTCACTAGAGTAGCGTTTTACACCTTGATTGAACTTCTGTTGAAAGTTGTTGTATCTCAAGATGCTTGCATGTATCTCTGTTGTAATTCTGAGTAGTAATAACAAGAATCCGGGTACTTGGAACCATTTTCGAGTCCTCTGTCCTTTTATCCGAGTACTATATGTCTATTGCGATCGGAAAAGTTTGTCTGTGTACCGCTTCTGCCCTTTTGTTTCTGACGCCGTCTGACACGTGCTTCCCTCCGTTAGGGTTTCTAACGTTACCATGACGCCGTCAGTGAAAGACAAACGGTTATCGAAACAAATCTATAATAGGCCGCCACCGGGCCTTGCTTTTCTCACGCTTTCATCAAGCTCTTGCCTTCAATCCACAAGTCCTTTAGCCATCAAACCTCCTAGCCAACTGCCAGTTGATGCGTAGGAAATCCCTTGTCACCAACATGGGTCCAAAGAGGCAATCTGCTGCTGGAAAGAAGTCCAAGATCACCATCACCGGGAAGCCTCAGCACCTAAACCCTCCGACAGATGTCTTGGCGTGGAAGAAGTCGGACACCATTGAAGCGGAGCTGGCTTTCTTGGCGTAGCAAGGGTACCTTCGGGCGCAAGCACTCGATGGCTGGAGGGTGCCAATCGATCACCGGGCTCCCGCACCCAACACCACAAAGATCGTTATGTTCAAGGCCATGGTGGAGCGGGGATTGGGGCTTCCTGCGTCCGATTTCTTCCGTGGGCTGCTGCATTACTATGGTTTGACCTTAAACCATATCACTCCCAATGCGGTGCTTCATATCTCCATCTTTGTCCACCTTTGCGAAGCTTTCCTGGGTATCTGCCCCAACTTCACCCTCTTCCGTTATTTCTTCTGGTTCAAGTGTCAACCTAGTGACGCTAGGACTGAGGTAGTCGGAGGAGCGAGTCTTCAGGTTAGGCGGGAGGTAGCCCATCAGTATGTGACAGTAGAGTTGTCGGATACTCTTAAAGATTGGGCTGCCGGGTGGTTCTATATGGGTAACCCACCCCCGGCTCTTCTGCGTCATGACGGATGGCCACCACAGAAGTGTCGCGAGTGGAAGGAGAAGCTGACGGATGAAGAACTCATCACCATCCAGCCTCTCCTGATGATGATAGAGGCCTTAAAGATCGACGGATTGACGGGTTACAACATTGTCCAAGACTTCGTTGCCCGGCGCATCCATCCTCTCCAGCAGCGGGCAAACTTCGGCTTTGAGTTCTTGGGGAAGAACGACCCGAGTCGTCACGCTGTCGACCAACTGTCCAATTACGAAGTCTTGTGGAGGGTGAACCGGCTTCTGAAGAGCCGTGAACACTTGTCTCCTATAATGGCCACCTTCTCTTCTATTAATCCTCCTCCTCCAGTAAGTATCTGAACTTAGCTAGTCGTCAGTTTTCTGAATAGAAAACCTTCTGAATTGAGTATATGCTTCTTAATTGTAGCGGCAAGGGAGAGAGAACAATGTCTGCCCTCCTCTGCCGCCACCGACTCAAGAAGGCGGAGGCATAGCCCTGGAAGGACCCATCCGGAGTGAGGATTTGCCAAGTAAACAAAGCTCTTCTGCTGATCTAGGTTGGCTTGACTCGGATTCTACTGAATCTGATGTCATGCTCATAGACCCTGAAGCAGAGAGCAGTCGGAAGAGGTCACCGACTCCAAATGTAGATGTCGGAGGACCCATCCAGAAGAAGGCTCGCACTGGTAATCGTCGTGCTTGTCGTAAAGTTTGTTTGTCTCAAGAGTTATCTGATAAATACTACAAGCCGGGTGCTCCTGGTAAGGGAAAACCCGATTACTTTGTAGTTCTTCCATTTGTTGATAATCACTTGTCTCATATTTGATATTGTATCAGGTACCGGTGCAGAGCAGGGCACCTCTGGTAGTGCGGCTGCTGAGGATTCTTCAGACCCGCAACTGCTTTTGAAGTTGCCGAAGACTCTGAAGCTCATGAAGTAAGTCATGTCTTCGCGCTTTTGATAAAAATCCAGAAATTCTTGTACTGACACTAGTACTCGTCTGTTTTTCAGGAAGGTGAAGCCGGCTGCTGCGACTTCAAGTGCTATCCCTGATCCTCAGGCGGTAGAGGAGTCGGAGTCTTTGGTGAAGGATGATGCCAACGCACTACCTACTTTAGACCAGGTAGATGCGCTGCCCGACTCCTCTCTGCCTGAGGCTCAGTCTCATGCTGCTCCTGATGCCGCTCCTGACACGGATGCGCCTCTACTGCCTTAGGTTGGTTGGCCATACTCTATTTTCCGCTCTCCGGCGCAATTGGAGTTTGATCAAGTTTGGAGTGATTGGTTTTTTCGTACTCGGCAGCCTGATGAACCAACTCTTGAGATGGTCGGCGCATATTCAGGCGGAGTCTTTGATCCATCAAGAGGGAGGATCCCTGGATGCACTCGAGTCCTCTCGCCAAGGGGCAACACTGGACGTGTTCGGGTACAACCAGGATCTCACCCGGTTGAAGGAATTGAGCGATCAGTTGAAGGCTCCGGTTGATGCGCTCCATCAGTTTGTTGAGGTAAAGATCCTACTCCTTCTTTGTAGCTTTGTAGACTCATCCGAGTGCTTACATTGTACTTGTGCTACTAGGCTTTTGACTTCAAGGTCCGGGATCAAGTTACCCGGATCTGCCGGGAAACAACCCGTGAGGTCCAGCAGCTCAAGGAGTATATTGCCCAAGACCAAATCAGCCAAAAGGTTGCTACCCAAGTGCTGCATAACAAGATCAACGAGCTGCAGAGCAGTCTCGAGACTGTGGTAGCGGAGCGTGATGCCGCTAATGCTCGAGAAATTGAGTTGATTAGCAAGGCCGCCTCCTCTGAGCTGAAGATCAAGGAGCTGAAGAAGTCGTCGAAGAAGCAGCTGGAAGGTACTTTTGAAGTCTGTTTGCTAAGTCTTTGTCCGTAGAAGTAGTCTAATTCTTACGGTACTAACTTGAACTTTTGCAGATGCAAATAAACTGGCTTCAGGATGGCAGATCGCCTTCAACCGTAAGGAGGCGGAGCTTGAGGAGGTATTTGCTAATGCGCAGAGTACTCTTCAAGAAGCCAAACTGATGCGTGAGGGTGCTGACCGGGATCTTCTGCAGGCTTTGAAGTCTACGAAGGAGTCACGCGATTCCCTAAAGGCTTTAGAGCAAGCCGTCGAGCCCCTGCTTAGGATGATACCAGCGCCTAAAGGAGTCGAAGAGTCCTTGATCGAACGAGCCAAAGCCGCACCAAAGCGGCTGGCCCAGTACATCAAGAGTATGTCAATCTCCGTCGTGCAAGGTCTGATGGCTACCCTTCGGCTGCATATGCCGTCATTTGATCTGGGTGCTCTGATGACCCTCCCTGAGGATAAGAGCGATGACGATCTTGCGGCGATGCAGGAGGAGGTGAAGGCCACTGTGGAGGAGTACTCGCAGATCTTAGATCTTGTAGAGTAGTAGACTCCTTGCTCCTGTGGGCACTTTTTGTAACGCCTCTAAACATTAATGTTAAGATATCAAAAATATATGTCACTTTTGATTCTTGTGAATTTCGCATGAGTCCAACTCCGTATTGCGACAAGAGAGTCCTTGGCAATGGGTTGAGTTTGCTTGTTTGTGGATGTATGACCAAGCGTCTGATTAGACGAGTCTATCCGAGTGCACTCTAACACCTTAGGTTTGGGTCGTGTGACTTTGTTTCTCTAACTTTTTTTAGAGAACTTAGTCTTGCCCGAGTACTACTCTTAGTACCCTTGTTCAAGGGATAATTTTGATCAGGCACCTCTTGAAGGACCATTACGTAGGTTCCTTCTGGGTGGATCGTATCCTCTTGAGGATCACAGCTTGAGTGCGAAAGTGAGTGGACCTCTGTCCAGTAGTTGTGTAACAAGGTGGGTACTTATCCCGTCTTGTTACGCCTTATAGAAACTAGTCTCCACTATAGTGGATTCCATATTTGCTATAGGCTGATAGTCGGGTGTTAAGCCGTACTATCATGTGAGTTGTGTTGAGCTCGAAGCTCGTAACTCGATTATGGTTTCCGCTAAACTAATCTATCCGAGTAGTTAATACTAATCGGAGGTAGAGTCCTGCCTCTGCAATGACTCGGTAGACGACTGAGTAGTCATGTGTAGTCTGGATAAATTGCAAAGTCTTTGTTTCTAATGAACTTCAAACTTTATTAATATCCGACCAATAATTACAATTGCCCTGGGTCAGATTTGTAGCGTAGTCCTTAAGTATGGAATTTCTTCAAATGTTCGATATTCCATGAATTTGGCAGTGGAGATCCATCTTCAGTGACTAGCTCAAATGACCTGGGTCTTGTTACTTTTGATACAATATAAGGACCCTCCCATGGACTCATGAGCTTGTGGCGTCCTGTAATGTTCTGTATCTTCTTCAGTACCATGTCTCCCACTTGGAAAGTATGGTGATGGACGTTTTTATCATAGTACCGCCTCATCCCCTGAAGGTATCTTGCAGATTGAAATAGTGCGGTTAGTCTGGCTTCCTCGATGCTGTCGACTTCTAGCCGCCTGGTCTCATCAGCTTCTCCTTCGTTATACTGTTCTACCCGTGGGGAGTTCCAGATTAAGTCAACCGGGAGGATTGCTTCAGTGCCATATACCAGAAAGAAAGGTGTGTGGCCTGTTGCCCGACTCCGTTGAGTACATAGCCCCCAGACTACCTTGGGCAATTCTTCAACCCACTTGCCGCCGTGATCCTTTAAGAGGTCGAAGAGTCTTGGTTTCAATCCTGCCAGGATCAGGGCGTTGGCTCGTTCAACTTGGCCGTTGGACTGTGGGTGGGCTACTGAGGCATAGTCTATCCTAATGCCGCAATCACTGGCCCATGTCTTGAATTCGATTGCCGTGAAAGGAGACCCAAGATCGGTGATGATTCTGTGCGGCATTCCAAAGCGGTGAAAGATGCTCTGCATGAATTGTACTGACTTAGAGGCATTGAACTTAACCAGGGGCATGTACTCAATCCACTTTGTGAACTTGTCAATTGCGACGTATAAGTACTCGAATCCGCCTGGGGCACGCTTAAGAGGACCCACCATATCGAGCCCCCAGCACGAGAAAGGCCATGACGGAGGAATACAGATTAGCTCATGTGCAGGTACATGCTGTTGTTTTGCGAAGAACTGGCATGACTGGCAGCGGCGGACTAAGTCTTCTGCATCTTTTAAGGCTGAAGGCCAGTAGTATCCTGACCTGAAGATTTTTCCAACTAGCGTTCTTGAAGCTACATGATTGCCACAGCATCCCGAGTGGACTTCGTTCAAGATTTCTCTGCCTTCTTCTGGTGTAATACACTTGAGGAGGACTCCTGATGAAGCGCCACGTTGATATAACTTGTCCCCGACTAGAACATAATTTTTGCTATGCCTGGTGACTTGCTCTGCTTCAGTCTTGTCACTTGGGAGTTTATGCTCTTTGAAGTAATTGATGAAAACTTGTGTCCAGTCGGGTGAGAAGGATAGAACCTGGTTGGAAGGTACTGACTCGAACTCTTCCTTTTCTTGGATTGAAGGTTTGGATAGCTCATGTACGAAGGTGCCGCTAGGAACCTGCGCTCTATCAGAACCCAATTTGGCAAGTATATCGGCTGCCACATTGAGGTCCCGAGTAACGTGAATAAGCTCCAACCCTGTGAAATGCTTCTCTAGCTTGCGGACTTCAGCGCAGTAGGCGTTCATTGTCTCCTTGGTGCAGTCCCAATCTTTATTGACTTGGTGAATGACCACAGAGGAATCGCCATAGACTAGTAGTCTTTTGATGCCCAGAGTAGCTGCTAGCCTGAGCCCGTGGAGTAGTGCTTCGTACTCTGCTTCATTGTTGGTGGCCGGCCACAATATTTGCAGAACGTATTTGAGCTGTTCTCCTGCAGGTGACATAAGAAGGACCCCGGCTCCTGCTCCTCCGAGTTTTAAGGACCCATCAAAATACATCTTCCAATGATCAGGAATAGCGCTGTCCTGAGGTTGCTGTATTTCTGTCCACTCGGCGACGAAATCAGCTAGAGGTTGTGACTTAATAGCTTTCCTGGGAGTGAATTTGATGTTGAGTGCGCCTAATTCAACTGCCCACTTAGAGATTCTGCCGGTAGCATCACGATTGTGGAGAATTTCTCCTAGAGGGAAATCCGTGACTACCGTGATCTCGTGAGCGTCGAAGTAGTGCCGCAGCTTCCTTGAGGATATGAGTAGCGCATAGAGCAGTTTCTGTACTTGTGGGTATCTGACTTTGGAGTCGGAGAGTACCTCACTAATGTAGTAAACTGGTTGTTGAGTATTGTAGATGTGCTTGTCGTCTTTGCGCTCCACCACAATTGCCGTGCTCACAACATGTGTGGTAGCAGCAATGTACAACAGCATCGGTTCCTTGGGCTCTAGTGGCGTTAGTATTGGGGAATTCGTGAGGTAGCCTTTGAGTTGTTCAAAGGCCTTGTCTGCTTCTTCTGTCCACTGGAATTTGTCGCCAGCCTTAAGCAATTTGAAGAAAGGTAGTCCCTTTTCTCCTAAGCGTGAGATGAACCGGTTTAGCGCGGCCATGCACCCGGTAAGCTTCTGGACGTCTCTGACAGAGGCAGGTGGTTTCATATTGATGATAGCGGAAATTTGCTTCTGACTGGCTTCGATGCCTCGATGGCTAACAAGGAACCCGAGTAGCTGGCCTAAGGGTACCCCGAAGATGCATTTGGTTGGATTAAGCCTCCATTGATAAGCACGTAATCGGTTGAAGGTTTCCTCCAGGTCTGAAATCAGGGTAGTCGGATCCTTTGTTTTTATGATGACGTCATCAACATAAGCTTCTGCATTGCAGCCAATCTGATCACTCAGACAGTCTTGGATGGCTCGTTGATAAGTGGCCCCCGCGTTCTTCAATCCGAAGGACATGGTTTTATCGCAGTATGCTCCGAAAGGAGTGATGAACGATGTCTTGGGTTGATCTTCTTCTTTGAGAGCAATTTGATGGTACCCAGAGTAGCAATCCAGAAAAGAGAGTAAGGCAGAGCCTGCGGTGGCATCAACTATTTGTTCTATCCTTGGTAATCCGAAAGGATCCTTTAGACAGTGCCTGTTGAGGTCCGTGTAGTCAACACACATGCGCCACTCGGCAGAGTTCTTCTTCTTGACTAGAACTGGGTTGGCTAACCATTCGGGGTGCAGGATTTCTCTGATGAACCCAGCCGCGAGTAGTTTAGCTATTTCCTTCTTGATTGCTTCCTTTTTCTCGGGTGAGAATCGTCGTAACCTCTGCTTGATAGGTCTTGAGCCTTCCTTTAGTTCCAATTTGTGCTCAGCCAAGTTCCTTGGGACCCCAGGCATGTCTGCTGGTTTCCAAGCAAATATATCTTTGTTTGCTCTAAGGAACTTGGTGAGCGCGAATTCCTATTCTTCAGATAGGTGAGCAATGATAACCGCTGTCTTGGAGGGACCACCGGTTTCCAGGTCGATAGCTTTTGTGGAGACTTCTGCTGATGGTTGGATAGTACCCGCCTTCTTGGTTGGGATCTCTGAATCTCCAGGCTTGGTATTGTGCACCATCTGAGCGAGCTCTTGTACCTCCAGGGCGAGTTGAGCTTTTTCAGCGATTTGGACAGCCTCTGTGTCACAATCAAATGAACGCTTCAAGTCACCTCTGAAGGTTAAGATTCCTTTAGGACCCGGCATCTTTAATAAGAGGTACGGGTAGTGGGGTACTGCCATGAACTTGGCAATGGCAGGTCGCCCGAATATGGCATGATACGATGACTCGAAGTCCGCTACCTCGAAACTGATGTACTCCGTTCTGTAGTTGGCCGGAGTTCCAAAAGTGACGGGTAGTATAATCCTTCCGAGTGGTATAGCCGCTTTTCCGGGTACTATGCCGTAGAAAGGAGCGGTTGATGGTGTGAGCTGAGTTGCAAGGTCCAGGTTCATCTTCCTTAGGGTGCTTGCAAATATGACGTTAAGTCCTGCTCCGCCATCAATGAGTACCCTTCCAAGTGTATAGCTTGCAACCGTCGGGTCCAACACTAGCGGGTAGTGCCCTGCGTTGGAGACGCTAGTCCATTGATCAGCTCTAGAGAAACTAATCGAGTGTTCAGACCAGTCGAGGTATTTAGGCATTGCTGGTTCGGTTGACATGATTTCTCGCAGAGAAAGCTTCTGGAGCCTCTTGCTGTCACTGGTGGTCACACCCCCAAAGATGACGTTGATGGTACCTTTGGGGTGCTGGAAGCCACCTGCATCTTGTGGAGGGTCCTCGGCTGTCTTCTTCCCTTTGTCTTTCTTGTTCTTGTTGAAGTTAGGGTTCAAACCTCGCTCCTTGAGCTACCGGCAGTGCCTTGCTGGATGTCCACTCTTTGGATGGAAGGGGCAAGGCCCGTCAAGTAGATCATCAAAGGTGTAGGGTTTGTTTCCTTTCTTCTGAGGTTCCATGGCAGCAACAGTATTGTCCCCTGTCCTCTTCTGGGTGTTTTGCTGTGGCGCCTAGTTACCTTTTTGATTGTTCCCTCGATCACCTTGCGTGTTCCTATCGGGGAAGCGCTCCTGTGTGCGTTCTTCTGTCGCCATCATGGAGTTTACAGCCCGATGGAATTCATCTGCGGTGGTCGAGTCCTGTTTGATGAAATCTTTGTAATTGTACCTTTCGCAAATGCCGTTGCCAAAGAGGTCAATTACTTCTCTATCTGTGATGTCGGAGACTGTAGAGCGGATTTCTGAGAATCGCCTGTAGTACTCCCTCATTGATTCGTATTTCTGCTTCTTGCAGGTCCTGAGCTTGGTCCGGGGGTCCGATCTCTCTGGGACACCAGCAAAGTTTTCTATGAAGATACGATGCAGTTGTTCCCAAGAGTCGATGGACTCGGGCTTGAGTCTGTTAAACCAAGCGAGCAGCATTGTTTCTAGAGCCATTGGGAGGTAGAGTGCTTTGACATCGTTGCTTCCTCCGGCTAACTCGACTGCTTGAGCGTACAGCCTGAGCCACCGTTTGGGTTCTGTTTTTCCGTCGTACTTAGAGTAGTTCCCGGGTTTAAATTTTGGCGGGAACGAAACTGCTCGAAGCCTTTGGGAAAAACAGGGGAAGGGATCCACCGCATCGAGTGCTGCAACTGTAGGTCCCCTGTATGAGGATTCGGCTCCTCCTTCGGCTTGATCAGGTGCTCAGGGGCCCAGGCGACTCCTTGCTGGGACCCTACCGAGTCTCTCTTGAACAGGTCGCCTCTGGCCTGGGTGGGATGAATCTTGCTCATCAGCTAAGGACCCGAGGTTATGTCCCTGGAGTTGAAGCGCAATGGTCTGAAGCATGATTAGTCGTCGCTCTTCGTCCGGAGTGCGGTTGGCCTTAGCACCCATCTCCGTGGCTAGGGCCAGGATATTCTGATAAGGGGTCTGGAAAACTTTGTGTCCCGCTACCCTCATGAACTCAGGTTCAAGGTTGCGGGAGCAGTCGGGGCGCCGCCTGTTGTTATCATCGTTAGAGTAATTCCCTTCATCGCGGGTCTGGCGTTCTACCTCCACTTCCAGACGCCTTCGGGTGTTGTATTCTTCCAGAGATCATGCTCAATGTTTCGTCATCTTGGCAGACATCTGGCGGAGTTGGAGGTCGTAGAGACGACTGATGTCCCGTCATGTAGACTTCTCGATTGAAGCCTTGGTCGGATCCTGGTGTTACTGACTCCAGGGTAGAAGTACTGGAGATTAGTTCCGTTGAGGTGTCATGTTCCTCAAAGGGGAGCTGATGTCCATGCTGATACGGAAGTTGCTGGTCAATTATGCCAATCAGTCTAGCGGGGGCAGGCTGAATTGGCCAATGGACGATGTTACCCTCCTTGGTTGAGCTGAAAACGAGTCCTTGTTGGGCTCCAGTCAAAGGTATCTACTGATACTCTTTGAATTTTGCTCCGATTAGGTCTTGAAAGCTTTCAGCAGTGTTCCACAGTCCAAAAGAGATGGCCTGGAGGTGATCCGGGTTCTTCCCTTGAGAGTTCGAGTCCGGGTAGGAGTCGGATGCCTTTGGGTTGTCTTCCAGGCGCTGTGGATCTTGGATCTGCAGTCTTGCGAGTTGTTGGGCGAGGAGTTCCGTCTTTGGCATGGTTTGCGGCTGCGATTGGGTGTCAAGTCGGCTGTGAAGCCTCCCTTGATCATCTGTGACGCAGGTCCATGAGCCAAAAACGAAAATTGATCCCGCCGAGAACATGTTGACGTGGTTCGCCGGGCTCTTGATCGTCGAGACGCCGAAGACCCCTACCTGGCGCGCCAGCTGTCGGTGTTTGTTAACCGGCAACTAGTCTTGAGTAATCTCAGGACTATTTGTTCGGTGGGGATCGGTGTTCGTAGGACCCGACGATTACACAGAGACAGCGATTTATACTGGTTCAGGCTGCTGAATAGCGTAATACCCTACGTCCAGTGCGGCGTGTGCCTTGTGTATGATTATGATTCAATGTCTGATCATCTAGGAGCTGTGCTTGGCTCCCCTTATATATCCGGGTAATCCACGGCACAGTCCGAGTTCTAGCCGGTTACAGAGGAAGAGTCCTATTCTATTTACAAGACTTCCCTATACAACTCGGCTAAGTTACAAATCGGAGTCCTAATACAAGTACACTACGTAACAAGTCTTCGGATCTCCAGCGCCGTCCGGGATTAGTCGGAGTAATCATCTTCGGATGATATCTCTGACATCCTGGTCCGTCACACGCCGTCAGAAGAACGAGACTCAAACTTGTCCAAGTTGCCCTTTTTGAGTATAAAACAATGGCAACCAAAAACTCGAAAATAACTCACCTTGGGTTGTCTACCAAAATGCAACTCATAAGAAGTCTTCTTCAAGAAGGCTCTCAGAAAAATGCGATTGGAAATGTAGCAAGCAGTGCTCATAGCTTCGGCCCAATATCGCCTAGGAGTCCTATGCTCATCGAGCATCGTCCTGGCCATCTCTACAAGGGTCTGATTCTTCCTCTCCACAACACCATTCTGAGGCGGTGTGTAGGGGGAAGAAAACTAGTGCTCTAAACCCAAAGAGTTACAAAACTTCTCAAAATCTGAATTCTTGAATTCGGAACCATTATCACTCCGAATTGCTCGCATAGAGTTCAAAGGGAACTCATTCTGAAGACGCAAAATCAGATTGCGAGCAAAGGAGAAAGTCACGGTCTTCTCAGCTAAAAAGAAGACCCACGAATATCTCGAAAAATCGTCGACAACAACAAGCACATACCACTTCCCCCCAACTGAGCTCACCCGAGCCGGACCAACAAGGTCCATGTGTAAAAGCTCTCCAGGGCGCTTAGTCATGACCTGAGTCACTGGATGGTGGGGAGCAGCAACCATCTTCCCATGTCTACAAGAATGGCAAACAAGATCCTTCTCCATGGACAACTTGGGCAATCCTCGGATTAAGCCAAGTGAGCTAAGCCTTGCAAGCAAGTCGATGCTCAAATGACCGAGTCTCCTATGCCACTTCCAAAGATCAGAAGAGGAAGGTCCAGCTAAAAGACAATGAGAAATTCCAAACGACTCCGAGAAATCCGCACGAAAGACTTTTCCAAAGGGCGAAATCACACAAACAAGATTGCCCTGAGGATCTAAAATGCGACTGAGATTCGGTTTAAAACGAATCTCATAGTCATCATCGAAAAGTTGCGAAACAGAAAGAAGGTTAAAATGCAAGTTAGAAACAAGAGCAACATCGCGCAACACAAAGTGCTCATTAACTCGCACAGACCCACGAGACAGCACCTTACCTTTGCTGTTGTCGCCGAAGGTTATGTACTCCTTTCCGGTGACCGGACTAAGACTGGAGAACCACTTGGCATTTCTGGTCATGTGCCTCGAACACCCGGAATCCACCAACCAAACGTTCTCCAATCGTTTTACCTATATCAATAAAAATACATAGGGTGAGCATACGGGCCAACACTGGGGTTAGTAAAGTAAGGGGAATACCAGTGTTAGGCCGCATGCAAAAAAGAACGGTTAGCAGAAAAACCATTCCTAGCACGTCTACGAGAGGAGCGATCACCATGTTGAGGAAAACGTGGTCCGCTAAGGGAGGAGCGTCCATCGCGATACTCAAAACGCGGTGTGGGAAAACGCTCAACAACAAAGCCTCCGCCATGGGGTCCATAGCCTACAACTGCAGGCTCCCACCGAGCACGCTCTCTACGAGGCCTACGCCTAGGAACTTGAGGCTCAACACCTCTAGGCCTAGCGTCTCTCCTCGGAGCTCTCTCCTGCCTAGGCCTGGCAACTTGAGGTTCTGGACCTCTGGGCCTAGCAGCACGTCTCGGGGCTCTCCTCTGAACATTCGGCACATGTACATCATGGAAAGGATGGTACATGTCCGGGTTGTTCATCTCCCGAGCACGACGCGCCTCTCGCTTGCGCCGAAAACAGAACTCACCTAAGTGTCCATCTCTCCCACAAAACTCACAGTGGTACCTCACCGCTCTCAAAGGGGGTTGTTGGTACTCACGGGTGTGGGTGTGGATCACCTTGCCCTTCTGTGGCAACTCCTCCTGGATAGGTGGCATTGTGTCCAGCTTGTTATTTAGGTGGTTGGGTTTGGGAGCCCACTGCTGGTTCTTGGGTGGAGCTTTCAGAGCCTCAACAAAGACCCCATCCTTGGTATTAGGCTTGAGGGGCTCTTTGGGTGGAAGCTTGGTAAGTTTAGGAGTAGTGGTAGAGTTGGGCTTCTCACTCGGGTTTAGACCACTAGACTCTCCAATCTTCCCAAAAGCAGAAAGATCAACACCCTGAGCAAAACCTACTCCTAGACCTCCAGCAGCTCGCTTGAATTGGGAGATCATCATCCCGAGCTGTGGCTCACCACAAGACACCCATGACAAGATGGTCCGAAGGTATGTGTTTTCCTCCTCGGTTTGCATCTTGTCATGCTTCACGTTGGCTATCTCCATCTCCAAACCCTCGCACAAAGCGCACCACATCACACAAGTGCTACCCGAGCTGGCCTCCTCAAGAGACACAATCTTGGCATTCTTCTCTGCCAACTTGGATTGCAAGACAGGACAAGTCTTGCACGCACCCAACAACGAAGGTCTAGCCTTCAGCTCATCCACCTCTCCTACCAACGCAACATACTTGCTTCTCAAAGTGAGAAGATCAGTCATGTGCGTGGTGCACGCCTCACACTCCTCCTCATCTGTAACAACTACGGTGGACTTGACTGAATCAAGCTCCTTCACCGTATCCTCCCACTTCTGCCTAAATTCCTTGCGCTCTCTAGTGGCACGCCTAAGCAACTTGTCCTGACTAAGGAGCGCGGCAGTAAGCTTCTCAACCTCGGCAGACAGATCGTTGTAGGTGAGAGATACCTGGGAGGTGTCATCGTCGTCGTCGTCGTTCCGAGGGGAGTTCACCAGCTCGCCATTGTTAACACAGAATTTTCGCACTATGACAAGTGGGCCAGCACGGCGCAGGCTCAGGAGAAATCACCACCTGAGGGATTCGGTAGATAGCAAGCACGGTCGGCTAATCCAATCGATTCGGTAAGGCTGTGGAGGCGACTGGTCAAACGGGGGGTGGATTCGGCAATATGGTGCTGCGGTCGGCTACCTCAGGCCAAGTCGGTTTGCGACAAATACGGCGTATCAGAAGATTCGGCAACAGAAGATCTCGTCATTGTTAGCACGTGCCGATTATTAAGGGAGGCTTAGAATAAAAGGCATCGTGTTTTAGATAAGTTTCCTGTTTTGTCGTTGTAATCGTGTCCTCCTAGGATTCGTAGAACACCAGGGTATAAATATAAACCTTGAGACTATTGTAAAAACGTTCACAATCAATACAACCAATCCGGCCCCGTGCCGCCTTCGAGTCCAAGTCGTGTCGTCGTGTTCTTCGAGAGGGGCCATCGATCCGTCGACCTCCGTAAGTTCCGGCAACCTTGTTATCATGTCTAGTATCGTGCGGCGGATTTAGATATGGTGCAAGTAGTCTCGTACGTTAAGCTTAGTATCGTGCGGCGGATTTAAGCTTATGACGGGAAGTTTTTGCTTATGCCTTGTATCGTGCGGCGGATTGGGTCATGAGTAAAAATAGTTATCGGCTCTGTTAGATTTGGCAAATCTAATAGATTCATTAAGTTACTTTGTGTTATATGTTTTATTATGTTTGTTTCATCATAACACTTTTGCCCAATCTAGATACCGTTCGGTTCGGCTTTATCTTTTATAGATCTGCTCTGTTCTTTCACGTTTATTATTGTAAAGTCTTTTATGCAGTAGATCTATTGTTCGTAATAGCCGATTGGATCGTATCTGGATTGTCACATGGTGAGGGTTCATGCACGTTGAGTACACTTGACCTATGATAGAGCCAGGTGTCGTGCGGCAGGCGCCGGTTTTAGATTAGTTTAGTCATGCTTAGTTTGTTTGTTCAATCCCCATGGACCCCAACTCGGTTGTACAACCGAGATTGGTTAAGTTTTAGCTTATATTTAATACATCATGCAAGTACGATTCTGATGCAAACGTGTTCGGCAACCTGTTATTCACGTAACCTTGTTCATATTGCCGAATAATCTTTGAACCTGTTGGCAGATAGCTTTCATGGCTATATGTCGTCGTAAGTGGCTTCAGGGCCGTACATCTTGGAACTGTCTGGTCATACCCGACATGTTCCAGCTTTGTATTTAACAGATTCTTTCCCTTGTTAGTTGCAGGGCAAACTGACTGGCACGCACCGGACTCCTGAGCACCCGGGCCACGTTTGAAGCCAGCTTCTCTGGCTTGCTGTGTGATTGGCACAGCGCGCCATTTTTGGTGCCAACACACATTTTGGCACGCCCAGTGGGACCCTTTTTTCTGCAGCAATGGTCGAAGTCACTGAAGCCGAGGCCAGCAACAAGGCGGGGCTCGTGCAGGTGCAGCTCGCTGAGCTACCCGACGAGTACAAAGAGCAGGTGGATAATGCTTGTGCCGAATTCCAAGCCAAGTGCCTAGAAGCCTTTTCCAAGAACAAGAGCGGAAAGGTTTGCCGTCTGCACGATCTGCCGAAACCCGTCCAGCTCAACCCGAATGATCCCGGGGAAGTGGAGGCAGTGTTGAAAATGTCTCACATAATCAACGAAGCTGTCTCTGGTGCCATCGGTCGCATGCATGGGGCGTTTCTCAACACTTTCCGCACCATCATGATCGCCCAATTCGGCCCCAAGGCCGATGAACTTATGGAGGCGGAGTTTGGCCCTATAGCAGGACCACATCTTTTCAATCTGCCGAATCACCTCAAGGGGGCAGGAGCTGCTGGTGAGGAGACCCCGCCTAAGGCTCAATCAGGCAGGCTGACCATTCAAGAGAAGCACACGCCAGAGGGCCAATTGCCGACCATGGGTCAGCTCACGTTCGGCACTAAGGGTCAGCCGCCAGAGTCAACACGCAAGATCTCCCCACAAACCTATAGGCTCATAAAGGACTACTACGGAAACGGGTACCATGAAATGCTTGAGCCTCACAACATAGAGGGCGCCCCACATCCAGGATATGGGAAGCCGACGGCCGAAAAGACCGCCGACTCTAATGTCGATGTCATGCTAGAGAAGATGGCAGATATGATTCAGCGCACTTTCGGCCTGAAGCCTAAGGGCACTTATGCTTACAGATCTTCGTTCCCCGAATGGTTCCACCGTGTGGCTCTGCCTCCCAGAGTCAAAGTGCCGACAGACTTGTCCAAGTTCTCCAGCTTAGACGACACTAGCACGGTGGAGCACATCAGTCGCTATCTCCTCCAGCTTGGAGAGGCCAATACCGAGGATGCCTTCAGGGTTCGGTACTTCCCGTCATCGCTCACTGGGCCGGCGTTCGCTTGGTTCACGTCTCTGCCACCGGGCTCTATTCTCTCTTGGGCAGACTTGGAACAGAAGTTCCATACGCACTTCTACACGGGCACCAAGGAGAAGAAGCTGGTGGACATCATGTATGTGCGCCAGAGGCCAAATGAGACACCGCAGGACTACCTGCGCAGGTTTAGGGAAGTCAAGAGCCAGTGCTTCAGCATGTACCTGCCGGACGACCAACTTCCACCATTGGCCGTAGCAGGCATGCTCCCGAGCATCAGGGACAAGCTCTTCGGCCAGGAGTTTGAGGACCTGTGTCATCTCTCTCGCCGGCTGAATGAAATGACTATCCAAGCGCAAGGCTTCCGGAGGGAAGGGCGCTTCCAGAGGGACAATGTCGCGGCCCAGATGTATTAGGCTTTCCTGGACGAAGCCGATGACTATACCGATGCTGAAGATGAGGTGGCCGCTGCAGAGCTCAACTGGGGCAAAGAGCCGACCCAGGCCAACAAGCAATGGCTGCGCCAGCAGAAGCGGGCATACGACTTCGACGTCACCAAGGCCGACAAGCTCTTCGAGTTTCTGGTCGCCGAAGGGAGAGTCAGGCTACCCCCGGATCACCCGATGCTGCGTCCTGGAGGGGTTAAAGACAAGAAATACTGCGGCTTTCATAACACTAACACTCATTCTATTAATGATTGTCGTGTGTTCAGGACAAGGATCCAGAAGGCCATCCAGGACGGACACATCAAGTTCAATGGCAAGATGAAGATCGATGCCAACCCCTTCGCCCAGAACGTCGTGTTCTTCTCAGTGAACATGGTAGCCCCAGAGGATCCCAGAGGCAAGGGCAAAGTCAAAGTCCTCACCTCCGACAAGGCGCGCGAATCTGGCGCAGTGGATCCCGATCGGCAAATCACTGGCGATGAGCTCCGACAGCGCGCCCAAGCCACAAATAGCCGATACGAACACGGAGAGTCATCTTCCAGGCGCAGGCCTACCCACAGAGATCTCCTTAACAAGTGGCGCCGGCAAAAAGAGAAAGAGCAGAGGCGTCTCCAACGCGAAGAGCAAGAACTCGCGGAGGAATACCAGCGTAAAGACGGTCACACGGGAGAGCACCGGTATCGTCTGGAGGAGAGGGCTTACCACAGAGAACAGGCCCATCGCTGGGAACAAGAACACCGCCAAGAGCGGGAACAAGCTCACTGGGGCTGCCCGTTCTTCCGCCACTGCTAGAACGAAGGCTTGAAACTGCCTGCCGTCAACAACTGCCCTGAATGCAGCGATCAGTACAGGGGGTATAGGCAGGATCGGGTCAACCGCCGTCCCGTCCACGAAAGGTTGGGAGCATGCATCCCAATGGACGATCGGCGCCTAAAAATGAGAAGCCCGGATCGGCGAGCCAAAAGATATGCCGACCAGGAGTGGGTGCACCACCAGGATGACAACGAGGAGGCACAGCCCCGCCCATATAGGTGGCAAAAGGGGCAGTGGTGCCCGCCAGGGCTCAGAAAGAGCCAGAAAAGGAGGGTGCAGCGCCTTCGGAATAGGGAGTTGGAAGAAGCAGCTGCCGACGGGAAGAAGCAAGAGTGGCGCCCGAAGGAAAAACCAGACGACACTGGCAAAGGCGCTGGCGTGGCCATGACTTTCTTCCTTCCCCTGGAATTCATGGCTCCAATCAGCCAGGGGGCACAGGACGAGGCGTGTTCGGACTCCGACGAGGCCGAGCACGACGAGCTCGCGGCACAGCTCGTGTTGTCTCAGAAGGCAGCATTTGACAAGCCAGCCAAGCATCAGCATTTGAAGCCGTTGTATGTCAAGGGGTACGTCAACGGAAAGCCGCTAACCAAGATGTTTGTCGATGGCGGCGCAGCGATCAACATCATGCCTTACGCCACCTTCAGAAAGCTGGGCATGAATGATGAAGACCTGCTCAAAACGGATATGATACTCCGTGACTTTGCCGGCAATCCCTCTAACACTCGGGGTGCCGTGCACGTGGAATTGATGATTGGATCCAAGACGCTCATCACGACCTTCTTTGTCATTGATGGCAAGGGGGCATACAGCCTGCTTTTGGGCAGGGATTGGATCCACGCCAACTGCTGCATACCTTCAACCATGCATCAAATACTCATATAGTGGGTTGGAGATGACATCGAGATTGTCCAAGCTGACGACTCGGTGAGTGTTGCCACCATTGAGCCCACTTACTGGGAATTCGACGGAGTAGACTGCTTCTCCGATCGCGTGTGGGGAGAAGGTCCTGTCAATGTCTATGGTAGAGATCAACAGCCGATCCAAGCAATCGGCTCTCAAAGCTTCTTTTAGATGGATAACCCAACCGACAACAGCGAGGGCAAACTGGGACGTGGCTTCACGTCGGCCGACGAGTTGGAAGAGGTGGATGTTGGTGACACAAGTAAGAAGAGGCCGATGTTTGTAAGTTCCAGTTTAGACCCTGATTTCAGAGTGCAACTAGTGGATCTTTTAGAAGAGTTCAAAGATTGTTTCGCTTGGGACTACACAGAAATGCCCGGATTGGATCGGTCCATCGTTGAGCATAAATTGCCGATCAAACCCGGGTACCGCCCATATAAACAACCTCCACGTAGGATCTACAAGGAGGAGGTGTTGGCCGACGTGAAAAAGGAAGTGGAAAGATTACTAGAAGCTAATTTCATTCGGCCGTGTCGATATGCGGACTGGATCTCCAATATTGTCCCGGTGTACAAGAAGAACGGGAAGATGAGAATCTGCATCGACTTCAGGAACCTCAACAAAGCCACTCCTATGGACGGTTATCCAATGCCAGTGGCCGACTTGCTAGTAGATGCTTCGGCCGGTTTTGAAATTATAAGTTTTATGGACGGCAATGCGGGTTACAACCAGATCTTCATGGCTGCAGAGGACGTGGCAAAGACCGCCTTCAGGTGCCCTGGCCATATAGGTTTGTTTGAATGGATTGTCATGACCTTTGGTTTGAAGAATGCCGGTGCTACTTACCAGCGGGCCATGAATTACATATTCCATGAGTTGATCGGCAAAATCGTAGAAATCTACATTGATGACGTGGTGGTCAAGTCGGGAAGCAAAGAAAGACACTTAGTCGATTTAAGGAAGACCCTGGAGTGCACAAGGAAACACGGTTTAAAGATGAATCCAACCAAGTGTGCATTTGGGGTGTCGGCCGGGGAGTTTCTGGGATTCTTGGTCCACAAAAGAGGCATCGAGGTAGGCAAAAAGAGCATGGAAGCAATTGATAAGGTAGTGCCGCCGACCAATCTCAAAGAACTGCAATCACTGCTCGGCAAGATCAACTTTGTCAGAAGGTTCATATCCAACTTGTCCGAGCGCGTGCTACCATTCTCTCCATTGTTGAAGCTCAAGAAAGATCAGGAGTTCGTGTGGGGTGACGTGCAACAAAAGGCTTTCGATGAAATCAAAGAATACATGAAGACGCCACCAGTGTTGGTTCCTCCACAACTCGACAAGCCTTTCAAGTTGTACGTGGCGGCCGACAACCTAACAATAGGGTCAGCCCTCATGCAAGAATTCGAAGGGAAAGAGAGAGTCGTAGTCTATCTTAGCCGGAAGCTACTGGACCCCGAAACGAGGTATTCGGCTACGGAAAAGTTGTGCTTGTGTGTTTTCTATTCCTGTACCAAGTTTTGGCACTACCTATTGAATGCCGAATGCGTGGTAGTATCAGAGTTTGATGTAATCAAGCACATGTTATCAATGCCGATTTTAAGTGGAAGGATCGGTAAATGGGTTTTAGCTCTTTCTGAATTTGATTTGCGTTTTGAATCGGCAAAGGCTGTCAAAGGCCAGATTATGGCTGATTTCGTCACTCACCATCGTGATCCTAACGCTAACATGGTAACCATTGCCCCCTGGACATTGTTTTTTGATGGATCGTCGTGTAGCAAAGGTGGTGGAGTCGGGATCATGTTAATTTCTCCCAAGGGGGCACCTTTCAAATACTCCATACCGATTGAGTACCCGGTGACTAATAATCAAGCGGAGTATGAGGCACTGCTTCGAGGATTGCGGTTGCTCGTGGACATTAAGGCAGACGCCGTAGAGATCTTCGGTGACTCGGAGTTGGTGATCAGGCAGCTGACAGGCGAGTACGAGTGCAAAAACGACACGTTGCAGGAATATCTCGAAGGTTGCCAAGAGCTCCTTAGACAGTTTCGATCAGCAACCTTGCAACATATTCCTAGGGGGCAAAACGAAGAAGCAAACCAGTTGGCTCAGGCAGCATCCGGGTATAGGGAGAATCAAAACATTTTTGCACTTGAGAAAGAGCAAACAACCCCAGAAGGTGATCAAGTAATCCCAAGTGATAGTCAGGCAATTGAAGACTGGAGGGACAACATTGCCGATTACCTCAGGGACCCATCCAGAAAAGTCTCCCGAAAACTCAGGTACAAGGCCCTTAAGTTTACGCTCTTGGACAATCAATTGTACTACAAATCCATAGATGGGGTTTTGCTTAAATGCCTGAACCAAGACGAGGCTAGGAAGCTGATGTATGAGGTGCACGAAGGCGTATGTGGTGCACACCAGTCGGCTCACCGTATGAGATGGATAATCAGGAGGACTGGATACTTTTGGCCAACTATGCTCGAAGATTGTTTTGAATACTATAGAGGTTGTCAGGATTGCCAGCGGTTCGGCAATGTGCAAAGGGCCCCGGCATCGGCCATGAACCCGATCGTTAAGCCTTGGCCTTTCAGAGGATGGGGCATTGATTTAATCGGCCAGATCCACCCTCCATCTAGCAAGGGACATAAGTTTGTTCTGTTAGCCACGGATTATTTCACTAAGTGGGTTGAAGCCATCCCATTGAAGAAGGTGACGTCAGAGAACATGGTATCCTTCGTCAAGGAGCATATCGTTTACCGATTCGGCATTCCTCGGTCCATCACTACCGATCAGGGAACTCAGTTCACTTCCTCGGAGTTTTGTGACTTTGCCGAAGGGATGGGGATTAAGCTCTATAATTCCTCCCCTTATTATGCACAGGCCAATGGGCAGGCAGAGGCTTCTAACAAAATCATGATTAAGATCATTCAAAAGAAGATCGAGGAGAAACCTAAAAGGTGGCACTTGGTACTCAACGAAGCTTTGTGGGCTTACCGAATGGCTTGTCATGGGTCGACTCAGACGTCACCATATGAGTTGGTCTATGGGCATCACGCAGTTCTACCATGGGAGTTGCGATCGGGGTCAAGACGAGTTACATTGCAGAACGATCTGGCCAAAGAGAATTATAAAGATTTGATGATGGATGAGCTGGAGGATTTGCATTTGATTCGTCTCAAGGCCTTGGAAAATATTGAAAAGAACAAGATACGCGTTGCCAAGTACTACAATTCGAAAGTGAAAGAAAAAGGATTCGAAGAAGGAGACTTGGTTTGGAAAATTGTCTTGCCGATCGGTACCAAAGATAAGGCGTTCGGCAAATGGTCCCCTAACTGGGAAGGGCCTTTTCGAGTTCTGAGACGTGCTCCGGGTAATGCGTACATTCTGAAAACCCTCCAAGGAGAAGAGTTTGCTAGGGCAATTAATGGACGTTATCTAAAGAGATTTCATCCTAGCGTGGAGGTCGGTGCATAACGGAATCAAGGACTAGCGGGCACCGACGGCCGATACAAGGTTGTGTCGCCCTTAGCACAAAAAATGGCCGATAGGTTCTATCGCCCTTAGAGCAAAAACAGCTGACACGGCATGTGTCGCCTTTAGCGCGAGAAAACGCTAAAACAGAACCAAATGCACGCGGTGATGTGCAATCGGTTCAATGAAGAGATCGAACACTAGACAAGCACAGAAAGGGAAAACAGATTGTACGCGTGAACATGGCAAAGTAGAGCATTGTTCATAAGTTGGGGCGGTACGAAAGTGCAGATCAGTTACCAAGCACCTTGTTGATGACCGTCTGCGGATTGGTGACTGCGGTGAGGGCGTGAGCGTGATCCTCGTAGGAGTCCAGAAAATCATCGATCTGTTCGACGTCTTCTGGACATGCCCCGCCGGGGAAGCCAACCGGCGTCACGGAGAAGTCCTCCTCCGTGCGGACCGTCAGCGCCGACAACCCCAGCGCCACGCCGTGGTGCACACCCTGCAGGGCGACCTGCTCGATGCGGCCGTGCACGTTGGCCAGGCGCGCATCGGCGGTGACGCCCTGGGCGTTCACCCGGTCCGTGACGGCGTTCGCCGCCATCTTCAGGCGCTCCAGTTCTTCAGACAGCGCTGTGAGCGACAAAATGGAATGGATCGGTTAAAAGATCAACAAGAACGACCGAAAGCCGATCCAGGATTGGGCGTTCATACCCGTGATTGCGTCGCAGAACTGCCGGCGCTGGTCCTCCCATTCCAGCTGGTCAATCCCGTACTGCTTCGAGACAGCGGCCAGCTCTTCCCGGGACTCGTCTCGCAGCGCCATGAAGTTCAAGGCGTCGTTGTGGTCGTAGAGGCCGTCGTCAGAGTCCCGGTCCGGGTTCGCCTCCCAAGGATGGGAGTGGTAGGAGAGGCTGTCGGAGGAGCTCGACGAGCCCGATGGTGGAGCCTCTGGCCTCCCCGGCGCTGGAGAAGGCCGGGCGTGCCCGCCAGCGGAAGAGATAACGGGGATCCTGTCGGCGAGCAGTAACAGGGTGTGAGCGAGGTTTTCAAGAAACTGCCACAAAGGACGTAAGCGAGGAGTCCTACCCGCGCTGACGGAGGAGCCGAGCGCGGCTCTCCTCGGCCTCCTCAGTCGTCGGGCGCTTGCCGCGGTCATCATGGCTCGCCATCGCACTCGAAAAGCTAGGGTTTTCTGGGGCGGAGTAAGCAAGGAAGCTGAGGCGGCGAGAGTACTAGATGAGCGGATGCAAGATGGGGAGAAGGCAGGCCTCCAGGGGCGATTTATAAAATCGGAACAGTGATCGTGGCGAGTGTCCCGGGGTAGCACGCCGAATATCAACCGGCGGATTGGGGTTTTCCTGCTTCCCGATATGGGCCTCTGCAGTAACGGGTTGTGCAGACCGTCTGGATGCACTCACGTGTTCGGCGGAGATTAGAACGCCTGGCTTCGGCAAAATTGCCGATTTAGGTGTTCGGGACAAACACTGGCCAAATTGCCGAACAGGTTTACACGGTTAATCACGATGTCGTCGGAACGGTAGCCGATTGGATGCAAAATATAGATATATTACAAGAAGATGTTTGAGTCATTTTGACGTAGGATTGCTGAAATTAAAAGTTCATTACACAGTCATCTCAGTTGTTCAAGAACTGATTTATAGCCGCCAGGGTATCGACTTTGACCTGATTAGCATGCTCCAGTGCCTTTTTGTCCTCCTCTTCGGTGCCTTGTGCCTGTGAAAGCCTCGTGCTAAGTTTGATATCCTCATCAAGCGCCGATGACAGCCTGGAAGATGTTGTTTCAATGATACTCGGTAAACCCGATAGCCGAGAGGTGCATGACTGAATATCAGAGTTGACCTCGGCTAGTTGGGCTTCCAGTTCAGATCTCTTTTCTTGCAGTTCTTTCAACTGAGCCTCCAGAGTCTCCTGAGAGTTCTTGGCCTCTTGGAACTGAGTGTACAGATCATTGACTTCCTGGGTGCACTTGGACTTAGCAGTCTGAAGATCAGTGCTTCTGATTGCTCGTTTCACCTTGGCAAAACAGTCATCCAATGTAGACACGGTTTCCAGATGGAGTCTTAGATTGTCTGGAATGTCCTCGGCAATGGGCTCAAGGAGATTTTTAACTTCATCAGCGTCTCTGACTAAGGACAAGATGTCTTGACTCAGAAAGTTTGTTATGTTGCTCAGGACATCTTGGACGAGTGTCGATGGTCTTTTGGCCACTGCCCTTTTGTTCAGGAACTCGTTGACATCAAATGCATACTCGGAAGCTGAACTGATGAAAGTCTATGTTGATTTAGACGGGTTAGCCGACTAAGGTGAAGTGCGAAGAAGGGATGAAATGAGGAATTAATTCTTACTTGATGAGTCGGCTGATTGACAGGGTCTTGATCTGGTTGAGAACCGGATTGGCCAGCGGGGTCTGGAGTTGAACCGATGAAAATCTCACCGGTTGTGTCGTCTGTGAAATTACTGACCAGTCAAGAGAGGCAAGAATCTGCTGGTTGAAGGGATAATTAAAGGACTTACCAATGTTGACTTCATCCGGGTTCTGGGTGTCCATTTCCTCGGCATCTTCATGCTCATCATTTTCCAAGGTAATAAAAATTGGAGGCACCGTCGTTTGAGCGTTTTCTTGTTCAGGGGAAGAGGCCTGTAATGGTATACAAGCCAGTCAAGAATAAGCTGATAATGGTGGAAGGACTAGGACATCTTACCTTTGGAGGAGGTGTGTTTTGCTTGGTCTTAGTTCGCCTGGAGCTGGAAGTGCCCTTAGTGGCCTTTCTTTTCTCTCCTTTAGCTGAGAGGGTGGTTAATGAGACTGCTTGGGATTTCATAAGCTGAGTCAATGAAGGAGCATTGTGTCCCAGGACAGTGATTGGCCCTGCTTGATGATATTGGATAGGCCTGATGTCAGAATTGGGTGTGAAGTCCGGTGGAAATTTTGAAAAGTTAGAAATCTCAAGGATCAAATACTAAAGCAACAGGTGGCTTGTTATTGTACTTCGCTGTCAGAGCTGAAGTCTGCTTGAAGTTCCAGGCACGTGGGATGGACTGGGCTGTTGAAGATATGATCATGCCATTCTTGCCACCAGGACTCAAAGAGAGGATGAGCAGACTGGATCAAGTGAAATGGTACTAGTTTGTAGTCTGGCAGATCTTGCCCCAGGCTGAATACTCGATGGGCCTGCATCCCTATTGTAATACGCTCTTTGGACTGAATCTGCTCCCTGGGCTTGATGATGGTGGAAAAGATGAGTTTTGGAGGAAGCTGTCCACAACCTAATTGCCTAGCTGCTATGTTAGGATAATAGAATTCATAAGTATGCTTCACTTGTCTTCCTCTGTTGAATTCGGCTGGTAGGATGCAGGGTTTGATAAATGAGTTGAAAACTCCTGTGGCCATTTCGTCTATGCAACCATCATCAAAGCTGAATTTGATAGGGAAGGTGAGGTTGTCATTCTCCCTGTAGGGTAACCAGAGCACCTGATTAAAGCCCTTGAAGAATAATTTGAAGAGACTACCAATGCTCTTGTTTATGGTTATAGCAGTGGCTGCTTCCCCATAAATTTAGCAAGCTTTCTCTGTGGCCTCTTCATCCTCAGCGAAGTTGCTGGAGGGAAAGCTGAGGTTGTCCAATGGCACAGCAATGATTTGGTGCATGTATAGCTGAAACCACATTTGAACAAACCACCAGGGGCCATTGACACAATCAATTGGTGGCAGTCCATCTGTGCTATCATGAGTGGCATGATACATTTGAGTGGAGATCTGATGCATCATGTGGTATATGGATCCCAGGAAGAGCTTGCCTAGAGGGAGTTGCTTTCCTTTGGATAATTTATCAGCCAATGCGATGTAGTTAAGGGTTGGCTCGTTGGATCTTCCACAGAAGATAAATCTGCATAGCCACATGTTTAGAAAAGCCTTGTGCTCTGTTTCTGCTACTGGGCCTGATATTTTGTTGTGGATCTCTACATACTTCATCCATCCAACACTGACATCAATGGATCTCTAAGGAATTTTCTCTAGTAGTTCGTCGGCGTTCATGATCGAGGTAATGTTCAGGCCACTCATCATGAAGACATCGGCTAGTGTGATTGTCATTATGCCATGGCCGAACACGAAAGCATTGAGGGCATCTGACAAAAAATGAGAAGCTGCTATGAGCAATGAATCATTTTTGGGCATGTCGGCCAGGGACAGTTCCAGAGCATGATGAATGTCTTGGGTTTCCCAGTGAGGCCCAAATCTCGCCTGAATTCTTCTGTACCAATTCCTCCAGTCGGTGACCGCGGGCAGGGGCCAGTTCTTGAAGGTATACCGCCACCTGTTCGATGAAATGACTCCATACTTGAAAGGGATTCTGTTGGTCTCCATACCGATGATATTGGTTGGATTGGAGTTTCCCATCGGTCCCAAGAAGTAGGAGTCGGGATCCGCATCGCAAGGAATCAGAATTTCATCCCTAAGGGCCTGAAAGGAGAAGGTGTGCGGGGGAAGCTAAATGAGCCGAATGCCGATATAAATTGACCGAATGCGTTGAAAGGAAAAATGAAATTTACCTCTGGGATCTCGTCGTGGGTCGCCATTGTGAAACTCGGGTGGAGTTTGAAGCTGTTGATGATTTGGAGAAGATGCAGAGTTTGAAGCAGTGCTAACCTAGAATGCGCGGCGGACTTGTGGTCAATTTCAGAACAAATGCCTTTGTGCAGAAATTGAGGGGGCATGTGTTAACACAGAATTTTCGCACTATGACAAGTGGGCCAGCACGGCGCAGGCTCAGGAGAAATCACCACCTGAGGGATTCGGTAGATAGCAAGCACGGTCGGCTAATCCAATCGATTCGGTAAGGCTGTGGAGGCGACTGGCCAAACGGGGGGTGGATTCGGCAATATGGTGCTGCGGTCGGCTACCTCAGTCCAAGTCGGTTTGCGACAAATACGGCGTATCAGAAGATTCGGCAACAGAAGATCTCGTCATTGTTAGCACGTGCCGATTATTAAGGGAGGCATAGAATAAAAGGCATCGTGTTTTAGATAAGTTTCCTGTTTTGTCGTTGTAATCGTGTCCTCCTAGGATTCGTAGAACACCAGGGTATAAATATAAACCCTGAGACTATTGTAAAAACGTTCACAATCAATACAACCAATCCGGCCCCGTGCCGCCTTCGAGTCCAAGTCGTGTCGTCGTGTTCTTCGAGAGGGGCCATCGATCCGTCGACCTCCGTAAGTTCCGGCAACCTTGTTATCATGTCTAGTATCGTGCGGCGGATTTAGATATGGTGCAAGTAGTCTCGTACGTTAAGCTTAGTATCGTGCGGCGGATTTAAGCTTATGACGGGAAGTTTTTGCTTATGCCTTGTATCGTGCGGCGGATTGGGTCATGAGTAAAAATAGTTATCGGCTCTGTTAGATTTGACAAATCTGATAGATTCATTAAGTTACTTTGTGTTATATGTTTTATTATGTTTGTTTCATCATAACACTTTTGCCCAATCTAGATACCGTTCGGTTCGGCTTTATCTTTTATAGATCTGCTCTGTTCTTTCACGTTTATTATTGTAAAGTCTTTTATGCAGTAGATCTATTGTTCGTAATAGCCGATTGGATCGTATCTGGATTGTCACATGGTGAGGGTTCATGCACGTTGAGTACACTTGACCTATGATAGAGCCAGGTGTCGTGCGGCAGGCGCCGGTTTTAGATTAGTTTAGTCATGCTTAGTTTGTTTGTTCAATCCCCATGGACCCCAACTCGGTTGTACAACTGAGATTGGTTAAGTTTTAGCTTATATTTAATACATCATGCAAGTACGATTTTGATGCAAACGTGTTCGGCAACCTGTTATTCACGTAACCTTGTTCATATTGTCGAATAATCTTTGAACCTGTTGGCAGATAGCTTTCATGGCTATATGTCATCGTAAGTGGCTTCAGGGCCATACATCTTGGAACTGTCTGGTCATACCCGGCATGTTCCAGCTTTGTATTTAACAGATTCTTTCCCTTGTTAGTTGCAGGGCAAACTGACTGGCACGCACCGGACTCCTGAGCACCCGGGCCACGTTTGAAGCCAGCTTCTCTGGCTTGCTGTGTGATTGGCACAGCGCGCCATTTTTGGTGCCAACAACCATCGAGCGCCATGGTGCAGAGGCCGTCGTCGTCGGCGAAGAAGCAGAGGCGGTTCAGCTTGTCCTCGACCCTCTTCTTCTTCTCGGACTCGTCGTCGCTTGAGCAAGCGGAGTCGTCATCCGAGCCGTCGACGTCGCTGAGCGTGGCGAAGAACGCACGCTGCTCAGCTTGGGCCTTCTCCAAGTACTTGGTCTTGATGTACTCCTTGTCGAAGCCGCCCCTCCGCTTGTGCCTCGCGGGGACGTACTTCTCCTTGCGCTTGCCGGAGTCGTACTTGTGTCCATGGTCCGCCTTGCCGAAGGTCTGCTTGTTCTTCTTCGGGAAATTGGCGATGAAGTGGTTGGGGTCGCCGCACTCATAGCATCCTGAGCGTCCTCCTCCGCGGCGACGGTTCATGCGGTTGTTGTGGAACCGCGAGAACCAGTTGGCGAGCATTGCCAACTCGTCATCCCCCAAAGCCTCCAGCTGGTCCTCTGTAACAGAAAACAGAGAAGAGAGTGCAAAACCTCCAGAGGGGTTAGCAGAAGAGCCAGAAACCAAAGCCATTGACGGGCCTGAAGGATTCTCATAAGAAGCCCTCGCCATGGCGTCAATCTCATTAGACTTGAGCTTACTAAAGAGCTCGTCGCACATGAGTGTCTCATAGTTCGGTGATTCGATGATCGCTTGAACCTTGGAATCCCACACCGACCGATCGAGAGTATGCAAAAGCTTCAAAGCTCTCTCATGATCATCGAAAGGCAACAGCTCCTTGTTCGCCCCCATCCTGTTGACAATGACCTGAAAGCGAGCGAATAAACTTTCTATGCTCTCACCAGGCATGTGTCGAAAGTTCTCATACTCTCGCTTGAACGACTCGTAGAGTCGGGTTTTGACTTGAGAGGTTCCCTCATGGAAACGCATGAGGGATGCCCAAATCTCCCGAGCCGTAGCGAGGTGAGAAACGCGATCAAACTCACTCATGCTCAAGCATGAGAAAAGAGCATTACGGGCTCGGCTATTGGCATCGTGATCATCGATCTGATGCTGAGTCACACGAGCAGCCAAGACCACATAATCAGCAGAGTTGCAAATATCCCAAATGGAAGCACCCATACTCTGCAGAAAGGCCGACATGCGTATCTTCCAATACGCATAGTTCGTCCCATCGAAAAACGGCGGTTTGCCCACGCCGTGATCCATGTCGCCTTCTGTGGATCTGGAACCGGCTAAGGTGGAAGATCCTTAACCTGCTCCGATACCAATTGAAGGACCGAGAATGCTACCAGAAAACGACCAGAGGGGGGGTGAATGGGAGCTTCAAAATTCCTTTCGGAAACTTGTTGCCACTGTCCCGTAAATCAACCCCAAAGGCAAACCCTAGAGATTGCTAGCGTCCACGACCCTAGATGTAGGGTGGATGCTTCTAAGAAGCACAGCGGGACACTAGAGATCGAGCGATGGGAAAAACGTGGAGAAAAAGGATTCCGCGAAGAACACAAACAAAACGCGAATCACAACCACGAATCTACAACCGTAGCGCAAACACACGCTACAACAGTGAGGATACGGCCTCACTTCCTCAAAATCTCAAGTACACAGAGGTATGGTTCTCTGCGGATCTCAGCTAGCTACAGCAGGGGATGGGAGAGCAGGAAACCCTAGAAAGCAAGAGAAAATGACTGAGATAGGAAGGGAGGAGGGTGTCTCCCTCTACTTATCCTAATTTCTATTCCTACTCTACCCCTCTCTAATTACAGAGCGAACCAGCTAAACCCTAGGGTTATTCTGGACCAACTCGGTGGTAGGTGTATCCGACGGCCACGCCCGCACAAGTCGTAGCGTTGCCTCGACGCAACCTCCCGATTGCCGCCACGTGCCATCCTCGCTCTGCACCCCCGGTTTTGTGGCCCAAACTGGGAAACCTGCCTTTTCCAGCAACCCCCGGTTTTGAGGACCAAACCGGGAAACCAGCCCACCAGCCTGAGTTTTGAGGCCCAAACTCTGCAAACCCGCAACACCAAGGTTTTGAGGCCCAAACCTAGAAACTGGCCTCAGCCCGAGTTTTGAGGCCAAACTCGGAAACCCTCAGCCCGAGTTTTGAGGCCAAACTCAGCAAACCATCCGCACCCAGGTTTTGAGGCCCAAACCTGGAAACCGTCCACCCGATGGTTTTTCCCTGGCTCTACCACCAAACCGACGTCGAAGAGGGGATGCACCTCCCATGCACCCCATCCACCGACACGTGTCCCCAAGTCCACGACTCGGGCAACACATGACCGCACTTCTTCACTTGTCATCGTCACAGGCTGTCAGCCACCACAGCTGATCCTCGGGCCCTCTGGTCCGTCAGTCCAAGCCTCACGTCCGCCCTTCACCGGTCTGGTACATCGGCATGGCACGTCCGCCGCACGGCACGCCCATCCTTCACCACTTCCAGTCCATCGGCATGGCACGTCTCTACTTGACCTTCACCTCGCCTTTGATCACTGTATCCGTGCTCGACACCTGCACAACACAAGCCAAAGAACATGCGCATCATCCCAGTTGACAATCACTCGTCACTCAGAGACCCGGCATACACCCATGTATCTGCAGTGTCAACATCATGTCCAAGGTAACATATGATAACTTACTAGGGGGACCTTTGCTCCCTACATTTGTTCGTTTGCAGCTGGCCGATCAGACGCTACGGTTCCCCGAGGGACTAGCAACGGACATCCTCATCAAAGTCCAAAACAGCTACGTCCCCGTCGATTTCCTTATATTGGACAAGGGATCCAATCTAGACGTCATGATCATCCTAGGAAGGTCATTCCTTAATACGGTTAATGCCGTCATCTACGTGGGATCCGACCAACTTCACCTCCAGTTCCCGGAATATAAGGTAAAGTGTCCATTCAACGGTTATAAAGCTAACATGCAGGTGAAGGACAAAGAACCTCGAGACAACAGACATCATCGTCATCACCCACGCCGTAGGAACAAGAAAAAGAGCGAGTCGGCCAACAAGGCCGAAGTAAAAGAAGAACTCGCCGACGAGGTGCAACCACGGTCTCCATCTCCGGGACCAACCGAAGCACCCAATGAATGACAAGACAGAGAGGTCCTGCTCTACGGACCTGAAACATGGAGCCCTTGCTGATAAGGTAAATCAGTAGTTATCTCATATTTAACTTTTCATGCATTTCAATTCTTGCATTTCCCTTCAATTGCATACTTAGTTTAATTCTGCATTTTTTTCATTTTGACAAAATAAATTTCCATGCTAGTAACACCTTGACAATAACTTGCAACACTTTTGAGCCATGGGACCACCCCAAGGTGGGGTCGGCCGACCCCACCATTGGGCCCACTGGCACATGTTCAATCTTGGCTTAGTACCCTGAGTATGACACAAAACTTTGGTGCTCAAGGAGCATCCAAGGTGGGATCGGCCGATCCCACCATGGTGCCCTCCTGCACCCTACTGCACTCTACTCAGCATGCCCATAAACACCATGCATATCAACAAAGCCAACATCTGAAAAATATCGTCCTTTGCTTTACTCTTTAAGCATGAGATGTTCCTCTTTATGTTGGATGCTCATGGGGACCACAACAACCAGCCAAAGGCATGTCGTAGTGCTCTCATGGTCCATGGGAATCACATTAGACATGTCTCCACTTTGGCCATTCATCTTTTCTCTTTCACCAAACACTAGGCAAGGGAATCTCTGAAATCTGTGTCAACTTTGGACCAAACATAGTTGCATCTTTTCTAGACACATGATGACACAAGGTTTAAAGTTTGAGGGGACATGTATGGGGGTCGGCCGACCCATGTGTTGGCCAATCCTGAAAAGATGTTTTCTCACTTTAGACATGTCCCCTAGCTAAAGCAAAAGCAAAGCTGAATGTGTCAAGGAGGGGGGTCGGCCGACCCATGCTATGGGTGGTCACCACTTGCCCTTCTTCCCCTATATATATCCTTGCATTGTGAGCTCAACTCCACACCAAAACCACAAGAACCATCTCGAGCTCACAAGTTCTTCCTTTCCTTCCTTAGTTGCAAGTTCATTCTCAAGCTTAGCTTAGTAGTAGCTATCCAAAAAACCAAAAACCCAAAAATAGTTCCCATTTCATAGTAGTAGTAGAAGCTTGGTAACTTATCCTGTAGTAAGATGAAGAAGTTGCTTGCCTCCCATTTCAAAAAGTCCAACAAGGGTGAGAGTTCTTCCCAAGAACCTCACCATGCCAGTGCTCATGAGAGGAGAGAGGTGGAAAGAAGTGAGCTAGTACCCTTCATTCCCCCGGCCAGAGTAATGGAGACCGAGAGTGGCCTTAGGCTAAATGCCGAAGAGATGGGGAAATTCTTCACTCTTAGTGAGTGTAGTTTCTCACACACAAGCGTCATTGATCTGGCCCTCTTGCAAGAAACAGGTATGGATTCAGAATTCTATGCTATTTTCAACACCATTGGTTGGGGAGGATTCTTTGAAATTCTTGAATTTGGCATAAAGAACTTAACCATTGAGTTTTTATGCACATTAAAAGTGAATAATGGTGGGATAGCATTTCGAATGTTTGGGATGGAATATGACTTGACTTGGAGCACATTAAACACTGCTTTAGGATTTGATCACTCTTGCCATCTTGATGTAGACCATGCTTTTCATTATGACAAGAATGCTTTCTGGTATGCCATTACTAGCTCTAGTGATTATTCCAACCCCTCACCACACAAAATTCATAACCCAACCTTACGTTTCATGAACTACTGGCTGTTCACCACTCTTTTCCCTGGCATGAGAGCAGCTTTGGTAAGTGATGATGAGCTAAAACTATTCTATGCCATGGTTAGCAAGGTTAAAGTTTCACCTGTTAAAATGCTAGTGAACTATTGGCTTAGCTACGTAAAGCCTAGGAAACCCATATACTTCACATCATTCATCACACGCATAGCCGAAGCTTTAGGTGCACTAGAATCCCAAACTTTTGAGTACATTGAAACCGTGAGAGATGTGTTGGAAGAAAATGTATTTATTGGTTGCGATGTACTAAAAAGGGGTCCCAAGGGTGAACTAATAATGATTTACCCAGGTCATACAGTCGAAATCACTCTCCCTTGTGAGGGACTTCGATTGTATGCGCTTCGTACGTTAACCTTTGATTTGGACCCCGAGGAAAGAGCCCCAAAAGTTGCAGGTACTAGCAGGAGGACAAGGAGAGCATCCCGTGCTACTCGAATGGAACAAGGCGGACCTTCACATCAGGCTGAAGAAGTTGAGGAGGGAGATGAGGCAGCCCCTATGGACATTTCAGGATCCTTAGGCAGGCCTCCTCGCTCACAAGGCACTCCTCGCTCTCAAGACACTCCTCGCCCACGGGGTAGAGGAAGGCAACATCAAAGGACACCGATGGATGAGCTCATAGACAACATGGGTGCGATGAACATCGAACAAGAGGCAACATTGCTTCTTGCACAACAAAACGCCCAACTCCTGAAGGCCATTCAAGAAGAAGAAGCACGACGTTGGGTCGGGTGGTACCAGCATTATCCACCACCACAGTAGGCAAGAACCAAGCTTGGGGGAGATCCTCTCCCCCACCAAGGTAAGTCCTGTATCTTAAGTTATTTACGTTTCAATTAGTTTTCTCATTGCATTTAAAAAAAGAGAAAATACCAAAAATATTTGCTTAGTACTCCCCTTAGCACATATGTCTCATATATGTCTATCTTCCCCATGGAAATGATGACTAGTTGCCTTGCTAATGTTTCTGTAGTGCCTAGTTTACAACTTAGTATTTCTCTAAGTATGGATTACTTAGCTCATTTAAACCATCATGAACCTGAAAACTTTGTGGGTTGCAAGTGCTAGAACTAAGTCTAAGTTGTTGTGAGACATGATATAGTGAGACAAGAGCTGCTATAATATTGTTCTAAGCATGATAGATTACCGGAGAATTTATTCTTAAAATGATCAAAATCTTAATTGTTCCTCAATGGTGATAAATTCCTACCACAGCCATATAGGCTTTACATGTTTACAAACCTTCTACATAGGCTATTTGCTTTGTATTGAGTGTTGTCAAGTCTTGTTGACCCTTGTTAAGAGACTTTTCGTGCTCCTAAGATCAAGATCACGTACACACCTCATATACATGCTAATTCTACACTGGAAGTACGCAAAAACATGCCTTTCATTTCCGCCAAATAGGTTGCTTCATACTCCAAGTGTTAGGAAATCTCTCTCAATTATTTAGTAGATGAGACTCAAAAGGCTAGGCAAAATAAAGATGAAAAAAAAGAGAAGAAAAAAAAAGAAAAGAAGAAAAAAAAATGTTGGCCATGTCTCATTAGAAAAGAGAGAAGAAGAAAAAAAATATATAGAGAGAGATATATCTTATCAAATAAAGAAGCAATCTAGTCCACCATACACCACACACTTACACATCTTGATCTAGGAGTATGATACTTCTCTTCAAGGATCCGAGCTTTGACTTTGCAACAAAATGCAAGTAAGTATGCCATCTTCTTTTATCTCTACCTTGAGCTACACATAAGCCTGTTTAGAAGTAGGATATGAAATAAAGAAGGCAACACTTATCATATGTCTTGGTGAGGAATCATACATCATTTGAGCGACATGAGAGAACCATATGAGGAACATTAAGTCTTTCTTTTGAAAAATATTGCAAAACCTCCGGTATGAAACTTGCTAAAAACAAGAAAGTTAGTGCTCAAGTCAAACTGTTCTATCTTTCAACCACCTAAGACAAAGGAAAAGCCATAAGCCCCATAGGGTACTAAGATAATATGGGTGATTTACATAGTCAATTTTTCCATTCAAAGAGAAGAACTTTGCTGTGCACATGGTACTCTTGAAATGTGATGCATAGTAACAATACTGATCCACCGAGGCCAAGTTTGATTGTTTGCTCGGGACGAGCAAAGGTTAAGCTTGGGGGATCTTGTTGACGGAAGTGATAGCATGTTTTATCTTATCAAAATATAGTCAACAGGCCTCGGTTTCAAGGAAGAATATCATATCATGAGCATATTTATCACTAATAAGTTCCACTGTACTCTCAGCATGTGAACTTGTAGGAGATGGCAAAATGAACAAAATGAGGCCAGGGGGGTGTAACGTAACGGCCCTAATCCCATGGCCCACTGACCACCGTCAACCACTGACAGTCGATCCGTACAGCCAAGAGATTAAGACCGGTTCCGCTACTGGGCTACATCAGTGCCCGATGTCCGCAGGATCATCTCACAATTCAGTTGCAATCTCTTTAACATTTTGACAAATAACATCGGAGTAAATAGCGGAAGACTTAGATAACAATAGTTTTGCAAACCAGGGTTCAACATAAACTTAAAGTGAAGTTATTACAGACCATAGTTCAAATAGATAGAGTTGGCAGAGTAGCATATGACAACAACTTAAAGATACATTCCCCAGCCCGAGGGTGAATAATCACTCATCGGCCTCATCGGCCTCCTCCTGAACAACAGTCACACAGCAGGGTCCAAGGCATACGGAGGAATCTGCCATACCTGCAACATGGGTAATAAAACCCTGAGTACAAAGGTACTCAACAAGACTTACCCGACTAAAGAAAAAGGGAGAAGACTCAGGAATGAAGGCTTAGGGTAGTCAAGGTAAGGCTTAAGCAAGATCAAGTATTTTGCAGAAAAGCATTTTTGTAAATCCTATTTTATTTTGAAAAATTCAGTATTCCTCAATTCTTCATCATTCATGATTCATTTTATATTTCAAAACATTCCTAGTTGAGAACCACTCTCCGTTGAGAGTCAATGGAACAAGTCTCCATAACCGAGGAGCAACGTTAATCCGGATAAATAATACTCAGCTGAGGATCCCTATCCACACTGCATATGTAGCACCCAAGCTTGCATATGCCAACTCGTCTTCCACGATTCCTCCATTATTGGGCCCGGTCCTACGCCACCCGGAAGTACAGTACACCACTCCAATCCGGGACTCTAACCCACGTGGGTACATGCTACTTCCGCCATCTCTCCACTCCCAGTGCGCGGTTGTCGGTCCAATAATGGATTTCTCGGAGCCAGAGCTTTCCGTAGTATGTGAATAGTTGCAAGTCCTGCCCAGCAGGCCCCCATACGGATGGTCCCTAATTTTCCAGCCAGCAACTGTGCCTTGGTTATATCTCACCCAAGCGCAACAGTCCTGTCAGTTTTTCAACCCGTCCCGGTCGGTGTCAACTGTCGAGTCCCGGACTACGACATGACGGCACCGTACGCAAGGACAACCTCTCCTTCCCATTGACTAAATACGGATCAGATACTTAGCCAATAGTGGGAGTAAACCAGAAATTCCCATAAATATTCTTAAAGTGATCACACTTTTGAAATTGGCATTTTTATTGCAAAACTATCATATAGCATTGCTAAGCATTTTGCAAATAGTTTTGGAAAAGCAGGTATCGGGTGTATCATTGGTCAAGGTCGATAATGCATCAGATAGGATTTCACTCAACTCCTATCAACCTAATGCAATAGTTTAAATAAAACTTTTAAGAAAAACTTTATAAAAGCAAGGAAGGGTTTAAATGCACCGGGGCTTGCCTTGGATGGCAAAAAGAACGGACTCGGGGTTGGAGTAGGTGTCGGAACTCGGGGTCGCCTCGGGGACAGATCCTTCGGTGGCTACCTCGACTTCAGGTCCTTCTTCGTCAACTATACGGATGCAATGATGAATGCTCATGAGAATGATGATATGGACTTACGGTGCAAAACAATACCACTGATTCTAGATTACTCTTAGGCAAGGCATAAACGAAATCTAGGTTGAGCATAAAAGGTAACCATTTCTTCCTTAAGCAATATTGATCAAACTAGACCTTATCATAAATTATCCTAAGCATCATCTAAACATAGCATCACAAACATCATAGACCAAGGGTAGGGGTCTATGAACATCAAGCAATCCAAAAGTCACATCACAGGGCATTCAACGCTAACCCTAATCACCTTTTCTATTTTTCTTAATTATTTCAAAAAGGTCATTTTATGAAGGTGCTCCAAAATTTACCAAATTAATCTCATAAGTTCATTATGGTACAAGTATATGACAAAACAAATTTCATAATTTTTGGAGGTCATTAAGGTGCTCAATTAAATCTAGAGATAAATTAATAAAAGTCACTATTCAAGAATTAAAATTAAGCTCAAAAATCAACTTGTTCCAAATGCCTTCAAAATTTCACCAGAGACTTGTCATGGCATAACTAGCTCACAAAAAGTGATCTCATAAATTTTGGAGTTATAAATCATTCTCTAAAAAATCCAAAACCATCATTTATTAATTAAAAGGGAGATTTTTCATTTTCAAATTTTTGCACAAAACTTAAGTTTCATATTTTTATAAAATACTACACAGCATAAAGACTGTACTGTAAAATTTTCAGAATTTTTAGAGCAATACAGAAAATCATACAAAAAGATGAAAAAGCCATACTATTCACAACTTCCCAAAAAGGAAAAAGAGCACTGTGCTCTTCCTCGCAAGGCTCGGGCGAAGCGGAGATCAAACGTCCGTCCGAGGCCTGGGCTCGGGCGAGACGGAAAGGTGAGCGTCCGTCCGAGGCCTGGGCTCGGCGAGACGGACACGTGTGCTCGAGGCTCGGGCTCGGCAAGACGGACACGTGTGCTCGAGGCTCGGGCTCGGCAAGACGGACACGTGTGCTCGAGGCTCGGGAAGAAGATGACCGCAGCGGCTCTCCGGCGGTCCGGCGACCCTGCGCAACACACGGGGCCGCAAGGGCCTGGTTAGGGTCGCGCGGAGCCAAGGAAGCCGACTCCGGGGTCAGTGGAAGGTATCAGTGGCCGGAGGGGGAGTATTTCACGGACCCGTGCTCGTCGTGGTCCGCCGAAGATGGGAACGACGGCCTTACGCCGGGCGACTGGAGACGTGGGAGGTGAAATTGGAAGGTGGGGAAGCTTCACGGACTCAAGGCGAAGCTTTCGGGCTAGGTGGTTGAGCGGCGGGAGCTTTGGAGTGCTCTGGCCACGGCGGCGGGGTCGAGTGCGGAGGTCGGAGCTCCGGCGGGCTTATATAGCCGCGGCCAGGGGCCGGTAGAGAGCTCGAGGCGGGGTGGATAAGCTCGGCGGACGCGTGCGCACTCGATTACGCTCTGGCGGGGGTGATGGCGTGCAGCCGGGGCTCGGGCGTGAGCTAGCCGGCGATGGCCACGCGGCGGCGACGCGCAGAGCTCTGTAGGGGACGGGAGCGCGGGTCAGCGCTCGCGTGCGGGCGCGGAGGGAACAAGGGGACAGCGGTGACAGGTTGGTGGCGCGTGGGGAGCAGCCAGGCGTGCGGCACGCGCGACGCCGGCGGGGCGCCATGGCCGGGCCCCCCCCCCCCTGACCCTAGGAAGAAGAGGAACAGAGCTAGTGGTAGGGTTTGACTTTTGGCTAGTTTCTGAAATTTGCAAATTTCTCCCAAAATTTGAACTGGGCAACAAAAACTCAAAACACCAAAGTTGTTCAGAAAAAAGAGATCTACAACTTTGTCAATATGAACATTTTCAAATTCCAAATAGTTTTTGAACAATATTTGAAAACAGAAAAGGGGACACTTTTGAAATTTGAATCAATTCCAAATTACTTTTGATTTTGAACTGAAACTTGAAAATCTTTATATATGAAAGTTGTTCCATTTGTCAAAACCTACAACTTTGCTATTATACACTTTTCCTGAAACTCATTAGTTTTTGAACTTATTTTGAAAACTGAAAAGGGAACAAAAGTTGGGATTTGAATGAATTTGAAATAACTCACTATTTTGCACAGAAACTTGAAAACTTGTGAATACCAAAGTTGTTTCTCTTTGACAGATCTACAACTTTGCTTTTTGGACCAACCTCAAATTTTGAATAATTTTTGACTTACAAAAAGAGGGATAAAATCCAGGGTTTGGAAATTTAGGGTTTTGCAAAAGGGATTTCAAATCAAATTCTGATTTTTGAACTTTGGTCAACACAACAGAACTTCAAGACACCAAAGGATCAAGAATTACACAAAGCTAAACACAGAGATGAAATTACCATTTTGCCCTTATAGAAAGAAGTGGGCTAATTAGGGTTTTTGCAATAGAGGTACTTCACATAAAATGATACACTAAGCAAATGCATACACATGAAATCATGATCAAGATGATTAATGATGCTAATGATGATATGTCAAGTTAATTACATACTTAAACACCAGAGGTGTTACAGCCTTCCCCCCTTAAAGAAATCTCGCCCCGAGATTCTGCGTCTTAAGAAAGGACAAAGAAGGGATAAAGACAAAACTTTACATTGACAGGGATTCGAGAAAGTCGGGGTAGTTCTTTGCCAAGAAGTCTTCAGATTCCCACGTAGCTTCTTCTTCAGAGTGCTGGTTCCACTGGATTTTGTACCACCTTGTGGTAGTTCTTCGAGTAACTCGATCCTTGTGATCTAACACTCGAACTGGATATTCTGAGTAGGATAGATCAGGCTCTAGCTCGACACCTTCAACTTCCACGACATGTTCTGGTACTCGGAGACACTTCTTGAGTTGGGAGACATGGAAAACATTGTGGACTGCGGAGAGATGATCGGGCAACTTTAGCTTGTAAGCTACCTTGCCACAACATTCCAAAATCTCAAACGGACCAATGTAGCGGGGTGCTAACTTTCCTTTGACTCCAAAACGAGTGACTCCTTTGGTGGGTGAGACCTTGAGATATACATAATCTCCAACTTGAAACTTCAGAGGTCGACGTCTCTTGTCAGCGTAGCTCTTCTGTCGAGATTGGGCAATCTTCATATTCTCTTGTATCTGCTTGACTTTCTCTTCCATATCTTTGACCAGGTCAACTCCAAAGAATTCTCTTTCTCCGGGCTCAGACCAACTGAGAGGCGTACGACAACGACGACCGTACAGTGCTTCAAAGGGTGCCATTTTGATACTTTCTTGATAACTGTTATTATATGAGAACTCTGCCAAGGGCAAACAGTCATCCCAAGTATCCGCGAAGGTGAGCACACATGCTCTCAACATATCCTCTAACACTTGGTTGACTCGCTCAGTTTGTCCATCTGTTTGAGGATGATAAGCTGTGCTATGTAAGAGCTTGGTTCCAAGCGAGGTATGGAACGCTTTCCAGAACTTTGCGACAAACTGAGTACCACGATCAGAGATAATGGTCTTGGGTATGCCATGAAGCTTTACTATGTTGTTCTTGTATAAGGCGGCATATGTGGGGACGGTGTAAATGGTCTTGACTGGCAGAAAGTGAGCTTGTTTGGTGAGTCGGTCCACGATTACCCAAATGGAATCAAAACCTCTCTTAGTTTTGGGTAGTCCATTAATAAAATCCATGCTGATATCTTCCCACTTCCAGGCAGGTACAGATAAAGGCTGCAATTCTCCTCCAGGCTTCATGTGCACGGCCTTGACTTTCTGACAAGTATCACAGCGAGCGACATAGCGAGCGATTTCAATCTTCATCTTTGTCCACCAGAATCTCTGCCTTAGATCCTGGTACATCTTGTTGCTGCCGGGGTGGATGGAAAACCTAGACAGGTGTGCCTCATCAAGGATCAACTGTCTCAACTCAGGCACCTTGGGGACTACTAGACGGTTCTTGAACCAAACAACTCCTACATCATCGATCCTGAAACAATCAGCCTTACCGGTCTGGACCTTTTCGATGATGTGCTTGATTCCAGGGTTATCTCTTTGTGCAGCAATGACCTGTTCTTTGATAGAGGTCTCTATCCTGACATTACTCAGAGTTCCTTGTGGTACCATTTCAATACCCATCCTTTCAAGTTCATGGCACAAGGAAAGATCATAGGGCTTCGTCGTCAGACAGTTGCAGTATGACTTGCGACTGAGGGCATCGGCGACTACATTCGCCTTACCAGGATGGTAATGTACTTCGATATCATAATCCTTGATTAACTCAAGCCATCTTCGCTGTCTCATGTTCAACTCTTCTTGAGTGAAGATATACTTCAGACTCTTATGATCGGTGTACACATTGCAGGCACTGCCCAACAGATAATGACGCCATATCTTCAAAGCATGTACCACTGCTGCTAACTCAAGGTCATGGGTTGGATAATTCTCCTCATGTCGCTTAAGCTGCCGTGAGGCATAAGCGATCACTCGACCTTCTTGCATCAAGACACAACCCAAACCAATACCAGATGCATCACAGTATACATCAAAGGGTTTCTCGATATCTGGTTGAGCTAGGACTGGTGATGTAGTCAACAGTTTCTTCAAGGCTTGAAAAGCTTGCTCACAGGCTGTTGACCAAACAAAATCCACGGAATTCTTCAACAACTCTGTGATAGGCTTGGCAACTCTGGAGAAGTCTGGGATGAAACGACGATAGTATCCAGCCATTCCCATAAAGCTGCGAACTTCGCGGACAGTGGTAGGTGGCTTCCAATCCAAGATATCTGCCACTTTTCCAGGGTCAACTGACACACCTTCAGCGGACAGGACATGACCAAGGAATTGAATTCGATCTAGCCAGAATTCACATTTACTGAACTTGGCATACAGCTGGTGATCTCTGAGACGAGAGAGAACGACACGAAGATGCTTGGCATGATCTTCAGGAGTTCTTGAATAGACAAGGATGTCGTCAATGAACACGACTACAAATTTATCGAGCTCTGGCATGAACACAGAGTTCATGAGATACATGAAATGAGCGGGGGCATTGGTCAAGCCAAAAGACATGACCAAGTACTCATATAGGCCGTATCTGGTGGTGAAAGCTGTTTTGGGAATATCTTCGGGACGAATTTTTATCTGGTGATAGCCAGATCTGAGGTCGATCTTGGAAAACACTCTGGCTCCAGATAACTGGTCAAACAGAAGATCAATGCGAGGCAAGGGATATTTATTTTTGATGGTGACCTCATTGAGTGGGCGATAGTCAACGCACAGGCGAAGGCTTTTGTCCTTCTTCTTCACAAAGATAGCAGGACAGCCCCAAGGAGATGAACTTGGGCGAATGAGACCCTTATCCAATAGCTCTTGCAATTGGATCTTCAGCTCTGCCAACTCTCTGGGAGGCATTCGATAAGCTCTACGGGATATAGGAGCAGTCCCGGGCTTTAGCTCTATAGCAAACTCAACATCACGGTCGGGAGGTAGACCAGGTAAGATCTTCAGGAAAGACTTCCGGGAACTCACAGACCACGGGGATATCCTGGATCCCTTGATCATAGGTAGCATTTAGCTGTGTGGTAGCTGGTTTTGAAGGCATAGGAAGTTGGAGAAGGAGTTTGGCGGTACTGTTAGGAATATCCACTCTCACAACTCTATTCAAGATGTCTATCATGGCTTTATACTGACACATCCAATTCATGCCTAAGATGACATCTATCTCTTGATCGCGCAGTACTATCATGGTGGTAGGAAAGACATGTTTCCCCAACATTACTGGGATACTGCGGACCACTTCCTTAGTATTTATCCGTCCTCCAGGCGAAAGTATGCAAAAACTTTCTTTTAACTCCCCCATGGGTAGCTCATGCTTGATGACAAAAGTGCGACTGATGAAGGAATGCGATGCACCAGAATCAAACAAGACGACTGCAGGATGATTGGCAACAGGGAACCTACCGAGCATGACGGGCTCTCCTTCTGGGATGTTACTGACGGTGGTGAAGTAGACTTGCCCGTGCTTCCTGACAAGCTTGCCCTTCTGGACGTGCTGCTGCGGTGCACGGTGCTGCTGCTGCTGTGATCCTCCAGGGCCTTTCTGTGCATACTGGGTATTCTTCTTGGGTTTTGGGCACTCGCGAGCCCAGTGACCAACTTGGCCACAGTTGTAGCATGGGAGGTTGTAAGCTGTTTGTGGGGTGGTGACACGAACACCTGGGGCGTTCGGCTGAGTGGCACTTTGCTGGTTGGCATTATGGGTGGTGGCTGCGGTACGAACGACCACTTGCTGATGGGGGTATGGGGCACGGTTTTGATGGTGGCTGGGGTGGTAGATGACTCTTGGGCGCTTATGGTTGCTGGAGAAACTGCTAGACCCAGCCTTCTTCTTCTTCTTCTCTTCCTGATACTGGCGGTTGCTTTCCTCGAAAGCGACAGCACGGTCAACGACGTCATGGTAGGATCCGTTTAGGTTGTTGGACAGACCTCTGCGAATCTTAGGGTGTAGACCCCTGAGAAAACAATCTCTCTTCTTTTCCTCTGTGTTGACATAGTCGGAGGCATACTGGCTGAGGTGATTGAATTGTCCCACGTACTGCATGACAGTGGAATCTTTCTGTTGCAGGGCCAAGAACTGATCCAACTTCATTTTCATCAATCCCGAAGGGATGTGATGTGCTCTGAAAGCGGTGCGGAACTCTTCCCAGGTCAGCTGGTGACCTTCAGGCTGGGCAGCCAACAGGTTGGCGTACCAGGCACTTGCGGGGCCACGGAGCTGCTGAGAAGCGAACCGAGGCTTCTGGATCTCTGTGCAGAGCAGGAGACTGAACTTCTGTTCCATGGTGCGTAACCAGTCGTCAGCCTCGAGAGGTTCATCGGCCTTTGTGAAGACCGGTGGTCGGGTTTCAGTGAATTCCACATAGGTTGTCCCTTGGTTGTTGCGGCGACCACGGTTTCCAACATTCTGCTGTCCTTGGTTTTGAGCCATTAGATTGGCAGCGGCGGCCAAGGCTGCAATGGCGTCAGCTAGTGTAGCTGGTACAGGTGGAGGGTTTGGGAGACGGTCATCTCCAGCACCTCCGGCTCCGGTACGGGTGTTCACAGGCATCTGTATAAGCAACTCGGAACTCAGCATACAAAGATTGGTTTTGAACGAAACTGGCTGATAAGATTCATTGATGCAAGGGTAGATAACTGATACAGAGGTTCGACAGATAACCACTGACTGACAAAGGAAGGGTACAAGACAAGATACAAACTCGACTAGATAGAAGACCAACTAACGCCCCAAACCTAGACTTAAGGCTTTAGGTAAGCAGATGGTATAGACACAAGGAGTCTAGTCATCATCGATGAAGATCAACTCTTCGTCATCATCCTCATCCTCGATGATAAGCTCAGGCTCTTCCTCCTCATCTTCATCTTCAACGTGGACATCTTCAGCAGGTTCCACTTCCTCATTCTGATCAGGCTCATGTTCCACTTCAGGTTCCTCCACAACTCCATCTTCGGGGTCTTCCATAACCGGGGGTACCAAGGGATGGAGTTGGTCATGCAGTTGATGCACTTCCTCATGAAGCATATCATTGTACTGCTCAATCTGGGCGGTGTATTGCTGCAGTCCATGGAGCTGGGCTCTGGTGACATCCTCTCGGATCCATGTTGCATCACGCTGCTGGATAGCGCGAACCGTGTTTCGGTTGGCCTGCTCCAAGGAAGCTCGTGCCTCATAAAACTCCATGCGGGAAAGGTAGAAGTCATGCTCCATGTTCTCCATTTCAGCCTTCAGATTCTTGATCTCCTCCTTCAGCTGCTTGCGGGTGCGGCGGGGAAAACGACGACCATTGGAGGATTCTCCAGTCTCTTCTCCGGTGCGTGGCGCCAGCTGGTGACGCGGCACACCGTTTGGTCCAGTCGACTTGCGGGCAGTCCGCTTGATAAAGGCCATATCTGGATAAGAGGTTATAGATGAGAAAGGCTAGCAAGAAAAAGGTATAGGCATACTATCCCAACGAACTCTTTTATAGACTTAAGTGAATGTGACATGATGCATGAATCGTTCCTACGGAACAAGGCAATGCAACTACTAAGGTAAGGTACATAGGGCTTATACAAGTTGTCTTGCTACTAGTTGCTAAAGACAAGATGAGATGAGAGAAGCAATTTGGACTTAAAATAGTCAAGTTTAGTTTTTTGTTAAAAACATTTTGAAGTTTTCGCAAAAATTGCAACGTCATAGTGAGATGCTCCGATACCACTCTGTAACGTAACGGCCCTAATCCCATGGCCCACTGACCACCGTCAACCACTGACAGTCGATCCGTACAGCCAAGAGATTAAGACCGGTTCCGCTACTGGGCTACATCAGTGCCCGATGTCCGCAGGATCATCTCACAATTCAGTTGCAATCTCTTTAACATTTTGACAAATAACATCGGAGTAAATAGCGGAAGACTTAGATAACAATAGTTTTGCAAACCAGGGTTCAACATAAACTTAAAGTGAAGTTATTACAGACCATAGTTCAAATAGATAGAGTTGGCAGAGTAGCATATGACAACAACTTAAAGATACATTCCCCAGCCCGAGGGTGAATAATCACTCATCGGCCTCATCGGCCTCCTCCTGAACAACAGTCACACAGCAGGGTCCAAGGCATACGGAGGAATCTGCCATACCTGCAACATGGGTAATAAAACCCTGAGTACAAAGGTACTCAACAAGACTTACCCGACTAAAGAAAAAGGGAGAAGACTCAGGAATGAAGGCTTAGGGTAGTCAAGGTAAGGCTTAAGCAAGATCAAGTATTTTGCAGAAAAGCATTTTTGTAAATCCTATTTTATTTTGAAAAATTCAGTATTCCTCAATTCTTCATCATTCATGATTCATTTTATATTTCAAAACATTCCTAGTTGAGAACCACTCTCCGTTGAGAGTCAATGGAACAAGTCTCCATAACCGAGGAGCAACGTTAATCCGGATAAATAATACTCAGCTGAGGATCCCTATCCACACTGCATATGTAGCACCCAAGCTTGCATATGCCAACTCGTCTTCCACGATTCCTCCATTATTGGGCCCGGTCCTACGCCACCCGGAAGTACAGTACACCACTCCAATCCGGGACTCTAACCCACGTGGGTACATGCTACTTCCGCCATCTCTCCACTCCCAGTGCGCGGTTGTCGGTCCAATAATGGATTTCTCGGAGCCAGAGCTTTCCGTAGTATGTGAATAGTTGCAAGTCCTGCCCAGCAGGCCCCCATACGGATGGTCCCTAATTTTCCAGCCAGCAACTGTGCCTTGGTTATATCTCACCCAAGCGCAACAGTCCTGTCAGTTTTTCAACCCGTCCCGGTCGGTGTCAACTGTCGAGTCCCGGACTACGACATGACGGCACCGTACGCAAGGACAACCTCTCCTTCCCATTGACTAAATACGGATCAGATACTTAGCCAATAGTGGGAGTAAACCAGAAATTCCCATAAATATTCTTAAAGTGATCACACTTTTGAAATTGGCATTTTTATTGCAAAACTATCATATAGCATTGCTAAGCATTTTGCAAATAGTTTTGGAAAAGCAGGTATCGGGTGTATCATTGGTCAAGGTCGATAATGCATCAGATAGGATTTCACTCAACTCCTATCAACCTAATGCAATAGTTTAAATAAAACTTTAAGAAAAACTTTATAAAAGCAAGGAAGGGTTTAAATGCACCGGGGCTTGCCTTGGATGGCAAAAAGAACGGACTCGGGGTTGGAGTAGGTGTCGGAACTCGGGGTCGCCTCGGGGACAGATCCTTCGGTGGCTACCTCGACTTCAGGTCCTTCTTCGTCAACTATACGGATGCAATGATGAATGCTCATGAGAATGATGATATGGACTTACGGTGCAAAACAATACCACTGATTCTAGATTACTCTTAGGCAAGGCATAAACGAAATCTAGGTTGAGCATAAAAGGTAACCATTTCTTCCTTAAGCAATATTGATCAAACTAGACCTTATCATAAATTATCCTAAGCATCATCTAAACATAGCATCACAAACATCATAGACCAAGGGTAGGGGTCTATGAACATCAAGCAATCCAAAAGTCACATCACAGGGCATTCAACGCTAACCCTAATCACCTTTTCTATTTTTCTTAATTATTTCAAAAAGGTCATTTTATGAAGGTGCTCCAAAATTTACCAAATTAATCTCATAAGTTCATTATGGTACAAGTATATGACAAAACAAATTTCATAATTTTTGGAGGTCATTAAGGTGCTCAATTAAATCTAGAGATAAATTAATAAAAGTCACTATTCAAGAATTAAAATTAAGCTCAAAAATCAACTTGTTCCAAATGCCTTCAAAATTTCACCAGAGACTTGTCATGGCATAACTAGCTCACAAAAAGTGATCTCATAAATTTTGGAGTTATAAATCATTCTCTAAAAAATCCAAAACCATCATTTATTAATTAAAAGGGAGATTTTTCATTTTCAAATTTTTGCACAAAACTTAAGTTTCATATTTTTATAAAATACTACACAGCATAAAGACTGTACTGTAAAATTTTCAGAATTTTTAGAGCAATACAGAAAATCATACAAAAAGATGAAAAAGCCATACTATTCACAACTTCCCAAAAAGGAAAAAGAGCACTGTGCTCTTCCTCGCAAGGCTCGGGCGAAGCGGAGATCAAACGTCCGTCCGAGGCCTGGGCTCGGGCGAGACGGAAAGGTGAGCGTCCGTCCGAGGCCTGGGCTCGGCGAGACGGACACGTGTGCTCGAGGCTCGGGCTCGGCAAGACGGACACGTGTGCTCGAGGCTCGGGCTCGGCAAGACGGACACGTGTGCTCGAGGCTCGGGAAGAAGATGACCGCAGCGGCTCTCCGGCGGTCCGGCGACCCTGCGCAACACACGGGGCCGCAAGGGCCTGGTTAGGGTCGCGCGGAGCCAAGGAAGCCGACTCCGGGGTCAGTGGAAGGTATCAGTGGCCGGAGGGGGAGTATTTCACGGACCCGTGCTCGTCGTGGTCCGCCGGAGATGGGAACGACGGCCTTACGCCGGGCGACTGGAGACGTGGGAGGTGAAATTGGAAGGTGGGGAAGCTTCACGGACTCAAGGCGAAGCTTTCGGGCTAGGTGGTTGAGCGGCGGGAGCTTTGGAGTGCTCTGGCCACGGCGGCGGGGTCGAGTGCGGAGGTCGGAGCTCCGGCGGGCTTATATAGCCGCGGCCAGGGGCCGGTAGAGAGCTCGAGGCGGGGTGGATAAGCTCGGCGGACGCGTGCGCACTCGATTACGCTCTGGCGGGGGTGATGGCGTGCAGCCGGGGCTCGGGCGTGAGCTAGCCGGCGATGGCCACGCGGCGGCGACGCGCAGAGCTCTGTAGGGGACGGGAGCGCGGGTCAGCGCTCGCGTGCGGGCGCGGAGGGAACAAGGGGACAGCGGTGACAGGTTGGTGGCGCGTGGGGAGCAGCCAGGCGTGCGGCACGCGCGACGCCGGCGGGGCGCCATGGCCGGGCCCCCCCCTGACCCTAGGAAGAAGAGGAACAGAGCTAGTGGTAGGGTTTGACTTTTGGCTAGTTTCTGAAATTTGCAAATTTCTCCCAAAATTTGAACTGGGCAACAAAAACTCAAAACACCAAAGTTGTTCAGAAAAAAGAGATCTACAACTTTGTCAATATGAACATTTTCAAATTCCAAATAGTTTTTGAACAATATTTGAAAACAGAAAAGGGGACACTTTTGAAATTTGAATCAATTCCAAATTACTTTTGATTTTGAACTGAAACTTGAAAATCTTTATATATGAAAGTTGTTCCATTTGTCAAAACCTACAACTTTGCTATTATACACTTTTCCTGAAACTCATTAGTTTTTGAACTTATTTTGAAAACTGAAAAGGGAACAAAAGTTGGGATTTGAATGAATTTGAAATAACTCACTATTTTGCACAGAAACTTGAAAACTTGTGAATACCAAAGTTGTTTCTCTTTGACAGATCTACAACTTTGCTTTTTGGACCAACCTCAAATTTTGAATAATTTTTGACTTACAAAAAGAGGGATAAAATCCAGGGTTTGGAAATTTAGGGTTTTGCAAAAGGGATTTCAAATCAAATTCTGATTTTTGAACTTTGGTCAACACAACAGAACTTCAAGACACCAAAGGATCAAGAATTACACAAAGCTAAACACAGAGATGAAATTACCATTTTGCCCTTATAGAAAGAAGTGGGCTAATTAGGGTTTTTGCAATAGAGGTACTTCACATAAAATGATACACTAAGCAAATGCATACACATGAAATCATGATCAAGATGATTAATGATGCTAATGATGATATGTCAAGTTAATTACATACTTAAACACCAGAGGTGTTACAGGGGGCCCACCAAGGGGATCGGGCGACCCCACCCTTGGGCCACCTCGGCCATGGTGACATGGCATGATCCAAGAAAAGCATGTTCAAGTCAATATCAACCATTGGATCAAACATGTGCTTTTGCTCAATGGTGCAAGATGAGAAGCACATGGATCCATGGGTCCACACTGAAAACCAAATGCAACCAACTTCACAAGACTTGCTCCATGACATGTGGGGTCACCAAGGGAGAGAAGAAGGTAGGCCAGCCCTGTCATAGGGGGGTCGGTCGACCCCCCTTGGTGGGACCCAACAGCACTATTCATCAGGGTGACATCAGCACCTTCTAGAAGATGTACCCCAGGCCCACATGTCAGAGACAGGGGTCGGCCGGCCCCATGGTGAACCTCATCCAAGTCGGTGGCAAAGTGCATGTTTGACACGTGAAGAACATCCAAGCCATTCATCAAGGTCGGTTGCTATGACGGTGGATCCAAGGGTGAAGAGAGGATGAGCACACGGATCGTTGACGTGGCGCCGGAGTAGCCCCTACTCCACCTCCACTATAAATAGAGGCCTTCACCCTCTCACACAAATACATCCCATCTCACACATCTCCACTTTCTAGTGAGATCAAGCAAGAGTAGTAGTAGTTAGTCTAGAGTGGGAGTTAGAGTCGAGTCGGGCGAAGCTCTGGTCTCTGGAGTCGTCTTCTGGGAGTCTGGTATAGCCCTTGTATCTTTCTTCTTTTGTAAGACTTTATTTATTTAATATATTATTCTTTCTTTACTTTACTTTGCATTTACTTAAGTATTTACTTTTCAAGTATTTATTTAAGTATTTACTTAGTGCAAGTCTATATTTATATAGTCTTGTTGTGTGCTTATCTTAGTTCTATAGTTATCATAGTTAGATTGGTTTCCTTTAAATAGCTTCTTGTGTGTGCGTCATCGTCCTATCTTAGGATAGGGGCTTTAGCTATTTTGATCGATAGCTAAAGGTGTAGATAAGTGTGAGCGTGGTGCTCATACTTCATCTTATCTTTGACTACCGCTGGCTTGCACGGACAGTAGGGGCGCATGGGCAAAAGGTGACAGATTTTGCCTGGCTACCTAGATCCCCTCACGTGAACTCAGGCTAGTTCTTAAAAGGTAAGGCGTCCATAAGCCAAATATCCGCTTGAGTACTGGGTTAGGTGAACAACCTTCTATCGCTTTACTCTCTCGTTTATCCCTCTCACACAAGTAGCAAGGCGTCAATCTAGTTAAGTCATCTATTCAATTAGGATTAGTTCATAGGAGTAAAGGTAGAAACATAGGAGTACTTTATACTCACTCGTTGTCCTCCCACCTAGCTAACTCTACTAAAGTTATCTTTCATATCATATACTCTTTGCTTAACTTATTTATCTTATCTTTCTATCCTCCATTATATCCACTTATACCCCTTTGCTTCTCTAATTGATAATAGATTATAGTAAGACTAAAGGATCTATCTTTCCTCTCTCTACATCTTTCCTAGCTTGCTTTCCTTTGGGATAAAATAAATAACGATACCTTGGAATACTCCCGGGTGAAGCGCTACATCGGTATATTCTGTGCGCTTGCGGAACTATCCAATAGTCAATAGTTTTACCACCAAGACACTTCTAGCACTGTTGCTGGGGTTAGGCTCCATAGTCTAGTTCTAGTGGTTGCGTTAAGAAGTGTTAACAAGCGTTTCTGGCGCCGTTGTCGGGGATAGATTAAAACTCTATTCTTAGTAGCGACGCTAAGAAATACCAACAGAGACTAGGACATTTGAGCTTTGACTTGCTTGCAAGGCTTAGTTCACTTGGCCTAATCCGAGGATTGCCCAAGTTGTGCATGGAGAAGGATCTTGTTTGTCATTCTTGTAGACATGGGAAGATGGTTGCCGCTCCCTACCATCCAGTGACTCAGGTCATGACCAAGCGCCCTGGAGAGCTTTTGCACATGGACCTTGTTGGTCCGGCTCGGGTGAGCTCGGTTGGGGGGAAGTGGTATGTGCTTGTTGTTGTAGACGACTTTTCGAGATATTCGTGGGTTTTCTTTTTAGCTAAGAAAATTGAGACTTTCTCTTTTGCTCGCAATCTGATTTTGCGTCTTCAGAATGAGTTCCCTATGAACTCAATGCAAGCCATTAGAAGTGACAACGGTTCCGAGTTCAAAAACTCAGATTTTGAGAAGTTTTGTGACTCTTTGGGTTTAGAGCATCAGTTTTCTTCTCCCTACACACCGCCTTAGAATGGTGTTGTAGAAAGGAAGAATCAGACCCTTGTAGAGATGACCAGGACGATGCTCGATGAGTATAGGACTCCTAGGCGATATTGGGCCGAGGCTATGAGCACTGCATGCTACATTTCCAATCGCATTTTTCTCCGAGCTTTCTTGAAAAAGACTTCTTATGAGTTGTGTTTTGGAAAACTGCCCAAGGTGAGTTATTTTAGAGTTTTTGTTTGCCACTGTTTTATACTCAAGAAAGGCAACCTGGACAAATTTGAGTCTCGTTCTTCAGACGGTGTATTTTTGGGTTATGGCACTCACACTCGTGCATATCGTGTACTTAACCTTGATACTAATCAAGTCATGGAGACATCCGATGTCACCTTCGATGAGACCATGGTTTGTCCTTCTTCTCGTTTTAAGCGTGCAGGTGATCATGAGGTTGGTGAGCCTCTTTTTGATGAAGAGGAAGAGGGTGCTAAAGGGATGGATGACCCAGCACCACCTCCACCTGCTGTGCCGCAAAGAGCGGCCTCTACTACCACTCATGGCCCCGATCCTTCTTCCTCGATGACTTAGGGGCCGTGGGATCCGCCACCTCGAGCGGTACCTTTTGTACCCGAGGAGGCACCAGCTGATGTTGAGGGGGAGGCTACATCAGCTCGGGAGGCGCCTCGACACATTCAGCGCCAACACCCACCTCAACAGATGATCGGCAGCATCGGCGAATGTGTCACTCGGTCTAGATACTATGAGCAGGGAGTTTGAGATGAGCATGATGGGTGAGTTGACGTTTTTCCTCGGATTGCAAATCAAGCAATCTCAAGAGGGAACGTTTGTGCACCAGGGTAAGTGATGAGGGACGGCCCAATCTTCCGAGAGGTAGCGATACGTTCGATTGGTGGAGAACTCGACGTTGGCGATCCGGCTTCAAATCAGACACGATTCGAACCCTGCAACCGTTACACCACTGCTCTGTTAGTTATCAACCAAGCACAACTTGATTGACCTCGCCAAGAAGGCTATTCCTGCAAGCGAATCGAAGAACACAAGCAAGAAGGTAAAAACACGCAATCTAAAATTGCAAATATGAATCTCACAAATTTATATGGTGGGTTCAAGAACTTGATTCCAAAGGACTAATCAACACAGTGGAGGAGATCAAGAACGGGGGCCCTGGATCACTGTAAAAGGATTCGACACCACAGTTACAATGAACGATTCAGTTTCTCGATGGAAAACTAAACTCTAAACAAAACCCAAGATCTAACGACAACGGCAGCGGCTAATTATAGGGTTTAGTACATCGTCTATGCTGGACGCACCCCCTAATGGGCTCTAAGACGATACACGGCCCAACGGACCAAAATACAGTGACGCAGCACCCTGGTAGATTCTGGACGCTGACTTGTTTCGATGATTCCCGTTGACTCCGGACGTATTTTGACGTGATTTCAAAGCCATTGGATAGCTTATCAAATTATCTTTCCAAGCATATCTAGTTCGTTGAAAACGGAGTCCGTATGCATCCGGTGCGTTGATTATACCCGGGACTGCTCCTGAATTCCGAGGTTGACGAGGTAGCTGAGTTGGAGACAGATTGCAACATGGGGAAGGCCATGGCGTCGGTGTGTCCAGTGTGGCGATGTCCTCATCAGTAAGTATACCAAGGATATCCTAAAGAAATTCGATATGGGTGAGGCCAAGCCTCTTCCAACACCCATGTCGACCACGACGGCCCTGGATGCGGACAAGGATGGAGAAGCAGTGGACCAGAATGAGTACCGGAGTATGATCGGGTCACTGCCGTACCTGACGGCGACACGCCCGGATATCCAGTTCGCGGTGTGTCTTTGCGCGTGATTTCAGTCTTTGCCGCGCACTTCTCACCGTTAGGCAGTTAAGCGCATTATGAGGTACTTATGCTTCACTCCAGAATTTGGGATTTGGGATTCTGCTTCCTCCACCCTCTCCCTTTGCGGTTATTCTGATGCCGATTTTGTTGGTTGTCGGATTGAGCATAAGTCCACCTCTGGGACTTGTCAGTTTATTGGTTCTTCTCTTGAATCGTGGTCTTCTCGCAAGCAGTCTAGTGTCGTCCAGTCTACCACGGAGGCTGAGTATGTTGCTACGGCTAGCTGCTGTTCCCAGTTGCTTTGGATGATGGCCACTTTGCGTTATTTTGGTCTGAGCTTTTCTCGCGTTCCTTTTCTTTGTGACAGCACGAGTGCTATTAGCGTTGCTAAGAACCCTGTGTTGCACTCTAAGACCAAACACATTGATGTACGCTTTCATTTTCTGCGAGACCACTATGAGAAGGATGATATCGACCTTCGCCATGTCGATACTCAGCATCAGTTGGCTGATATTTTCACCAAGCCTTTGGACCAATCAACTTTTGCTAGGTTGAGAGGTGAGCTTGGTGTGTGTTTCCCCTTTTAGATGGGGGAAACATTTTGACTCTTGTTTTATAAATTGACTTTGTGTTTTTCAATTGATTTCATCATGCATCTTTGCATTTCATCTTGCATATTTACATTCAGAGCTTCATGTATATAATCTTTAGAATGTGACTATGCTCTGTATAGTATTTACTCTGATGTTTTATGATGATGCTTGTAGCTTATGCTCTTTCTGATCACTGATACATGTTGTGAGCGGAGCTATTTTATGAATGGTGAATTTGCTTAATGAACATAAAACTTAAAAACATTCACCATTGAGATATGCAACTAGCATGTGTAGAATGTGTTGAAATCACTTGTGCTTTTCATATATGCCAGGTTGCTATGTCTCTAGTGTTAAGTCATTCACTTGCTTGGTATGTTCATATTCTGCTCTAAATTCTGAACCAAGTTAAGTGAATTAGAAAGATCGAGATGGGATTGCTTGTCAGCACATCACAGCTTCAAGACTGTTTCTCATTGCACTTTGAGTTAAACTTGAGCTGTGTAGTGCATGACCGAAACTATTGCTTTAAGCTTTTGATTGCTTCTACATAGGCTTCGCACAGTTGAAAAGTTAGGCAATGACAAGTTTTCAACCTCTCGCAATCACATGCTGAAATTTGAACTTGTGTAATTAACCGCTGTAACTCCGATAAAATTTGAATACACAAGTCTATGTTTCATTCTATAGCATGATGGTTGAACTGTGCTAAGGGTAGTTCACCTTGTATACATGTTTAGCACTTGTTTGACTTCCTATCTATACATGCTTCGTGCTATTTTGATGGTGAATACCTTTTTGGCTGAAAACTGCTCTTGTTGCTCAAATGTTTAGATTTCGTATTGAGAACATATATGATGAATGATTGACATTGGTAAGGAAGGTTTGAGGCTTTTACCCGGTTTAGTCCATATCTAGCTATGCGCTTATTGTTTATGACTAACCGGTGGCGTTGAGTTGTGGTGTGTTTCTGTGTTGGTGTGCGTGTGCGACATGTGTCTCTTGGCTGTGTTGATGTGCAGGTGTGGAGCTCGGATACAGTGGTCTATGACGAGGTGAAGGTCAAGTAGAGACGTGTCGTGCCGACGGACTGGAAGTGGTGAAGGATGGGCGTGCCGTGCGGCGGACGTGCCATGCCGATGTACCAGACCGGTGAAGGGCGGACGTGAGGCTTGGACTGACGGACCAGAGGGCCAGAGGACCAGCTGTGGTAGCTGGCACGTGGCATCGGCGAGCAAGAGCACATGGGGATGTGCGGTGCATCGGCCGAGTCAGGAGGAAGGCGCTGGAGTCGTGTCACTTGGCGGGAGGTCGAACACGGGCTTGCGTGCGGCGCAAGTGCCGTCGGCCAAGTCAAGAAGGAAGGCGAAGGCATTGTGCCCGGCGTGGAGGCTGGACATGCATCGGCATCGGTGCCGGAGGTCGGGGTGTGAGAACCACATCCCGTCTACGGTGCGGGTTCGGTGGCTGAGCCTCAAAAGGCTACCATCAACGGTTTCCGAGTTTGGGCCTCAAAACTCGGGGTGGCCGGTTTCTGAGTTTGGGCCTTAAAACTCGACGAGGACGGTTTCCAGGTTTGGGCCTCAAAACCTGGGCGTGCGGGTTTCTGAGTTTGGGCCTCAAAACTCGGGGTGGACGGTTTCCCAGTTTGGGCCTCAAAACCGGGGGTTGGTCCGAAAGGACGGTCGACGCGTGGCGGCACCGAGAGGCTTGCGTTGCGGGGAAGCTATCAGTGAGAAGGCACGGCGGTCGACGGTGGCGGCACGTGGCGGCATCAGGGAGGTCGCGTCGAGGCGAAGCTACCGGATGTGCGGGCGTGGCCGTCGGATTGAAACTGTCAAGTCTGGACGGTTTTACCCCTGGGGGGTATTTGGGTCGAGTGCTTAATGTAAGGGCGTTTTGGTCTTCGGACGTGCGCCTATATATATGAGGGGGGCTGCTAGGGCAGCCGTATCCTTGGAGGTCCAGGTGGTTGTTGACGGAAGTTATAGCATGTTTTACCTTATCAAAATACCGTCAACAGACCTCAGTTTCAAGGAAGAATAGCATATCATGAGCATATTTATCACTAATAAGTTCCACTTGTACTCTTAGCTTGTGAACTTGTAGGAGATGGCAAAATGAACAAAATGAGGCCAGATGGGCCCACCAAGGGGGTCGGGCGACCCCATCTTTGGGCCACCTCGGCCATGGTGACATGGCATGATCCAAGAGAAGCATGTTCAAGCCAATATCAACCATTGGATCAAGCATGTGCTTTTGCTCAATGGTGCATGATGAGAAGCACATGGATTCATGGGTCCACACCGAAAACCAAAAGCAACCAACTTCACAAGACTTGCTCCATGACATGTGGGGTCACCAAGGGAGAGAAGAAGGTGGGCCAGCCCTGTCATAGGGGGGTCGGCTGATCCCCCCTTGGTGGGACCCAACAACACTATTCATCAGGATGACATCAGCACCTTCTAGAAGGTGTACCCCGGGCCCACATGTCAGGGATAGGGGTCGGCCGACCCCATGGTGACCCTCATCCAAGTCGGTGACAAAATGCATGTTTGACACGTGAAGAACATCCAAGCCATCCATCCATGGCGGTTACAATGACGGTGGATCCAAGGGTTGAGAGATGGGGAGCACACGGATCGCTGACGTGGCGCCGGAGTAGCCCCTACTCCACCTCCACTATAAATAGAGGCCTTCACCCTCTCATTCAACACACCCCAAGAGAGTTTACATATCTCCACTTTCGAGTGAGATCAAGCAAGAGTAGTAGTAGTTAGTCTAGAGTGGGAGTTAGAGTCGAGTCGGGCGAAGCTCGGGTCTCCGGAGTCGTCTTCTGGGAGTCTGGTATAGCCCTTGTATCTTTCTTCTTTTGTAAGACTTTATTTATTTAATATATTATTCTTTCTTTACTTTACTTTGCATTTACTTAAGTATTTACTTTCCAAGTATTTATTTAAGTATTTACTTAGTGCAAGTCTATATTTATATAGTCTTGTTGTGTGCTTATCTTAGTTCTATAGTTGTCTTAGTTAGATTGGTTTCCTTTAAATAGCTTCTTATGTGTGCGTCATCGTCCTATCTTAGGATAGGGGCTTTAGCTATTTTGATCGATAGCTAAAGGTGTAGATAAGTGTGAGCGTGGTGCTCATACTTCATCTTATCTTTGACTACCGCTGGCTTGCACGGACAGTAGGGGCGCATGGGCAAAAGGTGACAGATTTTGCCTGGCTACCTAGATCCCCTCACGTGAACTCAGGCTAGTTCTTAAAAGGTAAGGCGTACATAAGCCAAATATCCGCTTGAGTACTGGGTTAGGTGAACAACCTTCTATCGCTTTACTCTCTCGTTTATCCCTCTCACACAAGTAGCAAGGCATCAATCTAGTTAAGTCATCTATTCAATTAGGATTAGTTCATAAGAGTAAAGGTAGAAACATAGGAGTACTTTATACTCACTCGTTGTCCTCCCACCTAGCTAACTCTGCTAAAGTTATCTTTCATATCATATACTCTTTGCTTAACTTATTTATCTTATCTATCTATCCTCCATTATATCCACTTATACCCTTTTGCTTCTCTAACTGATAATAGATTATAGTAAGACTAAAGGATCTATCTTTCCTCTCTCTACATCTTTTCTAGCTTGCTTTCCTTTGGGATAAAATAAATAACGATACCTTGGAATACTCCCGGGTGAAGTGCTACATCGGTATATTCTGTGCGCTTGCGGAACTATCCAATAGTCAATAGTTTTACCACCAAGACACTTCTAGCACCGTTGCTGGGGTTATGCTCCATAGTCTAGTTCTAGTGGTTGAGTTAAGAAGTGTCAACAAGCATTTCTGGTGCCGTTGCCGGGGAAAGCAATCGCCTAGGAGTTTAGAGAGAGTGAATCCGGAGTCTGCTATATATTAGTTATCAATTAGTATAGGGGCTAACCCCTCACCTGTCTAGTTTCTTTTCGTTATGGTGAAACTAGTAGGTGTATGAGCGGTTTCCAACTGCCGGCAAACTTCGTTGAAAATCCCGAGCAGTTGTTGAGGAGGACTAGACTTCGTCAAGTTCCACCTCAAAGGTTCATCTCGAACCAGAATCCGTTCGAGGAGGAAGTTTCTGCACCAGCTAGAAGAGAAGCCATGGCCCAAAAGACCATCTCCGAGTACTCTGCGTCGTCGGCCGACAATGTCGCCACGGGTCCGCAGCTTAACTTGGGGGATGCGACTTTCGAGCTCAAGCCAGCTCTCATCAACATGGTGCAAGCCAATCCATTCTGTGGGAAGCCGCATGAGGATGCCAATGCCCATCTCCAACACTTCTTGGAGGTATGTGGTACCTTCACTATAAAGAATGTGTCTGCAGACGCCATCCGTCTTCGTCTTTTCCCATTCTTGTTATTGGGAAAGGCGAAGCATTGGTTCTACGCCAACAAAAGTGAAGCCAACACTTGGGAGGAGTGCGCCAATGCGTTTCTCAAGAAGTTCTTCCCGATGGGCAAGACCAGCACCCTTCGTGGAAAGATTTCCAGCTTCCAGCAATAAGCTGATGAGACGATTCCCAAAGCATGGGAACGTCTACAAGAGTACATTCGCGCCTGTCCTCATCATGGGATAGAGGAGTGGCTCATTATTCAAGGTTTCTACCATGGCCTGACCGGTATGGCCCGTAGTCACCTAGATGCAGCCGCTGGAGGGGCATTCTTACAACACAATGTGAGAGATGCCAAGGACCTCATAGAGAAGATGGTTACCAACCAAGGTTGGAATGAGGAACGTCTTCAGCCAAAGAAGAGAGGTGTTCATGCTCTCAATGAGGTGGACATGCTCTGCGCGAAGATGGACCTCCTGATGAAGAAAGTAGAGGAAAGTTCCAAGAAGGTATGCGGAGGCAATGACCATTCGGGAAATAATTGTCCCGAGACGAAGGAGGAAGTGAGCTTCATCAACAACACCAACAACAACAACGGGTACCGGCCCCAACAACAACAAAAAGGATGGAACTCGCACCCCTTCTACCAAAATCAAGGTAACGGTTATAGCAATAATTTCAATAGTTCTTATAATAACCAACCTTCTTTAAGAGATCTTGTCTTAGGCCAATCTAAAATAAATGATAGTATTAATAAAAAGATGATGGCTAATGATAAGATTCTTGAAAATATAAACGAGAAAATGGATAGCTTTAATTCTGCTATGAAAAAATCAATTGAGCTTTAATAAAATGCTAGAAACACAATTAGCTCAGCTAGCAGCAGCTGTCCCATCCTATGAGCAAGGTAAGATCCCAGGGAAACCTAAGGATCCAATAGAGGGTGTAAAATTAGTTACCACGAGGTACGGTAAGCCTCCGCTCCGGTCAAACTGGGGTTATCTACTTGATCCACCCTTCATCACCAAAAAGGAAGATCCAGGCCTGCCAACCATCACCTGCCAGATTGGACCACAAGTTTTCCATGACGCCTTATGTGACCTTGGGTCGAGTGTCAACGTCATGTCCAAGGTAACTTATGATAAATTACTAGGGGGACCTTTGCTCCCTACATTTGTTCGTTTGCAGCTGGCAGATCAGACGCTACGGTTCCCCGAGGGACTAGCAACGGACATCCTCATCAAAGTCCAAAACAGCTACGTCCCCATCGATTTCCTTATATTGGACATGGGATCCAATGTAGACGTCGCGATCATCCTGGGAAGGACGTTCCTTAATACGGTTAACGCCGTCATCTACGTGGGATCCGGCCAACTTCACCTCCAATTCCCGGAATATAAGGTAAAGTGTCCATTCAACGGTTGTAAAACTAACATCCAGGTGAAGGACAAAGAACCTCGAGACAACAGACATCGTCGTCACCCACGCCGTAGGAACAAGAAAAAGAGCGAGTCGGCCAACAAGGCCGAAGTAAAAGAAGAACTCGCCGATGAGGTGCAACCACGGTCTCCATCTCCGGGACCAACCGAAGCACCCAATGAATGACAAGACGGAGAGGTCCTGCTCTACGGACCTGAAACATGGAGCCCTTGCTGATAAGGTAAATTAGTAGTTATCTCATATTTAACGTTTCATGCATTTCAATTCTTGCATTTCCCTTCAATTGCATACTTAGTTTAATTCTGCATATTTCTTTTCGACAAAATAAATTTTCATGCTAGTAACACCTTGACAATAACTTGCAACACTTTTGAGCCATGGGACCACCCCAAGGTGGGGTCGGCCGACCCCACCAGTGGGCCCACTGGCACATGCTCTATCTTGGCTTAGTACCCTAAGTATGACACAACACTTTGGTGCTCGAGGAGCATCCAAGGTGGGATCGGCCGATCCCACCATGGTGCCCTCCTGCACCCTGCTGCACTCTACTCAGCATGCTCATAAACATCATGCATATCAACAAAGCCAACATCTGAAAAGAAATGGTCCTTTGCTTTACTCTTTAAGCATGAGATGTCCCTCTTTATGTTGGATGTTCATGAGACCACAACAACCAGCCAAAGGCATGTCTTAGTACTCTCATGTCCATGGGAATCACTTTAGACAAGTTTCCACTTTGGCCATTCATTTTTTCTCTTTCACCAAACACTAGGCAAGGGAATCTCTGAGATTTGTGTCAACTTCCCAAGAACCTCACCATGCTAGTACTCACGAGAGGACAGAGGAGGAAAGAAGTGAGCTAGTACCCTTCATTCCCCTGGCTAGAGTAATGGAGACCGAGAGTGGCCTCAGGCTAAATGCCGAAGAGATGGGGAAATTCTTCACTCTTAGTGAGTGTAATTTCTCACACACAAGTGTCATTGATCTGGCCCTCTTGCAAGAAACAGGTATGGATTCAGAATTTTATGCTATTTTCAACACCATTGGTTGGGGAGGATTCTTTGAAATTCTTGAATTTGGCATAAAGAACTTAACCATTGAGTTTTTGTGCACGTTAAAAGTGAATAATGGTGGGATAGCATTCCGAATGTTTGGGATGGAATATGACTTAACTTGGAGCACATTAAACACTGCTTTAGGATTTGATCACTCTTGCCATCTTGATATAGACCATGCTTTTCATTATGACAAGAATGCTTTCTGGTATGCCATTACTGGCTCTAATGATTATTCCAACCCCTCACCACACAAAATTCATAACCCAACCTTACGTTTCATGCACTACTGGCTGTTCACCACTCTTTTCCCTGGCATGAGAGCAGCTTTGGTAAGTGATGATGAGCTAAAACTACTCTATGCCATTGTTAGCAAGGTTAAAGTTTCACTTGTTAAAATGCTAGTGAACTATTGGCTTAGCTACGTAAAGCCTAGGAAACCCATATACTTCACATCATTCATCACACGCATAGCCGAAGCTTTGGGTGCACTAGAATCCCAAACTTTTGAGTACATTGAAACCGTGAGAGATGTGTTGGAAGAAAATGTATTTATTGGTTGCAATGTACTAAAAAGGGGTCCCAAGGGTGAACTAATAATGATTTATCCAGGCCATACAGTCGAAATCACTCTCCCTTGTGAGGGACTTCGATTGTATGCGCTTCGTACGCTAACCTTTGATTTGGACGCCGAGGAAAGAGCCCCAAAAGTTGCAGGTACTAGCAGAAGGACAAGGAGAGCGTCCCGTGCTACTCGAATGGAACAAGGCGGACCTTCACATCAAGCTGAAGAAGTTGAGGAGGGAGATGAGGCAGCCTCTATGGACATTTCAGGGTCCTTGGGGAGGCCTCCTCGCTCACAGAACACCCCTCGCTCTCAAGACACTCCTCACCCATGGGGTAGAGGAAGACAACATCAAAGGACACCGATGGACAAGCTCATAGACAACATGGGTGCGATGAACATCGAACAAGAGGCAACATTGCTTCTTGCACAACAAAACGCCCAACTCCTGCGGGCCATTCAAGAAGAAGAAGCACGACATTGGGCCGGGTGGTACCAGCATTATCCACCACCACAGTAGGCAAGAACCAGCTTGGGGGAGATCCTCTCCCCCACCAAGGTAAGTCCAGTATCTTAAGCTATTTATGTTTCAATTAGTCTTCTCATTGCATTTAAAAAAATGATGAAAATACCAAAAATATTTGCTTAGTATTCCCCTCAGCACATATGTCTCATATATGTCTATCTTCCCCATGGAAATGATGACTAGTTGCCTTGCTAATGTTTCTCTAGTGCCTAGTTTACAACTTAGTATTTCTCTAAGTATAGATCACTTAGCTCATTTAAACCATCATGAACCTGAAAACTTTGTGGGTTGCAAGTGCTAGAACTAAGTCTAAGTTGTTGTGAGACATGATATAGTGAGACAAGAGCTGCTATAATATTGTTCTAAGCATGATAGATTACCGGAGAATTTATTCTTAAAATGATCAAAATCTTAATTGTTCCTCAATGGTGATAAATTCCTACCACAGCCATATAGGCTTTACATGTTTACAAACCTTCTACATAGGCTATTTGCTTTGTATTGAGTGTTGTCAAGTCTTGTTGACCCTTGTTAAGAGACTTTTCATGCTCCTAAGATCAAGATCACGTACACACTTCATATACATGCTACTTCTACACTGGAAGTACGCAAAAACATGCCTTTCATTTCCACCAAATAGGTTGCTTCATAATCCAAGTGTTAGGAAATCTCTCTCAATTATTTAGTAGATGAGACTCAAAAGGCTAGGCAAAATAAAGATAAAAAAAGATGGACAAGTGAAAGTCCATGAAAAAAAAAGAAAAAAAAAGAAAAAGATGGACAAGTGAAAGTCCATGAGAAAATGCTAGCCATGTCTCATTAGAAAAGAGAGAAAAAGAAAAAAATATAGAGAGATAGATCTTATCAAATAAAGAAGCAATCTAATCCACCATACACCACACACTTGCACATCTTGATCTGGGAGTATGAGACTTCTCTTCAAGGATCCGAGCTTTGACTTCGCAACAAAATGCAAGTAAGTATGCCATCTTCTTTCATCTCTACCTTGAGCTACAGATAAGCCTGTTTAGAAGTAGGATGAAATAAAGAAGGCAACACTTATCATATGCCTTGGTGAGGAATCATACACCATTTGAGCGACAAGAGAACCATATGAGGAACATTAAGTCTTTCTTTTGAAAAATATTGCAAAACCTCCGGTATGAAACTTGCTAAAAACAAGAAAGTTAGTGCTCAAGTCAAACTGTTCTATCTTTCAACCACCTAAGACAAAGGAAAAGCCATAAGCCCCATAGAGTACTAAGGTAATATGGGTGATTTACATAGCTAAATTTTCCATTCAAAGAGAAGAACTTTGTTGTGAATATGGTACTCTTGAAATGTGATGCATAGCAACAATACTGATCCACCGAGGCCAAGTTTGATTGTTTGCTCGGGACGAGCAAAGGTTAAGCTTGGGGGATCTTGTTGACGGAAGTTATAGCATGTTTTACCTTATCAAAATACCGTCAACAGGCCTCGGTTTCAAGGAAGAATAGCATATCATGAGCATATTTATCACTAATAAGTTCCACTTGTACTCTTAGCTTGTGAACTTGTAGGAGATGGCAAAATGAACAAAATGAGGCCAGATGGGCCCACCAAGGGGGTCGGGCGACCCCATCTTTGGGCCACCTCGGCCATGGTGACATGGCATGATCCAAGAGAAGCATGTTCAAGCCAATATCAACCATTGGATCAAGCATGTGCTTTTGCTCAATGGTGCATGATGAGAAGCACATGGATTCATGGGTCCACACCGAAAACCAAAAGCAACCAACTTCACAAGACTTACTCCATGACATGTGGGGTCACCAAGGGAGAGAAGAAGGTGGGTCAGCCCTGTCATAGGGGGGTCGGCCGATCCCCCCTTGGTGGGACCCAACAACACTATTCATCAGGATGACATCAGCACCTTCTAGAAGGTGTACCCCAGGCCCACATGTCAGGGACAGGGGTCGGCCGACCCCATGGTGACCCTCATCCAAGTCGGTGACAAAATGCATGTTTGACACGTGAAGAACATCCAAGCCATCCATCCATGGCGGTTACAATGACGATGGATCCAAGGGTTGAGAGATGGGGAGCACACGGATCGCTGACGTGGCGCCGGAGTAGCCCCTACTCCACCTCCACTATAAATAGAGGCCTTCACCCTCTCATTCAACACACCCCAAGAGAGTTTACATATTTCCACTTTCGAGTGAGATCAAGCAAGAGTAGTAGTAGTTAGTCTAGAGTGGGAGTTAGAGTCGAGTCGGGCGAAGCTCGGGTCTCCGGAGTCGTCTTCTGGGAGTCTGGTATAGCCCTTGTATCTTTCTTCTTTTGTAAGACTTTATTTATTTAATATATTATTCTTTCTTTACTTTACTTTACTTTGCATTTACTTAAGTATTTACTTTCCAAGTATTTATTTAAGTATTTACTTAGTGCAAGTCTATATTTATATAGTCTTGTTGTGTGCTTATCTTAGTTCTATAGTTGTCTTAGTTAGATTGGTTTCCTTTAAATAGCTTCTTGTGTGTGTGTCATCGTCCTATCTTAGGATAGGGGCTTTAGCTATTTTGATCGATAGCTAAAGGTGTAGATAAGTGTGAGCGTGGTGCTCATACTTCATCTTATCTTTGACTACCGCTGGCTTGCACGGACAGTAGGGGCGCATGGGCAAAAGGTGACAGATTTTGCCTGGCTACCTAGATCCCCTCACGTGAACTCAGGCTAGTTCTTAAAAGGTAAGGCGTACATAAGCCAAATATCCGCTTGAGTACTGGGTTAGGTGAACAACCTTCTATCGCTTTACTCTCTCGTTTATCCCTCTCACACAAGTAGCAAGGCATCAATCTAGTTAAGTCATCTATTCAATTAGGATTAGTTCATAAGAGTAAAGGTAGAAACATAGGAGTACTTTATACTCACTCGTTGTCCTCCCACCTAGCTAACTCTGCTAAAGTTATCTTTCATATCATATACTCTTTGCTTAACTTATTTATCTTATCTATCTATCCTCCATTATATCCACTTATACCCTTTTGCTTCTCTAACTGATAATAGATTATAGTAAGACTAAAGGATCTATCTTTCCTCTCTCTACATCTTTTCTAGCATTGGTTGAGTTAAGAAGTGTCAACAGTGGTGTCTCTCTCATTTTGTTCCTGTGAGAGAAGGCTAGGGTGAGGTAGAGTTGGCTCTTGTTCTTGAGCTTTTTACCATCCAAGCTTTGAGTTGCTAGGATTGGCTTGTAGCCCGTACACCGAGTGCTTAATACAATTCATATTGCTGAATCCAAGGATCAAATTCGTGGTTGAATTCGAGTTTCGAATTTGTTCTTTGCGTTCTTCTTTTCTCCACGATTTTCCCCTCTCCCGATCTCCCTCTACGCTGCATCTTTTGCGATTCCGTTTGAATCAACTTGTTCTTTGAAGTGAGGAGAACATTTCCACCGAAGGAATTCATCCCTACCCTCACGAACAAGCAGATCAGGCCGAAATCATTTTTGTTCTTTGTTCTTCCCCTTTTCTAGTGTTCTTCAGATTTTTCATGGTTGAGTTGGATTGAAGCGATGATATCCTAGGATTAGCTTACCAACACATAGAAGAACACTTGGGAGAAGTTTGGTTGCAGCCCCATTCGATTTGGTAGAGATCCAATCGATTTTGCCTTTGAACCGAGCTGTTCTTGGGCGTTCTGGGAGGTCGCGGACAGTCCGCTGTATTGGCCGCGGACAGTCTGCGCATCGCGGTTCCAGCCTGACCAGTGGCTGGTTGCCTCGGTGTTTTTCCCCTCGGGTGACCGGCGGACAGTCCGCCGTTGGAGGCGCGGACAGTCCGCGAGTCGCGCAGGGGAGGTCCAGCGACGTTGCTGTCTTTGCAACTTGCCAGCAGACAGTCCGGCGTACAAAGGCCCGGACAGTCCGGGAGTCGCGCAGGGAGTGTTCAGCAGGTTTGCTGTTTTGTCCGTTTTGCCGGCGGACAGTCCGGCCCCCTAGCGGCGGACAGTCCGGCCCACACCGGACAGTCCGGGAGCCAGACAGCGGACTGTCCGAGATCCTGCAGCTTGTGCAGTTTTAGTGTGTTGGCCCTCTCGGCTTTTCCGCTTTGTCTCCGGACTTCTCGTTTGCTCCTAGAGTTCACCTAGGAACCTCTCTAGGTATCTTTGCTACTAGTTAGCATCGGTATTTGGAGGAATCCCAACGTAGCCCTCTATCTACGTTTGGGAGTGGGTCTTTTAGGCACAAACTTGTCTCGGAGTTTTGGGAGATTTGGGTCGCTCCCTTGAGTGGTGCCTCGCTGTGATCCTAGGGATCATCCACCCTCTTTCCGAGGGTCGTGGGCACCACGTTTGAGTCCGAAGCTTTCGGGGTTGATTTTATTGGGACAGTGGCAACAAGTTTCCGAAAGGAAATTTTGAAGCTCCCATTCACCCCCCCCCCCCCCCTCTGGTCGCCTTGCTATAGCATCTTCAGTCCTTCAATTGGTATCGGAGCCAGTTAAGGATCTCTCTACCTTAATCGGTTCCGGATCCGCGAAGGCGACCTTTTGAGAGCGGTTTTGTTTCCGACTTTGATTGTCGAGGTGTTGAGCTTTTGCTTTGCTAACACTAACGGTGCTTTTCGAGATGGCACCAAGTTCTTCTTCAAGTGTGTCTTTGTCCTTAGGTTTGAGTCTTGGACATGCTACCGAGGATGACACTTTGGCAAGAAGGAGGAGTGCGGCTCTTGAGGCGGAACGTGAGGTGAATGCTTTGTTGGACTTCCTAGGAGATGATGAGCATTCAACGGAGGATCGTATACGCGAACTTGGCAAGGCCAAGAAAGGTACACTTCTTGCTAGTCTTGGGATTTTGTCGCAACGATTTGAAGCTTGTTGTGATGATAACCTGAGATATGATGAGCTTTGTGATACCTTACATAGAAAGATCACGAAATTGAAATGCTCCATCACTAGGTTAAAATGTGGCCTTTTTCATTGGAAGTCTAGTGCATCTTTACCTTGCACCTCTTGTAGTGACATGGTTAGGAAGAATGATGAGCTATGCTTTTCTCATGCTAGCTTAAAATCTGAAAATGAAATGTTGAAATCAAATGCTTCCATACCATGTCTTGTTTGCTTTGACTTGCGCAAGGACCTTGTTTATGCTAAATCTGAAATAGCCTTGCTTAGGTCAAAAGCTTCTTTACCATGTGTTTCATGTGAGTCTTTGCATGCTGAAATTAATGAATTAAAATTGACTCAAACCACATGTGTAGATGAACTTGAGCATGCTAGGGCCGAAATTGATGAGATAAATTCTAGGCCTTGTAGCTTATGCTCTTTGAATAAAAATGCTTGCCATGCCTCTAGTGCTATTCATGATTCTTTGCTTGATGTGAATGGTGATGTTTCTTCCACCGATTTCATTTGCACTTCATGCATTGATTTGGAAAAGGAGGTTTTGGCTTTGAGAGTTTTGCGTGATGATATGAGCGCTAAGTTGGTTGAGCACAATGATATGAGTGCCAACCTTGAGAAGGAGATTGAGCTCTTGCGTACCACATATGCCGAGTGCATTGAAAAGGAGATGGAGAACTTGAGAAACACTCCTTGTGGTACTTGTGACCGCCTCATGTTTGAAAATGAGGTTTTGGCCAAAAGATGCAAGAGCCTTTGTGCTAAGTCTTTTGAGTCACGCATTTCTTGCAACTCCAATGTTGATGTTTTCAAGTCTGCATCTTTGCAACCGGAGTTGAGTTCTTGTGTTGCGTGTGAGTCTTTTGACGATAGCACTAGTGTCAAGGTTTCGGATAGCTCTTTCATAGCTACTCCTAACCTTGCTGGTTCTTCGAGTGATGTCCAAGGGACTTCTCTTGACAAGGGTGCTTCTCATATTTTTGGGACTCGTGCTCCCAATCCAGTTTTTCATTGCACCTTTTGCAAGAAGGAGGGACATTCGCTCGATTTTTGTTTTCGCCGTGTCAAGCACGAGCGGCGTATTCGAGCTAAGGCTTTTAGGAAGCCGCGTAGCCTTTTCCATGGCACGTGTGCTCCTAGCATTGGCATCAAGTTGGTGGTTGATGCTTCTTGTTCTAAGTCCCAAGGGACTTCTCACTTGTCGGAGAATGGTGTGCCTTCCAGTAGGCCTTTGTACCATTGCTCTTTTTGTGAGAAAGATGGGCATCAAGAAAGCTTCTGCTATCGGTGTGCCAAACGCTTGCGCCAAGCTCGCTCTTCTAGGAAGGTGGTGATTCATAGCCCGTCTCATGGCATGAACACTTGTGCTCCTAATGAAGCCCATTTTTGTTGATGGGATTTATGACTCCTTTTCTAGTGGGATAGGTCATGGTCGTGGACATGCTTCTAATGCTTCTTGTGTTGGTCCACGTCATGCTTCTCATGGTGCATCTATTGGTTCTTCTACAAAAACCTTGGAAGATGTTTGCCTCTTTTCCCGTGGTACGACTCGTTCTTCTCCTCGAGTTGTCCTTTTGAGGAATGCTTCCAAGGGTGTTTCACAATTGCATTTGAACCAACATTTGCATCATGCTAACCCACATGATAAGTTGAGATTTGTGACCAAGTCCTGGATTCCCAAGTACATGCTTGCTAACCCTTCGGGATCCAAGACTCGAGTTACTTTGTCCTCTTGTGTGTAGATATGAGGACGCGGGGTGGAGAACCTGCGCCTGATGGAGCTTGATCTTTTAGATGTGATCAAGAGTTGATGGTTCTCTACACCCCGCTTAGATTTGCCTCCAAAGAGGCCTTTGCAGCTCGGTGAGTTTTCTTATACACTCATGCCTTGAACATCCCTATTCTATTTCTTGTGGTATGATATGGACTTTCATGTGCTCACTTTTATAGTTCTTACATGTACATTTTTCTTTTGTATCATGTTTTGCTTTAGTCTAGCATGTGCTATCTTGTATATCATGTCATGCTAGCTTTGTGTACAGCTTTTGTGGAATATCCACTTTTCATGCTAGTATGTGATCCTCATGAACATTATGCCATGCTTTACCTTACTTCTCCATGAGCTTTACTTATAGAGGTATGATGTTCATTAGGTGTCACTTTTCAGGTGCTAGTTTTGTGTAGCTACATGTACCCTGTTGATATGCTTAGGTTGAGCACTAGCCTTTCCACAATTTTATCATGTTACATGCTTTTGGATCTATTGCTATCTTTATCTTGCATTGTAGCATGTGTTGAGGTTTAGGCTGTGTTTAGATTGATCATGTCTTTAGGCTGCATCTTGCTATACAGTGCTTTGTCCTGTTGCATGGTAGTCTTGACTAGTATGAGTTCAGTTCTCCTTGCGGTATCATTCATAGGTAGATCTCATTTTGTTGAGAGCTCACCTTATGCTTATTATGTGACTAACCGTTTTCGTGGAGACCTTGAGGTCACACTGGACGAGACAACGCCTTGTGTTTCTTCTGCCTTTGAGTGTGCAGGAGAACAGGAGCCTGGAGAGAGCATGTCGGCTCACGGACCCGATCCCACTTCTTCCACGACTTGGGGTTCCGTTCGAGCAGCTCTCCAGCGAGCACTAGCTGCACCTGTGGGAGCGACAGCATCAGGCGAGGGGGAGACGACTTCAGCGAGGCAGGCGCCCCGGAGTTCAGCAAATTCAGGCGTCCCCTCGGGCATCACACCAGCAGGCGGTCATGCACTTCATGAGGTACCTCCGACACACTTCTGAGTTTGGTTTTTGGTACTCTTCTTCTCCGACCCCTTTCTGTTGTGTGGTCTTTTCGATGTGGATTTTGCTGGCTGTCGGTTGAGCGTTTCTTGGCTCTTTTCTTTTGAGTCTGATGTGTGTTTCCCTTTTAGTTGAGGAAACATTTTTCTCGTTGTTTCATAGTCTGTCTTCTTCGATACCCTTTTGTTTTGGGTTTTCCTTATAGGCTAGATTTGAATGCATTTCATCATATATATTCTACATTTTAGAGCTTCTTGTATAGAGCAATGAGAATGAGACTATGCTCTTTTTGGTATGCCCTATTGATTCATGGTGATGCTTGTAGCTTAGGCTCTTTTTGATCACTTGATACATGTTATGAGCTAAGCTATTTTTGCAAATGGTGAACTTGATTAATTAACTATGAAACTTTTAAATTTGTTCACCATTGAGATTGGCAACTAGCATGGGTAGGATGTGTTGAGATCACTTGTGCTATCTTTTGGTATGCTAGGTTGCTATGTCTCTTGCACTGTCATTCACTTGCTTGGATTGTACATATTTACCTTGTGCTTAAAATTTGATCCAAGTCTAAGTGAAATGAAAAGATCGAGATGGGATTGCATGTGTCAGCACATCATGGTATCGAGACTGTTTCTCATTGCACTTTTGAGTTAAACTTGAGCCGTGTAGTGTAAGACCGAAACCGGTGCTTTAAGCTTATGATTGCTTTTCTTGCATAGGCTTAGCCCGGTTGAAAAGTTAGGCAATGACCATATTTTCAACCTCTCGCAATCACATGCTTTTAAATATGAACTTGTGTTAATACCGCTGCAATCTTCGATAAAATTTGAAAAATAACACAAGTATATGCTTCATTCTATTGCATGATGATTGAACTTTGCTAGGGGTAGTTCACCTTTTATACCTGAGTTAGCACTTGTTTGATTTCCTGTCTATTCATGCTAAGTGCTACTTTAGTGGTGAACTCCTTTTCAAATGGCTTAAAACTGCTCATATGCTTAATTGTTCATATTTCGCATTCATTTGATCAGTTTGAGCCTTTGCTAGCATTTGTATTGATTGCTACACTTTCAGGGCAGCACCCTTTTAAGTATCTTTTCATTCTGATTGCTATACACTTGAAGCTGTTGCATTGTGCATATCATGCATTTTTAGCTTAGTGTACATACCCCCAGCTCCGGTACACTTTGTAGTCACTTTCGCTTTTCATTGCCCCCATATGCTTTTGGTTGATGACTTGTCTTGTGTTTGTGTCAACTTTGTGAAAAATGTCAAAACCCCTCAGCATGTTCCCTTTTATCAAGGGAGAGAAGCTGTTTGCAAGGGGGAGCTTGTGTGTTGGCACAAAGGGGAGAGTCATGCATTTTGGGGAGAGCTTTGAGCAAGGGGGAGTTTTAGCTCTTTTATGTCCTTCTTCACTCTGTATAGCTCTTTTATGTGTCTCAATTGGTATCTATCTTTTGGCATGGAATGCAATTGGTGTCATGAGCTTTGTTGCATAGCCTTTGTATGTAGGCTTGCTTTCAGGCGGAGTCGCTTTTGTCTTGCTGCTTCTCCGCGTGCTCCGAGTGTTTGTGCTCCATTCAATGTTGAGCTTCTCTTGTGGTTTTTCTCAGTCGGTATCGAGCCTGCTAGTCGTGTTGAGCTGGTTTTGCCTCTGTCTAGAGGGACTAGCAGTTTTTTGCTTGGTATTTTCGATTGGTATGGACCCTTCAGCTAGTTGCGTCGAGCCTATGTGCCTCTGTCTTGAGGAACTAGCTGTTTTTACCAATTCTTGGCTGTCTGTGATCAGTCTTGCGCTCTTATGCGTTGTTTCAGCCTCATTTGGTGTTGAGCCTTGAGCTAGTGGTGTTGAGCCATTTTCTGCCTCTTCTTGAGGGCTAGCTCATTTTTGACTTGGTTGCGTCGAGCCGTTGCCCATGTCTTTGGGAACCAAGTCTTTTACTCTATGTGATCGAGTTTTGCTCATTGTTGAGTAGTTGCTCCGATCCCTTACTTGGTTGCGTTGAGCTGTTGCCCATGTATTTGGGGACCAAGTTATGTCTCATGACAAGTGATTTTGTTCTTTGCCCTTCGATGGCTTTTGATCACTTGAATGAGATTTTCGGTTATGGTATCTCAAACCATCTCTTTTGCCTAGTTTTTGTCAATTCAATCATCAAGGGGGAGAAAACGAAAGAGAGAAAAAAAAGGGGGAGAAATTGACCCCCAAATCCAAGTGGATAAGTACCTTGGTCTCTCTTTTGTGATGATTGTTTGGCGATTTATTTGAGATTGGTTTTCGAGTACCTTTTGGGATTTCATGAAACTCTTGTTTATCTTGTCTCTTCGGTTGTGTGGAGGCTTTGCCCGGTTTTCTCGTTTCCTTCGGGACCGAGAGCTTTTATTTGAGTTTTCATGATCCTTCCTCATCTCAAGTAGTCTTGTGTTTGCTTTTGCTTGGCTTTTGGGCACTTGGATGAGGCTTGCTTTCAAACCCTTCCTTTGTGGTTTATTTTTAGTCAATGCATTCATCAAGGGGGAGATTGAGAACATATATGATGAATGATTGACATTGATAAGGAAGGTTTGAGGCTTTTACCCGGTTTAGTCCATATCTAGCTATGCGCTTATTGTTTATGGCTAACCGGTGGCGTTGAGTTGTGGTGTGTTTTTGTGTTGGTGTGCGTGTGCGACATGTGTCTCTTGGCTATGTTGATGTGCAGGTGTGGAGCTCGGATATAGTGGTCTATGGCGAGGTGAAGGTCAAGTAGAGACGTGTCGTGCCGACAGACTGGAAGTGGTGAAGGATGGGCGTGCCGTGCGGCGGACGTGCCATGCCGATGTACCAGACCGGTGAAGGGCGGACATGAGGCTTGGACTGACGGACCAGAGGGCCAGAGGACCAGCTGTGGTAGCTGGCACGTGGCATCGGCGAGCGAGAGCACATGGGGATGTGTAGTGCATCGGCCGAGTCAGGCGGAAGGCGCTGGAGTCGTGTCACTTGGCGGGAGGTCGGACACGGGCTTGCGTGCGGCGCAAGTGCCGTCGGCCAAGTCAAGAAGGAAGGCGAAGGCGTTGTGCCCAGCGTGGAGGCCGGACATGCATCGGCATCAGTGCCGGTGGTCGGGATGTGAGAACCACATCCCGTCTACGGTGCGGGTTTGGTGGCTGAGCCTCAAAAAGCTACCATCGACGGTTTCTGAGTTTGGGCCTCAAAACTCGGGGTGGCCGGTTTCCGAGTTTCGGCCTCAAAACTCGGCGAGGACGGTTTCCAGGTTTGGGCCTCAAAACCTGGGCGTGCGGGTTTCCGAGTTTGGGCCTCAAAACTCGGGGTGGCCGGTTTCCGAGTTTGGGCCTCAAAACTCGGCGAGGACGGTTTCCAGGTTTGGGCCTCAAAATCTGGGCGTGCGGGTTTCCGAGTTTGGGCCTCAAAACTCGGGGTGGACGGTTTCCCGGTTTGGGCCTCAAAACCGGGGGTTGGTCCGAAAGGACGGTCAACGCGTGGTGGCACCGAGAGGCTTGCGTTGCGGCGAAGCTATCGGTGAGAAGGCGCGGCGGTCGACGGTGGTGGCACGTGGCGGCATCAGGGAGGTCGCGTCGAGGCGAAGCTACCGGATGTGCGGGCGTGGCCGTCAGATCGAAACTATCAAGTCTGGATGGTTTTACCCCTGGGGGTATTTGGGTCGAGTGCTTAATGTAAGGGCGTTTTGGTCTTCGGATGTGCGCCTATATATATGAGGGGGGCTGCTAGGGCAGTCGTATCCTTGGAGGTCCAGGTGGTGTCTCTCTCATTTTGTTCCTATGAGAGAAGGCTAGGGTGAGGTAGAGTTGGCTCTTGTTCTTGAGCTTTTTGCCATCCAAGCTTTGAGTTGCTAGGATTGGCTTGTAGCCCGTACACCGAGTGCTTAATACAATTCATCTTGCTGAATCCAAGGATCAAATTCGTGGTTGAATTCGCGTTCCGAATTTGTTCTTCGTGTTCTTCTTTTCTCCACGATTTTCCCCTCTCCCGATCTCCCTCTACGCTGCATCTTTTGCGATTCCGTTTGAATCAACTTGTTCTTTGAAGTGAGGAGAACATTTCCACCGAAGGAATTCATCCCTACCCTCATGAACAAGCAGATCAGGCCGAAATCATTTTTGTTCTTCGTTCTTCCCCTTTTCTAGTGTTCTTCAGATTTTTCATGGTTGAGTTGGATTGAAGCGATGATATCCTAGGATTAGCTTACCAACACATAGAAGAACACTTGGGAGAAGTTTGGTTGCAGCCCCATTCAATTTGGTAGAGATCCAATCGATTTTGCCTTTGAACCGAGCTGTTCTTGGGCGTTCTGGGAGGTCGCGGACAGTCCGTTGTATTGGCCGCGGACAGTCCGCGCATCGCGGTTCCAGCCTGACCAGTGGCTGGTTGCCTCGGTGTTTTTCCCCTCGGGTGACCGGCGGACAGTCCACCGTTGGAGGCGCGGACAGTCCGCGAGTCGCGCAGGGGAGGTCCAGCGACGTTGCTGTCTTTGCAACTTGCCGGCGGACAGTCCGGCGTACAAAGGCCCGGACAGTCCGGGAGTCGCGCAGGGAGTGTTCAGCAGGTTTGCTGTTTTGTCCGTTTTGCCGGCGGACAGTCCGGGAGCCTGACAGCGGACTGTCCGGGATCCTGCAGCTTGTGCAGTTTTAGTTTGTTGGCCCTCCCGGCTTTTCCGCTTTGTCTCCGGACTTCTCGTTTGCTCCTAGAGTTCACCTAGGAACCTCTCTAGGTATCTTTGCTACTAGTTAGCATCGGTATTTGGAGGAATCCCAACGTAGCCCTCTATCTACGTTTGGGAGTGGGTCTTTTAGGCACGAACTTGTCTTGGAGTTTTGGGAGATTTGGGTCGCTCCCTTGAGTGGTGCCTCGCTGTGATCCTAGGGATCATCCACCCTCTTTCTGAGGGTCGTGGGCACCACGTTTGAGTCCGAAGCTTTCGGGATTGATTTTATTGGGACAGTGGCAACAAGTTTCCGAAAGGAAATTTTGAAGCTCCCATTCACCCCCCCCCCCCCTCTGGTCGCCTTGCTATAGCATCTTCGGTCCTTCACGTATTTAGTGATCAGTTTGAGCCTCTGCTAGCATTCTGTGCATTTTATGAGTCATCGGATCTGCATTTTTTTGAGCATCTTCACATTCTATCGACTATATTCCTAAAACTGCTAACTTGCATTTTTGACTCATATGCATTTGGAGGGAGAGTCCTTCTGTCAAGGGGGAGAGATTTGTTTGATGGTGCATTTTCAACTAAGGGGGAGAAAATATTGACAAATCATGTGTGCTCTCTGTGTTCGACTAAGGGGGAGAAAATATCTTCAAATCTTTGTTTTCCAAGTTGAACTTAAGGGGAGATTTCCTGGTTGTGTGCACTATTTGAGGGGGAGTTTTCGAGCTGGTAACAGTTGGTTCGAAGCTTTTCTGGTAGCTAGTTGTGTTGAGCCTTTGCCTCTTTCTTGAGGAACTAGCACCTTTGCTTTTATGCTCTTCAGTTGGTATCAAGCTTTCTTCAGTTGGTATCGAGCTTCCTCGCTAGCGGTGTTGAGCCCGTTCTGTCTCTTCTTGAGGGCTAGCTCTGTTTTGCTTGAATTTCAGTTGATCCTTCAATTGCTATCAAGCTTTCTCGCTAGCGGTGTTGAGCCTGTTCTACCTCTTCTTGAGGGCTAGCTTTGCTTTGCTTGGTTGTGTCGAGTCGTTGCCCATGTCTTTGGGAACCAAGTTGTTTTGCTCTTTCCACTTGACCTTCTTCGGCTTTGTTATGCTTTTAGGTCATTTGGTCGAGTTCTCTCTCTCTCTTTCTTCCTTCCTCTATTTCCATTATGATTTGTGTTGGTAGTTGACAATGCACTCATCAAGGGGGAGATTGCGGATACATGGGTGTATGCCGAGTCTCTTAGTGATGAGTGATTGTCAACTGGGATAATGCACATGTTCTTTGACTTGTGTTGTGCAGGTGTCAAGCACGGATACAGTGATCAAAGGCAAGGTGAAGGTCAAGTAGAGACGTGCCGTGCCGATGGACCGAGAGTGGCGAAGGGCGGACGTGAGGCTTGGACTGAGGGACCGGTGGCCTGAGGATCAGCTGTGGTGGCTGACAGCCTGGGACAGCGACGAGCGAAGACTTGCGGGCACGGTGTTGCTTGGGTCGAGGACCTGGGGACACGTGTTGGTGGACGGGGTGCACGGGCGGTGCATCCCCTCTACGGCTCGGTTTGGTGGTTGAGCCATAGAAAAACCACCGAGTGGACGTTTTCCAGGTTTGGGCCTCAAAACCTAGGCGCTGATGGTTTCCGAGTTTGGACCACAAAACTCGGGATGAGGACGGTTTCCATGTTTGGGCCTCAAAACCTGGGTGCTGCGGGTTTCTGAGTTTGGGCCACAAAACTCAGGCGATGGTCGGCTGGTTTCCCGGTTTGGGCCTCAAAACTGGAGGTTGGCTGTGAAGGCTGGTTTCCCGGTTTGGGCCACAAAACCGGGGGCGAAGTCCGGGAAAAGGACGAGCAGAGCGGTGGCGGCACGTGGCGGCAATCGGTGAGGTTGCGTCAAGGCAACGCTACCAGTTGTGCGGGCGTGGCCGTCGGATCACCACCTACCACGAGTTGGTCCAGAATAACCCTAGGGTTTAGCTGGTTCGCTCTGTAATTAGTTAGGGGTAGAGTGGGAACTAGAATTAGGATAAGTAGAGGGAGACACCCACCTCCCATCCTATCTCAGTCATTTGCTCTTTTGCTTCTAGGTTTTTCTGCTCTCCCATTCCCTGCTGTAGCGAACGGAGATCCACAGAGAAGAGAACAATACCTTTGTGTCCATAAGATTTTGAGGAAGTGAGACCGTAATCTCACTGTTGTAGCGTGTGGTAGCCACACGGTTGCAAATTCGTGATTGTGATTCGCGTCTTGTTCTTGTTTTTCGCGGATTGCTTTTCTCCACGTTTTTCCCGTCAATCGATCTCTTTGTTCGTTGCGTCTTTTGTGATTTTGTTTGAACAGAGATGTTCTAGATCGTGAGGCACTTCTTTCCACCGAAGGAATTCTCCTCTAACCTCACGAGCTAGTAGATCGGTTGATTTTTGTTTCGGGTCAAGTTTTTCTCCCTTCCCCTGAAATTCTTCGGTTCATCGATTTGGAGATAGGTTCAAGCCATGATCTCTTAGAGATAGCTCACTATCCTCTTTGTGACTCATCTCTCCAAGTTTGAACCCTAGAGGTTTCGTTTTGGAAGAATTTGATTCGAATCAGTGGACGAACAGGGGGCTGTCGGGGCGACCGGATGCTGGCATCGAGCTGACCGGACGCGTCCGGTGGTTGAATGTCTTGCGACGATTTTTCTGTGACTTGATCGGACGCTTGAGTAGTAACTGACCGGACGCACCGAGGTTACTGTTCATCTGATCTTTTGGTGTTGACCGAACGCTCTATACACGACCGGACGCACCTCAACTGTGAGTCCGGTCAGGAACAGTAAGGTTCCCGAGCGGAATTTTTAAGACCGGACGCTGAAAGCCCTAGTTTGATTTTGGTTAATTGATTAAACCTGTTTGGTCTAATCCTATTGCTAAGCATGTGTGTAGCTTATAAGAAAGGATTGTGACCAAGCCATGTGGTGGAGCTAGCTAGGTGGCAACCATGAAGGATGGTGATGGCCACAATCACTCAAGAGATCAAGTGCTCTACTATTGGTGAAACATGAGAAGAAGGGAAGAGATGAGCAAAGAGGCCCGAAGGCAAAGGTATAACCTATAGGGCTCTTTGTTTTGGTGATCAAGACACTTAGGAAGTGTGATCACATTTAGGATAGATAGCCGTACTATTAAGAGGAGATAATTCACGGCTTATGCGGTGTTCAAGTGCCACTAGGAGTTCTCTAACATATCGATGCTATAGACCTAGTGAGTGACTAACAAAACCCCTTGGAAAATGCTTTGCAAAATGCTAACACACTTGCATACAATGTTGTACACTTGGTGGTGTTGGCACTTTTTGGATAAAGGGGTGTTTGGGAGTTATGGAGAAGTGGGGAAGACTAGTGTATAGTCCTTCTCCCTCCCGCCGAGCTTGCGAGGCAGGATTCAGCGTTTTTCGGAAGAGAAGAAGTGCTTTCAGAAGCATCGGACGCTGGTCCGAGGAGCATCGGACGCTGGCTGAGCGTCTGATGGTAAACCCTAGTTTCTGACTAATGTTGAAGGAGCATCGGACGCTGGCAACGGACGCTGAGGAAACACTGTTGCAGAGTCCGATGCAGGTGACGTGGCGCAAGCGTGCTTTCCAGGGAGCATCGGACGCTGGCCTGCGTCCGATGCAGAACCATCGGACGCGTCTGATGTGTTTTCGCCCTCTCTGGAACCTCTCTGCATGGTCATCGGACGCAGGGGTTCAGCGTCCGATGTGGAAGTGTCGGAGCGTCCGATGTGGCGCAGAAAAAGTGTTGAAATGAGCAGTGGCATCGGAGCGTCTGATGCCAGGCATCGGCGCGTCCGATGCCACTTTAACTGTGGCGCGAAGCGATTTGACCGTTGGGATCTAACGGATAGTTTTCATATCAGGGGGACATGTGGTGCTCATCGGAGCATCGGACGCTGAGGGAGCGTCCGATGGCCCCGACACCTGCGCGTCCGATGCCCCCGTTTTGGGCCCAATGGCTAGGCCGACTTGGATGGCCTATTTAAGGGGCTTGGCCGGCTCATATGAACATACCTTTGCACATTTTGATTCCTAAGCATACTAGTGAGCATTGGCAAGCCTCCCAACTCATCTCCCAAGTTGATTTGATCAAACCTAGTGAGATTGAGTGATCTAGTGCGTGATTTGATAGAGTTCAATCTAGTGGCACTAGTTCTTCGCATCGGCATTGAGTTTTCTTGTTACTCTTGGCATTTGTCGGTGCCTAGACGGCTTGGAGGTGTTGAGGTGGTTTTGGCAAGAGAAGGAGATTGTTCTTGGCCACCACCGATCGTGATTGTGAGAGGTTTTGGAGCCTCACCTCGCCGGAGCGGCAAGAGGCATCCTTAGTGGATTGCTCGTGTCATTGAGCTACCTCACTAGCGGTAGATTCTTGTGGCGCTCTTTGTGAGCTTGGCTTTGCGCCGATTAGCCACCGGGTCACCTAGTGTTGGTCGACACAACGGGGAGTAGCGTGCCGGCAAGCACGTGAACCTCGGGATAAATCTTGGTGTCCCGTGTGCTTTTTGTGATTGCCTCTACATCTTCGTGATTGGTCTTCATATTCACATCTTGGTGATTGGCATCACGAGTGGACTTCACCGGTGATTGGCTCTCTACAAGGCAATCCCGAAGGCTCGGTGAAACCACTTCTATCTAGCTCATTTACTTTGTGTATTTACATTGAGCTATTTCTTTTTGTAGATACTATCATTTGTTGTATATCTCTTGTTATATTCCTTGTGTAGCTAGTTGTAATTAGCTTGCTTAGTCTATCTTTTTGTGCACACTTGTCTCATATACTTTTGTATATCATACTTGTACTAGAGCTAGTTAGTTTTATTCCGCATTAGATATTAGCTCTAATTGCTTGTGTGACATAGATATATTAGGTAGAATTGTTGGATAGGTGGCTTGCAACACACTATTAGGCTAGCGCAAAAAGCTTCGTCATTTGTTATACTAATAGTGTTTGCCTAAGTAATTTTGTAGAATTTTAATTAGGTTATTCAGTCCCCCCCTCTAGCCAATTTGGACCTTTCAGACGCGTCCGGTGAACCTTGACCGGACGCAGGCAGAGTCCGGTCGAGTCTATTTCACGCGTATTCGGACGCGGTTCGTTCGTCCGTTGTCGGTTTTGATTTTTGGCTTTTGCGTTGGGTTTCTAGAGTTGTATAGTGTCTCGTTGTGCTTCTTGGAAGCATCCACCCTACATCTATGGTCGTGGACACTTGCAAGCTCTAGGGTTTGCTCTTGGGGTCGACTCTCGAGACAGTGGCAACAAGTTTCTGGTAGGAAATTTTGAAGCTCCCATTCACCCCCCCCCCCCCCCCCTCTGGTCGCTTTCTGGTAGAACTCTCAGTCCTTCACATTTGGTATTCGAGATATATTACTCTTGCACTTGACATTCACTCTAACTTGTTGAGTGCAGGATGTTGGCATGATATGTATGAGCTTGCCCCTAACCATTTTCTCTTATATAATGCAAGTTCATACATGTCATGATATTAAAAACCTCTTCTCTCTATACTCGAGGTCGTGTTGTCATCAATCACCAAAAAGGGGGAGATTGAACGCATCTTGGCCCCCAGTGGGTTTCGGTGATTGGATGAAACACAAGATTACTATGACTAACGTGTGTTTTGCAGAAACAGGGATGAGTTAGGTCATGGTAATGGTGACGATGCGGGCGTATGGAGTTCATGTCCCCTGGCGATGGAAATCGTTTCGGTTTTCAAAGGACGGACGACGAAGACGGTGGTAGACTAGGCTAAGTGTCATATGATGTTGAAGGACACTTAGGTAGTCTTAGGTCTTTGTTTTTCCTTTGGCCATACTATAAAGGGGAGCGTGAATCAGTAGCTTGACCTAGATAAGTCGATTGAGGTAGGTGTGTTGCACACTTGTTATTTCATAGCCCTAGGTAGCTCAGAGAGAGCCCTTATGTTGTGAGGGTGAAAAGTCGTTAAGGCAGCGTCATGATCCGAAGTCGTTTCGGCCCTGAAATAGGCATCGGACGCTGGCCTTAGTGGCATCGGATGCGCGTCTGATGTCACTTAGACTTGAGTGTGCTGGCGATGTGCCATCGGACGCTCCGATGTTGTCATATCGGACGCTGCAATGCCACTGTTCATGAGAGGGTGCCCTGAGGGGCACATCGGACGCTGAGGGCCAGCGTCCGATGTCCATGCAGAGAGGTTCCATAGAGGTCACATTCGCATCGGACACGTCCGAGGCGAGGGCATCGGACGCTGCCTAACGTCTGATGCTCCTTTAAACAGTCTGACAGAAAGTACAGTTGACCGTTGGATCGAGGGCATCGGAGCGTCCGATGCCAGGCATCGGCGCATCCGATGCCCTCGAAAACTGTGTTGTTCTTTGCTCTTTTGGATGGCCGGTTGGGGGAGTATTTATACTCCTCCCCCACCTCCATTAGAGTGTTCTTGCCCATTCATTCTGCTGAGAAACACCTTGAGAGGTTCAGAAAGAGCAAGAGCCCTAGTGAGGTTGACAGAATTGCTAATCGCGAGAATTAGTGACTTCCTAGTGAGAATTGAGTAGCAAGTGTGCATCCACCCATCTCTTTGGCCTTGGCTTGGTCAAGTGAGAGTTCTAGCTTGTAACTCTTGGTGATCGGCATCACCTAGATGGCTTGGTGGTGATCGTGAAGCTTGGTGATCATCTGGTGGCTTTGTGGATGAGCCAAGGTGGCTTGTGACCGGTAGTGAGCAATTCACCGGGCCAGAGTGGCGAAGAATCAGCTCATAGTGAGAACTTGATCCTTGTGCGGATCAAGGGGAGCTACACCCTTGCGCGGGTGATCCAACGAGGACTAGGGGGTGCTGACACCTCGATACCTCGGAAAAAAGTCGTCAAGTCACTTCTACTCTCTCTACTTTCGCATTTACATTTGTGCAATTCAATTCCGCTCTTTACTTGTTATTCATGCTTAGTTGAATTGTCATGCTAGAGTAGAAATGGTGTAGAGATAGCCTTTTGTGCGGTAGAGTTTAGAGAAACACACTTCTAGGCACATAGGGGTTAATTGGGCTTGATAGGTTTTATTTCTTGCAAAAGTTTTAGAAAAGCTTAATTTACCCTCCCCCTCTTGGGCATCTTGATCCTTTCACACTTAAATTGCCTAAGAAAAAGCAGTCCTCTACAACATTACTAGCAACAACCTGCTCACAAGCAATAGCGGCTCCAGGAACATCCTCTAACACTTTTAGTTACTTTTTTAGTTGTACATCTTGCTATTACACATGCATTTTAAAATAATTTATGTTTTGTTACACACATATTTTTTTATAAGAACAGTGGTCTATTTGTCTCTGTTAGGCCTCATCAATTTAAAGATCAGTGGTATGCCCTAGGCTTTATCAATTTGAACAAGATTATTCTAGTGCAGCTGCTTCAAAAAATATGACAATAAGAAGCCTGAGATTCCATTTCTCGAGTAGGGAAGCGTATATTGGGAGGATAGTGCTGACTAATGTAGGTGACTTTTGTTGATAGATCATTTTTTTCTTTTTTTCTATTGCCATGGTGATCATTTATGTTTGAATCATTAAACTGAGTGTGGGGTTGTGGCCTGTGGGTTGCAAATGAACACAAACACTATATTTTCTTTTTAGATAACATAAATTGTCTATTTAGGATGACATTGTTGCCTAATAAATGATATTTAAATTGTCTAAGAAAATGCAATCCACTCTTTTCCCCACTTTGCAGATATGCAGATATGCCTCTGGGAGCGATGGTTTGGCTGCGGAGGTGGAGGGCGAGTTTCTGTCAACAAGCATCTATCTGCAGGTTAGAGGAAATATGATTTGGTGGGTCGTTTCAGATATCATGCGAGACTATTCTAGCAAAGTTTGTCAATTAGCTCATGGTTGATTGTTCTGACTTTGAGTCTTCTGAACTGGTGTTCCTAGCATGGGCAGAGTTGCAGTAACAGCCAGGCAGTGCATGGTATATTTCAGCTGCCAAACAAGGGTGAAGTGAAATACGCCCTTGATGAGTGGTATGGCAGAGCAGACCACATATGCACTCGCCGATCTTGCCTTTACTGGTAACCTTGACCATCTAAATTTTAGAACTATGTGCACTCATTTCTCGTCATGCTTGAGTTATCAACCTTCATTTCTGGTAATCTCAGCCACACTGTTTTGCCTAATTTATAACAATATTATTGTGTAATGCCTAACACTATTTTGCCTAATAGAGAAAAAAAGCAATAATGACGATCAGTTGCTACATCTTGGTGTTACACATGCATTTTAAACAGTTCAATGCACTGTTTTATTGCACATGTATTTGTTTTATAGGAATAGTCATTTTTTGGTGCACAACATTCATTGAGAAGTTAGAACTAGCATAACAGTCAATGTACTTATGCTGCATGACCTAGCACAGCAGTTAGAATCAAGCTTCAATAATAAAATTCTTGTGGCTAATGTCCACATGGTGTTTGTTTGGTCACTTTTTTGGGTGCACAATTTGAGTAACTGGATGGTGGTATATATTATGAGAATTGAGATGTATCAACTGATCAGTTTTATCATTTACTTATACTAGTCTCTACATGTACCAATCAGTGATAAATATTTCTATTCGGTGTTTTGTTCATCATAAATTCATGTTGATAAAAAGATCTATTAAACTTTGGCCCCATAGCAATTTGGAATCTGTTGATAAAAAGATTTATTAAATTCTGGCACCATATAGCGTGGGATGATGTCAGACAGCTGCTCAAGGCCACCTCCCACCATCCTATCTTGGTACGTTATTTCTTTCTCCTCTTGCCATCGAGGCCACCTCCTGCCATTCTATCCTGGTATGTTATTTCTTTCTCCTCTTGCCATGCTTTGGGTAAGAAAATCGTGCATCTTTTAGTTGGCCATTAAGGGTACCCAGCTAACTACGCATCTGTTTATGCAACAGAATTAGGTTTGAGAGAGGTATTAGTGCCCCAGATGAACTATTCTCTTTGTTTACGCTAGATCAGTTTTTGGTCTTTTTGCTTTTGTGTGCACATTATTGTTTTCCTCTTCTCGATCCATCATATTAAGGGTCTACACTTTACATTTAGTTTCATGATAGGTCTTGTGAATGCTCTCAAGCTGATACAACCAATCAAGGACAAGTTTTCAGGTGTTATCTATGCAAATCATTTTCAGCTTGGCAGCACCACAACCATTGAGGTACTTTAAAATTGCTTCAGCTTACTGATTAATTGATAGTCATTCATAAATTTTGTTTCTTTTGTTAATATCAAGATTGTCTGACTAGTAAGAATAGGCTAAATTGCCTAGGTAAGAAGATATTGTTGCATAATGAACGACACTTAAATTATCCAAGAATATGCAATCTATTACAACACTACCAAAAGCAACCTAGGCTCCTGAAACAATAATGTCTTCTCAAATAGTTTTTATTTTTTTAACATATGCATCATTTTTTATGTCCATCTAACAACAAATTTATGACATATGTTATTCTTTTTAGCATCTTGGATGCAGTGGTCATGTACACATAAGCAAGATGCAAACCTTGTACAGAGAAGATGCAGAAATATATGCTTTTCTAGGGTACTAGATGTATAGTGTTATGCTCTAGAAAACTGCAAATGCAAATGTGTTTTTTTCTGAATATATTGTCCTTTTTATACGTATACATGTAGTATCTAAAAGGGCTTGATTTGCTTTTTTCCAATAAACCATGTGTGTAAGACACGACTAGTATATCGTTACATACGGCGAGAAAAAATTTCATTCGTGCGTCAACAAGCTAGCGTGATTAGCCTTCTTACCAGAAAAAAAAGAATATAATAATTACACTTTACTATAAATAGTAAGGTCATACGGATGGTCTATATTACGGCTGGCCGTGCATTAGTTTCTATAATATAATAAATAAATACATAGACAAATATATAGTTGTGGCAAGCGCTGCATCCTCAAATCCACGGGGAGAAGTAATAGGCATATATCTAGTTTCTCGTAGAGTCATTGTATTCTATAAGAACTTGAAGAGTCCTAGTCTTAGTCGTAATCGAACGTGTCTGCTGTACCAGCGCTATATATATATATATATATAATCCGCTGCCTAAAGGTTAAGCCATTGCAATAAATCTTACAATAAGAAGTTAGCGTAGCGGGCCTCATGGAGGTGTCCTCTGCATCCGATTTCGGGAGCTCGATGAAGGGGAAGGGTCCCACGGGTTTCGGCTTGAGGAGGAGCTCGGCGGGGACGGGGAGCTTCTCCTGTTTCCACGGCGAGGCGAAGCGGCCCCCCGTCGATGACGCGACGGTCAGGGACTGCATCGAGACCACGAGGTACATCGACGAGTTCTACAAGGAAGCGGCGCGCCGGCTGCCCCTGAAGGAGATGCCGGAGCTGGACGCCTGCATCCACGCCGGCGGCCTCTGCTTCGGCCTGGCCGACCCCGTCGCCAACATCATCCTAAACGGCGTCGGGCTGCTGCACCACCTCCACGACCAGGAGGAAGGGTTCCCGCCGCCGCCCGCGCAGAGGGCGACACGGGGGTGCGCGGACATCGCCACCCGATCCCTCCTCGGCCTCCGTGGCTTCATGACCGTCTACTTCCGCTACCTCAGCCACACCGACGGCTGCCGCTACCTCTACCTAGCCTCCCAGGACCTCCGCCTCGCCATCGCTCTCGTCCACCACGACCGCTTCTCCCCCAACTCCGAGTCCCAGCGGCGGCCTCTGCTCCCCGACGGCGGAAACCTTAGGGCCGCCCTCAGGGTCGCCGCGCTCGACGCGAATCACCCCTTTCCGGACGTCCTGGCGCGGTTCATGACGGCGCGGTACCCCTCCGATCTGCTCTGTCCTGTCCTGGCCAAGCTGCAGGCGGCGGAGCACCAGCTCACTACCCGCGACATCTCTGAAATCAGGGACCTCCTGGCCCGCCAATGGCCGCCAGCCACCCCGCCGCCGGTCAACTTGGATTTCTGGTGCCGTCCGAACGGCAAGACTTGTGCTCTGGCAGAAGATGGCACCCTGGTGATTTCGACCTGTATTGGGGAAGGCCTTGTTGCCAAAATCTCAATTGCAAAACAAAATTCAAGTCAGCTCCTCGACTGTGACCATCAGCAACAACTCGGGCACATCTCTGACATCACATTCCAGAGTAGCAAGGACGTGTTGGAGACCAAGCAGCTATCCGACGACTGCCTCCAGGTCCAGGTCCAGGCTGTGGGCGTTGGTATTGCGGAAACAGAGGTGGATTATGGCGCGTCCCCGTGCACGCACACATTTGTCTTGGAGATGTGCCTGCTCGAAACCATCCATACCTGCTACATCAAGGCACTTGCGGCCTTGCCCCACAACAGCAACAGCCCGGGCCTTCTTCGCGCTCTCATCGTTGCCGGGCATTGCTACGGGCCCTTTGACCCTGTGCGCAACATCATCATCAACACCATCTGGTATGACATTAACTTCCCGGCGGCGGCGGCGGCGGCGACACCACCGGATGCCATGCCATGGGGCATTCTCGACACCAGGCCTCTGTCCCGCTTGGAGTCTCGTTCTCTTGATGGCCTTGTGCAAATGGTCAACAAGTCAAGGCACAAGGCCTTGGAATACCTCAACTCTTTGGATTGTGACCTCTCTACTACTGCACCACAAAGTGAGAGTCGTCGTCTATTACGGGGACAAATCGACTTTGGTTTTGTGGCCAAGGCTGCCAAACACCCTCAGCACGCTGCGCATGGATCATTCCTTATGTCCCTGTCGCCGGAGCACATCGACTACATGCGCTGCTTGCTTACTTTGGACGATGACGGTGGGATCCCAACTGATTGTTGGTCTCAAGTCCATGAATCAATACTCTCTTCTTCAATGCCTGCGCCACCACAAAACCAGCAGGAGACTCATCTCTGCAGCCTGTCTCCATTCGATTTATTTAAGATATCCAGAACGAAGTCCAAATACATGAACAAGCTGGCCTTTGTTTCCAGTGAGCTGAATAAAATGCTACACAAGTACTGCAACCAACATCCTTGGGTATGTCTACTACTCCCCACCCCTCCCTAATTCATATCTGTTGTAGCTTAGGTCATGTCCACCCTTTACTGTGCATATGTCTTGGTGATTGTTGGTTGGTTGTTACCCTTGGTGCTTTCTGCTGCCTGTTAGTACTATATATATTCTTTGTTGGGTTACTTGTAGGGTATTGTTAGGGTGTTTGGGTTTAGGAATAGAGTGATGCATGATTGATAATTGACATCTAACTTAGCACACCGGCCTGTTTGGTGTAGCTTTATGATGACACAGACAATGCTTCTGGGTGACTAATGAAATATTCACAACTCTTGTGCTCAATGCAGGAACCAGCCTATCAGCTTGATATTGTATGTGGAGTGAGGGAACCCAGATCCCACAATCGTCCAAGTTTTTACCATGCTAACTTTTTGGCAAGCACTGCAGCTGGGAAGGGTGTGCCCCATAAACGGACACTCTTCTTTGCTGAATTCTGGGTGTCACCTTCTCCTGAAGATGTTCAATCAAAGCCTTCTTCCATCTGCTGCCCCATTTATGATTACAGCTATGCATGTACTGGTAAGCCCTCTTCTGTAACTTAACAAGTTTCAAAGTAGTAACCTCAGTTTGTCACATCTTTTAATCTTTTCCCCCTTTTGTTGGTCTTTGAACAGGTCGTTGCTCTTTTTGTGAAGGTGAAGGAATCAAGATTATGCATCCGCCATCTGGTGGTTACTCTGGGGTTATTGATCGCCAGAATCCTTTCTTGCCTTCGTATAGGGCTGGTTTAAAAAATGTGCTGGTCTCAGATTTAATATACTCTGACCCTGATAGAGATGTCGAGCTTGCGAAGGTTATCAATGACTTCCATGATTATAAGTGCAATGATACTCCTCTGGTGCCCTGTACACCCAGAGCCAAATCATCTTTACCGTGGGGGTGGAATGGCGACTGCGACAATGCATTTGGAACACTTCCTGAAATCACTAAGCTGCCTAAGCTTATCTTCTACACCGAGGCTGAGCTTGACATAGCATTCGCACGCCTAACAATTAGTTAAGTCCGTATCTCTTTAGGTATTTTATTTGTCGTCACGTAAGTATGTAAATCCATGGATATTTGAGCAGGAGTTGGCAATGACCGCATTGTCTCGCATCGAACTGCAGCGCATAATGCTAAATTCTGTCTATCCAGTATCTAACTGGAGTATCTATTATGGAGAAACATTGCTTGAATCACATTGGCTGAAAGACTTCCTCGCCGTCGACATGTATTTCCTTTTTAAGAGTTTGTAGTAGTAAATGTCGTGTTCATCAGCTTTAAACATCCTACACACCCATTTCCCTAAGAGCGCCTCATTCATTGCCCTTGTTTCCATTATGCCTAGCCCCCCAGTCTTTAGGTATATACATATTCTGCCACTTAATCAAGTGGTATTTTGTCAAACTGCCCGTTCTTCTCTTGAACCGGCAATGATATATCCTCAAGATTACTGTCCTCATAGGCTTTGTCACTTAGAACAAGCTGTATATGACTGATAAGCAGGAATAAATCTGAATTTCAGCAGTGTTTTTCAGCGAACCCAACCAATCAGCACCATAAGCCAAATCTTAGCGATACTTTTTTTTTTTTTTTTTTTTGCGTCGTGAATCTGACAGAAAAGAATCGTGCACGAGGGCCACGTCCGCGCGACATCAAACCCCAACGTTCTTCTCCCTCTCCTCCCATCGCCGCCGCGCCCGAGGCCCCGAGCCGGCGAACCATATCCGCCGCGAGAACCGGTAACTAACAGGGGCAGGGCTCCCATCCCATCCCATCCCACCGCAGCACACCCTAGCCAGTCGCCTCCACCTCCGGGGGACCGCGACGCAGCTCCCCAATCCGCAGCGGCGGCACCCAAACCCCAGCCAAGGTAACAGGAGCCATCGCCCCTCCCCCTCCTCTTCTCTCGCGCTTCGGCTTCATCTACGCCGCCGCAGCGTTTCGGTGTCCCGACCTGCTTTTGTTGCCCTGCCCTGCCTTGCCATGATTACTCATCCAAGTTCCAAAGGGGGTGGGGTGGGGTGGGGTGGGGGATTCAAGACAATAACCCATCCAATTAGTTAGTTAATTAATTAATATGCATATACCATTTTAATCTACGTAAGCCGTACTGCTTCTTTCCTTTTTCTTTGTTCATATTAACACCCTCTATCTATCCTTTTTTTAAAAAAAAATATAAGTAGGATGCCATGCTTTTTTTTTAGAATAGAAAGTCATAGAAAAGTTCATCTTCAAGTACAACTGCTGTGAAAATCCCGCTTTTCTTAGAGGGGGTTAAGGGTTCATAATCACACTTACCAGCTTGTTTCACTCCGGTTTCTTCACACAAACTAGTCTTCCTTATCTGTAGCTATAGATTACTTGACATCACTTATTTATCCATTCCTCTATTCACCCTACCCTCCAGGTTACACAAAACCAGACCTATGGATTTCGACAGCATCGACGATTATTTCCATGAAAACAGCCTGACACAAGGAGGCGAAGGAGTTGCAGGGGCTAGGGCTGAGGCAATTCTGGAAAGGGTGCACCATGACACCGCATTTGTATCCGAGAAGCTGCTCAACCTAGAAATGCTGGTCATGGAGATCTCTCGCCGAGCCTCTGATATCGAGCCTCTCATGCGGGGCCCTCGTTCCATTTCAGCCGAGTCAGTTGACAAGGCTTTCGAATTCGATGTCCTGCACAGTATTGTAGGTTCGGAAGTCAGTGAGTTGGAGAAGCTAGCTGTCTCTATTCAAACAGATATTGGCGATGCTGAAACCAAGGCTTTGGGGGAAGAACCCGGGAGCAGAGTGACTGACAAGCTGCGCATGTGGAAGGAGTCCTTGAAGCAGATGCAAGAGACAATTTCTTATATTAGAACACAGCTTGCAACCTTTGAGACGGCCATACAACCTTCACATGGTAAACAAGGTATGCTCTAAACATTCGTTTTAGGTACTACTACTAATCTGATGTTGAGTGTTGATCAAACACATCTCCTGACTAACTAATGTATTTTTTACAGGAAATAGTGAGGGTATGGGATATGAAAATGGTCATATGTCGTCAGATCACACTGCTATGCAAGCTGAGGATCAGAGAAGTGTACTGCAGATGTTACAACAGTCGATAGCAAGTAAACTAGATCTTGAAAATAAGCTCTGTGATTCGCAGTCTGTTGTGGAAGACCTCAAAATGAAGCTGTCTCATGCAGAACAAGAATCGTGTTTCTTGGAGGAATCCATCAAAGAGCTTTATGAAAGAATGTTCTTGGCAGAAATTGCTTCCCAGTTGCTTCTTGGAACTTCAAAGGAACTCGTTGGCAAACTTAACACCACACAGTTCACTTTAAGTGCTTCAATTCACAGGGAAGGTGATCTTAAATCAAAGTTAGAGGAAAACCTGATGAAACTAAGTGCCAACAAGAGCACCAGGGAGACAGTACTTCGAGACAGTGGCAACAGCACTATTCAGGAGCCTGTGCAGATGCAGGTGCTATCACCTCCTGAGTTCTTGACTTTGTGGAATAAGGTTCAGCAGCTGGAGGAATTGTTGAGGGACTCTGGCTCTCAACTGCACCAATCATCTCTATCAATAGGGGCAACTGAAGAAGAGCAGGATACGGCACAGTCTGAGATATCCGCATTCGGGAATATTATCACTGATCTTAAACTTGCCATTACCAATGCAGAAAGTAGAACACAAAATGTCGAAACAAGGTGTACACAGCTCACTCAAACAAATGCTCAACTTAATGGGGAGCTGAACTCTCTTAAAAGTCAAGGGTCAGATAGGGCTGGCTTATTGGAGACGAAACTTAAGGAATCAGACACTCAATTAGAGCATGCGAAGGCATCAGTTGATGCTATTGTTGAACAACAGGGTATGTTAAGATTGTCCATGTCTGATATGGAACATGTGATCGAAGATCTGAAGGAAAAGTACTTGAAAGCTGAAACCAGGGCTGAGAGTGCTGAATCAAAATGTTCATTGTTGACAGATACTAATTTAGAACTTAGTGAAGAGCTATCATTTCTAAGAGGTCGAGTAGAAAGTCTAGAAAACTCATTGCATGAAGCTAACCAACTAAAGGTGTCCAGTGCAAAAGACATTGCTAGTAAAACTAAAACTATCTTGGACTTGGTTGCAAAACTTGCCTTGGAAAGAGAACGCCTTCATGTTCAGGTATGAATGTTCTTATTTAGGATAGTTTATTATATCACCTTTTCTTCTGCTGTACAGTATATCGGTGTATGTATGTAATTCGGATGTTATACAAAGCAACTGTACTCTGAAACACAAACATACAAAGTATAGAAGTTGAATGGTTGTGTTAATGATAACAATGAGTCTGGTATGAAATCATTAGATTTAACCATATGGGTGGCAGTACATAACGATTATTTTCACCATATTTCGTCTGACTAATGCAGAAGAAATATGTCATGATTGAAGATGGGATTACAATTAGCTTAATCTGACAAGATTACAATTATTTAATTAATCATGGGAGAGTACAATTACTTAACTAACTTTATTCAGTAATCGTTGAATTGAATTGTCTGCCTTTTCAAAGTAATCATTTGCCCAGCTTATGAATTGAGTTATGGTTGATATGCAACTGTGAGATCATATTTTATTGTTCTGAAATTTCCTTCTGTCTTTTGAGCCTCATTTCCTTTCTGTTTTTTCACACTGAAAGTTTTCTCCTGCTGCTTTCCACCCCATTTTGTAGCATTCTTTTGGCATAATATAATGCAGTGGGCCATTAAATGTTGGTTGATATCGAATGTATAGCCTCTGTTGTTTGTGCTGTTGCAATGTGTACTGTGAATCAGTGTAAATAAATTCCTTGCGCAGTTTTTGCGCAGTTTTTGAACCTCACCTTGTTGTCTCTGCCGTACAGATTGTTACACTGACAAAAAAGAACAGAACGTTGGCTCAAAAATGCAAAGAAAATATTAGCGAGCGTACATTGCTGTGCAAGAATGTTACCACAACTGAAGGTGAACTTAGGGCCAGTCAAGTAACAGAGGAAGCAGCTTCAAGTTCTTCACAACAAACCAAGGTCAGTTCTACTTTGAGTATATTGTTCTTATTATGGAAGGTGTGATTATCTTAGGTTTTGGCATTGCTATTGGACAATAAAAGATTCTCCCTATTGGCCTATCACCTAACTCTGAGTGCCCCCCTCTCTTTTTTTCGGTAAATTATAAAGGCGAAGCGAGCTGGTAACACTCTACAAGAGGAGGTTGGAGCCGATGAGGTGATTCCAGTGGTGGAGGACGAATCTGGTGCCGGGAGCACACTCGAGACAATTGAACCGATAATGCTAAACTGGAAGTTAATTTCCGCAGCATTCCTGGCCTTGCTGGCTGCCATCATCATGTACCAGCTATTACCATTCTGACGGCGGAGTTCAACAATTGCTTTGGCAATTTGTAGGCTAGGAGTAAGAATGAGATAGAATAAAATGGCAATTTGTAGGACGGTGTACCCTGTAATAATGCTCTCCTCCCTCACTCAGTGGTCGCAGAGGCAAATTTTGGTAGTGTCGGCACTTGGCTAGTTGTAACTGTTGCAATCTGCAAGTGTTAAAGCTGCAATTTTTTACGTTGACTCGTTTACTGGAAATTTTACATAAATAGCAAAATTAGATAGCATGACCATCACAACACACAAGAGCCATGTCGACAACACCATCACCAAGGTAGATAAGTCGTAGACCAAAGCGTGCATAGTTCAACCACATAAGTTTATCACGAACCATGCATGCATAAAACCCTAGTAGAGAAGTTGCAAAACAATATCAAGGTGAAGACAACTAATCTGGAAACATGAGGCCGAATCCTTAGGATTATTAGTTGTTTCACAAATCAAAGCTTCTCAACGTTGCCAATGAATATTTGCATGATAAGATAAGATGATATCAAAATGAACTTAACTTCAGTCCAGCAAGTCACAGAAAAAAAAAACTTGATTTGTGAATAAGAAGAAAATTTTCTTATACGGGTTGAGAAAACTCTCGAGCCCCAGTCCCCCCACCCTTACACAATGACACCGCAACTCCATGCAATGAGCTGACCACAAACCTTTGCTTTGCTTTGAATGTAGGGCATAATTTTTTTTTCCTTCGATCAAATATGACATAAATGCTATAAAGAGTAAGTCTCTTGGGACTTGACATCTGACCAGCCCAGAAAGGAGGTACTAAATCGGAACCTTTTGGGACTTAGACATCTGACCACCTCAGAAAGGAGGTACTAAACCGGAACCACTCAGTTAGACTGACCGTTCTCAGTCTAGCAGGTCACAGAAGCAAATTACATTTAATTAATTTCATAGAGCTAATTTTGCGATTTGTCATGAACGCAGCACATGTATATCTCTTTACTGATTGGTTCACAGGTTGGGAACGGTCGTATTAACTACACAATCACATTCACTATTCTGAGCTGAGGCTGTGAGAATAGTGTATACTCCTATAGTGCATCCATTACATTTGGCATCAACCATTGTCATTACTACACATATAAACATAAAAACTTACACAGCCCTCATGGTGCTGATGCACATTCCAATTGCTTTTCAGCGGCGACACACTGTACAAACAATTTCAGTACGTCTCAACACCAGTAGATTTGCAGCTGACGTCGAACCACACCTCATTGACACGGCCAATGATGCGGAACGGGCTACTGTACTGTGCAACTGAGTATGCGCTGTTGCTGCCTGTGCTAGGGTAGTTTGTGGAGTTAGCCCAGGGCGACCGACTCAAGCTCATGGCAAGCTTCTCAGCTTCCTCGACCACGTTCTTGTCCCGTGCATAGCCCGAGAAGCTCCTCACTGCGATGCAGTGGCTTGGCCATGTATCTGGATGCAGGTTCAGTTCTGGGAGAGGAACCGGAGGGGAAGCCTGGAACTTCGCTGGTAAGTAGAACCGGACAAAGTAGGCTGAAGAGTGCAGAGGCCCTGCACCTGGAACCACACTTGTAAGTACAGGGGTGGTCATTCTGATCCTCGAAGAGTTGAGGTTTGCGCCCATCAGGTACTGGAACAATCTGGCATCCAGCAGCAACATGGAAAAGGTTTTAGGAGCTTGTTGGGTCGCATGCAGAAGACCAGGCAGAGTCAACTAAAACAAAAATCTGGCATTTGCAGTTGCAGCTGGTTATATATGTGCTGCAATCCTATGTACAGAAAATGATCCCGCTGAGCATTATTATTTTACGGACAGGAATATCACAAGCTGAGCTTCAAGTGTTTAGCCTCAGGGTAATATCAAAACTAAATTCAGAATTCCTGAGTTAGCAGAGTCATAGCATGATTGATTGATTGGAATATCACAACACCTAGTTAGTGGGAAACTGCCAAACACTACTCAGGTAAAGACTATTGATCTGGGAGTAGGAAGCCTTAGTATTATTAAATCTTTCAAATATCAAACGAAGCGCCTTTGTCAGTGGGCAATTTGCATAACAACAAAGCAAACAAATCAAAATGATCATAATTTCAATGTAGCAGGTTATGAAACGGATGATCTAGTTAATTTCAGGAGCCCTGCAATTGATAGTGCTTGCAAGTATCAACTGAAGTGCACATCTACACAATTGTATTGCATCCTGTACACTTAAAAAAATTGCATTGCATCCTAGTACAGTTACAAAAAAAATTGTGTTGCATCCTGTTGAGTGGTGAAAGCCCAACAGCACACCAACTCTCTCCCTCTCTCTCTCGGTTTCCCCATCAAAATCCAATAGCAATCCGATCCAATCCACCCTTTCTTGCATTTCTATCCAGTCCTATGCAAGAAATCGAAATCGACCGTACCGCGCCGCCCACAGGAACAGGGGGAAGGGGCCAACCGAGCCGATCGATCTGGTTCTGCTACCGAGTCTGCCGAGCGGAACAAGAACCTGGAGGGCGAGAGACATACCTGTGGAAGCCGAGCTTGGTGGCGACGTGGAACGAGGGGATGTCGGGGGTGGGGGCAGACATCCAGACGGTGTCGCGGTACAGCCGCACCTCGAAGTCCGACTCCGCGTGCACCGTCGTGTACTGCGGCGTCTCGGAGGCGCCGCGGGCGGCAGGCAGGAGCAGCGCGACGAGGACCAGCGGCATGGGGATGGGGATGGGATTCTGCTGCCTGGCCATGGTCGTCGTCTTCCACCTTGGGCACACCACACCGGCAAGCAAAGCAAAGCAAACGGTAGACCCGGTAGAGTGTAAAATACACGCACAGACGGGAATATGCTATAATAGGTCCACAAAACAGAGACATGAGAGGGTTTATTATTATTATTATTATTATTATTATTATTATTATTATTATTATTATTATTATTGTTATTATTATTATTGTTATTATTATTATTATTATTATTATTATTATTATTATTATTATTATTACTGCTACTACTAGTACTATTACTATTATTACTATATATTATTATTATGATAAATGCGACATTTGGCAGAGAAGATGGGCCGTGTATGAAGGCGTGTTTGAAAATTTAAGACCTCTAACAAAGAGTTTTTGGTTAGCAACTGACAAAATTCACATAAACTGAACAACACATGAAAACGAATCACTGAATCAGGCTACAAGTCTTGGACATTGTCGTTTTCATCATTTCATGTATAAAACAATTTTACAGTTGGAACGCCTTACATATTAATCTTCGGCTCATGACAACTAAACTGTTTGGTTTAGACAAAAACCTTTTTCCCCAACAAATATAAATAAATAGACACTCTTAACATCATTTTAATATTTGATTGCTTAATCGTTGGTTGGTTTAGATATTTGTCTGCCAGAAATGCTTTCGTTGTCAGATACTGGCACCTCGATCATTATTCATTAGCGAGGCGTGTGTCTACTTATTTGCTAACATTTAAATCAAGCCTAAATAAAAAAAACGTTAATATTCTACGGCATCAAACAATTCGATGTCAATTATACTATCATAAATCACTTTAGATGTCAATTATACTATCATAAATCACTTTAGATGTCAATTATACTATCCTAAATCACTTTATATTGTTTCCATCTTACTACTAAATACAACTCAACAACTCTGTGTTAGTAAACACTAATGTCTTGATCACCATGAAATAACTAAATTTAACTAATAATATATCTTTGATATATAGTCCTCACGCTATTTAATTTTCATATTTTTCTATAACTCAGTTGCTTGCAATCTCTCTAAGATTTTAGGTGACGTGTGCACACCAATTGTGCCTCGTTCCTCTTCGACGCCCCGTGCTCACGCTCATCCCTCCCTCGCCGACACGCTCCGTTCCTACGCATTCCAACAGAAGTTCCTCCTCTGTCCTCTCTAGTGGCAGTGGCGGCGACGAGATAGCCCCCCCTCCCCCCGCCTCCTCCTCCTCCGGATCTAGGGTTTCAACAAACTCACTTCTCTCTCCCAACTTCCACGTCCTTTGAAAAAAAGAAGGGGTTCACGGATGTAGGCCGGCTAAGCGATGAGGATGGTAAATGGCGGTTTAGGGGCTCTAGCAGTGGTACAGCCGTCCGAACCAGGTCAAGACGGGGGAGCTACAGCGAGAAGGCAGAGTGGGAAAAGAGATGAGACGATCCTAAGGAAGAAGATAAATAGTACTCGATGTAATCTGGAGCAACGAGAGATGTCTCGTCTAAAGAAAACCAAACAAAACCCAGAAATTTAATATATAGAAAATTTTTACCTATTATTAATAGACTATATATACTACCTTAATTTTCTCCTAGCCTTTTTCCACCTTCATCCTCAAACCAAACGCTCAACGACCAAACAAATCTCAAATCTAACCCCCAAACAAATCTCAAATCTACCTCGCTCTCCCTCTCTCCCTGGGGAGGGTCCCTCCCCTGCAACGCCGGCACCCTCTGCTCCCGCGGCCATGGCACCAAGGTGAGTTTTTCTTTTCCCTCCCAGTCAGAGCCCCTCACTCCGCCCAGCGCCGACGCCGTTCGTGTTCGCTGCCCCTTTTTTTTTTTTTACCACCGCTTTTACCATCTCAGTCTTCGCTGTGTTGTGTTCCATGGCCTTGCCGAATTCCTTTCCCTCCTCAACCCGGTCTCGGCGCTGCCAGTTTCATTCCAGTTTCTTCTTTACGCGGTGCAGATTGGTGGTCACATAGTTCGTCTTCCTGTGGTGGATCAATTGTCGGAGGCGCGGCATGGCGACTCCGTCGCTGCCGTCGCAAATTGTGGAGTTCAACTACAAGGTGCGCTCCCGGTGCTGCCCCTCTTTCACGGTTTGATTTGGCAGGCTACTGTCGCGATGTGCGGCGAGGTGTTACCGTTCTCTGAATGTTTTTTTTTTTTTTTTGGGTGCGTGTGTGTTGCAGACGATGGAGGACAAGCTCAAGAGGCTGGCCCTCAAAGTGAGCCACCATGAGGACAACATTAGGTTCCTCAAATCCCAACTCAATGCCGTTGAAGAGGCGTGCGTCGACCTGGGAAGTATGTTGTTAATTTGTTCGGTTCTTCAGTTCAGTTGCAGTAGCTTTGTGCCTTCTGGGCTATGTAAATTCTTATTTCACAAAATGCTGACTCATAGCATCATGTGGACTAATTGTGGTTTCAAGTAGTAACTGTGTAAATATCTAGATGAGTAATGTAGCATTTCATATATTTTATAAGAATTTCTCTTTGACGATGGATAATTTAAAGCTTGAACAGCATTATGCAAAGAGTGTAAAAATCATTTTGGAAGTCAGACTATATTCACATTATCCTTGTTGACCACCTTTCCTTTTGCTTCCTACTGTTAACACTCTGATGGGCTGTGCTTGACTGATGAAAGAAGTCTGCACTCCACATTTCCATACATTATTTCGCACTGCCTCTATAAGTGTACTGAAACTGCAACTTTTTCTCAGTTAAACTTGGGAATTATCATGCATCTGTGGCCGCTGTTGTGAATAATGATACTTCTGCTCAAGAGGCTGAAGAGCGTACTATCCGAACTATACTTGATCAGGACAAGACAGCAGCTGGGATTATATGCCAATTGAAAGTTCGTCATCATGAGCTAGCATCTAAGATGCCACTGATGAAAGATATCCTTGGTTTTGTGGCTACATTGGGAAAAGTAAATAATGACAACCTCAGCAGGTCAAGTTTTCTTCTTTGTTCCGTATGAGATTTTTAGTGCCTTAATTGTCACCAAGTTAATTGAAATGATATGTTTGTTCTTATTTGCCTTTCTTCATCTTGTTTTAATTTTATTGTAGGCTTCTCACAGAGTACTTGGGAATGGATAATATGCTTGCTCTTGTTTGCAAGACTTATGATGGTGTTAAGGGTCTTGAGAAATACGACAAGGATGGCATCATTGATAAGACCAGTGGCGTTCACGGGCTTGGTCGCTCTGTTGGAAAATTTCTGGATGGAAGATTTACTGTCTTTTGTCTTGAAAACTTGAGGTACATCTTTTGATATATTGACCACCTTCTCTTTTAGGATCAACTGGATGAGCACTTTAATATTACACATTATTAAATGCTGCAGGCCATTTTCTGGTGATGTTAACATTGACGATCCACAGAGAAAGCTTATTTTACATAGACCAAGGTTGCCTGGAGGGGAGTCTCCTCCTGGTTTTCTGGATTTTGCAGTAAATATGATCCATCTGGACCGAGCACACTTGAGTTGCCTCACAGCCAATGGCCATGGTCTTAGGGAAACTTTGTTTTATACTTTGTTTTCCCATTTACAAGTTTATAAGACTAGAGCTGACATTCAGAGTGCCCTTCCTCTGATAAAAGATGGTGCTGTTTCTCTAGATGGCGGTATACTGAGACCTAATGGCTCATTCTGCCTTGGTGATAGGTATGCATTTTATCGGTTTACATGTCTTGGTAATGTCAATTGATCATGCAGTTTATCGGTTTACATGTCTTGGTAATGTCAATTGATCATGCAGTTTTTGAGTTTTGCTGATTCTCCTGATTATTGTGTACTGTGCTATTTAAAGTAATACATCATGACTCATGAGACTTTTTGATAAGCTCATTCTATCAGACAGTTGTTACACTTAATCATGAAATTTGTAACGCTTGATGCACTTTAATTAGTTTCTGTAAACTGTAAAACTTTGCTGTCATAAAAAATGTACGAAATGGTGTAATTACTTTTTCTCTTGGTCAACTATCTTTATGAGGTCTGAACTGTTGATTTCATATCTTCTAAAGAAGAATGTCAGTCTTTATTCAGTTATTTTACCCTGGTTTTTTTATTTACCTCATGCAGTTTTCTTCCTCTTGTTTAGACCGTTGTTGTTGCTAACCTCTTGCACCTTTTTCCCTCTATAATTTAGTTCACACATGCTAATCAAGCTAGATTTCGTTACTTTAATAAATAACTATAAATGGCTTTTGCAGCAAAAATCTTGAAGTGAAATTTCCTGTAAACATTGAGGTTTCAAGTTTACCTGAAAATATCGCTGAAATGGAGGAGCAAGTTAAACTTAAGAATTGGGAAAAGGAAAGGGTTCTTGAAGATATGAAAAGGGAGGGAGATTTGCTGAAACAAGTAAAGGAATTATACATGAAGCAGAAGCAAGAGTTCATGGATTATCTTGCTCAACCGGCAGTGGCACAGGTATGTATACATGAACAATTTCTTCCCTTTAGAACCTATAAGATACTTCATATTTAGTGATGCAATGGAATATCTACGCATATACTAGTGTAATATAGGTTCCTGTGCAATAGGACAAATTTCTTTGAAATCTGAATAACATTTCATATAAGTTTTTTTTTTCTTTTGAACGAACAGGCACAATGTGCCTTTTTCATTGATAGAGAAGGGTGATTCTTTCTGTAATTATCCATACGTAGAAAGATGAACAGTACTGTAACTTGACCTGCTGTCTTTTGTCTTCTCACAGGCGTTGCATGATTCACCAACAACTCATTCACCCGCAACTCCTGGAAGTAATCCCTTTGGAGCCAAGCCCTCCCAGAAGCGCTGGTATTAGAAACATTTGTTGGCGTCCCTATTTTGTTGGGGCTCTTGCATGCCCTGGCATCATGCCTGGAGCACGATGTAACTACCTTTTGCCACAAGCTTGGTGTTAGTTTGTGGAGGATGATAGACCAGTGAAATTCTTCTACTAATTTCATATATCTTCCGTAGTGGCCCTATGGATCTCAATTGATCTATAGGGTTAGAATGGTTTTTAGCTTTTCCTTGCGGTTTGTGAGGCTTTTTTTACTTCATGGGTTGCCTTGGAAGTCCTCGTTAAGAGGACAAGTGTACGTGTACATGCAAGGTAAAACATGCTAATCAATTTTTCTACCATGTAAAATATTGGGATGAAATGATTTTTCTTTCATTTGCAGCACGAATTTATTCATGTACTTGACCCTGCTTTCTGTATCAACTGCATTGAAACATAAGTATATGTTTCTATGATGAACACGAGGCACTGCTTTCATATAGTACGACATGAAAGATTTTTTTTAGAAACAGGAGGGGTCACCCCCCTACTAGAACTTTATTAAACTTTTGAAGGAAAAAAAAAACTAGACAGTTCTGGAGTACAAATTCAAGATAGAAATCAAGTCATTTCTAGCAGACCAAATTGAGTAGCACATAGATATAATGATCTCCATATAAAAAGACTTATTATGGATGAAGTCCCTGAATGCAGTGCAGAAATGGTTTGAAGTAAAAGTCACTCTGCACATATGGAGCGAGAATTGTGTCAACCGAACCGGTGGCTCTGTGACTGTGAGTGTGAGCTCAACTCAAAGGACATGAGCATGACCCAACCGAACCTCACCTGCACGACACCACGCAAGAATTGTGTCAACCACATGCCTTCACCTTCCTCCCGTCTCCACCAGTCCCTGCCAACAATGCCAAGACCTCCTCCGCCGCTCGTCTCTTCAAATGCCAATGCCGCTCCCTTCCTCCAGCTCCCCACCAAGCAGCAGCAGCAGCAGCTTAGGAGGAGGATGGGCGACGCGGCCATCGTCACCACCGGCGTGCATTTGCACGAGGCCGCCGAGGAGGAGCAGGAGCACATCTTCCGGAGCCGGTTCCCGCCCGTGGCGGTGCCGGACGACGTGACGGTGCCGGAGTTCGTGCTGGCGGGCGCCGAGGCCTACGCGGACAAGACGGCGCTCGTGGAGGCGGCGCCGGGGGGCCGGTCCTACACCTACGGCGAGGTGGCCCGCGACGTGGCGCGGTTCGCGAGGGCGCTGCGGTCCGTGGGCGTCCGCAGGGGCCACGTGGTGGTGGTGGCGCTGCCGAACCTGGCGGTGTACCCCGTGGTGAGCCTCGGGATCATGTCGGCCGGCGCGGTCTTCTCCGGCGTGAACCCGCGCGCCGCGGCCGAGGAGATCAGGAAGCAGGTGGAGGACTCGGAGGCCAGGCTGGTGGTCGCCGACGCGGTGGCCTACGACAAGGTGAAGGACATCATCGGCGTGCCGGTGATCGGCATCGGAGGAGGGCTGCTTCCCGGCGCGATAGGCTGGGACGAGCTCCTGGCCGCGGCGGACCGCACAGGCGCGCCGGTGCCGGTGGTGGCGCTGGACGCGGCGCGGCAGTCGGACCTGTGCGCGCTCCCCTACTCGTCGGGGACGACGGGGGTGTCCAAGGGCGTGATGCTGAGCCACCGGAACCTGGTGTCGAGCCTGTGCTCGTCCATGTTCGCCGTCGGGGAGGAGCTGGTGGGGCAGGTGGTGACCCTGGGCCTGATGCCCTTCTTCCACATCTACGGCATCACGGGCATCTGCTGCGCGACGCTGCGGCACAAGGGCACGGTGGTGGTGATGGACCGCTTCGACCTGCGCGCCTTCCTGGGCGCGCTGCTGGCGCACCGCGTCATGTTCGCGCCCATCGTGCCGCCGGTGATGCTGGCCATGGTGAAGAGCCCCGTGGCCGACGAGATGGACCTGTCCGGGCTCGCGCTCAGGTCCGTGATGACGGCCGCCGCGCCGCTCGCGCCGGACCTCCTGGCGGCGTTCCAGCGCAAGTTCCCCGGCGTGCAGGTGGAGGAGGCGTACGGGCTGACGGAGCACAGCTGCATCACGCTGACGCACGCCGCCGGCGGCGGCGAGGAGGGGGGCCCGGTGCAGGTCGCCAAGAAGGGCTCGGTCGGGTTCGTCCTGCCCAACCTGGAGGTGAAGTTCGTGGACCCCGGCACGGGCCGGTCGCTTCCCAAGAACACGCCGGGGGAGATCTGCGTGCGCAGCCAGGCCGTGATGCGGGGCTACTACGGGAGGAAGGACGAGACGGAGCGCACCGTGGACGCCGCCGGGTGGCTCCACACCGGCGACGTCGGGTACATCGACGACGACGGCGACGTGTTCATCGTCGACCGCATCAAGGAGCTCATCAAGTACAAGGGCTTCCAGGTGGCCCCCGCCGAGCTGGAGGCCATCCTCCTGTCCCACCCCTCCGTCCAAGACGCCGCCGTCTTCGGGTAAGCGAGAGATGGAGCGAGCAGACGCATGCAGGTGCGTGTGTTGAACTCAACTGATGACCTTGACCGCGCCGTGGACCGTGGTTGCTCATCTCATCAGGCTGCCGGACGAGGAGGCCGGCGAGGTCCCGGCGTCGTGCGTGGTGCGGCGCCGTGGCGCGGCGGAGAGCGAGGCGGACGTGATGGCGTACGTGGCGGGGCGCGTGGCGTCCTACAAGAAGCTCCGGCTGCTGCGCTTCGTGGACGCCATCCCCAAGTCGGTGTCCGGCAAGATCCTGCGGAGGCAGCTCAGGGACGACTTCATCATCAACAGGGCCGCCCAAGCCCAAGACGGCGGCGGCGCGAGCACCTGTCAAGTCCAGAGCTAGATGCTCTCGCTGATTTCTGGGATGCTCAATTATACCGTGCGTGTTATGAACGAGAAGAACACGGTAGCTCTACTTGAATGAAGACAATAATACATACTACAGGTTCAACTATTAATTTGGCCACAGTCAGATCAGATGTTCTTCTAATAAGCTACTCCGTATATTACAATTGGTCTGAACAACAACACACTTCACTTCGTAGAACCACTGCAGTTCCGGAAATTGGCTCCTGGATTACTTACTTATTTGTCGCTGAAAGATGAAAGTTGAAGTCAGATAGAGACAGTGAAATGCATCCACAAATGGATGGTGCACACAGCAGCAGCAGCAGCTTAATTACCTTGTGTTTTTGGCGGGAGAGGAGAGGAGATGGAGGGTGGTTTCTTGTTTCCCCTGCCGGTGCCGGATGCAACGTCGTCCATGCTTTGTCCCTGGCGCCGGTATCGGCCGCCGGACGCCACGAAGCCGGGGCACGGCCGGTATGCCTTGATTGGCCACCAGCCCAAGCCCGGCACGGCGGCTATGCCGCCCTGGATCCGCCCTTCGCCATTGCAGCCCCTCTCAAGCTCGGCCCTGCCGCAGCCCTTGCAGCCCCTGTGTTTGTGTTTGTGTTTGTGTTGTGTTGTGGTGTGTGCGCATCATATCAACGCACAACAAAAATTATAGAGTATTATTATTATATATATCAAGCAGAAGCATGAATGATGCAGCACTCCAGTCAAATTATAGCTGATTCCTGATAGGAACCAAACTCAACCGTCTTTTAATGTAAAGTACTTATAAACAGAGGTTTTTGAACCACTAATCCGATGTAAATCGTGGAGGGAAATGAGTAATGAGCAGTGGTATGTCTTTGTGCAATATAATAAGACAAAAAATCCGATGTAAATCGTGGAGAGAAATGAGTAATGAGCAGTGGCCTGTCTTTGTGCAATAATAAGACAAAAGAAAATATTTTTTAAAAAAAGAAAAATATAGGTTCCACCGAGATTTGAACTCGGGTTACTGGATTCAGAGTCCAATGTCCTTACCGCTAGACCATGGAACCACTTGATGCCCTCTTAGAGACATAATATTTATATAATTATGTCCTGAATGTTGCATATATTCGCTGAACGCAGGACGCCAGGAGACAGACAGAACAGAAGACGCTGTTCAAGTGCTAGGAAATTGAAGACGAACAGCGGAACAGGTAGGCTGGTTACCTGAAGTTGGGGTCATCCTTGTAGCTATAGATTTCAGGCTCGGAGACCGGCCCCTCCTGCTCCTTGGTCACCACAGGAGAAGAGGCACTGCAGAGAAGAAGGTTTCCCGCTCTCCCCGGCGCCGCCGCAGGCTTCTTGTACACTGGATGGCATGCAGAGGACGACGAATGGTTGCTTGGGAGGGGGGAGAGCAGACTGTGGAGACGATGGGGAGGGAGCTGCTGCAGCTGCCAGACTGAGGCTGCTGCTGCCGCCATTGCTCCTAGTCCTAGGTCCCCCTTCCCCTCCCTGGACGGTGACAGAGAAATTGGGGGCTGGCAATGGCAGGGGGAGGGGAGTAAAATGGAGGGAGAAGAGGAGAGGAGATTGCCTCGCTTTCGCTTGGGAGGTGCGGAACCATTGGATGGGATACCGGCCACGTGGCACGCCCACTCTGTGGTGGGATAATGCATGGTGCATCTTGCTTCTCAGATTTCCTTTTTCCTTTCCTCTTTTTTCCCCCTTTGTGACTTCTCAGGACAGGTCAGGGGAAATAGTCACCCCACTTCTCCACGCTGCTTAAGTGCTAGACTAAACAACAATTACTCCATTAATTTCTATCTCCGTCCAGAAATGGTAATCGTATTTGATGAGAGCAAAAGCCATATACAAGTAATACTTTTATCCCTCATACCTCCTATAACATGCATGTAGTCGATTACTAAAACATCAATATCATTTGTATCCGTAAAGAAAAACATCAATATCATTCTTAGAGACACTTTGGACACAAAATCTATCAATGCAAGTTTTATGCTCTACACTTGCATATATATTTTTGTCTAATTGTTGATTAAAATCTATAAAATTTATCTTTTCCTCTAGTCAAACATAGAAGACACCTTTTCGATTCTTCAACCTTCTCTTCTCGATGTGAAGGAGCCACCTTTTTCTACAATGATGCTCGACTTTCATCTGCTGGAGCAAAAACACCCCTGTGGCGGGACTGCTGTCAAATGCAACGCCAAACGCGCGCGCTTTTACGATAAAACACGAACTTTATCTATACTGTGAGATAGTCAAGGGATGTCGTATACACAGTTTCGTTCACAGGAGCATCCTATCATCCTAATATCCTTTTTAGCCCCCATCACCATTAGAAGGACAACAAGGTACGACAAAAGGATTGTATGCACCATTTCCCTTGAAGAATTGCAATCCCTTAGCTACATAGACTGGGAATACAGGCGCCCCCGTCTGGGGTCTGCTGTTCTTTCCAGATGCGCCCCGTGATCCTGAGCTTCAACTCCTTCCGGTCACCGCCGGAGAAAAACAGAGCCATGTTCCTTTGGATGATGAGGCCGTCGTGACTGTCCCGCACCTTCCGGTGGCTGTCGCGGACGCTCCTGGGGGTGCCCTCCCAGACCATCTTCCTCCCGCTTGCACCGACCTCCAGGCTGTAGCTGTAGTTCTTTGCCTCGTTCTCGTCCCCCATGAAACGGAGAAAGGCCATGTATACAGGTGCCATCCCAAGCTGGAAAGCTTCAAAGTGTAGGCAGAAGTACTGCCCGAAGCAGTGAAACACCTGCTCAGAATATTTACCAAATCAATTTTATAGTTTATTATTTTATTCTGTGCTAATGCTATGGCGACAATATTTATTAACCAAGAGAGAACAATCCCGCTGTAGGTACCTACCGTTAGCATCCAAGTGGCGTTTTCAACTTCTCGCGGGTTCGATTTGACGTATCTGTGATTGAATGTGCAACCACTATGCATATCAACTTTATGATCATCCCTCAAATGGGAAACAAGATAAGGGATGTCGCCCGCTGCGGCACACTCAGAACCAGCGTAGGGGCAATTGTATGGTCTTAAGTTACATTGTGCTTCATGTTTTATCTTGCTGTAGTATGGAAAGATTTCTGGGCACCCCAAAGAGTAGTACTTGCACGGAAGCTCAAGCGACTCTGCTACTTTCTCCAGTGCCAAACATCTGATGTCTCCAAGCTCTTGTCTGCAGGTAGGGCAACGGTTGTGTACTCTAGCCTTACATGTGGAACACAACGTATGTCCATTTTGGCACTACAAATGCAATAAATATGTGAGAACAATAGTATCCCAAGTCCAAATTCAACAAGTATATGAGAACAACGTCTGAAAACAAAAGGCTTTGAACATTAAATAATCTTTCTCTGAAAACAATAGTTAGAGTGTCAATTGCAGGCTATGAGAACCAAGTGTCGTATACGTTAACAAGGTGTCATATTCACAATAACATTCCACTAGAAAAGCATGCAACCATAAACCGATGTAACTTATCTTCTTCAATCTTGTCTCAACTCACAACCAACATAATCTTACTAGTATATTCCTTTCACTTTATTATTATTTCATATTTATCACTCTAATGGGCTCCATGTTGTACAAAGCAATCTTGGTTAGTGGCACTGCCACCAACCCAACCCCCAATATGCAAGACTTTGCTCTACTACTACCACTACTATTGTAGCATTCATAGAACTACAGAAAAACGAGGTTGATTGGGCCTCAATTAACTATACATCCTCCACCCAAAACACTCGATTCCTGAGTTAGCAAAGGCAAAGGTAATTGGAGCTAGAAAATAGAAAGTGATAACGAAAGGTAGCACAGAGCTGACAACCACAAATCAAATCTTGTAGGACATCAGACTTTTGAAGGTTAGAAGTTAGGACCCATGGGGCAAAATTTTCATGACAATTTAGTAGTCATGAATCACCCATTAAAAAAAATCTCTTGAACTCTAATTGTGTGCAAACTAAACGATTAACCAAACAAATTGTTATCAGAAAGTTAAGTTTTCTTCTTCATCTCCATTTGTTTTAGGCTGAGACGTAGCTAGCATGTTGGGAGTGCGGGAAAATTACTAAATGATGGTAGTATAAATATAGTTGATTGATGAGTTAATTCAATGAATTTTCTGCTGGAGCCTAGAGGAATGGAGGAGGATGGCCATCGAAATTACCATCTCATAAAATCAAATCCCCACACATTACGCTACTACGAGCGAAGGGAATTCCCTGTTCAAAACTGAAGAAGACGACCCATCCAAGCAGAGAAGGCAGACGGGGCAAATGGGTCGATCAATGAACGAAATGAAAGATAAAGAGCGCGGGCGACATGGTGGATCGACGAGAACATGGAGTTGGTGCAGACAGGGCACTCGAGCAGCTCGTGGACACTGTTGTTGGTGGCGGCCTTGGGCCAGGGCCGAGCGGCGACGACGTCAGACAACGAGACATAGTCGACATCCATGGCCGCCCGCCCGCCTCCGCTACCTGGGCTCCGGTAGAGAGGGGGTCGTTGGACGAACGTGCGGAGGGAGGGAGGAGGGAGGCTGGGGCTGTGCGGGTGTCCCACACTTTGTGATGGGAGAGAGGCTAAAAGGCGCGGGCGCGCCGTGGATTCCGGGCGTGCCGAGCAATAATGGCGCGGGGTAGTGCGACAACAGGACCATTTTTTCTCTTCTTTTTATTCGCTGGTGGATGGATGATGGTCGGGTAATGGGCGATGGGATGGGATAAGAGCTCCCCAACCTTGCATGTGGAACACAATGTATGCCCATTTTAGTACTGCAAATTCAATAAGCATGTGAGAACAATATCAGAAGGCCAAATGCAATAAGTAAATGAGAACAATGTCTGAAAATAGAAAGCTTTGAACATTAAATAATTGTCCTCTTTTTTCTCTTTACATAATCTTTTTTGTGTCAATTGCAGGCTATTGCAACCATGTGTCATATACATTAAAAAGGAAGATGTCATATTCACAATAACATACCATTACAAAGCATACAACCATAAACTGTGTTACCTATCTTCTTCAATTTCATCTCAACTCACTGCCAACATATTCTTATTAGCATATTCCTTTCACTTTATTAATATTTGATATGCATCGCAATCTTTGCTTCAGTGCGCTTCATGTTGTACAAAGTAATCTGAGGTAGTGGCACTACCACCCCCCAACCCTCATGCAAGAATTGCTCTACTTCTACCAGTGTGGCATTCATAGAACTACAAAAGAGAGGTTGATCGGGCCCCATCAGCTGTGCATCCTCCACTCAAAACACTCAATTCATTAACAATCAAACCAGCAAAGGAGATTGGAGCTAGAAAATAGAAAACGATAACAAAAGGTGACACAAAGCTGACAACCACAAATCCAACAAGGTTGTACATCGTTAGATTTTTAAAGGTTGGAAGTAAGGACTCAGGGGGCAACAATCTCAGGACAATTTAGTAGTCGTGAGTCGTGACATGTTAAATAAGTTCTCTTCAATTCTAATTGTGTGCAAACTAAACGATTAACCAAATGAATTATCATCAGGTATTCTTCTTCATCTCCATTTGTTTTAGGGTGAGACGTAGCTAGCATGTTGGGAGTGCTAAATTTACTAAAGGGCGGTAGTATAAATGCAGCTGATTGATGAGTGAAGCCTGGAGAAATGGAGGAGGATGGTCATCAAAATTACCACCTCGTAAAGTCAAATCCCCATGCATTACGCTACTACATGTGAAGGGGATTCCCGATTAGAATTCAAAGAAGATGATCCATCTAAACAGAGGAGGTAGGCGAGACAAATGGATCGATCAATCAATGAAGGGAACGAAGAATAAGGAGCGCGAGACAACCTGGTGGATCGGCGGGAACATGGAGTTAGTGCAGACAGGGCACTCGAGCAGCTCGTGGACACCGCCATTGGTGACGACCTTGGGCCAGGGCCGAGCGGCGGCGGAATCCATGTTCATCGCGGGGGCGGCGACGTCGGGCAGCGAGACGCACTCGGCGTCCATGGCCGCCCGCCCGCCAGCCCGCCTCCACTCCCTAGGCTCCGGTAAATGAGGCACTAGATGGACGTGCGAAGGGAGGGAGGGGGAGGCTTGGGCAACGCGGGTGCTTGACACTTTGTGGCGGGAGAGAGGCCGAAAGTCGGGGGTGCGCCGTGGATTCCGGGGGTGTCATGCTATAATAGCGCAAGACAACAAGACCGTTTTTCTCTTCTTTTTATTCGCTAGTGGATGGGGTGGATGGATGATGGGTGAGCAATGGGCGATGGGATGGGAGCTCCCCAGCCTTGCATGTGGGACACAATGTATGCTCATTTTAGCACTGACAATACAATAAGTACGTGAGAACAGTATCAGAAGGCTAAATGTAATAAGTATGTAAGAACAATGTCTGAAAACAGAAAGCTTTGAACAATAAATAATCTTCCTCTTTTTTCCCTTTACATAGTCTCTCGAGAGTGTCAATTACAGACTATTGCAACAAGTGTCGTATATGTTAAAAAGGAAGATGCCATATTCACAATAACATACCATTAAAAAGCATACAACCATAAACTGTGTAACTTATCTTCTTCAATCTTATCTCAACTCACCGCCAGCATATTCTTATTAGCATATTTCTTTTACTTCATTAATGTTTTATATGTATCACAAACCTTTTATTTGCTGGTGGATAGGGTTGGATGGATGATGGGCGGGCAATGTGCAATGGGATGGGAGCTCCCCAGCCTACTCCTAGACGGGTACACACCCCATCCAGTAGGTGAGGCGAGCCACGACGGTGAGGACGATGACACGCCGTTTCATCGATATTGGGAGGGAGATGTCCGACAATCGAAGAATAAGTTTATGACAATATAGATATCATGTCACAAATGGTTCCATGGTCTGAATCCAGTAATCCAAATTCAAATCTCAGTGGAACCTCTGTTTTTTTTTTCAAAAAAAAATTGTTTTGTCCGAGGTCGGTCATTCTGTTACAATGACAAATTTTGGATTGTTTAGCGTGAGGCCGCAACGCTGCTTGTAGCAAATTTGATTATTTGTAGTGTAGAATCATAAGACCACTCTTTGTTGGTTCATTGATTGATCGATCGACACATCAAGCCTGTCAAAATTTGTGGTTGCAGGTCGTCATGACTATGGATTGTTTGTTGTTTACATTTTTCAACATGAGCTTTTGATGGCACATCAAGCCCTCAAGACTGTCAAACCCAAATTTGTGCCTGCAGGCCTTACACAATTAAGGGGTGTTTATCTGGGACGTGAAAAGTTTTTGAATGTCACATCTAATATTGTGATATTAATTTAGTCTAAATAGATTAATAAAAAATTAAATTACATATTCTGTCTGAAAACTATGAGATAAATTTATTAAGACTAATTAATCTATCATTAGCACATGTTTACTGTAGCACAATATTATCAAGTCAGGGACTAATTAGACTTAAAAATTATCTCGCAAAGTTATTGCAAGCAGTGTAATTAATTATTTTTTAGTCTACATCATATTGAATATTTAGACACATGCATGAACTACTAAATGTAGACTAAAAATAATTATTGATTTGCTGTGAGAGAATATTTCATAATTAATTTATATAGATTAAAACCGACTTACAAAAATACACTAATGATTATGATATAAAATAAATATCACTAGATTAATCATGCCATTTATTTTTACATTTAACTTATTTATAGGTACATTATTGTTACTATCTTTTATAAATCTAGTTGGATTTAAAATATTTGGTTTCTAGGATGTGTACTTATTTTAAAACGATGTAGGAGGTAAGGTTTAGTGTCTCAGGCACACGCTAAAGATTATGGCCTTATTTCGTTAGTCATTGGATTAAAGTTTAGTTCTTGTTTAGTCACTATCCTAAATGTTGTTTGGTTTGTGTAACTAAACGAGAATAAAAGATGCTTTTTAGTTTTATTTAGTCGTGGTGTCTAGTTTCAAAGTGACTAAAAAAATAAGGTTTAGTGTGACTAAAGTATTTAGTCCCATTTAGTTGAGTTGTTTGGATGAAAAAGGACTAACTTTAGATAAGTAAACTTTAGGCGGCCTTGTTTGGTTGTAAACAAATACATCATATTCTATATGATTTAAAATGTATTAGAGTGAAACATAAACTAAATTTTACATCAATTTTTCTCAAACCATATGAAAAATGAATTGCGGTGTATCTACGTGTAGTTAAACAACCTCTAACTCAGCCATCATCAGATTGGATAGAAAGTGGGCTGTCGATTCCCGCTGTCACCGACGGAGCCCGCCGTTGGCCCGGCCCACGAGGCCGCATGCTGCTGCCCAAGCCGAGCCGGCCGTCGAAGCTTTCATGTCTGCCAGTCAGTCTGCCTTCGGGTTGAAGGCTTGAAGCTTCCTCTGACCTTCGGCTGGCTGGAGCCGAGCCGATCTCTGTGGCGTAGCGTACGTAGCCGAGTGCGGCAGCACCCAGTCGTCTCGTCTGTCTCCCACGAGCGCAGCGCGATCCCGTCTCCTTTCCTCTCTTCCTCTTCCGGTGCTCGTGCTCTCCGCCCTCCGCCTCCCTCGCGCGGAACCCAGGCCGCCAGACACGCAAGGCGACCGCGCGGCATGGTAAGCGCCATCTCCTACCCCCACTCTTTCCCCAACCATCGCCGATCCGCCGGTCCGCGCCTGCGGATCTCGCTTGCTAGTCTAGACCGCCGGCTAGATCTCGCTCCTCGTCGCTGCTTCTCCAGACTCCTTACTTGATCGACTCGGGGCGTTAGGGTTTCGGTTGTCGGGATGCGCGTGTTTCGGCTGCGTGATTCGATACCACGTCGCTCCTTCAGGCCCCGCCGGTTCCTCGCGCACCACACGCCCGCACCTCCCCAGCCAAGGCAAAGGGGAGGCCGGAGGGGGACGATCGCACCATTTCCGGGATGACTCGCAGCTCCGTTTGCAGATCTGTCGCGATTTCCTTAGGAGAGGATGTCTGTCAGCCTGTGATGCTTATAAGAGTGCGTTTTATCCTTGAGATGCCCGCCATTGCTACTATGTTGCCGCGATTGATTCCTGGCAGGGTGCTCCAGTGACCTGTCTGGCGTGCGTGCTCTTATCATCCACCATCTATGCCTGGTTGCCTGTTGATCTGGCACGCAAGATGTTAGATCACAGCTGTAGCATCTGAAATATGTTCTGAGCTGGGAAATGTTCTATGCTCAAGACTGTCCGTGTTTATGGTGCTCTGGACACCTTTAGTGTTTTGTTTCCTGATATAGCTGGCAATTTTGTTTTTTTATATATGTTATTTCCCCTTACCGTAGCCCACAGTGACTCGATTATTGTGAATAACGGTCTTATTTGCAACACAGAAGTGTTTTTTTATTATTGTTTGCATTATCCTCGCACATTGGCACTTTTTTTTTTTATTTCTAGGTTCACCCATTGCCTGATATTACTGCCTGCATTTGCCTAGTGCAGTAGGCTACCTTGTTAGTTCTGAACTGCCCTTTTTCTTCAAACCACTGGCATTGTCGTATTGATTCTCGTTGATTTTTTTCCAACATTTTTGGAACTGGAAAACATATGACTACCTCCTCTTGTTCCCGGGGTTTGTTCTTCCAACGCCGTCTTGTGGCTAACGTAGTCAATTGTATGTGCTACCATTTGATGAGTCGCTCCAGAGTGATCAGTCAGAGTTCAAGTTGCAATCCTTTCTTACGATATGCTTTAACCTCACACAAACAGACATGTGCATATTGCCCCCTGTAATAACCAGGATAAAACTGGCTGACAAAACAGTACATTGTGCAACTAATGGTTGATGTTTAGACGTGCCTGAAGCATTCTTCATCTTGTTTTCATGCAGGTGGCGCTTTTACATCACCTATGCTAGTTTGCCTCATGCTATACTTCCAAAATGGTGAAGCTGACTATGATAGCACGTGTCACTGATGGCCTTCCATTGTCGGAGGGATTAGATGATGGTCGGGATCTGAAGGATGCTGACTTCTACAAGCAGCAAGCAAAACTATTGTTCAAGAACTTGTCAAAAGGGCAGCATGAGGCATCAAGGATGTCAATTGAGACTGGATCATACCTTTTCCAGTATCCTAAATCTTTACTCATTCGCAATATTCTTTGTTCTACAATTTCCCATTTGATTCTTCTTCATTATCCCAAATTAGAGTATTGCGCTCAAGGGAAGAAAAAGAACCGCACGTTTACACAGCCTAGCCAGATACTGTAATAAACTTACTGAGTTTTCGTCTATATTTTGGATCCACTATTCATCTACCAGTTCAATTCCTTTGTCCAGCACCCGCTTATGCATGCATGTTATATGCTTACAATCGCCATTTAGACATTGATGCGTGGATTACACCAGGTAAGCTCTATCACTAATGATGTATATTAATAAAATGATCATTCTCTGCTCTAAAATTCTTCTGGTGCTCTAGTTGTACCTTAATTCAATAAAACAGCTACATCATTGAAGGCCGTGTGTGCTATTTGACTCTGTGTGATCGCTCTTATCCCAAGAAACTTGCATTCCAATATCTTGAAGATCTCAAAACCGAATTTGAGAAAGTCAATGGCAGCCAAATTGAAACTGCTGCAAGGCCATATGCATTTATTAAATTTGGTATGGTTCTCTGCTCATGTCTTGTCATTTTTTGTTATCGTTCCCTTTGGTATATCTGCTAGTTGATAGCTTATGTGTCTCTGTTTACTTGTTTAGATGCATTCATACAGAAGACCAAGAAACTTTATTTGGATTCCAGAACACAGAGGAACCTTGCCAAGCTGAATGATGAGCTCTATGAGGTGCACCAGATCATGACTCGCAATGTTCAAGAAGTTCTCGGTGTTGGTGAAAAACTAGACCGTGAGTGTGTCACCGTCATCTTATCTGCCTTATGTTTCCCTCATTATATGTACCATATTTTCTACCATGTTACTATGTTAGACCTGTTTCGATATCATTCTGTTTCTGTAGACTGGTTGTAAGATTCACAATCCAGTTTGTTTTGAGCAAAGTGTGCTGCGACATAATTTTGTACTGATATGCCTGTTGTGTTCCTTTGATGACACTTTTTTTTTGTTTTAGATTTTATCATACTAGAATAAAACCTTTGCTTTGGGACAGGTCTACAACAGAGAAACAATTGGAGATGTTGAATTACTTTTGACTAAAGTTTATGCCTTCATGGTGGAGCGTAGGCTCTAAACAGATTGTTCTTGTAGTCATTGCTTCATGGGCTTACAGTGGAGGCTAATATTTAAGAAACCTCTAGAAGATTGTGGTGAGGTTTATACTTGAAACCATTAATAAAACTAACAAGGCCTTTTGGACAAGTTGAAACATGTGAGATGTTGTGCTCTGCCTGTGTGCTTCCTTTTGCAGTGATCTGCAATATGACTTTTTTTTCCTACAGTGATATGCAATATGACTTTTTTTTTACAGTGATCAGCAATATGACTTAGATGTGTTACCCTGCACATTTTTTGGGAATATGTAAGCTCCTTTATGTGGTTGTATGTTTGTACGCATTAGGTCTGTTGTATATTAGGGATAGATGGTTGTGCTTTGGTTCAGACTGAATTCTGTAGCAAATTGAATGAAATATGACAACCCAAGCAGCAATTATGCAGAGAACTAAAAAAAGGATAATGTCCAGGTTATGAAGTGTTTCAGTCTGCCTCATGTACTTTTCACGACACAACAGTTGTTTAACAAAAGATTTTTCTTTGCAGAGGTGAGTGAAATGTCCAGTAGGTTGACCTCTGATACTAGAATTTATGCAGAGAAGGCGAAAGATCTTAATCGCCAGGTATGGTCGTGTTGACTACATTTCACTTTCCAGCTTATGCTTCTGTTGAGCTGAATTTGGCTCACCTAAGAGGATATTAACTGCTCTACACAGAATTCTAAATTGTAGTTCACTTTGGCTTTGTCCTAGCTTATCTAACTCTGACTAAATTTATAGAAAATCGCACTGACATCTAGAAGATCAAATTAGTTTCATTAAACCCACTATGAAATGTGCATTTATTTGTTGTTACAGATGTTAGTATATTTTTCTACAAACTTAGTCAAAGGTAGAGAAGTTTGACTTAGGACACTAAAATTAAAGTGAACAGTAATTTGGAACGTAGGGTGTAATATTTAGACAAGGAATATTCATGACCACGTAAGGCAAGGGCTGTATCTCATTTCATTACCATGACATGTGTTCCTCCTGTCCTGTGATTTTCAGGCCTTAATTCGTAAGTATGCCCCTGTTGCTATTGTGATTGGGATAGTACTGATGCTCTTTTGGGTGAAGAACAAGATATGGTGACCTGGCGCATGTCGTGCTTCCTCAGTTACAATGGTGGGAACCTGCTGAGTTGCCTCGGTGCAGCCGTATGTTGATACTGGTTAAAAAGATGCTTCGATGGCTTATCCCGCATCTGCCGATTCAAGCGAGTACTTTAGCTGTCAAAAGCAAAAACCGTGGTAGATATGACCCTGGATTCGTGGAACTGCCCGCATTTCTGTGCAATGGATCTTCGTGGCAGTATAGTATTTTTCGTGCAGCGCACCATGTACACACTCAATGCCATGCGTTGTGACATTTTGAGCACAATTCCTTATTGAACATGTCGCGTGCTGCTGGAGCCTGGAGGCAGGCTATTTCCATTTACAGATGCCCAATCTGTTTTATGAGACGTGTATGCAAGTCAAACCAAGTATCCCATCTACTTTGCTTTTTTTTTTCAAAAAAAATATTATTTGAACTGAACAAAAGGTTTTGTATCTCAGAGGGTGAATGGAAGATCAAGGGATGACAACTTGTGTTATGGATATATATAGGGTTCATAAAGGTCTAGAATCAACGGAGGAAAATATATTTGTGGGGAAAAAAAGCAAGGATCCATTCACAGATCCCTGCGAACGTGCCTACCTGACTTTGAGAAAGTGTGCAGTTTGCCAAGGGCAGCATAGACAGCAGCCCCAGATCTGCGCTACACTTTTTCAAATCAATAATTCTAGGCCTCAGTTGCTATAATTCTGTTAAATTCAAGTGTAGGTAACTATTGGCATAACAGGTGACCCAAGATGGGTAACTAACAGAAACACTGCAGACCCCACTATGTTGTCAAATGGTTTTGTCACTGCCGATCTTGTGACAGACGAGTAATGGGTATTCCAGATTAAAAAAAAAAAGTCGGCGCTGGCCATCAAAGGGCCTATTTGGTGCAATTTATTTCCGTAGAGCTTTTACTCGCACTAAAACGAAGCCAAATTTTGAAATTTTCTTATAATTAATTATAATAGTACGTACAAAGTTTCATATTCCTTGAGGAATTCATCAACACTACTCCCTCCGTCCCTAAATAAGTGTCGTTCTCGCTTCCCGAGAAAAAGCTGTCAACAATTATATATTAAAATATATTAATATTTATGCTAGATCTTTACATCTAGTTTTTTAACAAAATTATTTGTAGATATAAATATTGCATATATTTTCTACAAATTGAGTCAAACACGTGGCACGCACACCAACGACGACACTTATTTAGGGACGGAGGGAGTAGTATCTTTTCAACTTGATGGGATCGGATATACATATCCGGAGTAGTACACAAATCCAGTGTATACCAGTTTGTTTGCTTGCTTGCTTGCAAAGGAGACATGAACAAGTTCCTCCGTACACATCTCCTTGAAGGTTGAAGCAAGCATGGGCTGATCAGGCTGCAACAAGAATCCAAAACCACCGACGATGGAAACGAAGAGAAATGAGATATCATCATCACAATTCACAACTACAGTATAATAGTAACAGCGAGAGCAGGCTATGGCTATATCTACCGGGAGTAACAAATACGCTAGCGGCTAGTGAGATGAGAGGAGAGGTCAGCACTCAGCAGCGGAATCCGAGCACGGTGCCGTCGAGCGGCGAGACCCCGACGCGGCAGAGCTTGGCGGCCTGGACGCGGTGCGTGAGGACGCGGAGGACGTTGACCCTGCCCTTGACCACGAGCAGCGAGTGGACCTCGATGACCGGCGGCGGCTGGGGCTGGCTCTGCTGCTGCTGGGCGGCGGACGCGGCGTCGGCGGCCGGCTGGGCGGCGACGGGGATGGCGGGGACGTCGAATACGGCTGAGACGTGCTTGGTGCGGCCCCCGTCGATGAGGCCCGCGGGGATGTAGACGGCGCCGAGGTCTCCCCCCGCGTAGGCGACGCGGAGGGAGCTGTCGAAGTGCGCGAGCGGGGAGCGGTTGGGGTTGCGCACGGCGGCCGTCTGCTCGAAGGTGAAGGCGACGGTGCCGTTGGAGGCGGAGAAGGAGGGCAGGCGCACGGCGGCCACCGCGATGTCGGGCGGGCGCGGGCGGAAGAGCAGGAACAGCGCCGCGCCCGCGCCCCCCGCCGACAGCAGCAGGAACGCCGTGGCGACGAGGCACGAGGACAGCGCGGAGGACGACGACGCGCGGGCGCGGCGGAGTGGGTGCGGGTGCGGTGGGGGCAGGGGAGCCTGCGCCTGGTGAGGGGGGCGGCGGTGGCCGAGGTCCTCCTCGGCGGCGCCGGCGGGGTCGTAGTCGCCGTACGCGTGTGGTGGCGGTGGGTGTGGCGGAGGAGGAGGAGGCGGCCTGCTGCCGGCGCTGGGCGGGTGCGGGTCCGCTGGTGGTGGTTGGTTGCCGTGCGAGCGGCCTGCTGGCGCGGGCACGAAGAAGGGGCGGTCGCGATCCGGTGGTCGTGGGCGCCCCGGTGGCGCCGGCGGTGGCATGAAGAAGAGGCGGCCCGGCCCCGCTGGGGGTGGCCCGCCTCTGCTGGCGGCGCCGGTGGGCTCGCGGCGGCGGCCTGCGGGCGGCTGCATGCGTGTCACTACTGTGTCAGGAGAGTGTGGAAGCTATGGTAGGGTGGTGGTTGGAAGAATCGGATGGAAGGCTTTAATCGCAGTCGCAGTCGGCAGTCGCAGCGCAGGAGATTTGTTTGTTAACGATGGTGGTTGGCATGTGCGTGCTCCACTTCCACGTTCCACCTCGCCTTTCACTCTACTCACTGCTGAGGTGAATGGAATGGAAAGCAAGTGAAATTGTCCTCATCTCATCTCATCATCAGAGTCCCTTTGCTCTGCCTCTGCTGGGAGCCGGAGAGTGAAGTGAACTCAACTCAAGTGGCCCCATCTCTAAAACTGCTCTCATCCATCAGACTCAGACATGGTCGGTCGGTCATGTGTGCTTCTTGTGTGTGTGTGTGTGTTTTTAATCTTTTATTAGCTTCCACATACGCACATAACAATCTTTCCTCCTCCTTCCGGCTTTGGAGGCGGCTGCCTTTGCTGCTTTTCCGGGGAAACCTGTGTTGTGTGTTGTGTCACTACGGTATCTAAGAGTATAAGTTAGTGAGCTTCAGGTGCACCTTCGAACCTCTTTATTCCAAGAGAGTCATAGGTACACCTAAAGATTACTCATTTGCACTCTTAGTGGTGTCCACACGAAGTCATGGGTCCATGGGGACCGGGGGTGCATGATCCATCATCAACATGGGAGGGTGGGAGGGAAGGGAGCTCATGCTTAAGCTCAACTACAATTACGCTTACGCCCAGCAGCAGCGGAATTAATTGGATCACCATAATGACTTGTACAACCTCCGTCTTAGAAGAATGACAGTGCATTATGACTTCCAAAATTTACAGTGGAATTTAGGACATTCTACATGTATGATAGCCATGCTTGGGAGAACCTGCCTGCTTGAAAGAAAAACGTAATTTGAGGAGGAAATCTTTAATTGGGCTTTTGATCTATGGCATTTTGCAGTACCTCTACTTAAGATCTCTTCAGTATTTTTAAATGTTGTTTGGCTGGTCGTTTGTATGGCTGATTTTAGCTGTTTCAATAGTATTCTATGAGAGAGAATAAGCCGAAGTACGACTGATAAGTCAGCTGATAAGGGCAAAAGAACAGACGTATTACTACAGGACCCAAAGAAATACAACAACTCTATATGCATGTATTCGTCTCTTCTAGTACTATCCTACTACTATACAGTAGTTTCTTTCAACGAACACGTTTCCTGAATGTGCAGGCGAGGTGCAGTTATTCTTCTGCAATCCTGTGCATCACCAATACAAATAGATTGTGACCACCGTTGGATGTCAATCTAGTACTTGCTAGCTGTTGCCTGAAAATTGGTTAGATTTGAGGCACCTAACCAAAAAAAAAAAATAGCACAACTCTTCTTCTTTCAAAGCATGTGACCTGATTGTACTGATTTTTTTTTTTTGGCTACTTCAGTTCAGCCTTGCCGATCACGAAATATCCGTATGCATGCAGGTATTTATGATACAACCAATTATTCTTAAACACGCCAGTATTTATGATACAACATCAGTCAGACGCACGCCAGTATTCTTAAACAAACCCCCTAAAAATATAGCACAGTCAGTCTGTAGATGGTTTGTTTCTTTCGTCCCTTTCCCTTTCCTTCCTTTCGTTTTGGGCAACATCCATCCCACCCAAAAAAGAAGCGAAGCGAAAGATTAGGATTATGGGGATTCTTAGTCTTCACGCAACATCTCCTTTTAATTTAACTTTCCTTGCTTTCCTGCTTTGCTTTGCCTGGACCTGGACACACACCACCTTCGTCGATCTTCCTCCAACTCCCACTCCCAGCTGAGCCGCCTTCTTTTCTTTTTTTTCCATTCAAGCCTTTTGCTAGCCTTATTTATTCCCAAGATCGGACGAGCAGCAGCAGCAGGTTAGGCTATAAAATACATCATTCACTGACTAAGGGCCTGTTTGGTACAGCTCACAACAGCTTCATGAGCTGTTGCGAGCTGTTTTTTTTTTTGGCCAAATACCATTTTACAAAACAGCTTCACCCATGAAGCTGTTTTATCTCCTCTCTCACAAAAACAGCTTCATCCATGAAGCAGAAAAAAATAGCTTTTCACCCAACAATGCATGAAGTTGTTGGTGAAGCTGTTTTGCCGATGTCTTTTGTAATTAAAAAATGAAAAAAAAAAGAGTTAATTCCGTTGCCGGGACTCGAACCCGGGTCTCTCGGGTGAGAGCCGAGTATCCTAACCAGCTAGACTACAACGGATGCTGGTGCCTTGGTTGTCGTGGTCTTCCTTGATCTTGTGGCAATGCAGAAATAATTAATAAGTAAAACTAAGGCTACGTCTACGTGTGTGGTAGAGCTCTGACTCGTTTATCCACAGTAACGATGACTCGTTTGTCTTTCTTGTGTCTCCAAGTGCGGATTCGTCCGTGTTCGGTACTAGCAAAGAGACACAACAGCACCTTGTTTGGAGGAGGAGCCATGCCAAATGAAACCAACCTTGACGTACGGCCCACGGGCAACGGAGCCAGGCTGTAGCCCAGCCCAGACCACCCACGGTGCTTGGGCTGAAAAAAAAAACGACCAGTCGATGAGGCCCAGGCATGCATGCAATGCAACGCAACGGAACGCAGCTGCTTCTTCTTCCACTTCCAGCACCAGCAGGCAACGCAGCAGGAGCACAAGGCACGTGGTCACCATTTTTATTTTCGCATGCAGCACCTCGCGGCCACCGGCACCGGCACCGGCACGGGCGGCCAGTCCATGTAGCTGACCGACGACGCTACACCATGCATGACCACCTCCGATGTCCATGTCTCCATGTCAGTCCGACGATGATGGAAAAAAATAGGGTAGCGACCATCCCTATACGAATTCTGTGCGGACTGTGTGACTGTAGCGTGAGTCTATTTTAATTCTTTCTCCTCTCATGTTTGGTTACGGCCCACTTGCCATACACTCAATTCCTACAATACTTCGTGCGGATGGTCCTCACCAGATTTGTTTCCGACGATGATCCACTTTTCAAGCGCACCGTCACATGCATGCCATATTCCTTGACAAATTTGATTGTCTACGTCCCAGACATTGTCAAACATAGTGCCTCGTCATTCTTGTTTCGCTGATTTCTTGTCTTATTGCCGCCTTATATAAACAAATTGAATTTCCAACGAATTTAAATTAGGTGCCATCACAAAATTCAGATTTGATCTCACACTGGCCGCCTACTCGAAACTAAAAATATAATCATGCATATATAGCTAATTATATCCTGACATCCATCTACACTACTTCTACCATTTTCGTCGCTGCAAATTAATAATCCTAAAGCTTAAATCTAATTAAACAAACCAGACTAATAAACTAAGACTACTTACGTACGTGCGCGTGGACTGCCATGCATGCATCGCGAGGTCACGAGGTCAAACCAAGCCGCCGACGAACGGCACCCTGGTGGCCGGCAGCCACGAGTATCCGCCGATGAACCTCCCCACGGTGAACTCCATCGCCTCCGCCGCCAGCGTGATGACGCGGAGGCCCGGCCACGCCACGCGGCCCCCGAGCGCCGCGCCGGGCCCGTAGTTCCGGTACTCGCCGTAGTACACCGTGTCGTCGGGCGCGCGCGCCGACGCGTCCCACGCCAGCCACCCGGCGGCGTGCACGTGTTCCCCCACGTACGACGCCATGTACACCACCCGCGCGTACGGCTTCCACGGCCGGCCCAGGTAGGTCGAGTTCGCCGGGAACGCGCCCTCGCGCACGGCACGCTCCAGCTCGGGCGCCGGCGCCAGCCGGCAGCCCTGCACCGAGAACCCCGTGCTCTGGTTCGGGTCGGCGCGGCCCTGCGCCGTCGCCGTGTTCTTCTGCCCCGGCAGCGGCCGCCGCGCCCGCAGCGTGCAGTTCTGCAGCACCGCCGCCGCGTTGCCGAACACGGCGTCCACCGTGCCGGCCACCTCGCAGTCGCGGTACAGCTGCCGCTGCGCGTGCGCGTACAGCGTGTCCTGGTACCCGAGCACGGCGCACCGGTACGCCGCCGCGCGGTCCGCGCTCACCAGCAGCGCCACCGCCTGCTGCTTCCGGGGCCCCGCGCGGTTCTCCACCGTCAGGTCGCGCACCATGAACCCGTCGCCGGACACCCACAGCGTCGCCGTGTGGAACGTCCTGAGCCCGTCCCCGGCGCTGCGGCGCCCCACCAGCACCGTCTGCCCGGCGCCGGCGCCGACGAGCGCCAGGTTCGTCTTGTTGCGCGCCACCTTGACGTTCTCGCTGTACACGCCGGCCTTGATGTAGATCACGACGCGGCGGGCGCTGTGCGCCGGAGCGGCATCCACGGCGTCGCCGATGCTCTGGTGCGTCCCGCTGCCGTCCTTGGCCACGACCATGTCGGGCACGATGTCGGCTGCCGGAGCGACGAGGAGCCGGCGGTCGCTGTGTTTTACCCACCTTGGCGCCGGGAAGCTGATGTGGCCGCCGCCGGTGCTGGATGATGACAGTAGCTCTCGTTTCTGGACGGGGACGCCGCCGTCCGGTGCTCCCCACGCCTTGAAGATGGCGAGGCTGTTGCTCAGGTGCTCCCTGAGGTTGGCGAGGGACCGGAGCATCTGCGCCTTGACGGCGCGGCCGTCCTTGTCGCCGCCGCCGTCGACTTCTTCACGGAGGCCGTCGCGGCACGTGTCGTGGTACGTGAGCGCCGCGCTGAGCCAGGTCATGACGTCGTCGTGCACGTCAGCCTGTCCAGAAGCCTGAGCCCCGTCGGCGGCGCCCGCAGCAGTAGACGCCGCGACGACGGCGCGGACCGAGCGGTTGAGTAGGTCGGCCGCGGCCTCGAGCATCTCGAGGCAGTCGCTGGTGATGTCGTAGCCACCACCAGCAGCAGCGTCGTTGCCCGGCGGCGGCGCCCGCGCGGCCACGAGCTGCTCCGCCGCGTCGGCGAGCGCGCCCGCCACGCGCCTGCGCGTGGCGTCGAGCGACATGGGCACGAGGTCGGCGTCCCGCGCGGCCGCGGCGCCGGGGAGCGACGCGAGCTCGCTGGCGCACAGCGCCGGGTACAGCGTGCGCCCGCACGTGCGCGCGATCGCCTCGGTAGTAGTAGTAGCCATGAGCTTCGGGCCGTCACCCGGCGGCGACTCCCGCACGGCGAAGAAGATGGCCAGCGAGACGGCGACGCCGAGCGCCACGCCGATGACGATGGACGCGAGGATGATGAGCCAGCGGTGGCGGCATCCGTGCTGGGACGACGGAGGCGGCGGCGCGGGCGAGCCGAGCGTGATATGGGCCATGCATGCAACGTTCGCTGGGCAGGAGCGGTGGTGGAAAAGAAAAAAAAAAGGGTTTTGCGTGGGTAGTAGTAGTTTGTATGTCGATCACGGTAATATATATGGTACTGTTACAGTGCTAAAATGGAAATTGACATGGTTGATTACACCTCGATCACCTTGTACTTAATCCAACTCATCTTGCACTGTTCGCAGCGCGTGGTCTGGCTGGTGCCGTGACGACGTACGGAGCCGGCTCGGCTAATTTGTACTATACGTATAACATAACAGGTGTATATATGGTATTGTTGCCCGGCATGCTTTGATCGATTGTAATAGCATCATCTCTTGCGTGATTTGATCTCTTTTTTTTCTCCTCCCCTCATCAGAAAGAACTACTCCGATTCTATAGACGATTATCTCTTGTTTTCTATACGATAGATAGCTTCATCATCATCATACAAATGGTCACATTAGTTTGCCTTAATTAAGTAGAATTTTATTCCCATCCGGATGCGACACTGTTTGTAACCCATGCAACACTAGTTTACCGATCGCACACTGGCCACTGTCATCACACAAGTCTAGTGTTTCCGGATGGACATGAACACGAGTTTGCAGACGGGATGAGCGTCGCGGTTACTACTAACACTAACATGACATGCAAAAGTTACCCACCTGCACTTTCAGCCCCTACACTACAATGCAATGCAACAAGCTTTGGCAGTTTTCCCTCAAGGTGTACACAAGCAAAATGTGGCGCTGTGCCTCCCTCGCCATTACTGGCCGGTTACTAGAAGCAGTCTCACCACCCACCTTCAGTGGCCTTAGCTTGCAGTCAGTCGATCCAGTCTGTGTTCATGCCGTTGCCGGGGGGCTGGGGGCCAAGGCAAGGAGCTAGCTGCTCCGCCCCCCGGCGGCCTCAAATCCGCCTAGCAACCACCAAGATTGGCTAGCTCCTGCAGCGTCACGCCGCTCCTCTTCACCCTCACCTCCACCTCCTCCATGTCAGCATCGATCTTCCTCAGTGCGTCCTTCACGCTGCCCAGCGCAAGCTCCAGCGCCTTCACCTTCTCCGCGGCACGGGCCCTCTCTGCCTTCACCTCCCTGTACTCCTGCTCCTGCTCCTGCTCCGCGAGGTCCCTCGCCTCCTCCTGCTGCTGCTGCTGCTGGGCCTGGGAGGAAGACGGGCCGCCGAGGAGGCCGTCGACGCGCCTCAGCAGGAACCCGACGTCCATGCCCAGCAGCGCCACCGACTCCAGGGTCTTCTTCCACACCAGCAGGTCCTCGGCGCAAGGCGACCGCGCCGCCTCGCATGCCCGGACGCCCTCCGCGATGCTCGCCGTCTCCATGATCGCCCCCACCACGAGGGTCAGGTTTAGCTGCTTCAGCAGGTGCCTGTGCAGGAACGCCTTCTGGGAACGGCACAGCTCGTAGTACGTCTTCCGCAGGTGCTCCTGGAACTTGCAGTCGATCACCAGGCTGTCCACGACGATGCTGAAGCTGCTGAAGCTCGTCACGTCGCCAAAGTCCATGTCTGAATCCGAGATCCTGAGCCCGCCCATCGCGTCGCTCACGACCACATTGTCGTCGTCTGCAGGGACATTATTGCGCTCCACTCTGGTAGCCTCTGCGGCGTTAGAACATTCGCCTCCTGACAATTTAGGAGATTCAGTAGCTGTTTATTTATTAGCCCATGTCCATGAATCGATAGACTAGATTCCCGATTGCAACTACAAGAAGTACTTACTTGATAGTAGCTTCCCTTTCTTGCGCGCTTCTAAGTTCAGCAGACTGATTGCTCCATCAGTTGCTGTAAACTGGTTAGCTCTTATTATGTATACCTGATTGTAAAACATACAAATAATCATAATTAAAACACAGTTCAAGAAATGCTAGTGACATTACCAGACACAAAATGTGACCATTTAATTTGCCCGTCTTTTTTACAGACACCCTTCATTGTCCAAGTGACATTACCTCTACTTAGGAACAGATTATTGCATAGACATTTTGGCAAAACATGGGGGAAAAAACAAAACTTGCCTTAAATTTCGTTGATTCCACAAGCTGGAAAACCACAACATCGCCAACCTTAATATCATGATTCATTGCGAAACCCCTCCACCCAGCACTGAGTCCCTGCTTGCGACCTAGATACAATGTGTCATGTTCCTCTCCATTCTCATCTTCTAACACAATTCTAGTGTCTTGCTTTGGGAGATGCTTGTTACAAAAGTGAGTTGGCATACCCTAGGAGCAGAACACAAAAGTTCAACATAGATGAAGGAAGAAAAGGGACAGGTCTCAGATGGATTGTACAAAACTTGTGACATCCTTTGCAATGCGCGGTGGCCTAGTGGGTGGTTGCAAATCATACACTCAATGTGCTTTAAGATCCTGATACTGGTACTCGTTACTTTCTCAGTTAACTTAATCTTCTCGACAATTTCAATGTTTCTTCAGGATGCCTCTCCTCGCATTCTTTTCTTTTGTTGCATAAGTTGTGTGTAAAAAACAAAAATCTTTAGGGTTCGTCAAACATTCAAATAATTAATAGACAGTAGCAACTTACAAGCCAAAAACCTCGGACGACATGAGATTGTAGCATATTCTTGATAAAGCTAGGATGTTTTGCTGGCAACTTCGCTAGTACCTCCTTAGCTCTAGCCATAGCAGTTCCATAGTTGCCGTGAACACTGGAATTTCATTAAAGATGTAGGTGAACAATTAAACAATTTTAATAACTTTGGATGCAGTTTACTTATAAAAAAAGGAAAAACATAAGACAAGAAGTACCTAGCACTTATATTTTGGTCATTAATATCAGATGCCTGTAAGTTACAAAATATTCATAATTAGCACAATCCTTCAGGCTTGTACTAATGAAAAGGCAAGAAAAACTGGAGCTTAAAAAAACACAACAATTCCAGATCGAGCAATGGATGGGGAAGTAGTAAAGTCTACTTAACTAGTAGTGAATGTTTATAAGAAAATTTAAACCAGCCATACAAAATTTCTAAGTGCTAGATTTTGAAAGAAAAAGTTTCTAAGGATTATGAGATTATTATGAATGAAAACAGAAACTGCAGATATCTTACTTCGGCGAAGTTATTGATGCCAGTAGTGATGTTTTGGGCATTGTGTGCCTGAGGGGCACTAGGAAGCTTTTTTTGCTCACTGTCCAGCCTCCTTGACTTCAAAGCCTTTCATGACATGGAAACTGGGGTTTGAGAAAGCTTAAAATAAAAAATAAATGCAATTGCAGCCATGAAAAGGAAAACAAACTAGGATCTATTGCAGCAGTGTGTTCTAACTATGCTAGTGCATATTGGTCAAGTAGAATTGTTGGTATTGAAGCTGTGAATGGAGAAACTGCATACATAGTTAACTTCTGTATAGAAATGAAAAAAAATAGCCTCCTGATTTATAGTTGTTTTTTTGGGGGTACTGGTGATTACTTATGAATGGAGCAACAGTGTGCTTACTTTCAAAGGAATATCATTGTCCTCATCGTCTGTATCACCACAATGAAGTACCACTGGCTGGTGACAAACAACAATAGCAAGCTCATTATCCTGCATTCATTCAACAATGATCCTGTGATGACAATACCAAACTAACAGAAGGCCAAAAGGAAACACATAGTCTATATATCACAGAACTGCATAATATCATTGAATTGATGATGCAGAAGCTAATGGCTAATTTCTGAACTTCATTTTAATGCAGCACATAAGGAAAATTTACAGATGGCACGTTTGATCAAACATACAGCAAACTAAAGAGGCTTGAAAGGCAACACAATCTACAATACCCAATCAAATCAGAGATTAAAAATATCAGAAGTGCCGAGTTCAGAGTAGTGATTCAGGGACCGACCAACATTCAAACTTCAGAGAAAGCAGCATCAGTTTTGAAGTACTATGGACAGGTGCTGAGCTTAATGAAAGAAATGGTGCGACTCTGAAGTCAGTGTCAGATTATTTCACGCAGGGTCTCACCATGGGCGCACAAGCACCATCCTTGTCACTGTCGCTGCTGGAGCTATCACTGTCAAGCAAGGCGAGCCTCTGCTTAACTAATGCCATCTTCTGCTCCATCTTGCTCTTGTCTGACTGCGCGCCAGGTGTCCTCCCCATCTTGCTCCTAACGGACTTGGAGCCAGGTGGCCTCCCCCTCTTCGTCTGCAGAGCAGAAAACCAAAGCAGATGAAATCAGGAACAGATTCGGTGCGCGGCTATCTATCCAGTGGCGGAGCCAGAAATTATATATAAGGGGGGCCGGTTGGAAAAATACCAACTTATAAAAATTGAGCGCGGCTCAAAGAGTTAGATTTTTCGCTGTGATTGTCTGAGTTAATTCATTGAGTGACATATTTGTTCGCACTTTTTACATATATATATTCTACGATTTAAGGTGTTATTCTTTCAGTGGTGGGTGACATGCTCAATGATAGCAAGCCTATATGGTGATTTCAAAGGTGTTTATAGAGATGATTTGATTATCTAGTTATGCTTTGTATGACTTTATCATCTACTTCATCCATCCCACAATAAGTGTCGCTATGAGATTTATTTTGGTTAAACCTTTTAAAATTTTACTAAATTTGTAGAAAATATTTATCAAGATTAAAAATATTTAGTATTTCTAAATAGGTTTATTATAAAAATATATCAACAATCTAGCTAGTGATACTAATTACATACTATAAGTACTAAATATATTTTTTATACATTTGATAAGATTAAAAATATTTTATTTTTTAGGAAGTAAGAATAATAATTTTTTTATCGAACATAATTTAAGATATTAATAGATTTATATAACTATAATTTTACATATTCTACCTCTTAAGATAAATAAAAACTATAATATTATAGTAGTAAAAAAATTTGTTGTCAAATGTTAGGGGGGCCATGGACCCTGCCAGCCCCCCCCCCCCCCCCCCCCCCCTGGCTCCGCCAATCTATCTAACTATCTATCAGAATGAAATCAAATATCAAAGCTTTCCGCGTTCCTGAATCACATCTAGCAGCGAGTGGCGACAAATCGACCAGGGGGGGGGGGGGGGGGGGGGAGGGATCTTGAGCGATGAAATGAAGTCTTTGCAGGGAACGAGGAATGCTAGAAACAGTAACGCAACACAGAGTGGCTGACGAGTGACGATTGAAGAAGAGGAAGATTGAAAAAAAAATGTGCGCCTATTGGATGTCAGTAAAAAGAGGAAGAAAGTTAAGATCAAGACCTTAATCAGGACAGTGAACGAATATTTGAAAACAAAAGCGAAAAAAAAAAGACAGAAAACAGCAGTGCGGGGATAAGAAACAACGCATGGGGGAGAAAGGAACTTGCTTTGAGTGGCGAATCAATCGCCATTGCCTCAGCAACGCCTCGCTGGAACCCTGGAGCTCGGACGCCTTGCTGGAAACCCCCGCGTCGGCCGTCGCTGCTCGAGGAAACAAAGGAAGGATTCGCAATCTGTTCTCAAAAGGTTGGATGGGTCTCTACTCTCTGCTCTCCGGTCTAGTACTCTCTGAGAAGAGAGAAGTACTCCCTCCGTACATAAACATGCAATTCTAGCGCAATGTCATGATTTAATATCGATTAATTATAGATAAAAATATATTAATATTTACGATATCAAATAAATATTATTAGATTCGTTACGAAATGTATTTTTTTAGTAAATTAATTTGGAGTCACAAATGTAAATAGTATTTATTAGAAATTTGGTCAAACGTAAACTACTTTTCGTGACACGGAACCCATATCAAATAAATATCATTAGAAATTTGGTCAAACGTAAATAATGTAAAATAATAAATGGTAAAGCTGAAGCTAGCGGCAGGCACCAACAGTTGAGATACAGTGATTGATGGATTCGATGAGACGCGCGGCTATTTCCATCGGTTCATCGTAGGGTTCTCCGCGAAACGCCGTTCAGATTTTAAAAACCTTCCACCTATACTCTCCTTCCCATAATAAATGCACACTTAAAGTTTATTTTTTTTGTCAAAAAAAAGTTTATTTTTTTCCTAAAATAAATGTATATCTAAGTTGTCTTTTTCTAATTTCTCTTTTCCCAAAGTGCAATAAGTATATCTCCATAGGGTTATTTTTTGTAATTTCTCATTAGCATTGTTCTCTTCGCCACCACTTTAGAAGTATAGTTCCTCTATTTTGGTAAAAAAAGTCGTTTCGGACAGTGGTACGGTCTCCAAAATATAATTTTAACCACTTGTTTTTTAAAAAATATTTATTGAAAAGTGGTATATATATGTATATATATATTTATAAAAGTACTTTTCAAGATAAATTTATTTTTATGATTTTTACATCTCTAAACTCAATAATTTAAAAGTTATTCATGATTTATATTTCCAATGTTTGTCTAAAACGACTTCTTTTACTAAACTGAAGGGAGTATTTATTTTGGGATGAAGGTAGTACACTGCTTCCTTAGAGCAAGTATATTGTCTCGCGGATGGTATCATATAGTTTCACGTAATTTTAAGATAATTTAATAAACGATATGTACAATAATTTATTTTTAAATTTATCTCGTAGCAACTCAAAAATTTCTTAATTTATAGATAAAATAAAAAAAATTGTAAAGTAGCAACTCATAGTCCTAAATTTATCACATGAGGTGATTGTTTCGCAAAACAATGACTTTTTCCTCTCTCATTCCTCTATATTCACAACAATTATTTATGACATTACATAAGATGGCGTACGAAACAACTAATATGTAGTAATGTACCTATCCTAAGGGCAAGTACATTCGCGTTGTCTCGTAGTGCCACGTAATTTAAGACGACTTAATAGACTATGTATACAATGGTTGTCATTCTTAGTTGTCTCATAGTAACTTGCAATTCCTTAATTTATGCATAGAGTAAAAATAGGATTGTGAGTTACATAATAACAACTCATACAATGGTACAATAGTTATCTCATACTCCTAAATTTCTCATAAGACGATTGTTTCGCGAAGCAACGACCTTATTCTCGTTCCCTTCTATCTTCCCTCCACGTCTCATTAAAAATCCTATGCGGCACTGCATGAGACAATGTATAAGACCGCTGACGTGTATCAATGTACCTGGTCTCATAGTCCTAAAAAGACTATGATTATAGGATTTAAATTTTTTCTCATAAAAAATGCAAATACGCGTGTACTATAGATACTCCTATTAGATCAGACGGATTCCGCTCATTTGAAAAAATATGATACAGCTGAAATAGAAATAAACTTTGTTCGATAGAACTTATAAAACCGTCTGATGAGCTGAAACAACTAATTTATTATACGAGAAAAAACTCTATAGTACACGCGTATTTAGGGTGTCTAATCTTTGTTCGATAGATTATATAGGGTGTCTAATCTTTTTAAAAATCTGTTATAAGGTTATGTGTATATATCCAAAACTGTTCAAGGTCTTTGTATCATCTTTACGTAATGATCTTAAAGTTGTTTAGAAAATGTATCTTCATAACTAAACTACTCCTATGATATGAATATAAATGTTGATACTCTTAAATTTGGGAATGCATGTGTAACTCTGACTCCTCGATTGGAAAGCGATATTCAATTCCACGTATGACTCTGATTTCCCTCGGATAACTCAACTTAATTTCACCATTGTCCCCTTGTATTTTTAGGTAGGAAGAAAAGGATAGGATCCTGGGAAATTGAGTGTCATCATGAACCCAAGGGAAGGATTAGGAAAGAGGCGGGCGACATGGAAAAGAAGAGATTGGGAATTTGGGATGTGAGGATACGGTGCCGGCGCGGCGCCCTTGACATGAGCACCAATTTCAGGAATTCCTCAGGGGCTGTGTGCCTCTTCTTCTTCTTCTCTGGTTTCCGCGGCGCGTCCCGGGCTTCTGCTGCCCCTGCCCCTGCCTTTACGCTTTGCCGTCCTGGCACGCAAGGTGTCCGTCCGTCCACCGTCCAGTCCAACACGAGTCGCACCACCAGCTTGCCAGTTCCCTTCCCAGTCCGTCCCAGACGGCGGCGATACTTCACATCACACAGCTCCCCTCCTCGGTCGCCTACCAAAACCAAAACCCTCCTCTCCTCCTCTTCTTCCTCGGCACTGCGGTCTCCCTCCCAAAGGTGCGCCGCTTCTTCTTGTTCTTGATCACCGGTTTTGCTGGGCTTCTTTCCTTTTTTTTCTCCCCCTCCGACGCCGGGGGTTGTGTTGTGGCTTCCGTATCCTCAATCCTCATGGCGTGATAAAAGGTTGTTTCTTTTCTTCGATTGGCCATGGACGTACGCCTTTCGTTTTCTCGGTGGGGGAGCGGGGTTCTTGATTGCGATGCGCTGTTGCTCCAGTGCTCCTGCTGCTCGACGCTGACGGCTCAAGTTTATCCCTCCGCCCTCCGGGGTCTCGCTCTCTGGATTATTCCTACTTTTCTTTCTCTATCTCTTTTTGTCTCCTCTTGAATTGAAAAACTTGGCCTTGCGGTGTGTGTCTCGCGGTCTCGCCTCCACTGGTCACTGGACCGAGAGCGAGAGAGACCGACTGACCTGCCTTCACGCCCGCACCCCGCACTGATTGGGCTCCAAGCTCGGTCGCTGCCAACTGGGGGCCTCACCGCCACCAGTTCTTGGAAAACAACATGCTACTTACTGGAAAGTAAAGGGAGATACTTGCCGCGCTGGGATTCTCCAACTCCAACTCCAACCAAGTAGATCGATTTCAATTTCATCCCACTACGCTTTTCTTTTCTTTTTTTGGTTCGTTTCTTGGTCACTTGTTCTTACTACTTGGCCAGGCTAGGAAATTAGATGATCAGGTGCTTCTGTTCGTTTGTTTGTGCATCTCTTGTTTGCGCCTGCGATCTTGGCCTTTGTGGTTTCAGGCAGCAAACGGAAAGAACAGCCTTTGTTGTTGGTAGTGGTAGTTACAACCGGTGGCGTCTCTTGTTGCGCAGGTGCGCTTTGTGTGAGGATCCAGAGGAAGGATGGCTCTCAAGAAGTTGCTGCAGCTCTTTTGTGTCGGGAAGAAGGATTCCAAGAAGAAAGGTGCTTCAGGTTACACTGGTTTTCAGAATTCAGAACAACTACCCATTCGTCTTCTTTAATTTCCATTTTTTCTCTCTGCCCTGGTTCCTCTATCAGCACTGCTCGGTCCACAAGTTATTGTCGGCTGTAATTGTTAGATACTAGCTTTGGCTGTTTTGTTTATGTTGCTCTACAATCTACACGGTTATAGTTTGAGGACTCAAGTGTGCTGTGTTCCCCCACACACCTAGGAACTAACGAACCATACATATAAAATTTATTTTCGGAGCCCAGCAAGTTGGAAATAAGCTTAAAGCTACTATTGTTATGGACTAGAACAACTGTAAAAATGGTATTTATGTCCTCTTTTTCTCATTGGACGCTTAGATGCTTATAACAACCCCAGAATGTGCTTGAGATTTTATACATTCATCGGGAAAGTAAAAGGTGATATCTTGATATAATCAGAGATCTAATCTGCCGACAGCTGTTTGTGATGATTGGTACTCCGTATATATGTGTGATGAACATATGTGAATCCTATGTTTTCTTCACTTACACTGAATGTTTTTCTAATGAAAGCATAATCTTCTTATGCAGGCAAATCCATCGACCCACTCTGGAGAGGTACCCATGATGTCCAGTGTGAAGCTTAGCATATGTTCTTCTTTCCCCCGATATGCATTTTACCTCTTGATTGCATGAGAATGACCTGGACATGTTTATTATAATTTGTTTTGGTACCTCTCCAGAGTTTTGGTACTGGTGCAGTCCAGAGGCCAACAAAGCCCTCTGAATAGGATCTAGGAATTGTGACTACAAAGTTTACTTGTTCACTTGAGAAATAAAAGCATGCACATATGGATGGTGGAAACCTTTTGGAGTTACCTATGAGTTGATTGTGTAGATTCAGCTCAACTGGGTTCACCATTGCAGGGTTTGGTAAATTTTTAAACTATTATTGTAGTACTTATATTTAACAAATAACTCCTTAACTTCAGTTTAAGTAAGCACCCAAAATTCAAAACTTTGAAAGGGTCGAGTAACTTCTTTTCATTTGGAAGAGTGGCACTTCAGATTTGCAATTTCACATGGGCAGTAGTACTGTAGTCCTGACTGGGCTGATGGGTTAAACTTCATTATATAATTGCTGTCACATATATCTACTCTAAGCCTGAATTATGTATTTGGTGATATCATAATGTCATTACCCTTGTTTTTGATAATTTGCCTTACATCCTGGAACCCAGCCTCTGCTTCCCACTCCTCTGTCAGTGTCACTGCAAACAAGACTCATTTGGATCCCTGTTCAAGTGGGACTGGCACTGTATGCGTGCAAAACCATGAACCTGAATGCTCAAGTATGATTTCCTCATGGTCAAGGACAGAGCATGGAACTGAGAATACTGACCATATGTCCTTTAGTCAATTTGATGTTGTCCAAGATTTCTCGGATCACCACTATGCAAAGACTTCAGTAGGAAAGGTATGGTGTCATTTTGTAGACTTTTTTTTTCTGATATATTAGATCCAGCCACAATTTTCCCACATCATAATGTGTGATCAGGTCACCAAAGATTGGGTGAAGGCAATCCAAAGTGAATGGAATCTTCTACAGAAAAACCTACCTGGTCTGTTTATGCTGTTTACATTTTGCCAAATTTTTTTCCTGTTTACGCCAAACTGCCACAAACTTTAGTTACAGAGAATTCAAAGGAGACAACCATGGTGCCTACACAATCATAACTTATAGCATTTTGTTGACAGTTCTTTTCCATAGTAATCTTGTCATGCTAGCAACATATGTCCAGAACTAACTATTTTATATCAGGGAACATTGAGAAATGTAAACAATCTGGATTTGTGAATTCATGTGCACTTATTCCACTAAGCACATATGTCATGTCTGTACGAGACATTGAAGCAAATAATCCTTATTCTTAATTGGAGAATTTACACCTGAAATTTAGCTGATCTTTTGTTGCTGTTAATTTGGTCTCAATTACGCAGAATCCATATATGTTAGAGTTTATGAGGACAGGATTGATCTGCTCAGGGCTGCAATAGTTGGGCCGGCTGGAACTCCATATCATGATGGTCTGTTCTTCTTTGATGTCCGGTTTCCTTCTGAATACCCGAAGTGCCCACCAGTATGTGACCACTTGACACCATCCTGCCTCTTGTATTTATCTTTGTATAGCCATCCACATTCTTTTCTAAAATCTACTTGATGCGTGCAGAAAGTTTACTACCACTCGGGTGGACTTCGGCTAAACCCAAACCTGTATGAGAGTGGGAAAGTCTGCCTGAGCCTTCTGAACACCTGGTGGGGCAATGGATGTGAGAAGTGGGGCAAGTCAAATTCCACCATGCTGCAAGTTTTGGTCTCCATCCAGGGCCTTGTGCTGAATGATAAGCCATACTTCAATGAGCCAGGAAACAAAAATTCAGCTCAAACAACAGCTGGTGAAAGGTATTCCTTGGCTTACAATCAGACGGCCTTTGTCCGATCATGCAAGACAATGCTGTATTCACTCCGGAAGCCTCCAAAGGTGAACAGATACTTTAATCTCTTGAAAACCGCATGTGTCCAAAAATACGCTCTGCACCCCCATGTTCTTACATGCCTCTCTGCCCCTGCAGCATTTTGAGACACTTGTAATTTGCCACTTCCATGAACATGAGCGTGCCATCCTCGACGCTTGCAGCGCTTACATGTCTGGGGCAATCGTTGGGTCTTCTGTTGGGAGCGACCGCAAATATGCCCATGACAAGTGCTTTGCAGATTTCCACAAGTCGCTGGCTCTCTACACTGAACATCTCAGGACTGAGTTTGCTGCAAACAGAGGACGCGTGCTGGAGCTGGAGAGAGAGGCGTCAGCTGTCCAAGTGCAGGAGGAGATCGTGCCTAGCAGCTAGAGTTCTTTTGTCAAAACAAACTGGCAAGTGAAAGGGTGGTCAGGTTGTCGAAAAAAAGGCTTTTGCTCTCGTCGTTAGATATTTATATTAGCTAGCTAGCTATTTCTGGTGATGTCACTACAGTTCATGACTAGTAGATGTTAGCCTCATTCTGTATCGGGTCTGCTCCATTCATGTGACTTGAATAATCTAATTCATGGCAATTCTACCTATCCCTGTATCGAGATGGCCTAATTCCTGACAATGTACATTAATGCACATGATGACATGTTCAGTCTAATTCCAGATAAATCCGGCCGGATGAATAAAAACGAAAATAAAAGACAACGAGAGGAGACAGAGAATGGCACAATCTGAAAAAAAAAATCGCTCTTTCAATAGAATCTTCTGAAATGCAGGTGAATTGGGCAAAAAATATCGTAAGGCATGTGGATTGAGTAGCCATAACCGGAAAATCTCATTCACCACGCGCACTCACCTGCATCTCCCTCCCATCCGTTGCTTGGAGAACATTTCACATTTGACTATTTGCATGGGGATATATGAATATGCTCCAATTCACTTGTTCTATTTTCAGGACATATAAGCTAGGAAACAAGGGTGTTGCAATTGTGGAGCATCACTCTCTTAATGAAATACATCCATCAGCGTGTTCAGTAGCGGATCTAGAAACACCTCAAGGGAGAGGCTGAAATAGTGTAAAAGAATTTTGAACTGCGTCAGGTAGGGCTAAATATATATTTTTATGGACTAAATTGGGTTGGACAAAGAAACTGTTAAAGGAAATTTTAGGCCGCGCCCCGGGCTGCCGCGGCCTAGATCCGCCCCTGCGTGTTCACGGAATTTTTTTTGTGGAGCATGAACAAGTTGAAGCAAGAGAGTGTTCACGGAATTTTTTTTTGTGGAGCATGAACAAGTTGAAGCAAGAGAGAGGTTTTGGATCAGATGACTACTGTGTTAGTGTAATATGAAAAAAGAAAAACAAAAGGAAAAAAACAGGAGCTATGATATATTTAGGATAACTCTTCTTACTGCCCACAAGAGAAGAATATTTACCTACCAAAAAAAACATGATAGACATGTCTATCCATCCGTTCAGTAAGAAATAATAGAATTTCAAACTTCCATCATCCATTATCACTTATCAGCAATAGCAATCTCCTTCTGTACAAGTTTATCTCAATTATTATTCTACCAGGATTCCAAGAAACATGAATGGCAAGGAACATTACATAGCGAAGAGGAACAAGACTACAAGAGCACTCAACATTACCAACATCTGTGTATCTATGGAGTTTAGTCCTAGCACTAGCAGGACCCAAAATTGACTGAGTACAGACCTAAAAATACTCAACAAAATTGCCTCTCTTTGGTTTAGCTGCAGCAGCACCAGAAGGTAATCTACTCGGAGCAATCGCAACTGCACTGTCTGCCGCCTTCTTCTCCTTAGATCTAAACTGCGCGAAATCTACAGGGTCAGGGACAGAAGGTGGGTGAGCACCCCTCACAAGTGCCCAGTTCACCCCATCAAAGAATGGGTGCTGCTTGATCTCAGTGGCACCCCTCTTGGTTGCGATTCTCTTCTGAGGGTCCTTCACCAGAAGCCCACAGATGAGGTCGCGGGCGACATTGCTCACAGGTGGGATGTCAGGGAACCGCAGTGGCTGGTCCACCACGTTGCACAGCGTGGCACGGTTGCTATCCCCCTTGAACGGTGTCATGCCATGGAGCAGCTCATACAAGAAGATGCCGAAGGTCCACCAATCCACTGCGCTTCCATGGCCCTCTCCTCTGACGATCTCAGGTGCAAGGTACTCGTGTGTTCCGACAAATGACATTGACCGCGCATCTGTCGGCTCGGCATTGAACTCCAGGAGTGATCCGTTGATGCTGAAGTCTGATCTGGTCTTGCGGTTCTTCTTGGGGAGTATGCGCGGGAAGAATGCCACTGATGACTGCATGCAGCCTTGGTTGGCACCCTCAGCATGGACTACGCCTTTCTCAACGCCATTGGCACCAGCATGGGCTGATGAGGATTTGACTAGCATCGGGCTGACTGAACACCTCAGAGACAGATCAAAGTCAGAGAGCATGATGTGTCCCCCATCTCTGACCAGGACATTTTCTGGTTTCAGGTCTCTGTAGACAATGCCTAGCATGTGGAGGTACTCAAGCGCGAGAAGCACCTCAGAGGCATAAAATCTGTCAACAATCAGAGAAAATATAGTTCAGATTAGCAAATGTTACATGCAGACATGCAAGAATAAAATTATACAGAGAAACATCAAAGGTGACAAACAAAGAATACTTGGTAATCTGAGATGAACAAACCTGGCTGCTTGCTCATTGAAATGCCTGTTAGGTTGCTTCTGCCGAAGTGAATGCAGGTTGCCACCGCAGCAGTACTCCATGACAAGGCAGTAAAACTTTTCAGTCTCAAAATGAGTGTACAGAGTGGGTAGAAAGGGGTGATCAAGAAGGCAAAGTATCTGTCTCTCCGTCTCTGCGCGGATCAACTTGTTCCTACTGATGAGCGCCTCCTTGTCCATCACCTTCATGGCAAAGAAAGTGTCTGTCCCCCTGAGCTCCACGAGGTAAACGCTGCCAATGTCTCCATAGCCAAGGCGCTTTAGAATCCTAAAGTGGACTAGGCTGAGAGGGGAGCCCGCGCTGCCGCTGGCCAACTGGATGGCGTCCCACCTGCGATCGCTTCCAGTATGCCGCTTGATATGACCACTACCGGAGCTATCCACGCTGTCACTACTAGTAGAAGAGTCAAAGGTGCACTGAGGAACGGTCTTGTCACCTCTGTCTGCTGTTTCCGCCGACATGGCACCTGTTCCAGATACCACCACCGGGATAGTTTTGTCAGCTGGATCATCAAACTTGTCGTGGCACGATCTCTTGTCAGAAGGGATGACATGTGACTGCACTGCTGGTTCGGAGCCAGAGGATGGATCTACTGAGAGGCCGGACTGATTCTGCCCCAAGGCGCAATCCGACCGAGTTGTCCCATGGCCCTGGGCATTGGAATCCATCTTGTCATTTGCAGCGGACAGCTTGTTGTATGATGACTTGGAGCTCATCTGAAAATTTTCAGGACGTGAAGAGAACATCAGGACAGACAGTAACATATTGCATATGTGCACTATGAAATGGAGAAGAGTTATCATTGAAGGAACATGGTATGGTTTTTTGCGCAGGTCAAATAGATCCACGCCCCTGTTGTTTTTTTATCAGCATTTTGGCTTTGGCAGCCACAACATGGATGATCATTCAAATGGTACTGTATTATTCAAAATGCAGTAACAATAATCATTCAATCGGTACTGTATTATCCCAAATGCAGTAATAATAAGGTCAAAGTAGGACGGTCGCTGGGGAAAAAAAATGTTGCATCAGGTAGGGAGGCATTGATTGAGCGAACTAGAAGGGTAATTCAGCATCATATGGTGCCCCTTTTTTTTTAATTTTATCTACGAACCATACATGGAAAGCCAATCCATCTATTCATCATCAAAATACTAGTACATCATCTGCCCGAATGAGAATCAAGAGAGAGGGGGGCGAACCTACCTAAGCAAGCGATCCAAGGAGGGGGTGCTGGCGGCGGCGTGGGCTTCAAACGACGGGAGGGCAGGCAATTCGATGATAAAGATGGAGAAGAAGGTGCGGCTCCATGGGAATGAGATCGACGGGGAGCGGTGCCGTGGTGGCGGCGGGAGGCCGTGCGCGAGTGGGAGGGCGAGGAGCGTGGAATGGAGCAGACGAGTGGACGAGGGGTGGTGGGCATGGCTAAATTTAGGAGGGTGGTGGTGGAAGGAGTGGGAGGGGTGTCGGGCTCGGGGATGCGGCTGCGGTGGCGTTGGTGCCGACGGCGACCGAGGAGGACGACGGTCGACGGCGTTTCCCAGGGGTCCGGCAGTGGTGGTGGGCCACCACAAGACAAACGTCCGGCCGGCCCAACAACAAACGCACAAACATAAACGATTTGGTCCAAGCCGCCAATATGTAGTTGGGTCAAGTTGGGGTTATGATTTTGAACCACGACCCGGCCTAATCCAACCCGACCCGACCCATAAAGAAACGATAGCAGATCCATGACCCGGCCTAACCCGAAACAACCAACTCAAAGAAGAAAAACTAAAGAAATTAGTCTACCTAACATCATCTACCAGTAGGTCAAGTTTGGGCCAAAGAGTTTGGTCTCAACAATTTTTCTTAGCCGATTCAATTATTCAAACCTGACCTAACCCGATGTTTAATCGAGCCTAGTTATGAAGAATCTGCGGGAATCCACAAAATTAAGTGCATACATGAGTTCATGAGCTAGTGTGCTTGCATCTCTCTCCCCACCCCTATTCTCAAGACCACCCCTTAAGGTTATCCTCTTCCTCACCATTTTTAGTGACTTGGTATGGATGAAATGAACAAGTTTCTCAATTTCAGAACACATACCAGAGTTTCGTCGAGCCACCAAGATGCCATTTGAGTTGTGCGTCCTCGTAGGGCGGAGAGGCCACCTACTAAAATCTTCCACCGCTCAAGGACTCCCTCCATGTTGCTATTGCTAGATCCGTAAAGCAAGATTGCAGGGTCTGGTTGTGAGAGAGATGGTTAGTTATAGACACCGTGGCGCAGACAATGTTTGCTTCACATGATGCCCCCTCTTATGTAGAGGTTCTATGGGTCCCAAGATGTATAAAAAATAAATTCAAAATACGTTACTGCTATATTTTGCACATCTGGCATTAGCTAGCAAAAGAAACGGAAGTCGACCAAAAACTGAAATGATATGCTAAATATATTTCTTTTCATTAAACCATCCTTTTGTTATGACTCGCTCAGTCCACATATCTAGAAATGTGTATGTTTCGGTCTTATTGTCTTTACATCAGTTTTTGGAGAAATCGAAAGAGAAAACATTAAATTGGGACCGCTTTGTTTGGAAAATGATGCACACACTCTTATTTAAGGGTTGGCGGGGTTGTAATCTCGAAACAAATCACGAAATAGATTGTTGTTATATTATGCATGGATTGCATTAGCTAGGTAGCCAAAGGAAAACCATGGTAAGGTGTGAAACATCGTGTCTTCTCACCAACCACTGTTTTGTATTATATGGCATGTAGCATGTGTGTTTTGAGTGTGATACTATAAGTGCACACGAAAAAGCAAGGACTTCCTCTATGTTACTAGATCCGTGAAAGTAAGGCTATAGAGCCTAGTTGCGAGAGGGGTGAATAGCTAGAGGTACGATGTCATAGGCAACGGTAGGAATAAGAATAACTACTTAATGAACCAGAGGCTAAGAAGGATATAACAACAATAAAGAAATACAAAGCCTAGTTGTGGGAGGGGTGAATAGTTGGAGGCACAATATCGTGAACAATGGTAAAAACAGGAATAGCTAGTTAATAAGCCAGAGGCTAAGAAGAATGATAGAACACTAAGGAACCTGTTTGCAATGATGCTCCCCCTCTATTGTCTAGAGGTTCAGCGGATCCCATGATATTTAGATAAACTAAGAATTCATTAGTGCTAGATATTGTATCAGTGGCATTAGCTAGCAAAAGAAGCACAGGCAAAAATTGAAATAATATGTATTTTCATAAAATCATCTTTTTTTTTGTTACGATCGTTTAGTCTAGATACCTGCAAATCAAAGATGTATGTGTTGACCATCCTACCTATATATCAATTTGCAAAGACATGAAAAGAAGAAAGTAGTAAGAAGAGTCCATGAAAGGCTAGCACGATTAGGATCCTTTGTAGGGTTTATCTCGGAAGAGAAGGCTATGAAGCGAACATCTCTTCTTTGGGAGAGAGGGGAAGATCTATGCAGGACACTTAACTCGTGCCGGAGGACTGCACACAGCTGGTACAACCTCGTGTGGTACATTTTACAAGTTCTTACAAGTCTGATGGTACAGTTGACCTAGTATCGAATTATTATAGATTCCGTTGGCAGCCATTGCCCCCCTGCATGTCGTCTGACACGACCGACTATTTTGTTTTGGAACCGCGAGGTGTACTCTCTTATCTAAGAGTTAGTGGGCCCCAAAAGAAAACGAAAAAGAAAAAATAAACCACTGGTAGACTTTGCTAGATTTTGTTTGGATTTCGTTGAATTAGTTATATATGTATCAAAAAATAAATGAAAGCTAGAGGAAAACCGCGATGCAAAAATAGCATGCATTTTCATTGACTACTATTTTATATGGTATGGTGTGAGACATATTTTGGTTTGAGTGTGATACTAGGCATACACATACACACACAAAATATAAGACACGACGCGGTGTTGAAACAAGTATGGTCGAGGTCAGTCCTTATGATAGGATATTAAGATGTGCTCTAGTACTAATATTCTACTCTCTTCGTCTCTAAATATGTGTTGTTTTCGGTTTCGTGCTGATATGTATGACTTAATTTATAGAAAATACTTATAACATATGTATCTTTAAATAAATTATAAAAAACTAGATTCAAATACCTTTTCATTGATATTAATTATGTACCATAAATATTAATATTTTTAAATATATATTTAATTCACAATAAATATTTAAACACTGAGGAAGTACATTGAAAGGAAGAAAGTCCACGACAACTTGAACAAGATGAGAGCGAAAGGAGGACCCATCACACGTACTCCTAATGAAGATTTTTGCCCAGAGGTTACCTGCTCTCGTACAATGGACTTCAACTTCATTTAGTACTCCTTAGCTTTCTATTGTTACACACAAAGAAATGATTAATTTCATGCATTTGGGAAGGAAGAGAAACGAAACATCGTTAAGTTGCATACCCAAGTGAGGAACACAATTACACATGACTCATATTGGACACGTACATGTGTTTGGTGTACATCATCACCTATTCGGTTGCACTGCCGTGTGTCGTGGGTGGAGCGACGTGTCTTACAAATGTCCCTAGAATAAGGATCTTTTTAGTAGAGATTCACGACTACAAAAGTGAATTTGCATATGAGATTTACCATGAATCAGATCCACCGTATATTTGAGATCCATTAGAGAACTATTTGACAAATACAATAGCTTCAGATCTATGCAAGGGTATTTATTTTTATTGGAATGACCAGAATTACCTTACGCTCTAGTGTTTCTGTCATCTCCCTGACACATGGACCCACTGTGTCAAAAAAAAAACACGGTCTTCTTCTTCGACGACTTCATGAGTCGCGAGCTAGGCATCGGTGGCAGACTCGTGGCTGGAATAGGGCTAGCTGGCCACGACGTGCGACCATCACGGGCCCAGCCAGGGCGGAGCGTGTGGTCGGCTGGGGCGACTCGTGGGGTCGGCGGACGTGGGCACACGACCACCGTGGGTCCAACTAGGGCAGCACGATCAGCTAGAGTGCGCGGACGCGTGGCCGAATGGGGCGGCGCGAGGGCTAGCGAGCACGCGCACGTGGCCGGCTTGGTGTGCTTGGCTGCTTGCGGCAGCGCGCAAGGAAGAAGGGCAAGGCACGCTCGTGGCGACGACGGGTCGTGCGGCGGCATGGCCAGGGCGGACTAGACGCGTCCTAGCAGAGCACGACCCCATGGGGTGGCCACAACATCGGTGTGTAGGGCTCTGGTTGGCCGTGGCCACGACACCGCCCCGGCGCCAATGACGGGCGCGACCCTAGCCGCCACGGCCACCGACGAGTGCGACCCTCGCTAGTGCGGCTGTGGCTGCGGCTCCGGCCAGGCACCTTCCTCGTGACCTCGCAGTGTCTGGCGGGGGCGGGTACGCGGCCTCGCCTCATCGGCCAGGGAGGTGGGCGGCCGACGGGGCGACCCTAGAGCCTCCGGTAGCACAGCCAAGACAACGACGAGTTCTCCACCCATACGGGGATGGAGCGACAGAAGTATGGAAATAGGATAAGGTAGCGGCGAGATGAGCCATTTAAATAGGTGTCAAGTGGAAGTGCACGGGAAAACACTACTGGAAGGAGAGAGAGAAGAGACGTGAAAAATAGAACGAATCGATAGTGTGTAATCAGTGACATGGTGGGTAATTTCTGTCAGATTCACCAAACTCAGTTTGGTGGAGCGTCTCATGAGGAGATCCAAAAAAATTAGTGAATCTAGCCCTCAGATTCACCAGATCTGGAGTGTTTGAGAAATTTTTTGTGATCCAAACTTGTGAATCTGAATTTCGTGAATCCGAATCTCTGCCAAACAGGTCCTAACTATCTGATTGACTTAAACTTTCAGTCTGTCTTATTAGTCATGAGGTGTGTTTTTTCTTTCGCAACGAAACAATATCAGGTGGCTTATGAGTCGTAGAAATGCAGCGAAACAACTCTTTAAACCCAGTTCGGTAGGACTTAAAGCGGCTTCAACTGATTTATACAACTAATTTATCGTGAGAAAAAACATTATTTTCTCAAACCAACGTGGCCTTAGACTGTGGCTATTTTATCGATGAGGCCGATTAATTTATTTTTTTAAAAAAAAGAGGAGCAACGGCACTGGAAAGTGCCAACGTCAACCAGCGGGTCGTTTGAATTTCAAAAGCAACCGCTCCAAAGACACCGGGCCTGGTGTAGGGTTCGGGATCAACTGCCTGCCTCCTGCCTCTCTCAACGGCCTAATCCCCGCTGCCCGGCGGCGGCACAGCACAAACGGTAAACGATTCGAAACTTCAGGGGTCTCTTACTAAAAGTCCACTCTTCTTCTTCTTCCGTCTGCTCCTCCCTCTTTTTCTTCTTGTGCTCTCCCCGCTCGGTCGGTCGGGACCCAAGCCCTCCTCCGCTCCCCCCCCATAGGCCCACACTCTAGTCCCTACCTACCCCGAGGACTAGAGGGATCCGTCCGGTTCGTCCAGGGGGGAAGGACCTCTTCCGACGATTATGTCGACCCACGCAGCATCCCGCCGCTCCTCCTCCTCGTCCGCGGCCGCCAAGCGCCCCGCGATGCCGGAGGGCGCCAAGGCGGCGGGCCCGCCCGCCGCCGCGCAGACCAAGAAGCGCGCCGCGCTCGGCAACATCACCAACGTCGTCGGCGCTACGGCAGGGAGGGCCGCTGCCGTTGGGAAGGCCGCGCCACCGGCCACCGGCGCGGTACGTGCGGCTCTCTCTCTCTCTCTCTCTCTCTCTCTCTGCCCGTCAGGGATCGTTTGTTGTGAGGTTGGCGGCCTTTCTTTTTCATGCGGAACACAAGTTTCTTTTTTTTTTGAGAAAAATGCGGAACGCGAGTCATTGCGCCTTTCTTTTCTCGGACCCAGGTCTGCCTGCCCTGGTCTGGGCGGGCTGAAAGGTTTGAATGTCACTAGTAGTAGTAGTAGTAGTTTTTTTTTCTTCCTTTCGGTTTTCACCTCAATGGTTTTGAATCCGCGTGGCGTGTCTTGCCTTTCTTGATTGGCGCTTCTTGGTCCTTGAGTTCACTGACTTGAGTGATGAATCGAGTGCATTTCTCGGTTTCTCCTTCTGCAGGTTTCCGGGGATCTTTTGTTTCTTCTTGATTACAGTTTCCTTTCTAATGAGGCAGCGTGTCCAGTGTCCTGGCTCTATTTGAGTTTATATTAGGAGCGACAGCACCTCTTCTACATTCCCTGAATCATACAGGTTTTGTGATCTAGTACTACTGTTTGTTACTCGCAATCAGTTTTTGCAACGTTAACACGACTCTCCTTTTTTTTTTAAAAAAAAGAAGAAACCTTCAGCATTTCTTCCTCTTTGTGCTTTAAAGCCTACTACTACACACCCCATGGGGTTGTACTTACTTTTTTTTGGATTGAAATCTTGGATTCTGCTCATCATGGTAAAAAAAAAAAACAGACCTTCGTACAAAAGAAAGACCGTTGGTTTTTTGAACGTGGCAATCTTTTGTCTTTTAGTGTTGCCATTTTTTCTTTGTAGTACTGTACCTGATTAGTGGACCCCCCAAAACAGAGGTTTGAAATAACTTGTCCCTTCTGTTCAAATCTCATGCAGAAGTTAAATTCAGCTACCTCGGCTGCACCCTTCAAGAAGCCATCTTTGGCAAATGCTCGCAATGCGAGCTCCATTCGGGGTTCTGCTGTGAAGTCGGCTTCCATCAAGCCAGCTCCACCAGTATCACGCCTTGACAGCAGCACAAGGCAGAAGCATAATGTTGCTCCTCCTAAAGCCCCTACCACTGTCAATGTGCCAAGTCGTGCTCCAGCCTTGGTACCCTGCAGCAGCTTCGTGTCTCCTGCACGTTCAGGAGATTCTGTTTCTATTGACGAGACGATGTCGACTTGCGACTCCATGAAAAGCCCAGACTTTGAGTACATAGACAACGGGGATTCCTCGATGCTGGCTTCATTGCAGCGACGGGCAGATGAACATCTGCGCATATCGGAGGATAGAGATGCTGAAGGTCTGCTGAGATTCATATTAAGATTTCCATTTTTAAATTTGTTTTGTCAAAAAGTTTTGTTGATTCAGTCGCGTGTGGCCTACTTTCTTTTTCAGAAAATAAATGGAAGAAAAATGACCCTGCCCCAATGGAAATCGACAACGTCTGTGATGTTGACAACGACTTCGAGGATCCACAGTTGTGCGCTACTTTGGCTTCTGACATCTACATGCATCTGCGAGAAGCTGAGGTGACACATTCTTTCTGCCAAAATGGTTTCCCCCTCATGCACTGAACATAAGGAATTTTGTGTCCATTGCAAAATCTCTACATTGATGCCACTAAATAAGCTAGGCCGTAGTATGGAGTAAAGTCCATCACCGGTCCCTGAACTTGTGTCGTTGTGTCATCCCGGTCCCTAAACTCGCAAATCGACCGTCTAGGTCCTCAAACTTGTTCGGTTGTGTCATCCCGATCCATAAACTCACAAATCGCTCATTTAGGTCCTCAAACTTAGTCAGTTGTGTCATCCTGGTCCCTAAACTTTGTTTTGAGTGTCATCTAGATCTAAACATGATAATTTAAAAAACTTTATATCAACAAATAATTCATAACTTTTTCATACAAACTCGAAAGAAGACAAACTTTATATCAAAATTATAGCCCTCGATATGATCTACAACTTTGTAGTTGAAAAGTTTTTGATTTAAAACTGTTTAGGGTCCCAAAATATTGTTGTATGTTTATAGATTTTGAAATTTAAAATTTAAAATTAATTTTTTTGGATACTAAATAACTTTAAATAAAAAAAGTTTATCTACAACGTTGTAGATTTCATTGAGAACTATAACTTTTATATAGATCATATCAATATTCAAGATTGTTTGATAATTTTAAATTTTAAATTTCAAAATCTATAAACATACAACAATATTTTGGGACCCTAAACAGTTTTAAATCAAAAACTTTTCAACTACAAAATTGTAGATCACACCGAGGGCTATAATTTTGATATAAAGTTTGTCTTTGTTCGAGTTTGTATGAAAAAGTTATGAGTTATTTGTTGATATAAGATTTTTAAATTGCCATGTTTAGATTTAGATGAGACTCAAAATAAAGTTTAGGGACCAGGATGATACAACTGTCTAAGTTTGAGGACCTAAACAAGCGATTTGTAAGTTTATCGACCGAGATGACACAACCGAACAAGTTTAGGGACCGGGATGATACAACCGAACAAGTTTGAGGACCTAGATGATCGATTTGCGAGTTTAGGGACCGGGATGATACAACGACACAAGTTTAAGGACCGGTGATGGACTTTACTCCCGTAGTATGTTTACTATAAATGTGTCCGATCATTTTATAATTGCAGTTTACCGGTGTGGGAACAATTTCTGATTTTTTATGTGAAGTTTATTGTTGGTGCATTAATGAAGCTCGATTTGATCGAAAGAATGTCTAATTCTGTTCTGAGGAAAATTGGGCTACACTCATACATTAAAGAGTTCTATAGAAAACCCTGCTTCTTCCTTGACTATCACTAATAGTGCTTTACTTTCTGGCAGACAAAGAAAAGACCATCGACCGATTTCATGGAAACGATTCAAAAAGATGTCAACCCAAGCATGAGGGCAATTTTGATAGACTGGCTCGTGGAAGTAAGTTTTTTCTTCTAAATATAAGAAAAGCCTAAAGAACAATCTTGTGAACTTTCTGTTGTATTCATGATTTTTCCTCGTGCAGGTTGCTGAAGAATATCGCCTTGTCCCTGATACTTTGTATCTGACAGTTAACTACATCGACCGCTATCTTTCTGGCAACGAAATCAACCGCCAAAGGCTGCAATTACTTGGTGTTGCTTGCATGCTTATAGCTGCGTAAGATTCTGTTACTCATTCCCTTCACTTCTTTCAGTTATCATTAAGGTTGTTGGCATACTGACTTTGACGTGTTGGAAACTTCAAATCCAGAAAATACGAGGAGATATGTGCACCCCAAGTAGAAGAATTCTGCTACATAACAGACAATACATACTTCAGAGATGAGGTTTGTGATATGTTTGTTCCCGGCCATTCTTTAAGAAAAAATACACTAGACCATATCTGATAGTCCTTTGTTTGTCACCGTCACTGAATGACTTGTACGTTTAAAGGTTCTAGAAATGGAAGCTTCGGTGCTGAATTACTTGAAGTTTGAAATGACAGCACCTACAGCAAAGTGCTTTTTGAGGTGCTTCCTGTTCTATTTCATTTTAGTAAAATTAACTATACTGATCTAACTTCCTACTAACTCTTTTCTTTTTGCTTATAATAGGAGATTTGCCCGTTCTGCACAAGCGTGTGATGAGGTACTGCCACATAATCAGCTAATGGTTACTGGAAGGAATTCCTTAATAAGTAACATATATGACAGGAGTTCGCTGATAATTTCTCTTTGTACAGGATCCTGCTCTGCATCTGGATTTCCTCGCCAATTACATCGCTGAGCTATCATTGCTGGAGTACAATCTACTCTCTTACCCTCCATCACTAATAGCTGCTTCGGCTATTTTCTTGGCGAGATTTATACTCCAGCCAACAAAGTATCCTTGGGTATGTGGCACAATCATGTTGCTGTTTCCATACGTATCTTTGTAGCAGTTGCCGAATGAAATGTCTTAGGAGCTAACTTTCACATCCCATTGTCAACTGGGAAGCAGAACTCCACACTTGCTCATTACACGCAGTACAAGCCGTCGGAATTGAGTGACTGTGTAAAGGTGTTGCACCGCCTTCTCAGCGTTGGTCCTGGGAGCAACCTTCCAGCAATCAGAGAAAAGTACAGTCAACATAAGGTATGTGGACCTGGTCCTGAATTTCTTCAGTTAAAACAAAACTCTGTTGTTAGTACTAATGCCATCCTCTCCTTTTCCTTGCTCAGTACAAATTTGTTGCAAAGAGGCAGTGCCCGCCACAAATCCCTACCGAATTCTTCAGGGATGCGACGTGCTAGACTGTAGAAGGCCCAGCAATAGTTCCAGTTGCTTACTGAATTCTTCCTGATGTGGCTCAAATGCCAGCGTAGCACCTGCACGCCTGTGCTTGCAGGTGGGGCTTAGTTGATGCAGGACGTGCCGATGATCCCTGTTGTTCCAGGTGATTACAAGAGTGTAGATTCTAGATCACTGTTTGTGGTCATGTTAGGGAATTGGTGTGGTTTTTTTTTCCCCCTCTTGCTTCTCGCTGTCGTCTTCCTGTACAGACCAATTTCTGCAGGCGCATGTATCGGAGTCGTGTAGGTAGTAAAGCATAAAATCTCGTTTGTGATGTCATAATACTGACTGGAGTCCGGCTACCAAGCTGGACAACTCAGATGTCTGATGATGTATCTGTGAGATTTTTTTTGCGCTTGTAGTCTGACAGATTTTGGCAGTCCTCAGAATAATATAATCCATTGCTCTGTCCCTTGTCCTTGAAGAACTCTACATATTGATTCATGCAGAGTTGAGAGGTTACATCTTCCATTTGCTGCCCTTAAGAACTCCACTTATTGATTCATATGCAGAGTTTCTAGTGTTCTTTGGAGGTGGAGAGATGAACAAGATTGCAGAAGCTGAGAAGCTCGGAGATACCACAGAAACAACTGATGCAGGAACATGCGTAACACAAACAAAAGAAGCCGACACGGCGAATCAAATGTATCTGGACGCATATAATCCAGAACACGGAAAATTTGGGCCATGTCCCTCTCAGTTCAATAGTGCTCCAGCATATCTGCCAGGTCAAGCAATTCATGCAGCTGGAGCCACCATACATGTTTACATTTATTTATTTATAATTCATGCAGTTAGATGCGCATAACTACGTGTGATGCAATTAACTCGAACATTAATTTAATTGAAGATGGTGGCATGCCAGCTGCGTGATGAGTATACATATACATAGGGTTAACATCGGTAGAGATGGTTGTATTGTACGAGTATCTTCTAGTTGGTGTCACAGCACAGCACAGCGAATTGGTCCAGACTCCAGACTGAAGCTAATAATCCTCCTAGCTGCCGCTGGTACGGTACTCAATCGAATTTGCAAGTACTGTGCCTTCGTAATCATTAATCAATGAACACTCAATGATTCATATGGGATTTGGTTCCGATGGATGCATGCTTAATCCATTATTTATATTATTGCCATGATAGATGTCCAATCACCATTGATCAGTACTATAATGTATATAACGAACAGCTAGAGGAATATTACTTGTGTAGCTGTATGCATATTCCAACCTTCAGAGAGAGAGAGAGAGAGAGAGAGAGAGAGAGAATGAACAGCTAGCTCAATCTTGGCAGAGGAAACGTTCTTCTACTCCTATATGTTGGATCTGATCTGTGATCAGTGTAATCCAAATATATATAAGATTAAATTATATGTCTGAATCTGAGTATGTGTGAAGAAATATGGAGATATGACTATGCTACAGCTCCCATTATTATTAATTTGTCAATTGTGACGACAGATGAAGAATTAAAACGTTTGCATATCCAGCAATGACCTGATGAATGTTCATGAACCCAATTGCTTCTCTAGAAACAAGAAGGACATGATGATGTATGTAGGAGTATACGTATACTTACGAGTACTAAGTTTTGGTGTTTATCCTAAACCAGCTAGAAAAAGTCTTGATTCTCCGTATTTTCAATAAAGAAAAGAAGTAATCTTATCTCACGGTTGAGTGTCCATCCGTAACAAGTAACTTGAACTTGACTTGGACAATTTGATTCCCAAGACGGCTGATTAGTCTGCTAGGTAGTTTGCAGGGAACACTAAGCTAGCTGTTTCTGACCTAGCTAGCTAATTGCACATTGGAATTAGAAACACACCAGCATCATGGTCAGCTGGATTATATATGTGTCAATATACTCGAGCATATATAACCGCCTGCTGCTGGCTGGCTGGCTGGCTGGCTGCTGACTCAGAATAGTTTTTTTTGTTGTTGGTTGAGGTATGCATGCTCTACATGTACTATGTACTATCAATCACTGAGCTGTGAGCTGGCCTAGTGGCCTTCACATACCTGGCTCAGTGGCTCATCATATCATCCCTCATATAATTAAATAGGTGACAGCCAATTGCCAAGTGGCCACAGTTTTTTTTGTCATTCAAGACAAGCAGGCAGGGTAGCTACGTAATTTCATTTAGCTGGTCTTGCTGCCTTGAGTTATATATATGCTATGGAGTACAATAGCGTACTCCCTCCGTATCAGAAATATATATATATATATATATATATATATATATATATATGTCGTTTTGGACTTTGAGAATATAAATCATTAATAATTTTTGAATTATTGAGTTTAGAGATGTAAAAATTATATAAATAAATTTATCTTAAAAAATACTTTCATAAAAATATACTTATACCACTTTACAACGAATATTTTTAAAGAAACAAGGTCAAAATTGTAATTTAAAGACTGTGTCGCTGTCCTAAACGATATCTAAAAGCGAAATGTATGTAGTATGTATACTTATTTCATTAGCTAGAAACAAGAATACTCCATACATAAACAAATATCTGAATGGTTTGGTACGTACTGTGCAAGCATACGACAGCACATTTTAAATTTTGGACTGAAAACAAAACAAAGGTGATACTCGAAGGACTAAGATACTCTCTTCCCTACTAAATAAATTAACTTGTCGTATCACACATAGTCAAACTACTAACCCATAATTTTGTAGGAAAAAATTAACAACATCTACAACACCAACTAAATACATTATAGCGATCTAGTATTTAGTAATACTAACTAATTTGGTCTTATGAATATCGTCGCTCTTTATTTTTTTAAAAAATAAAATTAATCAAATTTAAATTTGCTTGATTTTGAATAACTCGATCTCTAGAAGTTGATTTATTTTGAAACGAATGAGTACCAGGATATAGAAGTTGATTTTGAACAACCCTAGAAGTTGAAACTGCTTAATTTCTCTCCAATACTTTACTAATAATCCTACTAATATAGTACTAATGGTCGACGTACTACAAGAGTTCACGCCATGTTTAGTTCGTAAAAATTTTGGGGAAAAGTTTTTGTAACACTTTCGTTGTTATTGGATAAAATTTGTCCAAACATGAACTAACTAGGCTCAAGATTCGTCTCGAGACAAACTGTGTAATTAGTTATTTTGTTACTTACATTTAATGCGGCACCACTAAACAGCGAACGTTCACCGGATTTAAATCTGGCGAACGCTCAGACAACTTCCGCGACTTTCCTTTTTTGGCAAAAAAAATTTCCGCAACTTTCCTTTTTTGGAAAGTTTTCTATTTTCAGTAAAAAAATAATAATTTTTTTAAAGCTACAAGTTATATGTATAACTTATATGTACAACTTATAACGATAAGTTATATAAAAAATATGAAAACACAAGAGTTTACAAAAAGTTATTAAACACAAAGAAACGAATTAATTTATAACTTATGTCAAAACTTGCAAACATAAAAGTTATTAACACACAAAGAAACAGATTGTTATAACTTATACCAAAACTTAGAAATACAGAAAATCTGAAAATATAACTTATGTACAAAAGTTTATCAAAACACAACTTGTGTACATAAATTAGCTCATACAACTTTACATAATTTAATAAATACAACTTATGTTATCTATATAACGTATAAACTTGGGGAGAATTAGGTGTATAGCCCTAGAAAAAACTCAGTTTAGGTATTTGGCCTTATTTTTTTTGAATTTGGTTCTATGGCCTCAGATCAAATTTTATTTAGGTGTATGGCCTACTGTCCATTTAGACATGTAACGGTGTTAACTCGGGTGATAAAAAGACCATATTACCCCTTACCAAAAAAACCCAGAGTTTTATTTGTTTATTGTATATTTTTTGCACATTGATATATCCATATTTATATATAATATCCATATTTATATATATCAAATTGTCACAGTACAACATATAATTAATTTTCACATAACCACATATATATAAATATAGATATATCAATGTGCAAAAAATATACAATAAACAAATAAAACTCTAGTTTTTTCTGTCGGGGGTAATATGGTCTTTTTACCACCCGAGTTAACACTGTTACATGACTGAATGGACGGAAGACCATACACCTAAATAAAATTTGATTTGAGGCCATACAACCAAATTCAAAAAAATAAGGTCAAATACCTAAACTGAGTTTTTTCTAGGGCCATACACCTAATTCTCCCATAAACTTGCCCAACAAAGTTTTGATGAAAACTTGTGCTAATAGGTTCACCTCCGCAAAATTTTATATTAAAAATTATGGTAGGATAAAAAATTTGTATAGAACTTAGTATTTTGTAAAAAAGAAAAAATATGTGTATAATTTGCTTATATAACTTAGATATATATCTTACAAATGACTTAGAAATAAAGTTGTACATATAAGTTCTCAAGAATAATTTAGACGTACAAATTAATATCATAATATGTTAGTAGAAAAAAATTATGTATAGAATAATTTATATAAAAATAAAAAGGTAAAATAAAAAATAAAAAAAGAAAAGAAAAAAATAGAGAAAAAGGCAAGAAGAGACGTGTGCACGTGACTTTTTCTCAGCAGTCTCCGCTTTCGTGTATCATAAAACACAAAATATTTAAGAATCTGATCTGATTGTTATCTAATTAGGTCCGTTTAGTACAGAAAAGGAAAGAAAAGTCGGACGGAAAAGGAAAGAGAGCGTGCGGTCAGAGCGTTCACTCAAATAGAAAGTAGTGAACGTTCGTTGCAATGGAATTGAGCATTTAATGCTCCATGCATGTATCTAAAGATTCGACGTGAGAAAGAATTTTGATTTTTTTGAAACTAAACGTAACCTCAGTCACTAAAAAAATCAAATAAAGAAAGAAAAAAGAAACTGGATCTGGAAATGGAGGAGACCAGCTTTCCCCCCAAATTTGGACAGGCATAGGCATGGCGATGGAAGCGGGCGACGTGGCAGGCCCCTCCTCTCTGCATCTGTGTCTGGTGATGAGCAGTGGCTGTCTGTCGCCTACCCCGCATACATGGCCGTCCACTTGTTGGAAAAGGAGAGGGCTGTCAGTGCTGGTACATGTACCCCTCATGCCAGCGTGTCATCACATCCATGATCCACCCTACTACCACCTTGCACACACCTTGTACGTTTGTACGTATACTACTCCTCTGTCCAACAAAACATACATCTATACAAGTTACATAACAGTAAGGTCTTATTGAGTTCGCGAAATTTATGACGAAAAGTTACTGTAACTCTTTCGTTGTTATTTGACAAACTTTGTCCAAATATGGACTAACTAGACTCAAAAGATTCGTCTCGACATGAACAGACTAAAAGTATAATTAATTATTTTTTACTTACATTTAATGCTTCATGTATGCGTCTAAAGATTCGATGTGATAGTTACTATGCAAAATATTTTGGGGGTATTTGAGAATCTGAACATGGCCTAAAAGTAGTTTACGTTTGACTAAATTTATAGTGAATATTATTCATATTTATGACCCTAAATAAATTTATTAAAAATATATTTAGTAACGAATTTAATGATATTTATTTAATATCATAAATATTAATATAATTTTATCTATAATTAATCAAACTTGAGGTACTAAACCATGATACTGTGCTAGAATTGTATGTTTTTTTTTGAATGGAGGGAGTACTACACTAGTGTAAACCGACGTCCCTAGTCCCTCTTTGGAGTTGAAGCACAAGATTCCAATGGATGATGATGCAAATTTGATCCCAAATTAGCTGGCTTTGATAATTTGGTGCACTACTTTAATTTGTCACTCTGGCCTTATAGTGGTTGGGTTTTAATCTATTATTAAGGATCTGTTTGGATCCACCGGTGCTAATATTTGTAGTAGCTAAAATTAGTATCTATATTAATAAAACAAACAAACTATTAGCTAGAGAGTTGCTTCCTAGTTTCACTAACAAGTTTTTGTGTTGCTAATAGGTGCTAAAAGTTACCGCCATATTAGTAGGTGAATCTAAACAATCTTATACGAATAATGTTCTAGCTAGTTGTTCCTCCCTCCGTCATAAAATAAATCAACTCCTAGAACCATTTTTAAGTCAAATATATTGGATTTGATCGACTTTATAGTAAAGAATAATAGCATTTGATGACACCAAAATAAGTAGAATATGAAAATATATTTCAAATTTCATGGTATGTCTAGTAATATTAATTTCTCCTTTCTACAAATATTTTAGAATAGTCTTTTGACTTAGAATAGCTTTGCAATTTAATCTACGAAGGACTCCCTCCATCCACAAAAGAATGCAATTCTCACATTCCGAGGAGTCAAACATTATAAACTTTGACTAAAATTATATGAAAAAATACTAACACTTATGAGACAAAATGAGCACAATTAGATTAGTTTTAAAGTATATTTCTATAATAAATTTATTTTAAGAAATAAATGCTAATACTATTTACTATAAACTTGGTCAAAGTTGAAATAGACCGACACGTTTTTTATAATTGTATTCTTTTATGGATAGAGTGAGTATTTTATTAGGGGAGTGTATTGGTTAGCTAACAATCCGTACAAATAGATAAACTTTGTAGCAGAATCAAATCAAAAATCGACTTTTTTTTGTGATTGGCCGGGGAGTTGCTTCTTCGAGGAGCTCACGCTACTTCCCTAGGGTGGGACCCAGTGAGCAAATGTGGGCCACACGCGAGAACTGCCGGCAGTATTATCTGGCCCTGCTTGATCTTCAGCGGAGGGACGCCGTGTGGCCTCTCTCTCTCTCATTAGGCAGGGTTGGTAGGTAAGGTCCCATATATCGCCCATGGGTTGAGCAGACTCGTAACTATAAATATAATGAAGAGTTGTATTTATTGCTCTAATAAGTTGGGTTATAGTACATGTTTTCTCCACAAGAAATTTTATTTAAATTGTTTTTTTTATCAATTTTTTTTATCAAGGAGCTCACCTGGGTTTCTTACAATTTATGGATTTTTGAGTTAAATATAGATTTATGATCTTTACCATTTTAGAATGAAGTGAAAACCTATGAAAGAGACCCACGTAACGTCTGCACAGTCAATGGAAGAAGGCTCCTTCCTCGGTTTATTCCATTTGTTTTCGAAGCTAAAGCATAGATACATAATATTCGTTTATATATCCGACAGTAAAGCGATAACTTACGAGAGGAACACCCACGTAACATCTACACTATCAACATGGGGATGCCCACATATAACACCTGCATGGCATGGCCTATGGTGTTATGATCGTAAACTCTTTTTCTGTTGTCACAGGGATATTATGCTATTTTTTTTTCTATTAGTAAAACTAATTTAACTCGCGGTATAAGACCACGCAGTTGACAGGACGGTTGATTAGTTAACCGGACCACACGGGAGATGAGAGGACACAAAGGATCCTAGCTAACTACCACTTCCCTGTCCCTACTCCAGCTTGCAAGCCACCTCTCCTCTGCTCGGGTTCGTGTTCGTCGTCGTCCTCATCATCATCCCAGCTCGCTGCCGCGGCTTAGTGACATGCCTTCCATAATCTTCTTTCCTTTTCTTGCCGTGGGGGCATCGCCGTCATTTCGCAGCTACCCCCCAGGGTGGCTGTCTCGCCAGCCCATTCATTATAATCACTCTCATGGCACGGTGGCTCCTGTACTGTACTGCTGCCCATTCATAGGCTGCCTGGCGATCACAGCTCCACATCACACCTCACAAACACGCAGCAGCAGCAGCAGCCACCTCCTACCTCTCCTCTGATCCTTTCTGCTTCTGCATGTATGTATCCTTTCTCGCTTGGTTTCTCCCAGCTGATCGATTTCTTGCTTGTTCATTCATCAATCATCACCCTGCTTGCTGGTTTCCCATTCATCATCTTCGATTCCTGCATGCTGATGAACCTACTTTTCTGATCCTTTTTTCTTTTGATGCTGTTTGTTGGCTGGAGCAGAGCTTGGTATTCTGAACAAGGAAGGAAGAAAGAAGCAAAACAAAGGAAGCTAATTAAGAGAGAGATGACCAGTGTGTGGAAGACCAAGGTTCTGCCTGGCCTCACCAAGCTCTTTGACAAGGATGGCAAGAAGGCTGCAGCTGTAGCCTTCTTGAAGTCCTTCAACAAGGTATCTGCAGGAGCTACCAGCCTGTCGATCGATCACTTGACTAGCTTCCTCTGTATATATTTTTCATTCCTTATATATGTTTGTTATATATATAGTATAACCGACGAGTCTTTCTTGCAGGAGGAGATTGGCAAGGAGATTGAGGACAAGAAGACAGAGCTGGAGCCCAAGGTTGTGGAAACCTATGAAGCATCTCCTCCTGAGGTCAAGGTAATTATTTTATTTACAGTATTTGATTGGGTTGCTTTAGATTTAAGTAAGTATAGTAACTTTATATAAATTATTATGTCCCGGCCCTACTGCTACTGATGATGATTGTACCTACTGCATGATTAGGCTCTGTTCAAGGATAACAAGCCAGTCAAGATGAGCAAGAAGAACTCGGCTGCAGTTACCAAGTTCCTCGATGAGCTGGCGAAGATTGGTGAGCATGCACGAAACCTCAGATATTTATATTTCTTGTCTGTCCCTGTATGTAGTTTCCATGCATGATAGGAGTACTTTATTAGGAAGAAAAAAAAAGGCAGTAACTGAAGTTAATTACCACAGTACGTTTCCTTTGGTTCCTAGTATTTGCTTGCCACTCTAGGATTTCAGCTGCATCGCTTCTAACTGAATTTCACATAAAAAGACCATATTAGTTAGCCCCCCTGCCTGTATGTAGTAGTATTAAAAAATATATTTTTTTTATTTTCTTTCTAAAAAAACTGCGTCACTTCATTCTATCAGAACATCAAAGCCGGATTTTTACCCTTGTGAAAATTAAGTGTGATTATATATTATTTGTCAGAATACTGATTTTTTTTTTTGTTGTTGTTTATGATGAACTAGAAGCACCACCAACCGCCTTCGCTTTTTTAGTTCCTTCTAGCAATCTTGTGGACTATTAGCAGCAGTCGCTTTCTTGATTGGGGTTTGTTTCGATCTTGAGTACACCCTTTGCTATGTGTTTTTTGGGACAAGCTGAACTTTATCTTTATTCTCCTTTTCTTTGTTCATTCAAACAAACCTTTATTTCCTGTGAAGACAATCAAACTGCATAGGAATCTTGAATCTTCTCAACTACTGTACCATGTTTCTTCCAGGAGAATCCCAACGCAAAACAACAAAACCAAAATCAAATTCCAATTTAGTCCTCTACTGTTTATTCATATTATATTTATTTATGTGCAGACTTCCCTGGAGCCAAGGTGGTGAGCGAGGCGGTGGCCAAGTCCGGCACCACGCCCCTGTCTCCGGCGATCACCTTCATCTTGGACAAGGTTGCACCGTTCATCCCCAAGGAGGAGCCCAAGGAGGAGCCGGCGGCGGCCGAGGCTGAGGCCACCTCCCGGGAAGTCGCCGTGGAGGAGAAGGAGGAGGAGGCCGAGCCGGCCGCCGCCGCTGCTGCAGCGACGGAGGAGGCGGCGCCGGCGCCGGCAGAGACGTCGTCGGAGGCGGTGGCAGAGGAGAAGAAGGAGGAGGAGGAGAAGCCGGCTGCGGAGGAGGCGGCGCCACCAGCTGCTGCTGCTGCTGCTGCCGAGGAGAAGTGATCCGATCCTATCAATGGAGCACATGCAGAGCTAGCTCTCTCACTCCCTGCTTGCTGCTGGTAAATTAAGTTATTAAGTTACCGTGAGATTAAAGTTGCTGGATCACTGCTTGCATTGTCACTGTCAACCACGTAGTAGCTGCACAGAGTAAAAAAAGTGGTTAAGTAAAAGTCAGACACACACTTGGCATGCATGAACATTAATTTGTTATTCTTTCTACTGTCACCTCGATGAACATTAAGTTGCTGGATGTACATTTGTAATGTGGGATTTTCTTTGTTTTTTGATGTGGGGGTGATTATTACAAATGTGTAATTATTTATATATTGATGATATGTTTGTTGATGGATGGACGTGTTTAAGAAGACAACTCTATCTTGTGTATATAAATTTGTGCTCGCTTAGCTTGGTTACGTTATGATTGGTATATGGTTGTGTTTAGTTTTGGAAAAAGTCATGTACCACTTTCGTAGTTTTTTGACAAACTTTGTCCAAACATAGACTAACTAGGCTCAAAAGATTCGTCTCGACGTGTACATACTAAAAATATAATTAGTTATTTTCTTTATCTACATTTAATGCTTCATGCATGCATCTACAGATTGATGTGATGGAGAATCTGGAAATTTTTTGGGAAATTTAGGGAAACTAAACAGGACCATATATACACAAGCAGCTATATATTTTCAATCGTACGTAGTGAGCATCTCCAACAACTCCTTAAATCAACTTGATATTCTTATAAATTTGGCAAAAACTCAAAAAACCCTCTCCAACAACTTCCTAAACTAACTTGGTATTTTTCCCAACTTGGTAAACAACCCCCTCGCGCACGCAATTTCCCGCACTGCGGATCCGCGGCGCGGACGCCCCCTCCCCCGCGCGCCTACACCTCCCCTCCCCTCAAGTTACTCTTTTTTTTATTCTTTTTACCTGAAAAAATTATACCCATGATGACTAGCGGATCCGACTCTTCGTTCGTTCGTTTTGGCAAGTGTGTTTTAGGGAGTTGTTGAATAAAAGTCTTTTTTCACTTGGCAAATAAATTAGCAATTTGCTAAAACTCAAGATTTAGCAAGTAAATTATACCAAGTTGTTGGAGATGCTGGATTACACAAAGTTAGAAAATAACTAACAGACATGTTTTGTCACCATATATTGTACATACATGCATGTTACGCATGTATATTGCCGTAGAGCGGAATCTATTCTAACATAATTTAGAAATCTATATATGGAGTGGTCCACACACTTCTTTGACCCGTTTCTCGATCGGCTCAGTATATATTTGGTTAGGGCTCTATTCTTGAGCTACTCTGGTGGCTTTAATTTATACAAATTAACCGTGGAACAATATTTTCTCTCATAAAAAATTAGCCGTATATATAAATCAGCCGAAACGACTTCTTACTCAAGCGAACAGAGCCTAGATTTCTTCTGGCTCGCAGGAGAATATAGACACCTTAGGTTGTTTGTTTACTCACTCAATTCATGTACGTTGAAATAGAAATATTTTTCACCCACAGTTTACTCTAACAAACGTGGATATCGAGGTAAATATCATCAGTGCAGCCAATCGAACAAGACCTACAAGTAAGTTTTAGTCCATATCTTGGTTTTGCAAAAAAAAAGTCCGATTCTTGGTGGTGTGAGGTTTGAAATTCTGAAACCCCAAACCGGGCCCCATGTATAATGTATGGCATAATGACGTCTCTGTTCAGTTTTCACACACACATGTTGACATGCAGTAGTATCTTTTCTCCATCAATGACATGATGCAAGACGGATAAGCACGAGAAATTAATTTAGCTATATACAAATTAGGGTGTGTTTGGTTGGTGACCAGAAGTTGCCACGCCACAGATTTGTCGTGCCACAATTTTTCTGACAGTCGTTTGGTTCACTGCCACAGTTATGGCACACCACACTTTCTTAGCACCATGCCCCACACGTCATAGACTCATTTTCTTGCCAAACTTTGCCACAAGTGTGGCTTCGATTTTTCTCGCCAGAGTTTCTGTGGCAGCCACAGTTTGCCGAAGGTCAGGTGTGGCAAGTTACGGTCACCAACCAAACAGACCTAAAATCGACCTTGGCAAGTTGGCATGGAACGAAGCAGCAGGGATCGATCGATCGATAGCTACATACTGATAACAGATATGATGGATGTGCATGGTGATAAAAGGGATTTAGCCTAGTAAATTTGAAAAATCAGGCTCAATAAAAATCATATCATAATACAATATGATTTTAAGCTAAAATTAGATAGAACTAAGATTATAAAGGAAACATGAAGTCATGATCCGCTGGATGTACATGCAAATGCAACTCAACACGGCGGGGTCAGCAGTCTGCACTGAGCAAAGAGTATTTTTTTAGCAAGTTGGACAGGCGAGATCAATCAGTATTCAGTAGTGGCGCCCCCGGCCCGGCCCGGCCCGGCCCTCACCGAAAACGACGTGATCACAATCCTCTCAACAAAAAGATGACCAGCTTGGTACATAAAAAAGCATAACAAGGATAGATGATGATCTATTCAAACTCAGCATCTCTCACTTCACGCACGCTTACCAACTGAGCTACGTATAACCCACATGATATATTTCTGGACGTTTTCCTTTTGAATTCACTCGTGAAAGGTCACCCTTTAATCCCGGTTGGTATTACGGGACCTTATCGGGACTAAAGGTTTTACCAACCGGGACTAAAAGTCTTTAGTCCCGGACGTAATTTTTTGGCGAGACTAAAGTTCAGTTGATATATCGTCCAAAAGTCTGTTCTCTAGTAGTGTGTATAGGTCGCCTAAGAAAATCTCTTATACAATTAGCATAAAGAAAAAAAAAGAAAAGATTCACAAGAAAAGTGATTGATTGATTGATCGACAAGCCTGGTTATTATTATTTGATGATACCCCCCACTAGATATTTTGCTTGCTGTTTGATGAGCTTGTTCCGGTACGGCTGGACACATCAGTAATTTCACACTATAGATACCATGGGCTGGGGCCTGTGGGGGTCGCTGTTGCGTTGCATCGCAAGCCCAGTCCAGGTCCACACGTACGTACACACAAGCTTCTCCGGCCCGTGATACAAAAAAAAAGGAGCCGCTCCATCTCAGTCATATATACGACGTCCACAGGCACTTTTCTTTTATGTTTCGATTCAATTCGGAATTTCGGTCAGCAAATTAAATAAAAAACTCCACTTTCGTTTCCCAAACTTCTGCCGAAGTCCGATTTTTCTTCCTAAACTCTAAAACCAAACAAAATACATCCCTCAACTTTTAAAACAATTTATTTTTACCTCTCTTACCCGACTATAAGCGGTTGTGGATGGTAATTTTGCTACAGTAACGAGTGGTTTTGCGACAATAACAATCATTTTTTCATTTTTTTTTCATTATTTATTTTCGTTGAGTCTTTGAAAAATCATAGTAAATCACAGAAAATTCATAAAATAGAAAATTTAATTTTGTTGGACTTCACATTAATAGATCTACACAGTAAATATATAATATGATATGCTTTAGTATAAAGTTTTTTTTGTTATATCTTTAGATAAATGCTTTTCTGTAATTAAAATAAATTTATAACTAAGCTACACATGAACCAATGAAAATAAAATTTTTATTACAATTCAAACATCCAATTATATATTCCGATGCAGTTTTTCATGAACTTGACAAACCTAACTCTAACTAAAATATTTTCACTTTGACTAGACTTTTTTTTTATGAAAACAACGGTGGATGACGAGTCTCCACTTGAAATATATTGACCATAGATGTTAGGCAAGTTAGTGATGGATAGTATCAGCTATATCGGATAGAATACGATTGGATATCGATATCATAAATACGTGATTTGAGCATTCAAATATGGATATGAATACGGTATCGAATGTTGAAGGTTCGGAATCTGGATACAGATAGATCTGAACTCCTCTAAACGGATTTAGCGCGCCTTGAACACGGTCAAAAAATATTCGTACCATTTTTACCCCTACACAATAGTGTATCTATCCGTACCATTTTTATCCCTACACAAAATAGGGCATCTCTCATCTCTTCCCATTCTTACTTTGACTAGATTTAGAATTGCATTCTTTTTGCATAAAGGTAATACGTACCATCCTCTTTTCAAAAACATTGGCCAAATTATACGGGAATGTCTCCAATCGGATATATTTAGCATATGTAGCTGGCTAGGTTTCTTGGTCCTATTCGCTTGAGCCCGTAAGTTAGAATCAACTCTGTTTTTTAGTCATAAAATATTTTCTCCGTGCTTGTAAAGAAAGTCGTTTTGGACATGGTTTAGATCAATCATTATTAGAGCAACTCCTAGAGAGTTGGTAAAAATGAATGGCTAAACCTATGATTTAGCTAGTCTTTAAAATAGAAAACTCTATAAAAAAACAGAAAACTCCAACAGCCTTTCTATTATAACAATACTAGATAGCTAGCGGCACATGCAAGCCATATTTACCATACGAGATTTTAGGAATAGCAAACTTGCTATTTTACAAAACAAGATAGCATAGCTGTTGGAGTTCACTTTTTACTCTAAAAATCTAAATATAGGATAGAAAATAAGGATAACATGTCTCTTGGAGATGCTCTTAGAAATATAAATCATCAATAACTTTTTAGTTGCTGAGTTTCCAAATATGAAAATTATATGGATAGATTTGTCTTAAAAAATACTTCCATAAAAATATACATATAGCACTTTTTTATAGATATTTTTATAAGCAAGAGATCAAATTTGTGTTTTGTAGACCGTATCGCTATCCTAATAAATGACTTCATTTACGAGCACGAAGGGAGTAATGTTTTCTTTTTTCTCGTAATAAAATAGCATTATTCGCATAATCATCCGTAACCAGTCCTGCCGAGTAACTTCAAAGGGTGGAACTTGTTCAACCAGATTTAAATACTCAACCTCACTCATGTACTCGTAGCTTGAGAACGTCTGCTCTTGTGGCATGTAATGCAGATGCATGCGCAGTAGCCAAGTTGCATTGCATGTCATCTCTGAATGCGAGATTTAGGTGTACTCCCCCGTCCCTAAATATGTGTCGTTTGCGTTTCCCAAGAAACAACTTTGACTAAATATATATTAAAAAATATTAATATGTATGATACATAATTAGTATCGTTGGATAGATATTTGAATCAGTTTTTTAACAAAATTATTTGGAGATACAAATGTTGCACACATTTACTACAAAATTGAGTCAAACTTGTGGCACGCACACCAACGGCGACGGTCAATTAGGGACGGAGGGAGGATGTTCTGCATCATCTCCTTTTCGGCATTGAAGATGGTATCAATCAACGTCGCGTCTCTTGTGACGACGCGTGTTATTAATTTCATTTCATTATTATTAATCATCCTGTAGTATATGTTCTTCACCGTACCTTCTTTCTGTTTCATACCGTACACGTATGCGCATGGTTGCGTACACGTATCACGTATGTACTTGGAGATGCGACAAATCATGTCATGTATTGTAGTATACTAGTAGTATACTAAGCTTGTATATGCCTGCATATATATATATATATATATATATATATATATATATATATATATATATATATATATATAGGTGATGTTATATGAATCTTTGTGTTTCTTCCCTCTGATGTTTAAGATTTTTGGAATGACCTGTAATTAGAACGGAGCAAGTACAACATATAATTAGTTCATGAGATTCAAAGAGACCCTATTCCTTATGCATGCGGTGAGATGATCCTTCACGGTATGTAAGGGGATCTCTGGCGCCTGATCTGGATAGGTCGTCGTCCCGTCATCACGGACGGTGATATGCACGACCAATTAGATTCCAGCTATATATTAGTCAGTTTCAGAACGAAAAGCCTAGTTTTTGGAAAAGGACAGGGTGTGGAATCTTTAATTTTGATGATTTCTACTTCTCTCTTTTATTTTAGCTAGCTACTAGTTATATATATTACTCCCTCCGTCCCTAAATAAGTGTCGTTCTCGCTTCCCGAGAAAAAGTTGCCGGCAATTATATATTAAAATATATTAATATTTATGCTAAGTAATTAGTATTATCGGAAAGATCTTTACATCTAGTTTTTTAACAAAATTATTTGGAGATATAAATATTGCACATATTTTTCTACAAATTGAGTCAAACATGTGACACGCACGTCAACGGCGACACTTATTTATTTAGGGACGGAGAGAGTTACTTGATCGGTACCTACGGTGAGCCGGTGAGGTAGCACAGCACAGTAGCTAGCTAGCATGCAGTTTGTTGATAGTTCATCATCATCTACTGTACGTGATGTTGTCTCCTTTATTAATCTGTTGCTGTTGGAGTCTAGCTGCTACCTGCTAGGTGATCAAGCTGGACATGCAAGCAGCTCGCAAGTAGCTAGGCTTGCTTGGTCTGAATTGAATGATGAGTCTGGCGTTGGTGGCTAGCTCAGTCAAGCCAGCAGCCAGCTGCAAGAGTAGTAGTACCTGGCTAGTCGGAGAGACGTCCATCCCCGTTCCATCAGCAGAAAGAATCTATCATGGATGCTCGATCGATCCACTGCTCTCGATCCCGTCCTGAATAATAAATCAACCTAGCTAGAGACTCATCCTAAATCAAGCCCCTTTAAGTCTTCAGATATATACTAGCTTCTCATTATCAGAGACGATGTTTTATTTATGGCATCGTAGCAGTGCTTGTTTTTCTCGGTGTTGAACAGCTGAACTTATCATCAGCACACCTACCTAGTTTCCGCTGAAGAAACTGGCACGTACACCATAATGGAACTGGAACCAAACCAAGCAGCAAGGAGGCAATTCTTGATGTGTACTCACGGTATGTGCTCCAGCGGCGTACACATCACATCGCCCCAGAAGTATACAGTACGCAAGTAGAAGTAGAGGTAAATTCCTTGTTGTCATTAAAAAAAGAAGATAAATGGAGATGTCCTAAATAGGAACAACCAAGCAGACAGACTGAAGATTCAGGCCATGTGCAGTGCATGACAGGTACTGTTGGAGGAAACAGTCCAAACGGTTGAGATGAGATTTTCAGATTTGCAAGCAACCAATGCAAGTAGTAACCAACTTCCTTCTTGTTTTCTTACCAGAAAAAAATAAAACTTCCTTCTTGATAAAAGAAGAATGAAAGAAACGGAGAAGCTCTACACAGGAACAACCAAGCAGACAAACTGAAGAAGATTCAGACCATGTGCATGTGCATGACGGCAGGTAGAGCCGTAGAGGTAGGTTAGGTACCATTGGGGCAATCAGTCCAGACTGTTGATATGAGATTCGCAAGCAAGCATGACATCTCCATCTTCCAAGGCTTTGGGTCGATCATCAAATTTGTTACTACTAGTGTTTTTTGGGATTAGTATATATATAGGTACACACTATGTTTAATCAAAGAGTCTCATGATTGGTTCAGCAAAAAAAAAGGTTTCATGCTACATCAAACTTCAATTCTTGGTCTTGGCCTCTTGGGAGGCCACTAGCCCTGAGTTACAATCCCATTTTGGATGGATGGGTGGCATGGGCCTAAATCCTCACCCATATACAAAAGGGCCCCCCTGCCCAACACCTTGTTCTCCAACAGCCCAGCCCGTGTAGTGTTTGGCCCACTCGGGACCATCCAGTCCTCCCCGGCTTCTCCTTCCCCAAGAGGCAAGACCCCAACGCTCGACTTGGACTTCTCCGCGAGTGTGCTTGTACAGTACAGGAGAAAGAGTACAGCCAACGACTCCGCACTCGCCTCCATCCAATTCCTTCCCAGCTCCCATGGCGGGCTACCGCGGGGGCTCCTCCACCGCCACCTCCGCCGGCGGCGGGGCCGGCGCGTCGGCCGCGGCCTTCGCCACGCGGATGCTGCTCCTCCTCACGCTGCTGCCGCTCGCGCTCGCCGCCTTCGCCTTCGCGCTCCAGTGGCGCGGCGGCATGCGGGACCCGGCCGGCGCCGCCTGGTCCGCCGACACGCAGCGATTCCCGGGCATGGAGAACAGCCCGCTCGGATCCTCCTCCTCCTCCTCCTCTTCCCACGGGGCCGGTGGCTCCTACTTCGCCGTCTCCTCCTCCTCCTCGTCCCCGGGAGCCGACTGCGCCGAGATCCTCGGCCGGAGCGCCGCGTCCTCCAACGGAATCTCGCTCTACCGTGGGTGGAGCTTCGACTCCGAATCTTCTATAACCCCCAAGGTGAGCGCGATCTGATCTGCCCGTCGTCGAGATCCCATTTCTCCACCGCTTCTCGCTTTGCTGAATTAATTATTGCCGACACTGTGATCCAAGTATCTCCTATTCCTGCCTTGTGAGCTAGCATGCTGATGCTGTGCGATCCGTGTCCTGAGAATTCTTAGTGTTCCTGTGGCTACCTGTTTCTCTGTAGCATACTGTAGCATGATACAGTGCAGGACTTTGCAATAGGATCAACTAACATAATGTAAGTAGCAGTTGCCCTATGTTTGGCAAATTGGTCAATGCGGGTCGTGGTTTACAAGTGACAGTTTCCTTGCATGTACAGCCATAGTTACAGTACATGGAGAAATTCCTTGTATGTACAATCACGATTGCACAATATGTAGATCTTGTACCATCACATTCATATACACAAGAATTTAGGCAACAATATGAATGATGAATCCAAGTGTCTTTGTTTACCCTGTTATTAAGATAGCCAATTGGAAAAAAAAACCCAGGATATATAACGTTCCTGTGGTTGTTACAATGTTTGTTCAAGTAGAGAAGACTCACTCGGCGAACACTTGCCGTGACCCAACAAATAATATTTGTATCGATTTAAATGATGCAGATTTTGTTTTTCATTTCAACCTCAAAATTCTATCCCCTTTGTGTTTTGCAAGAATACTGTTCACATTTTTAGAGTCAAATGCTACCCAAACTGTACTTATATTCAACTCATTCTGTAACTTGGACTGCAGATCTGTATCACGGGAAGCACATCTGCTAGCCTACACCAGATTCTTCCATGGTTGTATTATCACAAGGTCATTGGTGTTTCACATTTCTTTCTCTTTGTTGAAGGAGAGGCTGCAAAGCCAGCTGTCACCTCTGTTCTTGAATCTATTCGGGTAAATAAGTCATTTCATATCCCATTCTAGTGTTTATAATTTCTTTTCTTTATCGAAGCACTGATTTTCTGTGTCCCTGCTTTAGGGTGTTAAAATTATTTACAGAACTCAAGAATTGAAAGAGAAACAAGACAAAAGGTATGTTGATGTACAGAACAGTTCCATATGAATCTTTTGAACCTTAAAATACCCGTTCTAAGTAAAGATGTATTTATTTGAGCTATTGTAAAGTTTTGATAATTCTGATTTTAGTAAGCGATATATAACTAAAATGTGTTGATAAATACTAAATTATGATATTACTTGCTTCAAACTAATTATTGCTGATTGGATCCTGTATCTCCATTTTCCTGACTTATGTCTTTCTGAAGTATTGTGTCGGTTATTTCGTTGTCTAAAGCTTTTGTTGCGACGATTTTATGATTTCAGCCGCATTTGGAACGAGACTTGGCTAGCAGGTTTCTTTTACAAGCCATGTAATTATGAACTATTTGTCAAGCAATCACTAAACATGGAAATGGCTATTATTATGGCAAGGGTATGAACTGTTCCTTACTGCCTGTTTTTAGCATCGATTTAAACAGAAATCTTGACTTTCATATTCCTTTTCTGAGTGTTGTGATTGTTCTCCTTCTCCAAGTCTATATTCACAGATACCAACAGTCTTTGTATTATCTAATTTTCAGCCACTCTTTCCTCACTATTGGAAATTAATATAGTTACCTGGCAATCTTGTTTTGAGCTCTGCAGCACAAATGTCGATATATGATATCAACAGTGTAATTCAACATGTTGAGTTATTGATTGTGTGTAGCAGTGTAGCCATATAGTTTACAGTAATGAAAGGGAAGGCTATAATGCAAATAATGTCTGTTCCAATAAGTTTCTCAACTTTTTCCTGCGCCACATGCTTTTCTCACTTCCCTGACACAACTTTTACGATGAGTAGTAAATAAATGATGTAAAAGTTTATGGAAAAATTGCAGAAATTTAAAGACACGTACCATAGTCACTCATAGTAGAAATATAGAGTTATAGACCTGCGAGAACTTTTACTTGCTTTCTGTATAAGCAAGTGCAAGGTTGGTCCTGAGTTAAAAAAAAGTAGAAATATAGACCTCTGTCCTCAGTCCATTATAAACATTATCCTAGGTGATACCACTACTAGCTAAAAATCCAAGATGTTCTAATCATCACACTTTTCGGCAATGTTCCCATGCCGTACCAATGACAAGTGGCATGATTTTACATCATTTATAGCTAACATGTTACAAGACTAGTGGAGCTAATTATGGAGACATTATATTAGCTGTTGTTTTGATTTTGAAAGGGCCTTGTATTTAGTTGTGAGATTGATGTGAATGTCCCCTGTTTGATTGTCACAGGATGCTGGAATGGATTGGATCATTCACCTTGATACTGATGAGTTGATTCACCCAGCTGGTGCCCGAGAGTACTCCCTGAGGCGATTGCTTTTAGATGTTCCTGACAATGTTGACATGGTTATCTTCCCCAATTATGTGAGTCACACAAGTAACATGTTTGTTGAATATGGTAACGTGCTTCACATCTGATTATTGTATGTATTTCTTTTTTCCAGGAGAGCAGCATTGAGCGTGATGACATTAAGGATCCTTTCACTGAGGTATAGAGGCTAGTGTTATCTGTGACATATATGCAAAAGGAAGGAAAAAAGTGGCTCTGTATCCTATTGATGATCCACTGGCTTACTTTGAGAAACAAAGTGCCACCTGTAGATAACCAGATATTGGACTCACTGTCTAGAAAAAGCTATAGTTTAGCAAACACTACCGAAGTACTCGTTAATGCATTGGAGGAAACAATAGGACTGGTCTGATTATCGTTGGCTTTGTTTGATAGCTTGCATCATTTATGAGTTGTTTTGTGCATGCAGGTTTCCATGTTTAAGAAAAATTATGATCATCTTCCGAAGGATACATACTTTGGTCTATACAAAGAAGCAACACGTAGTAATCCAAACTACTTCCTTACTTATGGTAATGGGAAATCGGCTGCAAGGGTTCAGGAGCATTTGCGTCCAAACGGTGCTCATAGATGGCATAATTACATGAAATCCCCAAAGTAAGATTCCTGAATATGCTGAGTTCTTTGCTAAAATAAATTGTCAGTCAACAAACTACAGTCTATTTCTACTTGATGGTTTAGTTATATATTTCTTTTTATGTAGTGAAATCAAATTGGAGGAGGCTGCTATTCTTCATTACACCTACACAAAGTTCTCAGACCTAACCTCAAGGAGGGATAGGTGTGGCTGCAAGCCAACTAAAGAAGATGTGAAGCGATGTTTTATCTTGGAATTTGACCGTTTGGTGAGCTATCTTTTCTTTCCTTTGCTGTATTTGCATAGCATCTATTGTTGTTAGGCCACCTTGTCAACATAACTGTTTCCTGGCTGAAATGTTGAAATGGTACATTTATTTCATTTAAGTGATATGGTATAAAGAATAAGAGGGGGAGAAAAATGGCTAGATGATTTTTTATACTATGGAAATGCTTGTGGAAACTGGCGTGGGTGGAAAGAATTTCAATTTACAAAATATGCATGTAAGTATCTTTTTTTAACTGAAAGTGGATGACTGGATGTTGTTATGTTTGAATAAGATACGGTGGTGGTGGGGTACTGTACAAGCACAATAATTGTACCTTGTTCGTGTGCCTTATACTAATCACAGAAATGCTTCCCATGGTGCATTCTCCATTGTACAATGTATAGTCAGCCATGCTAGAGAACCACATAACTGTTTTTTGAATGAATGCCCCCTTTCTTACTGTAGTTTTTCCAATTTATTTAGTTGAAGAACCAGTTTGGTATCATTGTGCATAGGTAGCTAATTGGATAACTACCTTGGGAGAGCTAATGAATCCTCCCTTGTACTCTGTCCTGACAGGCCTTTATAATTGCATCAACAGCAACTGAGGAGGAGATGAGGAACTGGTAACACCCTTAGGACTTAGCCCTCTGTGTACCAAGCACTGACCATTCCTCACTATCCTGCCTGAATTAATAGAGATCACATTGGTCTGATTGCCTTTGTTCAGGTACCGGGAACATGTTGTATGGACCGATAAAGATACCAATTTGAAACTTTTAAGGAAGGCTGTCTTAACACGTATATATGCGCCCATGGTTAGTCCTGATCTCAATCTTGTAGGCTGTTAGCTTGTGGAAGTTGTTTCTTATTGCTGCTACATTTATGCCCACTATTTGCAGGCTATCATCCGTGGCCTCAAGGAATCCGGTGTCTTTACCAATGCAGTAACATCAGCGAAGGCACAATCGAAAACAAAGTCATCAAACATGGGTCTCGGAAACAAGGAGCCCATGCAACTAAACGCAACAGCTGGTCAGTCCACACTGGAAGGTGGTCACGAAAAGTTGCAGGCAACTGTAAGAAAGATCCTGGAAATGGTTGACACCCAGGAAGAAGCAATGCCGCCAATGTCGCCCCCGGGTTTCCTTGAGCTGACTGAAAGCGCTACTGCTTTGTCATGACGCCATGTGAGGTTCTGGAAGCGTTATTGAGTATTGGGCTCGGGTTTAACCATGCTTGCAGCCCTGAGCATACAGATAACATAGGCTTGTTTGGTCGTCGTTGCTGTATCTTGCAACCCCCCAATGTATGTGTTGGGCTGATGTAAAATTGCTTCGATCGAGTAGGCTGGTGAGCAGGTACAAGGCATCAGAATAGTACACTGCGATGTATACAGAAAGCAGGTGAATCTTTCAAATCCTGGATCGTTGTCTAACATGTGCTGATAAGAGCATATAGGCCTTGTTTAGTTCCTCTAATTTCCCAAAAATTTTCATCACATCAATCATCACATCAATGTTCGGACATATGCATGGAGCATTAAATGTAGGTAAAAAACATAACTAATTGTACTTTCATGTCGAGATGAATTGAATTTTTGGAGTCTACGTAGTCCATATTTGGACAAAGTTTGTCGAATAACAACGAAAGTGCTACAGTGTTTCATTTTGCAAAATTTTTGCATCTAAACAAGGCCATAGTAATTGTTTGGCCGTCTATATTTTTGCAATACTGTTCTGTTCGATGCGTAAGCTGTAAGCACGGCTCCATTCACTTAACTTATCAGCCGTATTATGGCTTATTCTCTCTCACAGAATATTATTGAAACTGTCAAAATCAGCTCTGTGAATATGTTCAACGGGGGCAAAACTCCGGGGTTTCTAGCTACTTGGATGACAAGAATGCTTGAGAGTACATTTCTGAATAAAAACAGCTGCCTGCTAACGAGTTAGTATTACTATCACGTATTTGAATTGTTTTTTATTAGCAGAGGAGAAATAGCTGAATTGCCTGTTACTACTCGAAAAATGAAAAAAAAAATCAGGAGAGTAAAAAAAAATCGAAAACATTTTTTTTCTTTGGCGAAAGATGCCAGGCTCGCGTGCAACTGATGAAGAGAGAAAAAAGGAAGGCAAGGCACGAGCGAGTGGGCGACCAATGGAAGCTCTGGAATCTCCCGTGCTCTGGCCCGCTCCGGCCCCTGCTCCCCCACCAACTTCGCCGCCACGCAAAACCCCAGCTCTTCCCCCGCCACCGCCACTTCCGCCGCCGCCACCCCACCGGCCACCGCACTTCGCTCTCCCTCCCCCGCCGCCGTTCCCTCCCGGCTTCTCCCCTCCACCCTTCCCCTCCTTCCCCCCGCCATTGCCGCCCCCATGCAGCCTCCGGATGCCGCCCCGCCACGGGTTCCCGCCTCCGTTCGCCGGAGCCCCGCCCTCCGCGGCGCCAGCGCGCGCGTTCCTCACCTCAGGAGGCACCCTGGCGGCGAAAGGGGCGCAATTCGTCGAGCACCTGGCGCCCGGGCGCGGGGTGCCGGTGACCGTGACCCGCGACGTGGACGACCTCGCCGGCGTCCCGCCGCAGCTCCTCCCGCCGAAGAAGAGGGTCGTGCGGTACCACCCGTACGCGGCGGCCGCGGCGATCCAGGAGATGGCCAGCCACTACCGCAACAACCACGGAGGAGGAGGGGGAGGGTTTCTTCTCGGCGCGCCGGAGCCGCCCGCGCCCACGGGGACGGGATCGGGACGCGGGCGTCGGGAGGTGGAGGTTGACGCGGCGGAGGAGGACGGGCTGCGCGCGGAGCTGCTCCGCCTCCGCATCTCGCGCCCGGCGGTGGTGCTCACCAAGCAGCTCACCGCGTCGGACCGCAGCCGCGACAAGGCGCGCCTCGTGCTCCCCGACCGCCTGGTGGCGCCGTCGCCGCTGCCGCGCATGCTGACGGCGGCGGAGCGGGGACTGGTGCTGGGCGCCGGGCTGCCCGTGCCGGTGCTCGACCGCCTCGGTCGCGCGTACCGCATGTCGCTGCGGCGGGACCCCAGGGCCCGCACGTACCGCCTCACGGGGCAGTGGTCGCTCTTCGTGTCGCGCCACGGCGCGCGCGCCGGCGACGCCGTGGAGATGCGCGCCTTCCGCCCGCCCGCCTGGCAGGCGCGCCTCGACAAGCACGGCGAGGGCGGGCTCGGCGTGGCGCTGCTGCATCACCGTCGCAGCCAGAGTGAGGTGGGGATCGAAGACAGCAGGCAGGGCTACTACTGGTGCAGCCGGGAGCGCGACGCGGCCGACGGCCTCTTGCTGATCGCCACCGCAAGCGCTCACCCTGTGACGGCCACCGGAGCATGACAGGTGGATCGGAGTTGCAATGCAGTAGAGACCACCAACGACAGGAATACATTGTGAGAGGTGGGTGTCCAAATGAACAGCAAGTAGTGATTGGTGAATGGTGAGTGAGGGTGAGGTGATGGTTGGTCATCGTATCACTTGCTGGCTGCAATGGCGTATCGATCATCAAATGCTCTCGGTGGGCTAGCCATCGGCAGGCGAGGCAATGGTGGTTTCTTCTTTCTTGTGATGGCAACTGCATCTTCGGAGGGTTTTTGTGAAGCTTTGATCATGCAGGTTTACTTAGTCAAGGTAGATAACTGGAGTAGATGAATAACTCATATAGCTCATTTTGTCAGTTACATGATTCTCTCTCTCTATCTCAATATATTGTCTGTCTCAGTCTCTCTCTGCTAATGCTAAGTTTGCACAGTAACTTATTATTAAGGCAAACATATATATCATGTGAAATTAGTATGAAATGACAATGGAAGTTGAAATAGCAACAGTGGGTGAGTACTATATAATACTAGAAAGAGGAGCTTATTCTGTTCTTGTTTGATTCTGCTGTTGCAATCTGTGATGTCCATTTCTGAAGCTATGCTGCACTACATCTGAATAGATCAGGGGTGTGTGTGTGGAGGATGGACCGATTCTCTTTCATTTGAATTTTCCAAGATTCATGCATGTGTACGTGCATATTTTTTTGCGTTTGAAAGTTGTAGCACGATCAACCACTGCGTACGCTTCATGCGTATGTTTTTTTTTTTCAAACGAGGGCCATCCCCCATTTTCATTCAAGCAAACAAAAATACAAAAACTCAGTTCAGAAAGATTAACAAGAAGACAGCAAGCTAAGAGAAACCTTCTAGACCACATTACAATTTCATCCAGGCAAAAGGTAGAGAACCAGAAGTTAACTACAGACCTTTGTTCCCAGTAACAACCAGAAAGAGGCAATTCAACATCCACTTGAAGATAAAAAAGCTTGTTTTTCCGGAAGCTCAGAGCTTTATGCGTATGCAGATAAATAAGAACTCGTTTTATAAATCGGAGTTAGATAGAACGGTGACTGTTTCAGACTTTCAGGTGAACGTGATTGGGCTACCCGGCACACACGCAATCACATTAGTACGTAGAGTACAACTAGGTAGGGGTGCAATTGTGCAAACCGGACACATATGGGTTTAGGGGGGGATAGATTAACCACTCACGTTACGATTCTAGTATTATTTATTTATTTACAGTATCACCATGCAAAGAATTAAGAGAAACTAACAAGGAGCACTTCAACAGCTTCAGAAAGCCTTCAACCTTTATGGGACCGCCCTATGCTTAGTGCCATGCTAGCTCTAGCTCCTTATAGCTCCTACAGCGAATAGGCCTGGAGTAGCTAGAGTCACAAAAACGTGGTTTCTCCTGGCTACTCATAAATTTGGCACAAATTATAACAAAACTAGTAGCACTAGAGACATTTTTATCAAACCAAACCTTTTCTAAAATGACTTCAATTTTACTAGAGAAGCTGCTCCACGAGAGGAGTCCTTTTAGTTGTTGAAACTCTGTGAAACTGGTGTTAAGAGCTACTCCCTTCGTTTTTTTATAAGTGGCGTATTTGGTTTTGAAAAAAAGTCGTAAATAAGTGTCGCTTGCTTCATAGAGCCAACAGTTAAAAAGTGCCTCGTGGTTTACATGTAGGCATGCAGAGAGAGGTGGGTACATGATAAGCCCAGGAATCGAAGAGTTAAAAACGGCTTTAGCCTAGAAACGAGGAGCTAATTGCTTAGAATAAATCTTCTCCTTGGTATATGTGGAGGCAAACTAAATACGTCACTTATAAAAAAACGGAGAGAGAATATGACTACTAGATCATCGTGGGGGCCAAATTTCGATACCGTTGTAGAGACGTATTGCACAAACATCTATTTTAAAAATAATATTAGTTAATAAATAATTAAAAACTATGTGTTTTTAGGGAAATTGCAAGTATAAGTTTCTATCCACAATTGAACCTTCGATAGGACACTAATTGGCTTTTAGTTTTGCCAATATGTTCTTATCAGCCTTTTAATTGTTGATAAGATGCACCATGTAAGCCAGTGTCAGCCCACATAGATTTTTTTTGTCTGCTACAGTGATCAACATTGCTGACAATAGCTACGTGTGAAGGAGCCGGAGCACCTAGAAGACGAACCAAACAAGGCCTAGATTATTGATAAGCGAAGATATTTTTCACCACACCGATGAAGGAAAGCTTCTCTGTTTTTTTTTTTCATTTTTCTTTTGTTTGCAGTAACGTAGTTAGTATTGCTTGGTAAGATTGCTAGGAAACACATCGTACTATAGGATATACAGCGTTTAGTTAGGAGAATGGACATCGCTTACTCTGCTGTGTAATTTGGTATGTAAAAATAAACTAGTTTATTAGTAGAGACTTATTCATAAAAGAGTATTACAAAAATAGTTATGAGATTGATACGAAGTTTAGCATTGAAATAGTATGGTAGAAAATTTGTATTGTATTAATCGATATATAAGGTTTGTTGGGGAATGATTAATGTATTGCTGGAATAGGGAAATTAATATAAAGAGTTGTATTCATAGTATTAGTTTTTGGATGTGGATACTGTAAATATAAGATACTTTTCTTGATTTTTCCCTAAGACCACTAGCCCTGATCTTATTTTAGAATCACTAATACAAGAACTCATCAAATTCGTCCTGTGCTACTATAAATTCATATAATTGTTAATAAAAATAGAAGCCTACCAGAAACAAGAATACTGATAGATGCTTACTGCCAACAAGAATACCAACAGGTCAATCAACCAACATGTTTGTCAGTTTGTGTATGGATAAAATAATTAAGGACCTGATCCTTCTTTCTTGTGGGCCGTGAATAAAATAAGGACTTGCTCCCCCTCTTTGACCCATCCTTGGGCAACGACTCAAATCCGGATGGACAAGTTACTGATGGGGCTAGTTTTTTTAGTTTGATGAGTACATAGATAACTATTGGGATCAGTTACTATGGATGAAAATAGATAAGCATGCAGGATGTGGTGTGTTTTTCTTCAGAAAACTGGCGATTTACAGTACATATGCACGCTTTTTTGTTTTCTCTTAACCATGTTGAAACAGTTACTGTAATTACACTGCAGTCCTAATTCTTCAAGATGAAAATAAACAGAAGATGACAAGAGCAGATGGAATAAAAGAAGACGGCAAGCACAGATTCAATTCGCTGTTCGGCATGCCAAAAGAATAGCAGCTAGGCCGGACAGGGCAACCGCCAAAAGATTCAATTCGCTGTTGAATTCATTCCATTGCCAGATGAAGAAAGCACGCATTCGACTCTTTGTCCTCCCGGCTCCCGCTAGGTTTTCCTTGCTCATTGGGACTGGGATTTCGGATGCGTATGAAAGACCTCGAGCTGGACTTTGAATTTAGTTTTCATTTAATTTGCATCTACTATAAAATAAACCCCGCGCAGCAGCAGCACGAAGGCAGGCTTCCGGATCCATTCCATTGTTGCTCACTTGTTCCACCCACCACATTTGCCGATCGACATCGATCGGCCAGAAAGAAAGAAATAAGAAAGAAGAGGGATATATCTATCGGAGCAGCCGACAGATCGATCGATCTATAATATTAACAATGGCGGCCCTGACCCAAAGCGCCATTGACGCGCTGCTGAGCGCGCTGACGACGGCGATCCAGGACGAGGCGCAGCTGATCCTGATCGGCGGCGTGCACAGCGACATGAAGTTCATCAAGGACGAGATGGACAGCATGAACGGCTTCCTGCTGCAGGCACCTGAACAAGATGGAGAGCGAGCACGTACGACGACCAGGTCCGCGTCTGGATCGATGAAGCAGGTGCGCGAGGTGTCGTACGTCGCCGAGGACGTACTGCGTCGACCGCTACGTGCGCGTCGTGGATCGCTACGGCGGCGACGGCTGGGGCGGAGGGTGCGCGCCGGCCGCCCTGGCCTTCGTCCTCGCGCACCCCAAGGCATACTGGCAGCTCCACAGGCTCGGCGAGCAGATCGCCGAGCTCAAGGCCCGCGTGCACGAAGTCGGCGAGCGGCGGCATCGCTACGACGTCAACGTCCCATCCGGCCGGTGATGCAGCTGCTGAAGCTAAGAAAGCTCCTGATGATAAAGCTGATGTTGATCCTGATGAAGCAGCGGCATTCAGATGCACCAGGAACATGTTTCTCTGTGCTATGTACGTATGTCGTCTACCCTGCTTATTACCCGAAGAAGAATGCACAAGAGCTGCTGGAGAAGAAGAATGCAGATCAAGAGCTGACGAAGAAGAATGCAGATCAAGAGCTGACCAAGTACGTTGAAGCCTGCTACGAAGATGAACATGGTGGAGAAGCTCAAGGAGGGAGTGGAGGCACCTGGAGTAGGAGCACAAGAGGCCAGGGAAAAGGTGATGGTCTTCTGCTACAGCCTGCTGTCCACCCAGCAGAAGAGCTGCCTGCAGTATGTCACCGCGTTCCTGCACGAGAAGGAGATCAGCAGGACAAGCATGGTCCGGCGATGGGTCGCCGAAGGGCTTGTAGGCAAACACCAGCAAGCAGGAGGAGCAGCGGCCAGCGGCGGCACCACCGGTACCACTCCAGAAGAAGCATAAGCAGGCGAGCGCTGCTTCCGCGAGCTTCTCCTCCGAGGCTTCGTTCGCGCTGCTCGCTGGAGCGACGCCGGCACGGTCAAGAGCTGCGTCATGGACGGCCCAGTCCGCGACTTCATCGTCGGCATCACCAAGAGCGAGAACTTCCTCGCCGAGCTGCCGGCCCACCTCGAACGCCAGCTCAAGATCCGAAGCATAGTTCAACGCCATGCCCCCGCCGCCGCCGCCGATGCTGGTTCGCCGCTGCAACCTCCGCTGCTGCGGCGGCGGCTGCACATGGCTACGTACTCAACGACCGTCGTCGTGCGTCGTCGGAGGACGCCGATAATAAGCAGCAGGATGATGCCATGGACGAGCTGGTGGATTTCATCGGTACACTCCCTGAGCTATACCGGCTCAACGTGCTGGACCTGGGAGGCTGCAGGGGCCTCAGGCGTCGCCACCTCCGGAGCTTTGCCGGCGAGGTGGACTGCCTCAAGTATCTCAGCCTTCGCAACACCGATGTCTCCCGGCTGCACGCCCGTGACATCAACAAGCTCACGCTGCTGGAGACCCTGGACATCCGGGGAACAAGCAAGGAAAAAAATCTCGGCCGAAAATTTCGGAAATTTCCGATATATCGCGTCTACCGTTTGGGCCCGAGATTTGTCTGTTACCGCTCAAAATTTTCGGTATTTTGAAATGGCCCGCCTAAAAATTGGGCCCAAAGCCGCCGGAGCCCGCCAAAAGGCCAATTCCAGCCCCGTATATACTCCTCCAAACCCTAAAATCCTCATTCATTTCCCACTGCCTCGTACCCAGCCGCCGCTGCATCTTGCCTGTTGGTCCACGGTCTTTTCTACGGTCTTAGCTCCAAGCCTCCACTCCCTCCACGGTCTTGCACCAAGCCTCCACTCCCTCCACGGTCTTGCTCGCGGTCACGATCGCGCCGTCGATCTCAGGCCTGGCGTTCGCCGTGGTCACCGCAGGAAGCGGTCGCGGTCACCGCGGTCACCATTGCGGGGCAGGACCGTGACCGCTCTGACGCTGCTGCTTTGACGGTGCAGCACGACCGTGGCTGCTCTGGCGGATTAAAATCCAACTTCAAGAAGACCGCCCTCGCCACTCTCAAACTCAATCTCAATCAACAGGTTACAGGTCTAAGACACCTCTGTTCTTGATTCATCTGAGCTAGGTTAGATTTTTTTGTGTAGTTCCTAATTAGCTGAAGAATGTGAGTCACAAAAAAAAAATAGCTAAAGGATGTAGGGATCCTTTTTTAGGATTTTACTAGGCTGCTGAGATCTATGAGTGAGCTGCTTTGCTATTGTTCATTTTTGTCTCCTCATCTGCAGGTGTGTGATTTTTGCTAACATTATTCCTAATGGCGGTGTCTGCAGGTCTGTGATTTTAGTTAAGATTATTCCTAGAGGTGGTAAATCTTCAGATATTCTTGCTTGCTGTAAATTTTGACTGATTCTTGCTTGCTGATTTGCCTATAGTTTTTTAGCACTAGTAGATGCTTGCTAACTAGCTCCCTAATAGTTTTATAATAATATAGAGAATCAAATGATCAGTGATTGTAAATAATAGGACTATTAATTGTATTTTATCTCTATAATATTTATGTTTGTATTTTTCTTCAAATTTGATATTATGAAGTTGTGACTGTCTTCTATGGTTATGCTACTAGTTACCACGATGGATGGTGATGGAGCTGATGCGGGCGCTCGTCCACGTCCACAGCGTGCTTCGGCTAGTGCTAAAGGCAAGAGTATTGACATGGCGTCAGGCAGTGACACCGTGATTGGCCTCACTAGTAGCAAAGGCGCCACTGTTGGCGGTGGGAGGACGGCAATGACAGACAACCCTGAGGTGGTTTGTCCAAATGGTAAAGATTAAAAATGCACTTGACATATGCTTGGATGCTTAATTTCTACTTAAATGCAGCACATGCATAAATGTATATATGTATAGGGTCTTTTAATCGTCTCTGTTTTCATTTAGCTATCATGAATCCATTAGCAGGAAGCCCATGCAGTCTTCCTTGGTTTATTATGCTTCATCACACTTTCTATTTTTTAAATTGGACTGGCCATGAAAATGCATCTCCCCTGCTGTATCTTATTTTTGGTGTAGGGAGAAGGGTGAAACTATCGGGGCCCATTGAGTATGTATGGAGCCATGGCCAAAAATATAAAGTAGTTGGCTTTACTTGCGGTTACTGTAATAAATCTATCTCTGGTGGTGGTGCAACCCGATTTAGGGAGCATTTGGCTCATGTATCTGGCTCTGTAGTTCCTTGCAACATGGTCCCCCTTGTTGTAAAGAAATTGATGATAAATCAAGTGACGGAGAAAAGAATAAGATCCAAAAAAATAGAAAGTTTCGTCTACATGTTGAAAAAGAGATCATTATGCAATCAAATGGAGGTTATGGGGTGAATGATGAGCTAGGATTTCCTTTTATTGAACAAGCACAGATTGAAATGGCAGTGAGAAACTCTTTGATAGATGTTGGTAGTAGGGCTGCAGGCAGCCATAGGTTTCGAAGTGGTAGTGGGGGTGCTAGTTGCTCAGCTAGTCATCAAGCTACACTTGATAAGTTCTACCCAAGTCCTCAAAGCGTTTCCAAAGAACCTTTTGACATAGATTTGGCACGCAGTAAGACACAAGTGCAGCCTCGGGTGGATGTAATGCTCACTGCAGGTCACAAAGAGAAGCTTGGTAAAGCATGGGCGAAGTGGTTTCATGCTAATGACATTCCTGGAAGGAAAGCGGACTGTCCATACTTCCGAGCAGCACTTAAGTTATCTCAACAGCTTGGAGAGGGTGTGCATATTCCATGTGGAAGAGAAATAGATGGATCACTGTTGGATATGAATTATGAGGAAATGGAGTTGAACATGGAAGCATTCAAGGCTGATTGGGATGATTTTGGAGTTACCATCATGTGTGATTCATGGACAGGTAATTACTTGTGCACTTTATCATTTAACTACTTGTGAAACCTTACTTTGTTATTAAATGTAAATCTGATTATATAATTGTTTGGGCAGGTCCTACCATGATGTCCATTATTAACTTCATGATATTCTGTAATGGACGCATGTTCTTCCACAAGTCAGTAAATGCAACCGGAGAAACCCAGAATGCAGATTTTATTTATAGTATCTTGGAAAAGGTGGTTGTTGAAGAGGTTGGGGTCAAACATGTTGTCCAAATTGTTACTGATAATGGCTCCAACTATAAGAAGGCTTGTGAACAGTTAACTCAGAAGTATCCACATATTACATGGCAGCCATGTGCAGCTCATACAATCAATCTTATGTTGAAGGACATATCACGCTTTCCACTTGTCAACCACGTAGTGGAGAGTGCAAAAAGAATTTATAGGTTCCTATATAACCATAACAGGTAATGACTATTAACTATTGTAATTGATAAATTATTGTTGAATACAATTGTACTTGTGCAATGACTTCTGCTTTGTTTTTCAGGGTGCATGCTATGATGAAAGAAAAATTAGGTGGAGAGTTGATTAAGTGGAATGCTACTCGGTTTGGCACAGTTTTCCTATTTCTTCAGAGCCTTGTGGATAGAAAGGAGAAGTTTAAGTTATGGGTAGCATCTGATGATTGGGAAAAATGTAAAGGGGCTGCTGAAGAGGAACATGGCTTCGTTTATGATTGTGTGGTAGACAAGACGTGGTGGAGTGACATGGAGTTGGTTTTGAAAGGTGTCTCACCACTGTACTTTGTACTTCGTTTTGCTGATCAGCAAAAGGATGCTTCTATTTCTGGATTCCTTGAAAAGGCAGTGTGTGCTATACATGAGATACGCGCCAATTTAAGTGACAGAAAACATAAAAATCTGCTTGATAGCACTTTGGAAGTAGTCACTAAAAGGCTTGATTATCTTTTAAAAGGTACCCTTATGGTTGCAGGTAATGGCTGAAATGAAACTTGTTAATTTTATGCACCTTTTTTCATACAATATCAATTATTAATATATCTGAACCTTTTCTCTTTTCTAGCTTCTGCACTTGATCCTAGAGGGCATTTTAATAACAAGTTTGGACCAAAATCAAAGACCAAACATGTTGTAACATGTGCCATAAGAAGGCTTGCACCTTCAGCTTCAAAGGCTTCTGCTGCAATTGATCAATATGTTCTCTTTAGAAAACATGGGAAGTTTGTTGTGGGAGATGAGGCTGGAAGATCGGCACTTTCTGGGCGTTTAAGTGCAGGTAATTTCCAATCATATATTTGTTGTCCCATCTTAGCTGAAATCTAAGAACATAGCTGATTTCCTTTGATCAATTTGATATATATTTGTTGTCCCATCATATATATTTGTTGTCCCATCATATATAATATATATTTGATATATATATTTGTTGTCTCTTTTCTAGCTGATTGGTGGGATCAATATGGCGGAGACTACCCAGATTTACAATACTTTGCAAAGCGTATTGTTGCTCAATGCATGTCTTCTAGTGGGTGTGAACAGAATTGGAGCACTTTTGCTCTTGTTCATACCAAATTGAGGAACCGCTTAAGTTATGACAAGCTCCATAAGTTAGTTTATGTGCACTATAATTTGAAGTTGCGCATCCAACAATTTGAAGCCGACATCCATAGCCTTCAAGATATGCAAACTCAACATGAAATGAATTCTGATCCTTATAGCATGCTAATGGATGCTGCTGTGTTTGATGACCGCAACCCAATCATGGATTGGTTGGTCAACTCTAGGAGTGAGTCTGTGCCTACTCTTGATGAAAATGTTGATGGTGAGACTGAATTTGCCAAACCCAGTACATTTATCCTTGAGGAGATGGGGCTCAGTGATGAAGATATTGCTCTAATCAATGAAATTTATTTTCCCGAAAAAGTTAGTAAAAAAAGGAAGATACAATTTGATGAAGAAGAAAGTGCTGAGGATATTGAATCAGATTCTATTCAAGGTAGCCCAACATATGCTGAATCAGAGGACAGTGGCTCCCACAAAGGTGAAATTGCCTATCTAGCCTGTTACATTATTTATTTGCTGATTCTTTCATGCTCAATAATTGTGTTAATTTCTCTATTTCTTATATAATCTGATTTTATAAAAGGTGATGGTAGTACTGGTACCACAAATGCATAGCCAGCCCGCTCCCCTCTTCGTCCAAGATCGAAAAGGGTGAAAAAAGTCTCTGTTAGGCAATTGTACTAGTGAAAAGGTTAGGCACATTTCTTACCCTTGTTTTATGAATTTGACTGAGAATGCTAGCTGATATATATCTGCCTATCTTGGCCCCTTTTTGTGTGAATTCTAACATCTTGTTTGCTAGAAATTGCAGTGATTTGGGAATGAAAGTACTATGGGATATGGACTGATTTATGATTAGATTTCACTACTGGAGAAATTGCCATTTTGGTGGTGCTTGTTATATTTTGGATTGTGCACCGATTCTATGTAATATTTGGCACTATGGACTTTGTAATATTTAGTGCCGACTATTCTATTTTTATGTAATGTATGGACTATGGAGCCATGGATGGACAAAATATAATGTTTGGAACTGTGGATTATGTAGACATGTAGTGGCTGATGCTTTAGATCTTTATATTACATTTAGAATGTTGGTCTAGTCTTATGTAATGATATCTAGAACTATGAATGGACTGTAATATTTGAGACTTTCATTATCTTTGGTAGTATTTTATATTATCTTCGTGTAATATTTATTTGGGATTTCATGATTTCCTGAACCATAACAATGAATGCGCTGTTCGTGCTCTTATATCATTGAATTGACAGTTTATAGTATATTATCATTTGTTTTTAAATCTAAAATCATATAGAAATGATGTATATAATTTTCTGAACAAAAAAACCAAATTTTATAAATTTTGTCCGAAATTTTTTTTGTATCACCGATAAATTTCCGATATATCCGATATTCCTGTTTATCGGTGACCATCGAGATTTTAAAAATACCGGTAGAAAAAACCTTGGGAACAAGCATACCACCTCGCGACACCATGAGTATCTACCTGCCAAGACTCAAGCACCTGCTCGCCGGCCGCTTCATCAAGACGGCGGCGGCGACGGCGACGGCGGAGAAGGCGTCGCTCGTCACCGTGCGCATGCCTGACAGCATCGGTTCGATGAGCGACATGGAGACGCTATCCCACGTCCAGGTTTCCATGGACGGAGCCGAGCTGCAAGGGGTTGCCAAGCTGCACCAGCTGCGGAAGCTCGGCGTGGTCGTGCATGCCAGCGCTACCACTGCCGCACTTCTGGGTCGGGTGCTCTACATGCTGGCTGCAAACCTGCGCTCCTTGTCAGTTTGGGTCGCCGCCGCCGCCATCGCCGTCGTCGACCCCGGGCCCAACGCCGCCGCCGCCCAGCAGCAGGGCGGCATTCTCGACATTTCCTCCATGTATGAGATCGCCTCCAGCTTGGCCCTCGAGAACCTCGACATCAAGGGAAAGATGAGCCTCCCTTCATGGATCGCAAGGGCCTCCAAGCTGACCAACGTCACCCTACGCGACACCGAGATGGACGGAGGAGATGCTCTGAGGAGGCTCGCCGCCGTCCAGAGCCTGCGCTGCCTCAAGCTCAGCCGCAAGGCGTTCACGGAGCAAGCGCTGCGCTTCAAGGACGTCCAGTTCCAAGCTCTCAGGTTCCTCGTCATCGAGGGCGGCGACGCCGTCACCCGGATCGCCTTCCTCGCCGGCGACGCAGCTCCAAAGCTCGAGACGATTGTCTGGGCCATCGGCGGAGGCAGCAAGGTAGCACAGATGTTCAACGAGGACCTCATCACCGGAATCCACCACCTTGCCGAACTGAAGGAGATTGAGCTTAGGGCCAGCTTCAACCTGGCCAATCTCTTGGAGTGGACCAAGCAGCAGCAAGCACGCAATATCACAGCAGATAATCCAAGGTACATCGTCCGGTACATGTCCTCATCCGCCGGAAATCAACTCATCACTGAGCTGTGGTTTCCAAAACCAAAAACTCATGATGATGATACCGTCATCACCTTGACACTTCCGGCTGGTGTTATCATCAACTAATTAATAACCAGCATCAGTAAACCTACCTCAATTACTACAAACCCATGATATATACTGTACATAGATATGTGTGTGTGTGTGTGTCCACGTGACTTATATTGTGTGTGTGTATGTGTCCTTCGATATATATAATACCTATGTACGTGTGTGTTGGTAATTTGGTATGTGTAATAAAACGCATATATATATATATATATATATATATATATATATATATATATATATATATATATATATATATATGCTGGGGACAGCTGCAAAGCTGCGTCTGAGTCTGAGTCATTTGTACGTGTTCCTTCATGTACATTGTGTGTGTGCGCCATTACATATGATCCACAATTAGGGATGATGCAAACATGATGACGGACAGGGGGGTTTAGAGACCAATAAATAGACAGTCGTCTCTCACTACTAAAAACATTTTGTAATAGTATTTCCACCACACCGGTTCATCTAAATTGCTTGTGATAATTAAGTTTTCACTACCAATTTGTGTGTAGGTAATATAAGCGTCATAACCGTTGGAACTGGCGATAAAAATAATTATCAGACAAAGTGGCAAAAGTAGGTTGTTGCTCCACAATTATTTCAGTAGTCTAGAGCATGTATAATGATAGATTTACTATTCATGTTATGATGTAATTATATATGTCCAGTACCACCATGCAAGGAATTAAAGGAAACTAACAACATGAGCATTTCATTAACTTCAGAAATCCTTCAACCTTTATATATGGGACCACCTTACCACAGATCGAGTCGGGACGTGTTTGGTACAACGTTAGCTACAACTCTTTCCTATATAGCGAGAAGTCATGTCAAACGATGAGTATCGAACCAGGACTATATAGTCATGTCAAACATTGGCGAAGCTCAGTGGATCGGAGGCCATATAGTGGGCCATGGCTCCCCCTTGGCCACCTTAATTTTCATTAAATAAACAATAATTTAGCACTGTTTATTGATATTTAGAGCTTAATTACATAGCTTGGTCCCGCCTATTTATGTAGCCAAGCTCCGCCATTGATGCCAAACGATGAGTGTCGAACCAACCATGCCGAAGAGGCCCACAGGAGCTAGAGCTGCAAGAACGTGGCTTCTCCTGGTGAACCAACGACTATGCCAAGTTTCTCATAAACTTGGCACAAATTAAAACAAAAACTACCATTATCAGACATATTTCTGAGATCACTTCAACTCTACCAGTGAATCTGCTTCGTTCTCAAGACGAGTCAAAGCTGAAGCTATTTGAAAAATAGTTGAAGCCCTGCCAAACTAGTCCTGGATAAGAGTTATATGGCACCCGCATTTCAAGGTCGTGATAGAGATGTATTGCACCCACATCTATTTTAAAAATGGTTGGAATAGGAAAATTAATAGAAATAGTTGTATTTATAGCATTAGTCTGTGGATGTCCATACTGTAAACTAGATGAAACCCCGCGCATTGCTGCGGAAATTTGTAGCGATGCACAAAGAGGGGAATCATAGAGGGATAGATTTATATTTACCATTCCCAAAGATATCATAGTAATTTGCGGAGAAATTGAGGGTAAATTTAGAAAAAAATAAATAAATAAAATGATGTAGGTGAGATTGAGGAAAAATTCAAAAAAATTAACAATGGATTAATATCAAATAAAATGATAGAAACATAATGTTGTGAGTTAAACTTTTTAAACAACCATTGTATAAACTTCATCTCAGTTTAGTTACAAAACCCAAAGTGTATGTTGGAAAATTCAGCACATATGGGAATGATGTTACACCTGGTTTCATTAACAGGGCACCTGTAGCAGCTTGAGCGCTATTAACTGCATTAAAAATTGTGAGCTTCTATGTTGCCAGTACTAAAATATGAAGGTGGGGCAGTGATAATTTGCGGTGGCATTTTGTGAGCTTCTATGTTGGCAGCACTAAAATATAAAGGTGGATAGTGATAATTTTTTATGGCATTTTCAGAATATATCCGAATGAGCATCTCTTCTCTGTACATGCAGTGGAAAATATATCCCGGCCTCATTGTGGAAAAATAGTTGGCTTCTTCCTAATTTTAGGTCAAAATCTCAAACACAGGGAAGACAATGATCCATCTTCGATAACTGCTGAAAAGTAGTATGCTGTGAGAAAAAAAAAAGTAGCTATCCAAGTCAACGTTAATTCAGTTTTGTCACTTTTCTCTTGAGAGCTATTGAGCCAGGACAATCATTCACGGATTCACCTGATGACATGAAAGTGTAAAATGAGAAGGAAAACGGTACCTAAAATATGAACGCCCCCAAGAAGTAAATAGGAATCTAAAAATCATTAATATTAATATGATTATTTTTTTACTTGAGGGCATATATATATGCAACCTGCACGCTGCAGGCTGCTTTTATTAACCTTCAGGTTTCAATGGCAGTGAAACGTGGTAGTAACACAACTTATATATAGTAGCCAAAAGAAAAGAGGGCATGTTTTATTGCGGAAGACGCCGCGGCGGCCATATGCCTGCAAAAACGTATTGCAACATGTACCTGCTCAGCATGCTCTATCTTCACGTTCAATGTTGCTTTGAGATTCGTGCTCCTCACTATCCTCAATGTTGTTGCTCACTCTCTCAATGCTTTGAGATTCGTGCTCCTCACTATCCTCAATGTTGTTGCTACCGTTCAATGGTGAGGATAACACATGCTCAGCATCTAGACACAAAAAAAAAAATGCTTTCATATGCCTGGAGCCAGTTTCCTACACAAGCATGCACCGCCAGAGGAGCTTGCATTGTGTCGTCGTCCAATATGGCCAGCTTAATTGTCTTCTGACATGGACAGTTCGACGCGAGAGGTTGTGCTAGCTTGACGGGAACGACGATATGATGGCGCCGGTCTGCGTCTGCGTTGCAAGGCCGGATGAGGTACGTAGGCACGCACAGCTAGAAGATGAAGCTGAAGGCGGTCGACATGGAGACAGAAATAGAAGCTGCTGCATGCCACCGTGGGGGTGGGGAGGCGTGTAGCAAATTTATTTTTTGTTGTATAATGATAACAATAGGTCTTTCTGTGTAAAAATTCTCGCCTTGCGGGCCGTGTTGGGCCGTGAATAAAATCAGGTGGGGGTAGTATGATCGATCACCTTGCGGGCCGTGTTGGACCATAATAAAATCAGGTGGGAACTCTCCCCGGTTGACCAGTCTTCCACCACCCAGTGGCGAATCTAGCCGAAAGTATTATTGGGGTCATCAGGATCAACTTCACTATATGATATAAATTTTCTTAAGTATGAACAGTAATTTACTAGGGATTTTATAAATTTTATCGGGGTCGGTGGACCCCCGATAAATTACTGTAGATTCGCCCCTGCCACCACCACATGGAACAAGTTACTGATGGGCTAGTTTTTTTTTAATTAGTTTGATACATACTGTAGATAACTATTGGATACATAAGCAGGCAGGATGTGGAAACTTTTTTCTTCAAAATTGGTGAGTTGTATTACATGGACGCTTTTGTTCTCTTAACTATGTTGACAATTGTTTTTGAAGAATCTATCAGGGACTGTGGTGTAATTACTGCTAACTGCTAGTAATTAGCTTAAGTTCCACAAACATGCTCCACATTTCATCAGACCAAAGCTATATATGGGTAGCAACCAGTACCAAATCTAATTCGAACCACGACATTAAATGTGAAGCGGGACGAGTACCACATGTGACCCTGTTCGCTTCAACTTATCAGCCGTGCTACATTTATTCTCTCCCACACGACATCATTGAAACAACCGAAATCAATCGTGAAAAAGTTAAAGCTGAAACAACGTAAGAGCTGGAAGTCTGGAACTAGATGCATCAACATGAGACGGAACAGAAGATGACAAGAGCATAAACAAGAAGGCAAGCACAGATTCAATTCTCAGTCCCTTGCCAAAAGAAGGAAGGAGAGGGGCAACCAAAAGATTCAGTTCTCTCTGTTGAATTCCTTGCCGGATCAAGAAAATTAAAAAAAGAACAGCATTCGACTCTTTGTCCTCCCGCTAGGTTTTCCTTGCTTACTTAATTCTTGGGATTGGGATTTGGACGCGTACGATCGACCTCGAGCTGGACCACCCATTTGAATTTAAATTTTCAATTTTACTTTGTATATATAGTACGTAAATAATAAATCCTACGCAGCAACGTTCAGATCGGTAACAATAACAGAGTAACAAGAATGGCGGCCCTGACCCAAAGCGCCATCGACGCGCTGACGACGGCGATCCAGGACGAGGCGCAGCTGATCCTGATCGGCGGCGTGCACAGCGACATGAAGTTCATCAAGGACGAGATGGACAGCATGAACGGCTTCCTGCTGCAGGCACCTGAACAAGATGGAGAGCGAGCACGTACGACGACCAGGTCCGCGTCTGGATCGATGAAGCAGGTGCGCGAGGTGTCGTACGTCGCCGAGGACGTACTGCAAGAGGAGACATTCGTACGCGCGGCGCGCTGGAAGAGAAGCTGCAAGAGGAGACAGTGAAGCAGGCGAGGGCCCCGCTGGGCGCCGGCCTCCTCCTCCTCCTCCTCCTCCTCCGCAGGAAGATGGGTGGCCTGCTCCACCATGCTCTGGGGCTGCTGGGCGTTCTCGACATTTCGTCCTCCGTGCACGTACGAGATCGCCTCCAGCTTGGTCCTCGAGAACCTCGACATCACTGGGAAGATAATGAGCCTCCCTCCATGGGGCGGAAGCAGGGCCCCGAAGCTAGCCAACGTCGCCCTACGCGACACCGACATGGACGAAAGAGATGCGCTGAGGAGGCTGTCCACTGTCCGGAGCCTGCGCTGCCTCAAGCTCAGCCGCAAGGCGTTCACCGAGCAAGCGCTGCGCTTCAAGGACGTCCAGTTCCAAGCCCTCAGGTTCCTCGTCATCGAGGGTGATGCCATCACCCAAGTCGCCTTCTTCGCCGACGGCGCAGCTCCTAATAAGCTCGAGAAGATTGTCTGGGCCATCGAAGAAGGCAGCACCAGGGTAGCACAGATGTACAATGAGGACCTCATCGTCGGAATCAACCACCTGCCCAGTCTACAAGAAATGGTGCTTTACATGACGGTTTTCGATGACGTTCTAAGAGAATCATATTCTTCATTTGTTAGGTGATTTATACATGACGATCTGAACGTCACGGATTATTTTTGCATATCTTAGCAATTGAGTGGTAGATCTATGACGGATACTTTCGTTTCGTCAAAGCTCAACGTCCAACATGGCGATGACGTGACTTGTTTTTTTTTGCATGACGCTAATATGGTCTGCCAACATGGGTCTTGTTTTTTTAAAGATCTATGAAAGTTGAAAAGCTCAAAAATTTATCAAACTTTGTAGTTAACAACTTTTAATTTGAAATCATGTTGTCATGCAAAACTGCATTTAAATTTAAAATTTTTGAAATTCAAAATTTTCAAAATACCTCAGATGAAAAATAGCCAAAATGAAAGTCATAAATCTCAAAAAGTTATAAAACTTTCTAGTTGATAAATTTTTAATTTGAAACCATCTTGTTAATGAAAACTACATTTAAATTTCTCAAATTTGAAATTCAAATTTTGTAAATGACCTCGGATGGAGAAACTTTCTAAACAAAAAGTGTAGATCTCGAAAAGTTATCAAATTTTATAGTTGACAACTTTTTGATTTGAATTCGTTTAGAGCACCAAACAAGTAATTTACACATGGTTTAGCATAATATGAGAGAAATTGAAATGGAATATAGACACAAATGATAAAGGGGTGGAGTGGTAGTGGAGGTTACACGCGCATGTGCGAGAGGTCGTTGGTTTGAATCTTTTTTAATGCAAAGTGCAAAAAAATCACAAAAAAATACAAAAAAATACTATTGGAGTAGATGAGTACTATTGGAGTAGAGAGGTCGTTGGTTCGATTGGAGTAGATGGGTGGTTGTAGCTAGCTAGTGGGGCCCCTCCCCTAATTTTAAAAACATTGCCCCTATTTTTTTTTTGGATTTTTTCGCTCAAACTTTGTTGATTATTCTATGACGAAATGAAATGACAATCAGTGACGGCTCCAGTTGGTTCAGCAATATGACGGATTTTCCGATCGTCATGACAAGTTAACTGTGACGTGTTTTCAATTGTTTATGACTAAAGTGATCGTCATGTAAAGCACTATTCCTTGTAGTCTTCAAGCACACCTGCAGCCCCTTGGAGCTGGAGCAAAAAACCATCACTTATTCAGCACGCACAACAAATCCAAGGTATTATTGCATCCGGTACATAAATCTATCATCTGATGACGATGTAGATCCATTAATCGGTGAGGTCCCAAGATCCACTGCCACTCACACTACCTTCTCACTTCCAGCTGGTGTTATCAACTAACCAACAACCCAGCAGTAAATTAACCTAGCTTACCATACATACATTGTGTGTTGTGTGCTGTGTGTGTTGGTATGTAATAAACAGGGCTGCAAGCTGCGCCATCGTTTGAGCCATTGTATGTGTTCCTTCTGTGTGTGATACATATGTATGGGTGGTTAACTATGATCTGATTAAGGATGCTATAATATGATATTACCTCGTCATGATGAGAATTATATGGTTATATACGTACTTGGTTCATATGTATAGACGTATAGTCAGAATCTCTTGTATGTACGTGTTTATTAAGGGTGGAGATATAAGGCAAGCATACCATAGGAAAGGTTAATAGTGTCCATGGAAACTGGTGTAACAGTGGCTACTGCCAAGAAAAACACGCAAGAAATAGGAGCTTCCTAGCTTGAGCTTTCGCAATCTGTCGTGTGAATTCCTGCATCTCGGCTGAACTGCATATGCATGGGTTACGAATGGATGATGGAAATAATTCATCAAACATGCATTCTCACCTAGAGTCTGCAGGCATGGCATCAGTCCCGTGGCTCTAATGCTAGATGACCTCAAAATGGGGCCTAGAAATCCATACTATGCAAACCTGAGGCTCTGATGCTAGATGACCTCTCTATTCTATTACCGTTCGGCAACAAAGCACATATACTGGAACAATCAGCGAAAGATATACCCGGCATATATATATTTATGAGGTCCAAAATAAACCTATCATTAGATTTTGATTGACGAGATATGGTGCCGTGAGAGAATCATCTCTCAGCACTCCACTGCGAAACCACCCCTAAATCATAGTCTACTCCATGTGAGCAAGCAAGTTCTAGGTCCTAGAGACCAATTATCACCGAGACGAGGTATCTACAAAAGCTTTCCTGCAGCTATGTCATTTCCTTGTTTCTACTACTTACTTCTTACTTCCAGAGACTCATCTCTATCGTCTCTACCTTAGGAACAACAACTACTACTACTACCTCTACCTGCAGCAGTCTTCCATGGAAGACTTCTCAGGTGGCTGCAGGTTTGTTCTTCTTTAACTTCTCAACAATGAACTTCCTCGTGTCTGCACCCTTCACATTGAATTCCATCAGAAGATCTTCGTACAGCACCTTCAAGCCCGAATTGAATGAGCCTGAGCTGCGTCTGTTCGGAGAGATTGCCTTGATCACTGCTGGCTTTGGCTTTGGTGCACTGCTGCTACTGCTGGATGCTCCCGCATCACCGCTTTTGTATTCCGACTCTTCCTCGTCCTCTGGCACCACTGAGCCAATATCATTACCCGCCATGTAGTGCTTGCATGCTGCGAGAATTGTGTGCCCATGCATCCGAAAGTGGCCAGCAACAAGGTCTGCAAAGTGCTGTGAGGACAACAAGACAAAGGTGGATCAGTTCAGCTACACTACAAGGCAGCATTAGCGGAAATTCAACTGTACTTTGCCGGACCAATAATTTAGAAACAAATTACCTCTGGAGGCCTCCGAAGTGAGTATAACATAGTCCTGCATGAGTACAGAAAGGTCTTGTCATTATAGTCCAAAGCCAACCGCTCTCCATGAGGAGTGTTGGCAGAGGACTCATATCCTGGCTCATTGTAATATGGCTTCTCATTCAAAATGAGAGCTTGAATAGAGACAAGAACTTGCAGCATTGTTGATTGAGCTGGATTCCACTTTTCACAACCTTTACCACTCCAGGTACCCAACAGGCTAAGACACACTCTTCCATTATCATACAAGTTTGGATTAATCCGAAGTCCTCCAGAGTGGTAATACACCTCCTGTAACCCCCATCAGAGATAAAAATTTCAAGAGAACGCAAAAATGATAACAACTAAAAAAAGATAAGTAACAGCCAAAGCTTTTGGTATATGTACCGGAGGGCCAGAAGGATAATTAGAGGGAATGTGAACATCAAAGAAGAAAAGCCCATCATGGTAGGGTGTTCCCTTGGGCCCAATAATCGCAGCCCTAAGAAGATCCATTCTATCTTCAGCAACCCGGACATATATATATGCTGCACAGAAGAAAACCATTCGAATTTATGTACCTCTATAATATATGAGAAATACATTGAAACAATGTACGATCGATAAGGTAATAGCTAGTCCAAAGCTTCAAAAAGGAAGTAAGCTAGTCCAACACTTTCACGAACTATGAAAAAAAAATCATGGCAATGATCTTAAATTTCCACAGACCATATAAAAAAAGGGTGAGACGTTCAAAGACGAGGAAACCACAAATGAAATGAGTGTATTACACTCAATTTTAAGTGCTTAACAAAGATAAGAGTATGGGACACAATGATACATGAGGATAGATAGATATAGACCTGACAGATAGATATAGTTCAAAATAACTAAACAATATTATATTATATCAAACTTATCACTTCTTTCAGCTAATTGAATTTTTTATAACTTGACAGGTAGCCTGGTCTTAGGAAGCAAGGATGGACACCGGTTGATCGGCTATATGTGTGGCAACACATGAAGAAAGAATTTTCAGTGTTGATTTTGCCCGTAATGTTTGTTGGTCCAACTTAAAAGGGCCCATACAGCCGTACGAGGAAACAAAACTATGATACTTTGCTTATAGCTAACCTGGTAGATCCTTCTCCAAAAGTTTCCAGTCATGTTGAACTCTCTTTGACCAGGCTCTGGTTGGCTGAAACAATGTATACATGGAAGAATAGGTAAGCACCCAAAAAAAGCAAAAAAAAAAAAAAAAAAGACAACACATACTAGTTGAGCATCTCACCTCTCCATGAGAATTCTTAGCATAGTGATGGTCACAGAAATTCTGAACAGTATCGAACTGCTTGAACTTGTCGTATTTATTTGCATTCTCATCTGCATTATTTGATTTAGGTGGGTCCTTGGCTTCTTCCTTGGGTGCAATTTTCTGCAACCATGGTACGGTGGCCTCCACGCCTGGAGGAAGATCCAAATCATCAAATTTATCAGCCAGGTGCTGGTTAAAGTCAGCTTCATCAAAGCCATAATCATCTTCGTCGTAGCCATCGTCATCATCATCACAATCATCCTCCATGTAGTAATCTTCTTCTTCTTCTTCTTGGATTTGTTGTGGTTCTGGTTCTGATATTTTCAGAGAACTACTTGAGCTGGAACCAACTTGATCGCTTGAAGAACCCTGTAAAATAGGAGGCTAGTCAGTAATAATACCGAGCAAAGCACGGAATGGACAGGTAAGGTCCTCCTGTTCCGCAATCCAGAAACTTATATTTAATTAGTCGTGTGGATTGATTGCCAATGTGCAATATAAAATTCAGAATATGACAAATGCATCTTTATCATAAAGGTCAAAACAACTGCCGCAATGCTTATCACATCAGACCTTAAATCCTTTGCAGGACAAAATAAAATAGCAGCAAAGTCATCTCCTGAGTACAAAATCACCAATATGCTAGATTAATTAAACAAACATAATCAACCCAATTTACGACCGGCATTGCATCAATCAACCCACGAAAGGCCACATACTGCACCAGCCGCAGCCACACCCAATTTGTACCATATTCGCAAAACCTCATCCCTAGGAAACACCTCGCCACCTGAATTGCCGAGTCCAAATCCCAAACCCTACTGCCCTGACAAACCAACCCTTCGCCACCAAAAAAAACCCAATCCCGGCTGCAACGAAACCCTAAACGGCACGCAAATCCGGCCGAGGGCGGAAACCCGCGAGGATTTCAAAGGGTGCTCCAGAAGGCGACGAATCAGCCAGTTCCGGAAGGCAGGGCAACTGGGGAATGGAAATCGAGACGAGCGGGAGGTGACCTGGCATCGCTGGCGCTTCTGCTGCTGCGCGGCTCCCCACGACGACGCGTCCGCCGTACGCCACGACGATGAACTCCCCTGCTGCAAGGCGCGGTACCTGCAGGAGCCGACAGTCCTCGACGGAAAATTAAAAAAAAAAATCGCCAAAGAGGGGGGAAAGGAAATCCCCCGCGTGCGAAAAAGAGACGCGTCGTCGGATCGCCGCGGCGACTGGCGAGGTGGTCAACATACTCGGTGTCCATGTCGGCGGCGGCGGGCGGCGCAGAAGGTGAGCCGCCGCGCGATCGCCTTGCTCGGGGTCGGCGTTCGATCGATCGGAAGAGAAGGCTGGCGGTGGCGCGGCCGATTCGCTGACGATTTATTCAGGCTCCTGCCCAAGTCTCTACCCGCCACGCCAGCCAGTGAGAGCACGCCACACCCGGTGACGTGTGGGCCCACGAGACGGGATCCTCAGTTGTGCCCACTTGTCAGTGACTGTGATGCGTTGCGGCCGGATCTTTTCCCTTCTTTTGATTTGATTGGTAGGAGAAGTTAGATTAGGAGTAGTGTTAAGGATTACAGTAGATAGATAGAAGATGAACGGATGGATGTCGTCGGGGGAAAGCCAAGCGTCGTCGTTGGGGCCTGGTCCCGATAGGGCCCACATGTCAGTGTTCATTTGGTGTTGCAAAAATCAAACTTCATAGACTTTATAACCAATTAAATGACAATTAGTTAAGGGTCTGTTTGGACTGTTCCACGTACTCTACCGTAGAGCGGCTCTGAGTTTTCTTAAAGTTAAGCCATTCGATAAGTTTTATTGATTCGGAAAAATAGGTACATCATTTATAAGTGATTGACGAATAGATGAAGGGGGTCATTTATCCAAACACAAGAGCTTTTTGTATTGCTTGCCTAGCAAGCTCATGAGCCACTTAATTACTCTCTCTATTGCAATGGCTAATAAAAATTAAGGCAAAATTCTCCTAGAGCAGACAGATTTCATCATAAATTGTTGTTGATGTTGTAGCTGAAAAACCTCTATCTAGTATTGTATCAACAACCTCCATACAATCAGGTTAGATTTGCACCTGATTGGTACCAATGTATTGGACCAGCAGGAGACCGTCCCTCAACGCCGAGGTTTGCGCCATAGTTGCATCAAACATGAAAAATATAGTTATATGAAGCTGCAATGAAGCCACCTGAGGCGTCTCTTATGACAGCACCAGTGCTCTCCACCACCATAATCTCATTAAAAGATCCATCAACATTAATCATGAGGAATCCCTCAGTCGGTTTCTTCCGATTATTATTGGCCACAATTGATCTCCTCAGCGCAAGTGCAATTAACATAGCGAGCAACTATGGAGTTTTGTGGTGTATTTCTTCCGATTATTATTGGCCACAATCGATCTCCTCAAAGCAAGAGCATAATTTGTTGAAATGGATGCAATTAACATAGCGAGCAGCTCTGGAGTAGGTGCTCTCGTAACTTCATCTTTTCATCTTTCATCTGTCTTTCTTTTCTCAAAAAAAACAACTCTTACTTTTTTTCTCGAACCCAACTGCGTGAAGTTAAACTCCACCTTTACCAAGTGCATGAAGTTAAATTCTACTTTTTTTTCTCGAACCGAGTGCGTAAAATTAAACATGTTTGACTAAAAAAACACAGAGCTTCAAATGTCTTATTGTTTGGGCCTTATTTAGATACCACGCAAAATAATTTTGCGTTCTACAATAAATATTAGAACACTAATTTAGAGTATTAAACATGAATTAATGATGAAACTCATTCCACAACCCCAGTAAAATCGTGAGACCTTTCTAATGAGCTTAATTAGACCATAATTAAATAATATTTATGCTACAGTAAATGGTCTCTAATGACAAGTTAATTAGACTTAATAGATAGATCTTGTGATTTACAAATGCTATAGTAAATTTTGTAAAATTTTGGGAACTAAACAAGGCATTAGAGTGGGCAGAGTAACAACGAGGGATATCACGAGGCAAGCATTGCAAGATTCATGTAGCAGCTCAATCATATTGCACCTCCTTATGGCCTTATTCATGTTCCAAAGCTTTACAATTGCCACCAAAAAAACATCCTCCATGGTACTTGTACAAAAAAAAAAACCCCTGCAGGTAACATACGTATACATCGTCTGACTCTTTTTCCTTGAAAACAAAAGAGAGAAAAGGGCAGAACATAAGTAAAGTCGGAAGATGCAATTTATTTTTCAGCGTAAAAAAACAGTCCTTGTCTAAATACATAGTACAACACAACACCTCGTCTTCCAAACGTATGGAACAACCCTTCCTTCTCAGCTGTTCAAACCTGCACCGATGCCAAACCAGCCGTGTGAACAATGCAGCCAATCTGCGAGGCTGTGACGAGATGCAGCTTTTGGATTCCCAGCTTTTGTGTCCATCAAGCACTTGAGCCCTTGTCAGCATCTGGACATGCCCATTGCTTCCTGGTTCACTTTCTTGAACCACGTGCTGCTGCAAGGTGATCCTGAAGAGAAGAGAAGGCCAAGATTTTAGGAAAAATAGAGATTAAGAAAAGGTTGCTCAAACAGACACTAGTTTCATAATAAGATCTGACCTACATTTACAACAAAAAACGAAATGCAGCAAAGACTGCCGCAAGCAATGGAACAGCAAGAAGCCAAGAACTGTAACAGTTCTACGAGCAAGCAGCCTTACCATTGAACAAAATGTGATTATTAATAGCAACTCAGTACTAGGGCTGCGATTCCTTAATAACCAGCATGTGCACATTATTACTAGGAACTCAAGTACTAGGGCTGCCTTATTTGTGTGAATTTGGTTACCCTACCCCCACATGTAAGCTATGAACAGAGGTGTGGGTTGGTTTGCGTGTTCTGTTTTGTAGTTCAGTGAATTTATTGACTGCCCAGGGAAGCAATGATTCACAGAAATCCAATTGTTGTATGCAAATGTATGCCTGATGGCAGTACAGTATCAACAAAGCATGCATTTTTAGTGCCGTTTGAGGATTGAAGACATTGAATTTCTTGTCTAAGGGATGGGAGACTGCGTGTAGATATACTTGATGTTGTCGGACTGCCAATTTTCGCTAGTTTGTATTTATTAAGAAAAATATTTAAAGAACAATATTTTGTAAACAAGCTAGAATAGGGAATTCAGACCAGCCTTCTCATATCTCCTGAAGGACTGCATCAGTATTTTGTAAATAATACTAAATAAAGTGGAACTGCATAGTTGCCATTTCTCATATATATATATACTACACAAAGCATTGAAATTTCTGAACCTTGTCGTAGCATCATAACTATACATTGGTCTCTCTCCTCTAGTTATATGAGTATTCTCTGGAAATCTTCTGTTATATTATGTAGTCAAAGGCTTTTTAACACAAAAGGATTCTTCCTTATATGTGCTAGATTGCACATGAACATACATATAAATAGACTGGATGAGTAAGCCAAAAAAAGGACTTAGGAGCAAAAACTGAAGTAGCAGGGCAACACACAAGTTATATGCACTTTGCAACTTCACTCTGATAATATACACATTCTTTTCACGTATATGGATATTTTGAACCATCAATCCATGACTGATCCTTAGCTTTATCTTGATACCAACTCGAATCTGGAAATGATGCAGCAGCTTTTTTTCATCTTGTTATTTAGTATAGTCTATAATCTTTTTTTTCTCGAAAAGTATAATCTATAATCTTAATGCCTAGCTAGGAGAGTTTTGGTTGTAGGTTTATGTTGTGTACTTTTTTCAGGTCGACATGCTACCTGCTTGTGAACTTGGGAAGAGTTTTATTTTATATTTGGCAGAATAGCCAAATTGATCCCTCATCTTTTGTCTCGGGTTTAATTTAGTCCTTCAACTCTTGCTGGTACTAGTCCCTCAACTTTTGATTTTGGTTCAATTTCGTCCTTACGCATTAAAACTAATTTCAAATGAAATGCATTGGTTGTAGCTATGAAAGGGGCATTAAAGAAGTTATTCAAATTTTGGTTGGATCAATAGCATATGTTCTTTCTTTTGTTGCTACATCCTCCGTGTTCAATCCTCATTTCATTATAAATGTGTGTCCCAGCATAATGTTCAAAACCAAAATGCAATGAACTTGAGTGTGCAAGTACAGAGTAATCCTACCTACACTAGCAATGCCAACTGGCAACTGCCAAGACTCGCCTATATACCAAAGCTGACACCAGCACATTTGCTCACTAGGGCTGCCACCGTGGAGTGCCACATCAGCCCAAGGATGAATTTGGACAAAAAATTAAAGATGAGGGGCTGCTTTGGTCAATTTAAAAGTTGAGGGACTAAATTGAGCCTAAGACGAAAGATGAGGGACTAATTTGGCTATTCTGCCTTTTATATTTGAATGCTATCTAGTGTGGGTGAGCAGAAGATAGTAGTATATTCAGTGAGAATAGAAGAAAGTATACTCAAACATTCGTATTGCGTTTGTGATATGTGTATGGACCCTGCTAATTAAGATTTGTGCTTTCAGATTTGTATACAAAATAACTAGCTAGCGAGCTATACAACTCTATGCCACAGTCCTTGCAGTGTCAGGTTGCCACAAGGATGATTATCTAGTATCCACAGTTTGTGCTGTATCAGTTTCCGTCATGACAGATTATCTAGCACTCAGCCGCTCACAGGATTTATTTGGATGATTGGACTGGGTCGGATTGACGTGGCAATGGACTGAATGTTCTGCAGCAGATAGTGGTTTGGATTGGATAGGTGCCTCACTTTAGTTGCGACTCCTTTTGGACTAGGTTGATCAAATATAGATGTTAATCCACTCACAGGTCTACAGGTGACTCCTTTTGGACTAGGTTGATCAAATATGCAGATAACTGAGGATTATTCTTTGTTTGTTTCCTAGTTAGTTTCCTAGTACAGTTCTACACAGCTGCAACTCATCATGTCTCAATCATTACCCACATTTCATAACGCTACAGAAATCATGTACCCAACCAAAGTGTGTCAAGTATCAGGCACATTTTTCCGCCTAAACAATCATTATTCTTCCATCTGTCAACATCCAAGGTCCACGCAAGCCTATATAGGCTCTCTCTGTGTCCACACTCCATACAGCCATGCGCCATCTACTTCCAAAAGCCTAGGAGCTTACGAAGCGAGTTTTGCTTATGTCAGGGGGAGATCATATCCACTCTGATACAGTAGTAGGTAAGTTAGAAGGGGAAGGCGAAATAACTTTAGGTTTTGTTGATTTATTGTGCGATGATTACATCCGATTCAAAAGCCTACTTGTTTCAAAGAACCTTGAGCGCCCAATTTATATAAACCTATTACTAGCTAACAAATCATTGAATTCTTAATTAGATACTATGCATCAACAACGTTAGAATATCATAAAATTATTTCTAGTTGTAAACAAATGCAGGACAAGAAACTAATTACTAGATAGAAATACATACCGAAACAAAATCAAAAGCTTTAGTGTCATCTTTCTTCGAGCTGCTCATCACTGCAACATGATTTTGAGGTTGATTACTTGAATTGAAAATATCTGGAAGCACAGATGCATTTCCACTGTTCATCGAATTGAAAGAAGAATTCCCAAGTCCAGCATTGAAATTTCCAAAATTTTGCAGTAACTGCTGCTGCTGAGCAAGAAGAATCCCCATGGCACCATAATTTAATTGTTGCCCAGGAAATGATTGATTGAGCATCATTTGTTGAGGGAAGCTGTACTGCAAGGGAGTCTGCTGCTGTTGGTAAAATGAGTTTTGACTAAGAATGCCATTTAATGCTGCAGCACTTGCCACATGGCCGGTCTCATTGTTTGTATCAAAGAACTGTGAACCACTGAAGTTAATATTGGGCTCTGCTTTAACTGCAGACTGAGCCTGGCATGTTCCATTAAGGTTCAAACCAGCCATCAAATCATTGACAGTTCCTTGGCCAGTAACACTACCTTGGATGAAAGAATCAGGAGTGCTGCCAAAGATATCTGGTAATTCATTTTTGTTTGATGAAGAACTATCGTGCATGGTAGCTGATGATTTCTCTTCTACTGTCAACCCCGAGAACAGATCATTAGTCTCCTTAGTATCTGCCTCATGGAATGATACATCGGCAAATGGATCGGTTCCATTACTATCAGCAGTAACACTTGTATCAGCAATAGGTTCACCACCAAGCAAATCATCAACTGAAGAAACATATGCACTGTTCCCTGTATTCTGTTCGTTGCTTTCCTGTTCAGAACTTGTTGCCAGATCATCTTGATCACCTGTATCAATCAAATCAGGCATCTGAACAGGTGTGGGCATTGCAGCTTTTGTAGCTGTGGTTCCAGTAGGCTGATCCCCGATTAGCATATTCAATACCTAAGAAAAGTAACACGCATCTTATTACCTGCCAATGATTGGCAATGGAAACAAGTTTTCACAAAGAAATAGTGTTTAAAAACATGAGACAGAAACTATGAGATCAACTGTAGTTTCAAGGGAGAAAACAGAGGCTAAGTATTTTCTTTTTTCTTTGATGATGGACAAGTAGCATGCAGAAGTTCTCTAAATAACAGAAGTCCAGTTTTCCAAGCAGACTCACCTTTGAGGCCTTCTCTCTGAGAGAAACCTGTGGCAGCTCAGAGCATTTCACAACAGAAGCTGTATTCTCAATGAAATATGAAGCGACGATAGAATAAGGATCAGTATCCTGTTTCCTTACAATGGCTTCCAACACGCAGATAGCCTTCATCCGAACCTGAGAAGTACACAAATACATTGAATACTAATGAATAATTGAAAAAGCTTACTGGAAATGCTTTGGTTAACAAAGCAAACAAGCATGAATACATATGAGCCAACAAGTAAAAGCTGTGAAATAATAGTGTGTGAAAACTATTGAAATAAAGTGCACAAAGTATGTGTTCAGCACAACTAAACCCACTCACAAATAACAGCTGCAAAGCAAACAAACCAGACAACACCACTTACAAACTTAATGTTTGCTGCTTGCTGCCTAATATGTAATGTAATGATTAATCTGCCAGCCTTTATGATAAAATGATAAATACTCTAAACATATCATGAACTGCAATGCAACAGTAGTAATGCTTGTACAGTATTCCTTGTGTTCATGTAAATAAATCAAGCATCAACACATTTTGTACATCTGTTCAGTTATAGATTACGGCAACTACATTGAAAGTTGAAAATTGAGTTGACAATGCTATTTCACCATGAACTCTATTAAACCACTAGTAGCATAATACAAAAGCATAGTATAACACCAACAACAGTCATAGTGATCTATTCCATCTGTCCAGAGTGAAGATACCGCATAAGTGCATATTTCTCTTCTACCTAATGTTTTCTCTGACATTGCAACATCTTAAAATGTAATTATAAACAACTTCTGAATAGCTTATTGCACTTCTGAAAATTCCCACAGTAGCATTTAATTGAAAGTTACCAGTGCATACATGTGAAACTTCAAGCAACAGTACAAGATAAATTTATTTACCACTGCTTTCAAGCAACAGTACATGGAACTAGTTTTGACATTCTATATGTTAATAACTAACTAACTGTGCATAAGGATCATAAGGGGTGAAACTAAACAAAAATGAGTGAGCCACATAAACTCACCTGCCATAATGGAGAATTCAGTTTGTTCTCAAGTGCACGGCTCAAGGCAACTGCATCCAATTTGGAAGCTTCTGTTAAAAAAATTTGCAAAGCATCTCGTGTTGGTTGCAATCGCACACCACTTGCAGTGACAATTGTCTCCAGAAGTCTTTCTTCACGAGTCTTAATCCCAGGTTGACTTGAGCTAGTATCATCAGTTGGTGCAGAACTGGATGCTGGACCCCAAGAACCAGAGGCCGCATTTTTTGAAGCACCAGATGAGGCACGGCTCTCACTTTGAATCTCACTTGGATCATACCGGCCATATCTTTCAGATTCTGTGGTCAAAGATCTACGGAGATTAGGGCTCTTGTATGTGCTACCATTGTCATTTGTCATCATTGCATGCGCTGCAGCAAAGTTGCTCAAACCCTGCTTAATAGACGCACTTCCAATACCCACTACCTCACTGAGTTCACTAAGGAAAGACTTCTTGTCATCTCTAGATGGCTCGTAATTAGTATTTCCAAAGCCCTGTATGCGCTTGCCAAGACTTTCGGTTGCGACAGCAGGTTTAGGGTCCTCTGTGGAGAAAATTGCAGTCATAGCCTCATTCGCAGTTTCGCGAACAGCCTTATTAAGGGCATCCCCTCTTAAGGGATCAGGATGGCCTTTGTAATGAACTAGTTGGCGCATAGCTGCTGAGTGCCTCTGCATCTCCCTCTTGAAATCAGTACCAGATTTTCCAACTGCGTATTTGATGAACCGTAAAGCCTGGAGAGCAAATATAGGCTGAGTCATTAACCAAAGCTGGAAGACTACATATGTCCAAAAAAAGATTGAACAGACAATGCACATGAAAAACGAGATGAAAGTTAATGCAGGTACATTTCCCAATCCCATTGCAAGCATATGCACTCCCTTAGACAGCAACCACCATATAATGATAGAGCGAAAGAATGGGCGGTCCTGGTTCCAGAATTTGGATGATTATATAAATGTATGCACTTAAGCTAACATGATACATGCAGTGGATACAAAAACTGAAACTCTATTATGTCCTTTCAGAGTAATTTGGATCACCCTGGAGAGGTCCTGTTATGTATACAGAAAAACTAGGATAAAGATATCCTGTTTATGAGGTCCTGTTATTTATCCAGAAAAAACTAGGATAAAGATATCCACTTTAACACGGACATAGAGAACACAATTCAGATTCAACCATAGAATCACCAAAATCTAATTCCATTTCTGATAGCCACCAGCAGTGATCATAAATGTAATGCCAATTACCTAATCTACACAAGTCAAATTCTCCGCATGAAACAACCTCAGGTACATAGAGCCAATGAAGCATTGCTAAAGGAGGAACTAGTTTTTTTCCTTTAATGGCAACAATCACATTTGCTATGGCCTATCCGTTCATATGGGTACCCCCAGCCCAGGCTTGTATTTATTAGATAGACAGAGTGCACCAGAAAACCATCACAACCTGTATAGGCGCATAAGTAATCACTCAATCCAACATGACTCAGGCATGTTACACTGATATTATACAAACAAATCACCCCCTCTGAAGCTAAGGTAAATAAACTCTTTGATTTGTCTCAAAACTCTAAAGACACTGAACAAGTAACCAGAAGACACATAACTTGGAGACGCCCCCAAATCCCCCTTCCCAGCTAACCCCATGTTTGACTGCAGAAACAGAGATTTCACATGTCTACTCGGCTCCCGCATCGGCCTGCGCATCATCCCAAGATAAGCAATACAGGCACCCCTTCTCCTACTTGGCCAGATCAGATAACGGGGAGCAGCACGACACCACCGCCGCTGGTGATGCAAGGAATAACAGTCGGACGATCTGCCCACCAGCAGCATCCCTCAACAAGGCAAAGCAACCCATGCAGGCGAATCCGATCCCGGGTGGCGCAGAAGCAGGGGCACCCACCTTCTGCTTGACGAGGGGGCTCTTGTTGTCAAGGCGCTTGAGGACGAAGTCGGCAACCTCCTTGACGATGCTGGCGTCGGAGGCGCGCAGGAGCTCGCAGATCTCCTCGAGCTTGTAGACGGGCGCGACCTTGTCGTCGTCCGCCGTGACGCCGTCCACCATCCGCGAGCGCCAGTACGACTCCACCGCCCGCCGGCTCTGATCCATGGCTGCCCCGATCGGAGGGAGACAGAACCCACCACGGTCGCGGCCGGATCGGAGGGCGGGATCTGGGATGGGGTGGGGATGGGGGCCGTGGAGGCGTGGACCGGGTCCGCTCGTCAACGAGGGGAGGCGTGGAGGCCGGAGGGAGGGCTGGGGGTGAGCGGCACGTGCCGCCCCGGAGGAACGAGGGAGGGAGGCAGCCTAGGCGGGGAGGAGGAGGACCGTGGAAGGTTCTAGAGGATGATGGCGCGCGGGTCTGCCTGCCTTTTGGGCCTTTTGGCTTGTTTGTGCAACCAACAACCGTTTCGTTCAGAACCCACGGCCACGGGACTACGGGAGGAACGGGCCGTGCAGTAGGCTCTTCTCGTGTCGTGTCAGTGACATGTGGCTGCCAATTTGCCATGCTACTACGATACGACTGCGATAGCATGTGACATGTATTTGTATCAAAACCTTATGAACCGGTTGAATTTGTGCTGCTTTGTGTTGAGATTCGCCTGAATTTCCGCTGAGTTCAACTGAGATGTCAGGCTTTTGTGTAAAAGTTGGAAAGAGCCCACTCCTGACCTGAAGTCCTGAACCGACATTGGCTTTCCTAACCATAAGCATATCACGGTTCAAAAAAAAAAACAAGCATATCACAGACCTTCAGAGTAAGTAGGTACCATTTCCAACTGACCCTGTAAAACAAAACCTTCCTCCGTCCCGTCAAAAGAAAAGAATTACAAATGGAGCACAAGATCATCTTTTTTAATTCGCAACTCACAACACTCACCCAACAAAACAACTGTCAAAATCGACGCAAACATAAATAAAAAGGGCAGAGATGATACAGCCCTACTCTATCCTGCACCGCAATGGACAAGCAGATGCAGCCGTGTTTCTGGCTTGGCAGCGGTTGCCATAGTTTATGCCCTCCCATGGCTGTGCGCCTGTGCAGCCGTCAATTGGATTGGAGCTTCAGGTCAAAAACAATGGCTGTGCGGCCTTCAATTGGATTGGAAGTTTCTCAGGTCAAAAACGGTGTCACTAAGCTACAAGGCGATCAAAATTAATGTACATCAATCATTTCTTATCTATATATCAGTACACAGCAGCCTCTTGGATCTCATCGGCTTCATCAACTACCAGCTCGTCCTTGAACAGGACCTTCAGGTGTGGTAGAACCTTGGGCGCAACTGGCAGATCCGCGAGGTTTACGCTCATCAGGTCAAAGGCAATGCAGGTCTTCTCCATATCAACCTCATCAATAACTGGGATTTTGGGGTATCGCTGGCTGAAGTGAGTGAGAATTATCCGGTATGCTCCAGCCGATGTGCCTACTTCTATGGCCTCCTTGGTTGTACTATGGTTCCTCGCGATCGCTTCATCCTTCATACTGTCCTCGAATGTTGCCTGACGAAAATAGAGTATTACAAAGACAGCTAAGAGCATAAACATCTATCATTAGCAATAGTACAAGAGAATATTGTGCATCTAACAATATGATACGATATCTGCAAGACTAATTATTGGGGCACAATGATGCTTGTGGTCCAGGATTAGTCAGAGCATGAAACACATACAGCAGTGTGGTCGTGTGAACAACTACTATATGTATATGTATATTGCGGCTTTTGGAAGCCACCTGCCATTTGAAGTTGTGACATGACAATGATGCCACTTATATCAACAAGGAATAAGATATGGATATCTCAAGGACAAAACTACAAATCTTCAGCTTACCTCATGTATTAGCACTGTGGCATCTCTGGATGCATCTATAAGAGCTGGACAGGGTCGCGTGTCACCAGAATATACAACCTTCCAGCCTGGAATTACCTTTCCAGCACTGTTTGCTTTCTCCATGGCCCTCAAAACAACTCCGAATGCCTGTGGACAGTGTAGGACAGGGACACTATACAGGATCTCTAAACCTGATTCCTGTAGAACTTCCTTGAAATTAGCAAGAGCTGTAGTATCCCTTGGACTTGCAGGCTTCCTGTTGTAGTTCTCCATTCTACTTCCAGGGGCAAACATGGTGTTCTCCACTTGAGGTATGGCTGATTCAGTATCATTTTCGCTGAGAAAGGCCTCAACACTAGACTTCAAAGTATGCCTGCAGTCTAGGAACTGCATGTCAAGATCTTCAAGCGTTGAATATGCATTTAGGAATCTCTCAAGTGGTCTTGGTCCAATCACAAGCAATGGTTTATGAGGCATCCCCTTTAACAATTTAGACCTTAGGGCAAGAATTCTAGCCAACCCTGTGTGGTGATCAGCATGAATATGGGAAATCCAAATACACCTCAAACCTTTTACAGCTTCATCGGCACCATTTACACCAAATCTATTACAAAAGACAGTATACTTTCATGAATATAATTAATATATAGGTTTATTCATCATTAGAAGATCAGCAAGAACTAACCTCCTTTTCAGTTGTCCTAAAGTTCCTTCACCGCAGTCCAGAAGTATACCTCCTCGTGCAAATAAGTTAATGTATATGGAACTTACGTTCCGGTATTTTGAAGGCTGAGATGAACCTGTACCCAAAAAAGTGATCTCCATATCTTCCCTTGTTGCATCCTCCACACAACAAGGGGTCTCCTGATTGTCCCTTGGATGCTTTCTCCAGACAATTTCTTGAAAAGGACTACCATCATCTAGCTTATCTGATTTTTGATTGATCCATGGTTCTTCAACCATACGATTGTCAGTTGGTGGTAATGTACTTTTATCATTCACATTGTTTTGCCAGAATTTGCGAACCTGTTCAGGAACTTCGCTAACCTCTGGGATCTCAGATACTAGCTCTTGTACAATATCCTTGTAGGTGAACAGGTTTGGAATAGAAGCTCTATCCAAACCCAGTTGAGCATACGGACGCAGATGAAACTGAAGAAAAAGGATAGTAATATTCAGTCCTATAGTGCACTTAACCAAATTAAGTCAAACTTAAAAACACACCCATATTTATTCCCTCCTTAGTTTCTTTTTGCATTCCTCTCTGAAAGAAGAGTCTCCCCCAATTCTCCTACAACCCTACTTGTATGTTATTATACATCATTCTTAGAATGTAAAAGACATTACATGCTGGGAATTGACTTTGAAATTTATTTAGTGCAAAAACAAAAACAAGAAAACAAAGGTCTCAACTACTTCTTTGATAAAGAACATGCAACTTTATGTAAAAGATGTCTACAAATACATGCTAGTACCAATGATGATAAAAGATCCAAACAATTTTGAAGTCCCAATTGGACCTACGCATTCTACCTTCCCAGTCTTAATGGTTTGCTGAATAACAAGATGACATCAAAGCCCCAATCAGAACGCCAGATTAAGGCATATGATCACGTAACAGGTGTGATACGGCAAGGATGAAAGAACAAAATTACCTTCAGTAGGTTTTGCGCAGACACACTTCCACAGGCTTCCAATGAAGCATTCTGAAAGGAAAACAAAATATTTTATAAACAGCACTAATTCAACCTTCAAGGTATTATATAGGCTACTGGAACCTACCCTATTATTCTCCATGACATCATTGGGAGGTTGTACAGACCAAAACCCAGAGGATGGGAAGAGCTGAGGGCATACAAAATTGAGGCGTGATGATATCCTTGCACTACCTTTCAAGATAGGAATTTCCATGTTTTTACTGCATGCATCAAAAAACAGAAAAAAAGGCATAAGGCCAATCAGCCAAAAAACAGTGGCACAAGCTGAAAATATAACTTAAACAGTTGAGTACAATGTATTTTCCCAATATCATTATGGAAAATTTAACCCTAGGCAGCAGCAGTCACTAACATATATGAACATAGGCATTTCACCTCTTTTTTATTCAGCAACATGGTAGTTAACTTTGGATTTGCATGCAGTGTCAATCAGTTCAAACTGACATAGGAAATCTATACACAGAATGGACTTCATCCAAAAAAAGGAAAATGGAATTGAATTGTACATTTCATGTCCTGCCATGATATGTTGTGTTGCGCCAAATTTTTTCATCCAGTTCTGATAGTCAACAGATCTAGTCACAGATGATGGACCTAAGTGGATTATGCAATTTACTTTCTTGCCACTTTGCTCTGGAGAATCTTCATAAAAGCAGCTAAGGGGTTGCAGTGAAAAAAGTTCTGGCATATGATACTGTGTGGGGCAATCCACCAGAAGAACAGTTGGTCCAGGAATTGACGGGCCAAGAACATCACTTGGATGAACCTAGACATTAATTGACAAAATATAAGGAGCTTTAGAAAAGAAACTCAAACTAGATAAATGGTGCATGTCATTGTTGATCAAACATCAAAATTATACTTAAAACTTACATTCTACTCCCTCCATCCCAAATTATAAGGTATTCCAAGAATCTTGGAGAGTCAAAGTTTTTCAACTTTGACCAAAATTCTAAAGAGAAATACAAAGATTTATGAAATCAAATATATACATTATGAAAATATAACTAATAAAGAATCTAATTGTACTTAGTTGGTATCATAAATATTATTATCTTATTATATAAATTTGGTCAAAGTTGGAAAACTTTGACTCTCCAAGATTTTTGGAATGCCTTATAATTTGGGATGGAGGGAGTAGCATTTAAATAACATGCTTGCAGTAAAGTAGCTGATTCTCAAAAGTGACACTACTATTAGAATTTCTGATAAGCCCTTAAAATAGCGACATAAAATTAACGAGTCCAGGGACAACTAGCATATGTTTTCATAGTGTAATTAGGAAAGAGGAAATGTCTAATGACATGTCATCCCAATGCAATATCAAGCTAAACAAACTCCAAAAATCCAACAGCGTTAGGTCAATAAAAGGCAGCATTGGTCTCCTAGATGGCAAAAGCCTCATTCAAAAGAGAAGGTACTACAAAAAGATTAAAAAAAATTGTTTTATACATGACTAACCATTTCATCGAATTGATCAGACTGCACAGAATTCCCAAGTTGAAGTTCACGGTACTTGGGACCAGGCCTAAGGCCAAGAGCAGCAGCCTTAGAAGGGTCAAACTTTCCCTTAATTTCTGGCAATTCACAGGCATATATTATAGCAGTATCACCAGGCTTCATGTCACTATCATTTGAGCTACCAGTTCCATTATGGTACCTTGGTTTCACAAACATTGCAGATATCCGAACTATCTCATCATCAAGAATAATAACGGATTCTTTAGATTGTGGTGAAGATGCATTTTGGTCAGCACCAAAGCTATGTGTGTGAAGCATTGCTCTATTTGGGATAAAAGATCTCATTGCCCCAGCTAAAAAGTCCAGATCAGAAGGTCCCCATATGTTCACCTGTTTTCCAGTTAGCGGGAAAAAGACCACAGTTACTTGGTTGAGACACTTCTAATACAGAATGCATGAATGCATCTGTTGACATCAAAAACACAGAAAACGAAACCATGTGAACTCACCGACATGCCCTCATCTCCAATTCCTGCTAGAGTTAGCACCAGGCCTACAATATACCATAATACATAAGGCTATGTCATGACGCTGTAATATCATTACATCAAGCAAACCAAAATAATTGTATTAGATGGTAAAGAAGAAGGTTTTACAAACAATACCTGGAAGGCCGCCTGCAGTTTCTGAGCACACGCGAGTCAAAAAGATATGGTCAATCTAGGAAACGAGGGATTGTTTTGTAGGCAGGTTAGCATTTTACAATATAAGACTAGGATGTAAGAAATTCTAAAACAGGACAATGAATGTTGAGTGTATTGTCCATGGTGGAGGGGCTTTGAATTACATACCTTTGATAGTTTTATCTTGTGTTCAGTGCAGAAACGTTGAAGACCCTGTCAGATGGCAAGATTTGAGTTTAATCAGCACAGAATGACAAAAGCAAGATGAACTTTCTCCAGATCTTTAAATTGAATCTTATATTCGCTGCAGCTCAGCATAAGACCATGGTTTTCAAAATCCTTTCTGCAATACCTCACAAAAGAGAAAGAAATAAAATTCTCTTTTCAGCTAATAACAATTAATTGCTAATTTTTTTAGGCAACAACCAATCTTTAGCTTGTTCAGAAAAAAAAAATATACAGGAACCAGAACATACCTCGCCCGCATTAAAAATAAACCTTTGCTTGTCAAAGAAGAGTAAAATAGAAGGTGAAGTGTCCTGTGTGTCCATTCCTGTACCAAGTATCTGTGCAGCAAGAACAAAGGGGTGTTGAGACTGAAATGAAGACCAAAACAACAACATTTTTCATTCTCATGATCTAGTTCAAGGGAAGAAATTGCGCCCACACTAATTGCTTGGTGATTTACCTATGGGACAACTTCATAAGGCCAGCTGGGGTTATTGAGTGCATGGTTTACAAATTATTACAATATAATATCAGAGATTATGCTGGACTTTTATGGTTATTGGTGACTAAGTGCATTGATGTTGTATCTTCATTTCGTGAAATCCGCAAGGTTCAACATATTATGACTTGTAAATAATGATAGCTGTTTTTTATATAAAAAAAAAAAGTTAAGTAGTAGAAGGCCTATGGTTTGGATTCTTTGTATGTTACCTTTTACTCCTCCAATGCCATCAGTTTGGGAGTGTATCTTGGTTCATGCCTAAGAATGTTAGGCTAACAGACGCAAATGTGGCCTCTGGAACTACTAATCCACGGTATTTATAATTGAACGCATGGTCTAGTCCAATCTCTCCTCAAATAAACCCCAAAGTAGTATACTAATTTGAACCGGCCGATTGAGGTAAAATGGCGCCAAGTAAGCAGAATGGATCCACAGAGATAGCGCTGGGGTAAGGGAAACCACAAGTCAGTGAGGCCCTCACCTGCACGTAGCATGTGGTGTTGACAGGGTTGAGCCTGCGGGTCTTGAGCTCCATGCTCCCGCGCTTCGCTCCGTCCTTGCCCTCGGCCCGCTTCCTGTTGAACGCCACCTCCTTGTCCATCTCCTCCTTGGCGGGCGCCTTCCCGAGCGTGCTGCTCCCGCGGCGAGGTTCGGGGTGCCGGCGGCGGCGGTAGGCGAGGGCGCGGAGGCTGGCGGCGCGGCCGAATGAGGCGGGGCAGGAGGAGAGGAGGCGGCGCGAGAGGTGGAGGAGAGGCGCGGGGGCCGCTAGGGTTTGGGAGAGGGGGAGGAGGAGGCGGAGAGGGGCGGCCACCTGCGGCATGGCTCGCGCGTGCTACAGAGGTGTGCCGGTTTTATTTCGGCGGCGGCGGGCGGGGGGTTTTGGGGGCCGCCAGAGACCACCGCGGCACCAAACCGGCCGGACCGGGTAAGGGACACGGGTGGTTTAGATTTTCCTTTTCTTTTTCTTTTCTCCCTTTGTAATTTGTTTCACCTCTCAAACGTTCAAGCTCTGTTAAAAAAAAACGTTCAAAACTCAATCTTAAAAAGCACGACACTAGGCATGGCCCGATCCAATGACCTTAACGCCGGTGTCAATCCCTCTCAACATCTGCTGACATCTATATATATATATATATTAATAATAAAGAGGCAAAATTTCTGCCCTTTTTTTGGTTTCGTCTGGCCCATTCAAATCTGGTTAACTGTCTGATTCGGACGCTCTCCACTCGCTCGGCGGCCCACTCCAGTCTCCTTCCAGTACCAAATCATCCACTCGCTCTACGCTCGTTCTGGGTCACGAGCGGCACTCCCGGCACTCCAGTACCAAATCAAACTACGCTCGTTCTGAGCCACGAGCGGCACTCCCGGCCCACTCCAGCCGAACCCACCATCCCAGCCTGCGAAAAAGCCAAAAAAAACTACATTTGAAGCAATTGGGATTCGAACCGTGGTCTCCACATGTAACAATCGTTAAGGGCTTACCACCACACCACACAAATGTATTTGATGTTTACCGAACTTTATTTTATTTAGGTACAGAAAATAGAGCGAGAACGCTGCAGGCAAGCAGTCCAGAACCAGCGGCACAACAATGAGTCCATGCGGCAGGTGGTATGGATAAAGTTTACCTATTGTATGCCCATGTGTGGAGCGTGACCTATGAGAAGTTCATCAGTCTGTGCTAACATATTATTGAAAATTTTTATTCCTTTTGATTAGGACGTGTTCGTTTTTATTGATTAAAATTTTAGCCATACTATATCAGATGATATGATACTAATTTATTATATTGAAATATAATAATTATAGATCTAATTACTCAGCTATACGGAGTTAACAGGAAAAAACTATTGAACCAAGTTAATCTATCATTAGCAAATATTTACTATAGCATAGAAAAATAAGTTTAATAGATTAGTCTCGCGAATTAGCCTTCGACCGATAAATTATTTTTTAATTAGTTTATTTTTAATAAACTAAATTAAAGTCGCAACATTTGATGTGATGAAGTTAAATTTTAAACAGAAAATGAACAAGCCTTTAGTTGATAATTGTTTTGCTTTTCTTTTCTTTTTGTCTGACCAACGGCTTCTTTTTAGCGTGTGAGATTTGGGTTTCGAATTTTATTTTTCATACGCAAGCTCTATCTGGTTTTCTATTTTCTTGCTAGCGTAAAGATGTTTTTTTTTGTGTTTGTCTTTTTTTCTTGGCTTTGCAGTATTATCATCTGGTTGGGTTTCATATAGAAAAAGAGAGTGCCACATTAAAAATTAAAATAGGTAACATTGGATTATTTGGATTGAGGATGATATAAGAGATTAAAATTCAAATTACTTAATTGTCTCGAACTTATGAGCAGTATATACTCATACGGGTTAGATGGTATATGTCCAAACAACTAACAAACATACGGGGTCTAATTCTAAAACATATCACAACAAATAATATATTCCCTCTGTTCCAAATTATAAGTCATTCCAAGAATCTTGGAGAGTCAAAGTTTTTTTAACTTTGGTCAAAGTTGAAAAACTTTGACTCTCCAAGATTCTTGAAATGACTTATAATTTAGAACGGGGGGAGTACCCGTTGCAACGCACGGGCATTTTTTTCTAGTGAATAATAAAGGAGAAAACAATTTATGAAATTCTTATCTCTTACTTGATGTCATGGATGATGGTTGATGGAAGATCAACCCCTTCCATTTGATTGGAGCTTTTGGATCACAAAGAAGCAATCAGAGGCAATGGTCACCTTGTTATATAGGATATTTGAGACTAAACAAAACAACATATGGTTGAGAGTAATTTCCTCTATAAGTTCTAGGTCAATGGTCCTATTACATCCTTGCCTAGAAGTAGCTAGGAAGTTGTCATCGTGGTCTTTGATCACTAAACCAATATTCACCATTTATAACATTATTTCTAGCCTCCTAGATGTGTCATGTAGTGAACATTAAAATTATGGCTTCTTTCTCTAAAGATTTTGCCAAATAGTCATTGCTTGGCAGAGGGTAGGTTCTTCGGACGCCTTGTTAAGCCACATCCACATTCTTTCTTTAATTCTCTCTAAATTTTAGCAACGTATTGGCAAACATGGAATGTATATTGTAGAATTTTTCTAAGTCGCAATAATAACAAGTGTCAAGTGCTAGGACATGTCTCATTTTCAATTGTTGGCTTGGCGGTAGGCAATTGTGTGCAAGCATCCATAAAATATTTTTATCATTACGGAGCTTTGATCGACCCACAATCACTTTTGACTCTTTTGTTGCGCACATTTGGTTTGATGTTGTATCGTTCCCATTAACACTTTCAATAGGTAAAGGGCCACTACAAGAGATGTGTGGCTTCTTGACATTCTATTATGTCATAATATATGCAATTTAAGTCACAAATTGAGATTTGTGACATCAAGTTGACATAAATTGTAATGTCAAAAAGTCATAGTCACAAAATAATCATATGACATCTGTTTTGCTAAAGGTCATAAGTATATGATGTCTGATTTCAGTGTCATATAATCGTATGATAATTGTTCAATGTCATATAATCTTAGGTCTTGCCACAAGAGCAAATGCCATGTAGGATAAACTGTTGACTTGGCAGGAAGGAAAAAAACGTCAAAAAATGAAATTTGGCCTACTAGAGCCCACATACTATGCAATTGTCTTTCGACCCATATAGCTTTTTTAGCCCACAAATTTCAGCCCATATATTTTTTTCAGCCCACAAATTTCAGCCTGATTTTTTTCTAGCATAATTCAGCCCATAACTTTTACCAACCAACAAAATTGAGCCCGGGCTTTTTGTAGCCCATACATTTCGGACCATCAAAACAATTTTGCCCAACTTTTTCCACAACCCATACAATTAATCTTGTATTTTTCTAGCCCACAACACAATTTAGCCCACAATTCGGCCCACATAACATTCAACCAACATACATAATTCGACTCATACAACCAGATTCATATAACCAATCTCCACAAATAATTACAATATCACAAGCATTCTAGAAGTTTTAAAATACGATACAATTACATACACAATGTCTCAAATGTCTCCATCACACTTTTAGAAACTCAAATATCAACCACTCACAACTACCTTCAGAACAATATCGCAGTAGCAGTGCACCAGCAGCACCGCACCAACACACCAGCAGCAGCGACGCACCAACAGAAGCGATACACCACCAGCAGCAGAGCGCCAACAGCAGGACAACAACATCACAATGCAGCTCACCAAAACAACATCTTAGTCTTCTCACCAGAATGGTTACCCGCACAATGTCGCCAAAATATCATCTAGAGCCTAATCCTACTTGAGTTTAAGAGATTATTGGTCAGCATCAGGTGATGCAAACCTGTTGTCAAACAAGGTGCGAAGGAAGGCTTGGATTTCACTTGTTGTTTTAGCTCCTCGGTTGCTTCTTCATTCTTCTTTGCTACCTCTTTTGGATCCTCTATTTCCTTCTGCAGACCAACCACATATGATCGTAGCCCCGCTGATCCTGTCTTCTCAGTTTGCAATTCGCCCTCAAGTTTTTGCACACGCTTGCTCATTGCGGTAGCTTTGGCATTTTTCTTTATTTGGGTGGACTCCATGCTAACATTGCGAAGAAAAGTTTATTTGGGCACAACATGAGCTACAACTTCAAGCAGTGTCTTTGGATCTTGTCCATCTTCAGTTGGTTGAGAAAGATAGGCCTCCATTTCAGCCTAGCAACAACAACAGCCAAAAAATTCAGTCTGCTAGTTATGCATTGCTATACAAACTTATTTTCATGAAGTGGGCTACTGATTTCATCGTATAAATATTCCTAGAATTTCAGGACAACCTACGTAGAGGAAACATACTCTACTGAAGCTATACAAAAAAATAGGACAATAGCGGTACAGTCAAAAGAATAAACTACAGCAAAAGTTCTAAAACACGAAAAACCTTATTATTTAGCATTTCAGAAAGCGTAAAAAATTATCGACACCATTCTATTTGTAACACAAGCTTGGTTTCTATGTTAACAGGGTCGAAAAGCACAAAGAAGCATTGTTGCGCATATATGGATAAAACCTGAGAGAAAACTTCAAAAATTCATATCTAAAGCTCTTGCCAACCAAAAGTAATATTCTCTAACAATTTAGAAAGCTTAAGGAAAACACTACAAGTTTCTAGTTACCAACAAGAGTTAGTTTTAAAGATAACATGGTCAAATTGCACAAAAGCTCAGACCTGTACCACACTTGACATGTGCTCAGAACTGTACAACAGTAGTAAATATCTAGCTGAGTTGTATCTCCATTAGCTAGATACTTTATGACAGAAAACACTACTTTATGTACTTAAATTATCTAAAACTTTTATATTATCAAGTTCCACAGAAAATATCAGTCAAGTACAAAAGTAGCAGCCATCCCATGACTATTGTTATGCATGTCCAGAACAATATATGTGTACAATTCATATCCAGAACAACATTGAGAAATTGTATAGTAAGAAATTATACATGATCATGATATTAACAACTTGTACAATAACGAAGCACTACATTAGTCTTATTCATATTATACAATATATATGGAAGCACAACTTCAGTTTCATTCTTATGTACTCATCACAATAAGATAGGGAAAAGGTACTCACAATGACATCCTTCGTGTTCTCTTGAAAACCTAACTTGTTGATGCAGTGCGTGTCCTTGAAAATATCAATCCCAGTTGGTGTTGCACTCTTAAAATTGGTTTGTTTCTGAAATTATTGAAAGCGTGTGAAGAGTTAAATGAATAGTAGCAACTAAAAGTCTCTTTATTCCTCCTATTCTAGATATTAACAGAACAAACCATTATTGACAGGGAACACATTTAAGGACAACACTTACACTCCCTAGTGTTCAATTAGACAGCAACACCTTTATTAACTGCAAAGTATAAGCAACAGCAACAGAGAAGCTAGACAGTAGCCACTAATCTACTAAATTTATCTTGATGAATTATAGAATCTATTATATGATTGTATCTAACTAGAAATCATGTGGTCATATATGTGCATTTCTAACAATAAAAAAATTAGAGAGACATGGAATTTTATTTCCAGTGACACTTCTTGTTCTTTCCAACTATCGTCTCTATAAATTACTATATTAAGGTCCTATTGACAAAACACATATTATTTGGAAATATCGTCTAAAGAGATCATATGTCTCTAAGGAGCAGATTCTCGAAAATAATGAGAATCACTCCTCGACTGTCAAACGTAGAAAACTGACTCAACTTACTCAAAGAGTCCAAGTAAATCACTCCTTTATTTTGTATACAAGCGAGGGAGCTAAAAAAACTACTTCACCGGATTCTCCCTGGCTCCCAGTTATGGTTTGGTGGGGATCACCTGAGAATCAATTCTCTGTTGATCCCACCCTGCTCTCTCCTAGGAATCTAATAAAATCACTCCATATGAGAATCAAGGAGCAAAACTGAAGAATCAGGGAGCGGACCTCTCCCAAACAAGGCTTAAGTAGGCATGCACTTCTTTTCTATGCATTGTGGTTAGTTAAGTGCATGGAGTGTTCAGTTAATATCCTCCTCATTGCACATTTTTGCTAACTTAGTGAAATATAAACAAATGGGCTATGTGGGTATATAGACCCAAAGTACCATACAAATGGTACATGAGCCGCACCTCCAGGGGTCGTCCGACCCACGAGATGAAGGCGTGCGACGCACGACATGCATTGCACGGCGATTGTAATCTAAATATAGTACCAACTTAGATACTTATCATGTAATCCTACCCTCTACCAGAGTATATGAGGAGGGGCAGGGGTCCTCTAGACGAGATCTCCCAACATACTTCTCTCATAACATCTCACGAGATCCAATGAATACAATACAACATAGCACACGACGTAGGGTACTATGTAGAGCTGACGACCTAAACCTATACAAAACTTTTGTCTTGTGTCTCTATTACCATCTGGTTTCTGATTACGTACACCTCCACCGTTGAAACCACAATCGTGGACATATCCTTAGGTGGGCTATCGAACATACCTCGTTGACACGCTGGCTCATATATCGCGGTTGTTATAATCTCCTAATAAATACTTCCGTTTTATTCTTCTTTTTGTGAAAGAAAAAAGACGTGGAGTACAAAGGAACATGTTTTACATTGTACTGCATGCAAAAAATTAAATCTAGTAAATATCGCACACGTACACACATCACTCTTAAATCTTGTAGTATAGTATCTCACCATATGGTTGATGAATAATGGTGGTACATTTGTCAAATACTCCCTCCATGTCAAATTATAAGACATTCCAAGAATCTTGGAGAGTCAAAGTTTTTCAACTTTGACCAAATTTATATGATAAGATAATAATATTTATGATTCTAACTAAGCACAATTAGATTCTTCATTAATTATATTTTCATAATATACATACTTGATGCTATAAATCTTTGTATTTTTCTCTATAATTTTGGTCAAAGTTGAAAAACTTTGCCTCTCCAAGATTCTTGGAATGTCTTATAATTTGGGATGGAGGGAGTACGCATGAGGCTGCATGCTAGTCGGTAGATATTGACGATGCTATAGCTAGCTCCAGCAATTCCAGCCGCGCATATCATATGCAAATGCAGGGTCCAGCTCCAGCTAGCGCCTAGCGGGCAGCAAAACTGCACGCAGCTAGTACAGTACATAAGCCCAGCCGGAGTGATAAATGAAACTACATACTACTGGTAGTGGTAGCCAGGGTTTTTTTTACCGTTCGGTAACCGGTCGGTTTGACCGGTAACCGATGAAACCGGTCCGGTCCGGTTACCAAACGGACCGGTTACCAAAATTTGAATTTGAAATTTGAAAATTTGAAAAAAAAATGCCCAAAAAATTCCTAAAAATAGATTACAATTTATGGAGACCAATGGTATAAAATTTTTTGAAATTGGACGTTTGGAATTGGAAAAAAAAAAGGTCGGCCCGTTACGGCCCATGAGGCCCATTAGGCGCTCACGGGCACAAAACCAGGCGTTCACGGGCGGGGGGGCAGAACGCCTCTTCCCGAGCCTTATCCGCGCCCCAGCCCCCGCCCTCCGCCCACAGCGCCGCCGTCCGCTCTCCGCCGCCGGCTAACCGGTCGGTTAGGCTCGGTTACCGAGCGGGAGCGAGCGGTTACCGCTCCGTCGACGCGCCGTCGGATAGCCGCGCGGTCAGCTCGGTAACCGAGCGGTTTCGCTCGGTAACCGAGCGGTTCGTCCGGGAGTTTTTTCCCCCCTTTTCTTGCTATTTTAGTTAAGTATCTATATGTTTTGGGTGTAGTTTTGTGGTAGGATTGTTGTATTTAGGCAGGATCTGTGTTAGATATTAGGATGGATGGATTTAGGTGGTTAGGGTTAGGGTTAGCTTTATGTGTAGAGTACGATTTAATTTAGGATTTGAGGTATGATTTCTGTTAGGATGTATATTTTTCTGTATATATTGTATAGACAACATTTACGTGGGTTTGATTTTGTGTTGTCTGTTTATGCAGGTAGACAATGGCGGGCAGGCACAAAGACGTTGTCTGGGAGCATGGTGAAAATCTCGCTCCCGGGTGGCGGTGCAATTATTGTCACCTGACAAAAGGGGGCGGTGGTGCAACAAGATTGAAGCAGCATTTGGCAGCGCGCGGGACGGAGGTTGTGCATTGTAGCCGTGTGCCACCAGAGGTGCGCGAGTATTTCCAGAGAGAGCTTGACCGCGCCAAGAAGGCGACGGCGGACCGAGCTCGGCAAAGGCTCGCACAACAAAGAGTTGCACAGGAGGGGAACAATCCCATTAATGATGATGAGTATGAGGCTCAGATGGAGGCTGCCCTACAACAGTCGAGAGCTGAATATGAGTATCAACAGAGTGTGCAGGATAGAGGCGGTAATTACGAGCGTGGAGGGGGTAGTTCTCGTGCAGGTGGTAGTGGTGGTGGAGGTGGGGGTGGTGGCAGTGGAGGTTCCCGTGGTGGGAATCCTTTTTCGAGGATGTTCAGAAGATCGGGATCACAGAGGGAGACACCTGTGGAGGTGGAAGACTACAATGTGGCATCCGGTGGCAGGACAAGAATGGTACAACAAAGGATTGATACAGGGCGCTGGACCCAGAAGGGAAAAAATGCAAAGGAAGCCATCGGTAAAGCTTGGGCAAAATTTTACCATCATGCAGGAATACCGGGACGGAATGCGGACAGCCCGTACTTTGTTGGTGCTGTCCGAGAGACGCAGAAGTGGGGTAAGTACCTATAACTACAAACAGGTTTCAACTTATGTATCGTTCCATGTTCTTATTAATTGCTTATGGTTACAGGTGAAGGCATCTTGTCCCCCACTGGAAAGGAAATTGATGGGAAGTACCTTGATCAAAATGTGAAAGACTTGAAGGAGAGGTACGCAAAGTTTCAGAAAGAGTGGCCCACGTTTGGCGTCTCGCTGATGTGTGATTCTTGGACTGGCCCCACAAAAATGAATGTTGTGAACTTTCTTATTTATTGCAACGGGGTCACATGGTTTCACAGCTCTGTCGATGCAACTGGGAAAAGTCAAGATGCGAACTATTTATTGAGGGTAAGTCATTACAGTTGTCATGTTATTATTTTTAGTTATATTCATGCATATATAATATACGTTATGACTGTTTTCAGGAGATTCGGAAGGTGGTGATGGACATTGGCGCGGAGAATGTTGTCCATGTGATCACTGACAATGGCGCCAACTACAAGAAAGCGTGCAGCTTGTTGAAGCTTGAGTTCAAGCATATTTGTTGGATGCCTTGTCTGGCACACACCATTAATTTAATGCTAAAGGATATCGGTCAAAGGAGTGATCATTCAGGTATGATATCCGCATGCAAGCGCATATCTAATTGGTTGTACAACCATACTCAGTTGCATAATATGATGAAGAGAGCAATTGGTGGTGAGTTGGTCAAATGGAATGCCACTAGATTTGGGACCAACTACATGTTCATGGAGTCATTTAACCGAAGACGTGAGAAGTTCATGCAGTGGATGGCATCTACAGATTTTTTGGAGAGCAAGTGGGCAAAAACCGAAGAAGGTAGATTTGCCCATGCCAGGTTGTCGAGTCTACAGTGGTGGGAGGGATTGGAGTATATCATCAACACTGTACAACCGATTTACAGGTTCCTTCGGTTCGCTGATGAAGCCAAGCACCCCAACATTTGTGAAGTTGTGTATCAATTCCAGAATTGCAAGTCGGAGATGGAGTCTTTTTTTGGAAGAAATACGCACACATGGAATGAGTACAAAGAGATTTTGGATAAAAGGATATCTGACGTGTACATAGGGACGTACGTGGGGTCAGGTATGAGTTCCTCCATGTTCAATTGAATTCCATATTTTCTGGATGCTCAATTTAATTCCATGTTGCAGCTGCCGTCCTGAATCCTAAGCTCTCATACACACTGGATCCAACTGCAACAATGTTCGCTGGCCTGAAGGACGCATTTCAGGAGATGACAGATGTGCAGAGCGCCGTGCAGGCATTGCAGGAGGCTGAGGTTTTTCGCCAGAAGGTTGGTGAGTTTGGCTCAGAGCTAGCTCACAAAATGGCCATGGATCCAAGAACATCCCCATGTAAGAGTACTTTGTCATTCCATTTAGTTATGTGAAAGGACCGAATCAGCCTAGAGGGGGGGTGAATAGGTGATTTTTGACTATCTGAAACTTCACAAACTATAAGATGTAGTTAGATAGCAACCGGAGAGGCCGGTTTGTTTGGGTAGGTACTACCGGGTGTGAAACACCGGTACTCCCTCAGTCCCGAGGCTGGTCGGTACCACCGACCTGCCATGGTGAAAGGTCCTAGTTTGGTTTTGGTAATTGAGTGACAACTTTAGGTGGACTAATGGTGTTTGAAGTGAATTACACAGGTGATTAGTCCATAGGTGATCATGTGTGAGCAACATATGCCATAGAGGTGAAATGGCTTGGAAGATGTTGCAAGGCTCACATATGTGAAGAAGGAGCTTAATGCATATGTGACATGACATATGGTCATATGGCTAAGATGGAGAAGATCAAGGCAAGACTTGGCTTGATGGACCGGTTGCGAAGGTGAAGGGCAAGTTGAGGCTTTGAAGCCGTTGGTACCGAGTGTCGGGAGGCTTAAGCAAGACTTGGCGCCGAAGGACCGAAGCGATGGTGAAGAGCAAGTGATGTCAAGATCGATGGACCATGGAGGCCATGTGATGATATGAAGTGGATCATATCATTTGAAGATAGGTTGGTGCATGTGTTGCATCAACACCGAAGGAGATGGAATGGAATGCGCAAGGCAAAGGTATATTTGTAGGGCATTTCATTTCACCGGTCATAGGTGTGTAGAGAAGATTATGACCGGGTTTAGGATAGATGGCCGTACTATTAAGAGGAGCAAACTTGTTTGCATATCGGTCATCTAGTGCCACTTGAGCGATCTAACTTTGCGATGTTACTAAGATCGAGTGGCGTGGTGAGAGCAAGTGAAAATCTTTTGAATATGTTTGTGAAAATGCTAACACACATGCACATGATGTTGTAACTTGTTGGTGTTAGCACATTTGCAAAGGAGAAGTTGTTGGAGTTGGTTTGGATCAAAACAGAGAAGAAAATGGAGTTTTCTGTGTGTTGTCGGTGGTACCGACCCTGGGTGTCGGTGGTGCCCAAGGATGCAGCGTGCAGACCTCTCTGTTCCGAAGCGTTTTTGGCCTGGCGGTGGTACCGCTATTACCTCGGTACTACCGCCGCGGTGGTACCGACGGATGGTCGGGGTACCGTGGCCGACGAGGCGGTGATGGTGGTGTGTGTGCTGAGGGTTTTCGGGTGTATTTTATATCTGATAACTCGTACGCGCCATTACCTCGGTACTACCGCCACGGTGGTACCGACGCAAGGTCGGTGTAGAGCTGGTTTCGCGGAGCTCTCTGGTTTGAGTTGAAAATGGCCTGGCGGTAGTACCGCCATTACCTCGGTACTACCGCCCGCGGTGGGTGGACGCAAGGTCGGTAGTGGCTGTTTTTTCGCAGAGCTCTCTGGTCGCGGCGATTTTGGCCTGGCGGTAGTACCGCCATGACCTCGGTACTACCGACCTCGGAGGAACCGACCAGGGGTCGGTGGTTTGCCTAAATCTGCGCGATGTGAGGTAACGGCTAGTTTGACTAAGCCGGTAGTACCGCCCAGGAGGGGTCGGTACTACCGACCGAGGCGAAGGAAAGGGGGAAACGGCTAGTTGGCCGCTCCCCTCTATAAATAGGAGTTGAGGCCGGCTTAGGGCCGGTGCTGAGCACTCCAAAGCCTTGGTGGCTTGAGTGGATGTGCCTGGGAGCCCTCTAACTCGCTTGTGCTTGCTAGTGCGCGAATCTATTGCGAGTGAGCGATTCTAGTGCGTTGCTTTGAGAGATAGCATCGAGTGGCACTAGGTGTTCGAGTTGCAAGCCGGTGGTGCTTATTACTCTTGGAGGTTGCCACCTCCTAGACGGCTTGGTGATCGAGTCTCCGTCGTGAAGCCCGCGTGAAGATTGTGCGTGGCTCCGGAGAAGGATTGTGAGGGGCATTGTGCTCGCCCCGCGGGGATCGCGAAGAGCAACTCTAGTGGATTGCGCGTGTCATTGAGTTACCCTCACTTGTGGGTGAGTTCTTGCGGCGCTCGAGTGTCGAGCTAGGTGTGGTGCCTATTAGCCGCCGAACTACCAAAGTGTGTGGTCGACACAACGGGGACTAGCTTGGTGGCAACCAAGTGAACCTCGGGGAAAAATCACCGTGTCAACATTGTCTACTCTTCTCGGTGGTTTGCAATCTCCTTACACAAGCTTGTATTTACTTTCATACATTTGTGTTGTTGTGTAGCTATCTTGCTTGTGTAGCATAGAGTTGATCCCATGAGTGACTAGTTGACTTGTAGTCTTGCTAGTCACATTGCTTAGTTTGTGTAGCTAAGTTGAGCTCTCTAATTTGGCTTGTGTAGCCTTGTTATTGAGCATTGCTAGTGAGCTTAGGCTTCGCGCTTTTGCTTAGTGGCATGTGTAGGAGCTCCCCGGTTGTTTGAGTACTAGTTGCTTAGGTTTGTGTAACCTTGCAAGCTAGAATTGTTTAGGTGAGCTCTAGCTAGCCCGACACCTTATTTGCTTTGTTTAGGATCTTTTGTAAGGTGTCATAGAGTATAGGTAGAGGGGTGTAGTCTTGGCTAGACCGATAGTTTTAATTCCGCATTTGTTTCGGTTAGCCGCTCCGATTAAGTTTAAGTTTTAAAAAGGACTATTCACCCCCCTCTAGTCCGCCATCTCGACCCTTCAATTGGTATCAGAGCGAGGTTCTCATTTGTGGTCTTCACCGACCCGAGAGGATGGCGTCTAGTGGGCTAGATGATGTGTGTGATACACATATTTTTGATGGCACACACTTTGCACAATGGAAACACCATATGCTTGATCATTTTCGTGCAAAGGGGCCAAAGTTTTGGTGGATTATCACTAGTGGTCTCACTCATGTTTTGGACCATAGAAACTCACCAAAGCTCAAAAGGATCTTTTGAACTTGATGCAAATGCTTATTGTTATCTAATGGATGCATTGAGTTTTGAGTTGTTTTATAAGATCAACTCCAAAGGGACCGCCCATGAGATGTGGGAATCCATCAAGACCACCTTCGGTGATCCCTCCACGTTTGATGATGGCAAGTTCATAAAGGAGGATGAACCGGTGGTACATGAGGATGTTGAGCATGACCGCAACATAGTTGTTGTGGAAGATTGCTCCACCTCATGTTCAAGTGATGCAATCAATGAAAATACTTCAAGCACACTTGACAAGATGGAAGATGATGCCTCAAGTGATGCAAGTGATGATTCAACCTCAAGCACACTTGATGGTAATATGGTACATGCTCCAATGATGATGCTACTACAAGCTCTCCAACATCATCATATTGCTTCATGTCACAAGGTGACACTAAGGTATCAAATTGCAATGTGATTGATCATGATTCCTATGATGAGCTTGTTAGTAGACTTGCTAGCATGACCATTGCTTTAGAAAATGAGTTAGCTAAAAATGCAAAATTGACATTAGAAACTCATTTCTAAAGAATGCATGTGAACAACAAAATCATTTACTTTATGTACTACTTGTTCACATGATGAGCTTAAATTGACTCATGAGGAACTATGTGTTACTCATGATAATTTGGTAAAAGACCATGCTTTTCTCACTAGTAAGCTTTCTAATGAACAAATTAAAACTAGTGAGAGCTCATCACATGGGACAATTGATCAATCGCATACTTGTGCTAACCTTGTGATGGAAGAAAAGAAGCATGTATCCACCTCTTGTGAAGATTTATTATCTATGCCATGTTCTTCACAATTAGATGCTTGTTCTACTTCTTTGTCTTGTGAGACTAACCTTTTGAAGGAGAACAATGAGCTCAAAAGTGAAGTGAAGAACTTGAGCAACAAGTTAGAGAGGTGGTGTAAATCAAAGGTCACCCATGAGCACATGATGAAGAATCAAAGAAGCTATGGTGACAAGAGTGGCATTGGCTTAACAAAAGCAATGCCAAGGGCAAGAAAATGAGGAAGCAAGAAGAAAAGAAGCTATCTCATTTCATGTGCTATCAATGCCATGAAATGGGACATCTTGCAAAAGCTTGCCCCAACAAGAAGAAGCCCCAAGCTCAAATCAAGAACAACCATCATGATGGTGACTTGATGAAGAAGAAGAAAACAAGAAGGGGCGGAAGAGCAAGGCATCCAACTCACATCAATGATGCCAACAAGATTGGAGGCAAGAAAAAGATTTGGCTCACATCAAGTGCTACAATTGTGATGAATTGGGCCACCTAGCTCGGTTGTCCAAACAAGCTTGAGAAGAAGGCTCAAGCAAACAAGAAGAAGCAAGGCAATGAGAAGCAACAAATGAGCAAAGAAGAGAAGGCTCAATCCAAGAGAAGTTGCTACTCATGCCGGGAAAGGGGACACATGGCTCATTCATGTCCCCTAGGTATGACCCCTAAGCCTATTTCAATTATTAATGATTCTATGCTTAGGAAGGATGTAAAATGGTACCACATTGGTTGCTATTGCAAAACATCCCGCTACTCATACTAAGGCTATGCCAAAGTATGTTGCTCCTAACTTGAGAGGACCCAAACTAGTTTGGGTACCATCAAAAAGTGGATGAATGTGTGTAGGTACCATGGCATTGGAGGCTTGATTCAATGATTTCATATTGTTCATCATGTGATTGAGTCAAGTAATGAAGCCTAGTGCTATCCAACCCAATGCCAAGCAAGAAAAGAAGTGAAGTCCAAGTGCTACAACATACAAGTGCAAAAGATCAAGTTGTGGTGGTTGATTGGAATATTTGAAGGCTTGCAATCAAATGAGTGAAGCTTGCTTTTGGATGATCATGAGCTACTAAGGTATATCTCTAGTTGATCATGTTCATTTAAATGCATATGAGTTGATTGAATCGGATATATATGCATATGTTGCTTGCTATAAGATGATTGAATGGATAAATTGCTTAGTGATCAAAGTTTGAGTTAGTTTGAATGGATATGTTCATGAGATCTTTTAGTAAGTGATTTGAATGGATATATGTCTTGTGTTGTGTTCAAACAAGTTAGCTCAAGTTTGATTCAATATGGTAGAGTATAGCTCAAATTATCAAAGTTGTCAAAATCTGAAATCTGAGCTAGCTGTGATATAGCCATGTTTGAATGATCAAATCTTTTGGATTGGCTTGAAATTTGGTACACATGCTCTACACTTATGATATTAGTTGCTGTGCAAAATTCATGATTATTGGATAAGATGTACTTTGGTTTTGGAGTAGATCTTGTCAACTATAGTGCAGCAGTTTTCAGCATGTAGTACTATGGAAAGAATTGAAATCTGGTAGCAATCTAGAAAGCCAATGAAGCTCAAATTTTTATGGCTGCTAGAACACTTAGAGAGGCACATCTCCACCAAATTTCATAGTCATTGGACTTATATTTTGGGAGATATGCATGTTTCTTTGAGAAGGACAGAATCTGCCAGAAAAGTGACAAATATTGGATTAATCTAGAGTCACTTTGATTGAAAGGTCCTCAAGTTGGAATCATGTTTATAAGTGGTTGAGGGACCAATGTTTGGTTTTGAAATGAGCTAGAAGCATGACAAAGATGAGTACAAGTTCATTTGATTAAGAAGTGTATTTGGCACACATTTGGTACTCAAATTGAAGATCAAGACCAACATCAAGATGAAGAGAAAGATGAAGTCCTAGTATCAATTGAAGATCTTGGAAGAAAGAAAAGGACTCAAAAAGGGACTCAAAGATGGATTCAAAGTCACATTTCAAGAAGAGTTCAAATGGATCAATCAAACAAAGTCAATTCAAGTAAGTATCAAGGATGATTCTTTGGAGAGAGGTCACTTTCCCTTTTGTAGGGGCTTGCCGCCTTTGGTAGGTTAACCAAGTATGATACTTGGAAGGCTAATATGGAAGTGGTGATTCAAAGGATATTTGAGATGCTTAGTTGAAGCAATGAAAGGATTGACCAAGCAAAGCAAGCAACATGCAAGATAGTAAAGCAAATCATGACAATTCAAGTGGTATTCATATGCAAGCTATGTTCAAATGAAGAAGCAAGCCAACCACAACAAGATAGCGCACTTAATCATATGAGTGAAGATTTGTTCTATCAATTGGTATATATTGGTCTTCACCATGGACTTCACATTGCTATTTGGAGCTTAATTGGAATCAAATGACTATCCTCTACTCCAAGATAGCAAAGGTATCATTGTAATGTGCATGATCATATTCATCCCTTACTAGTATGCGGTTAGTGCATATAGTACATGCTCAATAGGATCATGCATAACAATTGAAAAGTTTAAATTCATAGCCTACCACTATTGCTTGTTTGATTATATGATCTAGTGGTTAGTATATGAGTTTGTTCATGAGCTAGTGAACCCAAGTACTTGATCTAGAAGATGAACATTCAAGTGTCTAATTCAACATGAGTAAGATAACCATTGAAAGATGTGTGAAGAAGCTTACTCTAGAGCAAACCGAGTTAGATATCTTGTGCAATATTGCCTAGTTCAAGTCACAAATGAGAAGCTCATGAAGATGACAAGAGTTCAAGAAGAAGATAATAATGCAAATGGATATCAAGTTAAACTTTATTCAAGTGGTATCCTACAAGACTTCAAGTGATCCTCAACTTTAAGTGATCAAATCAAGCAAAGATCCATCACCAACAAAAGCTCAAGCTTATCAAGTGGATGACCCATGCTATGACATAGGGAAGGTGCCCCACCTATTGGTATCAAGGTCAAAGATCCTACACATGGTATCATTCCAACACATATGGTGGTGTCCATCAAAAATGAAGACTCAAGTATCATCCATCTACCCTAGTCCAACCCTTTGTATCAAGAGAAGCATGCCTTTTATGGTCATTGATGACAAAGGGGGAGAAGTTATGGAAAAGATATGTCAATTATGATATGTCAAGGACAAAGAGGGAGAGAAAAGAAGATGGACATGGATCAAGAGGGAGCACAAGATTGAAGGATCAAAATTCTTGGACAATGAGAACACACAAGTAGGGGGAGCAAGCTCATGAACTTGGTTGTTGCATTTGATATGTGCATAATCATGCGCTTGCTTGCATTGCATAAGTTTTAAAATTTTATATGCATGCTTGTGTGGTGTATGCTAGTTATAGGATTTAATTGATGAATTGATAACTAGCATGCATAGGTTAATAGCTAGACTTGTGCTTTTAATGCAAAACTAGACCCTTGCTATTAATGTTGATCTCACGGGGTTTTCTAGTTTTTATGATGTCTAGCTACTCTTCGATGCTAAGGATGAATCAAAATGTGGTATGCACGCTTCAAAGGTAAAATTTCATCATGTATACCTTAGCATCACTTAGTAGTGCTAACACTCCCACAAATTTCATATTTATGCATGTGTGCAAGCTTGAAACCAAACCATTTGAGCACACATGTAGGGGGAGTTAACACTACAAAGTCGGGTTGTATGGTGCTTATCCAAATTCTCTTATATGGTCTTAATGTTGGATAAGTAACATAGAATCCAAAGAGCTTAATTTCCATATCTTTGTAGAGTTGTCATCAATTACCAAAAAGGGGGAGATTGAAAGGTCCTAGTTTGGTTTTGGTAATTGAGTGACAACTTTAGGTGGACTAATGGTGTTTGAAGTGAATTACACAGGTGATTAGTCCATAGGTGATCATGTGTGAGCAACATATGCCATAGAGGTGAAATGGCTTGGAAGATGTTGCAAGGCTCACATATGTGAAGAAGGAGCTTAATGCATATGTGACATGACATATGGTCATATGGCTAAGATGGAGAAGATCAAGGCAAGACTTGGCTTGATGGACCGGTTGCGAAGGTGAAGGGCAAGTTGAGGCTTTGAAGCCGTTGGTACCGAGTGTCGGGAGGCTTAAGCAAGACTTGGCGCCGAAGGACCGAAGCGATGGTGAAGAGCAAGTGATGTCAAGATCGATGGACCATGGAGGCCATGTGATGATATGAAGTGGATCATATCATTTGAAGATAGGTTGGTGCATGTGTTGCATCAACACCGAAGGAGATGGAATGGAATGCGCAAGGCAAAGGTATATTTGTAGGGCATTTCATTTCACCGGTCATAGGTGTGTAGAGAAGATTATGACCGGGTTTAGGATAGATGGCCGTACTATTAAGAGGAGCAAACTTGTTTGCATATCGGTCATCTAGTGCCACTTGAGCGATCTAACTTTGCGATGTTACTAAGATCGAGTGGCGTGGTGAGAGCAAGTGAAAATCCTTTGAAAATGTTTGTGAAAATGCTAACACACATGCACATGATGTTGTACACTTGTTGGTGTTAGCACATTTGCAAAGGAGAAGTTGTTGGAGTTGGTTTGGATCAAAACAGAGAAGAAAATGGAGTTTTCTGTGTGTTGTCGGTGGTACCGACCCGGGTGGTGTCGGTGGTACCGCCCAAGGATGCAGCGTGCAGACCTCTCTGTTCCGAAGCGTTTTTGGCCTGGCGGTGGTACCGCTATTACCTCGGTACTACCGGCGGCGGTGGTACCGACAGGATGGTCGGTGGTACCGTGGCCCTGAGGAGTTTCGCGAGGCTCTCTGTAGTTTCTGAAAAAGCTTGCCGTTGGTAGTACCGCCATTACCTCGGTACTACCGCCCACGGTGGTACCGACCAAGGTCGGTAGTGGCAAGTTTGCGGAGCTCTCTGGTTTGAGTTGAAAATGGCCTGGCGGTAGTACCGCCATTACCTCGGTACTACCGCCCGCGGTGGTACCGACGCAAGGTCGGTAGTGGCTGTTTTTTCGCAGAGCTCTCTGGTCGCGGCGATTTTGGCCTGGCGGTAGTACCGCCATGACCTCGGTACTACCGACCTCGGAGGAACCGACCAGGGGTCGGTGGTTTGCCTAAATCTGCGCGATGTGAGGTAACGGCTAGTTTGACTAAGCCGGTAGTACCGCCCAGGAGGGGTCGGTACTACCGACCGAGGCGCAGGAAAGGGAAACGGCTAGTTGGCCGCTCCCCTCTATAAATAGAGTTGAGGCCGGCTTAGGGCCGGCTGCTGAGCACTCCAAAGCCTTGGTGGCTTGAGTGGATGTGCCTGGGAGCCCTCTAACTCGCTTGTGCTGCTAGTGCGCGAATCTATTGCGAGTGAGCGATTCTAGTGCGTTGCTTTGAGAGATAGCATCGAGTGGCACTAGGTGTTCGAGTTGCAAGCCGGTGGTGCTTATTACTTGGAGGTTGCCACCTCCTAGACGGCTTGGTGATCGAGTCTCCGTCGTGAAGCCCGCGTGAAGATTGTGCGTGGCTCCGGAGAAGGATTGTGAGGGGCATTGTGCTCGCCCCGCGGGGATCGCGAAGAGCAACTCTAGTGGATTGCGCGTGTCATTGAGTTACCCTCACTTGTGGGTGAGTTCTTGCGGCGCTCGAGTGTCGAGCTAGGTGTGGTGCCTATTAGCCGCCGAACTACCAAAGTGTGTGGTCGACACAACGGGGACTAGCTTGGTGGCAACCAAGTGAACCTCGGGGAAAAATCACCGTGTCAACATTGTCTACTCTTCTCGGTGGTTTGCAATCTCCTTACACAAGCTTGTATTTACTTTCATACATATTGTGCTTGTGTAGCTATCTTGCTTGTGTAGCATAGAGTTGATCCCATGAGTGACTAGTTGACTTGTAGTCTTGCTAGTCACATTGCTTAGTTTGTGTAGCTAAGTTGAGCTCTCTAATTTGGCTTGTGTAGCCTTGTTATTGAGCATTGCTAGTGAGCTTAGGCTTCGCGCTTTTGCTTAGTGGCATGTGTAGGAGCTCCCCGGTGTTTGAGTACTAGTTGCTTAGGTTTGTGTAACCTTGCAAGCTAGAATTGTTTAGGTGAGCTCTAGCTAGCCCGACACCTTATTTGCATTGTTTAGGATCTTTTGTAAGGTGTCATAGAGTATAGGTAGAGGGGTGTAGTCTTGGCTAGACCGATAGTTTTAATTCCGCATTTGTTTCGGTTAGCCGCTCCGATTAAGTTTAAGTTTTAAAAAGGACTATTCACCCCCCCTCTAGTCCGCCATCTCGACCCTTCACATGGTCGGTACCACCGACCATGACACAAAGGTCGCATACCACAGATCTGGTCAAACTGACAAGCAAACAGGCCGAACGGTCGGAACCACGGAGGCCGGTGGATACCGATGGGTAATGGCGGTACACGCGAGGTCAAAAACAAGCTTGTCCAGAGGAGGAGAGGGGTTGCAAAACCAGGTTATACCGACCTTGCGTCGGTACCACCAGCTCGGCGATAGTACCGAGGTTATGGCGGTATACCGCCAGTCATTTTTGACCAACCACAGAGAGGGTGTTTGAGCGCTCGCAGAAGAAGCTTCTGTGATCGGTACCACCGACCAACCAGGTCGGTACCACCGACCAAAAAGAATTTACCTCTACGTGTTCGTGATTGTGCGGTGTTCCTCTCAAGCGAACTAAGGTTAGTCGAGTTGAGCACTTTCTCCACATCTAGCCACTTACTTTGTGACCCTCTTCATGTCCGGATTACCATTAACTCAAGTTTTTTAAAAATGAAATTTTAAACTACCACCTTGAGCTAGGCATCTTTATGTCCAACAATATCCTACGCGCTTTGTTCACGAGATTCAACGTTCAAATCTTTCAAAGGACTAACACCTGCATACTGTTTATAATGGTTAGTCCCTAATGTGATTGTCATTAATTAGCAAAAAACCCACATTGGGGGCGAATGCACTTTCATTATGCATATTGGCATGTAGCTAACATAATGTGTTCACTTTGCAGCGGCTGGTGGATGATCTTTGGTAAAGACACTCCAAATTTGCAGCGCCTAGCTTTGCGGCTTGTTTCACAATGTATGTCCTCCAGTGGATGCGAGCGGAACTTGGAGTACTTTTGCCTTGCTGCATACGAAGGTCCGCAATCGGCTCTCGCACAGAAACTGAACAAGCTTGTTTATGTCAATTACAACCTTCGGCTGCGACTTGCGGATGCCAACCCACCAAGGCTTGATGACGACGATTTTATTGACCGGTTCGCCGAAGTCTCATTCTATGATCGGACCAATCCGCTTAGGGAGTGGATGGAGTATGGAAGATCAAACAGCCTCCACTACTTGATGAGGATTCAGACGAAGACGACGTCCCTTTGCCATCACGTCTTGTCAGGTACGTTATATGTATATTTATAAATGTGAGTGCGTGTCTAATAATGTACGGTGGGATTGATTTTATTTATGTGATTTGTTTGTTTCTGTTGGCAGTGAGCATGTAGACCCCGATGATCTACGTCAGGCTACGGGTTGATTGCATCAGTGATTGGGCTCGTAGACATGTGGGTCAAAGTCACCTAGGGAAGAGGAGAGACGCAAGCGCCGCCTAGGAAGGGGCAGACCAAGCGAGGAAAACAAGTCAGCAGCGATGCGGACACTGAGGAGGAGGGATCTTACCATTCTGACGACGATGATGATGATGATGATGACAGCAGCAATGGTGGTGACGATGACGATCATGATGACAGTGGCGATGGTGGGTGTGGTGCTGGTGGTGGTGGTGGTGGGACTGGTTATGGAATTCGTTTCACAGGTATCCATTGCACTTGCACGTACATACACACATTTATTTTTGTCCATGATTACTAATTATGGTTCATGCAGGCGAGACCCAATACACACATGCTACGCAAGATCGTGACCATGGACAACCACAGTCCCAGAGGAAAATCAGTTTCATTTGGACGCACACACGACGACAATCCAGAGAGACTCGCAGGGGAGATCAATTTCTTTTGCACCCACGTACTACGACACTCCAGACTACTCTACTTCGTCCTACAGCGATGCCTCACAACCTTCTTATAGCTATCTCATTCCTGACGTGAGCACGCAGGCCTCAGACTAGGTGGGTGTACGAATGGGAAGATCCCAGCTTTTACAGTATGTTGGTTCAAGAATGGCAGACAACCGCAGTTGGACGGGCCAGACGTGGCAAGATTACAAGGCAACCCTGCTTGGAACCAAAGGTATCGCTCTTATGTCCATCGCCGAGTATGAAATGTCATGCCAACAAGGGGCCTTTCCATACATCTTGCGTAGATGATCATGTATCCTGTGACTGTGAGGATGTGTTGCTGATGCATTCGTTGGTGTTTTCGAGACAATATTTATTTGTATGCGACTATTTGTTCATGTTTTCGAGACAATGAATTATTGCCGCAGTGTGCGGTCTTTTTATATCTATATGTCCAAAGGAAGTACCAAAAAATCATTTTTATCCAAAAAAATGACAGCCCACCGGTTTGGACAGGTTACCGATCTAACCGGTCGGTAACCGACCCAAACGGTCGGTTACCGAACTACAGAGGCATTTGAATTCGAGATTCAAACCGACCGGTAACCGACCCTAACGGTCGGTAACCGACCCAAACCGACCGGTTTACCGATTCGAAACCGAACAACTGAGGCGTTTGAATTCAAACTTCAAACCGGCCGGTACCGGGCGGTTACCGACCAAACCGGTCCGATAAACCGCTACCGGTGGCCGGCGGTTACCAGCAAACGGTCGGTAAAAAAAACCCTGGTGGTAGCTACTCGAGAGCATCTTGGTGGCCATCAATGGCGCGGCAACCGTACGAGCAGAGCTGAGCAGATGGTACGTACAGACTCGCATGCAGTGCAGTGCACAGCTCATTGCTCTCGTACGAGATAAAATCTTTGGGTCGATCGAGATCGATCCCAGCGGCGATCGTCCGTATCCATATGCATGCAATTGCAATGCAACTACGCCTTGTTTAGTTGCTCCATTCCCCAAAATTTTCCATCACATCAATGTTCAGACGTATGCATAAAGTATTAAATGTAGGTAAAAAAAAATAACTAATTGTACTTTTAATATGTACATGTAGAGACGAATCTTTGGAGTCTACATAGTCCATATTTAGACAAAGTTTGTCAAATAACAACAAAAACGCTACAGAAAAATTTTTGCAAAATTTTTACATTTAAACAAGGCATGCAAAGAGTGTGTAGATGACGGAGTACGACGACTGACCTACGTACGCGCGCGCGTGACCACGTGCAGCACGTAAATCTGGGCATGCGTACGTGCAGTGGGCACCATATCTTTCTACGGTCCACGTACTAGTACATGGCAAGGAGCAATGGCATTCGATCGGAATCGAATCGTAGGACGGATTATCTCGGAGCCGCCATTAACTGATGGAGCTCAATCGGGCCCCCATCGACCTCGAGGAGTCAGTCGTCGTTTATGGCGCCCTCGCGCGCGCCGTGGTACCCCGTCGAGGTCGAGGAGTCCATCCCTATGTCAATTCTATATTTATACGCCTGCTGACTTGCGACGACGATGCTAGGCTGGCTCGTCGCTCCTTCAATTCATCGCTCGTAGTCACAGTCACTGCTAGCTCTGGCCGGGCCGGCCGCCGGCCGGGGGATCGGACGACGACGAGAGCCGATCGACGGCGCCCTCTGTCGGGGTGGTAGTGGTAGTGGTAGGTAGCTTGCGCCTCGCGCTGCTCTGCTCGCCCGCCATGGATTTCGGCCGCCGCAAGAGCTTCAGCTTCTTCGAGGAGGACCGCAAGTCGTCGCGGCCGGGCGCGCACACGCCCCTGCACCACCAGTACTACGCGCGCGCCGGCGGTGGCGGTGCCAGGTCGCCGGCGCGGGAGGCGGCGGCGGAGCCCGCGCGCCTGAGCATGTCGTCGGCGGTGCCCGGCGGCGGGGGCTCGCCGGGGTGGTGGAGGTGCCGCTGCCGCCCATGCAGCAGGCCGCCACCGCCGGCAGCTGCTCCCGTGGGTGCATCACCAGTCGCCGCTGCACGGCCGGCTCCGGTTCCCTCCCTCGCCCGCCGCCGCCATCTACCACTGCCTGGCGGCGCTGCACCGTTGGAGGGAGACGTGGCACGCGCTGGCCGTGGCGCGGGGGGTGCTGTTCACGGCGTCCGACAGCGGCCGCGTCCGCGCGTGGGCCGCGCCCGGCTGCTTCAACCGCGGCTACCTCGACGTCGGCCGCGGCCGCGTCCCGGCGCTGGCGGCCTGCGGGGGGCACGCTCGTCACGTCGCACGCCCGCGACCACCACGTCCGGGTCTGGACCGTCTGCGCCGCCGCCGTCTGCGACCACGTCCGCGCCAAGAAGGCCGCCACGCTCCCGGCCAGCAGGTCGCCGCTCCTCCTGCACAACCCGTTCGGCCGGCGCCGGCCGCACCAGCACGGGGACACCGTCTCCTGCCTCGTGCTCCACGCCGTGGCCGGCCTGCTCTACACGGGCTCCCACGACCACACCGTCAAGGCGTGGCGGCTCTCCGACGGCACCTGCGTCGACTCCTTCGTCGCGCACGACGGGGCCGTCAACGCCATGGTCGTCAACGAGGCGGACGGCTGCGTCTTCACGGGCTCCGCCGACGGCACCGTCAAGATGTGGCGCCGCGTGTACGGCGGCACGGCGCACGCGCTCATCATCGTGCTCCGCTCCGAGCTGTCCCCCGTCAACGCGCTGGCGCTGTGCCACGCCGGCCAGGGTGGCGGCGGCGGCGCGAGGCGGTGCTTCCTCTACGCGGGGTCCTCGGACGGATACGTGAACGTGTGGGAGAAGGAGGCCACGGTGGGGCGGCCGGCGCACGCCGGGTACCTCAAGGGCCACCGCCTGGCGGTGTTCTGCCTGGCGTCCGGGTGCGGCGGCCGGGTGGTGGTGAGCGGCTCGGAGGACGCCACGATGCGCGTGTGGAGGCGGGAGGGGAGCAGCAAGGCCGCCGCCGGCGGCGGCGCGGCGCACACGTGCCTGGCCGTGATCGAGGGGCACCGGGGGCCCCGTGCGGTGCCTGGCCGTGGGCGGCGGCGAGGCCGGCGAGGTGGAGGGCAGCATGGTGGTGTACAGCGCCGGGCTCGACAAGAGCGTCAAGGTGTGGAGGATACGGGTGGTGGGCAAGGAGCAGGACGAGGAGGAGGACGACGACGACGAGCTAGACGGGGACGGCGGCGAGGACGACGACCCCGAGGCGGCGGCGGCGGAGATATTAATGGCAGGAGGGAAGGCCGACGGCGGCGACCCGCATGCGTTCCCTGTGGCCAGGGACGACGTGGAGGACACCGAGGAGGCCGAGTTCGTGGGGCCCACGCCGGTGCTGTCGCCGGTGTGGGTGGAGAAGCGGCGGCACACGAGCCGTGGGTGATGATCGACGTCGACCGGACCGGCGGCCGCCCGGTGTCCCGGTGAACGGTGATCGCCATGCCATTTGCCATTGCAATGCCTTCTTCTTGGTGGATCTGGATCAGCCAAGCCAGTGATCGACGACCTGCATCTGCATGCAACATCTATCTCTGTTCTCTGAACCCTCCGATGTTGCAAGCAGACAGAGAGTCATGGATGGTGGATGCAGCCGCACTGTGCTAATCGAAGACGAATTCGAAGAACGTACATCAGGGTGGCCCGTGGACTACTGCAGATTAAAATGCACCACGAGCAGGTTTGCATGGATGAGTACGTGACAGAGATTCATCCACGTGTAAAATGCATGCATTCATGCTACAGTAGCTAGCTAGGAGAATCTATTTATCGTATCTTTTTGCAGGTAGGATAGGATGAACGCGGCTGTTAATTAGGACCGAGCTGTCGTGGTTTCAACTAAATAATTAATATAAATAGCCACGCGTGTATTAATGATTTATGTTGAGGCCGGCCGGCGTATTCTCTCTCCGGGCTCCGGCGATGCCGCCGCCGGTCGCCGGCCGTGTGTGTTGCCGCACCACCATCCAGCACGTGGCGCTCTTCCGATGATCGCAATGCAAGATTCTCACAACACCAACCAAACAACCGCCGGAGCCCAGCTTCTGTTGTCATGGGCCACGGCGGCCCTAGCGGCCCACGGCGTCTTGTTCTCAACGATTCCACTCCATAAGAAAGTTTGTAAAAGATCACTGTGTGAGGAACGTTCGGAGCTGGCTTTGCTACACTCAGGAGGCTGGGCTCCGGCCCGAAACTTCCTGAGCAGCGCGACACACATATAAATTCACTTAGGGGTAACAAAATATCGATACCTTTGGTTTGGTCAAATCTTCATCCATCCAAACTCATTTTAAAAAATTAAAATTTGAAATACGAGAACTTCAAATAAAATTTGTAGGATCTAAATGATTTCAAATAAAAAGTCGTCAACTATCTTCATCCGATGTTTGAAAAAGTTACCAATTTTACTATATTCACCTATTTTTAAACAATGACCCTAGATCTAGCTAACTCTGTAAATAGATGTTTAAAGACGGTTTTGGATCTGAATCCAATCGTCTCTGACTAAATTGTTTCAGTTTATCAGCTAATTTATAACTAAGTCTTACCCCGAACAGAACCTTTTATTTATTATTATGAGGTGCGGCACACCCTCTCTCTTGCATTGCTTTCTTGAAGCTTCGATCCGTGACCCCCCTGATCGACGCTTCCGGCAGGCTGGCGACAAGACAATATAATCGCCAGGGTCTATGTGCATCACCAGAATTAGAGGGTTTTACCTGTATGCCATCGCGAAAAATGGTCCCAACCCTTAGGTCCCTGAAAGATCAAAGCGAACATGTGTATCCAATGTCATTTTGGTTTTGTCTCACATGTCACTCCGTCCGGATTTCTGTTAGATTTCGCCGTTTGGGCGCACTGACAGGTGGGTCTGAGCCGGAAAAAGACCAAAATACACGCCATCATGGCCAGCGCCATGGCTGGAGGAGGCAGGAGAGAGGATGAGGGAGAGAGAAGGAGAGAGAGGGGGGTATTTTGGTCTTTTTCTGGCTCGGACCCACCTGTCAGTGCGCCCAAACGGCGAAATGTAACAGAAATCCAGACGGAGTGGCATGTGAGACAAAACCAAAATGACATTGGATACACAGGTTCGCTTTGATCTTTCAGAGACCTGAAGGTTGGAGCCATTTTTCGCGATGGCATACAGGTAAAACCCTCTCAGAATTACGTAGATCGATGGGATGAGCCACATCATTAATTCGTACGCAACGCATTAGAGTTGGGCATGCAGCTCGATCTGAAGGCGAAACAGAGTACTCCATCCGTGTCGTTTTCACTTCCCAAGAATTATTTGTAACTAAATATATATTTAGAAATATTAATATGTATCGTTTGTAGTTAGTATCATCGGAAAGGTCTTTGAATCTAGTTTTTTAACAAAATTATTTGGAGATGCAAATGTTGCATAATATATTTACTACGAATAATCGACTTAAACTTGTGGCACAAACACCAACAGCGACAAACAATTAGGTGCGTACCAGTACGTGATCAACTGCACTGAATCCCATGCAGCTGCGAAACTTGAATTCCGTGCGTGCAGCAAGGATGCAGGCCGATCGCCAGCGCGCCATCGCCGCTGGCCGGCTGGCTGCTGGTCCTCTCCTCGACTTGTGATTGGATTGGAGAACACACCATCGGCGTCGTACCATGCAATGCATGATCCATCATCCATCTCGTTCGTTATCAATCAGCAAGCAGATCGATCGAGGTGGATCGATCGGTCGGATCGGATGTTTCCCAAATACTGTACGGAGTGAGTAATAGTATATATATATCCGCAGTGCCCATATGCTAGGGCGCGGCGAGGGAGATTTCCCCGCCGGGCGCCGGCCGATCGGATCCCATCCGCCAAATGGTTGCCGTTGCCTGTAGTACTCCCTCCGTCTCATTGAGAATCTGCCAAATGGTTGCCGTTGCCTGTAGTACTCTCTCCGTCTCATTGAGAGTATCGTCCGGGAAGCGTGTTTGTGAGGGGAACACAATTTTGTAACGACATTTTCAATGAGACGGAGGGAGTACGTGCTACACGTTGCTCTGTGTGTTTATGCATGGCATGCATGTAGCAGCTGAGTGTCTGAGTATTATAACTTCTGTTTAATTAGTATCGAGATCGAGCAGCGAGCTAGTTCGTCATTGGGGGGACACCACACACATCGTGCATGCAATGCAACAGGAGCAGGAGTACGTACTGCAGATTGATCAAATTTATATCATATAATAATGGACCTTGATCTGCATGGATCATGCATCGACGATCAATCAGCTTTATTACAGCATGCAAAATGATGAAAAGGAAGCCGCACGTACTGCAAATAAGTCCTGTTGTACTATGTATCATATGTTTGCAGGCGTATTTGCATTAATCTCGATCCTGCATGCATGGTGGGATCTGAGCAGTGCAAATGCACAGTTCGTTGCCAATGCATGCATCTGCACGCGTACCAGCAAAGTGTACTGACCACATGTTAGTTTTTCTTTAGAGAAAACTTTCACGGGGCTGCTTCAAAAACAAAGTTATACTTCAATCCACTTCAACCCTACGTGGATTGAGGTGTATTTGTGTGTAGCCAAATACTAGTAATACCTAAGCCAAAAAAAAAAAAACCCCCAAAGATGCAGCCAAGAACCAATCACAATTCGGCAGTGGATGACGTTTTAATAAGGGACCGAGACACAGACGACGAACCAATGTTGGCGTCAATTAATGCCCAATCCACTCAACGGAGCCAGAATTTCAATTTTTCTTCTAGTGAAGTGGAATTCTTCTAGTGTTTTAGCAATCAAAATTTAATACAAGTTTTCCTTACTAAATGCCTTGTAGTGAGACTCTGATCGTGTGCTATAATTAGTGGTAGTGTTTTACTATTAAAAAAATACTAGGAGATTCCTCTGTATGCTATGACTAGCGGCAGTACCAGGGCGCGGAGTTAGAGCAAGTATTATAATACAACCGACTTGCTGGTTGTAAGAGTCCTTGTAGCCTTTCTCTCAGCCTACTCATACAGTGGTTGGGCCTTTACCATTAATATATGACTCACTTGTCTCTCTCACAGATTTCTTAGTTCTTGTGCCTAAGCCGACTGTAAGCTTACAACATGTTTCTCCTCTCTCTCCATCTTTTCCCTCCTCCACGTCAGTATTTAACCGGCTTGTGCAGCCTTCTATAATACTTTATAATACTTGCTCTTAGGAGGTGGACATGAGGTAGTGACGGGTCGCGTGTTAGCGTCATCTATTTTTTTATTGAAAGAAGAAATAAAACTAATGCTAACCAGTTTTTTTTGAGTGGGAATCCGGACAAAAAAAATACCGCTAAATTGTGTAGTTGAAGTGTTCGGCCACTAGCTATAGACGCTAAAATATATAGGTGAAGGCGTGAAGCAGTGCTACTTTAAATAGTCTGCTGTGTAAAGCATGTATCAACATGTATATGCTTTGGATTCGTTCACTGAACAATGCAATTATTGGAACACACGTACGTAGTAGACCCCACACATTTTTTTTTTGCAGTTTTCTCCGTGAGAAGAAGCCTTGTCAAATCTCAAACAGAAGAAAAAGATGAGGACAGTCAAGGAGAAAACCAAGCTCGCGTACACACACGTACACTGTATATATATACCACAAACAACACGTACTAGTACTACTGATGCACACACTGACACACATCACAAAAGCCTGCTGATCGATCATGGGCCGTCCTGGGGCAGCAGCAGCTCGTGCGTGCGAGCGGCCGCCGCCATGAGGAAGCACTCGTAGACGAGCACGGCGAGCGGGCCTCCGGTGAGCGGGCCGACCCAGTACACCCAGTGGTTGGTCCAGACGCCCGAGGCGACGGCGGGGCCGAAGGACCTGGCCGGGTTCATGGAGGCGCCGGACAGGGCGGCGCCGGCGACGGAGTTGGCGCCGACGAGGAGTCCGGTGAGCAGCGGGCCGGCGCCCGGGAGCAGCTTCCGCGGGTCGAGGATGGTGGCGTAGATGACGAAGAGGAGGCTGAAGGTGAAGACGGTCTCCGCCACCACGCCCTGCGCGGCGCCCACGCCCTCCGCCAGCGCGTGCACCGGCGTGGGCAGGCCGCCGGTGAGCCACCGCAGCAGGAAGCACGCCGCGGAGGAGCCCAGCATCTGGGCGACGATGTAGAGGGAGGAGCGGAACAGCGTGATGTGGCCGCCGACGGCCAGCGACAGCGTCACGGCCGGGTTGACGTGGCCGCCGGAGATGTGGAAACCCGCCGTCGCGATCACCGACACCACCAGCGCCTGCCCCAGCGCCACCGCCGTCAGGTCGCCTCCGGCGTTGCTACCCTTGGTCGTCGCTCCTGGTCGAAAAATACACGTGCAGCATGCACGCACGCACGTACGTCTGAATGATTATACTACAGTAGTTTGGACCACCATCATCAGGCAGCAACTAATGAACGGTAATTAATTAATTAAAGCACATGCATGCATGTTGCAGCGGATCCATGAGAGTTGCTCTGCAGCACGTACGTGTACAGTTGTTCCGATCGGCGATTGATTTGCATGTGCATCATACAGAATTAAAATCGGCGATCCATTGTCAGAGAAAACACCAGAGGTATAGTACGTGGCAGTGTATGTGTGGCACTAGTACAATATGGGAGCCAAAGTTTGGGTGCTACCGCACGCATAGGTGGTGTTGAGTTTCCACCCATCTCATCAAATAATATGGAAATAAAGTATTAAATATAGACTACAAAAATAATTAATTATACAGATTGTAATAATTTTGCGAGATGATTTTTTAAACCTAATTAGTCCATAATTTGATAATAGCGTGCTACAATTAATACGTCACTCAAATTAAAATGACAACCCACAAGAGATAATTCATACTTTTTATATAGCCAAACAACAACAAAATTGCATGTTGTCTGAAAAATAACAAAGTTCAAGAACATAAGATATGGGAGAAATGTGGTTTATAGACTGCCTTTTCACTCAGTTTTGGACCTTGGGCGAGAGAGAACACCTCCGGCGAGAGCTTTGGGGCCTGCAGTGACTGGCCCAACTTGCAGCCCATGCGACACTTTGAATTAGCTAGTACAATAAGTGATGGAGATAGTCATAAAGAACATCTATCTACATCAAAATTATTGGGGTGTTTTTCTTTCTTTCTTTCTTTCTTTTTTTACTTACTTTGTGAACTGAAAACTGGACGATTTCAGTAAGAAAACTGAACATATATACCTCGGGCAAATAATGAGCATAAAACATACTCCCTCCATACTCATATTAGTTATCGTATATTAGTTATCGTTTAGGACATTGACACATATTCAAAACACAATTTTGACATCTTATTTTTATACAAATATTTATAAAAAAGTGATATATGTATACTTTTATAAAAGTATTTTTCAAGACAAATCTATTCATATAATTTTTATATTTGCAAACTTAGAAACTTAATAGTTATTGATAATTTATATTCTCAATGTTTCACTCAAATCTTGTCTAAAACGACAACTAATATGGGTATGGAGGGAGTATATGAAAAGTTATAGCTAGTAGTACAAAAATATACTATTAGTTGTCGTTTTAGACAAGATTTAGGTCAAACATTGGGAATATAAATCATCAAGAACTATTAAATTTCTAAGTTTACAAATATAAAAATTATATGAATAATTTGTCTTGAAAATACTTTTATAATATTTTTTTTATAAAAATAAGATGTCAAGGTTATATGAATATCATTTTTTTCATAAATATTTTTATAAAAACAAGAGGTTAGAGTTGTGTTTTGAAGACCGTATCGCTGTCCTAAACGATAATTAATATGGGTATGGATGGAGTAATTAATTAATTAGGGCGGGCGATGGATCGATGGAGCTAGGTAAAACCTAAACGACAGTCAACAGTGGCTTCAGCTTCACTACTGTTGTGTAGCGCTGTTAATAAAACCTGTGCTCTGCTCGATCTTCACTACATGTGCACACGGCTCTCTCGTCTTGTTCCTGTAGATATGATGACGTAGTACATGATCAGTTCCATGTGGTGCAGGGCGCCTGAAGGCAGGCAGATCTCTGTGTCTGTCTTGTCTGTCTGAGAGTCTTCTCTGGTTAGCCCTCTTTGGAACACACGATTAGAAAACCACACGAACAAGAGAAACACAGGAATATGATAGGAATGCATGTAGAAAACGGAGGAATGAAGAACATAGGAATTTTGTTGAAAAGAGTGTTTGAATGAGTGTAGGAAAAACACGGGAAACAATAGTAGGTGTATGTTTAATCGGAGTGTTAACATCTGTGATGGTGTTGCCTCAGCACCGGTTCAGAAGCCTATTGTTATTCTTCTCCCGTGGCTAATCATGATCTGCCAGCGAATTGCCTCGATCCTCCGCACGAGTCAGAAAAACAATGAGGTTTCGGTGGATGTTTGTTTCCTACATTTTTCCTATGGAAGTTGAATGCTAGGAAAATTTCCTGTGTTTTTCCTTTGACCGTTTCCCACGAACCAAAGGGATCTACAGTGTTCATTCCATAGGATTGCTGATTCCTACATTTTTCCTTTGCAAATCCTGTGAACCAAAGGGGGCCTAATTGTTCGTTGACTGAAAATTTAATTTACTGGGCGCGAGCGGATGCAGTTTACTCTAATTAAACCGATGGATGAATTAATAGAAATACTACAACTCGGTTCACAAAAGAAGAAGAGGAAACCACACGTCTATTCTTCACAGTTTATTAATTTGGAGAAAATTAATAACTAATAAGGAAGGATGAGACGGAGCTACGTATGTACTCCAGCTGACAGCTGCATATATATATACATAAGTACATACCGTCGGTCATGGCGGCTCCGACGACGATGAAGACGAAGAGGAAAGTGAGGACGAGCTCGCCGAGGACGCCCCTGAAGAAGTCCGGCTCCGACGCCTCGCCCCGGTGGCCCAGCGTCAGCTTCGTCATCCCCATAATCTCTATCTATCTAGCTATATCTATCAATAATCTTCTTCTTGTCGATCGATCAGCGCACAAAGATCGAAATCTATACTATGCAAAGATGTAAATGGCACAACATATGCATATACAAGACAAGCTATATTATATTGATGATGGGGGCTGATCAAACCTCAGCTCTCTCTTTGATGCATGCGTGTAACTGTGCCCGTACGTAGTGCGTGTTATTAGAAAGAAAGCAAAGCGAGCTAGCGTTATATATATAGCCAAGGCAAAAGCAATTCAACATCGATCGTCAGTGTGTCTGCCCTCTTAGAAAAACAGGTGAATGGTCGAAAAAAAAATCGATTGTCAATGCAAAGCACGTACAGGGAGGGATGTGTTGATATGGATCGGAGCTAGGTCGATTATATGCCCTCCGTATAAAAAAAATCATTTTGAACAATGACACAGTCTCCAAAGTATAACTTTGTCTTCTTATTTTTATAAAAAATATTTATTGAAAAATGATATATGTATACTTTTATAATAAATTTGTCAATACAAAATCTAGTCATATAGCTTTACATTTTAAAACTCAAAATAAACTTAAAAGTATTCATGATTATATTTCCATGTTTGATAAAACCTTGTCCAAAACAACTTTCTTTTCCTATACCAAGTACGGAGTACTGGTAGTATATCACAATCAGAATGCAACAAGTCAAAAAGCATCGAGCCGTACTTATTACTGCTTCTTCCTTCTTAATTACTGTAACTTTGCTGCTGAATTACATTGCGCCCAACGCTAGCTAGCTAGCGCGACTGATGACCTGGGTGCATCAGTTGATTAGGTAAAGCAATGCAATGTACGTATGGTAAATAAAATTGCACCGGCCTCGATCGATCATCGCTCACTAATAATTCGCTGGTACGGTGATCGAGAGCTGAGGAACTAATTGGTGTATACGTAACACGCACGGCACCAGCATGTGGCGCAACAGTACTGTACACTTTTAATTAGCCCGGCCGGCCGGTTTTACTTTTTTGCAAAGTGTCAATAGCACACATCTTTTCGATCGATCATTCCATGCATCATCAACATCACATTGTTTCGAACCGACCCGGCCGGCCAACTGATGAGATCCACATGTTAATGTTCACCGCCATGTTAGTTTTAGACAGTTGCATTATATTGCATATAATATACAGGAACAGGAACAAGCACTTTTGCCTTTTGGAGCTCACCGCCATGTTGGCCTCTGTCAGATGCGGTGGGTCCACGTCCACTATAAGATATACGTATATACTAGTACGTAGTAGCTATATAGTGTTGTGAATGAGTGTCGGCTCGTCGAGTGGGACGCTATCCACTAGGGTTTGAACTCTGGTGATCGCATCTTTTCTCTGGATTTTATCCAAATTTCCGGGGTACACGCACGCGTGCGTGTTTCTTGCGCACTGGAGGCGGCGAGTCTCCAATCTCTTTCTTTGCGTGTGTACGGTGCGTACGTGTGGTGTGAGTGTGGAGTGTGTGGATTGTGTGTGTCCAAAATTGTGTATCCAATAAAAAAGCTATATATTATTAACAACACGAAGTCATCACAGGTGAATCGCTGTCGACGGACACATCGTCCATAGTTGAAAAAATAGTGCTGTTAAATTTTGAAATAAATCAAGAAAAAAATACGAACACTAATGTTAAGTCAAAGACTTAAACCCGAATGGACAGATTCTACTATAGGTACGCTCATTTCGTTTGTTCTTCATTATTTGCTTGTTCTTACTAATTCATTGTCGACGAAATATGGTCGATAGCCCACCTAGGGGTACGCCCAAGGTGGTAGATTAGCGGGGAAGGCGCGTAGAACGACGATCCGGACGTGACACAGGAACGAAACCAGATGAACACCAGGGTTTATCCAGGTTCGGGCCGCCGAGTTCAGCGTAATACCCTACGTCCTGCGTCGAGTTGTCTACTCTGTATATTTGTCGGTGTTTCGACCCCAGGGGTATGACACCAACTAGTAATATGATCGCGTGCTCTCTTTCTGGATGGTGATGCAAGATGACACAAGGATTTATCCTGGTTCGGGCAAAGAAGGCCCTACGTCCAGCGGGGGGAGGAGGTTCTTATATTACTTGCACCTAAGTGCTTGTACAGGGGTAATACAAGCTCAGTGAGCGTAGACCTGAGTCTGGACTCGTATGTGGTGTGTGGACTCATGTTTTTTTCTCGCGTGAAGGGCCCTGGTGTCCTCTTTTATAGACCAAGAGGAGACCAGGGTTACACGGGAGTGGTACGGACGACGCCCAATACCGCGAAGGGTAGGAATTCTGTCTTGTCGGGGTCACTGGAGCCGGCGTGGGGGCTGCTGTTGAGGCGTCCTTGAAGCGTGGCCTCCATTCCGGGCGCAGACGTGGAGGCGGGGCGACGTGGAGGCCGTGCAGCGCCCACCCGGCACGCACATGACGTGGCTGGGTCCCTCCGAGTTTTGGGGTACCTGTCCTCCAATAGCATGAAAGCTGTCAGGGCTCGAGGGGCGCAGGGCCGGCCTCGAGGTGGCGTCTACGGGGGGCTCGAGCCCCCGCAGGTATGGGCAAGTCCCAGAAAATCCGCCCGCACTGCGGGAATCCAGGTCTCGAGATATGGCTCGAGGGTGCTACGGTGCAGAGTATGGCCGAACAGTGTTGTACTTGTGCCCTTTTGCCCATGCTTGTGGTGAAAACGAGATTTGAACTGGGCTCCGGTTTACTGTGGCTCACGTCGTGTGCCAGAGGACGTGACCGGAGTAGGTGAACGCATTAAATGCGCAGTATGGGGCTGGTATTCGATGTCTGGCGCCGCTCGAGGGGGGTGTGAGGTGTCTTGAGGGATAGGTTACCGAGCGAGAGAGGTTCGAGGTCCTCGCGTGGGGTCTCGAGGAATGGTGTATGGCTGTAGCGGGTTCGAGGCCTATGCGCCGGGGCTCGAGGGGTAGGCTACCAGGAGGCGGTCGGCAAGGCTTTGGCGAGCTTAAGCTTCCTGGTGGCGGGCCAGCGTTGCAGGCCTCGAGGGGTTGGTTTTTGGAAGGTTAGTCTAGCTGGGTCTCTTATTAATTGGTGCTCTAGGTTTTGCTCTAGGTTTTGCGTTGATTGGGGGTACCCCTTTTGTGGTCCCCCGACAATAGCCCCCGAGCCCTTGTTCGAGTGCTTGCACTCGAGCAGGGGTTCCCTACCGGGATCTCGAGGGTTAGCTAACTGGTTCTCGAGGGTTTGGTTGTTTTGATTCCGTGGGTGTCGCGTGAGCGACACCCGCGGGTGAGCCCCCGAGGCCACGGGGGGAGTGGTTAGGATTCCCTCGTGGGCTTTTTCGCGAGTGTGAGTGTTAGTTACGTTTTTTAGGTTCGGGAGTGTCGAGCCCCCGAGTTTTTTGACCCTCTTTCGTCGAGAGGTGCCATGCTGAAGGACCGGATTAGCGACCAGAGGGGGGGGGGGGTGAATGGGAGCTACAAATTCAACTCGTAAATTGTATAGCCCTTGTCCCAGAATGTCACCCCAAAAGCGAAGACTCGAAACGACCGGAGTGTTCACGACCTACGAGTAGGTGGATACCCTAGGAGATGTCCTAGTGGTACAGCGGAACCTCCGGAGAAACCCCAAAACCAACTGCCAAAGCCACAGAACAAAACTGAACAAACAGCAGATTCGCGGACTGTCCGCGGTCAGAGTCCCGGACTGTCCGCCGTTAAGTCCCGGACTGTCCGCGACTAGGCGCCGGACTGTCCGCCGGCAAAAACGCCGAAACCGAACTGTTCTGCAAGTCTGCTGGACAGGTCCCGGACTGTCCGCGGGTTTGTACCGCGAACTGTCCGCCGTTCACTTGACAGTGAACAGTCAGGGGACTGCGCCTGACTGACCTGGCCAACCCCGATCCCCGGACTGTCCGCCGCTGGCGGCGCGGACTGTCCGCGGATGAACAGAGAGCAGAAAAACTGCTCGGGTCAAAAGGTAAATCAACCGAAACTTCACCAAATCAAAAGGGGCTTCAATCAAACTTCTCCCTGGTGTTCCTCAACGTATTGGGTGCTAATCCTAAGAAATCATCGCACCAATCCAAGTCAATCGAGAGTAATCCGAGAAACACCGGAAAGGGGAAAAGAGGAAGAACGAACACGAAATCAACCCGATCTATGGATTCGTGAGGTTAGAGAAGAATCCCTTCGGTAGAAAGAAGGGGCTCACGACCAAGAACAAATTGATTCAAGTGGAATCGAAAATCATCTCGCGGAGAGGAAGAACGAAGCAAATCTCCGGGAGATGAAAACCAAAACGTGAAGAACACAGAACACGATTCGATTTCAGCCTAACTTCCTCCACACGAGGAGACAACGAGAATACGGTCTCGTTTCCTCAAAAGATCCAAATACACAGAGGTATGATTTCTGTCTCTGCGGATCGCTTGCAGCGAGGTATGATTAGAACCTAAGCGAGGGCTAGAGAGAGAGAGAGCTCAGGAACAAATGACTGCAAGGATAGAGGGAGAGAGGGTGCCTCTCTTATTTATAGCCTAAAACAATAATCCCCTTACTACTACCCTAGATACTTGAGCGAAATGGCCAACCCTAGGGGTATCCCGATCCAACTCTGCTGATAGTTGATCTGACGGCCATGCGCCTTCCTCATCCGTAGCTTTGCCTCGACGCAAGCCTCATGATGCCGCCACGTGCCGCCCAATCAACCGCCGCGCCTACCTCGTGGATAGCCTCGCCTCCGCGCCAACCTCTCCACGCCGCCACGCGTCGACCGTCCTTTTGCGGACACCCCCCCGTTTTGAGGCCGAAATCGGGAAACCTGGGCCTTCCCCCGGTTTTGAGGCCGAAACGAAACCGGGAAACCTATCCTCAGGCTGAGTTTTGTGGCCCAAACTCAGAAACCTGCGCGCCCAGGTTTTGAAGCCCAAACCTGGAAACCGTCCTCGCCGAGTTTTGAGGCCCAAACTCGGAAATCGTCGAGGGTAGCTTTTCGAGGCTCAGCTACCGAACCCGTGCCGTAGACGGGATGTGGTTCGCACACCCCGAGTTCCAGCACCGATGCCGGAGCATGTCCAGCCTCCACACCGGTCAACCTCCCGACTCGGCCGATGCACCGCACATCCCCAAGTACTCTTGCTTGTCAACGCCATGTGCCAGCTACCACAGCTGGTCCTCAGGTCTCCTGGTCCGTCGGTCCAAGCTCCACGTCCGCCCTTCACCGCTCCCAGTCCGTCGGCACGGCACGTCCCTACTTGACCTTCACCTCAGCTTTGACCACTGCCCGAGCTCCGCACCTGCACATCAACACAGCCAAGAGACATGTTGCCCGTTGATCGATCACTCATCACTCAGGAAGGGAACCACAAGGGCACATATCAACCTTGTGTTCTCAATCTCCCCCTTGATGAGTGCATCGTCAACTCATAGTATCCGTAACCAGAATAGAAGGAAGCATAATTAGATAGAAAGGAAAAAACTCACTCGAAAAGTTCAAAAGCCAGAGAAAAGGACGAAGAAGAACAATCCGAGATAAGCGAAGCTTGGTCCCCAAAGACATGGGCAACGGTTCGACACAACCAAGCAAAAGATCTGAGCAACATCTCAACAAGAAGCAAAACTCGATCAAAATCAGAGCACAAAACTTGGTTCCCAAAGACATGGGCAACGGTTCGACGCAACCAAGTCAGAAACAAGCTAGTCCTCAAGAAGAGGCAAAATGGGCTCAACACCACTAGCTGGAAGCTTATAATTCAAAACAGGCAGAAAAACTCCCCTTACTCAAAGAACTCCCCCTCAACAAGTGAAGCATAAGTTGCAAATTGTCACCACAGAAAATCGAAATCCCATCTTCGAAAACATTCTCCCCCTTGGGGGCAATTTGCAAACAAAAGAGAGAAGAAGGAGCTCAAGTAAGTCAAACGGAGCTAGGTCATGCCTATCGGAGTCAAGCACATGCACATGAGTCAAAAATGCATGTTAGCAGCTTCAGGTATATACTCGAAAGAGTGAAAGAATGCTCTAATGAGTGCTGATCCGACTACATAGCATCATACACAAATGGTAGCAAAGGCTCAAACTGATCACCGAAGACAAGATATGAATGCATAAGCCTAGTGAGCAGTTTAAAGCCATTCAGAAAGAGGGTTCACCATCAAATTAGCACTAAGCATATATAGACGGGAAGTCAAACAAGTGCTAAACATGTATGTAAGGTGAACTACCCCTAGCAAAGTTCAACCATCATGCTATAGAGTGAAACATAAACTTGTGTTTTTAGATTTTATCGGAGATATTTGCAGCGGTTTTTACACAAGTTTAAATTCAGCATGTGATTGCGAGAGGTGGAAAGCTTGTCATTGCCTAACTTTTCAACCGTGCTAAGCCTATGCATATGCAATCAGAGCTTAAAGCAACGGTTTCGGTCTTACACTACACGGCTCAAGTTTAACTCAAGGTGCTATGAGAAACAGTCTCGATACCGTGATGTGCTGACAAAGCAATCCCATCTCGATCTTACCAATTCACTAAAACTTGGTTCATTTTAAGCAGATTATGAACAGTCCAAGCAAGTGAATGACTCAGAACTAGAGACATAGCAACCTAGCATATATGAAATAGCTCAAGTGATCTCAACACATCCTACACATGCTAGTTGCCAATCTCAATGGTGAACAAGAATCAAGTTTTTAAGTTCATTAAACATGTTCAGCGTTCTGAAAGAAATAGCTTAGCTCACAAATTGTAACAGTGATCAAAGAGCCTAAGCTACAAGCATCATCATATATCATCGAGCATACACTAAATAGAGCATAAATTCATTCTAAGGAATATAGACAAGAAGCTTGAAATAAAAAGTATGCATGATGAAGTCAAAATCGGAGCCAAAAGAAAAAACAGAAAGACTCAAGACCCAAAACAAAAGGATCAGAAAGTCAGATTATAGTACAACAAGCAATGTTTCCCCTCTAAAAGGGGAAACACACACAAGCTCCCTCTCAACCTAGCAAAGGTTGAGAGATCCAAGGCTTGGTGAAAATATCAGCACCGGTTATGGGTGTCTACTGCCTAAGATCAATGTCACCTTTCTCATAGTGATCACACGAATAAGTGAAAGCGGACATCGATGTGTTTGGTCTTGGAGTGAAGAACTGGGTTCTTTGCTACACTAATGGCAAAGTGCTTCGCAGCAAAGGGACCCGACTGAAGTCTAGACCAATCCGCAATGTAGCAACCATCCATAAATCTGCAAGCACAAGAAGCCGCGGCAACATACTCGGCTTCTGTAGGAACGGGCTACGTTCGACTGCTTGTAGAGCGCACGAAACCAAGAAGAGCCAAGAAACTGACAGTCCCAGAAGTAGACTTTCGCTCAAGCCGACACCCGGCAAAATCCGCATCGGAATAACCACAGAGCGAAGATTCAAGAGGAAGAGTACCAAAGTCCGAACCCAGGAGTGGCTCGGAGGTACCTCATGATGCCTGACTGCTTGCTTTTGAAGTCCGAGGGGACCTTGAAACGAGCGCACCAACACACAGATAACTGTATATCTGGCATCGTTGCCGTCAGGTCAGAGCGAGTCCATCATGCTTCTGTACTCTAAAACCGAAAGGTCCTAGTTTGGTTTTGGTAATTGAGTGACAACTTTAGGTGGACTAATGGTGTTTGAAGTGAATTACACAGGTGATTAGTCCATAGGTGATCATGTGTGAGCAACATATGCCATAGAGGTGAAATGGCTTGAAGATGTTGCAAGGCTCACATATGTGAAGAAGGAGCTTAATGCATATGTGACATGACATATGGTCATATGGCTAAGATGGAGAAGATCAAGGCAAGACTTGGCTTGATGGACCGGTTGCGAAGGTGAAGGGCAAGTTGAGGCTTTGAAGCCGTTGGTACCGAGTGTCGGGAGCTTAAGCAAGACTTGGCGCCGAAGGACCGAAGCGATGGTGAAGAGCAAGTGATGTCAAGATCGATGGACCATGGAGGCCATGTGATGATATGAAGTGGATCATATCATTTGAAGATAGGTTGGTGCATGTGTTGCATCAACACCGAAGGAGATGGAATGGAATGCGCAAGGCAAAGGTATATTTGTAGGGCATTTCATTTCACCGGTCATAGGTGTGTAGAGAAGATTATGACCGGTTTAGGATAGATGGCCGTACTATTAAGAGGAGCAAACTTGTTTGCATATCGGTCATCTAGTGCCACTTGAGCGATCTAACTTTGCGATGTTACTATGATCGAGTGGCGTGGTGAGTGCAAGTGAAAATCCTTTGAAAAATGATTGTGAAAATGCTAACACACTTGCACAAGATGATGAACACTTGTTGGTGTTAGCACATTTGCAAAGGAGAAGTTGTTGGAGTTGGTTTGGATCAAAACAGAGAAGAAAATGGAGTTTTCTGTGTGTTGTCGGTGGTACCGACCCTGGGTTGTCGGTGGTACCGCCCATAGGTGCTGCGTGCAGCCTTCTCTGTAATGGGGCGTTTTTGGCCTGGCGGTGGTACCGCTATTACCTCGGTACTACCGCCGGCGGTGGTACCGACCGGGGTCGGTGGTACCGTGGCCCTGAGGGGTTTTGCGGAGCTCTCTGGAAGTGGCCAGTTTTGGCCTACCGGTAGTACCGCCATTACCTCGGTACTACCGCCCGCGGTGGTACCGACCTATGGCCGGTAGTAACCAAGTTTGCGGAGCTCTCTGGTTTGAGTTGAAAATGGCCTGGCGGTAGTACCGCCATTACCTCGGTACTACCGCCCGCGGTGGTACCGACGCAAGGTCGGTAGTGGCTGTTTTTCGCAGAGCTCTCTGGTCGCGGCGATTTTGGCCTGGCGGTAGTACCGCCATGACCTCGGTACTACCGACCTCGGAGGAACCGACCAGGGGTCGGTGGTTTGCCTAAATCTGCGCGATGTGAGGTAACGGCTAGTTTGACTAAGCCGGTAGTACCGCCCAGGAGGGGTCGGTACTACCGACCGAGCGCGAATGCCCAGTGAAGGGGCATAACGGCTAGTTGGCCTTGAGGCTATATATAGTAGTTGAGGCCGGCTTAGGGCCGGCTGCTGAGCACTCCAAAGCCTTGGTGGCTTGAGTGGATGTGCCTGGGAGCCCTCTAACTCGCTTGTGCTTGCTAGTGCGCGAATCTATTGCGAGTGAGCGATTCTAGTGCGTTGCTTTGAGAGATAGCATCGAGTGGCACTAGGTGTTCGAGTTGCAAGCCGGTGGTGCTTATTACTCTTGGAGGTTGCCACCTCCTAGACGGCTTGGTGATCGAGTCTCCGTCGTGAAGCCCGCGTGAAGATTGTGCGTGGCTCCGGAGAAGGATTGTGAGGGGCATTGTGCTCGCCCCGCGGGGATCGCGAAGAGCAACTCTAGTGGATTGCGCGTGTCATTGAGTTACCCTCACTTGTGGGTGAGTTCTTGCGGCGCTCGAGTGTCGAGCTAGGTGTGGTGCCTATTAGCCGCCGAACTACCAAAGTGTGTGGTCGACACAACGGGGACTAGCTTGGTGGCAACCAAGTGAACCTCGGGAGAAAAATCACCGTGTCAACTTCGTGTTCATCTTCTCGGTGGTTTGCAAACTCTTTTCACTAGCTTGTATTTACTTGTTCATATACATGTGCTAGTTGCTCTTATGATTAGTTGCTTGTGTAGCTTGCTAGTTACCTTCCTTGCTTGTGTAGCATAGAAGTTGATCCCATGAGTGACTAGTTGACTTGTAGTCTTGCTAGTCACATTGCTTAGTTTGTGTAGCTAAGTTGAGCTCTCTAATTTGGCTTGTGTAGCCTTGTTATTGAGCATTGCTAGTGAGCTTAGGCTTTGTGCTTTTTGCTTAGTGGCATGTGTAGGAGCTCCCCGGTTGATTGAGTACTAGTTGCTTAGGTTTGTGTGACCTTGCTTCTAGAATTGGTTAGGTGAGCTCTAGCTAGCCCGACACCTTATTTGCATTGTTTAGGATCTTTTGTAAGGTGTCATAGAGTATTAGAGGGGTGTAGTCTTGGCTAGACCGATAGTTTTAATTCCGCATTTGTTTCGGTTAGCCGACGCGATTAAGTTAATTTTAAAAGGACTATTCACCCCCCCTCTAGTCCGCCATCTCGACCCTTCAATTGGTATCGGAGCAAGGTCTCTCATTTGTGGTCTTCACCGACCCGAGAGGATGGCGACTATGGGCTAGATGTTGTGTTCCACACATTTTTGATGGCACACACTTTGCACAATGGAAAAAATTGGATGATCATTTTCGTGCAAAGGGGCAAAGTTTTGGTGGATCGTAGATGTGGTCTCACTCATGTTTTGGACAGAAAGAATCTCACCAAGCTCAAAAGGAATCCTACAACTTGATTGCAAGCTACTAACATTTTTCTATCAATCTTGGAGGATAAGTTATGAGTTGTGAGATCATGGACTCAAGTCCGCCCATGAGATGTGGATTATCTCATGAGAACATGGGCGATCTCCGATGATGATTTGATGTTCCAAGGAGGAGGCGCATGAGGATGTTGAGCATGACCACAACTTGGTGGTTGTGGAAGATTGCTCCACCTCATGTCATGATGATGATGATGATCAATCCCAAGCACACTTGACAAGATGGAAGTGATGATTCAAGTGATGCAAGTGATGATTCAACTCAAGCACACTTGATGATAATGATGGTCATGCTCCGATGATGTGATACACTACTACAGCCCATCACCACATTGCTTCATGTCACAAGGTGACACTAAGGTATTTAATGCAAATGTGGTTGATCATGTTGATTCATATGATGAGCTTGTTAGTAGACTTGCTAGCATGACCATGCTTTAGAAAATGAGAAAAATAAAACAATGAAATTAGCAATGAAAACTCATTTCTAAAGAACTCATGTGAAGAACATAAGCGCTTACTTGATGTTCTTAAAGCTTCACATGATGATTTAATTGAAAAGTATGGCTCTCTCATTAAGAAGCTTTCAAAGAAAATTAAAAAAAATAATGAGAGCTCATCACATGGATCAAATGATCAATTGCAAAATGTTGCTAACCCATGTGATGTAGGCAAGAAGAATGTATCCACCTCTTGTGAAGATTTATTATCTATGCCATGTTCTTCACAATTAGATGCTTGTTCTACTTCTTTGTCTTGTGAGACTAACCTTTTGAAGGAGAACAATGAGCTCAAAAGTGAAGTGAAGAACTTGAGCAACAAGTTAGAGAGGTGGTGTAAATCAAAGGTCACCCATGAGCACATGATGAAGAATCAAAGAAGCTATGGTGACAAGAGTGGCATTGGCTTCAACAAAAGCAATGCCAAGGGCAAGAAAATGAGGAAGCAAGAAGAAAAGAAGCTATCTCATTTCATGTGCTATCAATGCCATGAGATGGGACATCTTGCAAAAGCTTGCCCCAACAAGAAGAAGCCCCAAGTTCAAATCAAGAACAACCATCATGATGGTGACTTGATGAAGAAGAAGAAAACAAGAAGGGGCGGAAGAGCAAGGCATCCAACTCACATCCATGATGCCAAGATGATGATGAGCAAGAATGAAGAAAAGAGAAAGATTTGGCTCACATCAAGTGCTACAAGTGTGGTGACATGGGACACTTTGCCTCGAAGTGTCCTAACAAGCTTGAGAAGAAGGCTCAAGCAACTCAGAGAGGCAAGGCAATGAGAAGCAACAAATGAGCAAGAAGAGAAGGCTCAATCAAAGAGAAGTTGCTACTCATGCCGGGAAAGGGGACACATGGCTCATTCATGTCCCCTAGGTATGACCCCTAAGCCTATTTCAATTATTAATGATTCTATGCTTAGGAAGGATGAAAATGGTACCTCTAAGGCTACTATTGCAACTCATCCCGCTACTCATACTAAGGCTATGCCTAAGTATGTTGCTCCTAACTTGAGAGGACCCAAACTAGTTTGGGTACCATCAAAAAGTGGATGAATGTGTGTAGGTACCATGGCATTGGAGGCTTGATTCAATTGATTTCATATTATTCATCATGTGATTGAGTCAAGTAATGAAGCTTAGTGCTATCCAAACCCAATGCCAAGACAAAAGAAGTGAAGTCCAAGTGCTACACATACAAGTGCAAATCAAGTTGTGGTGATTTATTGGAATTATTTGAAGGCTTGCAATCAAATGAGTAGAAGCTTGCTATTGATGATCATGAGCTACTAAGGTATATCTCTAGTTGATCATGTTCATTTTAATGCATATGAGTTGATTGAATCGGATATATATGCATATGTTGCTTGCTATAAGATGATTGAATGGATAAATTGCTTAGTGATCAAAATTGAGTTAGTTTGAATGGATATGTTCATGAGACTTCTTTTAGTAAGTGATTTGAATGGATATATGTCTTGTGAGAGTATTCAAACATGTTAGCTCAAGTTTGATTCATATTGGTAGAGTATAGCTCAATTGCTCAAAGTTGTCAAAAATCTGAAATCTGAGTGAGCTGAGAAGATAGCCATGTTTAAGTGATCAAATCTTATTGGATTGGCTTGAAATTTGGTACACATGCTCTACACTTGTGATATTAGTCGCTGTGCAAAATTCATGATTATTGGATAAGATGTACTTTGGTTTTGGAGTAGATCTTGTCAACTATAGTGCAGCAGTTTTCAGCATGTAGTACTATGGAAAGAATTGAAATCTGGTAGCAATCTAGAAAGCCAATGAAGCTCAAATTTTTATGGCTGCTAGAACACTTAGAGAGGCACATCTCCACCAAATTTCATAGTCATTGGACTTATATTTTGGGAGATATGCATGTTTCTTTGAGAAGGACAGAATCTGCCAGAAAAGTGACAAATATTGGATTAATCTAGAGTCACTTTGATTGAAAGGTCCTCAAGTTGGAATCATGTTTATAAGTGGTTGAGGGACCATGTTTGGTTTTGAAATGAGCTAGAAGCATGACAAAGATGAGTACAAGTTCATTTGATTAAGAAGTGTATTTGGCACACATTTGGTACTCAAATTGAAGATCAAGACCAACATCAAGATGAAGAGAAAGATGAAGTCCTAGTATCAATTGAAGATCTTTTGGAAGAAAGAAAAGGACTCAAAAGGACTCAAAGATGGATTCAAAGTCACATTTCAAGAAGAGTTCAAATGGATCAATCAAACAAAGTCAATTCAAGTAAGTATCAAGGATGATTCTTTGGAGAGAGGTCACTTCTCCCTTTTGTAGGGGCTTGCCGCCTTTGGTAGGTTAACCAAGTATGATACTTGGAAGGCTAATATGGAAGTGGTGATTCAAAGGATATTTGAGATGCTTAGTTGAAGCAATGAAAGGATTGACCAAGCAAAGCAAGCAACATGCAAGATAGTAAAGCAAATCATGACAATTCAAGTGGTATTCATATGCAAGCTATGTTCAAATGAAGAAGCAAGCCAACCACAACAAGATAATGCACTTAATCATATGAGTGAAGATTTGTTCTATCAATTGGTATATATTGGTCTTCACCATGGACTTCACATTGCTATTTGGAGCTTAATTGGAATCAAATGACTATCCTCTACTCCAAGATAGCAAAGGTATCATTGTAATGTGCATGATCATATTCATCCCTTACTAGTATGCGGTTAGTGCATATAGTACATGCTCAATAGGATCATGCATAACAATTGAAAAGTTTAAATTCATAGCCTACCACTATTGCTTGATTGACTATATGATCTAGTGGTAGTATGTGAATTTGTTCATGAGCTAGTGAACCCAAGTACTTGATCTAGAAGATGAACATTCAAGTGTCTAATTCAACATGAGTAAGATAACCATTGAAAGATGTGTGAAGAAGCTTACTCTAGAGCAAACCGAGTTAGATATCTTATGCAATATTGCCTAGTTCAAGTCACAAATGAGAAGCTCATGAAGATGACAAGAGTTCAAAAAAGACAATAATGCAAATGGATATCAAGTTTAATTTTCATTCAAGTGGTATCCTACAAGACTTCAAGTGATCCTCAACTTAAGTGATCAATTCAAGCAAAGCATCCCTCACCAACAAGAGCTCAAGCTTATCAAGTGGATGACCCATGCTATGACATAGGGAAGGTGCCCCACCTATTGGTATCAAGGTCAAAGATCCTACACATGGTATCATTCCAACACATATGGTGGTGTCCATCAAAAATGAAGACTCAAGTATCATCCATCTACCCTAGTCCAACCCTTTGTATCAAGAGAAGCATGCCTTTATGGTCATTGATGACAAAGGGGGAAGTTATGGAAAAGATATGTCAATTATGATATGTACAAGGACAAAGAGGGAGAAAAGAAGATGGACATGGATCAAGAGGGAGCAAGATTGAAGGATCAAAATTCTTGGACAATGAGAGCACACAAGTAGGGGGAGCAAGCTCATGAACTTGGTTGTTGCATTTGATATGTGCATAATCATGTGCTTGCTTGCATTGCATAAGTTTTAAAATTTTATATGCATGCTTGTGTGGTGTATGCTAGTTATAGGATTTAATTGATGAATTGATAACTAGCATGCATAGGTTAATAGCTAGACTTGTGCTTTTAATGCAAAACTAGACCCTTGCTATTAATGTTGATCTCACGGGGTTTTCTAGTTTTTATGATGTCTAGCTACTCTTCGATGCTAAGGATGAATCAAAATGTGGTATGCACGCTTCAAAGGTAAAATTTCATCATGTATACCTTAGCATCACTTAGTAGTGCTAACACTCCCACAAATTTCATATTTATGCATGTGTGCAAGCTTGAAACCAAACCATTTGAGCACACATGTAGGGGGAGTTAACACTACAAAGTCGGGTTGTATGGTGCTTATCCAAATTCTCTTATATGGTCTTAATGTTGGATAAGTAACATAGAATCCAAAGAGCTTAATTTCCATATCTTTGTAGAGTTGTCATCAATTACCAAAAAGGGGGAGATTGAAAGGTCCTAGTTTGGTTTTGGTAATTGAGTGACAACTTTAGGTGGACTAATGGTGTTTGAAGTGAATTACACAGGTGATTAGTCCATAGGTGATCATGTGTGAGCAACATATGCCATAGAGGTGAAATGGCTTGGAAGATGTTGCAAGGCTCACATATGTGAAGAAGGAGCTTAATGCATATGTGACATGACATGGTCATATGGCTAAGATGGAGAAGATCAAGGCAAGACTTGGCTTGATGGACCGGTTGCGAAGGTGAAGGGCAAGTTGAGGCTTTGAAGCCGTTGGTACCGAGTGTCGGGAGGCTTAAGCAAGACTTGGCGCCGAAGGACCGAAGCGATGGTGAAGAGCAAGTGATGTCAAGATCGATGGACCATGGAGGCCATGTGATGATATGAAGTGGATCATATCATTTGAAGATAGGTTGGTGCATGTGTTGCATCAACACCGAAGGAGATGGAATGGAATGCGCAAGGCAAAGGTATATTTGTAGGGCATTTCATTTCACCGGTCATAGGTGTGTAGAGAAGATTATGACCGGGTTTAGGATAGATGGCCGTACTATTAAGAGGAGCAAACTTGTTTGCATATCGGTCATCTAGTGCCACTTGAGCGATCTAACTTTGCGATGTTACTATGATCGAGTGGCGTGGTGAGTGCAAGTGAAAATCCTTTGAAAAATGATTGTGAAAATGCTAACACACTTGCACAAGATGATGAACACTTGTTGGTGTTAGCACATTTGCAAAGGAGAAGTTGTTGGAGTTGGTTTGGATCAAAACAGAGAAGAAAATGGAGTTTTCTGTGTGTTGTCGGTGGTACCGACCCTGGGTTGTCGGTGGTACCGCCCATAGGTGCTGCGTGCAGCCTTCTCTGTAATGGGGCGTTTTGGCCTGGCGGTGGTACCGCTATTACCTCGGTACTACCGCCGGCGGTGGTACCGACCAGGGGTCGGTGGTACCGTGGCCCTGAAGGGGTTTTGCGGAGCTCTCTGGAAGTGGCCAGTTTGGCCTACCGGTAGTACCGCCATTACCTCGGTACTACCGCCCGCGGTGGTACCGACCTATGGCCGGTAGTCCAAGTTTGCGGAGCTCTCTGGTTTGAGTTGAAAATGGCCTGGCGGTAGTACCGCCATTACCTCGGTACTACCGCCCGCGGTGGTACCGACGCAAGGTCGGTAGTGGCTGTGTTTTTCGCAGAGCTCTCTGGTCGCGGCGATTTTGGCCTGGCGGTAGTACCGCCATGACCTCGGTACTACCGACCTCGGAGGAACCGACCAGGGGTCGGTGGTTTGCCTAAATCTGCGCGATGTGAGGTAACGGCTAGTTTGACTAAGCCGGTAGTACCGCCCAGGAGGGGTCGGTACTACCGACCGAGCGCAGAATCCCAGTGAAGGGGCATAACGGCTAGTTGGCCGTTGAGGCTATATATAGTCGTTGAGGCCGGCTTAGGGCCGGCTGCTGAGCACTCCAAAGCCTTGGTGGCTTGAGTGGATGTGCCTGGGAGCCCTCTAACTCGCTTGTGCTTGCTAGTGCGCGAATCTATTGCGAGTGAGCGATTCTAGTGCGTTGCTTTGAGAGATAGCATCGAGTGGCACTAGGTGTTCGAGTTGCAAGCCGGTGGTGCTTATTACTCTTGGAGGTTGCCACCTCCTAGACGGCTTGGTGATCGAGTCTCCGTCGTGAAGCCCGCGTGAAGATTGTGCGTGGCTCCGGAGAAGGATTGTGAGGGGCATTGTGCTCGCCCCGCGGGGATCGCGAAGAGCAACTCTAGTGGATTGCGCGTGTCATTGAGTTACCCTCACTTGTGGGTGAGTTCTTGCGGCGCTCGAGTGTCGAGCTAGGTGTGGTGCCTATTAGCCGCCGAACTACCAAAGTGTGTGGTCGACACAACGGGGACTAGCTTGGTGGCAACCAAGTGAACCTCGGGAGAAAAATCACCGTGTCAACTTCGTGTTCATCTTCTCGGTGGTTTGCAAACTCTTTTCACTAGCTTGTATTTACTTGTTCATATACATGTGCTAGTTGCTCTTATGATTAGTTGGCTTGTGTAGCTTGCTAGTTACCTTCCTTGCTTGTGTAGCATAGAAGTTGATCCCATGAGTGACTAGTTGACTTGTAGTCTTGCTAGTCACATTGCTTAGTTTGTGTAGCTAAGTTGAGCTCTCTAATTTGGCTTGTGTAGCCTTGTTATTGAGCATTGCTAGTGAGCTTAGGCTTTGTGCTTTTTGCTTAGTGGCATGTGTAGGAGCTCCCGGTTGATTGAGTACTAGTTGCTTAGGTTTGTGTGACCTTGCTTCTAGAATTGTTTAGGTGAGCTCTAGCTAGCCCGACACCTTATTTGCATTGTTTAGGATCTTTTGTAAGGTGTCATAGAGTATAGTAGAGGGGTGTAGTCTTGGCTAGACCGATAGTTTTAATTCCGCATTTGTTTCGGTTAGCCGACGCGATTAATTTTTTGAAAGGACTATTCACCCCCCTCTAGTCCGCCATCTCGACCCTTCAACTCCTGCGGTCAACCGCCTCCGTCCTGGTCCGGTCCATCGCCGCAGTCGTCGCAGGGGCGTCGTAAGAGGCTTGGGCCTCGCCCATGTCGAATTTCTTCAGATATCCTCGGGACTTTCCTTGATGCACACAGTCCCCGTCCGGGTTTGCTTAATTTGCAACCCGAGGAAGAAAGTAACTCACCCATCCTACTCATCTCGAACTCCCTGCTCATAGTATCTGAAACCTTTTGGCAACAACGCATGGAAGAAGAGCCACCAAAGATGTGTCATCCACGTAATCTGGACTAACAGTGTATCGTTGCTTGCTTGAGGAGAAACAAGGTTCTACGACCCGTCCCATTTTAAAAAAACCCTAGAGAGTAAAAAGGTTTTTCAAACAATCATACCACCTCCGGGGCTTTGTTTCAAACCATACAAGTTTTGGACAGTTTATAAACATGGTTTGGAAACTTGGGATGCTCAAAGCCGGGGGTTGCCTAACATATACCTCTTCCTCTATATACCCATTCAAGAACGCACTCTTGACATCCATCTGGTAAAGCTTAAACCCTTCGAAGCAGCAAAGGCTAGAAGGATTCTAATGGCTTCTAAACGGGCTACAGGGGCAAAGGTTTCCTCATAGTCTATACCCTCTTTCTGGCAAAAACCCTGGGCTACTAGTCTACCTTGTCCTCACTACATTCCTCACTACCCGTCCTCACCCTCTTTGTTCTTGAAAACCCACTTGGTACCTATAGGGTGGCATTGTGGTGGAGGTGGAACTAAGGTCCAAACTTGGTTTCGCTCAAAGTTTTCTAACTCCTCATGCATGGCATTGACCCAGTTAGAATCAGAAAGTGCGTGTCCACATCTTTGGGCTCAAAAGAAGCAACGAAAGCAGAATGAGCAAAGTGGGAGATTTCATACGCTCGCGACCAGCGTGACTCGCTGGTCGATGCCGCCGATCATCTGTCGCGGGGGGTGAACTTGTTGAACGCTTCGGGGCGCTTGCCTCGCCGAAGTCGCCTCCCCCTCGCCAGATGCTGTCGCTCCCTCAGGTGCAGCGGGTGCTCGCTGGAGAGGTGGCTCTAGAGGACCCCAAGAAGAAGACGTAGTGGGATCTGGTCCTCGAGCTGAAGTAGACGTCGCAGGGTCGATGGGGGCAGCCAGTGGAGTTGGCTCGGGATCACCCCAATCGGCATTCTCCTGCTCCTCCTCCACAAAGATGGTCTCTCCCCCATCTCCTGTTCTCCTGCAACCTCAAAAGCAGAAGAAACACAAGGCATAGTTTCGTCGAATGTGACCTCGCAGGTCTCCACTATCCGGTTAGTTTCAAGGTTAAGAACTCGATAAGCACGTGAATAAGAGGCATAACCAAGAAACACCCCATCGGCAGAGCGAGATTCAAATTTATCCAAATTGCCTTGCTTCAGGATAAAGCACTTACACCTAAACACCCGAAAATGAGACACCTTGGGTACTCGTCCAAAACGCAATTCATAAGAAGTCTTTTTCATTAAAGCACGAAGAAAGATGCGATTTGAAACATGGCAAGCGGTGTTGATCGCCTCGGCCCAAAAACGCCTAGGAGTCCTATGCTCATCGAGCATCGTCCTGGCCATCTCAACAAGGGTCCGGTTCTTGCGCTCACACAACACCGTTCTGCTGAGGGACATAAGGAGAAGAGAACTGATGCTCGATTCCATTAGAAGAACAGAAAGAGGCAAACTGAGAGTTATCAAACTCAGTACCATTATCGCTACGAATAGCTCTAATGGTATCAGGGGGAAACTCAGTTTTCAACTTCAAGATTAAGTCACGAGCAAAAGAAAACGCTTCATCCTTACCCTCCATGAAAAATACCCAAGAATATCTCGAAAAATCGTCAACGATCACTAGAACGTACCACTTCCCACCCGCTGAGCAAACCCGAGCTGGACCAACTGTGTCCATATGAAAAAGCTCGTCGGGTCGCTTTGTCATCACCTGAGTAACAGGTGGGTGAGAAGCAGCAACCATCTTCTCGTGACGACACGGATGGCAAACAAGGTCCTTCTAAAACTTAAGCTTGGGCAATCCTTGGATTAGGCCAAGTGAGCTAAGCCTTGCAAGCAAGTCAAAACTCAAGTGGTCGAGCCTCCTATGCCACTTCCACAAATCAGAAGAAGGACCAGCCATCAAAAACCTAGCAGAGCCGAAAGACTGAGAAAAATCGGCTCTGAAAACACGGCCAAAAGGGACGATCCGACAACAGATCTCCCGACTAAACAAACAACTCTCCCCTTCTAAAACGCTGCCCCCTTCCAAAATTCACAATCATCCTCAAGAAGTTGCCAAACAGAAATCAAATGAAATGCAAATTAGAAAACCAAGGCAACATTCTTCAGGACAAAGTTCTCATTGAGCCGAATGGCTCCCTGAGAAACAACCTTACCTCTACTATTATCCCCGAAAGTGATGTACTCCTTGTGCATCACGGGGCTAAGGCTGGAGAACCATTCCTTCTTTCCGGTCATGTGGCGCGAACACCCGGAATCCATGAGCCACATGTTCTCCAACCGAAGTTCCTGCATCAATAGAAAGGCAGGAAGTGAGCATATGGCACAACACTGGGGTTAGTATACTGAGAAGGATACCAGTGCTGTGTCATAGGCCCAGAAAAGTGTTAGCAGCAACACAAAACTGTCCTCGTCCCATGGGTGGATAGCGATCACCACCAACCTGAAAGGGTGGTCCACTATGGAACGGAAAACCTCCAAACTGACCTACCTACCTGTCCCATCTGAGCAAAGCGATCACCACCATACTGAAAGGGTGGTCCGCTATGGGACTGAGCAGCAAAACCTCTTACACTCGGCTCACGATCGTATAGAGAACGACCGGAGCCGCGACGGGCACGACCACCACCCTGTGGTCTAGCTGCCTGGGGCCTAGCAACCTGAGGGGGTGCTCCTCCAGGTCTAGCGCCCTGCCTCTGAACTCCCCGACCTTGCACACCATGGAAAGGGTGGTGCCTGGCCTGGTTGTTCAGCTCCAACTCCTTCCTCGCGTCTCTCTTCCTCCGAAAGCAAAACTCAGCTAGGTGACCCTCATGGTGACAGTACTCGCACTCAACCTCACCACTCTCTTGGGTTGTTGGTTCCTATTGTTGCGAGGGTTGTTCACTCTGGCTGGCTGCTTGCCCTTCGGAAGGGGATCACTAGAGACGTCAGGAAGGGTGTCAAGTGTGTTCCTAAGATGGTTAGGTTTGGGAACCCACACTTGCTTGCGAGGTGGAGCCTTGGGAGGTTCATCAAGGATGCCATCCTTGGTGATAGGCTTGGGAGGCTCAGGTGGGGTGATCTTGGTAAGCTTAGGGATAGCGGATGGTTTCTCACTCGGGTTCACTCCGCTAAACTCACCGATCTTACCAAAGGTACTAGCGCCCTTCCCACCTAAGGTAAAGCCTACTCCCGAGCAATCAGTTCCCCTCTTAAACTGACTGATCATCATGCCCAACTGCGGCTCACTGCATGACACCCAACTCAGGATGGACCGAAGGTATGTGTTTTCCTCCTCGGTTTGCATCCTGTCATGCTGACAGTTGGCAATCTCAAGCTCCATCCCCACGCATCGCTCACATGGAGCGAACAAAGTGCTAACTGAGCTGGCCTTCAAGGCTTCAGCAAGCTTGGCATTAACTCCTGCCAACTTAGTTCGCAAGCTAGGACAAAGCTTGCACGCACCCAGCAAAGAAGGCCTAGCCTTCACTTCCTCCAGCTCTACCTTCAGGGAGGGACACTCTTTGCAATCACCCACCAAGTCTAGCCTACTCTTCAGCTCATCATACACCTCAATCAAAGAGGCATACTTGGTTTGCAGGGTGGCAAAGCTTGTCATATGCATCGTGCACTCGTCACACTCCTCCACATCGACCACCTTCACCTCGGACCTAGCAATCTCAAGTTCCTTACGCGCCTCTTTCAACTTAGCCTTAAACTCAACGCGCTCTTGGAACACTTCAGTAAGTCTCTTCTCCAAGAACACCAGATCTACAAACCTATCCCGCTCCTTAGTGAGACGATCGACTTCAGAAGAACTTGGTACCTCAGAAGCGTTGTCGTCGTCGTCGTCGTGAGCGTCATCGGCGTCCTCTGCCTGGTGCTTGCGGTCCTCTTCATCCAAGGCCTTGGTGCAAAAGCCCTTGGAGGAGTTGCCGAAGAAGCAGAGTCCATTGAAGCTGAAAGGACCTTGATGTCGCCTAGAGGGGGGGTGAATAGGCCTGTTTAAAATCACAGCTCAAAACTTTGTTAGAGATGCCCGGCACTACCGCCCTGAGCCCGGAACTGCCGCACCCCGGCACTGCCGGCCTCAGCCCGGTACTGCCGCGCCAACAAACTGCCCAAGCCTGCAATTCAAAAACTAGCCACAGGAAACCAATTCTATATAAATAGAAGTGTTGCTCTTGGTTTCCTGAACCTGCAGAACCAACTCAACCAAGCCAAATATGTTGTATGAAGTAGATCGGGGCCAAATCCTAGAATCAATCACAAGCTCACAAGTATGATGAATGAACACAGTAAATACAAGAGGCAAGTGATTTATCCCGTGGTTCAGCTCGCCACCAAGGCTTGCCTACCTCCACGTTGTGAGGATGACCACTTAGGTCAAGAGCTTTGCAACTCTTCCTCGGTCTCAAGTCAAGGAACCAAATCCTTGAAGTGAGGGGTAATTCTACTAGCTCCACAAGAGGATTACAAACTTCCCGCTGCTCACCACAAGCACGGGAGCTCGCCGGGCGACGCCTACCGTCTAGGAGGCTTCACCTCCAAGAGTAAAAGATGCACAACGAAGATCGACGAAGCCCGACAAGTGCTCAAGGTTTGGAAGGCTCTAATCTGCTCTCTAGCTCTTAATCACACAGCCCCAACACTAATCATGCACTAAGCATGTCACTCCCACAAGAGAGGGTTGGGGAGAGCTCTCAAATGGCTTGGGATGTGTTAGAGGTGTTTTGGGCACCAGCAGCCGGTTCTGGAGGCGTGGGGTGGGTATATATACCCCCCACACCCAAAACTAGCCGTTGGAGGTTAGAAACTAGCCGTTACTGGCTGTACAGGCCCGGCACTGCCGCACTTAGCCCGGCACTGCCGGGGAGCGGCACTGCCGCTAGACAGAGCGGCACTGCCGCAGCGCAGCTCCCTGAGACAGCACAGAGACCTCACGAAAACGCCATAACTTTTTACTCCGAACTCCGATTTCAGTGATCTTGGGGACTTTCCGGAAAGCTTGTTTCGAGGGCTATCCAACCCTACAGAGAACAAGCCCAAGATCAACAAGTGCAGGTGCAGTGCTAAGTGTTTTCTCTCATGTTAGCACTCGGGTTCGGTTAGTTTGAGCACTTGAGACTTGTCTATGATTCGTATTGCATCCCCCTTGATAGTACGACATAACTATACTCAAGACAAAGAAAATATAACCATTTTAACCACTTGAGTCTTCAATGTCTTCATATGCCATTTCGTCTTGATATCACTTCGAAAGGGGTTGCAATCATCTTTGTCTCCTTTCTTTGAGCAAACACACCTTGAGCATGTGACTTGAACCATTTCCACACATATGAGTTCAATCCATGGCTTCAAGTCACTTCCACTAATGATTTGATCCTCAACACAATATGAATCCTCATAGCTTGATTAGTACCTTCGACTCAATGCAAGTACTCTCTTCTTCACCCTAGCCATAGTACTTCGGTCTCTTGACCTTCACCGTCGCTTAGTACCCTCGAAGCCCTTTCCTTGCTATCTTCACCTTATCAAGCCACACTCAAGTCACATCATATTGAGCATCCATTGAAAACCATTTCTTCAATATTGTGATCCTTGCTTGAACATCTTGTAGATATGCATGTGAGATCAATCAAGCTTTAGTTTGACTCACATAGAGACATATATGGATCATCATTAATATGGTCAAGCCAATTCACGATTCCTAATATCCTCTCCTTTTGGCTTGACACTCAACACTCACTTCAATCTCCATCTTCATACTTCTAGCTTGATCAAATCAATGCAAAGTGATTCTCCAAACATTTATCCATACAAGCAAACCAAAGTAGAGAATGACTTATATCCAATATGAGTTGTGTCCTTTGTCATTTCAACTTTGCTTGCCATTTACTCACTTATGCATTCTTGATTCATTCTTCAACCTTGATCAAAGCTAGTTCACTATCAAACTCTTCTTGCTCATGAAAAGCAACCCATTGTTGAGACCATTCCAAAATCATCAATCCATGTCTCACTTGTCATTTGCCAAATATGCTTGCTTTCTCATGATGCCATGATATCCCACAACTAGAAGCCATATCATCAACTCTATTTGCATTGTTGTCTTTTGCTTGAACAAGATTGTTTCCATGATCTTCCAATACAAAATACACAATTTTGGCCTTCATTTCAACACTATGTGGAATATCATCAAGTTTGCTTTTCTTGTTGAACCTTTGATACACTTAGCAAACTTGTTAGACCTTTAATTATGTTGTCACTCAATTCACCAAAACCCACTAAGGGCTAGATGCACTTACAGAAGCGATCCTCCATCTTGTGCTCGGACTCGTCGTCGCTGGAGCCGCCGTCGGAGGTTTTCTCGCCATCGCCGATGGTGGCGAGGAAAGCACGCTTGCCGGCGTCGAAAGCCTTCTCCATGTCCTCATGGCGGAAGTAGCCGTTCTTGTTATTCTTCCCGGCCTTGTTCTCCCGGCTTGCCTTGCGCCTGAAGTTGCGGTTCTTCCGGGGAAGTTCTTGACGTTCTTGGGCAGTTTGCCATGAAGTGGTCTAGATCACCACACTTGTAGCAGCCCTCGCGTGCGCCAACCACGCCGGCGATTCAGGCGGTTGTTTGTGAAACCGCGAGAATCGGGTGATGGCGAGGGCGAGCTCATCGTCTCCCAGCGCCTCCAACTGCTCCTCCGTGACTGTATGCAAAGAAGACAAAGCGACAAGAGGAGGTGAAGCGTCAGCAGAGAAATTCGATCCACCTGTGCCTGAGACCAAAGCCATGGTGTGTGAAGAAGGGTTCTTCAGCTTGGCCTGAGTCAGGTGATCGATCTCAGTGGACTTGAGCTTGCTGCTGAACAGCTCGTCCACGGTGAGGGTGTCGTAAGTAGGAGACTCAATGATGGTCGACACCTTCACCTCCCATACCCTCCGATCCCAGGGCGTATAGCAACTTGAGGGCCCTCTCATGATCGTCATAGGGTAGGTTGGCCCGATTGGCACGCATCTTGTTCACAATCGTTTGGAAACGTGCGAACATGGCGTCAATCGTCTCTCCCTCCAACTGAACAAATTTCTCGTACTCTCGCTTGTAGGTCTCAAAGAGTCTGGTCTAACATGAGCGGTTCCCTCATGATAGCTTTGAAGCTTCTCCCAGATCTCTCGTGCCGTCTCAAGCTCTGAGATACGTTCGAACTCAGGAAGGGGAGGCTGGCCAGAAGAGCATTACGAGCCTTGGAGTTGGCCCTCGTGTTGGTCAATCTGGATCTGACCCACACGAGCCGCAAGGACTACGTACTCAGCGTTCTCACATATCTCCCCAGACAGAAGATCCGATGCTGTTGAGATAAGCACGCATCCGAATCTTCCAATAGGGATAGTTCGTTCCATCGAACCAAGGAGCCTTGCTATTCCCTCGTTCCATGTCGCCCCTTAGGATCCGAAACCGATAAGTAGGAAGATGATCCTTACCGGCTCCGATACCAATTGAAGGACTGGATTAAGCGACCATAGGGGGGGGGGGTGAATGGAGCTTCAAATTCAAACTCGTGAATTGTATGCCCTTGTCCCAGAATGTCACCCAAAGCGAAGACCGAAACGACCGGAGTGTTCACGACCTACGAGTTGTAGGTGGATACCCTAGGAGATGTCCTAGTGGTACAGCGGAACCTCCGGAGAAACCCCAAAACCAACTGCCAAAGCCACGGAACAAAACTGAACAAACAACAGATTCGCGGACTGTCCGCGGTCAGAGTCCCGGACTGTCCGCCGTTAAGTCCCGGACTGTCCGCGACTAGGCGCCGGACTGTCCGCCGGCAAAAACACCGAAACCGAACTGTTCTGCAAGTCTGCTGGACAGGTCCCGGACTGTCCGCGGGTTTGTACCGCGGACTGTCCGCCGTTCACTTGACAGTGAACAGACAGGGGACTGCGCCTGACTGGCCTGGCCAACCCCGATCCCCGGACTGTCCGCGGATGAACAGAGAGCAGAAAAACTGCTCGGGTCAAAAGGTAAATCAACCGAAACTTCACCAAATCAAAAGGGGCTTCGATCAAACTTCTCCCTGGTGTTCCTCAACGTATTGGGGTGCTAATCCTAAGAAATCATCGCACCAATGCAAGTCAATCGAGAGTAATCCGAGAAACACCGGAAAGGGGAAAAGAGGAAGAACGAACACGAAATCAACCGATCTATGGATTCGTGAGGTTAGAGAAGAATCCCTTCGGTAGAAAGAAGGGGCTCACGACCAAGAACAAATTGATTCAAGTGGAATCAAAAATCATCTCGCGGAGAGGAAGAACGAAGCAAATCTCGGGAGATGAAAAACCAAAACGTGAAGAACACAGAACACGATTCGATTTCAGCCTAACTTCCTCCACACGAGGAGACAACGAGAATACGGTCTCGTTTCCTCAAAAGATCCAATACACAGAGGTATGATTTCTGTCTCTGCGGATCGCTTGCAGCGAGGTATGATTAGAACCTAAGCGAGGGCTAGAGAGAGAGAGCTCAGGAACAAATGACTGCAAGGATAGAGGGAGAGGAGGGGTGCCTCTCTTATTTATAGCCTAAAACAATAATCCCTTACTACCACTAGATACTTGAGCGAAACGGCCAACCCTAGGGGTATCCCGATCCAACTCTGCTGATAGTTGATCCGACGGCCACGCGCCTTCCTCATCCGTAGCTTCGCCTCGACGCAAGCCTCAGGATGCCGCCACGTGCCGCCCAATCGACCGCCGCGCCTACCTCGTGGATAGCCTCGCCTCCGCGCCAGCCTCTCCACGCCGCCACGCGTCGACCGTCCTTTTGCGGACCTCCCCCCGGTTTTGAGGCCGAAACCGGGAAACCTGGGCCTTCCCCCGGTTTTGAGGCCGAAACCGGGGAAACCTGTCCTCAGGCTGAGTTTTGTGGCCCAAACTCAGAAACCCGCGCGCCCAGGTTTTGAGGCCCAAACCTGGAAACCGTCCTCGCCGAGTTTTGAGGCCCAAACTCAGAAACCATCGAGGGTAGCTTTTCGAGGCTCAGCTACCGAACCCGTGCCGTAGACGGGATGTGGTTCGCACACCCCGAGTTCCAGCACCGATGCCGGAGCATGTCCAACCTCCACGCCGGGCAACCTCCCGACTTGGCCGATGCACCGCACATCCCCATGTACTCTTGCTTGTCAACGCCATGTGCCAGCTACCACAGCTGGTCCTCAGGTCTCCTGGTCCGTCGGTCCAAGCTCCACGTCCGCCCTTCACCGCTCCCAGTCCGTCGGCACGGCACGTCCCTACTTGACCTTCACCTCACCTTTGACCACTGCCCGAGCTCCGCACCTGCACATCAACACAGCCAAGAGACATGTTGCCCGTTGATCGATCACTCATCACTCAGGAAGGGAACCACAAGGGCACATATCAACCTTGTGTTCTCACAGGCTGAACTGGCCGGCCGGCTCTTCGAGCTGTCCGGCACGCCAATTGCCCTGGCTTGTCATCCCGCGAGTCCTTTCGATCGGATGCGAGGGGGGATGCCTCGTACTACCACGAGTGGGCGAGTATCGAGGGTCCCGGTGAGCTGGTAACGGGGAAATCCAAGTGAGACCTCATGCCCCGTTCGATAGGGTCGACTGAAGCCCGGAGGCGATCTCATAAAGCATGGGCGCTCGGTCTGCAGGAGTGCCGGGTCCATTCGATAGGACCCGGTGGCTCGATGCCTCCCTCCGAGGGGATCTCACTGCATGTCGTGCGCCCCGCCTTGGATACACGTGAGGGGCCTCGAGGGCTTGGCCCTCGAGCGATGCTGCGAGTGGCGCCGCTTGGTGTCCCTGACTCGGGTGCTTAAAGCCGGCTGTCGAACCCTCTTCGAGGGCCAGCCTTCGCTGCCTCGAGACTTGGAAGGGCCGGGGCCCGTTTTTACCTTCTTGAAGAAGCCTCCATCGTTTGGAATCCTTCTGCCCGTTGGGCGCGCCTTTTTAGGCGGAAACCATCAGGGAGTGGAGATCGTGGCGCCAGGGCGACGGACAGGAAGTCGGAGCGGCGGCCGCGGTGGGCCCTGGAAGTGGAGCGGATGGGGAGTTGCCGCGTGTACCTGTCAACCGGCTCGAGACGTGGTTAGGTGGGCGCATTAAATGTGTGCGGTTACCTTTCCTCTGCCGTGAGAGACCTCGCCCGTTTGGGTTTTCTTTTATAAATATCGAGTGAGGGGTGAGGGACCCTTTACTTTGCCTTTGCCTTCACAGCCGCCGCAGCTCCCGCACGCTTTCTCCCCAAACTAGCAATTGGGAATCTTCCCGGCCACCCGTCCGCCGCTCAGATCCGCGCCGTTGCCGCCATGGCCGCCCAGTCCCAGGTGCTGCCGCCCGAAGACTGGAGCCCGTCGAAGACAACGCAGCAAGAGCTGGAGTCGTTGGTGGACCGGGGGCTTCTCCGTCCCAATCCGCAGGAGGGGCCGGCATGGTGGATTCTCCCGTCGGCGGACCATCGGGAGCCGCACCCGCCGGAGGGGTACGTGGTGAGCTTCACCCGCTACCACCGTATGGGGCTCGGCGCTCCGCCGAGCCGCTTTATGCGGGGGCTGGCTCACCACTTTGAGGTGGAGCTGCAGCACTTCTCCCCCAACTCGATCTCGCACGCCGCCATCTACGCCGCGGTGTGCGAGGGATACTTGAAGATTGAACCTCATTGGGAGATGTTCGTCCACCTCTTCCGGGGCGAGCTCTTCCACAAGGCCGTGAAGCCGGGCGTGAGGAGGCTCGCGCGCGCGCGGGCTCCCTCACCATCACCGCGAGGACCGGTACCTCGTCGGCGAACGTTCCCCGTCACTACCTCCGCTACAAGCTCTCCACCAATCAGGCGGGGTGGGACGACAACTGGTTCTACCTGCGGAACGAGGACGGGCTCCTTCCGCAGTACACCGGCAGGATCATCACCCAGCGCCCGGAGAAGTGGAACTAGGGCGTTGTGGCGGATAGGCAGCGCCACCTGATGCCGCTGATGAATACAATGTGGACGCTGGTGGAGGAGAAGAAACTGACCGCCCAGGCGGTCATTTGGGCGTTCCATCAGCGGAGGTTCCTTCCGCTGGCGGACCGCCCCCTTCTCATGTTCGAGATGGGGCCAAGCGCCCCGCTCGAGGCGCTGAACCGGTCGAGGATGGCCGAGGGGAGGGGCCTCCGGAGGGTGTCTCCCGGGTGACAGTCACGATCCACGAGTCGTTCCGCCCTGAGGAGGCCAACCTGATCGCCATGGCACCCGACGCGGGGGTGTCTCGACCTGATAAGCCATCCTCGAGTCAGGCTGTCTCGAGCCTCCCCTCTCTCTCCTTTTCCGAATCTTGTTTACTCTCCTTGTGGTTTTTCTCATCAAGTTTCTTTTTGCAGGGGGCGTTCACATGCCGCGCGTCGAGGCCCCGGTGAGGGAGGACGCCGCGGAAATACAGGTGAGGCGCCTCTCTGCTCAGAAAGATAAGGAGAGATAAGGATGCTAAGAAGAAGAAAGAGAAAGAGAAGAACTTGCGTCGGGGCTCGGGATCAGAGGCTTGCGAAGGCTCGTCGTAACCGGCAGCCTGGAGAGGAGTCCCCCAAGCTCAGCTCCACGAGCTCGGAGGAGGAAGACGGCGATGAGGAGGAGAGTGATGATGAAGGGATGGATGCGCGTCTGAGGCGCGCGGGGGTTGTCGACGTCAGGGCTGACTCCTCTTCTATGCAGGAGAATATCCTGGAGATCCCCCCGGCGAAGGGATCGCGCGGGACGCAGCCGCGGAAGGCCACGCAGTCCCGCCTCGTCGGAGGCCCAGGGCACGTTGAGCTCCATGCCGGGCGTGCCCCCTGACGCGAGAGGCCCGAACCCAGAGCGCCATCGCCGCGGCGCAGAAGGAGGCCCACCGCGTCGACAGGCGGGGGGTCTCGAGAAGGACGGACCTCGAGAGGCGGTCAACATGCCGAGAGGGACTCCGGGCCCGACCGCCACAAGTCGTCGAGGACGACGTCAAGCCCGCGGAGGAGCGGGCAACATGAGGGGGCGTCGAGCCCCCGCCACCATGATCGTCGAGGGGGGAGCCCCCGGTCATCTCGTGACGTGAGCCGCGAGCGATCCCGGAGCCCATCGCCGCGCCGTCGCGGGAGAAGGAGGCAGACGAGGGTGGGCGCGACCGTCGGCACGAGCGCCGGAGCAGGTCCCGGAGCCCGCGCATGGAGAGGGCGCAAGGGGACCACTCGAAGGAGACGCGGTCGCCCCCCCGGGACAAGAGACAGAAAGAGAGCTCCCCGCGGGGTCGATCCACGGGAAGCACCGGGAGCCTTCCCCCATCCGAGCCACACGGAGACGGCCCGGGGGATGGCTCGGGCCATGGGCGGGCTCGAAGCCCCCGAGCGGGTCCGGTGACTCGGGGAAGAAGCCCCGCCGTCGCTTTGGGTAAGTAACGTTTCTTAATCCCGTTGGTAGCGAAGTTTTACCCTTTACCCTTCGTGACGTGTGCCGTTTCTGGCCTTTCAGGAAAAAGCGCCCGACAGGAGGCGGACCCCGCGGTGTCCAAGCGGGCCAGGACCTCGAGCTCTGCTGAGGTCCAAGCACCTCGAGGTATGGCTCCTTCTTCCGCTGGAGCGGCTGCTTGGCTGGTGAAGGCTCGAGCAGCCATGGCTCGGGGAAGTCAAATGGCTGTCGCGGATTTGGTGAGGCCGACGCCGCCGACCACGGGGGTCGAGGCTTTTTCCTGATTCTGACATCGTTGTTCTCTCTTTTAGCAGGACCGCGGCTCCTGGCGCCAAGCCGCCGCCCACTGTGTCCGTCGCAGCGCCACCTCCTCCTCCTCCTCCTCCTCCTTCGGTGGCGCCTACCGAGAGGGCCACCTCTCCCCTGTCACGACGACCACCTCGGGGGGAGCACCGAGACAGGCGCGGCTCCGTCGGCGTCTGGGGCTGAGGGGACGGAGGCCCTCGAGACCCCCGACGACGCGAGCAGGCCCGCTGGACAGGATTCCCCTCCGACGGAGCCTCGCGCGCCCACGGAGAAGGAGAAGGAGGGGGAGGCGTTGGTGGAGAAGATACCGACGGTGGAGGAGCTTCTGGACGGGTTGGAGGGGGAGCCGTCCCTGGTCGAGGGCTCAGTGCTGGAGGGGGCGCTCGAGGAGCCGGCCGGGGCGGAGGAGAGCTTGGAGACGAGCCACCCCTCGATTGATCCGCTACCGCTCGAGCCTCCGCCTCCACGCGATGCCGCACCATCGCCTCGGGAGGAGACAGGGCAGCAGGAGGAGGCGGAGGAGGGGCGGAAGGAGCCGCAGCCAGTGCCGCCGGTTGGTGGGCTGCAGCTGGTGCCGCTCGAGTCGGTGGAGGAGGACTTGCTCATCGCCGAGCCTAGTCGATCGGCGTGGCCATATCCCGACGCGCCGAGCCTGCTCGGCGCTGTTCTCCCCGTCGAGCGGTCGACTCAGCAGGGGGCTCCGGGGGAGGCGCGGTCGATCTTCAAGGAGGTGACCGAGCTCATCGCGCAGACGGAGAGGTCCTTCGTGGAGGAGGCGGATAAGTCTGCGCGGGCGGCGGCCGCCCTGTGAAGGCGGAGGGGGAGCTCCAGGAGCTCCGCGCTGAGCTGGGCCGGAACGCGCAGATGGCGAGCCGGCTCAACGCCGCGCAGGTGGAGGCCCAGGCGGCTCGAGACGAGGCCGAGGCCCGAGCTAAGGGGGAGGCCACCGCCGCTCTGTCGGCGGCGGATCGAGTCGAGGAAGGAGGCCGCCGACGCCCAAAGCGAGGCGCACCACGCCGATCCGCAGCGGGAGGCGGTGAAGAAGGAGGTCGAGGAGGCCAAGAGCGAGGCCGCCACCGCCTGGCTGCAGCGGAGGAAGCGGCGCGGAAGGAAGCCCAGGAGGCCCTCACTGCCGAGCGCTCGAGGATCCAAGGCCTCGAGATCGACATGAATCAGGCCCTCAAAAGAGCTGACGATCTGTCGCTGAAGCTCGAGGCCGCTCGGCAGGAGGTGATCCAGAAGAATCTGGCCCTCGCACAGGTGGGCAAGTTGGTCGAGGAGCTTAAGGGCCAAAATCTTGACGTGCTATCCCAAAAGCATGCGCTCGAGCAGCGCGTCAAGGTCCTCACCAGTGACTTTGATGCTCTGAGCGTGCACTGTCAAGGTACCGTCGTAATCTTGAGGCTTTATCTTGCTTTTGATTTCGAGATTCTTGCCGCGCCGCGGACTTACTCTTTTCTGTTTGTTGCACAGATCTGGAGAAGACCGCCGAGGAGCTCCACAAGACGAATCAGGCTCTCGTGGAGCAACTCCAGGGTGAGACCATGGTGGCGGAGCCGGCGAGAGCCGGCAAAATCGAAAGGCTCTGCTCCATGGGGGGTGCCGACCCGGTGGCCCCGGCGGAGGGCGCGGTGCCTCGAGGCGACGCCCTGGTCGACGCCCTGTGCTTCTTTGACATGGCCGCGCGGGACCGCGTCAAGAGCGCTCTCCACCACGGCGTAAAGCAGGCGCTCGCAGCCGTTCGCTCTGGCTTCCGCTATCCGGTTAACGTCGTCGCCAAGGGCTTCGTCGAGATCGAGGGGAAGGACGAAGAGTGGAACGACCGCCGCGTCGACAAGATCCTGGAGAAGGTGGAGAAGCCGGGGGGCGGCGCTCGCAAAGATCTTCGAGGAGGACGTGTTGCCTCCCGATGCAGAAGATAGCGCAGGTGGCCCCCCTCCTCCTGGCCCGGACGTCGAGGCTGAGCCCGCGGCGGAAGATCTTGAGGAGGAGTTCCAGACCGATGAAGAATGAGGCCTGCGTGCCAAATTTGGGCGTCGAGGGCCCTTGTAAAAAATTATGTCATGACTTATGGCCTATTGAGGCCAATCATATGCGTATGACTTTATTTATTTAAAGAAGCTGTTTTCTTTTCAAATTTATTCGACCATTTCTCTTTGTCGCTAGCTCGAGTTTCTACCGGCTTGGTCTGTGTTCCTTCGATACGCGCCACGAGTTCCTCGAGGGGAGGCGTAGGTAAGGTACCGTAGCCCGGGGGCGTGGGTGGCCGTCTACGTCGACGCCCCCCCGCCTCTTGGAGGCTCGAGGTATCTACGAATTTAGACGTTGCTAGTACGCTCGAGGCACGAATCGAGATAAGGGTCGAATTTTTGAAAAGAAAAGCGCTTTTTCCGGAGTTGGGGGGGGGGGTCGTCAGCCCCCGAGGGAGGCTCGACCCTGAGCAAGGCAGGGTCGAGGCTACCTTAAGTTGGTAAGTAGAATGAAGGGGGGGGGGGGCGTCAGCCCCCGAGGGAGGCTCGACCCTGAGCAAGGCAGGGTCGAGGCTACCTTAAGTTGCAAGTAGAATGAAAGACAGTGCACGAGTTGTTCATTCATATTTGACGGTTTGTACAAAGCAACAATGTAAAAGGGCCTCGAGGACCTTAAGGGTAGAAGCGACGTAGCTGAGATATTGTTCCACGCGTTTGCTAGGATCTTTGCCTTGCTCGTCGTAGAGCTTGTATGGTCCTGGCTTGAGCAACCTCAGCTACGGTGTACGGGCCCGCCCATGGAGGGGGAGATGTGGCGCCCTCGATTATCTTGCAGCCGTCGAAGCACGAGGTCCCCCACCGCCAGGTCCCTTTTGCGCACGTGCTTGTCGTGGTAGCATCGAAGTGTTTGTTGGTAGCGCGCGGAGTTGATGAGCGCCACGTCTCGAGTCTCTTCGAGCTGGTCCTTGGCGTTGGTGAGCCTTTCGTCGTTGGTTTGCTCGTTGTAGGCTCGAAGTCGGGGGGAGCCGTACTCAAGGTCCGTAGGCAAGACAGCCTCGGCGCCGTAGGTTAGGAAGAACGAAGTGAACCCGGTGGCTCGACTCGGCGTAGTCCTGAGGCCCCACAGCACCGAGGGGAGCTCTGCGGCCCACTTCTTTCCAAAATTCTTGAGGGTCTTGAACAGCCTCGGCTTCGGCCCGTGGAGTATCATGCCGTTGGCGCGCTCGACCTGCCCGTTGCATTGAGGGTATGCGACCGAGGCCCAGTTCACGCGGATGTTGTTGTCGTCGCAGAAGTTGGTGAACTTTTTGCCCATGAATTGTGTGCCATTGTCGGTGATGATGACGTTAGGCACCCCGAACCGGTACATGATGTTGGAGATGAACTCGACGGCCTTCTCGGAGGTGGGGTCGCCTACCGGCTTAGCCTCGATCCACTTGGTGAATTTGTCGATGGCCACAAGCACATGCGTGTACTTTCCATTTGTCATCTTGAGGGGACCCACGAGGTCGAGCCCCCAGACGGCAAACGGCCAAGTGATGGGGATCATCTGCAGGGCGTGCGCGGGCTGGTGTGTTTGCTTGGCGTAGAACTGACACCCTTGGCAGGCTCGAACCAGGCACTTGGCGTCTCCAATGGCGGTTGGCCAGTAGAAGCCTTGGGGGAAGGCGTTTCCCACCAAGGTCTTTGGCGCTGCGTGATGGCCGCAAGCCCCCGAGTGCATGTCGTCGAGGAGTCTGCGTCCTTCCTCGAGAGGGATGCAGCGCTGAAGGATTCCTGATGGGCTTCGACGGTACAGCTCTCGTTCGTCGCCATAGATGACGTAGGTCTTGGCCCTTCGAGCGATGCGTCGGGCCTCCGTCTTGTCTTCTAGTAGCATGCCTTGCGTCAGGTAGTCGAGGAAGGGCGTCCGCCAGTCGAGAGGTCGTGATGTAGAAGAGGCGGGTGCGTCGATCTGCATCGCCTCAGCGGATGTCGAGGGGTCATCCTCGAGGGGTGGCGCTGAAGGTCGAGCCCCCGTGTTCGACTCGAGGGGCGGCGTCGAGGGGCCAGCCCCCGGGCCGATTTTGACGGATGGCTCAAAAATGTCCCTCGAGAAGACATCTGGTGGGACGGTGCCGCGCGTGGATGCTAACTTAGCCAGCTCGTCTGCGGCCTCGTTGTACTTTCGAGCGATGTGGTTGAGCTCGAGGCCGTAGAACTTGTCTTCTAGCTTGCGCACTTCTCCACAGTATGCTTCCATCTTGGGATCGATGCAGCTCGAGGCCTTCATGACTTGGTTGACGACGAGCTGCGAGTCCCCTCGAACGTCGAGGCGTCGGACCCCGAGCTCGAGGGCGATACGCAGCCCGTTGACGAGGGCCTCATACTCAGCAACGTTGTTGGAGGCGGGGAAGTGCAAGCGCAGTAGGTAGCGCATGTGAACTCCGAGGGGTGAGATGAAGAGCAGGCCTGCGCCTGCCCCTGTCTTCATGAGGGACCCGTCGAAGTACATAGTCCAGAGCTCGGCTTGGATTTGTGCCAGCGGGAGCTGGGTGTCGGTCCACTCAGCAACGAAGTCCGCCAGCGCTTGCGACTTGATGGCTTTTCGCGGAGCGTAGACGATGGCTTCCCCCATCAGCTCGGCAGACCACTTGGCGATGCGCCCCGTGGCCTCCCGGTTGTTGATGATCTCTCCGAGGGGGAAGGACGATACCACCGTTAGGAGGTGAGCGAGGAAATAGTGCTGGAGCTTGCGCCTTGTGATGACGATGCCGTAGAGCAGCTTCTGGATGTGTGGGTACCGGACCTTGGCCTCGGAGAGCACCTCACTGATGAAGTACACCGGCCGTTGGACTGGTAACGCGTGACCCTCCTCGTGTCTCTCGACGACTACGACCGCGCTGACCACCTGGGTGGTTGCGGCCACGTAGAGGAGGAGAGGCTCGGGGGGATCGTCGCCCTGGGCTGGTCGTGGTGGCACGAGAATTGGCGCGGAAGTCAGCAACCCCTTCAACTTGGTTAGGGCTTCCTCGGCTTCGACGGTCCACGCAAAGCGTTCCGTTTTCTTGAGCAGGCGGTAGAGGGGTAGCGCCTTTTCCCCCAGTCTCGAGATGAACCTGCTGAGAGCGGCTAGACAGCCTGTCACTTTCTGTACGCCCTTGAGGTCTCGAATTGGGCCCATCCTCGTGACTGCCGAGATTTTTTCGGGGTTGGCCTCGATCCCCCGCTGCGAGACAATGTAGCCAAGTAGCATGCCTCGAGGTACACCAAAGACACATTTCTCGGGGTTGAGTTTCACCTTCTTGGCCCGGAGGCACTCGAACGTGGTCTCGAGATCGCTGATGAGGTCCCCGACTTTCTTGGTCTTAACCACGATGTCGTCGACGTAGGCCTCGATGGTTTTGCCTATGTGTTCGCCAAAGACATGCTGCATACAACGCTGATATGTTGCCCCGGCGTTTCGAAGGCCGAAGGGCATTGTAACATAGCAATACATACCAAAAGGCGTAATAAAGGAGGTAGCGGGCTCGTCGGATTCTTTCATTTTAATCTGGTGGTAGCCGGAATACGCATCGAGAAATGAAAGTACTTCACACCCCGCAGTGGAATCGACAATCTGATCAATTCTAGGTAAAGGAAATGGAACTTTTGGACATGCTTTATTCAGACCAGTGTAGTCTACACACATCTGCATTTTTCCATTCTTTTTCCTAACTAGTACAGGGTTAGCTAGCCACTCCGGGTGAAATACCTCCTTGATGAATCCAGCCGCCAAAAGCTTGTGCACCTCCTCGCCGATGATCCTACGCTTCTCCTCGTCGAAGCGGCGCAGGCGTTGCTTCACCGGTCTGGACCCGGCCTGGATCTCCAAGGCGTGCTCGGCGACTCCCCTCGGTACGCCTGGCATGTCCGAGGGGCTCCACGCAAACATGTCAATGTTTGCGCGAAGAAAATCGACGAGCACTGCTTCCTATTTAGGCTCGAGGCTGGCACTGATGGCCAGCGTCTTGCCGTCGGTCGAGGTCGGGTCGACGGGTATCTGCTTGGTGTGCTCCGCCGGCTCGAAGGTGCCGGCGTGGCGCTTTGCCTCAGGGGCCTCGGTGGCCAGGGCAGCCAGGGCTTCGAGCGAGTCGACTTGGACGTTGGCCTCCCCACGCTCGATGCACTCCACGTCGCAGTGGTACGCGTGTTCGTAGGAGGTGTCGACGGTGATGACCCCTTTCGGCCCCGGCATCTTGAGCTTCAAGTATGTGTAGTTGGGGACCGCCATGAACTTGGCGTAGCCGGGACTGCCGATGATGGCGTGGTAGGTCCCTTGGAACCCAACCACCTCGAAGGTGAGCGTCTCCTGGCGGAAGTTGGTCGGCGTGCCAAAGCAAACAGGTAGGTCGATGCGCCCGAGGGGTGGACGGATGTCTCACGCCCGTCGCGGGGCGCGTCTGCCGGCTTCCCCGAGGCCGCTCCGCGCCGACGTGAGGCTGAGCTCTCGGCCTGCTGCAGAGCGGCTGTCTCGAGGAGGTTCTTCATTTCCCCGAGCATGTGCCTAGCGTCAGGGTTGGATATGGCGGGTAGATCACGGAGCAGCATCGCGGCCGCCACCACGTTCTGTCCGGCTCGCGGGAAGCGTACCTCAGGGCGTGCTGGTGCCCCGTCCTCATGGATCTGCCGGTGGACTTCTCGTGCGCGGCCACGTGCGCCGGTGCCTCGAGGTTGGGCTTGTTCCTGCACAAGAGCTTGCTCGAGCTACAGCAGGCGTTGTCGGTCCTCCTCAGCCTTGTTGATCGCCTCTCGCAGCTGCGCGAGCTGCGCCGCCCGATCGTCGTTGTGCTGAGGTGGTGCATCCGGTGCCAGAGGTTCGTTCCTCCCCCGAACGTGTGGTCCGCCTGCCGCAGCCACGTCTCCGGGCTCTTCGAGGTTGAGCGCCGGCCTGGTGTCGTCGTCGCCGTCGTCCTCGGCATCATCCACGACCCCCTCGAGCTGGAAGCACTCCCTGGTGGGATCCCAGAGGTCAGGGTCGTGGTAGTCGTACTCGTCGGAGTCGGAGCTGTTGATGTCGCGCCGCCTTGGCTCGTGTTGGGGCTGCATCTCGCGGTACCAATCTCCGATGGTGGCTTGCCGGAGTGGCTCGGCGACTCGTGAGAAGCCGCGGTCGACGTGCGCGGGGTAGACGATCTCCAGGTTGGCGGTGGCTCGTAGGATCACGCCCGGGCGTTCCTCCCGCTCTGCAGTTGCCCGGTCCTGACGGCGCTCGTCGAGGTGGTGGGCGTAGACAGCTGCGGAGTTGATGAGGCCAAACGGGGTCCGCTGGCATCGAGCGCGGCACACCCCGTGCGAGAGGAAGCCGGATGGTGTCGACGGGGCACGGCTCGGGGGCCTCCGGCCAGGTTCCCGGTCTGTGCGCATGACGAACGCGAACTCGCTGGGAGAGCGCGCTCGCGCCCTAGAAGTCTCCGGCCGCGCGCCGGGCAGGTTTCTCCTCGGGGACTCTGCTCCGGCCGCGGGGAAGTGAGCGCACGCCGCGGGCACCGCCTGTGCCTGGCGACGATGGTGACGACGGCGCCACTCACGAGGTGGCGACGCATGGTGGTGCGGGCGACGCGCCACGCCCCCCGCGCGGGGTGGCGTGACACGCCCTCCGCTTGGGCTCTCCGTGGCGAGCAGGGTCAGCTCGTTGCCGCTGCCAGTGGCCAGGAACTCGAGGCTCCCGAACCAGATGACGGCACCAGCAGAGAACGAAAGAGTGGAAGAAGCCATCCAGAAAACAACGAGAAATCGACTTCGACACGCGAAGACCCCTACCTGGCGCGCCAACTGTCGGTGTTTCGACCCCAGGGGTATGACACCAACTAGTAATATGATCGCGTGCTCTCTTTCTGGATGGTGATGCAAGATGACACAAGGATTTATCCTGGTTCGGGCAAAGAAGGCCCTACGTCCAGTGGGGGGAGGAGGTTCTTGTATTACTTGCACCTAAGTGCTTGTACAGGGGCAATACAAGCTCAGTGAGCGTAGACCTGAGTCTGGACTCGTATGTGGTGTGTGGACTCGTGTTTTTTTCGCGCGTGAAGGGCCCTGGTGTCCTCTTTTATAGACCAAGAGGAGGCCAGGGTTACACGGGAGTGGTACGGACGACGCCCAATACCGCGAAGGGTAGGAATTCTGTCTTGTCGGGGTCACTGGAGCCGGCGTGGGGGCTGCTGTTGAGGCGTCCTTGAAGCGTGGCCTCCATTCCGGGCGCGGACGTGGAGGCGGGGCGACGTGGAGGCCGTGCAGCGCCCATCCCGGCACGTACATGACGTGGCTGGGTCCCTCCGAGTTTTGGGGTACCTGTCCTCCAATAGCATGAAAGCTGTCAGGGCTCGAGGGGCGCAGGGCCGGCCTCGAGGTGGCGTCTACGGGGGGCTCGAGCCCCCGCAGGTATGGGCAAGTCCCAGAAAATCCGCCCGCACTGCGGGAATCCAGGTCTCGAGATATGGCTCGAGGGTGCTACGGTGCAGAGTATGGTCGAACAGTGTTGTACTTGTGCCCTTTTGCCCATTCTTGTGGTGAAAACGAGATTTGACCTGGGCTCCGGTTTACTGTGGCTCACGTCGTGTGCCAGACGACGTGACCGGAGTAGGTGAACGCTCGAGGTCCTCGCGTGGGGGGCGTGAGGTGTCTTGAGGGATAGGTTACCGAGCGAGAGAGGTTCGAGGTCCTCGCGTGGGGTCTCGAGGAATGGTGTATGGCTGTAGCGGGTTCGAGGCCTATGCGCCAGGGCTCGAGGGGTAGGCTACGAGGAGGCGGTCGGCAAGGCTTTGGCGAGCTTAAGCTTCCTGGTGGCGGGCCAGCGTTGCAGGCCTCGAGGGGTTGGTTTTTTGGAAGGTTAGTCTAGCTGGGTCTCTTATTAATTGGTGCTCTAGGTTTTGCTCTAGGTTTTGCGTTGATTGGGGGTACCCCTTTTGTGGTCCCCCGACAATATTGATGAACATGTTTTTTAGAGGGGGTCCCTGCTCGCCTTATATAGCCGCGGGGAGCAGGGTTACAGATCCTAGAAGATCGGATCTTCGCGATACAATGAGGAAACCTAGTCAATTACAATTCCATATCGTGATGGACACGATATCTTTCCTAACCGACTACGCTTCCTCGGTTTCCGATCCTGAGAAGGCTTCGGTGCCGTCATCCGACCAGTTGGGCTGCCTGTCCGACCAGCTGGGCCTCAACGTCACGATCCTTCACAGCGAGCTGGGCCGACTTTCATGAAGCAGCCCAAGTCTAGCCGTGAGGGTACCTGGGTTTATACCCCCACAGCTAGTCCCCGAGCACATTGAATCTTGTAGCGATGAAAAAGATAAAGGTATTGGCAACATCCTGATCGATTTCATTCGGTCTTCAAGCCCAGTCTCCGACCAGGTTATAATCTGTCACTTGCCATTTTATGAACCCTCAAGATACGGATGTGCTCTTAAAAAAGAAAAAACGACTTCTGGGAGTCTAGTGAAGTGTGCCCACTTTATGCTTTTCACAGCAAAAACATCAATGTAGTCTTGAAGTAAACCATGCTGAAATACCCCCCGCATACTCACCGACCAGGTGAAGTGTGCCCACTTAGTCCCCAAGCTTGGCGACAGATGACTCTGTCATATGATACCAAGGTCAGAAAATAAAAGTAAAAATATATACATGCGCGACCAAGCGCCATGTATACACGGTAGTCCCCGACCTTGGTAATAGATGACTCTGTTATGTAATGCTAAGGTCAGAAAACAAATGAAAAAATATATACATGCGCGACCAAGCGCCATGTATACACGGTAGTCCCCGAGCTTGGCAATAGATGACTCTGTCATGTAACGCCAAGGTCAGAAAACAAATGAAAAAATATATACATGCGCGACTAAGCGCCATGTATACACGGTAGTCCCCGAGCTTGGCAATAGATGACTCTGTCATGTGATGCCAAGGTCAGAAAATAAAGCTGTAGACCCGTGGGAAGTAAAGACACCATATGCATCCAGATGCAGACAAAAACCATCAGCTTTCTGCTACCGTGTACCCTTCAAAGTGTACCCTTGCTGTCCTTTTGACAACTTTCGCTGTGCACCATCGCATAAAGTGACCCCTATCCTGTCGAACCCGTGACATAACATGAGCCTCTTTTTATAATGGACATAGTCTATGGACCAGAGCAACTCGGCTATAAATATAACATCGTAGGACCCTTGTTTTGCCCATCATCCATGGAACCAAATCTTCAAACATCCAAAAAACTAAAGATGAGCATCGCCGAGCTAGTAAATCCGTCTGGGTCATAGTATGAAGCATAGTGTGAAGTTCCTGGTAGGATTCTTGTGAGGGGATAGTTTGTTAGGGTTGTTCCTGTTTGGTTGTGGATAGGTAGTAATGACAGAGTTCCTGGGAGGATTCTTGTGACGCCGACAATAACTGTAAGCTGTATTGTCACGTACTGAGTCCTCTAAGGTCCTCTAAACTTGAGCCTATTGCCCGAGCAACCAACCTACTTTCTAAGAAAACTGGGTGGTGCCAGGGTGATAGTCTTGCCAGTGCGGGCTGCGGGAATGATGTTGGGAACGCATCCCCGTATCTTTTGTTGTATATAATTTCTATTGGAAAAAGCTACAAATTGTCCCGATGCTGACAAACAGAGCTGCATCTACAGCTTTGTCCCGGGTGTGCCCGTAACTGGTCATCTGACCAGTCCCTAGCGTTGCTAAGAAGGCTGGCGAAGAAGCCGGCCAGTCCCCAGCGTGACTGGTGAAGCTGGTCCTGAAGCCAGCGCGGCTCGGCCACGTGTGTGCCTGTAACTGGTCGTCTGACCAGTCCCCAGCTTTGCTGAGAAGGCTGGCGAAGAAGCCGACCAGTCCCCAGCATAACTGGTGAAGCTGGTTGTGAAGCCAACGCAGCTCTGCCACGTGTGTGCCTGTAACTGGTCGTCTGACCAGTCCCCAGCTTTGCTGAGAAGGCTGGCGAAGAAGCCGACCAGTCCCCAGCATAACTGGTGAAGGTGGTCGTGAAGCCAACGCAGCTCTGCCACGTGTGTGCCTGTAACTGGTCGTCTGACCAGTCCCCGGCTTTGCTGAGAAGGCTGGCGAAGAAGCCGACCAGTCCCCAGCATAACTGGTGGAGCTCCCCAGCTTTGCTGAGAAGACTGTCGCTTATTATTAATATTATTTTGAGAAAAGGAATATTCGTCTATTCTTCATGGGCTGAACTCTTGGGCTGTTAAAAAGGTCAGTAAGGCTTGTTATCTTACGAATAGTCGTTGCGCCAGCTGTCGACGAAATATGGTCGATAGCTCACCTAAGGGTATGCCCAAGGTGGTAGATTAGAGGGGAAGGTTTATCCAGGTTCGGGCCGCAAAAGTAGATGAACACGGAGGTTTATCCAGGTTCGGGCCGCTAGGTTAGCGTAATACCCTACGTCCTGCGTCGAGTTGTATTGATTGGATCTGGCTGATGACCTGTGACCTATGACCTGTTGTCCCTTTACACTGTTCATCACCTGGTGTTTTTCCTCTCTTCCCAAAAAATCATCCCCTTTACAATGATGTTGGGAACGCATCCCCGTATCGAGTTGTATTGATTGGATCTGGCTTATGACCTGTGACCTATGACCTGTTGTCCCCTGTCCTCTCGGAGGACCCCTGCCCCTCCTTATATATTCCGAAGGAACAGAGTTACATGATAAGTATTCGAGTTGGTACTATATCTAGATTACAACTGTCGTGCGGTGCATGTCGTGCGCCGCACGTCTTCATTCTATGGGTCGGACGACCCCTAGTGGTGCGGCCCATGTACCATCTGTGGTACCCTAGGATCTATATCCCCACAGCTAGTCCCCGAGCCTGACAGCAGGTGACTCGGTCACATGGTGTCAGGGTCTTCAGAATAATCAGACTTATATACATGCGCGGACGAGCGCCATGTATACACGGTAGTCCCCAAGGCTGCTAGAAGATGAAGAATAAATCTTGTAGCAGGCTTATAAAAAGGGCAATCTACTATAGTGAAAGCAGTATGTCGTTCGAGCAGGTTGTCGAACGACAAGTCTGAGCACCGAGCAGTCCCCGAGTTAGCTGGTGACCCCTCAGTGTAGCCGTCGATGAACGTCGAGGAGTCTAGCTAGCTGGTCGGCGATGAAGTCCGAGCGCTAGGCGGTGAGCACCGAGCGATCCGACCAGCGCTGCTGACGATGTTGGCGTGAAGAACCCGAGCACCGAGGAGTCCCCAGGTCAACTGGTGAGCTCCCGGTATAGCCGTCAATGAGCGTCGAAGAGTACGGCCAGCTGGTCGACAACAAAGTCCGAGCGCCAGGCGGTGAGCACCGAGCGAAGCGACCAGCTGGTCGAGGATGAAGTCCGAGCACCAGGTGGTGAGTTCCGAGCAAAGCGACCAAGTGGTCGACGAACCCGAGCACCAAAGAGTCCCCAGCTCAGCTAGCGAGCTCTCGGTGTAGTCATCAATGAGTGTCGAAGAGTACGACCAGCTGGTCGGTGAAGAAGTCTGAGCGCCAGGAGGTAAGCACCGAACGAAGCGACCAGCTGGTGGAGGAACCCGAGCACCGAGGAGTCCCTAGCTCAGCTGGTGAGCTCTCGGCATAGCCATCAACGAGCATCGAAGAGTATGACCAGCTGGTCGGCGAAGAAGTCCGAGCGCCAGGCGGTAAGCACCAAGCGAAGCGACCAGCTGGTCGAGGAACCCGAGCACCGAGGAGTCCCCAGCTCAGCTGGTGAGCTCTCGGCATAGCCATCAACGAGCATCGAAGAGTATGACCAGCTGGTCGGCGAAGAAGTCCGAGCGCCAAGCGGTAAGCACCAAGCGAAGCGACCAAGTGGTTGACGAACCCGAGCACCAAAGAGTCCCCAGCTCAGCTGGCGAGCTCTCGGTGTAGTCATCAATGAGCGTCGAAGAGTACGACCAGCTGGTCGGCAACGAAGTCTGAGCGCCAGGTGGTCCCAAGCAATGATCGTCTCGTCCATCATGACTAGTCCAGTCCCCGAGCGTAAATAATTAGCTTGCAGACCGAACATGGTTCTTGTAAAATAAACATGGAGACTGGTAGTACATGACATACAAATTAAATATGGAGAAAACATTGTCAGTAAAGAAACAGCATATGCCACTCAGCGGTCAATTAGCTGGATTAAACGCTCAGCATTATATAAAATTCCCCCGAGCAGTTTGTTTGTAACTGAGTCGCCAGCCCCGGCTAGCCGATAACTTCGGAGCGTGAGGCGCGGAGCCTAGGCACGCGTAAGAGCACCAGCGTCACCGAGGAGCCGCTGCCGACCACCCGTAACGCAGAGCACGGAGCTGCATTCACGTGTAGGGAGGAGCCGGAGACAGAGCCGTCTCTGGAAAACACGAGTGTAAACATGGCTGCTCGGGAAAACACATATGTCATCCTCAGGATGGTATATATGGTGAAAAATAACGAAGAGCCATTGTAAAGAATAATGTGACCGCGGAGGTACACGATGATATCTAGAGATATATCATGATCGAAGGAATACTCAATTAATGTGAAAAATAATACTTAGCTTGATTGTCGTCCGAACGGAGTAGTTGACGAGAGGCGTCAAGGACGGCGATGAGTCATCAACGAGCGGTCCGTGAGGATGGCGGTGAGACAATGATGACGATGCGATGACTCGCTTGTGGCTCGTCGGCTCGTTAGTGGCTCGTTGATGGCTCGACGGTGGCTCGTCGATGACGTGATGGCTCGCTTTTGGCTCGTCGGCTCGTTAGTGGCTCGTTGGCTCGTCGATGGCTCGTCTTTGGCTCGATGACGACGTGATGGCTCGCTTCTGGCTCGTAGATGATCAGAGCGAGCATAGGGCATGGGTCGTCGAGCAGCTTCTCGTAATCTTCGTCGTAGTTGATCAGCCGAGCCAACGATGTCTTCTTGTCGACGATGATGGAGTTGCCTAGCCCTCGATCTTTCCTCCCGGTCGTGGTCGTCATAGCGCCGATTATTGCGGCGATCATCATTGCGACACGGTTGGAGGTCGGAGCGGGAGGTAGGGGTGACATTGTGCTCAGGAGATCGATCTCTGATCAGATCTACGAGCGCGAGAGTGTCGGCGAGTCTGCCGTGACCCGATCGATGGATTCGATCAGATCAGTGTTGTCGACACGCCATCCCCGATAGCGAGGAAGCGTGGTCGGAGCGCCGGGGAAGATGACCTCGAAGAGATGTCGAAGCTGGTCTCGCCGACGCTGAAGTGGTGGAAGTAGATTTGTTCAGCACAGGGAAAGCCTGCATCGCCTCCACGCCCCTGGCGGCGCCGTCGACGTCAGTGGTCCAGGAGAACGACCCGACGAGGAACGTGAAGCCTCCGGAAGGGTCGTGGAAACGAGGAAGGAAACCATCTGAGTCGTCATGGCGTCCGTACGCACATGCCCCGCGGTGGGCGCCAGCTGTCGACGAAATATGGTCGATAGCCCACCTAGTGGTATGCCCAAGGTGGTAGATTAGCGGGGAAGGCGCGTAGAACGACGATCTGGACGTGACACAGGAACGAAACCAGATGAACACCAGGGTTTATCCAGGTTCGGGCCGCCGAGTTCAGTGTAATACCCTACGTCCTGCGTCGAGTTGTTTACTCTGTATATTGATGAACGTGTTTTTTAGAGGAGGTCCCTACTCGCCTTATATAGCCGCGGGGAGCAGGGTTAGAGATCCTAGAAGATCGGATCTTCGTGATACAATGAGGAAACCTAGTCGATTACAATTCCATATCGTGATGGACACGATATCTTTCCTAACCGACTACGCTTCCTCGCTTTTCGATCCTGAGAAGGCTTCGGTGCCGTCATCCGACCAGCTGGGCCGCCTGTCCGACCAGCTGGGCCTCAACGTCACGATCCTTCACAGCGAGCTGGGCCGGCTTTCATGAAGCAGCCCAAGTCTAGCCGTGTGGGTACCTGGGTTTATACCCCCACATTCATATATATCCCATGTGTTGACGTCGGAAGTGATCCGAATCACACACCAGCAGAGCTAGTACGCCCGAAGAGGTTGCAGATCAACCTAAGACAACAGAGGCTCTGGCTAAACCGATCTAAAGACCGGTTTAGACCGATTTAGGGTTTTAGAACTCTGTGTTGATAACTCTAGAACTCCTCCCGGGAAGACCCATCGGGGAGAAGCACGTAGAGGTTGTTCTAGGACCAGCAAGGCCGCATAGAACGCCGTCGAGCCTCGTCGGGAGACGCGCCGAACAGCAAGATAGAGGGAAAAGGGGTAAAAAGGGATAGTAGATTGATTTTGATCGATTAGGGTTGGATGCCTCAATCGGCCATGATCCTCTCATATATATAGAGGGGGCTGGTCTTATCCCAATAGGAAACATCTCCATATACGATCTCCAAGTTTCCTATCCGGATTCTATCAAAATATAGAATCTGATTCGGACGTGACAAGGTAACCCTGATCTCGCCGATCCTTGGATCGATTAGATCGGTTTAATGGGCTTTACAGCCCATACTGATCAACAAATCGTCCTTACAAGAGAAGAGTCTATATTTTAGCGCCGGACTCATCATTCATCATCACCATAAAGCCTCTGTTGGTATTTCTTAACGTCGCTACCAAGAATAGAGTTTTAATCTATCCCCGGCAACGGCGCCAGAAATGCCTGTTGACACTCCTTAATGGAATCACTCTAAGAATGAGCCACATAAAATAATAAACTAGTGAAGGCACTAAAGAGTGTACGGGACACTACTAACTTCACTTAACGTCAAGTTGTCATCCCCAACATGAAGCTAGCAATGTAATTATATCAGGGCACTGGATTTAAAGATAAATATTTACCCGCAAGCGCATAGATAAACATACCCGTTGTAGAAGCATTTCACCCAAGCTAGTCTCAGGTATCGTTATTTATATTTAGCCTAGAGACTAATCAATTCAAGGTATGATGGTATTGTAAGGACTTACCAGCATTCATTATAGCACACACTTATAATAAGACTGATAACACACTAATTACTCCAATCAGGGATCAGGTTACAGAGTAAATGATAATGATAAATAATAATTGATAAATGATAACAGAGATCAGATCAATCAAGGATAATCCTAGAACAGTACTGCCTAGCAAGTGATGATTAGAACAGGTATTAATAAGAAACATTCCTAAGTTATTCTAATTACAAGTTATAGCATACATTGATTAGTGCAAACATATTTGGCAATCATTGGCTAGGTCACATCATATTTATAATCAAGAGGCAACTCCATAGTAAAGGTGTCAAACAGAGTAACCCCTAAACCATGAGTTAACTGAGCCATACTGAACACTATATTCGGGAGGTGGAATACAAAGGACTCAACAGGAATGTCACACCCGCGATCTACCACTATATCCGGAACATAGGACGCATTCGCAGATAAATAATGTATAGGCACCACACCTACACAGCATCTATCACCCACCCGTTGTACTTTAAGATGAGCGCTATACGAACATGAGTATAAACATAAAGATGAATTATCTATGCCAAATATATAATCAAAGCAGACTATAAGCAATATAATTAAGAATATAATAGTTGATGTCTTAATCATATCAATTGTATTGCTATCTAGAACACGAAGATGAACAATAAGGTGAATTAGATCATCGAGAAGAACTAAAGTACGAACTAGAACATGAACTAGAACAAGATTATGAACTAGAAGATGAACTAGACGATGAACATGAACTAGACGATGAACTAGAACATAAACAATGAAGAACAATGATGAACTAGAAGAGCAATTATGAAATAGATCCATAATGTTAATACAAGAGAGAAGATCTTGGGTTTACCGAGCCTTCTCGTGACTAGATCAGGAATCCAAGCGAAGCTTGCCTCCTCTAATCCTATTCTATCTACTAATCTAGGTGGATGTAGTTCTAGGGCTTCCGATTGATCTCCTTCTGATGAATGCTTGATGCTCTGATTGATGATATCTAATGATCAAACCCTGATGCTCTGGAGAGGGGGGTCAGGGGCTGTTTATATAGCCCTGGGCGATGAACCGTGGCCCTTGGATCAAACCGACTTAAGGTACGACCGAGATGCATCCTAGAGGTCGGTGGAGGAAGGTTCCAGAAGGAGGAGTCCGTAGGCCCCAAGGGGGGACCGGTCGGTCTCCTGGTGGGACCGGTCGGTCCCACCAGTCAGCCTCTCGCGGTGGTCGACCTCCTGGTGTCTTCTTGCGTCCTCTGGAGTCTTCTAGAATAATCCTGACGTGGTGGTGGCGTTATCTCCCGTCGATTTCCTTCTATGGGAAGCTATCGGTGCTGATTTCCTGGTTTAGTCCCTACAGAATCATAGTTCACCAAAACTCGTGGAATATTGTCAGTTGAAACCCTAAACCTTTGTTGGTGATCAAATTCTTGTCCTTTTCATATTTATTTATCCCTTAATTATGATAGATAACCAGCGTCAACAATTCCCCCAAGCTTACCTTTTGCTAGTCTCTTAGCAAATATTCATGATGAATCAGGAATTGCTACTATGCTTTCACACTTCAAAGGTACATATGTTCAAAAATCTTCCCTTGGATTAGAGTTAACTATTCTGACTTTCTCATATTACCTTTAAATATGGAGCTTTTGCCTTTACCTGAGTCCTTAAACAATTGAAACATAGAACAATCAAGTTAAGCACTGTATCTCTAACTCTTTGATCAACCTTCATTCTGGAGTTTTTATATATTTTCAAAATAATAATCAGAGATTCCATTGTATGACACTCTCAAATCGCTCTTTTATATTTTATGATTCCTCACTGATGCATTTTCCTTCCTTCTATGGATATATATCTGGAGCTTTAAGAAGTGAAAAGCATATCTTACCAAGTCAAAGTTCAAAGTTTAGGGAGAAAGATGCCATACTCATAGATCAAGACCTTAGAACATTTGAAATTTGTCATCTCTTGCTGGCATATTGTAATTAGAGGGACCATGGGCTATCATTCTTTTTTTTCTCATACTTTTATCATAACTCTTTTTCTTTTCTTTGAGGTAGTCGGACACTTGTCCCTTTTTATTTCCTCCTTTTATACTTTTGCATAGCCTATGCCTCTAACACAATACTACTTCGGAAGAGTGAATCTTTTAATAAAACATTCTTGATCTCTAGAGCATGATAAATTTCTCAACCATAACTAAAAACTTAGAACAAAGCAAGTAGACTTAACTTAAAATCATATTAATGGCTCTGGGTAGGAATTCATGTGATGTCATACAGGATCTCATCATGTGTTTTTAATTAAGTGTAAATCTCTAGAACTCTAGTATCTCTAAGAATTAGATAAACAACAGCTCAAACCTTTTTATATCATATCTCACAATTATCTAGACTTTAGATCAAGCATTTGCAATCCACAGGTTTCAGGTTCAGAGTTTATTCAGAACAACTTTGTCTAAAACTCAAGAAAATTTAAGTTCGAACAATAGGTACTTAAAAGAGATTTTGGCAGAGCAATCGTTCATCATTTTTATCATGAGCAAAATTAAGTTTATATCCACCTAGACATTTATTCATTATATAATATCTTTGTTTGGTTTTGTAATAGTTATTCATCTTTTTAGGGTTTTCTATATTTATTAACCTGATCTAACTAAATCGAACTAATAGTAATAGATAAAAAGCCGTGATACTTATCGTGATAACTGAGGGTGCCTTCCCCCAAACTGAATCTTGACGTGGTCTTTTTCCAGAAGACGAGTAGACCGTTAATGGTTTGAGTCCTTCTCTTCTTCTCTTCCTGCTGAATTTAAAGATAGACAACACAACTAGTGGTACTTGATTAAGCGTTAGTAATAAATATTCCTCCATTTGTCTAGTTGTCTTAAAGCTCATAAGATTATTTATGTTCTTCCTTTCCACTAAGCAGAGTTTCAGCAGTGTTACATAGTGTCTCTTTTTGGATTTATATATTTTTATGGATGTATGCAATGCAGAAGTAAATATGCAAATGTATATCTATTTTTATTTTTATGCCTCCACAGAAAGTGTACTACTCTCATGGGGCTTACAGTTTCCATATATTTTTTGTTTTCTAATGCAGATATAATTGCTAGGAAGTAAATATGATACTGAAATTATGCAATGATGATTTCAATGCTAATGATTATGGATAACTACCGATTTACCTTCCGGCGAGGATTCGACGTTTATAGTCTATCGAACAAGACTCTTTGTATGCTCTTTATTCTTCCTTGGGTGCATCAGCAGATCCTGAGGAGGACCTCGATGATTGCACGTCAGTAGAACTCTCTTTCTTTTTCCACACTTGTTTGACTGGTGGACTTATCTCTTTTACTTCTTCGTCCTTCGTTTCCTTTAATGGGTCATCTTCACTTCTGGTAACTTCTTCATAGTCAGCCCATCCATCCTTGATTTGTCGATTCTTGTTGTGTTGGGATGTGCAGCGCCTCCTCCTTGAGTGGTTCTTCTTTCCCTGTACATTAGAGGCATAACTATTGAAGTAACAGCGTACCTTCTCTATTGGGAACTGGAAATGGATCTCTCCAGATCTTATGTAGATGATGGCGCCAGTGGTGTTGAGGAAGGGTCTTCCTAGGATGATGTGAATATCGTCTTCTCTTCCCATGTCTAGTACTATGAAGTCGGTGGGAACATAGTGGTCTTTAATTTGGATCATCACGTCTTTTACTATTCCTTCCGGAAATCGATAAGTTTGGTCCGCCAACTGCATCTGCACATATGTTTGATACATAGGTCTATTTTTATATAAGTGTTCATATGTTACCTTAGACATGATGTTGACACTTGAACTGATGTCACAGAACGTCTTGTGGAATGTACTTCCTTCGATCTTGCAGTCGATGGTGGGTACGCCTGGGTCATCTCTCTTGGTGAGGTATGGTGATGGAAGAAGGTGGTCGTATTCTGTTCGGACAGAGTTGACCATCCATACTGTGTCTTGATGCGGTTGTGCAGCCTTGTTCTTCCTTCTTCTATTCCTATTCTTCTTCTTTGATGATATAGTGCTTGCATCTTCGTAGGGCATCTGAGGGTGGACTCGGGTAGTGAGTGTACGGTTCTTGAAGCTGAATCTTTCTTTGTTGCCTGTGATTGTGAAACAGATCTTGGCGCTGTCCGCATAGATGATGGCTTTGGTTGAGCTTAGGAATGGGCGTCCAAGAATAATGGGTGCTCTATTGTCTTCACCTGTTTCGACGATCATAAAGTCTGCACACACATACGAGTGTCCCACTCGTATACATATATCTTCTAGAATTCCCAATGGGTAGCACAATGTCTGATCTGCAAGCTGCAAACACATACTTGTATATAACAGAGGTACACCATGTATTTGTTCGTATATTACCCTTGGCATAATGTTGACGCTTGCTCCAAGGTCGCAGACTGCTTCTTCAAAACTGTGAGGTCCAATATGGATTGGAATCACAGGTCTTCCTGGATCTCCTTTCTTCGGGGCAATGGAGTCGTCCATCCATTCCTTCGATGGTCTAGGTATGAGGTGTCCTGCATCAAAAATGTCTACAAGATTTGCAGTTTCTAGCTCTTTCGGACTTCCTGGAATCTTACCTTTTTCAGCCACAGGGACCGAAGCTGCTAACTGAGATAACTGAGATTCTATCATCTTATTAAAGCTATGTTGATTCTTTATGGCAGAAGTAAAGCTATCCATTCTAGTATTAATATTTTCAAGCAATTTATCATTGGAAGCTATCTTCTTAGACATATTATCAATAATTTTGTTTTGATTAGATATCATCTCTCTCAAAGGTGGTTGGTTAAATGTATTACCTTGGTAGTTACCTGAGTAGTTACCTGAGTAATTAGGCCTTGATTGCTGGTTCCATCCTTGAGTTTGTTGAGGACGATAGTTGGTGTTGCTGTTGATGTACTTCGCATCCTCTTGAATCTCAGGGCAGTTGCTCCCTGAATGACCAGTGCTTCCACACTCTTCACATGTCATGCGAGATTCGTAGGCTTGACGTCTTCTTTCTTGGGAGTGTGTTCACCGAACTTGTTCATGAGTAGGTCAAGTTTGGCAGACAACATGTCTACTTCCTTTAGTTGATGTATTCCTCCCCTCTTGCGTGGTTGAGAGCGTTCCTCGTTCCATCCTTGGTTAGAGGCCATCTTTTCTATGAGTGTAGTTGCGTTGTTGATTGTGAGTGATAAGAATGATCCTCCAGCAGCGGCATCCACATTCTCACGGGTACTTGAAGTGAGCCCGTGGTAGAAGGTCTGCATGAGTAGCCAATTCTCCATCCCATGGTGAGGGCATTTTGATATGTAGTCTTGAAAGCATTCCCAAGCCTCTGGGATTGATTCATCGTATTGTTGCTGGAAAGTTGAAATCTTGGCACGGAGGGCATTCGTCTTGCCCACTGGAAAGAACTTTGCTAGGAAGGCAGTTGAACAGATCGCCCACGAGGTGTTTTTGTCTTTATTGGCGTAGAACCATTGTTTTGCTTTTCCCAAGAGTGAGAATGGGAACAAGCGAAGTAGAATGGCGTCCCTTTCGACTCCCTTGACGGTGAAAGTGCTACAAATCTCCAGAAAGTGTTGGAGATGAGCGCTTGCGTCTTCATGTGCCTTTCCGCAAAACTGATTAGTTTGCACCATGTTGATCAAAGCTGGCTTGAGTTCAAATTCGTTGTCTCCCACATTGACTGTTGGTCCAGTCCTGATGTTGGCAGTGGTTGGTGCAGAGAACTCACGGAGTGTCTTGTCGGCCATGGTGTCCAACACTGGTGTTAAGCTTCTTCTTATCTGGCTAACTTCTAGAAGTGGTGGTGAGGGTCTCTTAAGTATGCATCTTGTTTTCCTTAGTAAAGCTTCAAGATCCTCAACGTAGTTTTTCGGAAGTTGGAAACCAGTCATACATCACACCCTGCATAAGATAAAAAGATAAACAAAGCCAGGGTAAGCCTGTTTGAGTAAAAGTAAATAATCAGTGCATTATCACATGTGTGTAAGTAAAATGATATGTTCTAGCTACCGTTTAAAAATGCTGCTAATGCAATGTCCTATCAGTGTTCATAAAGATTTTAATGAAAAACCCTAGGTACCATCCCTAATTGAATTGATGTGGTCCCCGGCAACGGCGCCAGAAATGCTTGTTGGTATTTCTTAACGTCGCTACCAAGAATAGAGTTTTAATCTATCCCCGGCAATGGCGCCAGAAATGCCTGTTGACACTGCTTAATGGAATCACTCTAAGAATGAGCCACATAAAATAATAAACTAGTGAAGGCACTAAAGAGTGTACGGGACACTACTAACTTCACTTAACGTCAAGTTGTCATCCCCAACATGAAGCTAGCAATGTAATTATATCAGGACACTGGATTTAAAGATAAATATTTACCCGCAAGCGCACAGATAAACATACCCGTTGTAGAAGCATTTCACCCAAGCTAGTCTCAGGTATCGTTATTTATATTTAGCCTAGAGACTAATCAATTCAAGGTATGATGGTATTGTAAGGACTTAGCAACATTCATTATAGCACACACTTATAATAAGACTGATAACACACTAATTACTCCAAACAGGGATCAGGTTACAGAGTAAATGATAATGATAAATAATAATTGATAAATGATAACAGAGATCAGATCAATCAAGGATAATCCTAGAACAGTACTGCCTAGCAAGTGATGATTAGAACAGGTATTAATAAGAAACATTCCTAAGTTATTCTAATTACAAGTTATAGCATACATTGATTAGTGCAAACATATTTGGCAATCATTGGCTAGGTCACATCATATTTATAATCAAGAGGCAACTCCATAGTAAAGGTGTCAAACAGAGTAACCCCTAAACCATGAGTTAACTGAGCCATACTGAACACTATATTCGGGAGGTGGAATACAAAGGACTCAACAGGAATGTCACACCCGCGATCTACCACTCTATCCGGAACATAGGACGTATTCGCAGATAAATAATGTATAGGCACCATGTCTACACAACATCTATCACCCACACGTTGTACTTTAAGATGAGCGCTATACGAACATGAGTATAAACATAAAGATGAACTATATATGCCAAATATATAATCAAAGCAGACTATAAGCAATATAATTAAGAATATAATAGGTGATGTCTTAATCATATCAATTGTATTGCTATCTAGAACACGAAGATGAACAATAAGGTGAATTAGATCATCGAGAAGAACTAAAGTACGAACTAGAACATGAACTAGAACAAGATTATGAACTAGAAGATGAACTAGACGATGAACATGAACTAGACGATGAACTAGAACATAAACAATGAAGAACAATGATGAACTAGAAGAGCAACTATGAAATAGATCCATAATGTTAATATAAGAGAGAAGATATTGGGTTTACCGAGCCTTCTCGTGACTAGATCAGCAATCCAAGCGAAGCTTGCCTCCTCTAATCCTATTCTATCTACTAATCTAGGTGGATGTAGTTCTAGGGCTTCCGATTGATCTCCTTCTGATGAATGCTTGAATCTCTGATTGATGATGTCTAATGATCAAACCCTGATGCTCTGGAGAGGGGGTCAGGGGCTGTTTATATAGCCCTGGGCGATGAACCGTGGCCCTTGGATCAAACCGACTTAAGGTACGGTCGAGATGCATCCTAGAGGTCGGTGGAGGAAGGTTCCAGAAGGAGGAGTCCGTAGGCCCCAAGGGGGGACCGGTCGGTCTCCTGGTGGGACCGGTCGGTCCCACCAGTCAGCCTCTCGCGGTGGTCGTCCTCCTGGTGTCTTCTTGCGTTCTCTAGAGTCTTCTAGAATAATCTTGACGTGGTGGTGGCGTTATCTCCCGTCGGTTTCCTTCTATGGGAAGCTATCGGTGCTGATTTCTTGGTTTAGTCCCTGCAGAATCATAGTTCACCAAAACTCGTGGAATATTGTCAGTTGAAACCCTAAACCTATGTTGGTGATCAAATTCTTGCCCTTTTCATATTTATTTATCCCTTAATTATGATAGATAACCAGCGTCAACAGCCTTCGACCAGCATCACCTGGTCGGTGACTGGTCGGAAGCCCAAAATGATCAGGCATATTTGACTTAGACAAATTCGACCCTAATATTATAGGCCGAATACCTCTTCTAAATTTATCTTCACCTGTGACACTTTTGAGTGTCAACACCATGTAGATGCTCTTATTAATTCAAAGTATGACAAGAAATGCAACGTATCCTATGCAAACTAGAGTCCTGTGCAAACTATGCAAACTCTAATCAAGACCACAAGAATCTAATCTGATGGCTGGTAATTTTAGCACTTAAACCCCTCCACTCATGGGGTGTTTTGCAACAGTCGGATAGGATGAGTGGGGGGTTTGAGTGCTAAAATTACCAGCCATCAGATTAGATTCTTATGGTCTTGATTAGAGTTTGCATAGTTTGCAGAGGAGTCTAGTTTGCATAGGATACGTTGCCTCATTCATTTTGGTTAGGTTCAGAGAGGCATGCGTGCATGATGATTTTTTTTTATGTACGTGCATGATGAATTTATCCCTTCGTGTATACATGTGTGAGGCCCTAGAGCCTAGAGGAGAAGGCCTTGTTTACTTCCCAAATTTTTTTCAGATTCTCCGTCACATCAATCTTTAGATGCATACATGAAGCATTAAATGTAGGTAAAAAAAATACTCCCTCCGTATAGGTAAAGGAAGTCATTTTGGACAACGACACGGTCTCCAAAGTATAACTTTGACTTCTTGTTGTTATAAAAAATATTTATTGAAAAATAATATATGTATACTTTTATGAAAATATTTATTAATACAAATCTATTCATATAGCTTTTACATTTTAAAACCTAATAAAAGTTGTTCATAATTTATATTCTCAATATTTGAACAAAAACCTTGTTCAAAACGACTTTCTTTTCCTATACGGAGGGAGTAACTAATTGTACTTTTAGTATGTACATGTCGAGACAAATCTTTTGATTTTAATTAGTCTATGTTTGGACAAAGTTTGTCAAATAACAACGAAAGTGCTATAGGACTTTTCCCCCAAAAAATTCTGGGAACTAAACACAACCTAATTTCCAATGGCATATCACAAAAGAATATAGATTCCTATGGCAATCGACTAATTTTCTCATATAAATATGCATGTCATGTTCCTTGCTCGCTGCTAGCTCCTAGCTAGTGTTGAACACTACAGCTACAGGGTGATCATGGCATTTATGTATATATACTGTATGATTACTTTGTCATGCGTTGTCGATCCAGGAGTTGAGCACGTCCGGAAGGAACCATTCCTTGTCCGGCCCATATATTCTTATTGCATATATATATATATATATATATATATATATATATATATATATATATATATATATGCTCGTTGTCAACTTAGTTGTTGTATTCATTGTTACTTCTTCCAACAATAATGCATAAATGTAAGATTGTTGAAAACTCAAGATTGAAATTAAATCCATGGCTCGTACGTCCGGTCATTGTTTCTTTAATTTGTCCATGGATCAACAGAGGCGCCGACCGAGCCACGATCAATTTCTCTGTCGTTTGTATGTTGATATATATTTTTTCATATAATAATGCGACAACTCTGTATCTACAAAATTAAGAACATCTACAACATATAGTACTTAGCCTCCATCTCCTAAAGTCTGTATCGAAGAATTCTTATTATTGGTAGTGTAGTTTTTTTTTCTTATTTCCCTCTAATGTATTACCATACCGTTTAAGTGGATAAGAGAGAAACAGAGATTCACTATATTGGAAACTACATTATTCTTCTGTGCCAAAAAAACCGTCACAGAAATAGTGACAGAGTAATTAATTTAATTACTTCTGATAGAAAAATTAATTCTATCAGGAGCCCAACAGGCACACATCCCGTCAAATGGGATACAGTGACAGAGAAATTAAATTACTCCTTCCGTCCCTAAATAAGTGTCGTTCTCGCTTCCCGAGAAAAAGTTGCCGGCAATTATATATTAAAATATATTAAAATATATTAATATTTATGTTAAGTAATTAGTATCATCGGAAAGATCTTTACATCTAGTTTTTTAACAAAATTATTTGGAGATATAAATATTGCACATATTTTCTACAAATTAAGTCAAACATGTGACACGCACACCAACGGCGACACTTATTTAGGGACGGAGGGAGTATCTTGTAGCGTCAGCAGGGACATCGTCAGGAACCATCAGAGCAAGAACAATAAGGGCGTCTCCGGTGATTAGCTCTTGGCTAGCTCATAGAATATTTTCTCATATTTTAATAGGAGAGAGAAAAGAGTTATCTCTTGTTCAAGAGATAGTCTCATACACACACTTCGAGATTTCATGAGAATGATAAGTGGGGTCATTTATATTAAGAGCTATGTGCTAAGAGATACATCATTTGAAGGGTTGTCTCTTAGAGTGCTTAGAGCCAGATACTAGCTCTTATTGTTGCGGATGCTCTAATAGAGCCAAGTGTTTGGCTATAAGGGCACCCCGCAACAGCAAGAGTCAGTTGCTAGCTCTAAGTCAACCTCTCCAATAATGTTAGCTTTTAGCAATAGCTCATAATACAAAAAGGCCCACATAACATACTCACATCATCTTGAAATGTGTGTATAAGTCTAGCTCTTGATCAAGAACTAGCTCTTGTCTTTCTTCTATTAAAATATGAAAAGAATGCTAAGAGCTAGCTTATGAGCCACCCATTGCGGGTGCCCTAAGCCAAGCTATAAGGATGTGTTTGGTTGAAGGGATGAGGTAGAATGGAGCCGTTCTGTCCTAGATTCTGTAGTGTTTGGTTTGTGGACAGGGGAACAGAGCCATCCCCTACTGGGAATATTCTTCCCAGATGCGGAACCATCCCGCTCCAAAAAATCTACCGGACGCAGCCGTCCTCGACTGAGCGCGCTCCATCACGTGCATGTCATGGGTTATATTGATTGTGTGGTCACCGCTTCCCCTCCTTTTCTCACCCCCGTCCCCATCTCTTTCTCTCCCGTCTCCCTCATCTCAGTCCACGAAGCCGGAGCAAAAGCGCCGGCACTCCATCGTTGCTGGGCCTCCAACCAAGCAGGTGACGGACACCTCCTCCTTTCTCTGTCCTTCGGGTAAGAAGATCAAGTAGATTCACCATTCCCTCCTCCAAGATGGCACCCTCCCTCACTTCCTTCTCATCTGATAAAATCAGATCGATACTGTCCTCTGCATCCTCCTTCTTTGGTGGCTCTGGTGCGTGCAGATCAGGTCAATCTACAGCCTTCCCCATCCTAGGTATGATTCTTCACTCATATATGTATCTAGGGTTAGGGTACAGTGAACGATGAACAAATTGACCTTGTCCAACTTGTATTTCCCCCCTTAAAATTAAGACTCATTTATATGTTTTGTCAATTTTTTGTTTGCTTTAAGAACATATACATAACTTGTATGTACGTTCATTGCGGCTATTGCCATTATGTTTATTATAAGTCATTGCGATTATTCACTTTTGACTTCAGAATTTTTTTTATCTAGATGGAGAAGAGGGAAAATATTTTAATTTATATAGCTGCAGCACAGATGTTGCTTTCGATGATGGCTGCCGTTATTCAAACTAGGAAAAGAAAAAGATGTCAACCTAGAGAAACAATTTCCTATGGTCCAATACATGAGAGAGATAGAATGAGAACTGAGTACCTAAATAACAAAATATGGAAGAATGATGTAACTTGTGTGAACATGCTTAGGCTAAATAAATCATCATTCTTTCGATTTTGTAATCTTTTTAGGGACCGTGGTCTGTTGCAAGACACTATACATATGTGTGTCGAACAGCAGGTTGCTATGTTTTTAAATACAGTAGGACATAATCTTAGAAATAGGTTAGTTGGCACAAATTATGATAGATCCGGTGAGACTGTTAGCCGATATTTCAACAAAGTACTTCATGCTATTGGAGAGCTGCGGAATGATCTTATTAGGCCACCATCATCATCAACCCCTACTAAAATTCAAGGAAACCCAAGGTGGGATCCTTACTTTAAGGTGTGATGTTTGGCTCTATATCTATTGTATTTTTTAGATTTAAAGACTTATGGTAAAATAGGATTGCATTGGGGCTATTGATGGTACCCATGTGCGTGCCTCTGTTTATGTGGACATGGAGCCTTCCTTTCGTGGTAGGAAGACTCATGCTACCCAAAATGTAATGGCCGCCGTTGATTTCGATCTTCGGTTTACATATGTCTTGGCTGGTTGGGAAGGGACAGCTCATGACGCGTTAGTTTTGCGGGATGCCTTAGAACGTGAGAATGGTCTTCGTGTGCCACAAGGTAAACGATAGCCTAGTTCCTCATTTTATTTCTCCATGGCATATATTTTTATTAGCGATATCATAAAGATGTTCCTCGTATGCTAGGAAAATTCTATCTAGTTGACGCTGGATACGGAGCCAAGCCAGGATTTTTGCCTCCTTTTTGTGGTGTCACGTACCACTTGAATGAGTGGGGCAACAATCCTGTACAAAACGAAAAGGAGTTGTTTAACCTTAGGCACTCATCTCTTCGTGTTACAGTAGAGCGTGCATTTGGATCACTTAAGAGGAGGTTCAAAATTCTAGATGATGCCACTCCATTCTTTCCCTTCCGAACTCAAGTAGATATAGTGGTTGCTTGTTGTATTATTCATAATTGGGTTATACAAGATGGGGGTGATGACTTTATCATACCAGAAAATAATTGGCTGCCTACTCATACTCACGCTTCAACATCAAGTGGACAAGCAAGGGAGCATACATTTATGGTTAATTTCAGGCAGGAAATTGACAATCGTATGTGGGAAGACCGACAAAACCACTATGCCAGCAATTTGTGATAAACTACTTTCATGTATGCTTCATGTATGGACCTATGTATTCAAAAACTATGTACTGATAAAGTATTTTTGTTATATATGCTCATAAAGTATTTTTCTAGATATTTATATGGAGCTATGTATTGCTGGAAAATACTTGCTGCAAATTGTTATATGTGCTGAAATTTTCATGAAACTTGATCCAATATTTTCATGTCATTATATATGTTAGGCAATGGATGCCGAGGCAAGTGGGGGGAAAGCTGTGGGTGTTGGACAGTGTAACACCTCAGGTGTTTACATGAATAAAATATTGTCATGCCATCATAAGCATTCCATAGCATCATGTGCTAGCTCACCTTGAGATGCATTCACTAAAATGAGTTTAATTCCTAATGTGAGCATCTTTGTTTATGCTTGTGTTATAACTCAAAACCTTAATTTGGAATGTCATTATGAAATAACTTGTGCTCATTCCTATTTGACTATAGTCATGTAAAGGCATGAAACCAAGTTCAACAAGTCAAAAGGATGTAAAATTCATTTAGCTTAAAAATGGGAAAATCATTAAATTCCTATATAAGTTAACTAGCCCTTTTTAGTTAACTCAAAATCTATACCTATTTAGGGGTTGACCCTAAAAGCTTTTTGGTAGATCTTGAGAAGAGGTACAACTTTGGTTTTCAAAGTTTTCAAAATTTCTGTACAAAATTCCAAGTAATTATGAGTTTATTCAAACCCTAGAAATGGTCCCCTTTTGATTTTAAACTTGCATTTCAAAAACTACTTGAGATCTGAGTTTGAGATCTACATCAAAGTTGTAGAGAATTTCAAAAGGAACATTTCATACATTGACCATTTTTTCAAGTGTCATTGAAAAATCAAAAGTAATTTTGCTTTTACTGCAAAACCCTAAATCTGTCCCCTTTTCAAATTTCTAATTTGAAGTCAATTTGAACTGTTTTGATCCAAGTGACTTATTTCCAGTTGAAATCAGCCCAAGTGTATTAAAGCAAAGTTGTACAACTTTTCAAGCTCTACAGTTCATATTTTGACAAATCTTGAGGTGTAGTTCAAATTTCAAAGGTAATTTTGAAATCAGTTTGGTACAAATTTGATTTTGAACTCTATTTCAAAATCTAGGCAGAATTTGACTTTGGTTCTTAAAGCAAGTTTGTAAAGTACAAATTTGGGAGCAACTTTTGTTTTAAGAGTTTTTGGCGTGCAGTACAAAAATCTAGAGTATTTTGAAAGGGGGTAAATCTGTTCCTGTAGCTACAGTAGGGGGGAAGCACCTGCCGGAGCAGCAGGGGCCGCCGCGTCGCCGCCGCCGTAGCCTGGGCACCTCAGCCCGTCTCCGCGTGTCCGGCCACGCAGCTGCTTGCCGCTTGCTTCACTCCGTGCGGTGTCAAGCTCCGAGAGCTCCCCAACCCTCTCTTCACCTGCGCCCGCCACCTCCTCCCTCTCCTGCTCTGTTTTCTGGCAAAGCTCCGGAGAGCTCTCACTCCCTCGTCGTTGCGTCCCCGCACTCTCCATCTTCCCAATAGCTCCGCCTGCATCCCTTGCTACTCCTGAGCTAGCTAACCCAAGCCCGAGAGCTTGCAATCGCCGCCGCCACAGTCATCTTCTTCGTCACCGGCCGGGAGCCATCACAGGTACCTTGGTCGTGGTCGCGGTCAGCCAGAGCTCCTCCGGCCAAATCAAGTAGTGCTTTAGCTTCGTCTGGTGTTGTAGGTCACGGTCGGCTCGCTCCTGAGGTCTCTACCGCTCGGGCTTGACCAGTCCGCGACGGTTGCCGCCGGTACAAGCTCCGCCATCGCCGCCGTCGTCGCCAACCTTGGTCTAGTGCTCCTCGAAGCAAGGCAAGGTGAGCACCGTAGTCGTCTTGAGCTCCTCGGAGTGTTGCGCTTCCTAGTTTGGTCTCTACCGGGCCACCGTGATCGGTCCGCGTGGCTTGCCGTCGGCGCAAGCGCCGCCATGGCCGCCAGCATGGGCCAGGTTGCTTGGAGCCGTCTCTGAGCAAGTTTAGGTGCACATCACGGTCGCGGTAAGTGCCCAAGTGCGATGCCACCCTCGGCTAGGTCGCTACCGAGCCCTAGCAGCCGGAGCGCCGTGTCGCCGCCGTGCTCGGTATGGCCGAGCCGCCATGGCCGTCGTCCGCTCGGAATCGAGTGAGTGCGAGGTCGGGAAAAGAGTGGAATCGGTGCGCGAGATCCAGGCGAAGATGTGGAAGGCCTCGCCGTCGCCGGAGGCCTCGTCGGCGATGAGATTGGAGGTCGGTCAACGTGAGCGCGCGTTAAGTCAAAGCCTTCGGCAGCTGGCCTCGGCGCGAGGCGGAGAAGAAGGGCCTGTCAGCCTCGGGCGAGTCGGAGAAGGAGGGCTGAGGCTGAGGCCTGAGGCTCGGATATCAGCAGCCGTGGGTTGAACTGGGCCGAGCCCAGTAAGAGTTAGAGATGGTTTTTCCTTTTTGCTGTTATGAGTGAATAGTGTTAGGTTTTGTCTTTTTGATATCTTTTTGTAGGAAGCTCCAAAAATTGTGAAAATTTTTGTGTGGCTTTATCAAGCTGCCTGATATTTAAGAAAAATATAAAACTTGAGTTTTGAACAAATTTTGAAACTGATTTAAATATGGCTTTTAATTAATAAATGGACTTTGATGATTTTTGTAGGCCTAGTTAAATGTCCAAAAATCATGAAACTATTTTTGGCACTGTTTTTAGGTGAAAATATATCTTCACAAAAATTTTGAGCTCTGTTGGAGAAAATAAATTTTATTCTTTTTTTTATGCTTTATTTAAGCATTTATATGTTTATAGTTAATTTAATTCTGTAAATCCATATGTTTATTCAAAAATGATGAAATTTATTTTGTGCACTGTTTGGATCATAACTAATCTATGTACCAAGTTTGAACTAATTTGAGCATAGTTTGCTTCATAACTTAATTTCCGGTTAATTAAATTGCTTTCTTTATGCTTAAATAAGGTTATAAAACCTAAAAATCTAAGATCTTTTATGGTAGATTTGAAGGTTAAGATAAGTGAAATATCTTGATCTGCTGCTTGATGCAAGCAAGAATCACTCACTTAAACCATGTATATTTATGTAAGTTAGTTTTGTTGGTTTGCAATTTTACCGTGAGGGAAAATTGTTTTAAGTTAAATATTATAGCTTAGAAAATTTCCATCTTTACCATGATCATGTCATGAGCATTCCATTAAGCATGCACTCTATTATCGTGTAGCTTCCGAAGTGATCGAGTGTCCGAGCGAGGTTGGTCCGGAAACTTCAGAGTATCCAATTGATCCGGATTACCAGGAGTTCCAGACTCTCCCGATTAACGAAGGCAAGCCCCGGTTCATTTAACCATTTCCTTGGATTTACAATTACACTTATTTCGATAAACTGATGCATAAAATGTTTATCAAATAAATGCTTTAAACCTGTTGATGCATGACCAACCTTGTTATCGATATATCATTCCTTGATACCTGTTTTAGGCCACTGATAGAAATGCTTAGCCTTGCTTCATAAAGCTTTTGCGAAATGTTTTCAATACTTATCGTTTTGGAATGATAATGAGAAAGAATGATGATTAAGGCCAGACGGGCACCTGCATCGATCCTTGGATTAGATGCAGGGTAACCCGGATGTGTCGATTAGGGTTAACCGTTGTTGGCCTGCTAGATTGAGAAACTGTGAAGTACCGATCATATGCTACGGTAAGCCCTGCCTTGGTGGTTCTTAAATGAGAACGGCTAATCGCGCACTGGGAGTGGAGAGATGGCGAGAGTACTAGCTACCCTCGTGGGTCAAAGTCCCGGATTGGAGGTGTACAAGTACTCTCGGGTGGCGCGGACCCGGTCTTGTTTGGAGGATCCGGGGTTGGGGTTGGTATATGTGTGATCACGGGTCTACATATATCGTATGATCGTGGAAAACTCCCAGATCTGGTTGAATCGGTTCGAATCGTCGTGCTCCTCGGTTAAGGAGACTCAATCTTTCGACCCGCATCGTAGAATGAAAATGGAACTGGTTTATGAAAGAATGTTGATGACCTTTCACTAATGTTCACTTTCAGTTCTTACCAAGTACTTAAATGATTAAGTAAAATTTGGATCTAGGACTACTTTAGTAAGCTTTTATGCAAATGAAAAATTCTGTTGAGCCTACCCAAGCCAGCATACCTGTTTCGTCTCTTCTCTTGTCGGGTCAGCCTTGTTGAGTACCTTCGTACTCAGGGTTTGTTAATCCCCTGTTGCAGGTGACGTTCACGAGCAGCCTTGCTTTGAGGCTTGTTGCGTGACAGTCGTTGAGGAGGACTTGTCCGGGGAGGAGTAGTGCAACCCTTAGGCGGGGTTGTTTGTGTGTTATACAGTTTTAGTAATGCTACTTCCACTATCTAGAACAAAGTTTGAAACTATGGTTTGTAATAACGACATAAGTTTGAACATCTGGTTTGTAAAACTTATGGTGTAATACTTCCGCTCTTTCATCTCCGATGTATATTATTTGTGAAATGTTGTAATACTGCAATGACTCTTGCAATGATCCTGGGAAGGTAAGGAAACGTGGATGAGTCGGGTTACCCGATGACACGTGGTGGGTCTTTTGGGCTATTGGGGCACAGTATATGACTGTCCGAGGTCTGTAGGACAAGGACAAGTATACGTGGGCCTTAATAATCCAGGAGGTTCCGTCACAGCTGGTATCGGAGCGATCATTGCAGCAGTCTTGTAGTATTGTTGCAAAACTTCAAAATGATTTGAGTCAAAACTATTTGAATCTAGTTTGATCCAAAATTCTTTTGACTTACCTTGTTCATGCTATTCGATCTATGTTCTGTCTTAAGTAGTAGATCGTAGATTGTTAAGTGGAGCAGCATGTTAAGTTAAGCCTTAACTTGAAATTGTTGTTAAATTTCTACTCCTCTATAAGGGAGTATAATTTAAATTTTATATGCTTTATGCGTAAGTACGCTTCATGCATCATGCTTAACCAACTTGTGGTATATGGTATAGTTGGGTAAGGGTTAGAATCCAATCCTGTCTTGCTATCCAAAAAGTATTTTTCCTTTATCTGCCTAATTCAAAATCTTATCTCACTAGGATGCCACGCGGTAAGGAAACACCTCGCAAGAGTACAGGTCCTCATGGTGTACCCATGCACCAACTCGCATCCCGCAAGGAGGAAGAGTCCAGCAGGAGTCCGGAGATCAATGAGGACTTACGGGCAGAGGTTCGTGAGTAGAAATCTCAGTTGGCCACCACCTCTCGGGAGAAGAGTTTAGCACTTGCCAAAGCTGGAGGCATGAAACTCAAGCTGGAGGGGGCCAACAGAAGCGTAGTCAATGCAGAAAAGCTCATGACTAAAATGCTTGAAGAACGGAACACTGCCTGGCAGCGAGAAGATGCCGCGTTAGCCCGTCTGCATGAGTTGGAGGCATATGTGACGGATATAGAAGCATTCAATGACCAGTTACATGAGGAAGTCCATGTGCTGTATGATCAACTCCATCCACCTCCACCTCCAAATGCAGCTGAAGATGAGATGGGTATGTTTTCAGTTGCTCACCATCCTGCCGTATTATTATTTGATTCTGGTGCATCGCATACCTTTATCAGTAAGAGTTTTGTTGAAAAGCATCATATACCTATTGGGGAAGCAAAGGAAAATTTCCTTATACACACACCGGGAGGTCGTTTATATACAAAGGAAGTGGTGCATCAGGTGCCCGTAGAATTTGCCGGGCATACTTATCCCACTAATATGATAGTAATCAAGGATCAGGATATAGATGTGATCCTAGGAATGAACTGGACGTACCAGCAGAAGGCAGTATTAGATGCCTTGCATAGAACAATCAGTGTAACACCTCTGGTGTTTAATATGTAATTAACCTGACATGTCATCATCTTTAGTCTTTAATCATTCTTGTCATGCATTTAGTTTGCTAAATACCTGTGTAATGATTTCTTTTTCGAAAACCCTAAAAGCCCAAATCTTCCTTTAAGGGCAAAATGGTAATTTCACCTCTGTGACTTGCTTGTGTAATTTCTTGTTCAGTTTTGTGCCCTGGTGTTTTGTTGTGTTGATCGAAGTTCTAAAATCTAAAACAGATTTCAAATTCCTTTTGAAAAACCCTGATTTCCAAACCCTGGTTTTTACCCCTCTTTTATTAATTTAAAAACTATTCAAAATTTGAAGTTGGTCCTTTTAGCAAAGTTGTAAGTCTTGTCAAGAGGAACAACTTTGGTGTTTACAGTTTTTCAAGTTTCAATTTAAAATCAGAAGTAATTTCAGATTCTTTCAAACTTCTTTTTGTCCCTTTTTCGGTTTTCAAAATTATCTCAAAAACCTTTGAGTTTTAGAAAAGATTTATGTTGGCAAAGTTGTAGATCTCAAAATTTTAAGCAACTTTGGTGTTTTGAGTTTTCTTCGTGTAGTTCAAGTTTTGGGAGTAATTTCAAAATTTCAGAAAGGGGAAGTTTTGCTTTAAATATCGTCTCTGTGCACGAACTTTAAAGCCAGGGGGCCCCGGCCTCCGGCAAGGCCGCCGCGCCGCGCGCGAGCCTCGCCGCCCATGCCGAGCCCGGCTGACCCGCGCCCGTGCCGCGCGCGGCCAAGTGCTGGCGCTCGTTTTCCTCTCGGCCCCTACCTACCGCCGCCTCGCTCATCCCCTACCCCTCCCTCTTCCCCTACGGCCGCGGACAGCGGGCAGCTGCCGGCCGCCGGCAAGCCGCCGCGCCGCGCGCGAGCTTCCGCCCACGCCGAGCCGCCCTACCCTGCTCCCTACCTCCCTTAATGTCGCGCGAGCGCTCTCACCCCTCGCCCGGACCCCTCCCCAGCTCCGCCCGCGGCTATAAGAAGCCGCGAGTTCTGCCATTACCGCCACCACGGCGCCCCGCACCACCGGACCTCCCCAGCACCAGCCGAGCCCGCCGTTGCCTTCGCCTTGGGCTGCTCCACCTTCCCGAGCAATCAATTTCACCCCTCCGCCCTCCTCTCGCCGGCACAGGAGCTTCTTCTCCAACTCCGGCATACGGCCGCGCTTCGGCTAAGCGAGAAATTCGCCGCCGTGAGTGTTCCTCCCGTCCCTCCGACCCCTGCCCTCTCTTCCTCACCTCCGTACGCTTCTAACCGCACCTCGGTGATCTCTTTTGGTGGACAGAGCCGCCGGACGCTGCTCGCCGCCAGAGAGCTCCGCCGGAGCACCGCCACCGTCGAGCTCCGTCCTCCGACCCTGCACCGCCTCGCCGAGCCTCCCACCAGACTCTCGGTGAGCCCGCGAATCTTTCCCCACCCTCGGCTTTCCCAGCGCGAGCCCCGAGCGGCCGGCCCGCCGTCCGCCTCGCCTGCGGTTCGCCCGAGCCAGCCCGTTTCACCCGAACCCGCTTCGCTCGAGCCAGGCCTCGGCGAACACATGTCTTCCGATTCGCCCGAGCCTCCCGTTTCGCCCGAGCCTTGCGAGGAAAGAGCACAGTGCTCTTTTCCTTTTTTTGGGAAGTTGTGAATAGTGTTCCTTTTTCTTCTTTTTGTATGATTTTCTGTATTGCTCTAAAAATTCTAAAAATTTTACAGTTGAGTCTTTATACCAGGTAGTATTTTATAAAAATATGAAACTTGACTTTTCTGGAAGAATTTGAAAATGTAAAATCCCTCTTTTATTTAATAAATGGATGGTTCTGGATTTTTAGAAAATCATTTATAACTCCAAAAATCATGAGATAAATTTTTTGTGAGCTTCCTATGCCATGTTTAGTCTCTGGTGATATTTTGAAGTCTTTTGGAACAAGTTGATTTTTGAGCATTTATCTTTAATTGTTAAATAGTGCCTTTTGTTAATTAATGTCTGATTTTATTTGAGCACCTTAATGACCTCCAAAAATTATGAAATTTGTTTTGCCATCTATCTACACCATAATGAACTTATGTGTTTGATTTGGTAATTTTTGGAGCAACTGCATAAAATGACCTTTTTAAATAATTAAGAAAAACAAAAAAGGTGATTAAGGTTCATGTTGTATGCCCTGTGTTGCATTGTTCATGCTAGCATACTCATGTGCATGCATCATTGCATTCGTATAGTCACCGAAGGAGAAGGCGTCAAGATCGAGGCAGCCGCTGACGAACCTGTCCCTGAGGCTACCCCGAGCTCCGACAACTGCCCTGCCGCCCTCGAGCCTGCCCTCTTTGCTCTTCAAGGCAAGCCCCGGTGCATTTAAACCCCTTTCCTTGGATTTATAAAATGTTTTCCTTAAATGCTTTTGAGTTAAATTATTGCATTAGGTTTATAGGAGTTGTGTGCTATCCTAATTGATGCACTATCCACCTTGACCACTGATACACCCGATACCTGCTTTTCAAAAGTATTTGAAAAATGCTTAGCAATGCTTATCGAATTAAACTTTGCAATAAAATGCCATTTTCAAAAGTGTGATCACTGAAAGAATCTTTATGGTAATTTGGCTTTACTTCCCGTTCGATGACTGCTTGCCTAGCTAGCATGTGGTCATTGTCGAGAAGAGGTTGTCCGCGCGTACGGTGCCGTCATGTTGTAGTCCGGGACTCAACAGTTGACACTGACCGGGACAGGGTTGAAAAACCGACAGGACCTGTACTCTTGGGTTAGAGTCCCGAGGTGCTTGTTGCTGACGGAAAAAAAAAACTTTAGGGACCATCCGTATGGGGGCCTGCTGGTCAAGACTTGTAACTATTCACATACTTCGGAAAGCTCTGGCTCCGAGGAATCCTTTATTGGACCGACAACCGCGCACTGGGAGTGGAGAGATGGCGGAAGTAGCATGTACCCACGTGGTCGTCGTACCTGGATAGGAGTGGTGTACTGTACTTCCGGGTGGCGTAGGACCGGGCCCAATCTTGGAGGAATCGTGGTAGACGAGTTGGCATATGCAAGCTTGGATGCTACATATGCAGTGTGGATAGGGATCCTCAGCTGAGTATTATTTATCCGGATTAACGTTGCTCCTCGGTTATGGAGACTTGGTCACTGACTGTCAACGGAGAGTGGTTCTCAACTAGGAATGTTTTGAAATGTAAAATGAATCAGGAACGATGAAGAATTGAGGAATACTGAATCTTTCCAAAATAAAATAAGGTTTACAAAATGCTTTTCTGCAAAATACCTGATCTTGCTTAAGCCTTACCTTGACTACCCTAAGCCTCTCATTCCTGAGTCTTCTCCCTTTTCTTTAGTCGGGTAAGTCTTGTTGAGTACCCCAGTACTCAGGGTTTGTTACCCATGCTGCAGGTATGACAGAGTCCCCGATGTGTCTTGCACCCTGCTGCATGACCTTCGTCCAGGAAGAGGCCGATGAGGCCGAAGAATAGTTGTACACCCTCGGGCTGGGTGATTATAAGTATCTTGCTGTTTTTCACTATGTTGCCTATGTCTATTTCTATTATCAGAACTTGGTTTGTAATAACTGCACCTTAATTTCTATTTGGAACCCTGCTTTGTAAAACTAATGTTATTTAAGTCTTCCGCTCTTTATTCCGATGTTATTTGTAAAAGTATGCAATGCTGTAACCGAATTGTGAGATGATCCTGCGGACATTGGGCACTGATGTAGCCCGGTGGCGAACAGGTCTTAATCACATGGAACATGGGTTCGGCTGTCAGAGGTTGACAGGGACACGTGGGCCATGAGATTAGGGCCGTTCCGTCACAGAGTGGTATCGGAGCATCTCACTTTAACGTTGCAGTGTTCGTTTTTGCGAAAACTTCAAAAGACCTTTTGAGTCCAAACAAACTAAACTTGACTATTTTGAGTCCAAATTGCTTCTCTTATCTTGTCTCTCATATGGCAACACTAGCTAGTGGAGCAACATGTTTTAAGCCCTATGTACCTTATTTATTTATTGCATTGCTTTGTTCCGTAGGAACGATTCATGCATCATGTCATAATCACTTAAGTAACTTCCTCTCTAAGTTCGTTGGGGTAGAATACCTATACCTTTTTCTTGCTAGCCTTTTTCTCATCTATCTTCTCTTGTCCAGACATGGCTCGTCTCAAGCTGACTGCCCGCAAGTCGACTGGACCGAACGGTGTGCCGCGTCACCAGCTGGCACCACGCGTTGGAGAAGAGACTGCCGAATCTTCCAATGGTCGTCGCTTTCCCCGCCGCACCCGCAAGAACCTGAAGGAGGAAATCAAGAATCTGAAGGCTGAGATGGAGAACATGGAGCATGACTTCTACCACTCACGCCTGGAGTTTTATGAGGCACGAGCCTCCCTGGAGCAGGCCAACCGGAACACGGTTCGCGCTATCGAGCAGCGCAATGATGCTTGGATCCGCGAGGACGTCACTAGAGCCGAGCTCCACGGACTGCAGCAGTACACAGCTCAGATTGAACAGTTCAATGACATGCTTCATGAGGAGGTACACCAGCTGTACGACCAACTCCACCCCATGGTTCCCCCGGTTGTCGAGGACCCTGAGGACGGAGTAGTGGAAGAGCCGGACGAAGAACAAGAGCCAAGCATGAACGAGGAGGTTGAGCCTGAGCTCATCCTCGAAGAGGAAGACGACGACGAGGACATGATCATCATCGATGAGGACTAGACCCGTCTTTAGGAGATGGAGTTCCCATGTGTCTGTACCACCTGCTTACCTAAACCCTTAGTCTAGGTTTGGGGGCGCTAGTCTGTCTTTTGTTAAGTCGGGCCTGTTTTTTTTTCTCTCGTACCTTTTTCCCTTATCAGTCAGTTGCCACCTGTCAGTCATCTGTATCCACCATCTACCTTTGAATCAATGAAGTTTCTCAGTCAGCTGTTTCAGAACTTAATTTTTTGGATGCTAAGTTCCAAGTTGCTTAAACAGATGCCAGTGAACACTCGCACCGGAGCTGGAGGTTCTGAGGATGCCAACCTTCCAAATCCTCCACCTGTACCAGCTACGCTAGCAGATGCCATTGCAGCCTTGGCCGCCGCTGCTAACCTGATGGCTCAAAACCAAGGGCAGCAGAACAATGGCCACCGTGGTCGCCATAACATCAACAACGAGACCACATATGTGGATTTCACCGAAACCCGTCCACCGGTCTTTACGAGGGCCGATGAACCCCTCGAAGCTGATGATTGGCTCCGCACTATGGAGCAAAAGTTCAGTCTTCTCCGCTGTACCGACATCCAGAAGCCCCGGTTCGCTTCTCAGCAGCTTCGTGGTCCAGCAAGCGCTTGGTATGCCAACCTGTTGGCTGCCCAGCCAGAAGGTCATCAATTGACCTGGGAAGAGTTCCGCACCGCTTTCCGTGCACATCACATCCCTTCCGGATCGATGAAAATGAAGCTTGATCAGTTCCTGGCTCTCCAACAAAAAGACTCCACAGTCATGCAATATGTGGGTCAATTCAATCATCTCAGCCAGTATGCCTCAGAGTATGTCAACACAGATGAAAAGAAGAGGGATTATTTCCTTAGAGGTCTGCACCCCAAGATCCGCAGAAGTATGTCCAATAACCTGACCGGCTCATATCATGATGCCGTTGACCGGGCTGTTGCATATGAAGAAAGCAACCGTCAGTACCAAGAGGAAAAGAAAAAGAAGAAAGCAGGATCCAGCAGTTTCTCTAGCGGTCACAAGCGCCAGAGGATCATATACCACCCCAGTCACCACCAAAATCGCCTACCTTACCCAAACCAGCAAGTGGTCGTCCGTACCGCGGCCACCACCCATAATGCTAACCAGCAGAGTGCCACACAGCCGAACGCCCCAGGTGTTCGTATCACCAATCCACAAACAGCCTACAACCATCCCTGCTACAACTGCGACCAGCTTGGTCACTGGTCTCGTGAGTGCCCAAAGCCCAAGAGGTATGCCCAGAATACTCAGAAGAATCCTGAAGGATCTCAGCAGCAGCAGCATCGTGCACAGCAGCAGCATGCTCAGAAGGGCAAGATTGTCAAGAAGCACGGACAAGTCTACTACACCGCTGTCAGCGATATACCAGAAGGGGAGCCCGTCATGATCGGTAGGTTTCCTGTTGCCAACCACCCTGCAGTTGTGTTGTTTGATTCTGGTGCATCGCATTCCTTCATCAGTCGTACATTTGTCGTTGAGCATGAGATATCAATTGGGGAGTTGAAAGAAAATTTTTGCATATTTTCGCCTGGAGGGCGTATAAGTACTAAGGAAGTGGTTCGCAGTATACCAGTAATGTTGGGGGAACATGTATTTCCTACCACCATGATAGTGCTACGTGATCAGGAGATAGATGTCATTCTAGGCATGAATTGGATGTGCCAGTATAAAGCCATGATCGACATCCTGAATAGAGTTGTGAGAGTGGACATTCCTAACAGTACCTCCAAACTCCTTCTCCAACTTCCAATGCCTCAAAAACCAGCAGCCACTCAAATAAATACCACCTATGTTCTGGAAACCAGAGACATCCCCGTGGTCTGCGAATTCCCTGATGTTTTTCCAGAGGATTTACCTGGTCTGCCTCCTGACCGTGATGTTGAGTTTGCCATAGAGCTAAAGCCCGGGACTGCTCCTATATCCCGCAGAGCTTATCGAATGCCTCCCAGAGAGTTGGCAGAACTAAAAATCCAATTACAAGAATTGCTGGATAAGGGCCTCATTCGCCCAAGCTCGTCTCCTTGGGGCTGTCCTGCAATCTTTGTAAAGAAGAAAGACAAGACTCTCAGAATGTGCATTGATTATCGCCCACTCAATGAGGTCACCATCAAAAACAAATATCCCTTGCCTCGTATTGATCTTCTCTTTGACCAGTTAGCTGGAGCCAAGGTATTCTCCAAGATCGATCTCAGATCTGGCTACCACCAAATAAAGATTCGTCCTGAAGATATTCCTAAAACAGCTTTCACCACCAGATACGGCCTATATGAGTACTTGGTCATGTCCTTCGGTTTGACCAATGCCCCTGCTCATTTCATGTACCTCATGAACTCTGTGTTCATGCCAGAGCTTGATAAATTCGTAGTCGTGTTCATTGACGACATCCTTGTCTACTCAAAAACCCCTGAAGATCATGCCGAACATCTTCGTATCGTTCTATCCCGTCTCAGAGAACATCAGCTGTATGCCAAGTTCAGTAAATGTGAGTTCTGGTTAGATCAGATACAGTTTCTTGGTCATGTCCTATCCGCTGAAGGTGTGTCAGTTGACCCTGGTAAAGTGGCAGACATTCTGGATTGGAAGCCACCTACCACTGTTCATGAAGTCCGCAGCTTCATGGGAATGGCTGGATATTATCGTCGATTCATCCCGGATTTCTCCAGAATCGCCAAGCCTATCACTGAGTTAGTAAAGAATTCTGTGAAGTTTGTCTGGTCACCAGCCTGTGAGCAAGCCTTTCAAACTCTGAAGAAACTGTTAACTACGTCACCAGTGCTAGCCCAGCCGAACATCGAAAAGTCCTTTGATGTCTACTGTGATGCATCTGGTACTGGTTTGGGCTGTGTTTTGATGCAAGAAGGTCGAGTGATCGCTTATGCCTCCCGACAGCTTAAGCGACATGAAGAGAATTACCCAACTCATGATCTCGAGTTAGCAGCAGTAGTGCATGCCTTGAAGATCTGGCGTCATTATCTGTTGGGCAGTACCTGTAATGTGTACACTGATCACAAAAGTCTGAAGTATATCTTCACTCAAGAAGAGCTGAATATGAGACAGAGAAGATGGCTTGAGTTAATTAAGGACTATGATCTTGAAGTGCATTACCATCCGGGTAAGGCGAATGTGGTTGCCGATGCGCTCAGTCGCAAGTCTTATTGCAACTGTCTAATGAAGAAACCCTATGATTCTTCTTTGTGTTATGAGCTGGAAAAGTTGAATATTGAAATGATTCCGCAAGGAACTCTGAGTAATATCAGAATAGAAACCCCTATCAGAGGGCAGATCATCGCTGCACAAAAAGATAACCCTGGAATCAAGCACATCATCGAAAAGGTCCAATCCGGAAAAGCTGATTGTTTCAGGATTGATGATGCAGGAATAGTATGGTTTAAGAGTCGGCTAGTAGTTCCTAAAGTGTCTGAGTTAAGAAAGTTAATCCTTGATGAAGCACACTTGACTAGATTCTCCATCCACCCCGGCAGCAACAAAATGTACCAGGATTTGAAGCAGAAATTCTGGTGGACAAAGATGAAGATTGAGATCGCCCGGTATGTCGCTCAGTGCGATACCTGCCAGAAAGTCAAAGCCGTGCACATGAAGCCCGGAGGAGAATTGCAACCCTTATCTGTACCTGCTTGGAAATGGGACGACATTAGTATGGATTTTATCAATGGGCTACCCAAGACACAAAAAGGTTTTGATTCCATCTGGGTGATCGTGGATCGCCTCACTAAGCAAGCTCACTTCCTGCCAGTGAAGACCAGTTACACCGTCCCCACTTATGCCACTTTGTACAAGAACCACATAGTAAAACTCCATGGCATACCCAAGAGCATTGTCTCTGATCGTGGTACTCAGTTTGTCGCAAAGTTCTGGAAATCATTCCATACCTCACTTGGAACCAAGCTACTGCATAGCACAGCATATCATCCACAAACGGATGGACAAACTGAGCGAGTCAACCAAGTGTTAGAAGACATGTTGAGAGCCTGTGTGCTCACCTTCGCAGATACTTGGGAGGAGTGCTTGCCCTTGGCAGAGTTCTCATATAATAACAGTTACCAAGAAAGCATCAAAATGGCACCCTTTGAAGCGCTGTACGGTCGCCGTTGTCGTACACCTCTCAGTTGGTCTGAACCTGGAGAAAGGGAATTCTTTGGGGTTGATCTAGTAAAAGATATGGAAGAGAAAGTCAAGCAAATACAAGAGAACATGAAGACTGCACAGTCTCGACAGAAAAGTTATGCTGACAAGAGACGTCGACCTCTGCAGTTCCAGATCGGGGATTATGTGTACCTGAAGGTCTCACCCACTAAAGGAGTTACTCGTTTTGGAGTCAAGGGAAAGTTAGCACCCCGCTATATTGGTCCCTTTGAGATTCTGGATCGTTGTGGCAAGGTAGCTTACAAGCTAAGATTGCCCGATCATCTTTCTGCAGTCCATAATGTGTTTCACGTCTCCCAACTCAAGAAGTGTCTCCGAGTGCCCGAACATGTGGTGGAAGTTGAAGGTGTTGAGTTAGAACCTGATCTGTCATACTCTGAGTATCCAGTTCGTGTGTTGGATTGCAAGGACCGTGTTACCCGGAGAACTACCACGAGATGGTACAAGATCCAGTGGAACCAACACTCTGAAGAAGAAGCCACTTGGGAGTCTGAAGACTTCTTAGCAAAAAACTATCCCGACTTCCTCGATACTCTGTAGATGTAAGGTTTTACCTTTTGTCCTTTCTTAAGACGCTAAATCTCGGGGCGAGATTTCTTTTAGGGGGGGAGGCTGTAACACCTCTGGTGTTTAATATGTAATTAACCTGACATGTCATCATCTTTAGTCTTTAATCATTCTTGTCATGCATTTAGTTTGCTAAATACCTGTGTAATGATTTCTTTTTCGAAAACCCTAAAAGCCCAAATCTTCCTTTAAGGGCAAAATGGTAATTTCACCTCTGTGACTTGCTTGTGTAATTTCTTGTTCAGTTTTGTGCCCTGGTGTTTTGTTGTGTTGATCGAAGTTCAAAAATCTAAAACAGATTTCAAATTCCTTTTGAAAAACCCTGATTTCCAAACCCTGGTTTTTACCCCTCTTTTATTAATTTAAAAACTATTCAAAATTTGAAGTTGGTCCTTTTAGCAAAGTTGTAAGTCTTGTCAAGAGGAACAACTTTGGTGTTTACAGTTTTTCAAGTTTCAATTTAAAATCAGAAGTAATTTCAGATTCTTTCAAACTTCTTTTGTCCCTTTTTCGGTTTTCAAAATTATCTCAAAAACCTTTGAGTTTTAGAAAAGGTTTATGTTGGCAAAGTTGTAGATCTCAAAATTTTAAGCAACTTTGGTGTTTTGAGTTTTCTTCGTGTAGTTCAAGTTTTGGGAGTAATTTCAAAATTTCAGAAAGGGGAAGTTTTGCTTTAAATATCGTCTCTGTGCACGAACTTTAAAGCCAGGGGGCCCCGGCCTCCGGCAAGGCCGCCGCGCCGCGCGCGAGCCTCGCCGCCCATGCCGAGCCCGGCTGACCCGCGCCCGTGCCGCGCGCGGCCAAGTGCTGGCGCTCGTTTTCCTCTCGGCCCCTACCTACCGCCGCCTCGCTCATCCCCTACCCCTCCCTCTTCCCCTACGGTCGCGGACAGCGGGCAGCTGCCGGCCGCCGGCAAGCCGCCGCGCCGCGCGCGAGCTTCCGCCCACGCCGAGCCGCCCTACCCTGCTCCCTACCTCCCTTAATGTCGCGCGAGCGCTCTCACCCCTCGCCCGGACCCCTCCCCAGCTCCGCCCGCGGCTATAAGAAGCCGCGAGTTCTGCCATTACCGCCACCACGGCGCCCCGCACCACCGGACCTCCCCAGCACCAGCCGAGCCCGCCGTTGTCTTCGCCTTGGGCTGCTCCACCTTCCCGAGCAATCAATTTCACCCCTCCGCCCTCCTCTCGCCGGCACAGGAGCTTCTTCTCCAACTCCGGCATACGGCCGCGCTTCGGCTAAGCGAGAAATTCGCCGCCGTGAGTGTTCCTCCCGTCCCTCCGACCCCTGCCCTCTCTTCCTCACCTCCGTACGCTTCTAACCGCACCTCGGTGATCTCTTTTGGTGGACAGAGCCGCCGGACGCTGCTCGCCGCCAGAGAGCTCCGCCGGAGCACCGCCACCGTCGAGCTCCGTCCTCCGACCCTGCACCGCCTCGCCGAGCCTCCCACCAGACTCTCGGTGAGCCCGCGAATCTTTCCCCACCCTCGGCTTTCCCAGCGCGAGCCCCGAGCGGCCGGCCCGCCGTCCGCCTCGCCTGCGGTTCGCCCGAGCCTTCCGTCTCGCCCGAGCCTTCGAGCCAGGCCTCGGACGAAGCAGTCGCTTCCGTCTCGCCCGAGCCTTCGAGCCAGGCCTCGGACGAAGCAGTCGCTTCCGTCTCGCCCGAGCCCGTTTCACCCGAACCCGCTTCGCTCGAGCCAGGCCTCGGCGAACACATGTCTTCCGATTCGCCCGAGCCTCCCGTTTCGCCCGAGCCTTGCGAGGAAAGAGCACAGTGCTCTTTTCCTTTTTTTGGGAAGTTGTGAATAGTGTTCCTTTTTCTTCTTTTGTATGATTTTCTGTATTGCTCTAAAAATTCTAAAAATTTTACAGTTGAGTCTTTATACCAGGTAGTATTTTATAAAAATATGAAACTTGACTTTTCTGGAAGAATTTGAAAATGTAAAATCCCTCTTTTATTTAATAAATGGATGGTTCTGGATTTTTAGAAAATCATTTATAACTCCAAAAATCATGAGATAAATTTTTTGTGAGCTTCCTATGCCATGTTTAGTCTCTGGTGATATTTTGAAGTCTTTTGGAACAAGTTGATTTTTGAGCATTTATCTTTAATTGTTAAATAGTGCCTTTTGTTAATTAATGTCTGATTTTATTTGAGCACCTTAATGACCTCCAAAAATTATGAAATTTGTTTTGCCATCTATCTACACCATAATGAACTTATGTGTTTGATTTGGTAATTTTTGGAGCAACTGCATAAAATGACCTTTTTAAATAATTAAGAAAAACAAAAAGGTGATTAAGGTTCATGTTGTATGCCCTGTGTTGCATTGTTCATGCTAGCATACTCATGTGCATGCATCATTGCATTCGTATAGTCACCGAAGGAGAAGGCGTCAAGATCGAGGCAGCCGCTGACGAACCTGTCCCTGAGGCTACCCCGAGCTCCGACAACTGCCCTGCCGCCCTCGAGCCTGCCCTCTTTGCTCTTCAAGGCAAGCCCCGGTGCATTTAAACCCCTTTCCTTGGATTTATAAAATGTTTTCCTTAAATGCTTTTGAGTTAAATTATTGCATTAGGTTTATAGGAGTTGTGTGCTATCCTAATTGATGCACTATCCACCTTGACCACTGATACACCCGATACCTGCTTTTCAAAAGTATTTGAAAAATGCTTAGCAATGCTTATCGAATTAAACTTTGCAATAAAATGCCATTTTCAAAAGTGTGATCACTGAAAGAATCTTTATGGTAATTTGGCTTTACTTCCCGTTCGATGACTGCTTGCCTAGCTAGCATGTGGTCATTGTCGAGAAGAGGTTGTCCGCGCGTACGGTGCCGTCATGTTGTAGTCCGGGACTCAACAGTTGACACTGACCGGGACAGGGTTGAAAAACCGACAGGACCTGTACTCTTGGGTTAGAGTCCCGAGGTGCTTGTTGCTGACGGAAAAAAAAACTTTAGGGACCATCCGTATGGGGGCCTGCTGGTCAAGACTTGTAACTATTCACATACTTCGGAAAGCTCTGGCTCCGAGGAATCCTTTATTGGACCGACAACCGCGCACTGGGAGTGGAGAGATGGCGGAAGTAGCATGTACCCACGTGGTCGTCGTACCTGGATAGGAGTGGTGTACTGTACTTCCGGGTGGCGTAGGACCGGGCCCAATCTTGGAGGAATCGTGGTAGACGAGTTGGCATATGCAAGCTTGGATGCTACATATGCAGTGTGGATAGGGATCCTCAGCTGAGTATTATTTATCCGGATTAACGTTGCTCCTCGGTTATGGAGACTTGGTCACTGACTGTCAACGGAGAGTGGTTCTCAACTAGGAATGTTTTGAAATGTAAAATGAATCAGGAACGATGAAGAATTGAGGAATACTGAATCTTTCCAAAATAAAATAAGGTTTACAAAATACTTTTCTGCAAAATACCTGATCTTGCTTAAGCCTTACCTTGACTACCCTAAGCCTCTCATTCCTGAGTCTTCTCCCTTTTCTTTAGTCGGGTAAGTCTTGTTGAGTACCCCAGTACTCAGGGTTTGTTACCCATGCTGCAGGTATGACAGAGTCCCCGATGTGTCTTGCACCCTGCTGCATGACCTTCGTCAGGAAGAGGCCGATGAGGCCGAAGAATAGTTGTACACCCTCGGGCTGGGTGATTATAAGTATCTTGCTGTTTTTCACTATGTTGCCTATGTCTATTTCTATTATCAGAACTTGGTTTGTAATAACTGCACCTTAATTTCTATTTGGAACCCTGCTTTGTAAAACTAATGTTATTTAAGTCTTCCGCTCTTTATTCCGATGTTATTTGTAAAAGTATGCAATGTTGTAACCGAATTGTGAGATGATCCTGCGGACATTGGGCACTGATGTAGCCCGGTGGCGAACAGGTCTTAATCACATGGAACATGGGTTCGGCTGTCAGAGGTTGACAGGGACACGTGGGCCATGAGATTAGGGCCGTTCCGTCACAGTCAGGTGATCATACCTAATAGTACTTCTGAGCTCTTCATTCAACTTCCAATTCCCAAGAAACCGTTGACCAGATGTGCGGCCAGTGTCTGTGCAACCACCGTTAAAGGATTCAGATATTCCAGTAGTCTGTGAGTTTCCGGAGTGTTTCCTGAAGACTTGCCGGGTTACCACCAGACCGTGATGTTGAGTTCAGCATAGAGCTAAAACCAGGAACAGCCAATATCTCGACGAGCCTATAGAATGTCACCTAAAGAACTGGCAGAATTGAAATTCATTTGCAAAACTGCTTGATAAAGGTTATGTTAGACCTAGTTCATCGCCATGGGGCTGTCCTGCTTTGTTTGTCAAAAAGAAAGACCAAACATTGAGGCTATGTGTGGACTATCGTCCGCTCAATGAAGTAATGGTGAAGAATAAGTACCCTTTGCCGCGGATTGATCTTCTGTTTGATCAACTCGCGGGCGCCAAGGTATTTTCCAAGATAGATCTGAGGTCTGGGTATCACCAGATAAAGATAAGGCCTGAGGATATTGCTAAAACTGCTTTCACCACCAGATATGGCCTATATGAGTATTTGGTCATGTCCTTTGGGTTGACCAATGCTCCAGCTCACTTCATGTACCTGATGAACTCAGTATTCATGCCTGAGCTAGACAAGTTTGTGGTAGTATTCATTGATGACATTCTGATATATTCCAAGACTCCACCAGAACATGCTGAACACCTCAGGGTAGTGTTTGGATCGTTTGAGAAACCATCAGCTATATGCAAAGTTCAGTAAATGTGAGTTATGGTTAGATAAAGTTCCATTTCTGGGTCACGTGTTATCGGCTGAAGGTGTAGCTGTGGATCCAGGCAAGGTGCAAGAAATTCTTGAATGGGAGTCTCCCAGAACTGTTCATCAAGTTCGCAGTTTTCTGGGTATGGCAGGTTATTACCGCAGGTTTATTCCAGACTTCTCCAAAATTGCCAAACCTATAACTCAGTTGTTAAAGAATGAAGTCAAGTTTGATTGGTCGGATAAATGTGAAAAAGCTTTTCAGAAGCTAAAAGAATTCTTAACTACAGCTCCCGTCTTAGCCCAACCCAATATTGAGAAGCCGTTTGATGTGTATTGTGATGCTTCTGGTATTGGGATTGGTTGTGTTTTGATGCAAGAGAGCAGAGTGATAGCTTATGCATCCAGACAGCTAAAACGTCATGAAGAACACTATCCAACTCATGACTTAGAGTTAGCAGCAGTCGTTCACGCCTTAAAGATTTGGCGTCATTACCTCTTGGGCAACACATGTCACATATACACCGACCACAAGAGTTTGAAGTATATATTCACTCAGTCAGAGTTAAATATGAGACACGGAGGTGGTTAGAGCTAATCAAGGACTATGATCTTGAAGTGTATTACCATCCCGGAAAGGCAAATGTTGTAGCCGATGCTCTTAGTAGGAAGGTTCGTTGCAACTGTATCACTGTCAGACCAGTAGATCTTACTCTCTGTTCCGAGTTAGAAAAACTAGGTATTCAGATGATTACTCAGGGCAGTTTGTCTAATATATCAGTTCAATCATCTATCAAAGACCAGATTGTAGCTGCTCAGAAAGAAAACAAGGGTATTGTTCACCTCAAGGAGAAAGTCAAAGTAGACAAAACTTCGTGTTTCCGAGTCGATGAAGCAGGAGTGGTCTGGTTCAAAGACAGACTGGTCGTTCCAAAGAATCCTGAATTGAGGAAGCAGATTTTGGATGAAGCTCATCTTACCCCGTTTGCGATTCATCCGGGAAGTACAAAAATGTACCAGGATCTTAGGCAAAGATTCTGGTGGACTAAGATGAAAATTGAGATTGCAAAGTATGTAGCCAGATGTGATACTTGTCAGAAAGTCAAAGCTATTCATCTTAAGTCAGCTGGTGAACTGCAGCCATTGCCAATTCCTGCTTGGAAATGGGAGGACATCAGTATGGATTTTATTGTTGGGTTACCAAGAACATCCAAGGGCTACGATTCTATTTGGGTTATAGTAGATCGTCTAACCAAGGTTTCACATTTCATACCAGTCAAGACCATCTACTCAGCGTCCACTTATGCAAAATATACTTTCAGAGGATTATGAGTCTGCATGGAGTTCCTAAGACTATTGTCTCAGATAGGGGTACTCAGTTTGTTTCAAAATTCTGGGAAAGTCTACATGAGTCTCTGGGCACTAAACTCTTCACAGTACAGCTTACCATCCACAAACAGGGTCAGACTGAAAGAGTAAATCAAATATTAGAAGATATGCTCAGGGCGTGTGCTCTTAACTTTCCATTTAAGTGGGATGAGTGCTTACCATTAGCAGTTCTCATACAACAATAGCTATCAAGAGAAGTATCCGTATGGCACCATTTGAAGCTTTATATGGCAGAAGGTGTCGGACTCCTTTACATTGGTCCGAGCCTGGTGAAAGATGGTTCTTTGGTGTCAATCTAGTTCAAGAGACCGAACAGAAGGTCAAACTCATACAAAGAAATATGAAAATAGCACAATCTCGACAGAAAAGCTATGCAGACAAAAGGCGTAGACCTTTGACGTTTGCCAAAGGAGATTTTGTGTATCTAAGGTGTCACCCACCAAGGGTGTTTATCGTTTCGGGGTCAAAGGAAACTTGCTCCCCGTTACATTGGGCCATTTCAAATCCTGGCCAAGTGTGTGGCAAAGTGGCATACCGTATTCAACTACCAGCTCATCTATCAGAGGTTCATAATGTATTTCACATCTCTCAGCTGAAGAAGTGTCTACGAGTTCCTGACCAAGTGGTTGATGTTGAAGGGTACAACTTGAGCCTGATATGACATACTCAGAATATCCCATCAAAATTCTTGATCAGCGAGATAGAGTAACTCGACGACACACTCACAGGTTCTATAAAGTTCAATGGAATCAGCATTCTGAGGAGGAAGCAACTTGGGAAACCGAGGAATTTCTGATAGAGCAGTTTCCTGAGTTCTATGCAACCATACAGTCAGGGCATGAAAGAGGTTGACATTAGAACGTGTTCCTAGTTTTGTAAAAAGTTTGTAATCTTTATCCCCGTACCCCACAACTTTAGTAGTTGGTTTAGTTTGTGGTGAAATCTCGGGTCGAGATTTCTTTTAGGGGAAAGGATGTAACACCTCAGGTTTTACATGAATAAAATATTGTCATGCCATCATAATGCATTCCATAGCATCATGTGCTAGCTCACCTTGAGATGCATTCACTAAAATGAGTTTAATTCCTAATGTGAGCATCTTTGTTTATGCTTGTGTTATAACTCAAAACCTTAATTTGGAATGTCATTATGAAATAACTTGTGCTCATTCCTATTTGACTATAGTCATGTAAAGGCATGAAACCAAGTTCAACAAGTCAAAAGGATGTAAAATTCATTTAGCTTAAAAATGGGAAAATCATTAAATTCCTATATAAGTTAACTAGCCCTTTTTAGTTAACTCAAAATCTATACCTATTTAGGGGTTGACCCTAAAAGCTTTTTGGTAGATCTTGAGAAGAGGTACAACTTTGGTTTCAAAGTTTTCAAAGTTTCTCTGTACAAAATTCCAAGTAATTATGAGTTTATTCAAACCCTGGAAATGGTCCCCTTTTGATTTTAAACTTGCATTTCAAAAACTACTTGAGATCTGAGTTTGAGATCTACATCAAAGTTGTAGAGAATTTCAAAAGGAACATTTCATACATTGACCATTTTTTCAAGTGTCATTGAAAAATCAAAAGTAATTTTGCTTTTACTGCAAAACCCTAAATCTGTCCCCTTTTCAAATTTCTAATTTGAAGTCAATTTGAACTGTTTTGATCCAAGTGACTTATTTCCAGTTGAAATCAGCCCAAGTGTATTAAAGCAAAGTTGTACAACTTTTCAAGCTCTACAGTTCATATTTTGACAAATCTTGAGGTGTAGTTCAAATTTCAAGTAATTTTGAAATCAGTTTGGTACAAATTTGATTTTGAACTCTATTTCAAATCTAGGCAGAATTTGACTTTGGTTCTTAAGCAAGTTTGTAAAGTACAATTTGGGAGCAACTTTTGTTTTAAGAGTTTTTGGCGTGCCAGTACAAAATCTAGAGTATTTGAAAGGGGGTAAATCTGTTCCGTAGCTACAGTAGGGGGGAAGCACCTGCCGAGCAGCATGGGCCGCCCGCTCGCCGCCCGCCGTAGCCTGGGCACCTCAGCCCGTCTCCGCGTGTCCGGCCACGCAGCTGCTTGCCGCTTGCTTCACTCCGTGCGTGTCAAGCTCCGAGAGCTCCCCAACCCTATCTTCCCTGCGCCCGCGCACCTCCTCCCTCTCCTGCTCTGTTTTCTGGCAAAGCTCCGGAGAGCTCTCACTCCCTCGTCGTTGCGTCCCCGCACTCTCCATCTTCCAATAGCTCCGCCTGCATCCCTTGCTACTCCTGAGCTAGCTAACCCAAGCCCGAGAGCTTGCAATCGCCGCCGCCACAGTCATCTTCTTCGTCACCGGCCGGGAGCCATCACAGGTACCTTGGTCGTGGTCGCGGTCAGCCAGAGCTCCTCCGGCCAAATCAAGTAGTGCTTTAGCTTCGTCTGGTGTTGTAGGTCACGGTCGGCTCGCTCCTGAGGTCTCTACCGCTCGGGCTTGACCAGTCCGCGACGGTTGCCGCCGGTACAAGCTCCGCCATCGCCGCCGTCGTCGCCAACCTTGGTCTAGTGCTCCTCGAAGCAAGGCAAGGTGAGCACCGTAGTCGTCTTGAGCTCCTCGGAGTGTTGCGCTTCCTAGTTTGGTCTCTACCGGGCCACCGTGATCGGTCCGCGTGGCTTGCCGTCGGCGCAAGCGCCGCCATGGCCGCCAGCATGGGCCAGGTTGCTTGGAGCCGTCTCTGAGCAAGTTTAGGTGCACATCACGGTCGCGGTAAGTGCCCAAGTGCGATGCCACCCTCGGCTAGGTCGCTACCGAGCCCTAGCAGCCGGAGCGCCGTGTCGCCGCGTGCTCGGTATGGCCGAGCCGCCATGGCCGTCGTCCGCTCGGAATCGAGTGAGTGCGAGGTCGGGAAAAGAGTGGAATCGGTGCGCGAGATCCAGGCGAAGATGTGGAAGGCCTCGCCGTCGCCGGAGGCCTCGTCGGCGATGATTGGAGGTCGGTCAACGTGAGCGCGCGTTAAGTCAAAGCCTTCGGCAGCTGGCCTCGGCGCGAGGCGGAGAAGAAGGGCCTGTCAGCCTCGGGCGAGTCGGAGAAGGAGGGCTGAGGCTGAGGCCTGAGGCTCGGATATCAGCAGCCGTGGTTGAACTGGCCGAGCCCAGTAAGAGTTAGAGATGGTTTTTCCTTTTTGCTGTTATGAGTGAATAGTGTTAGGTTTTGTCTTTTTGATATCTTTTTGTAGGAAGCTCCAAAAATTGTGAAAATTTTTGTGTGGCTTTATCAAGCTGCCTGATATTTAAGAAAAATATAAACTTGAGTTTTGAATAAATTTTGAAACTGATTTAAATATGATTTTAATTAATAAATGGACTTTGATGATTTTTGTAGGCCTAGTTAAATGTCCAAAAATCATGAAACTATTTTGGCACTGTTTTTAGGTGAAAATATATCTTCACAAAAATTTGAGCTCTGTTGGAGAAAATAAATTTTATTCTTTTTTTTATGCTTTATTTAAGCATTTATATGTTTATAGTTAATTTAATTCTGTAAATCCATATTTTATTCAAAAATGATGAAATTTATTTTGTGCACTGTTTGGATCATAACTAATCTATGTACCAAGTTTGAACTAATTTGAGCATAGTTTGCTTCATAACTTAATTTCCGTTAATTAAATTGCTTTCTTTATGCTTAAATAAGGTTATAAAACCTAAAAATCTAAGATCTTTTACGGTAGATTTGAAGGTTAAGATAAGTGAAATATCTTGATCTGCTGCTTGATGCAAGCAAGAATCACTCACTTAAACCATGTATATTTATGTAAGTTAGTTTTGTTGGTTTGCAATTTTACCGTGAGGGAAAATTGTTTTAAGTTAAATATTATAGCTTAGAAAATTTCCATCTTTACCATGATCATGTCATGAGCATTCCATTAAGCATGCACTCTATTATCGTGTAGCTTCCGAAGTGATCGAGTGTCCGAGCGAGGTTGGTCCGGAAACTTCAGAGTATCCAATTGATCCGGATTACCAGGAGTTCCAGACTCTCCCGATTAACGAAGGCAAGCCCCGGTTCATTTAACCATTTCCTTGGATTTACAATTACACTTATTTCGATAAACTGATGCATAAAATTTTATCAAATAAATGCTTTAACCTGTTGATGCATGACCAACCTTGTTATCGATATATCATTCCTTGATACCTGTTTTAGGCCACTGATAGAAATGCTTAGCCTTGCTTCATAAAGCTTTTGCGAAATGTTTTCAATACTTATCGTTTTGGAATGATAATGAGAAAGAATGATGATTAAGGCCAGACGGGCACCTGCATCGATCCTTGGATTAGATGCAGGGTAACCCGGATGTGTCGATTAGGGTTAACCGTTGTTGGCCTGCTAGATTGAGAAACTGTGAAGTACCGATCATATGCTACGGTAAGCCCTGCCTTGGTGGTTCTTAAATGAGAACGGCTAATCGCGCACTGGGAGTGGAGAGATGGCGGGAGTACTAGCTACCCTCGTGGGTCGAAGTCCCGGATTGGAGGTGTACAAGTACTCTCGGGTGGCGCGGACCCGGTCTTGTTTGGAGGATCCGAGGTTGGGGTTGGTATATGTGTGATCACGGGTCTACATATATCGTATGATCGTGGAAAACTCCCAGATCTGGTTGAATCGGTTCGAATCGTCGTGCTCCTCGGTTAAGGAGACTCAATCTTTCGACCCGCATCGTAGAATGAAAATGGAACTGGTTTATGAAAGAATGATGATGACCTTTCACTAATGTTCACTTTCAGTTCTTACCAAGTACTTAAATGATTAAGTAAAATTTGGATCTAGGACTACTTTAGTAAGCTTTTATGCAAATGAAAAATTCTGTTGAGCCTACCCAAGGCAGCATACCTGTTTCGTCTCTTCTCTTGTCGGGTCAGCCTTGTTGAGTACCTTCGTACTCAGGGTTTGTTAATCCCCTGTTGCAGGTGACGTTCACGAGCAGCCTTGCTTTGAGGCTTGTTGCGTGACAGTCGTTGAGGAGGACTTGTCCGGGGAGGAGTAGTGCAACCCTTAGGCGGGGTTGTTTGTGTGTTATACAGTTTTAGTAATGCTACTTCCACTATCTAGAACAAAGTTTGAAACTATGGTTTGTAATAACGACATAAGTTTGAACATCTGGTTTGTAAAACTTATGGTGTAATACTTCCGCTCTTTCATCTCCGATGTATATTATTTGTGAAATGTTGTAATACTGCAATGACTCTTGCAATGATCCTGGGAAGGTAAGGAAACGTGGATGAGTCGGGTTACCCGATGACACGTGGTGGGTCTTTTGGGCTATTGGGGCACAGTATATGACTGTCCGAGGTCTGTAGGACAAGGACAAGTATACGTGGGCCTTAATAATTCAGGAGGTTCCGTCACAGACAGTGTCAGTGGACACCAACTCAGTCCACTTTCATGCTCACTTTCCTTGCCAACATTGTAGCAAATGGCACTAGAACATCTACTGGTTTCAAAAAAGTTCATTTGAACTCTTGTGCTAAGGCTTTCAATGAACATTTCAAGCTGAGTAGGACTGGTGAGCAGATTGGTAATCATCTGAAGACATGGAAAAGGAAGTACAATAAAATCAACCAACTTAGGAAGCTGAGTGCCGCCCTTTGGGATGAAGACAATTTCATCATTTCACTTGATCATGAGCACTACACCGGATACATCAAGGTAAACCTGCAACTTCTATTTTTATCTACTTTTGTGGTACACTTGTGTGGTTTGTCTATAATTTTTGTTATCTTTCTAATAATTATTTGCACCCATTTGTAGGATCACAAAGCTGATGATGAATATTTGAACAAGCCTTTGCAATACTATGGTGATCTTGCTACAATATTTGGTAACAGTGTGGCTACAGGTCAGTATGCAAAGGGATCAAGTGAGCCTCTAGCTACTGCAGGGGATGACAATGAAGAAAATCCTGGGAAGAAAATGGTGCTACAGCCACTACTGATGAGCATGCAGCAACATCTTCAGCTAGCAGACCATACATGAGAGCCAAGATTGTTGAGAGCGATCTTGATGGCTTGATTGGAGCATTTGATCGTGCCTCAGACAGGATGTCCAGTGCTATAAAGGACTCTGCAACTGCAGACAAAGACATGCCAGAGGGGTTGTTTGAAACTGTGGACACTCTTCCAGGTTTTGAGCATACACACAAGTCGTTATACTTTCTCTACTCGGTTAACAATCCACATATTGCTAGAGCTTTCGCGGCATTGCCATTTGATCACAAGTTGACATGGGTTGCCAAGTTTGTCAGTGACACATTTCCATGATGCTCAAGACATGATGCATGTCGTATGACTTTTGCTTCTATGGGCTAACATATGACTTTTGTTTGTAACCACAAAACAATGCAGCGTGGGTTGTCATGTGTAAGGATGAGGCCTCCTAATTACTTTTGTAAGGAAGTATGAGGTCTCATAATTCTATATCTAAGGATTAGACCAGCTAAATTATGTATTTATGGATCAGACCTGCTAATTATATATGTGATGTAAGGTTCAGACCTTTTAGTTATAATATATGATCATCAGACTTAAATTGTGTGGACATATGGAAAGATTTCGTGGCACAACAGAATGGTGGTAAGCTTACCAAAAAGACAGAGCGAGTGACCACAAGCAGGTTTTTATTCCAATTATATCAACCAAACACGGAATCGAATCATTCCATCCTACACAGATTCTCCAACCAAACAAAAAATAGAATGAATCCATCCTTTCAACCAAACAAGTATTGGAACCATTCCGTTCCTAAACACACGAATGGATTCATCCCATCCTATCCCGCTCTTGAACCAAACACATCCTAAGAGCCAAGTTATACAACAAGTTGTCTCTTATTTGACTTTACAAAACTTCTCTTTCCTATTTCCTCTCACAACACTTGCTATTTGGGTCCACTATCATCTATGGTTCCGTGCCCAGCTTGGTGCTTGCATGAGAGCCAAACTCCCCTCTCTCTCCCCTCTTCTCTCCTCCACCTCAGTATTTACTTGGCTATAAGTCAATTATTGTACTTCGTAGGCTCACTATGAGGTATTCGAGTACAATTAAAACTTTTAGGCATTGAGGATATGACGAGTAATTTATTGGAGCTTTCTTTTTAATTACTTATCAATAGGAATGCATCCTTTTATTGACTTATATATGAGCAGCATATATATTGCAAAAATAAAATTGGTTGGTCAACTCACTCGATATACAAATTAAAGTTTGGTGTCACATGTATTCTATCTATATAATGAAAATTTAATTATTCTTTGCCTGTCATCCACTATTGACCTGCCTATCAAGACACTAGTTTTTTGACTCTCTGTATGTATGATACACAAGAAAATAATTAGACACACTATCATACTCTATATATAGGCATTTTTATTTGATTTCACATAATATGCTCCTTCATAGGTCTCATACAATATGAATATGGGGCAAGGAATGGTTCCTTCCAGACGTGCTCTACTCCTGGTTCGACAACACACGACAAAGTTATCATATGCATATGCTCGTTGTCAACTTAGTTATCGTATTGTTACTCCTCCTCCGACAACGCATAAATGTAAGATCATTGTTGAAAAATCAAGATTGGAATTGTGCATCACTATGGAAATACACGCACTCATACTATATATAGAACTGTTTCCAGTAGGTTTATCGATAAGTATTTTATATAATTTGTTTTATTATTACTCCCTCCAGTTTGGTAAAACAAGTCGTTTAGACAGCGACACGGTCTTCAACGTAACTTTGACCACTTGTTTCTTTAAAAATATTTATTGAAAAGTAGTATATGCATATTTTTATGAAAGTACTTTTGTAGACAAATTTATTTATATGATTTTTACATCTCTAAACTTAACAATCTAAAGTTATTCATAATTTATATTCCCAATGTTTGATCCAAACCTTGTCCAAAACGACTTCTTTTACCAAACTGGAGTAGTATAGATATTTCTACTGGTCGGCTGAGTACCATATATATTGGATACTATGGTGGCATCTAATGGATTTTTACATATTGAACAAGTACTTGTTTTCCTAAAATGTATGTTGTCTTATTATTTTTACTAACTAGTATTGCTTATTTTCAGAGAATTTATATTATTTTTTTCAGGTGAGATGCTGTTTTTTTAAAAATATTATAAGTTATCATGAAAAAGGAAACTAATTTCGATCATTACTATTGATTTTATGGGCTTTGAATAGTCAATTCACACCTCGACGCTTTGGATCCAACATGTTTCTAATAAATTATCTATATTTTATCATTACAAAATAATAACAAACAGCACCTCCTCATTCTTCTACATTGCACATCCAATTTGTTGCTATGAAAAAAAAATCAAAAGAGGTATGCCAATGTATATATATGTAATTTTAAAAGTACACACATATGGTATTATGAAACAAATAATAACCCAAATATATGTATAATGGTATTTTAATATAGAATAGCTGAAAAGTTATACTCATCCATTACTTTGTAAAATATCCCATGCCCATGTAGAGCACAGGTCATGGTGCTGGCATATACTAATAGCAAATTTGCCAAATAAAAGTAGAACTAGAAAAGTGAATATATAGTGCCCGCCCGCGCGTACATTCTGAAGTCTAATTAATTTGTTCATTGTTGACGGTGTCAAAGCATGGACGCTATGTATATGTGTACTGCTGTGTTCATTGGCAGTGAGACACCCTTATGATTACTTTAATTATTAATAATCTCCCTCTAGAATAGTCTATCAGTCTCACACACACATATCATGGATTATTAATCGCATGTGCGCATACTGTATATAGGCAACGTATTCTATGCAACTAGACTCCTGTGCAAACTATACAAACTCTAATCAAGACCACAAGAATCTAATCCGATGGCTGGTAATTTTAGCACTCAAACCCCCCACTCATCCTATCCGACTGTTGTCAATGAACAAACACAACTCGATGACGATGCAATTTACGGGCCGGGCCTCTCCCAACCGCCGGCCCAGACAGCAGCCATAAAGCTCCGCCAGACAGTCGACAATTCTGCTAAAAAAAAGCGAGACAGTCGACAATAATAAAGCTCCGGCAATGCCTGCTGCTTGTGTATTAGGTCAATCTCAATGAGAGTTTCATTTGTATTAAATATGGTGCCACATAAGCGATTTTGATGACATGACAATGTATTTAAGAAGACAGATGAAATGAGTTTCATCTAGATGAAACTCTCTTGGCACGAAACCAACTCTCTATGAGTCATGGAATTTAATACCTATGAAACTTTAGAATGAAACTCTCACTCTCAACGGGGAGTTTCATTCAAGTTTCATTTTCTCTCATATGACATGATAGTCTTGAAAACACCAAAATAAAACTCACCATTGAGATTGGCCTTAGGGCGTCCACAATAATGTTGAAAACGGACGGGACGGATCCCGTTTCGTCCACAACCATTTACCGTTTATTCTGACCATTTTCGTTTTTCTGAAAAATACAGAAACAGGATGAGATGCACCGGGAGTCCGGGATCGGGATCGAAAACAGGATTAGAGTTTTTCTGTTCATATTTACGGAATACCGATTTTGACCGGGATAATCCTGTTTACATCTTATTCGCGATAACCTGTTGGCCTTCTTCATAAACATAGGTCTAGTTTGGCCCATCTAACTTCGGTGTTCCTGTGGTGTGTGGCCGTGGCCAATGTGGCATGCAGCATTGCCGTATATACAACACAAAAAAAACACACAGGCAATACAGGTGAGGCGCCTAGTATTAGTAGCAGCACGTACGAACAACAAGCAAAGTAATAAGCAAGCTAATGAGCGAGAGTTTACGATTAGTCCGCGATTTCTAAGGTGTCTTAACTTATTTTTTATTCACTTTTTTGCAAAGGATTCCCGTGGCACATAATCTTGGTTTAAGTTCTCGCTTATCGTTCGTTTTTGTCTATTTTCCGATCGTATTTACTGGTTTTCGTATTATCGTTTATCTCGCTACCGTTTTCGCTCTTGGCTGTCCGGCTCTCGCTCCCGTTTCCGTCAAAAAATATAAAAACGGTTCAGGTATTTACCATCTATTTCCATCCGTTTTCATCCTTATCCACAATAGTTGAACCCAATCGCCACCTGAGCTGTACAAACTAAAAAAATCAGTAGTTGCATGGCTAAATAGACGTGGGAAAGAAAGGCAGAGATTAGCGGCAGATCACTAGTAGAGAAAAGACTTTTTATCCACATCGAGATTGAGCTTTAGTCCTGGTATTTTTTTTATTGGGCTAAAGTGAGGAACGTGACGCCTAAGATGAGGTGAATTAGGCAACTAAAAATTCTACACTAAATTATGTCTCTAATTACCACCTAATCAAAACCTATGCAAGAAAGTAAATTATCTATTGTGCGACTATGGTTTTGTGCTAGTTATGTTGCTATCTCTACCGCAAAAGAGTTATGGAACTTAGGTTCTAATCTATCAACTAAGTTAGGTAAAGTAAGTAAGCACATAACCAAGGTAGCAAGGTAAATGCAGAGACTAAGAGCATGGTAGAGATGCAAACTCCTGTCGACGACTCCGGTATTTTGTAACACCCCTAGTGTTACTAATGTAATTAACCTGAATGTCATCATTTTAGCCATTAATCATTTCATGTGATGCATTTGAATTGCTTAATTGCTATGCTTTGATTCCCTTTTCAAAACCCTATATGCCCAAATTTCCGCTTTCTATAAGGGCAAAATGGTAATTTTTACCTCTGTGCCTAGCTCTATGTATTTCTTGTTCAATCTGATGCCCTGATGTTTGTTGTGTTGATCTAGGTTCAAAAAAGTTTTAAATTGGATTCCTTTTGCTAAACCCTGATTTCCAATTCCTGAGTTTTACCCCCTTTTATGATAACTTTTCCATAACTCAAAATTTTGGGTTGGTTCAAAAGCAAAGTTGTGAATCTGATCAAGAGGAACAACTTTGGTATTTACAAATTTCTAAGTTTCTATATAAAATTTGAAGTAATTTCAATTCATTCAAACTCCAGTTTTTGTCCCTTTTTGAGTTTTCAAAATTAATTCAAAAACTATTGAGTTTCAGAAAAAGTGCATATTAGCAAAGTTGTAGGTTTTGGCAAATGGAACATCTTTCATATTTGAAGATTTCCATGTTTCAGTTTGAAATCCAAAGTAATTTTGATTTGAATCAAATTTGAAAAGTGTCCCCTTTTCTGTTTTTGAATATAGTTCAAAAAATGTTTGGAATTTGAAAATTTTCATATTGACAAAGTTGTAGATCTCATTTTTCTGAGAAACTTTGGTATTTTGAGTTTTTCTGTGCAGTTCAAATTTAGGGAGAAATTTGCAAAATACAGAAACCAGCAAAAGTCAAAACCTACCCCCTAGCATTGTTCTTCTTCCAGCTAGGGCCAGGGGGGCCCGGCCATGGCACCCCGCCGGCGCTGCGCCTGCAGCGCACCTGGCTGCTCCCCACGCGCCACCAACCTGCTGCCGCTGTCTCCCTGTTCCCTCCGCGCCCGCACGCGAGCGCTGACCCTCGCTCCCGTCCCCTACAGTCCTCTGCGCGTCGCCGCCGCGTGGCCATCGCCGGCGAGGTTTCGCCCAGGCCCCGGCTGCACGCCAGTACCCCCGCCTGAGCGCAATCGAGTGCGCGTGCGTCCGCCGAGCTTATCCACCCCACCCAGCTCTCTACCGACCCCTGGCCGTCCCTATAAAAGGCCGCCGGAGTCCCGACCTCCCTCACTCACCTCCGCCGTCGCCTCCAGCCCAGTCCAGAGCCTCCCGAGCCCAACCACCTAGCTCAGGAGCTCCGCCGTGTTCTTGCACAACTCCCCCCCCACCAATTTGGTCTCTACCGCCCCCGTTTGCCCGCGTTGCTCGTCGTTGCCGTCTCCGGCAGAAATCCGGCGAGGTCGGAATCGTGAAATTCCTCGCCTCCGCCTTGATCATCTCCTCTGACTCTCGCATTCGCTTCCTTGGCTCCGTGCGACTATAACCCGACCATCGCGGCTCCGTTTGTTGCACAGGTCGCCAGGACGCCTGTCGCCGCCGCGAGCTTTCCGCCGGCCAGCGTCGTTCACCCCTCTCCGTCCATCCCCGTCCCTCGCCGTGCCGCTCAATCGACGCCGGTGAGTCCTCCGGTGCTCCCTTGCTCTCGGTTTCGCCCCGGACCTCCTGGTTGGCCGGCGTGCCGAGCGCCGCCCGTTTATGGTCGCCGGCGACGAGCTCCCGCCGCCGTGCCCGTTTTCTTTTTATTTTTGAAGATGTGAATAGTGTTCAAATTTCATCTTTTTGTATGATTTTCTGTGTTGATCCAAAAATTCTGAAATTTCATGGTAGACTCCTTATGCTCTGAAGTATTTTATAAAAAATATGAAACTTGAGTTTTGTGCAAAATTTAAAAATGTAAAATCTCTCCTTTAATTGAAAAATGAAGGGTTTTGGATTTTTGAGAATGTTTTATAGCTCCAAAAATCTTGAGATAAATTTTGCAAGCTAGTTATGTCATCCTGAGTCTCTGGTAAAATTTTGAAGTCATTTGGAGCAAGTTGATTTTTGAGCATTTATTTTAATTAGGAATAGTGCCTTTTGTTAATTAAATGTTTAGATTTAATTGAGCACCTTAATGACCTCCAAAAATTATGAAATTTGTTGCCATCTATTTATGCCATAATGACTTATGAGATTAATTTGGTAATTTTTGGAGAAACTTCATAAAATGATCTTTTAAATAAATTAAGAAAAATAGAAAAGATGGATTAGGGTTGTAATAAGTGTTTAATGATGTGACTTTGGATTGATTGATGTTCATAGACCCCTACCCTTTGGTCTGTGATGGTTGTGATGCTATGTTTGATGATGCTTAGGATAATTATAATAAGGTCTAGTTTAATCAATATTGCTGAGGAAGAAATGGTACCTTTTATGCTCAACCTAGATTTCGATTATGCCTTGCCTAAGAGTAATCTAGAATCATGGGAATTGTCTTGCACCATAAGTCCATATCATCATCCTCATGAGCATTCATCTTTGCATCCGTTAGTTGACGAGGAAGGTACCGAGTCGAGCCGCTTGTTGACGAACCAACTCCCGCCGAGGCGACCCCGAGCTCCGACACCTATACCTACCCGAGTCTGCTCTCTTTGCCATCCAAGGCAAGCCCGGTGCATTTTAACCCTACCTTGTTTTATAAATGTTTTCCTTAAATGTTTTACTATTGCATTAGGTAATAGGAGTTGTGTGATGACCTACTTCTTGCATTACCCACCTCCACCAAAAGATACACCTGTCCTGTTCTCAAAATGTTTGCAAAATGCTTAGCAATGCTATTCAATAGATTTGCAATAAAAAATGCCAATTTCAAAAAAAAGTGTGATCACTTAAGAATGCTTATGGGAATTTGGCTTTACTCCCGTCTACTGGCTAGTTACCTGATCCGTACCTAGTCAATAGCGTGGAGAGGTTGTCTTAGCGTACGGTGCCGTCATGTTGTAGTCCGGGACTCAACAGTTGACACCGACCGGGACAGGGTTTGAAAAACTGACATGGCTATCACGCTCGGGTGAGATATGACCGAGGTATGGTCTTGTCAGAAAACTTTAGGAACCATCCGTATGGGGGCTGCTGGTCAAGACTTGTAACTATTCACATACTTCGGAAAGCTCTGGCTCCGAGAAATCCTTGATTGGGACCGACAACCGCGCACTGGGAGTGGAGAGATGGCGGAAGTAGCATGTACCACGTGGTCGTCGTACCTGGAAAGGAGTGGTGTACTGTACTTCCGGGTGGCGTAGGACCGGGCCCAATCTTGGAGGAATCGTGGTAGACGAGTTGGCATATGCAAGCTTGGATGCTACATATGCAGTGTGGATAGGGATCCTCAGCTGAGTATTATTTATCCGGATTAACGTTGCTCCTCGGTTATGGAGACTTGGTCACTGACTGTCAACGGGGATTGGTTCATAACTAGGTATGTTTTGAAAGGATAAAATGAATCATGTAGGATGAAGTTATGAGAAATGCTTTTAAACAAGTTTACAAAAATGCTTTTCCTGCAAAATGCTTGACTTTGCGTAAGCCTTACCTTGACTACCCTAAACCTCTCATTCCTGAGTCTTCTCCTTTTCTTTAGTCGGGTAAGTCTTGTTGAGTACCCCAGTACTCAGGGTTTGTTACCCATGTTGCAGGTATGCCTGAGACCCCGATGTGTCTCGCACCCTGTTGCGTGACCTTCGTCCAGGAAGAGGCGATGAGGCCGATGAGTAAATGTGCACCCTCGGGCTGGGTGTTACATGTATCTTTATGTTAATGTTTCCGCTACGTTGTCTACTTTGAATCACACGAAGGGTTTGATACCGTACTACTTATCTCATTTGAAACCTCGGTTGTAAAACTATTGTTATTTAAGTTTCCGCTCTTTATTCCGATATTATTTGTAAAAGTATGCAATGCTGTAACCGAATTGTGAGATGATCCTGCGGACATTGGGCGCTGATGTAGCCCAGTGGCGAAACAGGTCTTAATCGCATGGAACATAAGTTCGGCTGTCAGAGGTTGACAGGGACCTGTGGGCCATGGGATTAGGGTCGTTCCGTCACATATTTTTACTAAGGTATCAAGAAGCACTCAAGCTTCCTCCTAGTCCTCGTTGGAGCCCCTCGCAAGGGCGAAGCTCCCGGTTGGGAAACTCCATAGATAGCTCCGGGCCTTTCCGACGCGCAAGTGGGTCTCTGGTTAAGCTACTCATGGCAAAGCCTGTCCCGGACCGCTCCCTGCCGTCTTCATCAAGCTTCCGGTCAAACCGTCACAGGCCTTGTTCCCTTTGGTACACGGTGGCGGCCACATCACAAGCGTGGTTGGTGTGGTCTCGCAATACTACAAGCCCCTCCGATGTACAACAATGGTGCGCACAAGCACCGAGTAGCAAGAGGTATGCAAATCTCACTAAACACTAGGCCTAAACCTAGAGCAAGCGCAAGAGTGAAAGGTCCAAATTAGCTAGAGTGGGGGTGAATAGCCTAATTAAAAAAATCTAGAAAATCACTTAGGCAAACACTATTAGTATAACAAATGACGAAGCTTTTTGCGCTAGCCTAATAGTGTGTTGCAAGCCACCTATCAACAATTCTACCTAATATTTCTATATCACACAATCAACTAGAGCTAATATTTAATGCGGAATAAAATAGTCTAGCTCTAGCACAAGTATGATATACAAAAGGGTATATGAGACAAGTATGTGCAATAGATAAACTAAGCAAGCTAAACTCAACTAGCTCCACAAGGTATATGACAAAAGATAACACAAGAGATAATATCTATACAAAAGGAATAGCTCAAAGTAAATACACAAAGTAGACGAGCTAGATAGAAATGGTTTCACCGAGCCTTCGGGATCGTCTAGTAGAGAGCCAATCACCGGTGAAATCCACTTGTGAAACCAATCACCAAAGATGTGAAGATGAAGACCAATCACCAAAATGGAGACACAATCACAATAAGCACTCGGGAGACAAAGATTTATCCCGAGGTTCACGTGCTTGCCGGCACGCTACTCCCCGTTGTGTCGACCAACACTAGGTGACCCAGTGGCTAATTGGCACCAAGCCAAGCTCACAAAGAGCGTCACAAGAATCTACCACTAGTGAGGTAGCTCAATGACACGAGCAATCCACTAAGGATGCCTCTTGCCGCTCCGGCGAGGTGAGGCTCCAAAACCTCTCACAATCACGATCGGTGGTGGCCAAGAACAATCACCAATCTTGCCAACAACACCACAACGCCTCCAAGCCGTCTAGGCACCGGCAAATGCCAAGAGTAACAAGAAACTCAAAGCCGATGCGAAGAACTAGTGCCACTAGATTGAACTCTTTCAAATCACGCACTAGATCACTCAATCTCACTTGGTTTGATCAAATCAACTTGGGAGATGAGTTGGGAGGCTTGCCAATGCTCACTAGTATGCTTAGGAATCATAATGTGCAAGAGAGAAACCAAGTGAGCCGACCAAGCCCCTTAAATAGGCCACACAAGTCGGCCTAGCCGTTGGGCCAAAATCGGGGGTATCGGACGCGCCGATGCTCAACCATCGGACGCTGCCCCAGCGTCCGATGCTCCAGATGAAGCCACGTGTCCCCCCGATATGAATTCAGTCTGTTAGATCCCAACGGTCATTTCCCTTCGCGCCATGATTAATGTGACATCGGACGCGCCGATGCCACTGCTCGTTTCAGCACAAATCGGCACCACATCGGACGCGCCGGCACCTTCACATCGGACACTCAACCCTTGCGTCCGATGACCATGCAGAGAGGTTCCAGAGAGGGTCAAATCACATCGAACGCGTCCGATGGATCCGCATCGGATGCAGGCCAGCGTCCGATGCTCCCTGGAAAACTAACTCGCGCCACGTCACCTGCATCGGACTCTGCAACGGTGTTTCCTCAGTGTCCGTTGCCAGCGTCTGATGCTCCTTCAACAGTTGTCAGAAACTAGGGTTTACCATCGGACGCTCGGCCCAGCGTCCGATGCCCCTCGGACCAGCGTCCGATGCTCCCCGAGCACAACACTTCACCTTCGAAAACCGCTGAATCCTGCCTCACAAGCTCGGCAAGAGAGAGAAGGACTATACACTAGTTTCTCCCACTTCTCCATAGCTCCTTAACACCCCCTTATCCCAAAAGTGCCAACACCACCAAGTGTACATCATTATATGCAAGTGTGTTAGCATTTTGCAAAACATTTTCCAAGGGGTTTTGTTAGTCACTCACTAGGTCTATATCATCGATATGTTAGAGAACACCTAGTGGCACTTGAACACCGCATAAGCCGTGAATTATCTCCTCTTAATAGTACGGCTATCTATCCTAAATGTGATCACACTCGCTAAGTGTCTTGATCACCAAAACAAAGAGCCCTATAGGTTATACCTTTGCCTTCGGGCCTCTTTGCTCCATCTCTTCTCTTTTCATTTCACCAATGCTAGAGCACTTGATCTCTTGAGTGCTTGTGGCCATCACCATCCTCCATGGTTGCCACCTTGCTAGCTCCACCACTTGGCTTGGTCACAATCCTTTCTTATAAGCTACACACATGCTTAGCAATAGGATTAGACCAAATAGGTTTCATCAATTAGCCAAAACCAAACTAGGGTTTTCAATGAGCGGTGGTATAACTAGCCTAAGCACTTCGCAAAAGTACCTACACTAATCACCATGTAAATCACTAAGCACTATGGGTATGGACGCACTAAGATGGTGTAGCAACACCCTTGTTATGTTTCCTCACTCCTCCACACCTCATTTGGCCGGTTAGAGGTGGTATATATAAGCCCCTGAGCAAATAGAGCCGTTGGGGGGGGCTGAAAACAGCCTTTTGTAGAGCATCAGACGTTATAGTAAAGGCAACGAATGCGTCCTATGCTCATTTGTGGAGTAGCCGTTGGAAAACTAGCTGTTAGACCTGTTTTTCGGGGGCATCGGACGCTACAATACAGACATCAGACGCTGCATCGGACTCTCCTATAACACTGTTCATTTTAGGCTGATTTTAGTGAGCATCGGACTCTGGCATAGGAGCGTGCTATGCTCCGAGCAACAGAGCGTCCATTGCTCTTTTTCAGCGAGAGAGGTTTTCGTATTTTGGGCATAACTCTTAGCTCCGAACTCCGATTTCGATGATCTTAGACTTTTTGGAAAGCTAATGAAAAACTCTATATCTTTATGCTAGTGTCATGCTAGTATGAGTAGATCCAAAATCATGAGACAGTTCTAATTCAATCAGCTCTTATCTCGGCTTGAGCGGCTCAACTTTGTTTGCATTCGGGCCTCTGTTTCTTGTGTCTTCGACTTTGATTGATCTTTGTAAGTCTTCAATACATCTTATAGGGTCTTACTTGAGGTGTTGATCATTTGATCACCATATTGCCTTCGTCCAAGTCACCTTTGCACCCTTTGGACCACAAAACAAACACTTGTAAACACATTAGTCCAATTTCATTATGTTGATCATCACACACCAAAATCCAAAGTTAGATGGACCAAGGTCCATTTTCCTTATATAAATGACTTGTATCCCCGGACCAGGTTACCAACCGGGACTAAAGTCAATTTTTAGTCCCAGTTGGTGCCCGCAACCCGGACTAAAGGGTGACCTTTTAGTCCCGAAGACTTCCACCCGGGACTAAAGGTCACCCATGGATCAATTCAAAAGGAGAGTGTACAAAACTCTGTCACATGTGGTGTACAAATGAGTTGGTAAAGCATTGATGCGTGAGGCGAGAGGTATTGAGTTTGAATCTCACCCACCACAAAAAAAGGTCTCTCTAGGATAATGTATGCAAGCTTGTCAATTCATTTAGATAATGTACCTATTTTCATATGAAGCATAGATGTCCCACAATATATAAGTCTTTTCCTTAAGTATCATTTGCATTGTTGTCTTGTGCTTATATATAGTACGTATTAGTTCCTAAAGCTATGAAAAAATAATAATTTTGAGCGGTAGCCTGAATATGCTATTACAGTATCACTAAGTTTATGGTGTCCCACTGGGGTTGCTTATTTTGTTGTCGTTGAGCAATCATCTCATCGCTAGCGAGTCCATTTGGTCTAAACTGGTCAGGTCTTATTATTATAGGTTGATGAAAAAAGCTTGGCCGGAGCTCATGATAGTTTTCATACATGTGGTACGGTCTCTTTCAGCAAAATAATTAGCAACTTCCATTTTTGTTTTTTAATTCGCAACTTTCATACATGTAGTCCTTGAGTCAAAGTGTCGGGCCCTCATTTTAAGAGTCTAAACATCCCATATTTGCGTCAGGATCATGCACAAATATATACGGGATCAACAAAAATGAAATACAGATTTAAAGAAAAATACCAAACTTTATTAATCTAGCGAATAAAAGGGTTCATACATATGGGGTTCACACTTAGGTAGGTGATATATTACATCAGGGTCAAGGCTTTTATTTATATCACTTGACCAAAGCACTCTACAGTGGTGGTTACGTAACAGGGTGCGGAAGCTACTAAGGCGGTAGTTGATGCGTAGCGGCGTCTATCCTCATAGGCAAGCTAGAGCGTAGGCGAAGACCCTATCCTAGATTCCTCCATGTTCACGATCGGTGTCACTGGTCTTCCTAGAAGTCCTTCTCGTTGTAGCCGGGTTCTCCTTCGTCTTCATATCTGTGAGTCAACAACGGGTGAGTACATAGAGTACTCAGCAAGTCCTAGAAAGATAGCAGGATTAAAAGAGAGGTTGAGACCTAGGAGAGTGTCATCCTTCTCGCTAGTTCCCGGTTAGTTTAGAAACATAGGAAAAGTCATCACAGGTTCATGGTTGTTCTAGTGCATCAGTTATTATCCTAACCATAGGTGACCTCATCTCGACGGTTGCCCATAACCAAGGACGTGGCTATTCGAATAGGATTTAAGTAATTCTACTGCAGCAGATGTCCAATTTTCCTCACACAATGGAGTGTACTCGACCATGATCAGTGGCCTCGTCTACTCCAACAAAGCACATACACGAGAGGACGCATCCATAGGGTCCATGTAACCCTTACCACGGTTTACACAGGGGCCGAAAAAATAGACCACGCATGGTCCAGCTGGCCAATTCAATATCATAAAAAAGGGGCTTGCACAAGGCCCAACAGGATTTTAACATGGAGGATCACATAGCAACCACACCGACCGGGTCACGAGAGATAACTTAGCAGTCGTGCCTTCTCCCGTCAAACCCTTGTCTCCCGACCTCCAGGTAGGTGTTACACTTATACCTATCGGGGTGTGAAACTAGGCCTACCCATATAGGTGTGTGGCTACACGCGTTTCTGACCAAGTTTGGTGGCCTATGAAACTACTCGGTATAGCAAACAAGTGTCTCCTAGGTAGAGTCCCTCAGCAGGCGAGTCTACCCCTAAGATGTTATACCCGCGTATATACATCCCCCACTTGTCCCCATCTATCAGGTTTGCATTAAGCACATAAACATATCACAATTGCCTATTATACAGTCAAATTTACCATATGACATTCAGAGCATATAATTACCAGCGAGTAATTAATTAGAGTAGTTAAGAGTGGGATTAGGACTTGCCTTCGTCGTGGCTCACAGTTCGTGGTTCCTGGTAGTCCGGGTCGTCTTTCTCCTGGTAGTTGTCACCCTCTGTCGATCGGTTCGATGGAAACGATAAGCACCAACAAAGAGACAAACATCCAAACATATGTTGAGCAAAAGGGTTACTCTCAGGTTAGTCACTTTTAGGTTATTTTTATAGAATTTTTAGAAGTGGTTTCATCATTTTCGAAGTTAAAACATGAAAGATATTATTTTTACAAGTTTAAACATATAGGTTGGAAATTAATATCTAATTTCTATAATCATTTTTAAGAAACTATTTTTGGGTAAAATTACTGAGTGCATGTAGTATTTTTTGTATTTTTTCTCTAAAGGTAAATAGGATTTCTAGCCTCTTGTGTACATTAGCCGGGTGCACCTAGCATTTTCCTGTGCGACTGTGAGGAGGGGTTCCACCGGTCTACGACACTATGCCGTGGGCGCGTACCCCGCGGTCATCGGTTGACATGTACCGAGCGCACAGAAAGAGGGAAGCGAAAGGGAGCTTGGCCGGCAGTCGCTGCGCGTGGGTCCGCGGGTCGGCCTCATGCGGTGGATGACGCGTGGGCCTCCCACATGTTCCCCGCCGTGACGGAATAAGGCGACGGCGCAGTGTGGGTCTCAGCTGTCGGTCACTAGACGCTGACGACGTTAGGAGCGTCGCCATCCTGTTCGTCGGAAGACAGAGGGGTTTGCTCCGGCCTCGCTGGAGTTAGCTTCGCCGGCGGCTAGACTCCTCCTCGGATCCATCCGGCAGCAGGTCGGGGCTCTCCTCGCACTCCTGTCTTCGTGGCTCTACTGGCGGCACCATCACGGCGCTGGGTCATCTCCATCGACTCACCGGAGCTCCTTGCGGTGACGGTCGCACGCTCTCGCGAGGGACCAGGCTAATAGCTTGCGTAGGGGTTTCCTGAGACTCGGTGGTGTGTGCGTCAGGCGTTAGGGTGCTCCTCAGTCCTGGTCCAGTTCTTGTCGAGTGTCCCCGCCACCGATGGCGGCTCGGCGGAGAGCTAGCTTGACACTAGGGCATTCAGGGTGGTAGAGGTAGGGGGTAAGGAGAGGAACGGGAGGAGGTGGGTCAGTGAGGCTTACCCGTGCACCAGTCCGGACATCAAGTCTCTCCCTGGCCTTCAATCGAGCTCGTCGGCGGTGGCGTAGCTCCGATTTGGGGGAAATGAGGATTTAGGGGAGAGAGAGGTGGTAGAGCTGGAATGGGGTGGGGGATGCGGTAGAGGGGGTCTCCCGCGGAGCTCGTGGTGGCGCCAATTTGGTGCGAGGTGCCTTTTATAGGACGACAATGGCAGTGGCGGCCAGAAGGTCGGCGCCGAGATATTTTCTTCGTGCGTTCTCGAGCACGCGAGGTCCCGTGGTCGTCGTACCCTGCTCTCTGTCGTCCTCCTCGTCGAGCTAGGTCGGTTTGCCGTTGGTTCTTGTCACCAGTAAGGCAGTTCCTTGCCTCGGCTTGTCATGGCCATTAATGGCGTCAATGTCCTCACAGCGGGGCTCCGTGCTTCTCTCCTCTTCTCTCTCTCTCTCTGCCCTGGTGTGGTTACTTCATCGTAACAGGAAGGCGGTGTCGCGGTGGATGAGACTGCTCATCGAGAACTCGCGAAGGTCGTCTCTCCCTGCGCCGGCAGGGTCCGCAGCGGGGTCATCCCCGTCTCATTGCGTCGCCCTGGAGAAGAACGAGCTGACGGTGAGGCCCCACCTGTAAGCGGGTAAGGGGAGAGAGCGGGGTCGGCCGGGCGCGGGCGCGTTGTCCGCGCGTGGCCTGGGCCACGGCCCACGTGAGAGGGGGATGGCGCGGTTGGGCTTCGGCTTGGGTCTCGGTCCAGTCGGGAGAGGGAGGGGTGAGCGCCAGCAGGCCGAAAGAGAGAAGGGAAGGGGTTGAGGTCTGCTGCTAGTTTTCCCTTTTTCCTTTTCTATTTCCTTTCCTTTTTTCCCTTTGATTCAAATTTCATTTTGAGTTTTTGCAAATTAAAGTTATTTTCCAAAAGTTTCTAACTGAGTGTTACCTCATTGCTCAACACATGCCACAACCAAACAAGAAAAAGATTTTGTTGTCCTATTAAATCTAATTGTGTTTTCCTAAAAATTAATCTAGGTCAAGTTTGAAATTGGTTCAAATTTTTAGTGATTTTCAAAACTTGAAAAATTAGGGGTGTCACACAAAGAAGGTAATCCTTCAAAAAGAATTGAAGCAATGGTTACTTCCTCGGTCAAACAAAACAAAACAAAACAAAACAAAGATGCTGTTTTACAATTTAAACTTTAATTAAAATAATATAACCACGTTGTCTCTTTCTCTCTCTTCTTTTGCACACACACACATCAGTCGTGCTCCACTGTCAAATGCGTGGATTTCATGAATGAAAAGAAAAGAAAAGAAAAGAAAAAAAACTCTGCCACAAGGCCCCGTTTGGATGCAGAGTATTTTTAAAGTATTGGAGAAATACTATGGTTTTACAAAATACTTTGGTTTTTAGAAGCTAGTAGGTGTTTGGATGTAATAAATCTTATAGTCTTTAAAACCATGGTTTTGTCAAAACTGTAGCCTTTTTAGAGTTTTTAAAACTCCACTTATGACCTTTTTTTTCTAAACCACGGTTTTGTGTCTCTTTGATTTACAAAACTACAATTTTGTGACTACAGCTTTTAAAAAACACAACATCCAAACAGGCCCGAATGAATGAAATGCGTGGATTTTTTATTTGAACGCTTTGCTTTGATTGGTCACAACACAAGGTCTGTTTTTATAGGGTGACCACAAGGACATTGTTACCACAATTGAAAACAGGTTTTGTTTAGATTCCTTCCAACTTCCAATTTTTTTTACTCTCTCTATCACATCAAGGTTTGAACGCATACATAGAGCAATAAATTTTAGTAAAATAAATAACTAATTGCATAGATTAGTTGTAAATCACGCGACGAATCTTTTGAGCCTAGTTAGCATCTGATTGAATAATATTTATCAAATACAAACAAAAGTGCTACAGGAGCAAGGTTAAAAAAATCAGTATCTAAACAGGGTTGTTTATCAAATACAACAACAAACAGTTTTGAACACTAGCGAGATATATAGTTACATTAGGCATATTCTAATCTCTACCCGCGGGAGGATTGGCGCCCTTCCGCGGGTTGGGTTACTGTAGTTTTTTTCTTTTCCTTTTTTCCTTTTCTTTTACTTTTTCTACTTTTTTTAAGATTTTTGTAGACATCTTTTTCTATTAAAAACCGGTGTGACGATAGCGCGTCCAATAAAACAAACTCTAATTGTGGGACGACGCCTTCCTAATACTTGTGTGCGTTTTATGCTTATACAACCAATGCCTTTGACGTGACATGTAAATATCTTTTTGAGCAGGTCGCATGCCGGTATAGTGAATGATATATTTAGAGATTGTTTAGTTCCAAGTTAAAAAGTTTTGGGATGTCATATCGGGTGTTTTACACTAATTTAGAGTATTAAATACTATTAACAACACTAATTGCATAAGTGGAGAATAATTCGTGATGCAAATTTATAAGTCTAATTATTAATAATTATCAAATGTTTAATGTAACATGAATTTATTAGGCTTAAAAAATTAGGCATCTCACAAATTATTTTGAATTTATGTAATTAGTTATTTTTTAGTCTATATTTAATGCTCTACTTAAGGTCAAAACATCCGATGTAATAAGTGGAAAATTTATAGCGTAAAAACTAAACATATTTGTACTGTTTAGGCCGATCAAGTTTTCCGTACATCCATACATCTCTACCCGTGGGAGGATTGGCGCCCTCACGCGGGTTGGGCTACTGTATCTTTTTTTTTCTTTTTTTTCCTTTTATTTTTTCTTTTTTAAGATTTTTGTAGGCATCTTTTTCTATTAAAAACCGATGTGACGATAGTGCTCCAATAGTACAAACTCTAATTGTGGGACGACGCCCTCCTAATACTTGCGTGCGTTTTATGCTTATACGACCAATGCCTTTGACGCGACATGTAAATATGTTTTTGAGCAGATCGCATGCCGGTATAGTGACTGATATATTTATAGATTGTTTAGTTCCAAATTAAAAAGTTTTGGGATGTCATATAAGGTGTTTTACACTAATTTAGAGTATTAAATACTATTAACAATACTAATTGCGTAAGTGGAGAATAATTCGTGATACGAATTTATAAGTCTAATTATTAATAATTATCAAATATTTAATGTAACATGAATTTATTAGGCTTAAAAAATTAGACATCTCGCAAATTATTTTGAATTTATGTAATTAGTTATTTTTAGTCTATATTTAATGTTATATGTAAGATCAAAACATCCGATGTAATAAGTGGAAAATTTATAGCGTAAAAACTAAACACATTTGTACTGTTTAGGCTAATCAAGTTTTCCGTACATGTACATCCATACATCTCTACCCGCGGGAGGATTGGCGCCCTCCCGCGGGTTGGGTTACTGTAGCTTTTTTTTTACTTGTTTCTTTTCATTTTTCCTTTTATTTTTTCTTTTTAAGATTTTTGTAGGCATTTTTTTTTCTATTAAAAACTGATGTGACGATAGTGCTCCAATAATACAAACTCTAATTGTGGGACGACGTCCTCCTAATACTTGCGTGTGTTTTATGGTTATACGACCAATGCCTTTGACGCGACATGTAAATATCTTTTTGAGCAGGTCGCATGACGGTATAGTGACTGATATATTTAGAGATTGTTTAATTCTAAGTTAAAAAGTTTTGGATGTCATATCAGGTGTTTTACACTAATTTAGAGTATTAAATACTACTCCCTTCGTTTTTTTATAAGTGGCGCATTTGGTTTGGCTCCACATACCAAGGAGGACATTAGTCTGATCAATTCCTTCCTCGTTTCTAGGCCGGAGCCGTTTTCTAATGCTTCGATTCTGCAGCTCAGCACGCCCGCCGCTCTCACTGCATGCAAACCGCTCAGGCGCGCAGCAAACTAACACCCCTCCCCCCATGGCGCGAAAGGATTCCCGCGCTAGTTTCCCGGCAACATGCAAGCTAGCCACAGTTCTTCGCAGCACCCAAAAACTATTTTTTTGGAGCCAAATCGCATTTCCAAATTTTCGGAGCCAAAATCACAGCTTCGTGCTAGTGCTTGCTTCACAGCTTTGCTTATAAATATGCCCCAACCTTTTTAACTCTCCAGTTTCTCATGTTTCTATTCCTACACGATGGTAGAGCCAAACCATAGCTTTCATTTTGATCTGAATGAGCCGAACGATTTGGGTGACCCCGTTGCTGATGATCCAGTTGATCCAAATGCGCCGGTAAACTGGGATACTATTGCAGAAGATGTTTTTGATTTGGATGATCCCTTGTTTCAGGAACAGCGCGCGCAGCCAAGAACAGCGCAGCTTGTACAGCTGCAACACCATGCTCCTTCTTTGCCTGGCGTAGGATAGCACCTCTGCCGTAAAAACCAGGAAAAGCTATCGGCAACCATGACTGAAGTAAGTCAGCGACAGCACGATCCGATTTGAAGGTGCTCTCTGGGCGAGAAGCAAGATTGTCGAGGGCGTCCACGACGTCAGCGATGCCTTCTTCGCTGTCAGCGGAGTCGGCGTACTCACCTGTGCCATTCTCCTCACCGTCGAACGAGTCTTGTTAGAGTGTACGGTTAGTTCCAGACCTGAACAGATCTGTTAACCGAAGAACGCGGAAGCTTAACCGCCATAGAAGAAAATACGCAAACGAGAACGACACTGAGGCACGATGTTTTTTAACGAGGTTCAGCGATGTGCCTAATCCTCGGGGCATGACTACGGGCGCTCCTCCCCATAAAACAGCAGCTACACCGGCATCCGAGCGATCCCGCGGCCTCGCCGCCACCCAAACCAGCCGTCAAGTCGTCTCTTGGTTACAACAGGGGTGGCCTCATATTTATGGCCCCCTAGGACACAGAGTTCGACTCCAACTCTATCCTAGCCCCTAATACAACTCAAGTCCAACTGTAACCAAACTGTACACATATTCGACACATATCTAACAAACTCCACCTTGGCGAATATGCACGCCATCTTGAAGTCGTCCATGCGCGAACCTCCATGTACCCGGACTTGAGTCGTCTCCTCCGCCGCTCACTTTGAACAGCTTGATGAGGCTGATCTCACAGCCGCATCACCACCAGGACAGAACACCACCACATTTGCATTGCCATCCATGACTCCACCTTCGACAACGCTCCCTTTCAGCTTGTATTGGTGTGCGCTAGACTTCTCACCAATCATGACCGTCTTGCCTCCATGCATGACTCTCAAGGTCTTCTTATCAGGAACCGCCTGATACAACCAGCCTTCTTCATGCAGTAAACCAAGCGAAATTAGATTCCTTGTTAGCCCTGGCACATGCTTCACACCCTTAAGCAGCATCTCTTGACCATCACACAACTTGAACTTGATGTCGTCCACTCCTTCAACAAGATAGCCTGAACCATCTCCTAAGTAAGCAAAACCACTTTCCTTCTCAGTGTATGACGAGAATAACTCCTTCTTCGGTGTTGCATGGAATGAACTAGCTAAATCCAACAACCACGCTTCACAAGACTTTTCACTTGACACTGTGAGAATGTCACCATCGCTATCTGAGTCATCTTTCTTGTTGGCAATCACAACACTTACGGATCCTCCATCCTTCTTCAGCTCTGGACAGTTCCTCTTTAAATGTCCCAAACCCTTGCACTTATAGCATCGTGGCCCCTTCTTCTTGTTACCCTTCTTATCTTCCACACTACGATCACCTCTGACTAGGAAAGCATCACCAAAAGACTCCTCTGTAGCATTATTCTTCCTCCTTTGATCATGAGAAAGTAACGCTGCAACAATGTCCTCCACCTTGATGTCCTCCTTCCCATACGTCAACGTGGTTACCAAGTGCTCATAAGACCTTGGCGACGAACACAGAAGAATAATAGCCCTGTCTTCATCATCAATCTTCACATCGACCTTCACAAGATCAGCAACCAATTGATTGAAGACATTGATGTGCTCCGCAAGATCCGACCCCTCTTGCATCTTCAAGCCAAACAACTTCTGCTTTAGATACAACTTCTGAGTCACCGTTTTGGACATAAACTGGCTGGCCAATTTGTCCCAAATTTTCTTCGGTGAATTTTCCTCCATGACATGGTACATGATCTGATCAGAGAGACACAACCTGATAGTTGCACACGCCTGCGCCTGCATCTCCTCCCACTTGTCATCATCTACCTTCTCCGGCTTAATCCCGCTGAGCACCTTCGAGATACTCTGTTGAGCTAACAGATCCTTCACTCTTGTCGGCCACAGCCCGAAGTTCCCGGTGCCATCAAACCTCGCCACCTCAAATTTGGATGCCATCGACGTCATCTGCCTGTTGCCACAGATCGTCGAAAAATCACGTCTTGGGTCCAATGTGTGACGGGGTAGATTGTTAGGTTTAGTCCCACATCGGTAATAGATGGTGGGGGAGCACAACATATAGGGCGGGAGCAGTCCTCACCTATCATGCTAGTCTTTTGGGTTGAGTTAGGCCCAATGGCTGATATGTTGTGGGCTCCGGTGGACCTGGGCTCGAGGGGCGCCGGCTCGTGGCTATAGCGAGCTGGGCCGAATTTCGCTGCGCACTCTAACAAGTCTGGCGCGAAATTGATGCCGCGCACGAGCTTGGTGCCCCCAACGCTGAAAATGGCGCCATGAACCTCCGTCAGGGTTGCACTCAGCACGTTGCCGTGCTCTCTCTTTTCGTTTGGAGTCTCATCTGCCATTGCAAGATAGAGTAGTATGGTCTAATTAGGCTCATTACAAAGGTCTCGCAATTTTATCGGAGGTTGTGGAATGAGTTTCATCATTAATTCAAATTTAATACTTTAAATTAGTATTCTAACATTACTGTAGAACACAAAATTATTTGGGGAAGCAACTAAACACCCCTCTCTTTCATTGAAATGTGATCAGAGTCTGCCTGCCTCTCACTGTAATCGACGATGGTTGCCTTGTTTTTGCCTTATATAATACTAATAATCAGTAGAGGCATTATTGTGTGCTATTGCCTCTAACCGACCCATTTGACGGAGAGAGAGAGAGAGAGAGATGGGGGGGGGCAAGGGCAATGGCGGCATACTATTCAATAGTAGGAGAGAGTTGGTTTGGTTGCCGTGTTACATGCATAACATCTATCTACTGTACGTGCAAGCAACTAATCGATACAGCCAGCTAGATAGCTAAGATTCCATTGAGTTTCTTTTTGCTTGTATAGCAAAATCAGTTAAGTTTGTGGGGCTATTTATTTGGTCATCTATACAATACAATCCTTATCGATGTCGTCTTCAGTGCCGTTATCCTTATTCGGATAGGACAGCCAATAGAAACATGCCAGCTGTCGGTGGTGCTCCCGTACGTGACCTTACTTTGCCAGTTTGCTTGGAGGACACACGAGAGGAGAGGAGAGGAGAGGAGAGACGAAGACGACACCGCAACCGCAACCGCATTGCCATGGGAGGGAAGGGGCCCTTGCTGCTCCGATCCGGATCCTGCGTCGTCTGAATTACTAGCTCGCTCACGGCCGGCCCCCGGCCCCCGGCCCATGTATGCATGCCAGATTCCGGCCATCATCTGAGTTGAAGATGGCGGCAACAGCAGCATCCATGGCGGCACGTGCCGTTGCGAGCAGGAGGATGGGTGGCTGCACCTGCAGGCGTTTCTTGGTCGTCAGCTGCGACGCCAGGACAGCGGACGTCTACTCCTTCCTGGTATGGTTTTTTTTTTTCTACTCCTTCCAGGACAGGCGAAAGTCTCGTACGTACGTGCCGTGCATTCTGATAGACTGATTGATTGATTAAAATAGCGCAAGTAGCATTCCTGCATGTCGATTATTCGATATTGTTATCTGCAGGCCGCAAAGCTTTTGGGACCTCCCACGACCTTCAATGCGGCAAAGCTCAAGGTGGAGGAGAAGCAACAGCCTCCTCCTTTCCCGAGAGCCTACACTGTGACCCACTGCGACTTCACGGCGAACCTGACGCTAGCGGTGAGCGGGCCCATGAGCAGCGAGCAGCTGCGCAGCTGGCAGTCGACGCTGCAGAGGGACGACGTGGTGGCAGAGTGGAAGGAGGTGAAGGTGACCAGCACCGGTAGCACCTCCAGCTCCAGGGCGACGGACAAGGATCCGAGCCTGGAGATGACGCTGCAGGTGCATTGCTTCGTCAGCGGCGCTAACCTCTTGCAGGAGCTGGCCGCAGGTTTCAGATACTACGTCTTCTCCAAAGAGCTGCCGCTGGTATGCATCACACGTTGCTGCGGCTGTATTGCTTTACTTCTTGCTTCTCTTTCTCCTTGCCTACTACGGAGTATGTCGTACGTACGTACATTGGAGAGGATCTAAATCTGAAGAAAAACAATCCAAGGTCCTCAAGGCGGTGGTTCACGGCGACGCGGCTCTATTCGCGGAGCGGCCGGAGCTGATGGAGGCCAAGGTGTGGGTGCATTTCCACTCCAGCTCTCGCAAGTACAACCGGATAGAGTGTTGGGGCCCGCTCAGGGAGGCCACGGCCACCACCACGAGGAGGAGGAGGAGGAGGAGGAGGAACCACCTGTTGGATCTGGACCTGGATCTGAATGGCCGCCGGTTGGAGTTGGAGTTGGACGAGCAACTGCGGCTGCAGAGCAAACGGCGAAGGAAGTGGGCGACCCCCGAGACAATCTTCGACGCCCTGCTCGCACTTCTCCTCTGATTGGAATCCGATTCAGCCGCCTGCCGCCTGCCGCCTGCCTATAGGTGCAAATCAGTGATCAAGCAAAACATCCATGATCTGATTGATTGATATGTACTCCAACAAATAAAGACAACCAAAACGTTGTCAAAGAATTTGGAAAGATTGCTCATTCTTTGCTCTGCTGATTTGCACTCACTGTACTATATTATATGTAAATTCATCAGCATCAAAGTGAATATATATATGAATTGGAAGTTGCTACTTGCTAACAGTTTCTCTCCTGCTTCACCCCTTAAGTAAAGTGAAGTGAAGTTGCTACAAATAAGAGCCAGACAGCAGCATTCACAACTACGGACAAGTACAGTACTCCCTCGCCTACCCAAGTTTGTCTTCTTCACCTCGCCGTTTTCTTTTCTTTTCCGAATGGCGCTTCACTTTTCTGCTTGTCCGCGCGTGCAGGTGCACATGCTTGGCAATTTCCCGGTCCCTTCCTTTTCTTGAGGTTGCTGCTTCAGGAAGGGCACTGTGTGGCGTTTAGACATAGTACTCCCTCTGTCTATCAAAGAGAACCTTTTGGGGTTTTCGTACTACAAGTTTGACTTAATTTATATAAAATATGTGCAATATTTATATCTCTAAATAAATTTAGTAAAAGACTAGACTTAAAGATCATTTCAATGATACTAATTACTACTTAGGCCCCGTTTGACAGGGCTTCTTCACCGGCTTCTGAAGCCGTTTGGAGCTATTTTTATCCAAACGGGGTAAAATAGAATGGCTCCACAGGTGAAGCCCCTAAAAAAGTGCTCTCACAGAGCTTTAAGATGGGAAGAAGCCTAAAAAAAGTGGCTTCACCTAACTCCCTCAACAGACCCGAAAATTATAGCCACTTAATTTATAAAAATTTATACAGAATGCCACCGAAAAAAATCTCGTGATTTTTTTCCGTCACCCGCGAGGCTGCGACCTGCGCTCATGTTCTAGCGCTCACCTTGCAAGGACCTGTACGTTTCAATGAATGTGTATTATGTCCATTTTTACTCTTTATTTTTTATTTGTATTTTTTGAATTTTATTTATAAATTATAAAATAGTAAATTTAAAATTTTATATTCAAATTTGTATAGATACAAAAATATATCTAAACACATGCAACACAGGGGTATCACGGACAATTAGCTATGCATGAGACACAGGAAAAACCGGTTTGCCAAACAGACGAGTAAAACGGCTTCGGCTTCATTAATGAAGCCGTTCGTGAAGCTAAAGCCAAAAAAAATAGCTTCACTACTGAAGTGAAGCCCTGCCAAACGGGGCCTTAGTATAAAACTTTTTATATTTTAACATATAATTACCGGTATTTATTTTTCGGGAACTGAAAACAACATTTATTTTAAGACGGAGCCAGTAGCGGTCGGCAGTCGCCCGCACTCAGCACAAGGGCACCTGTGCATGGCCATGGCGCCTTGTGTTGCGTTGCCAAGCAACTCGAGTACGTACGTACTCTATCAAGCAAGTTGCAGCCGGCCTGGCATGCAATGCAACGGCGAAAGTTGAAACTGTTGTACTACAAATTGGCTCAATTTATCAAACATTGATTGCATCAATCCACTATTAAATATTTTCTAAATAATATCATACTATACGTCTAGTAATTTATAAACATGAGCATTTGAAATTTGATATAAAACAAAATAATCTATACTACTCACATTTCATAAATTAAGTATGACATAACCATAAATAGAAAACTAAAAATACTATATATATATATATATATGTGTTTAGCGTTACTAAAAAAAAAACTCTCAGATTAACATCTTAGTCGGCCGGCTCTAGGGTTTTTAGATCCTGGCCCTATACTAAAACTTTTATAAACACTTCATTTGCCGAACTAGTCCAACTTGTTTTGTGATTTAACTTGAGTACAATTTCATTAGCAAATTAATAGCAATATCTCTTGTGATTGCATAAAACATGACTGTGTAAACGAGTTATAAAATAAATAGACAACTATTGAGTTGTTTATTTATTTTTCAGCATAATACTCACGGTTGTTCTTAGAATATTCTCAAGAGCATGCATCGGTATGAACACAGTGCAAGTAATATAACTATTAAAACAAATTGCAGGATCAATAATAATAGTTCACATTACTCATAGTAAAATCTACAAAGAAGTCTACAACCAGTGTGGCCTCAGTGTTATTTTAATCATCATCAAACAAACTCTTCGTACCAAACTTGGAATTCTTCTCTTACATATTAAATAAGGTGCAAGAATTGAACTGCTACAATAAATTAATACAGTCGGTGTGAACGAAGAAGTCACAAGGCAACGCACCTTCTTAGCCCTATCCTGAAAACCAGATACACCTCGGCAAAGGTGTGTAGGCGATGTTTTTGAAGATACAATCCCAATACACAGATCACTAACCGGGCCCGGGAGGAAGATGTCCATATGGTGCAAGACAAATCCTGATAACCTTTTTGCGCTGGGCGCGTGCGCACGCACCCAACAGTGCCGATACAAGCAAGGCCCGTGCCCTGGCACAGTCGCGCCCACATGGGTGGCCGCAGGAGCATACGGAGTGTGCTGCTTTTGGACAGGCCCTCCTCGGCACTTGCATGGCCGCATGCAGATGTGCAGACAGTCGTCGCTCTTGCATGTGCGTTGCCCAGATAGAGGCCGGAGGAGGCCATGCCTCACCTCTAGGAGTACTCCTATCTCTCTCGCTCTTGGCCAGCTCTGTCTTCCGTGTTCACTGCTGCTGCCGTGCCGGCCATGGCCGTAGCCGTCGTCGCCGCAGCCAGCACTGCTACAGAAACATGCCTTTAACCCCGGTCGGCAAGGGCCTTTAGCCCCGGTTGCCGAGCCGGGACTACGCTTCCGAGACTAAAGGCCCCCCTTTAGTCCCGGCTCCGGCCACCGGGGCTAAAGCCCATCCTTTAGTCCCGGTTGGTAATACCAGCCGGGACTAAAGGGTGCTGCCAGCGGTGCAACGCAGCAGCACCCTTTAGCCCCGGCTGGTATTACCAGCCGGGACTAAAGGGTCCCCTGATTTTTTCCTTTTTATTTTCATTTCAGTTCTGTTTTCAGTTTTGTTTATTTATTTAATAGGTTTTCCAATATATATTCTTTGCTGCTAATATATTAGCAACATAACACAATAAGCTTATTGCATGCATATATAATTGAACTATAGAACTATATATATATATATATATGTATGTATGTACATAAGATTACAAGCAATATACATATAGAAGTTGTCCAAATATATATCTACACAAGTTGTACTCCAAAGTTAGTACTGTAAACCTATTACAAGTTGTACTCCATCTAAAGATCTACAGGGCATACAAATGATCATCATTGTTTGGAATCAACTTCTCGTTGGTATTATAGTAGAACTCGCCCTTTGGATTTATGACTTGTTCCCGAAGAAATCCTGATATTGTCTCTTGTATTGCTTTCAATTGGCCTTGTAGCATCACTTTTTGCTTCAACCAGTCAGTCTTCAATTGGAATTAAAGAAGATATTAGTTATATCTATATTATCAATATTAAGTCTATAAAAAATGAAAAGAAACAGGTTACGTACTTTGATGATTTCTTTCGGAATTCTATTTGATTCTATCATCATATACTCGCAAACATAGAATCCGCATAAGTTGTTGCCCTGTTCTTGTCTCAAAATCCACTGTAGAATGAAAAGATTCAACTCGTAATAAAGATATGATATATGACATGATATAATAAAGATACACGTACATTGACGAATGTGTAAACTTACTGGTAGTCGTGGCTTTATTGTAAGTGGGGCCTTACACTGACTCATATGTTCCCGAGCAATGAATTTTTCCCAAACCCTAATCCGGCCAATGAAACATTAATAGTTGGATCATTATTTAATTAGTATACATATACAAGCTTAGTCTATACTATAAGCATGCAAGGTAGGGATCGAAAAATTACCTTTGGAGGATGTCTATCATATCTTGGTAATCTGCTTGTGGTTTGCTCAACGAGTCATAGATTAACACATTGCTTTGTTTGAGATCGATGACCATCAATATCCAGTGATAGCTGTTCATACACATGATTCATATATATATATTATTAGGGTTAAGTAAAATAAAATGTGCACATACTTATTATGAACTATATATGTCTCACGCACTTAAAGTTGTATGGGAAGAGAATTCTTTCTCTATCTTTTTGGTTCACGAAGAACCTCATGAGATTCGTACACGACTCATCGCTCCAAGTCGCTGAAGAGTTTGGAGCCTTGAAAACAACATATGGATCAACAAACCCAATAGAATTGTCGTGTTTATCTCTGAGCTGAGTCATCTGATACCTGCAAAATATCGAGTCGATCCACAAGTATGTGTGTAAGAATACTACTATATACACATACTAAAGAGTTCAATGAAAACTATAAAAGAAACACTTACAAATAGTAGCGGCTAAGGAGCGATTTGTCCAGTGCGTCCATATGACATGGCTGGTGTAATTCCTCCATCTGGACTAAGATTAGGTCATCGCCACGGAAGTAGTGATGGTTCCGAATTCAGACAGAAATCCAATTGACATCACCGTCTTTAGAAGCCTTCATGCACCATTTGTTGATTGCAAACATCTGCGTACCAAGTACATGTAAGTGATTGGGGTTCATTAGACTCCTGCCCGGTGCAAAATTTCTCCTCCATTCATCAACTACTTCCGCTCGTGGAAACTCCAGCCCAGTAGCAATATTTTAATGGTGTCGTACGGGAGACCGCTATCAATAAAAAAATTGTCCATTGAGTCCATCTCAGACAAAGTGGTCTCTCTAGATTTCCTCTGTACTCTGCCCATGTTTGAACCATACTGATTTTGCACAACTAACGGGGACAAAGGTCTTGATGTTTCCCCGAGCTGTGGAACACCCTTTCCCACTTTCTTCTTGCTGGATTGTTGTTCTTTTGCGGACTTCATAAGAGAGCGTTCGTAATCTGATTTTCGCGGAGCCTTTCGGGCTTCACGCATCTTGATACCATGTTGGTCCACCCTTTTCCTTAACTCTTGCGGGTTTAACAAGAGGTAAGGCTTCTCCGGGTTCCTCTTCGCTTTAGCAGCGGCGTCACATTCCTCTAAAAAATTCCGCACATCTTTTTTCACTGAAATTTCTAACTCCTCATCAGTCTATTCATAAGCTAATTTCTCTTGGGCTTTTTTTTCCTGATGCAGGAGCCTTCTTCTTTGGAGGTGGGGCCTTTGGTTCTGTGGCGGCGGACCGCTTCTTAGGGCCGCACGGTGGAGGCTGCTGTGTTGGAGCCCGCGGTGGAGGAGATGGTGGACCCGCTGGCGGTGTTGGAGCCCGCGGTGGAGGTTGTGGCGTTGGAGCCCGCGGTGGAGGAGATGGTGGGGCTGGTGGCGGTGTTGGAGCCCGCGGTGGAGATCTTTGTGCAGGAGATGGGGTTGAAGTCGTGTCCTCCAACACATCGTCACCGCCCGCAGCACTCTGATGCGCTGGGGAATAATGACGAACTGGACTATAGTTCCTGCTACGCAAAACAACGAATGATGTGAGCATCCAACTAATATATACATATAGGAAGTTAGTGTAATAAAAATTGTTTCTCATTCACGCGCACACTACCTATGGTGAGGATCTTGATCAGTAGGAGGAGGTTGCGGCGGTGACACTCCAGGAATAATAATGAAGCGCTTGCGCCAGCAAATAAATGTCTTCTCTGCTTCACCTAAAGTCTTCTCCCCATCTCCCCCTTCGATTTCCAGTGCCACGCTGCCACAACCTGTCTCAACCCTATCCACCGAAACGCTAGCGTATCCGGCTGGCACTGGTTGACCATGGATTCTTGGTGTTCTTGTGCGGTCGATAGGGTTTACAACACCGACAGACACCTTTTTCGTGGCATTTCCATCTGGAATGTGCAGCTCACAAGTAGTAAAAGGTTCTTTAACGTCATCCACGGGAAAGCGTAGCTTGGAGTCATCTTGAATGGTTGGTACTTCCGTGGAGGCGCAGCTGCTTTTCATCTGACCTGGGGGGCTAATGTTCGCTTGAGGATGTTGTGATGATGTACCTTGCCCACTCGTCATTTGACTAAGTGCCGCTTGCACTTGCCTTTTGATTTCCTCCTGCATCCATTCTTCACGAGATTTCTCACGCTCTTGTGTTTGAAGAACATACTCCTCCAACTTGAAGAGTCGCTCTGCCTCCTCGTCCTTCTTTCTTTGGCGGCTTCTATAACTTTCTCGATCCGCTTCGAAGGAATGTAGCCACGAAACGGCCCCAAAGCCTCTCGTACGCCCACCGTGCTCAGGATTCTCCAGCGCGTACGTGAGTTCATCCTTCTCTCTGTTGGGCTTGAACTCGCCAGCCAACACCGCATTTCGTGCTTGAACTAGCCTATGTGCTGCTCTTGAAATTTGCGGGCCCCAATCAAGCTCCCCATCATTAGGGTTTATGGTTCCCCATGAGCGTAGAACCAATTTATAGACCGTTCACTCCAATTTCTTCTTATTGTCTCTGGGACTACCCCCTGGCAAGCATCTCGTGTTCTTGTCTCTCCCACTTTGGAAGGGCAGTCTTATAGCCACCTGATCCTAAATGATGGTGGTATTTCTTCTGAGCTGCATTCAGCTTGTTTACTCTGACCCGGGTCTCGCTCTCTTGTGATCTTTTGTACTGTATAAATTCATCTCAATCGGCCCTTATCTTGACATACGCCTTAGAGTTGAAATCTGGCGTCTCGTTCTTCAGCACAAAGGTGTGGTACAATTTCTTCTTCCAGTCCTGAAAAAGTGTGGCCATCTTCTTCATTGTCCACTCCCGAATTCGCCTCAGTAGCTCCTCATCATCCGTGTCAAACGAGAAATGAGCTTGGACGTCATCCCAGACTAGCTGCTTGTCAAGATTGGAGACATAACTGATCTCGGGAGCACTTCGCCTCTCTTTCCATTCACGGGCACTTATCGGAATCCGATCTCTCACAAGGAACCCACAGTGAAAGACATATTTCTTTGCATTGGGTCCTAGTGGTTGGCCTGTAGCCATATCGAATTCGGAGATTACATGACGGCCCTTCAACGGCCTCTTCGGCCCTCGTTTTGGTCTGCTCTGCCCTATCGCAGACGTCGATCCAGAGGGCTACATATAGGTAAAGACATGAAGATGAAACCCTAATACAAGTTGACATAAAACCTAATCAAGTAATAAAGTAAATGTAAACCCTAACACGACACATTGTATATATACCTCGCCTGTATTGCCTTCTTCCATCTCAACTTGTTGTTCAGGGAGATTTTCATCATGCATGGTCATGTCTTCGTAATTCAATAAGTATTGACTCCCGTCATCGTCGCCGGCTATGATATTCATCATTTCCTCCTCCATCACATTCTCATTTGGGTCGACCATTTCTGTGAATATTAAAATATATATACAATATGATCGAACACTTAAAGGAGCTTTATACATGTATGTGAAACGAAAACCGAAAACCAGGGGTTTAATTAGGGGTTAAGGGTTTAGGGTTTGGGGTCTCGGGGTTTAGGGTTTAAGGTTTCGGGGTTTAGGGTTTCGGGGTTTATGGTTTGAGGGTTTAGGGTTATGGTTTCAGGTTTTACGGTTTCGGGGTTTAGGGGTACGGGGTTTCGGGGTTTAGGGTTTCGGGGTTTAGGGGTTCGGGGTTGCGGGGTTTAGGGTTTCAGGGTTTAGGGGTTCGCGGTTTCGGGGTTCAGGGTTTCGGGGTTCAGGGGTTTGAGGGTTTAGGGTTTCGGGGTTTAGGGGTTTGAGGGTTTAGAGTTAGGGGTTCGGGTTTCGGGTTTTAGGGTTTCGGGGTTTAGGGGTTCGGGGTTTCGGGGTTTAGGGGTTTGAGGGTTTAGGGTTTCGGGGTTTAGGGGTTTGAGGGTTTAGAGTTAGGGGTTCGGGGTTTCGGGTTTTAGGGTTTCGGGGTTTAGGGTTTCGGGGTTTCGGGGTTCGAGGGTTTAGTGGTTTAGGTTCGAGGGTTTAGGGTTAGGGTTTTAGGTTTTAGGGTTTCGAGTTTTAGGCAATTCATAAAAATAACATGACAATTCATAAAAATAACATGACAATAACATATATTCGTAAAGAGTAATAAATACATGTTCCGACATGACACATGATTTTCTATGAACACATATTTCTAAGAGTAATAAATGCATGTTTAAACATATCCTTGTCACGTGATTTACACACCGTGGACGAGAACGACGACGGCGGACAGCAGCGAGGATGACGTCGTGCGGATGACAGTGGACGGCGGCGAGGTCGGTGCAGCGGTCACCAGGACTACAGGTCGAACACATATTTGTTAGGTTAAAAAACATATATATGATTTTCCTTTTTCTATAAATATATCTATTCATATTCATTATTTGTATATATCTATTTCTAGAAAAGAAGAAATGAAAAAGTTAAATAGAAAATAATCTATAAATATATATATCTATTTATATTTATTTTATATATATCACTTTCTATTTCTAAATACATATATATTTAGTTTCTATATATATCTATTTATATATCACTTTCTATATTTAGTTTCTAGATATATATTTCTTTTTTATTTCTTTTTTTACACTCTCACACACCCACTGCTGGACACTGCTACACACGCACACCACGCACACTGCACACGCACACACACGCACAGGCCGTACGGCAGCGGCCCGGAGGACGGCGGCGGCGGCGCGGGCGGCGGCGCGGAGGACGGCGGCGAGGCCGAGGAGGACGGCGGCGGAGGGCAGTGAGGCCGAGGAGGACGGCGGCGCGGAGCTCGACGGCGAGGAGGACGGCGGCGCGGACAGAGGCTCGTCGGCGAGGTGAGGGCGGCGGCGCGGGGCAAACGTCGATCTGGCCGGGAAGATTGGAGGGCACTGTGCCCTGTGCCCTATATACCCGGGAGGGCCTTTAGTCCCGGGGCGTATTACGCACCGGGACTAAAGGGTCTTTAGTCCCGGTGCGTAATACGCCCCGGGACTAAAGGGTTGGACCTTTAGTCCCGGGCGGGCTTACGCACCAGGACTAAAGGGGGTCTTTAGTCCCGGTGCGTAATATGGCCCGGGACTAAAGGGTTCTTTCCCGCCACAGTTTTGGGTTTTCAGTATTTTGGGTTTTGTATTAAGTTTCCACTATATAAATATGTTGTAATTCTTGTTAATTGCATAGTAAATTGAACAGTAGGCATAAAATTACTTAAAAATAACAGTTGTATATCCTTTAACCTTATTGTATAGTAGAAAATTTTGTAGCATAAATTCTTTTCTTTTTTTATAATAACGAATATAAATGTAAATAACCATTCATATTTGGTTAATGCAAAAATGTAATGTTCAATTTAAATTTAAAAAATTGTTGGCTTTCAATAGAAAATTTATTTTCATATCATTTGGACGTTAATCTTTTGTTTAAAACCTAAACAATCATTGCCCAATTTTGTTATACGCGACAGATGCAGTAGTTTTAGATTTTTAAATTTAGTTTTTTTAAATATATCTTAAATCTTTCTAATTGAACAGAAAATTGAATATTTGATATACTTTCTTTTAAAAATTAGTATGAGATTCACATCTAGAGAAGCACATAAATCAATGATCACTACTACTAAATGTATATATAAATCCATTATCAAATAAATGAAGTCTTAATTAATTAATTATTACATAATATATTTACAACCCACTATTAAGCGGGCACAACTGTGAACCTCCTCTTGACATATGTCCCTTGGTTATGATCATTCCTTAACCATGAAGTTTCCTCATTGTTTAACAAAATGCTTGGGTCTTTGTTCACTTTGAATGACGGAATTCGATCATCTCTTTCATAATCACCTGACATGTCTGACTTGTCCTCAATTCCGACAATGTTTCTTTTCCCTGAAAGAACTATATGGCGCTTTGGCTCGTTGACGATCGAGTTGTTATCATTTTTCCCTCTTTTTGGTTTTGTAGACATATCTTTCACATAGAACACTTGACTCACATCTGTGGCAAGGACAAATGGTTCGTCTTTGTACCCAATATTGTTGAGGTCCACTGATGTCATCCCATACTCCTTGTCGACTGTTACCCCACCTCCGGTACCGGTCATCTTGACCCATTTACACCGGAACAAAGGGACTTTAAAATTAGGTGCGTAGTCTAGTTCCCATATGTCATGTATGCGGCCATAATATGTTTGTTTGTTCCCATTTGGATCCGTGGCATCCACACGTACACCACTGTTTTGGTTGGTGCTCCTTGCGTCTTGGGCTACTGTGTAAAATGTATTCCCATTGATCTCGTACCCTTTGTACGTGTTGATATGCCACGATGGTTGTCTGGCCAACAAATAAAGCTGCTCATCTATGTTGTCATCACCCTGACATTGTTTTCGCAACCAATCGCCGAAGGTTTGCATGTGCTGACGTGTAATCTAAGATTCACTCTTCCCGGGCCACTTGGATCGAAGGAAATCCTTATGTACCTCGATATATGGATCTACCAATGATGAGTTCTGTAGAACTGTGTAGTGTGCTTTATCGAAGTAATCGTCTCCTGTACTGATATATGTTTTCTTCCCTAGTGTTCCCTTGCCACTGAGTCTGCCCTCGTGTCGCGATTCAGGAACGCCAATCGGGTCAAGGTCTGGAATAAAGTCCACACAAAACTCTATGACCTCCTCTGTTCCGTAGCCCTAGGCGATGCTTCCTTCAGGCCGAGAACGGTTATTAACATATTTTTTCAGGACACTCATGAACCTCTCGAATGGGAACATGGTGTGTAGGAACACAGGACCGAGAATAATGATCTCATTGACCAGGTGAACTAGGAGGTGTGTCATGATATCAAAGAAGGATGGAGGGAACACCAACTCAAAGCTGACGAGACATTGAACGACATCATTCTGCAAAGTAGAAAGTTCCTCTGGATTGATTGCCTTTTGTGAAATTGAATTGAGGAATGCACATAGCTTCACGGTGGCTAGACGTACATGTGGAGGTAGAATTCCTCTTAGAGCAACAGGAAGCAATTGGGTCATAAGGACATGGCAGTCATGGGACTTCAAGTTTTGGAACTTCTTCTCTGGCACATTAATTATTCTCTTTATATTGGAGGAGAATCCAGATGGGACCTTGATGTTGTTAAGGCATTCAAACATGCTTTCCTTTTCTTCTCTGCTAAGAGTGTAGCTAGCAGGGCTTAAGTACTGACGCCCGTCATCTGTCTTCTCCGGATGCAAGTTGTCTCGTTCTTTCATGCGCTGCAAGTCCTGTCGTGCTTCAAGTGAATCCTTAGGCTTTCCGTAGACACCCATGAATCCAAGCAGGTTCACACAAAGGTTCTTTGTCAGGTGCATCACGTCGATCGCATGGCGGACCTCTAGGACATGCCAGTAGGGTAGCTCCCAGAATATGGACTTCTTCTTCCACATGGGTGCGTGTCCCGAAGCGTCTTTAGGAACAGGTTCGCTGCCCCATCCCTTTCCAAATACTACTTTCATATCCTTCACCATTTCAAGTATATCATCTCCGGTTCGGTTACGAGGCTTGGTTTGGTGGTCTGCCTTACCTTTAAAATGTTTGCCTTTCTTTCTTACTGGGTGGCCCACAGGAAGAAACCGACGGTGCCCAACATACACGACCTTCCGACACTTTTTCAAAAATAAACTATCAAGGTCTTCAAAACAGTGTGTGCATGCATTATATCCCTTGTTTGTCTGGCCTGAAAGATTACTTAGAGCCGGCCAATCATTGATTGTTACGAACAATAAGGCTCGCAGGTCAAAGTGTTCCTGTTTGTACTCATCCCACACGCGTATGCCTGGTTTGCTCCATAGAAGTAGAAGTTCCTCAACTAATGGCCTCAGGTAGACATCGATGTCGTTGCCAGGTTGCTTCGGCCCTTGGATGAGCAACGGCATTATAATGAACTTCCGCTTCATGCATAACCATGGAGGAAGGTTGTAGATACATAGAGTAACTGGCCAAGTGCTATGACTACTGCTTTGCTCCGCAAAAGGATTAAAACCATCCGTACTTAAAGCGAACCTCAAGTTTCTAGCCTCATCTGCAAACTCTAGGAATTCTCTATCTATCGCTCTCCACTGGGATCCATCAGCTGGGTGCCTCAGCATATTGTCTACCTTACGGTCTTCTTTATGCCATCGCAACATCTTTGCATTGTCCTTATTTCTGAACAAACGTTTCAAGCGTGGTATTATAGGAGCATACCACATAACCTTGGCAGGGATTTTCTTCCTGCTTGGACGTTCTTCACCCTCTACGTCGCCAGGATCATCTCGCCTTATCTTATACCGTGATGCTTCACATACCGGGCATGCATCCAAATTCTCATATTCCTCCCCACGGTACAGGATGCAGTCATTAGGACATGCGTGTATCTGCTGGATTTCTAATCCCAAAGGGCAGACGGCCTGTTTTGCTTCGTACGTAGTGGTGGGCAATTCGTTCGCTTTCGGAAGCATCTTTTTCATTATCTTCAATAACTGCCCAAATGCTTTATCGGATGTACCATTCTTTGCCTTCCATTGCAGCAGTTCCAGCGTAGTACCCAGCTTTTTTTGGCCATCTTCAGCAGTGGGATATAACAATTTCCTATGATACTCTAGCATGCGCTCAAACTTGACCTTCTCCTTGTCACTTTCACATTCACTTTGTGCATCACGAATTGCATCACCAAGAGCATCAACATCAGCTGTCACATTTCTGTCGCTGCTGCATCTTCTTCACCATCTCCCCCCACTGCATCATCATCAAAGGCACCGTACTGAGCAATAATATTAGCGTGGGCCAATTCTTCTTCACCTTTTTCACCATCATCCATTACAACCCCCCTTTCTCCATGCTTCGTCCAACAAATATAGTTTGTTACGAAACCCGACTTCAACAAATGCGTATGAAGAGTCCTTGGGCATGAATATTCCTTCAAATTCTTACAGACGGCGCATGGGCAGCACATGAAACCGTCCTGCTTGTTTGCCTCAGCCACACCTAAGAAATAGTGCACACCAACAATGAACTCTTTGGAGCGGCGATCGACATTATACATCCAATTGCGTGACAACATCTGCATTAAATATTACAACCATGCACTTAGTAGTTTCTCATGTTATTGCACAACACTCATGACATCACATGATTGATTAATTCAAACAAGCTTGACTATAACGAAGACTATCGCAGCTAGCACTAAACAAACTAAAAATAAAATGCACTTAAGCAACATAATTAGATCACGTCCGATCCCAACTAAAATAGACAGATCATTCGCTTCATCAGCATGGATGGGCTGCTGTCGCTGACTCACTGTCTCATCACCTTCAGCGGCAACCTCCTGTGCAACAGAATTTCGTACGTGCTGAACGTACTCTTTCTCTCAGTACCAACCTTTACATCCGTCGGTGCCCTCCCACTGCAATTAGAACAAAGAATAAGAAATTTAAACAACATCATCAAGCAAAACCGATACGAATGAACCATATTAATCAAATACGGGTAAATAATAACCCACCTCATGGTCCGGACACTTGTAGAATATACGACCCTTGTTGATTCCCTCTTTTTTCACTCGGTACTCCTTCACAATCTTCTGCTTACACTCGCCGCAAGCAATGAGAGAAAGATCCGGCCGCAAACGCTTCGGATCCCGATGATGAGAGGTTGAGGACCCGGTCACGGTTGCCATCTACTATATCCATGCTCATTTTTAAACTATTACATGCAAATTCCTAATTTTCTAAACAATTATAAATAAAAAAGACTCTAAATTTTTCTATTTGTTTAGATAATCGAAAAATATGATATAACAATACCAATTTCCACATTATCTACTCTCTATATTTATTGTTGCAAACTATTATAAATTCCACATTTTTCTAAAGAAAATATACTAAAAAGACACTAAAATTCAATATTACTCGTCTTGCATAAGTATGAAATATAGAATGGATACTACCTAGCAGTAGAAAACTATCAAGTGATTGTGATGAACCAATTTAAACTACTCAACTCTCTATGCTTGTTCTTGCAAAGTATATATTTTAATTAAATTCCTCTCATATTCAAAAGACATGGTAGGAGATGAAAATAGTTACCTCTAAACGCAAAGAGACGATGACGGAGTCGAAGAAGATCACCAATTGACGCCGGAGACGAAGAACAATGAAGAACAAGCAATAGCAACAGCAAGAACAAGCAAGAAGCTCACTGAAATTTGAATGTCTCTGGCTCGGGGGAGGAAGAAGTTGGCTGGTTATAAAACCAGGAGCTCTAGTCCCGGTTCGTATTAAAAACTGGGGCTAAAAGGTGATCATTTATCCCGGGGCAAGCCACAAACCGTGGCTAAATCTTTAGTCCCGGTCCGTGGCACCAACCGGGACTAAAGAGTGCCCTTTAGTCCCGGCTGGTAACACGGACCGGGACTAAAGGGTCCCTGCCCCGGCAGCTCTACGCAGTAGCCGTTGGGGCAGGCCCTTTAGTCCCGGCTCGTGTTACCGACCGGGACTAAAGGGTCTATTAGTCCCGGGCGGCAAAAACGCCGAGACTAAAGGCGATTTTGAGAATCGGCCTATGACCCTGTTCTGTAGTAGTGCAGCCACCGCCACCGCTGGCCTTGGCCAAAGTCGCCACAACCATGCCAGCCACCACCATCTGCAAATCACGGCCGACCACCATCTGGTCACCATCGGGACCAAAACTGCATACGGAGTGTACAGTCTGGCGAAATGAGACGAGCCCCCTAGCTACTCCGACCGGAAAAGGCAGCATGGCCGGCATGTCACGAAGATGCAATGCACAGCGACAGCGGCCATTGCCCATCACGCCAGGCGACGCACGCAAATTAAAATGGCTCATGTGAAGTCCTCCGATGAACTTATGTGCAGCAAATTAAATGGCTCATGTGAGTAATGCTAGTGACCAATGTATGGACAAGGAAGAGAATAAGCAATGACCAAGGAGGCAATAGCTTGCAGCGACGAGGCAGCAAGATTACGCATGCAATGCACGCGAGATTGGTATACGATGAGCTAGCTGTTTAAATAATGGACCATGGTTGAGGCTGAATGGCTGCTGATGCAGTGCAGCCCAGCCCAGCAACAGGTTTCCGGGAGAAATAAGCCAGTGTCTACACGGAATAGCTAAATGTAGCTAAACTTTGGCTGGACTGTTTAGATGTCTGGCAGCTAAATTTAGCTAGCTAAAGTTTAGTTGGTCCATCCAAACAAAGCCTTACTTATTTCGGCTGATGTTTTCTATAGTTCCCGGAGTAATTTTTTTAGTAAACAATATTACGTATATGTGTGTATACTCTTTTATTATTAGTTTAAGCATGTTTAAGATATTCTAAATCTTATTATGTGACATTCATTAAACCCATACCATGTGTTTGTGTCTATATATATATATATATATATATATATATAACAACAATAGAATAAAAACGAAACATAAAAGCATAAGAAATAATTAAAATAATTATAATCAGCAAAATAAGAAAGAAAACAAAAGCGAGAGAAAAATAATAACAAATGCTACGAAATATATCTCTACAACACATGTATATATATATTATATATATATAATAAAGAGGCAAAATTTCTGCTCATTTTTTTCGTCTGGTTTTTTTTTGTCTGGCCTCCCGTATTTATACACGTTTTTGTCGCTGTTTATGATGGTAGAGATCTCCGCGGATGCAAATAGAAACGGGAAGAAAAGAAACACCTATTAAAAAAATCCGTTTCCAGTTGCTTCTCCAAATCGGACTCCTGCAATTGTTTAATTTGAAGATCGAGACCAAATAGAGTACAATACCAAATTACAGAAAGAGGAAGAAAAGAAGCTCCTCTCCAAAAAAAAAAATTGTTTCCCGTTCTTGTCAAAATCAGACTCTTACAACCATTGAAATCCAATAACGAGATCAAACAGAGTACAATACCAAATCAAGACCATCATATATACTTCAGATCGAGACTCGACCAATCATGTCAGCACCTCACCCGTCGTCGCCTGCCACAATCGCCGAGGGAGCAGGAGCCATGCGACGCTTGTGGTCTCCTCACGACCTTGTTGCTGGGTCTCCCCAGGCCGGCTGCTCACAAGATCTCGATGGCCTCCTCGCCGTGGAGCACGCCATTGACTGCTCCAGCCAGATCCTCATGAGTGCGGCACGCGCGACCTCCGCCGCCGCCGCCCAAGCGTGGCCCGGGCGACCAGGCCCCACGCGAACCGCTGGGAACGCGCCATCGCCAAATACCATGGGATCTATGGCCTGCATGAGCTACTACGCCGCTACCCGAGCACGGACCGCGTGATCCGCCGGGCACATGCCCTCGCCTCCCGCCGCCAGGGCCATACCCTTGTGAGCCGTAGCCGGAGAAACAGCCGTCTGACAGACAACAATTGTGGAATGGAGAGGCAGGTATGGGTGAACCATAACTACGTGAAGAAGCTAGCTGACTCCATATCCACACACCGACACCTTGCTCCTCTCCCGTATCTGGTGAGCGATGGCTGAGACGCTGAGCTATGTCTGCTCGAGTGCTGGTGCTGGACACTGGGAGATTTGGGAGTGACGACTGCGATTGGGAACAAAAGGATAAGACTAGGGTTATATGTTGTATATATATCTATACACAAAGAACTGGGCCGTCAATCTGTTTCTGGGCCTTAGCCCTTGCAGGAGCACCGAGGGAGACTCACGCAGAGATAGAGAGTTCGATAAAATAAGGCAGGTGGCCCATGCGTGCTGTTGCTAAAAAAAGTGATCGTGTGTGCTTTTTCCTCTCATGCAGTTGTGCTATATTGTGTGTGTGGTGCATAAGTTGCTTTTTCTTTAGCTTTCTTCTTTTATTTAGTGAATCTCAAATTTTATATCTCTATATCTCTATAAAAAAATATCTTCTATACAATCTTATATGTTATAGACGTATGTACTATTTTAGTTCTTTTTTTAATAAAATTTTAATTATTTTCTCCCGTTGCAACGCACGGGCATGTTTTGCTAGTATATAATAATAAAAAGGCAAAATTCCCTCCCATTTGTTTCGTCTGACTCATTCAACTTTAGGCCCAACGAGCGGCCCACTCGCTTGTGGACACTGCTCTCCGTCTCTGTTGTTGTCAGCCCGTAGCTTCTGTCCCCATCCGTGCTTCCTCTCTCGATGACTTTCCCATCCCGTCGTTCCTCTCGGGGAAAAAAAGCCGCCACCAGGTCCCTCTTCCGTAGACGTGTTGTGCGCTTCCAGGGTCGCTGCTGCCGCCACCACATGCCTACTCCACGGCCGGTGCTTACTGGACCGCGCCGTCGTTCACCGCCGTTGCGTGGCTCCTCCACATATGGCGCTTCCTGGACGCCGGTTGACTCCTCCACCTTGCCATCGATGGCGCTTCCTGGACGCCGGTTGACTCCTCCGCCCTGCCATCCCGGCCGCCCAGCTGCCACGTTCTTACGATTTGCCGACGCCGCCGTGTTGGTCGATGGAATCAGAGTTGGAATCTGGCTACGCTTTATCCAGTTAATGAATCAGAATCGAATTCTAGCTCAAATCAGGAAAAAATTGAAATAAAATCGGTGTCAACAAAGGCACCGCCTCGGATCAGGGAAGAAAATCTATGGTATGTTCGACATGAACTCCACGGTTGAGTACTTGTTCCATTTTTTTTCCTCTTTATAAAAGGTGCCATTAGAATAATCTTGTTTCTGCAGGCTTCGAATTCCTCATCTCGCTAGACTGTATAAATCCAGAAGCTCGTCATCTCGGCTTCGAATCTTGATTTCGCACAGCTTAACAAGAACAAAAGCTCCTAATCTCGTCGAAGAACAACCAAGGTTTGCTTGTCTTCACTGATTCGTACACCTGAGTATTATTAAGATTTTTTTTCTTTTGTATACTGACAAAAGTAGCCTCGTGTAATTTTTGAAGATTACGTTGTAGTACCGCTTGATGTGCCCCGTCGAGGATTAACTCCCCAACCCCGTTTCTCTGGGGACAATTTTTCCCTGTCCCCGTCCCCGCCAAGGCAGTTGTGACGTGACTTCTCCACATCCCCATACATGATCGAGGAATTTATCCCCGTGGGGATCCCGAAAAACAACCTTGTTGCAAAGAAAATATACAACCTACACTGGAACTTTTTTACCTGCTACCTATTTGTCAGCATTCCATTTTCCAAGGGTCAAAAGTTGATGAAAGTAGGATGTATGCATCTAGAAATTTGGATTACTGTTCAGAGATACTCTGGGAGGCCTGCACTGGAGCCACTGCATCAGTGGCAAGCTAGGAGCAAGCAGCATGATAGCAGAGATGGACAGAAAAATGCCGCTTGCCATGGATGGAAGCATCTTAATATTAGGATTCTTCCCCATGATCTCTATTCACTATTATATTCCCTCTTTGGCACCGGCTTGGTCACCTCTTCCTGCAAATGAACAAGAACACGGGGAGTATCGAGATCACAGGGACATTGCACAATGATAGAAGCTTTAATATCACCTCAAAGGCCATCAACAAAGAGTTGAGTAAAATAAGTTGGATCAGTACACCTTGCATAAACTGCTAATAATTGATCAACCAGACCCATGAAACGCTCAACGTAATTAGCAAATGTAGTAGTTTGCCAATATACACAAGTGAAAAAACACATTTATTCTGGTTACTATTTCCAATATTTTTTGAGATGTATTTATTTACAGCAACAAAAAGAAACTTTTAATTTGTGTATCTTGAACTCCAAGCTAACTGAATCTTTACAAATTCTCAATTATTGTCTCAACAGTATGGATATTGGATGATAACTTGACTGAAATATTTTTTTATTGTTGTTTTTTACAAAAAAAAAATTGAATCAGATTGTTTATTGTTGTTTTTACAAAAAAAATTAATCATATTGTTGAATCGAACACAATTGAGGATTTTAATGGTCGGACCTTTAAACAAATCTAAAAGTTCTGAACAAGATTTGATAAATGGTGTTCTTATGCCTTCACTGGATTCTTTGGGATCACATAGAAAGGTAAATAGCCATCAATTATCGGAAAAAGTCTAAATAACCCCCCAACCTATTGTACTCGCTCTACTTCACCCCCCCAACCTTTCAAATGGTCTAAATAGCCTCTTCACCTATCCAAAACCGGTCAAATAACCCCACAGGCGGTTTTGGACAGTGATTTTGCTACAGTAACGGGTCGGGTTTGCTACAGCACCGGGTGGGTTTATCTTTTTCCTTTTTATTTATTTTGACTGAATCTTTGAAAAATCTTAGTAAATCCCAAAAAAATCATAAAATAAAAAATCTAATTTTATTGGACTTCACATGAGTAGATCTACACAATAAACATATAATCTAGTATGAGTATGTTTCAGTAGAAAGTTTTTGCTATGAAGGTTTTATTTTTTTCTTATTTATTTATTTTGGCTGAAAATTTGAAAAATCATAGTAAATCGTAGAAAAATCATAAAATGGAAAATACAATTTTATTGGACTCCGCATGAGTAGATCTAGACAGTGAGCATATAATATGATATGATTTAATGCAAAGTTTTTCATGTACCTTTAGATCTATGTTTTTCTATAATTAATTAAAATAATTCATAGCTGCAACTTCTATAATTATTTTGTTGGACGAAAACATACCATATTATATGTGCACTATGTAGATCTACTCATGTAGAGTCCAATAAAATTAGATTTTTCATTTTATGATTTTTATGTGATTTACTATGTTTTTTTAAAGATTCAACCAAAATAAATAAATAAGAAAAAGATAAAACATTCATAGCAAAAAATTGTATAAAAACATATTATATTATATGTTCATTGTATACATCTGCTTATGCGGAGTCTAACAAAATTGGATTTTCTATTTTATGATTTTTCTGTAATTTACTATGATTTTTTAAAGATTCAGCCGAAATAAATAAATAAGAAAAAGATAAACCCACCCATTACTGTAGCAAACCTGACCCGTTACTGTAGCAATACCACTACCCAAAACCGCCTAGGGGGTTATTTGACTGGTTTTGGAAAGGTGAGGGGGTTATTTAGACCATTTGAAAGATTCGGGGGCAAAGTATACTAGTACAATAGGTGAGGGGGTTATGTAGACTTTTTCCTCAATTATCTGCACCTACATCACCAATCATCTAGGCATTATCTCCAAATTCTGAATTAGAAGATAAGCAGGTGAATGAATTAGGTGATGATATGCAAGCGGAATAAGATAAACAGATCAAAGTTGATTCATATGACTAACTCCTACAAGACAAAATTTTCATTCTTGTGTACCACTAGCTCCATATCTGCAACATCGCCATGTGCAAGGAGGTCGCCGCAATGCTGCACATGCACAAAGATGGGTGCAGCTGGCTTGGATTAAGTTGCGGTGGACAAGCTGTGAAGGAGGAACAATATTTTCTTTGCTCAATCATGACCGAGGAGAAGATGAACATGTATAGGACAGGGTGTGTGTGTGTACGTGCGTGCTGCTGGCGCTGAGTTGCTACTTTGTTTTGGTGTAGATCAGATGGTACGGTGTTGGCAAATTTGAAAAGTAAATTTTGGAGATGGAGACGAACGTTGAGTCATTGAGGGAGAACAAGACAGGAGGAGCTGAAGCTTGCTGGGTTGCAGCGTTTAGTGCTAAATAACAGAGATATAAGTGGCTGAACTAAGCAATGGAACAATTTCATAATATAACGGTGGTGTTATATATTATATTAGATTCAGGAACTGCTGCTGCTTTGAGTTTTGGAGAACAGAGGAGGGGGTAATGCTGTCAGCTTTTCAATTTTTTGGCAATGTATCTTGAGGTGTTTAAGTGCACTACATAGTGTGCTCTCCGTGTTTTCATTTTCACATAATGTGATTTCTAACTGGCAGTTCAGTTTGCTTCTCTTAAATTTATTCGTCATGAAATATGATCGTACAAAGTTTTGATATATTCGTTTTTAAAAACGTGCTTAATTGTCTGCACATAGTCCACTGAACAAAGACCTAATTTTTTATTCTTGCATGAATTATTTCGTGGGTTGATTGGAGCATGGAAAATGTTCAAGATGTAAAGTTCAATTGCTCCATGCACATTGTTATAGTTTTGAATCATGGTCAATGTTATTTTTGTGGATTGTTACATTTATTCAACTATAATATTTACTGCATTTGATATACGTTTAGACTTCAAAACCTTCTGGGCTGCAGGCACAAACAGGATCCATGTTTTTTTTTTCTTTTGAGCATTTGGATTCAAGGTAGTATTGCATCCGTAGCAACGCATGGGCATATTTACTAGTATAAATAAATTAATAAAATTCTAAATGGAACATAAGGAAAAATAAAGTAAAATAAAAAAGAAGAAAAAAACAAAAGCAAAACAAAAATAAGAAAATCACCGAAAACATAAAATAATAAGCAAAATAAACTTAGGTAACTAAAATCAGCCTACAAAGTCGGACGCTCCACGTGCGCGCGCCGCGTTCCCAAAGCCACTGCTCAGCTATCGCTCGTTTCTATATGGGCCGCTGTCATCATGAGACTCAACACAAAATACACAAAACGAGCGAAGAGCACGAAGGGAGAGGCCGGCGCGCCGCCCAATCGGCAGGGGAGATTTCCGCTCGTGTCCACCCACCCTATACCATGAAGAGGCCGTCATAGACAAGCCCAGCGAGCGGCCCACCAATAAGAGGCCCGACCCAGTAGACCCAGTGGTTGGCCCATAGCCCAGCCACGAGCGCGGGGCCGAAGGAGCGCGCGGGGTTCATGGACGCGCCAGAGAAGGGCCCACCGGCGAGCACGTTTGCGCCGACGAGCAGGCCCACCAGCAGCGGGCCCATGCTCCCGACGGCGCGGCGCGGGTCGACCATCTTTCTAAGTCCGTCGGAGATGGAGAAGAGAAGCAAATGAAGAGAAGAGAAAAGTCATTCGATAGACTTTGCGAACATTAAGGCTCACTCAATACATGAGTTTTCAATTCAAATTATTCAGATGTGGGTGGTGACTAGTGGCACACACATTATACTGCGTAGACAAGGCTAGAACTAGAACTCGGTGTCATCCCTTGGAAGCGGCTCGTGTCCACCCTGGGCCATGAAGAGGCCATCGTAGACCAGCCCAGCTATCGGCCCACCAATAAGAGGCCCGACCCAGTAGACCCAGTGGTCGGCCCATACCCCAGCCACGAGCGCGGGGCCGAAGGAGCGCGCGGGGTTCGTGGACGCGCCGGAGAAGGGCCCGCCGGCGAGCACGTTGGCGCCGACGACCAGGCCGACCAGCAGCGGGCCCATGGCCCCGACGGCGCGGCGCGGGTCGACGACGGTGGCGTAGACGGCGAAGAGCAGCGAGAAGGTGAGCACGGCCTCCATGAGCACGCCCCGGAGCGCGCCGACGCCGGCGCCCAGCGCGTGCACGGGCACCGCGCCGCCGGCGGTGAGGAAGGCGAGGAGGAGGCAGGCGAGCGCGGAGCCGAGCAGCTGCGCGGCCACGTAGAGCGCGGAGCGGAACAGCGTGATGCGGCCCGTGGCGGCCAGGCCCAGCGTCACGGCCGGGTTGATGTGGCCGCCGGAGACGTGCAGCCCCGCGGACACCATGACGGCCACCACCAGCGTGTGCGCCAGCGCCACCGCCGTCAGACCCACCACCGTGTCCCCGCCGCCGCCGGCTAGCTTCCCTGCATGCATGATCGACCAGCTGTTGCCATTGCCACTGCGTTGTCTACTTGTCTTATATAGATACTATACTATATAGCTACCTGTTGCCATGGCGGAGCCGACGCCGGCGAAGACGAAGAGGAAGGTGAGGATGAGCTCGGCGAGAACGGCGCGGACACAGCCGGCGTCGGAGGCCTCGCGGTGGTGACCAAGAGCCAACTTTGCCATGGCGGGCGCGGGCTGGCTAGCTAGTGGGTTGGATTGGCGTGAGAAGAGATCCAAGAGAAGAGAGAGCAGCGTCGTCTGGTGATCCTGATCCGACGATATCAATGGAGAGGAGACGGAGGAAGTTTGTTGGATCTTGGTGAGTAGCGTGAGTGCTGATCGACGGCTGACGACGTCGCTTCTATATCCGACGTCCGACGATATCAATGGAGGCGGGGACGGATGCATCCGTAAGCGTCGTAGTAGCCTAGTAAAGCGCGCGCGACTGTTTCTGTTTGGTTAAGTTAACTTATGGCATGCATGCGTATATCTTTCAGCTGCCTCTGCCTAGTTATGGTCACTCTCTGTTCCCTTGAGATATAAACCAGTTTTAGGGGGTGTTTGGTGTTTAGCCACCAAAGTTTAGTCACTTTTAGGCCATGTTTGGTTAGGACCCCTAAAGTTTAGTGTCCACTAAAGTTTAGTGCTCCCTAAAGTTTAGTGATCATGTTTAGTTATATAGTGACTAAAGACCACTAAAGTTTAGTCACTTTTAGCTACCTCTTCATGACTAAAACCACTAAATTTTAGTGGTCCCTAAACTTTAATGGGGTGTTTGATACTTTAGGGACTAATTTTAGTAAGGGTCTAACCAAACAAGGTCTTAGTCACTAAAGTTTGAAACATCCCTACTTTTAGTCACTTTTAACATTACCACTAAAGTCACCTCCACTAAACTTTAGCGGCTAAACTTTAGGGGTGGGGAACCAAACACCGTCCGTATAAAATCAACCGTGAAACAATATTTTTCTCTTATAGCAAATCAGCTGTTTCAGCTCATCAGTCGGCTCATAAATTTTGCCGAAGAAAGCATATGATAAATCATCTTCAAGGTTCAGCATGGGCAGGGAAACTGTAAGCATTTCCAATTTTTTTTTAAAAAAAAATATATTTTGTACCAATCGATATCGATCCTCGACTCTCCATTGAATTGTACAGTGCGTGACAAGGACACAACGAGCTGCTTAATTTGTTTCTCAGGCTGGCAGGCGTGATGCATTGTCATGGCGCGCGATCAATGATGCTCACAAGACACATGCATATTAATCTTGATGCTTAGATAATATCACTTTTTTCCTATAGGTTTAGATGTACACTGTCTACATATACATAGCAAAAACTTCACTATATATACTTAAAAAGATCAGAACGGTCTACAATCTGGGAGGGGGTAACTATACTGTATATGGGCCATAGTACTATAAATGGGGACTTGGAGTTGTCATCGCCTAAGCAATAAAGTTGAAGAAAGCAACGGATGCAGAACTGCATTGGCAATGGCGAATGGCAGACAGGAGGAGGACTAAGGGCACCTCCAACAATTGGCTTTTAAGCTGGTTCTAAGCATTTTTCTTATATTTTAATAGGGGAGAGAGAAAAGCTAGCTCTTAGTTAAGAGCTAAGCTCTTACACGCATCTCAAGGTCATGTGAGATTGTTATGTGGGGTCATCTATGTTAAAAGTCATGTACTAAGAGCTAGTATAAGAGCTAGTATGGTTGGAGAAGTTAGTTTAGAGTTAGCAGTTGGCTCTAACCATTGCGGGTGCCCTAATAATCTCTACAGTGCAGGTACAGCCTCTTCTTCAGCTGCGGCATGATTGGATTCCTGAACTGAATCCATCGTCGTCCACCAATCACCGATGCATCATGGGTCGCGTCGCCTTCTCGTCTCGTCCACCACTACTCCACTAGGCGCACTAGCTTTACCTTGTGAAAGAAAGCCAGCATCAGCAGTGCCTGAGTTCCTAGCTTCTGGCTGGCATCCACTCCGGGCGGTCTCAGAGTTGTTACCGTCGGCTAGGCGTCCACAAATCTTGATAGTTATTACCGTAAAAACTTAGGCACGCATTTCGGCATTTTGGCTGACGAGTAAAAGGAGTAAGCAGCAACATCAGCACAAGTATATACGTACTGGATTCTGGAATCCACTTTGAGATACTACTGCAGCCATGACACCGGACAGAAGAAAGGCTCACCTGCTTGTCCCTTAGCATCTGGACCAGAATTTAGCCACAAACAAAGCTGCTTTTATTTCTTTCTACCGTGCACGCTTTAGGGCAGTCCCAATGGAAGAAAGCAAGTAGTTTCTATAGCATTGGATACCATACCAACCAAGAAACTACTCCTTCCCAACCTATGGTTTCTACAACATTGATCATCTTAAATGCAACACAAAACATACATAGATCAACTGTGACTACTATTTTTATAGTCCATATGTGGTGACCGGCAAAATTGGTAGACCAGCTGGTAGCAGGCAAATCAAACACACCGGCAAACAAACAAGATAATTTCTGGAGATATAGATAATAGGTACCATACAGCAACTCATATATATGTTTCCATAACCATACATTAATTAATAATAGCAATCTGGAGATAAAGATAACATGTATCATATAATTCATACAGAAGTACTAAAGTTCATGACATGCATAATAATAAAATAATAAGGTTGAAGTCCTAGAAGCCATCAGGTACGACAGTTCAGATATGACAGCTCTCGGCATCATCCGTCAAGTTGCAGAGTTTCCAGAAGCCAACAGGTTCCACAGCATCATCTACAAGTGAAAATAAACAATGAATTTGGAAAAAATAGCAAAGAAGGGTATATGTGTGCTCTCTCTCTTCTTCAATTCCTGTGCCACATCATCAAAAAGCTGAGTTGTCAACCTCACTAATAGACATAGAAACTACTATAAATGCACCATTGGGACTGCCCTTAGTTGACCTCGCCAGCCATTGTGCAACGCAGACAGACAGGCAGAGAGTAGGAACAGACTGAAATCATTGGTGCAAAAAGGAGAGGTCTAAAACTCCAAGCAGTACGTACCTGGTAGTAGTAGGCCAGTGGTTTCCTCCTCTATCGCTATCACAGCACACCACCAAAGCAGAGCAATCACATACTAGGAATATAGGATAGGATGGTCTAAGAGTGATGTGATGCACACTTCCACATCCACCCTTTAAAAGATGTTTTTTTAATAAATAAACCACCAACAGATGAATTAAATAAACCCTTCACGGAAATATGTATGTTCTTCCAATGTAGTAGGGCCAAAAAGAGATGGATAAGAGGAGCTCATGGAATGGGCCATATAAAAAACAATGACAACCAACAGTTCAACACGAACTACAGGGAACCCACTACCATTGGCATTGCTCATACCATCCAACATGATCCAACGCAACACATGGCTCAAATCGGTGATTCAAACAGTACATAGGTAACACCTGCCCACCGATGATTCAAAACAATAGGTACACCGTAACACCTGCCCTAAGTAAGGACATACCGCTAATAACAAAGTTAAACGCCTCATGAACTGCAGTATTCTTTCTTTTTTTTGGTTTATGCAATGCAACAACCCTAAAACATGATCACATCTGCAAACCTCACTCCGCTTGCATCTCGACGACCAAGGGGATCGACGAGCAGCAATAGTAGTATCCATTTCTGTTATACTTGAACCTCTGAGAAAGGTGGACCTCATGGATGGGAAATTCACCCCACTCCTCTTTCCCAAATTTCCCGAGTATACCCCGGGCATCAAATGAGTCCTTCCACGGGTTTCGTTTATTTCTGCTGTGAAAACAAGAAGACAGACACAGTATAAGCAAACACCAAAGGTCCAAGATGTAGCAGAAAAGGGTTATAGCTTGCACCTCTTCCTGTTCCGCACGTTCATTATGGTCGCGTGCAACTGCAGTGGCAACAGGGCAACACAATTATAGCAGAACAACAAAAAAGTTATGTATGTTGCATTCAATTTAATTATGAGTTTATTATACAAATACAGGAACAACGAAATAGCAGTGTGTTTTGTTTTGACAGGTAGTGTTGGTGCCCTTCAATCTCTTAGGGGAAAAAGAATTATATATACTACCACCAGAAATGAGAAGGCTAAAGAAACAAAAAATGATGGTATTTAACCATTTATTAATTAGTAATTACACACCTTCAGTTCTCTCACGTCCCTTTCAAAAACTAGGCCTGACTTGACAAAGGCGTCAGTTATGACTTCTGATAAAGTGCAAGTTAGTCAAGTAAAACATATGCATAAGATGTTATAAATACACAGATCACTTCCTAGAAAAATACAAAGGATTAACAATAAGTAAACACACTATTTAATAAATATCACTTCGCCAAAGTTCAAAAGGATACTGCAAGCACGTGCTAGGCGCCCTTCACCACCAACTTCCAGCACTGGAGCATATAACACCCGAGCCTTAGCTGGAGAACCTTTCATGCATGTCTGAGTTTCATTGAAACTTGAAGGGTCACAAAAGCTGTGTTTAAAACAATAAAAGTATTTTGAAATTGCAGGGAAATATAGTACTTCCTCTATCCCAAATTATAAGTCATTCCAAGAATTTTGGAGAATCAAGTTTTTTAAATTTAACCAAATTTATATAATAAGATAATAACATTTATGATACCAACTAAGAATCAATAGATTCTTCAATAGGTTATATTTTCATAGTATACCTATTTAATGTCATAAATTTTTATGTTTCTCTCTATAATTTTAGTCAAACTTGAGATGTTTTGACTGTCCAGGATTCTTGGAATGACAAAATTTGACATGGAGGGAGTATTGCTTAGACATCAGATTCCCCCTCCCGAAAACGAAAGAGAATACTGTGGACTGTTGAAAATTGTTCAGAAATGAATATGCTGTTTATTGGTTCAGATTCTCAACCCGATGTTTTTATTCCAATTACTACTAAATAAATAAGATATCAGTACTGATAACCCAAAAACTCAAGAAAGAGTAATTTTCAGTTCCAAAGGAAACTCACCAGACCTCTAAGCTGTATGGAGATAGGTCGGTTTTCCAAAGCTTCATTTACTTGGGTGGATATTGACTGCATCCAAGAAGCAGTGCATAAAATTCCTTACTATTATGTCTAGCACAGTGAATTATCATTCATCACAATACCTGGAGCACATCCGAGGCCTTAGCTATACGATCCTTGTTCCACAACTTCAACATAAGAACCGTCAGGTGAAATGTTTTGGGTTTGATAAATATTGACTTGTCAATGCCAAAATCTACAGGTGACAAATAAGAACTCACTCAAATGCTGAACGGAATAAGGCATTTTCATTTGAAAATTCATAGAACAGAAGTGATATTTCAAATCCTAATCACAAGGAAAACTTTCTAGAGATTTTGTTTGAGATGATGCTTTCCAGTTTGTTTGGACATTCTAACCAAGCTACAGAACAAGTTTCAAACAAGTTTTTTAGGTAGAATCGTAGAGACCAGGAATTGTATATAACAACACCGAAGTTCCATAAGCAAATTAATGGTATTAACTCTAGGAATAACTCCAGCAAGGAGCACAAGGCACTTATGCAGACTAGCAAAGCTTTCAAACCTGATTGGGATCCTTTGCTACCCATTTTTGCTTCAGCGGGCTCTTCTTCTTGAGCTTGCAGCTTGATGGAAACACTTGAGCCATCCGCTTGCTTGCAGTCATCATCCATTTCATCAATAGAACCTTCACTTCGGCTCTCATCTTTGTCAATGTCTTCTTCCCCAAGGATTGAACTCTGGAAGTGGTTCAGTTTGGCAACAAGATCTGGGTGGAGAGCCAATGGAAGTGATATGAAATGAGAGTAGTCGAGCTGTGGACTTTGGACAGCCTGAAAAAAAGGGTAAGGACAGACTAATTATTATGATCCAGTGAATAACAAAATTGGGAAAATGAGAAAATAAGCAGCGGTGCTCTACAGTGAGTAAATGTTTTTGAGCTGCAGAATGGCAACAAAGAATTCAAATACCTCCAAGACAAGTATCTTTTCACAACTGTGTGCATATAAATGAGCATGAAACTATTTTAAATACTCCTTCTGTCCTAAAAAGAATGCAATTCTAGGCATGAGCCTGGACAAAAAATTATAGAAGAGCCTAGTAGTACATTATATTGCTACCAATTATGATTGCCATTGAAAATTTCTTTAGCCCCCACTTGTTATCTGTACATGCTCCGCCACTGTATGTGATGCATTTGATAATTAGCACTAACAATTCTGCAGCACATGTTGGGAGCTATGTTGATCTCTCATGTGATTTTTGATATGTTATGGAGGTACATAGCATTAAGCTTGTATATTTAATGATGGATGGTATAAATAAGAAGAGTTGTCAATCTCACGAAATTTGTATGTAAAAAAAAACAGCAAATTACTAATTTTCCACATCATCATAACAATGGTAAATTAAAATGTAGAATGATTCAATAAATGATCTAAACATGAGACAATTGTCTATTGGAGAACTACATTGGATATCTACCTCTTCAAGAACATTTGCAATTATCTCTGATGCTTTTCTAATACTTTCAGCACTTTTGCCTTCAAGGACTGAAAAAAATTACATAGTTAGTTCTTAAACTAACTTGAAGCTTATCACATCAAGAATGATTTCAAGGAGAAGCATCAGTGTATCTATACCAACAGAAGTCCCCTCTCTTGATGATGGGAAGATGATTTTAACTCCAGTATCCTCTTCAATCTGCTTCTGCGTAGACCCACTACATTCCAAGGAATAAAAATTATGATCATAGATACAGTCCAAGTGTTATCCCCAACAAATAATGGTACACATGTGAAACATATCAAGAGATCACTACCCCTTTCCTTTCACAAAGCGTATCAAAGGAGCATCTACCTGAAACAGAAAAACTGAATCTATTAAGAATTGTCACACACTGTAAGTGTAAAGATCACTCACATGTTAAGTGGGTAGAGAAAAAACCCTAAAAAGTGGTTATTGTGAAGAAAAAAAAAACAGATTACTAAGACGCGTGTGAATAGTATACTGTATACCTCAATAGAGGAGGAATGTGTCCCAGAGACATTGGACCCAACTAGATCCTTATTGAAGCCAGACAGCTCCACATTGTCTTCTATAACTTTAGTTGAACTGGATTCAAAACTTAAATTATTTTTTGACAATGCAGCATCGTTGGTGGTAACTTCAATAACATTAGTTGTTCCATCTGCTGCCAAATTCTCACTAGAAGTTATGCAATCCTCTACAATTATCTTGCTTCCAGAATTTGATGTCTCAGTAATGTCATCTGCATTGGGTGTCATTATAAGACAGTTCAGAAATGTCACTAGTGCACCAAGCACACTAGAAGGTAAAACGAGGCAGGAACGAAAGAAAGTGAAGAAATTAAAAAGGGCTGTAAAGGAACAATTTAACACTTAATATAGATTAGTATAGATGTTTAAAAAGGTGTGTTGGAAAAGGTAAGTATCTCCATAGCATATAGGCGAAAGATCAGAATTAGGACATGGCAAGGTTGAAATGCATTATGTTTTGGTTCTGTTCGAAGAAAGATGAATGCATTTTGAATAAAGACGATCTAGCGTCAAGCTGCAAAAAAAAAAAAGGGAGGGGGCCACACATGCACCTTTCTGGAGAACTGCTTCTGTTGAAACTGGCCTCCATCTCTGCACTGGAGACTTTCTCTTATTGTGTTTTGCCTTATTACTTGATCCTTGTGCCCCTTCCATCACAAATGAGGCCAACTTATTTCGACCAACCGATCCCTGCAGTGACCAAAGCATTAATTCAGCAAGAATGACACTCTGAAAAGGTGAGGTGTTGACAAATGAGGCCAACTTATTGCCATTCTAGAAGATTTTCAGGTCTGCAAGGTTGTTGTGTAAGTAGGCATTCCTAATTCGGATACTTAAACTGCTAAACCCAACAAATTCAGTATCAATGTGTCCATGGTGACCATGAATTGCTATATGTCTAAAAAAAGAACCATCTTTGTCACCACTATTCCTAGTCATTGCAGTCCACTGAAATCATCAGTCTGCTCTGAATTACGGAGTACTAACAAACCCTCCGAAATAAAGAGTGTCTAGTACAAATCCAGCACCAAAAATTAACAGGGGGAACCGAGTGCGTATTATGAAGAAAAGAAATTGGGAGCAGAGCAATTAACCTGGTGGAGGTAACGAAGCGGCGAACCGGCGGCGCATGGAATCGCAGGCCGAGTGAGCCGACTAGCCCTAACGGAAACAAACAAGGAAAAGGAGGAATTAAACTGATGAGATCCTAACCGGAGGTGATCTAAGCTTTGGCCTTTGGACGATGAGAGGATCCGTTAGTACGAGGATGCGCCGGGGAGGAATGGGGACGAACCTTGCGAGGAGAGACCTGCAGGCGAACATGGGCGGCCTCGAGCCCTGGAAAGATTTCGGCGAGCTCGGTACGGCCTGGCGGACACGCGGCTGGATCCGGCGCGGCGGCGAGGGGATGTGCTGCGGCTGCTCCGGTTAACTGCAAACGGCGACCTCCAGCCCGCATGTTTGTGACTTTTCTCTCTGTAGCGACCGTGGCTGTTTTTTCGCCGACTTTTTGTTTGTTTGTTTTGTGATGATGGTTTAATGCGTTTTCTTTTAAATAGTATCTTTCTTTTCCAACAGTTCCAACTGAAATCTGCATTCTAAAAGAATACTGAAATCTGAAGCCAGGGTGGAATTTTGCAAAATTGAGTTTAAAGAGTTGCACGATCAGCCAAAATCCGGCAAGTGTGTGCCTCGGGGTGGCCAAAGTTCGAGTCCAAGGGGCTTACTCTTTGTGTTATTTATGCCACATTTGATCGGAGGGGGAAAAAACCTCTATCCTCTGTCTCACGTCCAAAGCAAAGGTCTGTGGTCGGTTCATCTCAGGGAGCTGCGGTACCGTTGTGTAAGGGTGGGGTAGGGGTTGGGGTTTTTCTCGGTCCGTGTGAGAAGATCTCTTCTTAGACCGGAATACCCAGCGGTTGTCTAGGCACCGCGGATCGAGTTTTTTTTATAATATCAAATCGAGATCATCTCCGTCAGTTTAATTCCTCCTTTTCCTTGTGTTTGGGCTCCGTCGGTTTAAAGATTTGTTCACAATGCGGCGAACAAATCTTTAAATTTGGTGTTCGGGCTCTATTCGCTTGACCTTATTTCGGCTGTTTTAATAATATTTTGTAAGAGAGAATAAGTCGCGGCTGATAAGTCGGCTGATGTTGGTTTGTTACGAGAGAAAAACACTATATCAATGTTGATAAGTCGGGCTGATAAGTTTAAGCGAAGAGGCTGTTTGATTCAATTTTCTTTGTCCTTCGTGATGCGTTTGCTTATTGCTAGCGAGCTAATCTTTCTTGAGATGTCGCCTTGCACTCTTAACACCGACTCTTACTGTTGTCAAATATGTCATCATTTGTTATTATGGTGCTAGCAATAAGTTGTTTTTGTCCTTAATTGATCTGTTCGCTTGAACTGGCTTTAATCCATATAAATCAGCTATAGAAAAAAAATAGTCGTATAAATAAGTAGAAGCCGCTTGTAGCACAGCCGAACAGAGCCAATTACGGCCAATTGGCGAGCCCACGCCTCACTAAGTCACTATCTCGTTGTTTTAGCCTTATAAATTATAATTGTCGTAATTGCAGGAAAAAAATTTGAATCTAAGTAAGGGAAATCTTTTGGGGAACTACTTTTCTTATTTTTTATTTTTAGTTCTTTCTTTTACCTAAAAGAAAGAATGCTATAAGTAAAAGCAAAGACCTTAATTTTACTTTATAAAAAAATTCTTTCTTTTGTTATTCGAGTCGAAGAAGTATGAGAATTTTATAACTACCCAAAAACAACTAATCTTTTCATTGGCATAGCTTATTTGTTTAATAGTTAATTATTTTTGTTAATCTTGATGGACTTAATCTTATTATAGTTACAGGACTCCATAGGTGGGAAACTTTCGGGTGAAAGTTCTGCTTGGCTTTCCGGCCGATGTTGGCAATGACGATGTCTTTGACGCCATGCACCTTGAATCGGCCCTATTCACTTGAGTTGTAAGCAGGTTCGGATAATTCGTATAGCTGACTTTTTTATATAGAAAAATACTGTTTAACGGTTGATTTGTATGGATTAAAGCCAGTAAAGTAGCTTAACCAAACAGAGCCAGTTTAAAAACTTTGATCCTTTTAACAATACTGTTTTGGTTCGGCTGATTCGTACAGCTGTTTGGTGGTGATGGCTCTATAGAGCCGTCCTTTGCCAGAGTTTTGTTGGCAAGATTTTGCTAGCTTTCGTAAGCATCTCCAACCGTTTGACATTTTTCGTTTGGCATATTTGGGAATTTACCAAGTCTCAAATGGATTTGGCAAAGGTGAAAAGACTTAATCTCCAACCGTTTTGTATTTTATTTTGGCAAATTCCAAATTCCAAAACGGCGGCGGTGCGAGGTTTCTCGTCGCGGGCGGAAAAAAAAGGCGCTGAAGCCACGCGGGGCCAAATGCCAAGTCGGGAGGGACTCGCATATATGCCTAGTGAGCCCAGGAATTTGCCAAGTTGATAAAAATGCAAAGTCCAAATGCAAAACGGTTGGATAGGAGATTTTTCAACTTTTTGGCAAAAATACAAATGCAAAGCCCAAATGTCAAACGGTTGGAGATGCTCTAAGACTCACTGCACTGCGGCACCGTATATGAAACTGCAGGAGCGTATACTGAAAATTCAGCTGCAGCGCGTACTTTATATGAAACTGCATGCAACCTGTGTTCGCTAAATTTGGCGAGCTAGCAACCATCCGGTACAAGCTGATGGGTGAGAGGAGTGAGAGAGAGAAAAGAATATTAGGTGGGTCTCACTGTTTTAAAAAACTGAAAAATACTATAACTCACAAACCAAAACACCAAATTAAATTCCGATTACACCATTAAATTTGTTTCAATAAATCCTTCAAAACAAGATCTCACATGAATATATTTGGATAAAAAAATTTACAAACATATAGGTCCCACCGTTGATAGTTGGTATAGAGTATGAGATATAGAGGATGGATGAGTGCGAGAGAAAGTGATATAGAGGAATGACTAGGACGGAATATTCTTTTTAGAGGATAGATTTAGAGTACGACGAGTGCGGATAGCCTAACAGAGCCAAAATTGCTCGTCTCCGAAGGCGAGTTTCTCGTGGCTTGTGCCCACCATGGGAAGCGAGGCCAGGCGAGGTTGCAGTGGGAACCAAACGCGCGCTTAGACTATCCGCACTCACGTTCCTCTATTTTCATCCTCTATAGTGCCTAGTCATCAAGATTCTCTCCTCTATACTTATTTCTCCCGCATCCATCCATCCTCTATATCATCATCTATCCACTGTGGGCTCACTTGTCACTTTATCTAAATATATTCATGAGAGATTTAGTTTTGAAGTATTAATTGCAACGAATTCAATGGTGCAATGAGAATTTAATTTGAGTTTTCGGTTCGTGAGATATAACATTTTTTGTTGCAAAATAGAGTAGACCTCACCACTACAGGCTCGTGTTAGGGGAGTGCGCCCTCTTCGCGCGCGTTGCGCGGGCGCATGCAGCCGGCCCCGCACCTCAACGCTAAACAGCCGGCCATCCGCTTTCTTTCCCGGACGCGCGCGCGTAGCGGGAGCCGTAGCGTAGGCCGCTGCAGCCATTTTTTGCTGTAAACGCGTGTAGCGCATGTGATAGCGGACTCGAGTGCAGTTCGTGTTAGCTCTCTCGCGCAGAGAAGCAACGAGATTCTTGCGTGCACAGGTTCTAAGACCCTCTAGCGAAGGAACCAAAACACTAAAAGTTATTTAGAATCCTTGCTCGGCTGGGCTGCACAGTACCGAGCAAAGAAACCAAACGTCTGGACAGCCTAAACAAAAGTTCGGAATATACATACATTCAGATCAGAGAATGTTTGTCACAACTCGCAATAACGCTGCCCTGTCGATCCGATCCGATCGAGCGGCAAATTTCTTAATTAATCAAGCAGGCGGCATTGTTGATGCTGTCGCGGCGGAGCAGCATCTCCGTGATGCCCTGCACCCACTTGTGCTGCTCGTGCCTGTTCCTGCACTCGAACTCGATCACCCTCTCCACCGTCCTGATCCCAAAGTAACCCCTCCTGCTCCTGCTGCCATGGTGGCCATGGCTTCCGCTCCCGTCCTCCACCTCCCTGCCTGCCCATGCCGCTATCTCCGAGCACACGTCAAGAACCACGCCTGGAGATTGGAATGCAACGCAACGTCATATAGTACTCCTCGTTAAACTGTTTTTTTTTTAAAAAAAAAGATCGAAAAAGCTTTGAATGAATCTTACACTTTTTGGTTTTGATGAATGTGCCGGCCATATGTGCGCTCTGCATCTTGAGAACCACCTGTACGTGTGCAAATTAAATAAAAGGTTGAGCTTGTGTTGAACTGTTGTTGATACACATGGTGTCTTCTCTTGTGTTCATGTCCATGATCATACTCTATACTCCTCTACCTGGAAGCTGGAGTTTATGTACACGGAGACGAGCTTCCAGTGGAGGGCACCCTGCCTGGTGCGTTTCAGAAGCTCGCCGCCCCGGGAGACGAAGACCAGCGGCGAGATGTCCCTCTCCGGCTCCCTGCCGTCGCCAGGCAACGCCGTCGCCTGGATCTCCTTGTGGAGCCTCGCCCTCAGCATCGCGGCGCCGCGCAGAGCTGCAACCAACCGAAGAGACCGTCACGAGACCATCCATGGCCACGTCAGTAGTCAGTTGTCAGATTCAGATGCCCCCGTCCCGTTCCGTTCCGTACGTACCCGTGGCCGCGCCGGCGGTGAGCGCCATGACGTCGCCGCTGCTCTGCGCGTTCACGGCCGAGTGGATGGCGGCCAGGATCTGGTCGTGGCTGGCGCCGATCGCCTGCGCCATCTCCACGCAGTGCGACGCCACCAGCGCCGCCGCAGACGCCACGGCCGCCGCGGTCTTGGCGCCGCCGCCGCTTCCGCCCTTGGCCGGCCGCTGCTCCGGCGCCGCCGAGGAGAACACCGCGCCGGCCACCAGCGCCGCCACCGCCGCCGCGACCCCCGCCACGGACGTCGCCGCGTACGCCTGCGCGTTGCGGGACCGGGCCTCGGCGCGCTTCTTCTCCCTCTGCTCCTTGATCCACGCGCCCACCGTCTTCCCTCTCCCCGCGGCGCGGAGCAGCTTGACGTCGCCCATCAGGTTCGTCGTCCTGGGAGAGATGGGCGGTCTCGTCGTCCCTCCGCCGGCTTCACCACCACCTGCCGCGTCTGCCCTCTGCGGCAGAGCAGACTGGTGGTGATCACTGCCAAACCGCGGCGGCGGCGGCGGCGGTGCTGGCCTCTGCTCCGTCGTGGGAGGAGAATCGGAGGCGGCCTTGCCGCAGCTGAGCACCCTGAGGGCCTTGGAGATCTCTGCTGCCGACAGGCTCCAGGACCTTGCCAGGAACTCCATCGTCTCCGTCGGCGTCTCTGGTGGCCGGACCGTCGTCGGAGGAGCCCACTTCTCGGCTGGCCCGCCTTCTTCCTCGATGCCCTCCAGCCTCGGGAGCTGCCCACTGTGGTCGGCGCATTGCTCCATTGCCTGACAACAGATCAAGAATCCAAGGTTGGAGCTGAGTTGCTGATCTAAAGAACTGAAATTTGCTTCTTCTTCTTCTTTGTTAAACCATCAATTAAGTATGCAGTCACATGAGAAAACAAACGTAGAAGCAGAAGAATGTCAATGCCAATGATCATATATTAGTATAAGAAGCTTATGCTAGAGCTTTCATTGCCTGAAAATGTTAGTTTGTTCAGCCTGATGGTTATAGCTTTCAGAACAAACAAGCCAGCATGCAGTTACAGAGGAGGATGAGGGTTACATGGACGATGACAGTTAGCACGTTAACGCACGCTTAGAAGGCTGTCAGAGAATCCTGTAGGACTGGAAATCTGAGATATCTGTATGTTGCTAGGATGGGACTCTCAGTGGCATCAACTCACATCACAATCATATATGAGCTCCACTTCTGACAGAAGGAACGCAGCAGCAGCTCAGCACAAAGTACACAGCTTCTGCTATATGAACTGAAGTTGCTGGTATGCCCCCCATATATGGAAGCTAGGAAGAGACAAAGGTAGGCACAAGGCAGTGTTGTTAGTACTTATTATGTTCAGGGATCATGGCATCATGCGTGCAGCAAGTGCGCTAATTTCTATACTGTTCCTCCACAGTTGCATCCTGGCTTTCTGCAGCTAATGCCCTACTAGTATTTATGTGCATTGCCTGTCCTCTCAATCCAAATCATCATCCAAGAAACAAAAAATATAATTGATCCATTTGCTCCACACAGGTCTAATCAAATGGCATTCCTTTCATTTCCCATAAAAGAGCTCGAAATTCGCTTTTCAAAGTGAGGCGGCGTAGTGGCCAGCAGCATCCTTTGTTTTACCGTGGAGCCCAGGGAGTTTGGTGCGTGCCTTCGATCAGGGAACTGAACCTATTACATTACTACAGGTTTAGTCTTCTAGCAAGCCAGGCAGTTAGTACTCAATCCGTTTCAAACTATAAGACATTTTGGGTGGGTTTTCTAGATTCATTTCTTTTGCTACACACTTTGATATACACTATGTCTAGGTGCACAGTGAAAACAATGTATCTAAAAAAGTCAAAACGTCTTATAATTTAGAACGGGGAGAGTAGGTTTGATTATATCTGCCAGAAGTGAAGCGTCTCTGACTGTCGGAGGAGTACCCTACCAGACCATTTCGATTCTGCTGGCGTTTGCAGTGTTGCTACCAGAAACTGTGAACCCAATGCTCAAAATCAAAAGAACAAAAAAATACTGAACAAAGTCACTGAAACCATGCATATCATTCTCAATGAGGAGCGGAGCAGGGGAAGAGAGAAGCATAGATTCCTTGGTCTTGGATTTTTGGGCAGAGCGTGCGTGATCATCATTAGATGCGAGGTAATTGCATTGTGCTAGTACTATCTATATATGTAATGTATGTTATTGGGTGATGATGTGGTTACGTGTGCGTGATCTGAATCATTTGGTCAGCAACAAAATAAAGGGAAGCAAGACATCAAGTGCAGTACTGCCTAATGGCATCGAGCTAAGTGCGTGTCTGCATGGTGTCTAGAACTAGTGAGAGACAAAACAAGTGTTTTTTTGGAGGAAGGAAGAGACAAGAGAGAAATGTTTGGCACCACCGGCGCCTGGTGAGCAAACTGAATCAAACGAAACCTAAGGGCCTGTTTGGAACGAAGGAATTCAAAACGTAGGAACAGGAAAAAATGCAGGAATGAGGTTTGATAAAAAGTGAAAAACTATGAGATTTCAAAACACAGGAACAGAGAATTTAGACCGTTTGGAACACAGGAATCCATAACATAGGAATTATAATATATGTTAGACAAATATGAGTACTAATTATATTTTAGTGGTGAAAAATTAAGATAAAAAACTAAAGGTGAGATCCTCTCTTGCATTCGGCATGCATGCATGTACTGGTATGTCTATTAGGCATTGACATATGACCACACAAGTTGTAGGCCCCGTAATTGAATGCATGCAAGCTGCTCTTTTTCTCTCCTTTCACACGCGCTGTCTCGGGCTTCAGCGAAGGAAAACGAAACAATGGAAAAGAGTGGATTCTTTTGTTCCTGTGAAATCGCTTGCTAGCTACAGTATTCCAGAGGAACGGGTTGTGAGATTCCTCCATTCCAAACGCTCACTTCAGTTTCCTTTCCTCCGTTTCTGGTTCCTCCAATTTTCCTACGATATTCCTTCAATCCAAACACGCCCTAAAGGGGATGGGAATATGCCCTGCCATTAGCATTAGCATTAGCATCAGCAGCCTGATCAGTGATGAAGCTGATGATTACAGGTGCTTTCTTTTGCGTTTTTCATGGAATATCCTGACTTATCACTCCTTTGTCTGCTTTAATGGCCCGTATGATTGGGTGCTTACGGAAAGAGAATGATGATTCAGGCAGTGGCAGGGTTTCGTTTAATCCCTTCTTTTTTGAAAAGAAAAAATGCTTCCTTTAATTCTCATGTTGGAGAATGGAGAGAATGATGCGGCCTCCAATCCGTGTTTCCCGCAGCTCCTGCGAAGAATCTTTTGCTGTAACTCCTCGGGTGAAGCGAGCCCATCAAGTTCTTGTACTGAAACACGTATCTGAATCTGAGAATCAATCCGTGTAAGAAACTGATATATAATCTGTGCAAGATGAATTCTAGTAGTATTAACTGTTAATGTTTTTGTTTTGTAAATCTCTCTTTTTTGCCCCTATCGTCTAATAAAAACTGCAGCAAAGCTCTTACCATCCTTTTGGAGAGAAAAAAAATCTAGCAGTACTCCAAGAAGCGCTGTGCTGTGTAGTGTTTTTCATCGTTGTTTCATTTGGAACAGCAAACAAATTCAGCTCTTGGGCCAAAACGTTTGCTGATGATCCCATACAGCATGCTACAAGGTTTTATTTATCATGACCTCGAGCTTGTCCTCAGTGCTTTCTGACTTCAAGAACAAGTGGCATGAGGCAAAAACTAAAATTTTGGGGCAGCCTTCATTTGACAAGCTTTGTTCTGCTTTCCATCCTCCCCCCCCCCCCCCCCCCCCCCCTCCTGCATGTCAAAAGAAATACTTAGCGTCTCATCATCGCCGTTCGTGCAAGGAAAGATAAAAGGTGCAGCTTGTTACACTGTGTTATAAGATAAGACCCTTTCGCGTTAGTGGAAGCAGCTAGTCCGAGTGTCCTGTTCGTTCTCTCGACAAGACCCTAAATCTGGGGGGCGCCAACTACCGATGGCCAACCAAAGCAGCATTACCGACGTCTGAAGTATACTACATCCATGATTAGCACAGGAAAAGCAAAAAGAATCAAAGCTCCAATTTTTAGTCCAGGAAATGACATGCACATACTGATGCTGTTATGTGTATGAAGGCTCCCTTATATAACCTATTATAGGCCCATATGGCCCAGGAGTCTCTATATATATCTACCTCCATCTATGGAGTGTTTATGCTCTCTAATCCCCAAGGTACGTAACAGATGCAACTTATTGTAAGATGTAGGACAAGCATCTGAGAATGATACTTATTGTAAGATGTAGGATAAGCATATGAGAACGATACGTAGCAGTAAAAGTGAGTGGACATAAGCTAGGCGTACAATTTGAGATTTTGGGAGATTACATACCTAGTGCAATTTCCCAGCTTTCCATGAGGATGCATCTTAATTTACATGAAAAATTTAACTACTTGTCCTTATTGCTTCGCTGAAAATCACCATCAGAGATCAGCTTCTCTGTCTCTAGCCCCTGCCGCGCATCGTCTCCTTTGAGACCGCAACAAGTCAGCAAATGAACTAATCAGGCAGCGTGCAAACAAAGTGTTGGGATGGTACCCGGACCGCAGGCGCCTCCAACCCGCAATACCGAAAGATGACGGAGCTTTCGAGCGGATGTGCGCATTCGCGCGGAAGCACGCGTTCGTCTTTGGCCTCGCAAGCATTCGCGCGGAAGCACGCGTTTCGGCTCGCTGACCAAGGGAAGGCGAAGCTTTCGTGTGAAAGGAAGCATTCGCGCGGAAGCACGCGTTTCGGCTCGCGGACTAAGGGAAGGCGGAGCTTTCGTGCGAAAGGAAGCATTCGCGCGAAAGGAGCCCGGCGTTTCCGGCAGAAGTTTTCGTCATTCGTGACTTTGGTTTTTCATAGGTTTTCGCAGGCCGCCGGAAGCCTGGGTCAAAGGGAGCGGGCCCACCGGTCAGGAAAAGGAGCCGGGGGATGCTGGGCCCGTCAGAGGGCGAAGTTACAATGATGCCCCTCGTGCCGGAAGAGGCGGCGTACAGCCATGGAGTAGTTGAGTAGGACATCATTGTAATTGTAACAGAGTGGTTGGAAGGACATTCTTGTACTTTCAAACTGATCTGGATTAATATAAAAAGCTTCCAACCTCCCAACGGAGATGGGGGGAGAGAACACTGTTCACTTGACCTGATTCCCTCTTTTACTACGTTTACTTCCACTTTCGTTCTGTGCATTCGCTCGTGCGATAACCTGCTGTTTCGGGGTCTCAATCCCGAAACAACATTGGCGCCCACCGTGGTTGTCGCCCGAGCTTACCATGCCACCGAGGAAGGCGTCGAAGACGGTCGACAATCCCGAGGCGGTTGCCGCGAACAAGGATGGCCACGGTACAATCGCGACATCCGCTTTAACCACTCAAATACTACCGAATACATCCCAAAACACCCAAGCTTTCGGCAGCACGCTCCCAACGGGAACCCAGCTACCGCCGATAGCAACCTCAAGCCGTGACTCGCAGCCTTTCGGCAGAGATGGCACGCCGGAAGGGAACGTCCAAGACGAGCCCGGCGACGAAGAAGACGACGATGCTGAAGTTACCAGGCATGCCCAAGCAATCAGAATGCTGACGGAGCAGCAAGAAGAGATCGAAAGGTTGGTTCAGCAAAGAGATCAGCTGCAGTAGCAGCTTGCGGCAAAAGCAAGGGAAGATGAAACTCGCGACGCCTTTCGTCAGGCGAAGGCGCAGAGGAGGCAACTGGAAAAGGAAATTCAGGAACTACGAAAGGCTGGAGGAGGCCCGATCCCAATAATTCAAGAAAATGTGTTCGTGCCAAGGCGAGAGCAGCCACCAGCTTTCGACAATGCAATCGACGAAACCTCCCCCACTTTCAAGAGAATTGCAAGCCCATCCGTGACCACTCAACTACAAGCCACGCATTCCGACTTTCGACGGCAAGGCGAATCCGCGCAAATTCTTGGCGAGCTACGAGACAGCCATTTTTTCGGCAGGCGGGAACAATCAGGCCCTGGCGAAATCTCTCATTCTGGCAGTCGGAGACGTGGCGCACGATTGGTACACCACACTCAAGCCACTATCCATCTATTCGTGGGCTCAGTTGAAGGCCGAATTGTTCGCCACTTTCCAAGGATTCCGGCCGAATATCAAGACCACACGAGACCTCATGAATTGCACCCAGCAAGACGACGAACCCTTATCCGAGTACCTCAAACGCTTCATCCAGCTGAAAGCTCAAGCTCCGAATGTGCCGGAAGACGCAGTGATTGCAGCAGCAACCGAGGGCTTGGGAACCGGACAGTGTGCCGCTCACTTGTCCAGAGAACCGCCGAAATTTTTCAAGGAATTGTTCGATGTGATGAACGCATATGCAAGGTCAGATGATGACTTTCGGTGGCGCAAAGCCGCCCGCTTGATGCAGAGACAAGCGACGAAAGCGAGTCGACCGCCGCAAGTGCCGGATCAAAGGATGGTTAGACCTTTCCGGACAATCAACACTCTGCAGGAAGAACCAGTGCAGTCAGCAGCGGGCATGGAGGGGCCGGACATGGCCAACTTTCAGCCCCAAAGGGGATTCGATCGACCATTCCGCGGAGGGCGCGGTGGAAGGACAGGACGTGGCGGCCGAGATGGTAGAGGCCGCGGAAGCGGAAGAGGAGCTAACCATCCGTATTGTGTCATCTGTGATGGCAATTTCGGTCACACCACCCGAGACTGTAAATACAGCAAGATGGCGAAAGAGCTAAAAGACAAGGATCAAGCTTCAGCTTCTGGCGAAAGCTCCAAGCACGTTTTTCACAATTCGCAAGATCCGGCAACAAGAGCGGTAGCATGCAGCAACTACGCAAGCACGACTATGCATCCTCCGCAGTACATGCCTCCCAGAATTTGCTTTGGTACAATCCGGCATATCAGGGTTACCAATGCCCGGTCTTTGCGCCACAGTCGGTGGCAGTTTCGTCACCTATGCACTATCAGCGTCAGCCAACACCACCACCAGCGCTTCCAGCTCTAGCCCAACCCCAGGGGCAGCTAGCACAACCCAGTTACCAACAGGGACAGGAGATAGAAAACGAAACTAGCGCAATCAACAACATCCTCCCGTCAAGAGGCCACATTTTTGCCATCACGGGCGGATCCAACCTCGACCACGAAAGTAAAAGGGCGAGAAAGGACTATCATCGAAGAGTCCAAACGGTATCACCAAGGCTTCCGCTCAACAGGCTAGCTTGGTCACTAGCGCCAATATGTTTCGATGAGTCAGATTTCAAAGTTCGCGACTTTCCGCATTGCGACGCTTTCGTCGCCACGGCTAATGTGGCCGGTTTCACTCTGCATAACATCTTGATTGACACCGGAAGCTCAGCAGACATTCTGTTCGTCAAGGCTTTCGAAGCGATGGGAATGGACAGGCGCAGCTTGGACCCCGCTGGCAATTCCTTGTACGGATTTGGGGGAAGAAAGATCGACGCTATCGGCAAGAAACAAATCCCGGTATGTTTCGCCGAGGAAGAGAGAGTATGCACCGAGATGGTGACGTTCGATATAGTGAACATGGACTACCCATACACCGCCATTTTCGGCAGAGGGTTCACCAATAAGTTCAATGTCATAATCAAGCAAAGCTACTTGTGCATGAAAATGCCATCCCCTTTCGGCATTATCACCGTGCACGGAGATCAGCAAGCCTCTAGAAGAATAGAAGGCAGGCCAACTCCCGGTTACAGTCTAATAAACGAGGTGGCAAAAAATGACGAAACACAAGCAACCGTCGAAGTGCACGCCGCCGTCAGCTCGACCGAATATAAGGCCGGGGCAGCCGAAGAGACAGTGAAAATCCCGCTTGCGTCTTCAAGGCCCGAAAGAACTGTGCACATCGGGACAAGCATGTCGGAAAAAGAAAGGAACGCCCTGGCATCTTTTCTCGCGAACAACGATGACATTTTCGCTTGGACAGCAAACGACTTGCAAGGCGTTAGCAGAGATCTCGCCCAACATAGTTTAAACGTCGCAAGCGACGCCAAGCCCAGAAAGCAAAAACTGAGAAAGATGTCAAACGAAAGGGCAGATGCGGCGAAAGCCGAAGTGCAAAGATTACTCGATGCGGAAGTAATCCGACCAGTCCAGTATCCCGAATGGCTGGCGAACGTTGTCTTGGTGAAAAAGAAGAATGGAAAGTGGCGAATGTGCGTCGATTTCACCGACATCAACAAATGCTGCCCGAAGGATCCGTATCCTTTGCCTCGTATCGACAAGCTTGTCGACATTGCAGCCGGTTGTGAAATAATGAGTTTGTTAGATTGTTTTTCAGGTTATCACCAGATATGGCTTCATCCTGATGATGAGGAGAAAACCAGTTTCATCACCCCAACAGACACATATTGCTATCGACGGATGCCGGAAGGGCTGCGGAACGCAGGCCCAACTTTCTCGTGGGTGACCGACAATGTTTTCGAAAGCCAGAAGCAGAAGAAGAACTTGTTGGCCTATGTTAACGATATAGTGGTCAAAAGTGACAGACAGGAATATCATCAAGCAGACTTACTCGAGACTTTCGGCAACCTCCGCAAAAGCGGCTTGAAGCTCAACCCTGACAAGTGTATTTTCGGCATCAAGAAAGGCAAGCTCCTTGGTTGCCTAGTGTCGGCAAGGGGAATTGAAGCCAATCCCGATAAAATAGCGGCGATCGTCAACATGCAACCGCCCTCAAGCCGAAAGCAAGTGCAGAAGTTGACAGGAAGGCTGGCTTCTTTGAACAGGTTTATCGCCAGGTCCGCCGAAAAAGGGTTGCCTTTCTTCAGAACTTTGCGAAGCTCCGACCTTTTCGGTTGGGGGGAAGAGCAGCGGCAGGCTTTCCAGCAGCTAAAGGAGTACCTGACAAAGCTAGCCACGTTATCTAAACCGTCGCCGGAAGCAACGCTCTTATTGTATCTCGCAGCATCTCACACTACCGTAAGCGCAGTTCTGGTAGAAGAAAAAGAGCATGAAAACAAGATGACGCAGTTCCCGATCTATTTCGTCTCTAAGGCACTGTCAGGAGCAAAGCTGAATTATTCCGAATTGGAAAAAATAGCATACACAGTGGTGATGGCCTCTATGAAGCTAAAACATTATTTTCAGTCTCATCACATCATAGTCCTATCGGCCCAACCATTGGAGGCGTTGTTCCGCAACAACGAGGCTATCGGCCGAATTGGCAAATGGGCGGCGGAGCTAAACGAATATGTGATTGACTTCCAGCACCGGTCCGCAATCAAATCGCAAGCATTAGCGGATTTCATAGCAGATTGGACTCCGACGGCTTTCGACACAACTCTTGAATTTGAAGAACCCATATGGATTGTAAATTGTGATTCCGATTGCTTTACGGCGAGGAAGCAGTCACCCCGGAAGAGGTAAAACTGGGTTCATTCCGGACCGAAATGGCTCCAGTAACTCAGGAGCAAAGGCACCTCGAACTCGACACCATCGCAGAGGTAAGACTGCAAGCTGCAGACAATCTCGAAAAATACCACGCCGAAACGAAGTGCCACAGGGACAAGACCATAGTCCGAAAGGACATCAAGCCTGGAGACATGGTCACCATTCGGCAGCCGGACAAGCAAGGTAAGCTGCAGTCGCAGTGGCAGGGCCCCTTCATCGTGGCAAGCATGGCAGCACCCGGTGTATTTCGATTGCTGAATGATAAGGGCGAAGAATCAGCCCACACATGGAACGCAAGCAACTTGCGCCGCTTTTACCCGTAGTTTGTCTACTCAAACTTTGATAAAAATGGTGTGGCCTGACAAAGGACGAAGTCAACCAAGCATAAGGTTGAGACATTCGTCATTTAAAATCTAACGAACGAGAATGTCGGCTTGCTGGGCGAAAGGAATCCTCCGCAGCCGCCGACAATCTCAGAGAGCCTGCGGGCTATGAAAAAACCGAACCTCCGACAAAATGAGAGGGCGGAACGAAAGCCTGCGGGCTATGAAAAAACCGACCCTCCGACAAAACGAGAGGGCGGAACGAAAGCCTGCGGGCTATGAAAAAACCGACCCTCCGACAAAACGAGAGGGCGGAACGAAAGCATGCGGGCTATGAAAAAACCGACCCTCTGACAAAACGAGAGGGCGGAACGAAAGCCTGCGGGCTATGAAAAAACCGACCCTCCGACAAAACGAGAGGGCGGAACGAAAGCCTGCGGGCTATGAAAAAACCGACCCTCCGACAAAACGAGAGGGCGGAACGAAAGCCTGCGGGCTATGAAAAAACCGACCCTCCGACAAAACGAGAGGGCAGAACGAAAGCCTACGGGCTATGAAAAAACCGACCCTCTGACAAAACGAGAGGGTGGAACGAAAGCCTGCGGGCTATGAAAAAACCGACCCTCCGACAAAACGAGAGGGCGGAACGAAAGCCTGCGGGCTATGAAAAAACCGACCCTCCGACAAAACGAGAGGGCGGAACGAAATCCTGCGGGCTATGGAAAAAAGAAGACCCTCCGACAAAACGAGAGGGCGGAACGAAAGCCTGCGGGCTATGAAAAAACCGACCCTCGGACAAAACGAGAGGACGGAACGAAAGCCCGCGGGAAAAACAAATCGTCCCCCCAACAGGACGGGAGGATGGTAGCGAAAGTCAAGCTGAGAAATCCTAATGGGGTCCACGACGTCAGGAAAGACAGATAGCAGTTTCCAGTAGGTGCAAAACTTGAACGCCATCTTAACTCCCCACCTACAAAACGCCGCAAGTACAGCCAAAGCAATAAATGCAGCGCCCTTGCCGCATAGACAGGCCAATATAAATAGACACCAAAGCGCAAGCTTTTCCAACCATCCAAAGCCACAAAATCTTTTCAAGTGCAAACCCCGAAAAGCCCACCCAAGAGGCATAATGCGAATAGGAAGCATCGGTAGCCAAGGTTTTGCTTTAATGATTGTGTCATCGATACCGCATCCAGATAGCGCCCCCAATCCAGTAACTGTAGGCGAAAGCACCATCAAGTAGCATGCCCATCTCAAACCGCTACTAGAAAATGAGAAAAAGCAAACACGCTGCTAGATGACAACGAGAGCGATACCGCGGGCAAACCAACAACAACGGTTCCTGCAACGTATCAGCCGAGGGGCTCGCAACGAAAGCGCCCTCGCGCAAAAGCTACCGCCCCTCGTCTAAGTGTGTGGGGGCGGGCGCGTCTTTACTTTCGGCCGAGGGGCTCGCAACGAAAGCGCCCTCGCGCGAAAGCAACCGCCCCTCGTCTAAGTGTGGGGGCGGACGCGTCTTTACTATCGGCCGAGGGGCTCGCAACGAAAGCGCCCTCGCACGAAAGCTACCGCCCCTCGTCTAAGTGTGTGGGGGCGGGCGCGTCTTTACTATCGGCCGAGGGGCTCGCAACGAAAGCGCCCTCGTGCGAAAGCTACCGCCCCTCGTCTAAGTGTGTGGGGGCGGGCGCGCCTTTACTATCGGCCGAGGGGCTCGCAACGAAAGCACCATCGCGCGAAAACTACCGCCCCTCGTCTAAGTGTGTGGGGGCGGGCGCGTCTTTACTATCGGCCGAGGGGCTCGCAACGAAAGCGCCTTCGCGCGAAAGCTACCGCCCCTCGTCTAAGTGTGTGGGGGCGGGCGCGTCTTTACTATCGACCGAGGGGCTCGCAACGAAAGCGCCCTCGCGCGAAAGCTACCGCCCCTCGTCTAAGTGTGTGGGGGCGGGCGCGTCTTTACTATTGGCCGAGGGGCTCCCAACGAAAGCACCCTCGCGCGAAAGCTATCGCCCCTCGTCTAAGTGTGTGGGGGCGGGAGCGTCTTTACTATCGGCCGAGGGGCTCGCAACGAAAGCACCCTCGCGCGAAAGCTACCGCCCCTCGTCTAAGTGTGTGGGGGCGGGCGCGTCTTTACTATCGGCCGAGGGGCTCGCAACGAAAGCGCCTTCGCGCGAAAGCTACCGCCCCTCGTCTAAGTGTGTGGGGGCGGGTGCGTCTTTACTATCGGCCGAGGGGCTCGCAACGAAAGCGCCTTCGCGCGAAAGCTACCGCCCCTCGTCTAAGTGTGTGGGGGGCGCGTCTTTACTATCGGCCGAGGGGCTCGCAACAAAAGCGCCCTCGCGCGAAAGCTACCGCCCCTCGTCTAAGTGTGTGGGGGCGGGCGCGTCTTTACTATCGGCCGAGGGGCTCGCAACAAAAGCGCCCTCGCGCGAAAGCTACCGCCCCTCGTCTAAGTGTGTGGGGGCGGGCGCGTCTTTACTATCGGCCGAGGGGCTCACAACGAAAGCACCCTCGCGCGAAAGCTATTGCCCCTCATCTAAGTGTGTGGGGGCGGGCGCGTCTTTACTATCGGCCGAGGGGCTCGCAACGAAAGCACCCTTGCGCGAAAGCTATCGCCCCTCGTCTAAGTGTGTGGGGCGGGCGCGTCTTTACTAACGGGCGAGGGGCTCGCAACAAAAGTGTCCTCGCGTGAAAGCTACTGCCCCTCGTCTAAGTGTGTGGGGGCGGGCGCGTCTTTACTATCGGCAGAGGGGTTCGCAACGAAAGCGCCCTCACGCGAAAGCTACCGCCCCTTGTATAAGTGTGTGGGGGCGGGCACGTCTTTACTTTTGGCCGAGAAGCTCGCAACGAAAGCACCCTTGCGCGAATACCATCGGCCATATTCCTATCGCGCGGAAGCTAGCTCCACGCGGCTACGCGCGTGAGTGCCTGGCCAGTCAACGGGCGGCTATAGCTCGTAATCCAGGTGTACGAAAGAATAAAGTCCGCGGGTTCATAAATAACATCAACGCCGAAAGACAAAAGCCACAAGAACAATTTTTCCTTGCATAGAACTTGTAAGCAAGTTTGTACACTGTAAGTTTGTACAGGGTAATCAAGTTCGCGAACTACTTTCGCGACCGAGGAAGATACTATATCGCTGCTTGTCCGGCGAAAGCACGATATCTTCGGGCTCCACCTTAACAAATGGCGCGCCTTCGAAGCGTCGCAACGACACGCCAATACAATACACGGTGTTCGAGGAAGACGAAAAGACGTCTGGGCACGGAATACGAAGCATCGCAACAGCCTGGCAGACGTCACATGGTGTCAGCAAAGTGACAAGACGTACAAGCGCGAAAAAAAACTTGGCTTCGAAACGAAACAAAGGTTTTTTTGGGCGGACGTAGGCGCCTAGCGAAAGGACACGGTCGAACGTCGCAAGCTTACGAATCCGACCGTGAGGGGCTATTGTTGGGATGGTACCCGGACCGCAGGCGCCTCCAACCCGCAATACCGAAAGATGACAGAGCTTTCGAGCGGATGTGCGCATTCGCGCGGAAGCGCGCGTTCGTCTTTGGCCTCGCAAGACCGAGGGATGACGGAGCTTTCGTGCGAAAGGGAGCATTCGCGCGGAAGCACGCGTTTCGGCTCGCTGACCGAAGAATGACGGAGCTTTCGTGCGAAAGGGAGCATTCACGCGGAAGCACGCGTTTCGGCTCGCTGACCGAAGAATGAGGGAGCTTTCGTGCGAAAGGGAGCATTCGCGCGGAAGCACGCGTTTCGGCTCGCTGACCAAGGGAAGGCGAAGCTTTCGTGTGAAAGGAAGCATTCGCGCGAAAGGAGCCCGGCGTTTCCGGCAGAAGTTTTCGTCATTCATGACTTTGGTTTTTCATAGGTTTTCGCAGGCCGCCGGAAGCCTGGGTCAAAGGGAGCGGGCCCACCGGTCAGGAAAAGGAGCCGGGGGATGCTGGGCCCGTCAGAGGGCGAAGTTACGATGATGCCCCTCGTGCCGGAAGAGGCGGCGTACAACCATGGAGTAGTTGAGTAGGACATCATTGTAATTGTAACAGAGTGGTTGGAAGTACATTCTTGTACTTTCAAACTGATCTGGATTAATATAAAAAGCTTCCAACCTCCCAAGGGAGATGGGGGGAGAGAACACTGTTCACTTGACCTGATTCCCTCTTTTACTACGTTTACTTCCACTTTCGTTCTGTGCATTCGCTCGTGCGATAACCTGTTGTTTCGGGGTCTCGATCCCGAAACAACACAAAGGAGCTGAGGAAGACTGTAAATACAAAAATTACTGGACCCTGAATTACTTACAATGCAACTTTGGGATAAGATCCATACTCAATATACTTAATGACAACTCCCAAGGCTGGTGTAACACCTCTGGTGTTTAAGATGTAATTAACCTGACATATCATCATCATTAGTCATTAATCATTCTTGCCTTGCATTTATGTTTGCTTAGTACTTGTGTAGCAATCTCTTTTCAAAAACCCTAAAGCCCAAATCTTCCTATAAGGGCAAAAATGGTAATTTCACCTCTATGCCTAGCTTTGTGTAATTCTTGTTCAGTTGGATGTCTTGAAGTTTTTTTGTGTTGGCCAAAGTTCAAAAACCAAAATCAGATTTCAAATCCCTTTGCAAAACCCTGATTTCCAAACCCTGGATTTTATCCCTCTTTTTGTAATTCAAAAATTATTCAAAATTTGAGGTTGGTCCAAAAAGCAAAGTTGTAGATCTGGCCAAGAGAAACAACTTTGGTATTTACAAATTTTCAAGTTTCAGTACAAAGTTTGAAGTAAATCCAAATTCATTCAAATTCCAGTTTTTGTCCCCTTTTCAGTTTTCAAAATTTATTTAAAAACTATTGAGTTTCAGAAAAAGGGTATATTAGCAAAGTTGTAGGTTTTGATAAAAGGAACAACTTTCATATTTGCAGATTTCCAACTTTCAATGTAAAATCAAAAGTAATTTTGAATTTATTCAAACCACAAAAGTGTTCCCTTTTCTGTTTTCAAATGTGGTCCAAAAACTATTTGGATTTTGAAAATATTCTTTTTGACAAAGTTGTAGATCTTCTTTTTCTGCACAACTTTGGTATTTTGAGTTTTTGCTGCTCAGTTCAAGTTTTGGGAGTAATTTGCAAAATACAGAGATCAGCCAAAAGTCAAACCCTAGATCTAGCCCTGTTCATCTTCAACCTAGAGCTAGGGGGGTCCGGCCATAGCCGAGCCGCCGGCGCTGCGCACGTCGCACGCCTGGCAGATGCACGCGCGCCTCCAACCTGCCGCCGCTGTCCGCGCCATCATGCCGCACCCGCACGCGCAAAGCGCTGACCTCCGCCCCGTCCCCCACTGCTCCCAGCACGACGCCGCCGCGTGGCCGTCGCCGGCGAGCGCACACCCGGCCCCTGCGCGCACGCCGTCCTTCCCGCCAGCTTGCAATCGAGTGCGCACGCCTTGGCCGAACTCATCCACACCATCCCGTGCTCTCTACCGTCCCCGACCGTGCCTATAAAAGGGACCGCCGGCCGGCAGACCTCCTCATCTCCTCCGCCACCGTGGCCAGGCCAGTCCAGAGCTTCCGTCGCTCAACCACCTAGCCCGAAAGCTCCGCCTTGAGCTCGCGAAGCTTCCCAGCCCCTCAATTTCACCTCCCCCGCCTCCAATCGCCCGGCGTAACCCCATCTTCCCAAACTCCGACGAAACACCGGTGAACTCGGGTTCGTCAAATACTACCTCTCCGGCCACGATCATCTTCCCCTGACCCCTGTGTCAGCTTCCTTGGCTCCGCGCGACTCTAACCAGGCCCTTGCGGTCTCGTGTGTTGCGCAGGATCGCCGAATCGCCGGAGTGCCGCCGCGGCCGTCTCCTCCCTCGAGCCTCACCCTCGAGAACGTGTCGAGCCTCACCCTCGAGCCTCACCCTCGAGAACGTGTCGAGCCTCACCCTCGAGCCACACCCTCGAGCACGCCTGCGAACCGCGCTCCCTCGAAGCAGCCGAAGCCTGCCTCCGACCCGTGGTAAGCACTCGAAGCCCCCCCGGTCTCTGCTTCCACTCCGCTTCGCCCGAGCCTAGCCTCGAGCAGACACGTACCCTCACCGTCTTCGCTCGAGCCAGGCCTCGAGCGGGCTCACGCACCCTCAGCTTCGCTCGAGCCAGGCCTCGGCGAACACATGCTCTCCGCTTCGCCCGAGCCAGGCCTCGGCGAACACATGCTTTCCGTCTCGCCCGAGCCTCCCGGCCAGGTCTCGGACGAAACGCTTGTTTCCGTCTCGCCCGAGCCTACCAGCCAGGTCTCGGACGGCCGAGTGTTTCCGCCTCGCCCGAGCCCTGCTGTCCGCCTCGCAGCGATTCGCCCGAGCCCCTGCGAGGAAGGAGCACAGCGCTCTTTTCTTTTTCCTTTTTGAAAGAGTGTGAATAGTGTTCTGTTTTCTCTTTTTTGTGTGAATTAATCTGTTGTTCCTTAAATCCTGATAAAATTATGGTATGCTCCTTGCTCTGTGTAGAATTTTATAAAAATATGAAACTTGACTTTTCTGCAAGAATTTAAAAATGTAAAATCCCTCTTTTAATTAATAAATGGATGGTTTTGGATTTTTAGAAAATTATTTATAACTCCAAAAATCATGAGATAAATTTTTGTGAGCTTCCTATGCCATGTTTAGTCTCTGGTGAAATTTTTAAGTCTTTTGGAGCAAGTTGATTTTTGAGCATTTATCTTTAATTGTTAAATAGTGCCTTTGTTAATTAATGTCTGATTTTATTTGAGCACCTTAATGACCTCCAAAAATTATGAAATTTGTTTTGCCATCTATCTACACCATAATGAACTTATGTGATTAATTTGGTAATTTTTGGAGCAACTTCATAAAATGACCTTTTTAAATGATTAAGGAAAATAGAAAAAAAAGTGATTAGGGTTCATGTTGTATGCCCTGTTTTGCATTATTCATGCTAGCATACTCATGAGCATGCATCATTGCATTCGTATAGTCACCGAAGAAGGCGTCAAGATCGAGGCAGCTGCCGACGAACCTGTCCCTGAGGCTACCCCGAGTTCCGACAACTGCCCTGCCGCCTTCGAGCCTGCCCTCTTTGCTCTTCAAGGCAAGCCCCGGTGCATTTAACTCTTTCCTTGAATTTATAAAATGATTTCCTTAAATGCTTTTGAGTTAAATTATTGCATTAGGTTTATAGGAGTTGTGTGCTATCCTAATTGATGCACTATCCACCTTGACCACTGATACACCTGATACCTGCTGTTCAAAAGTATTTGAAAAATGCTTAGCAATGCTTATTGAATTAGACTTTGCAATAAAATGCCAATTTCAAAAGTGTGATCACTTAAGGAATGTTTATGGGATTTTGGTCTTACTCCCCGGCTGTTGGCTAGGTATCTGATCCGTACCTAGTCAATAGCGAGGAGAGGTTGTCCGAGCGTACGGTGCCGTCATGTTGTAGTCCGGGACTCAACAGTTGACACCGACCGGGACAGGGTTGAAAAACTGACAGGACTATTACGCTTGGGTGAGATATGACCAAGGTATAGTTCTGGCTGGAAAATTAGGGACCATCCGTATGGGGGCCTGCTGGTCAAGACTTGTAACTATTCACATACTTCGGAAAGCTCTGGCTCCGAGAAATCCTTGATTGGGACCGACAACCGCGCACTGGGAGTGGAGAGATGGCGGAAGTAGCATGTACCCACGTGGTCGTCGTACCTGGATAGGAGTGGTGTACTGTACTTCCGGGTGGCGTAGGACCGGGTCCAATCTTGGAGGAATCGTGGTAGACGAGTTGGCATATGCAAGCTTGGGTGCTACATATGCAGTGTGGATAGGGATCCTCAACTGAGTATTATTTATCCGGATTAACGTTGCTCCTCGGTTACGGAGACTTGGTCACTGACTGTCAACGGAGAGTGGTTCTCAACTAGGTATGTTTTGAAACATAAAATGAATCATGAACGATGAAGAATTGAGGAATTCTGAATCTTTCAAAAATAAAATAAGGTTTACGAAAATGCTTTTCTGCAAAATACTTGATCTTGCTTAAGCCTTACCTTGACTACCCTAAGCCTCTCATTCCTGAGTCTTCTCCCTTTTCTTTAGTCGGGTAAGTCTTGTTGAGTACCCCAGTACTCAGGGTTTGTTACCCATGCTGCAGGTATGACAGAGTCCCCGATGTGTCTTGCACCCTGCTGCGTGACCATCGTCCAGGAAGAGGCCGATGAGGCCGAAGAATAGTTGTACACCCTCGGGCTGGGTGATTATAAGTACCTTTGCTGTTCTCCACTACGTTGCCTATGTCTATTTCTATTATCAGAACTTGGTTTGTAATAACTGCACCTTAATTTCTATTTGGAACCCTGTTTTGTAAAACTAATGTTATTCAAGTCTTCCGCTCATTATTCCGATGTTATTTGTAAAAGTATGCAATGCTGTAACCGAATTGTGAGATGATCCTGCGGACATTGGGCACTGATGTAGCCCGGTGGCGAACAGGTCTTAATCACATGGAATATGGGTTCGGCTGTCAGAGGTTGACAGGGACACGTGGGCCATGGGATTAGGGTCGTTCCGTCACAGCTGGACTTGGCCCTAAGGCTGGAGTTGACCCAACATAACAATGAAACGAGAACCAGGAGCAACCAAAAACTCATCTATCAGCAAAGTTTTTTTTTAATTAAACACTATCAATGGTCAAGTTTTCACCAAGCAAACTGGCACGAATGTATAGTACGTAGGACCATGAATCAAATAGAATAGGAAAGGACCACCATAAAGGAAGAACAGGAGCAATCTAGAAGAAAGAATGGTAAAAAGATTCTGTTATGATTATAGTAGTATTTATCCACACAGTCTACCCAATGTACACAACATTTTAGTTCATTTACTTACAGGAGATGTTTATGCCAAAAAAAAAAATTACAAACTAAGCATCCAAAGACCAAACATAACTGATTGCTTCTGATAAAATTATATTGCATCAAACTATACGCTTTAACAAAAATTCAACCTTTTCTAAAGCCGTCACCAGAAGATAATGCCAGATATTTACATCACCAGAACAAGACCAACAAAAGACTAGCACCTTCCATGACTTCACTTACTACACCTCCCTTCCATACCTTTTTCCATTTTGGGCTACTCATCAGAAGATATCCAGCTGATTTCTAAGTTGCAAGAATCACTCTAAAAAAATATTAAAGACATAACCAACACAACACTTCATTTGTAGAGTGAAAGCCGTTCCACCAATTGTGCATAACCTGCTTAATAGTAAGATACAGAAGTCCCCATGTAGACAAATTCAACTTAACAATGGCATACTCTACCCCTATTCAGCTGAGCATCTGTAGTACCTAATGCTAAAACAATTTAGAGGACAAAACCTCGATAAAGAATCATATTGCAACATTTATATTAAATTGACAGCAGAAAGTGCAAAGTTCAGATCATCGATATTTGCAATATGCTCAAACCATACATATATTAACATTTGCAATATACTCAAACCATACATATATTAACATGTAACCAATTTACAAGGCATCCAGAAGTGTTTAAGCAGCAGTCCAACGAACTGCTCAAGCATTCATCAGTCATCACAACAGCAAGCAAACCTCCATATTAGCAGCTAACAACATGAAATGCATCAGTGCTTCAAGAGCCACCTCACTAACATACATGAGACATCAAGTCTACAGACTGTGCAATGCTTGACTCTGAACCAACTCAAAGGAACAGGGGCCTCGTCTAACTCTCAAAGCATTTCCTCTTTGCTCCACCAGATATGATCTATATAGGAACATGAATTCATTAAGGATGCTGGAAATAAGAACAGGAGCCAAATACTATCATCGGATTAATCTTACAGATTTACCTGTCACTTTGTTGGGGCATTGTGCTGGAATGTAGGAAGCCAGCTGTTAGATGAGCTACTTATGTTTACAATACCCTGATTGTGGTGAACGGCATCAAATTGTCCTTTATGTCTTGAATCGCTATAATTTTTCTGCTGGGAACTAGGAAGAGCCACAGATGTTGTCAGCTGCGCTTTTCCAGCTGCCATGTCTTGTCCCTGAAATGGTGAACCGTCATATTAGATATCATACACCTGCTCAAGGATCCAAAATAACAGGAGGACACCATCATTAGCATGAAATATTAGTTTTCAAGGATGCCTCCTCAAACTCGGTTATCATAAAGCTCTATTATTTCTATACATATGGTAAAAGCACTAATGCAGGGAATACCACAAAAAACTCAGGACAAAACCTGAACAGGAAACTCCAACAAGAGAAGACAATCGATCAACTTCAAACTTTTTGTTCCTATCCAATACTAGTTAATAGGAAACCAAAAAGATACCGCAGAACAACTGGGCCTTGAGAAAGTAAATACATTTGATGATTTGGTGTTATTGGTCCCAAGAAGAAAATTAAACATGCTACACTGATCTGTAGAACTTACAAGGTTCATGGTATGCCGCATGTTGGGATTCCGATCATTGTTGGTTGCCTGTTTGCCTTGCGACTGTGCAGCTTGCCCTGCTGGATGACTTGTCTCTACATGCTCCTGGGCTTTATTATGATGAAAAACACCATTTACACCTGTTGAAAATAAGGCCACACATACATATCATGCATTCATGCTACAACCAACTTTAGCAAACATGAAGGACAAGTTATAATTATCTGATCTAGTGCACTACAACCAGATTTAATAAGAGTAAATAAAAGTAAAAGTTGGATTCCAATGCTTAAGAAAAATGTCATACTATAGTTGGCGGATGAAACCAAGACTTTTTTTTCTGCATTAGAAGCAAAAGGTATATAGATATGTAATGTACCTCTCGCCCAACTATATATCAGCTAAGAAGCTCAATCTACACTGCAACGAAAAAAATAATGAAATTACTACAGAGTTCTATCAAGACATGTAGTCTATCCAACCAATCATCTAGACATCTACCAATCCTATAACACACTGTCAAAATAAATAAAAGAACAAGACTTAAAAGGTAACATACTAGTTCATCTAATCAACCAAAAGTTTAATCCTATAACAGAAAGAAACAGTAAACAAACGTGAAAATTTGGTGGATCTCTTCAATCATCTCTCAGTCACATGCGATACAGAAACAGTACATAACATGACCAACCCAAACAACAAACCTTGGTTCATCTCATCAATCAATTCTCAGTCCTATGTAATCCAGAAACAATAAATAAAATGCAGATAATTCCGTATAAGATAGTTTGTTTATTATCTCACTTATCATCAACCACATCTACTGATATGTAGCTGAGTATCAAAAGATGCATAAGCTCTATTACCTGCTTGTTTCTGTACATGTGCTTGAATTGGTCGAGCAATAGGTGCCCCAGGACTTTGCTGCACATAGAAGAGAATTTGTTATGTAGCCATCAAAGTTGAACCATCATCCAAATTAATAACGGTTATGAGCTGCCAAAGGTTCTGCAGAATGCTTCCTAAATAAAAGATATAACTGGAGAAGTAATTATTTCAAAGATGGTTCAGGGATTCTTTCAGGATTTTGCAGAATGCCTCCAGTTTCAGAAGTTGTACAAAAACTAACAGGGCCAATCACATGAAATAACTCTAGAACCTAATAGCACAATCACATGCCCGAAGTTGCAACCGTATAGAGGTGCAATCAATACCATCAGCTCCACCACCACAAAGGACAAAAACACACAAAATGAACTCAGGCATACCTTTTGTTTTTGGCCTTGTTTGTATTTCAAAACTGTCCAGTCAAAGACATAATCAAACTCATAACCTGTTGAAAAATGATGAAGATGTTGGTAATAAAACAATACAAAAAAAAAACTTAGAAACACCATGCATAGTATTACTTAGAATACCTTGGATGGTAAACAAGTCACGGAAAATTCGCTTCACAAATGCATAGTCAGGTCGCTGCTCAAATTCCAATGAATGGCAGTAATGGAAGTAAGATGAAAACTCGACCGGACAGGATTTGCATAAGAGCTGACCATAAGTTCTCTTAATCAGCAATAAACACAGACAAACACACACATAACAGGGAAAAAAGAGATTTTATAGTCTAATATGTTTACGAGATAACCTCAATAGGAGTTGATATCTTTTTCTGACATATCTTGTCATACTTTTGTGTCTTTGTTGCAGCTTTTAGTCCCTGCCAAGGGAGGCTTCACACAGCAATATATAACACAACAGTTGAGTTAGCAACTTATAATGAAATGGTATCAAAGATGTTGAAACTTAAAAGGTATGAAAGCGCTGATTTTGGAGTTTGGACCTAACATAAATGGAGGTGGACAAGGAGCTCACTCACAGAAGTGTAATAGGTCAACAGTTCGTAATATTGGCAGTAGAACTTGAGCGAAACATGTTGCACACACATTTTGCAATTAAATATGATCCAGTGGTTGAGATTAGAGCCTGTTACTCTCATATTTAAGGGAAGTTCTTAGAAGCTGCACCTCTAAGGTTTTCGGGCCTTATTTTCCTTAAATAAACTGGGCCAACTCTTTTCTAACTTAATAAAAGGCAGAGCTCACGCCCAGTGGCAGATGGATTTTATCAAAGGGTATGTCACACAAAAAAAATTACATGTAATTTAGTAAAATGTATTTAGTAAATAATCATAAAATTTGCTCCAAAATTAAATTAGGTATATATTTACAACATATATACAGTTCAAAATATCCATGTGACTACATATATATTTACAACATACATGGTCTTTTATAACAAAATATAGCGTGACAATAGAGCAATTTGTCAGTAAATGATTCTGTTAACGATGTCACATACCCGATTTAGCTTAGTGACCAAAACATGGCTTCCAGTGTTTTAAAAGAAAACACTAAATGTTGTGTGAGAGAGTAACGGACGGGATATATGCGCCTGGGACCCTAGAAGTGTATAAATGAGAGCTAATACGTGGCACGCTATATTCCAAGACTGGAGGCGGGGGGGGGGGGGGGGGGGGGGGGGGGGCAGTTCCGCCTTGTATTCTCCTTTGAGATGGAGGGTGTAAACTACAAGTGGCATTAGTTAATTTGTATGTGGGATAAAAAAGTAGGAAAAATAAACTGTAGCTCACGGTAAGAAACACTCCTAGTTTAGGGGATAAAAAAATAGGAGATCCTAGTTCAGGGGATAAAAAATAGGAAAACCAAAAATCAGCTCAAGGGCAAGAATCGAACCAGGAACTTGCAGGTTAGGACCGAAAATGAATACCACCAGACTACAAACTTTTTTGTTGTCCATAGCAGAAAATAATTATTATATAACGTTATTAGTGAGTGGCAAATGAATGTTGGGCTGCCCCCACATGGTATGCCATTGCCCACCTGGCATACACTGTGGGTCCACCCCTGCATGCCAGTTCTGTTCAGAAAATAAAAAAAGAAGTTGCGCCTCTAGTACTTATAGTAACTGCTAGTACATAACCCTTCTTAAATAATCCCTCTGTTCAAATAGTAACTCGTTTTGGCTTTTCTAGGTGCATAGTTTTCTATGCATCTAGGTATATACCAGCTTCTCACAAGTCATACCAGTTAGAGCAGTGTGCTCGAGAGTCTCCCCTTGCTGGTCCGTGTTCGAATCCTGGTACATCTTCTTATTTCAATGCCCAAGGAGTGTCTTCCCCCTGTGGTCAAGTTTTTGTGTGTGTGTGTGTGTGCATCTAGGTATATGCTATGTCTACTTATAATTTGGAGCAGAGGGAGCAGTTGTTAATGCTACTTGCTAGTACCTATTTTTATTGGAAGTGATATCAAGTTTTATGGAATTATAAGTAGCCAAAGTTACTAGTGGTCAAAACAGGCTCATGGCAATTAACAGCAGCATTTTTTAGATATCACATCTGTTACGTCAACTGGTCGATAATAGGGGAGGAGGAGTTGGTGCCTTGGTGGTGACCCCTGACTTCGCAGGTGGTAGCCGCCAGTAGGTTGGAGCAAGGTTTTTCCCCTCGGCTCCCTACTTTTGGTTGAAAAAGAGGATTAGGTGTAGATGGACCTATTGCTTGATTATTCTCAGGGTGCCAATCAGCTTACATAGCCATCCGGCTAACAAACTCCTCAAATTAAGACCTAAATTCTCTCCCTCAGTCAAATTAAGACCTTCCTTAGCCACTAATTGGGATGGCTGGAGCCTTGGCCTTCTTCCCCTTCCTTGTGTAGTGCATGCCCCACATAACAACACCACACTGTCTGACACTCTTCACAAACAGTAATAACATTACTATATGCCGTACCACACAGCATATAAAAGATAAACTTACCTTCCTCGGAGAAAATACAAAAGCACATAGCCTAGAGATACCAAATCATCCCTGCGGCTTTGTTCTGCCAATAAAATCCAATAACAATGATTAAATATCAAATTAAGATGGTGATTTCACAGTCTCCAAAAGGTTATAACTTGCCTATTCCAAGGTGGGAGTTGCAACTTGCATAGCGCGCTGTACCAGTCAAGCTCTTATTGTCTCTACAGAAAAAGCAGTTGGGTAAGCGAAGATCACAGATGTACAAGATTAGCTAAATGCCCAAACCATTGTCTGGAAAATAGATTAAATTAAATGTAGTTTGAAACATTTCTAAAAGAAAATCAACGCCATCTACAAAGAATACATCCCTAATATATAATTGTACCTGAAAGGAATATGGCGATTCGTAGTGGAATCACGGTATCTTTTTGCAAGACCAAAATCAATTATATATACCTGATAATCACAAGAGAGTCGTTGGCAGACAGTTCAGTACATTGCCATCCTAATAAAGTGATAAGGAACTTTAATGCCAGTCACACCCAGTACCTGGTTTGCTTTCCGACCAAGACCCATCAGAAAGTTGTCAGGTTTGATGTCTCTGTGTAAGTACCCTTTGGAATGCATAAACTCTATTCTTGTAATCTGTCATGAAGTTTATTGAAATGATGCTCTAGTAAATACAGAGATGTAATATGTGGAAGTGAGCGATATAAATAATAAAACTGGGACGGAATCAAGGTCTTCAAGTCTGTATTGACGTAATTGAAAACTACTGCACGACCAGAGTATCACATGAATACAGAGATGTGATTTGTGGAACTAGTGAACAATGTAAATAATCAACATTTGTTGAGACAGAAGCAAGAATTGAAAGTCTGTCACATAATAATAAGACAGGTCAAAGGTTTGCATAAACAGCGTATTGAATTAAGCAGATTTCAAAACATTGCTAAAAATCAAGGTTTGCAGATCATGCACAAGATGCCGGCATGCCGCGGGGAAATGAAAAGGCAGTGCCCAATTTATAGTTACCATCTGGTCAGCCAACATCAGGACAGTCTTCAGCGTAAATTTCCGTCCACAATAACAAAACAGGTCCTCCAAACTCGGTCCCAGCAAGTCAATGACGAGAACATTCTCTTCCCCGTCCACGCCGCACCACTTGACGTTAGCAATGCCACCTGGACACCCAAAACATTTCCCTCATAAGCTCGCTATATCTTATCTTTACACACAGGTAAACTGCTGCAGAGAGTGACATGACGGTGCTTACTTCCTCCTTGGAGGGTGTTGTAGAGCTTCGCCTCGTAGAACAACTGGGGATGCTTCGTGTTGCTGCTCTCCTGTCAGAGAGGTTGCCAAGGTTAGTTCCACTGGTGCGCACAATTATTTATTAATTATATGAGCTACCACGAAAGAGGCAATAAAGCTTTTTTATATAAAAAACAAAGGCGCCACCAACAGAGGTTTTACTTAACGCGCAAGTGCCAACTTGTGGCTCTGGCCCCTGCTGTTGTAATCATAGCAGCATTTGCCAAAGGAGGCTCTGCAATTAACCTTCGGAAAGTGTAATCATAGCTATCGTTGAAAAACTAGGCAAATATCATGACAACATATAGCTAAAGAAAAACACAAAGCGAGCTGAGCATTTGAAATTAAATCATAGATTGTAATTTTTTTCCTATAAAATGATAAAAATGTCCATCGGTTGATGAAGACAACTAACAAAATGATGGCACATTTGAACATAGGAACCCTGTCAATCCACACAGACGGAATTCGCCAGAACCGACCAACGCAACGCTATCCCCGGCCGCTGAGTTAGAAAACCAACACGCATGAATGAATCGAAGCAGCCTAAGAACCACGGCAAAGGAAGAGGATGGAGGACTGGAGGAGGAGGCGAGAGGAATCGAAGGTACTCACGATCTTAACGGCGACGATCTCGTAGGTGTCCACGTGCGTGGCTAAAACAGGGACAGACAAGAGCAGGTCAGGCACGAGAAGTAACAGTGCTCAGTAAACAGATAACAGTAAACCCAAGCAGAAATCGGGGAAGAGCGGAATCGCCCGCTCACCGAGGTAGATCTCGCCGAAGGAGCCGCAGCCGATCTTCCGACCGAGCTTGAACTTGCCGCCGACGATGCGGTCCATGCGCCGCGCCGCCGCGTTCCCGACCCGCACCGCGATGGACTCCTCCAGGGTCCCGACTCCCGTGGCCTGGGGGCGGGTATTTAGAAGCGGAGGAGCCGATGAGGAGGCGTCTGGCGTCCCCCGACGGCCCGCCCTCCGTGGGTGGGTGCCGGCGTCTCGGATTGCTTAGCGCCGACGGCGGCCGCGGGTGGGGGGTTCAATTCTGTTCTGGTGCCACCAGCCGCGGACGCGGGTCGGTCGTGTAGGATGGCCATGGGCCGGGGTGGGACCGTGGGAGTCGCGTCGAGTTCGAGTCCCAGACCACCAGACTCCCCCTCCCAGTGTGCCCCCACTGGCCAGTGTGGAGAGGACTTCACTTGGAGCGGGACCCACCCGAATTCCTCGTGTGTGGCTGGGATGTGGCCCGACGATCCTAGGCTGCCGAGCCGTGGGGAGGGGGGTGGGGAGAGAGAGGAGGATTCGTCTCGTCGACACGGGCTAGTGGTGTCTCTTTTTTAACAAAAAAGTTAAAATTATATTAGATTATAGTTGGTAAATCATCAGATTATAAATATCCTGGAAAAAAGCATGTATCTAGAAAATTGTACTTATTTTTATCTTTGGAAACTTAGAAATGATCTTTGTTTTCAGAATGTTGGCTGAAAAGGTACGGCTTTTCTTTTCTTCAACATTCTGGGTATGCTTCAGAACCGGAAAGTTTTGTGCTCACTGGAGAAACAGATGGCTTTTGCTGCGGTCGTGCAAGGGTTGGAGGATGCTGCGAGGATTGTGTTGTGGCTTCCTTTCAGCCAAAGTCCTGATGGATGATGTCCCATGGTGCTGTTGAATATGTGGCTGGCGAAGGTCGAGATGTGGCTGGGCTGACGATCATTAAGAAGAAGTCTGTCGGGCCATGGTGGATGGAGCTGGCTTAATAATATGTGATAGGTTTCAGTTTCGTTCAGGAGTGGTTCTGTTGGCCTCTGCTTAGAGCTTTTTGTTTCCTTTTGTCTTTGTTCCTTGGTTGGATGGTGCCAGTTCAGGGCTAAAACATCCGGATGTTGTAAACTGGTTGGTCTTTTGGCATAGTTGAGAACCTTATTCTTTCTTGTGTCTTCATTCTTCTTCTTTCTACCACCGAATAATAAGGAAGACTGATCTGAAAATTATTCTCCCTGATCTTTTATCGAGGTCACATCCAACCACAACAAAACGAAGAAGGGACCATAGAAAATTATTCGGCGATATCATCTTCATCTTGATGCCACCGTCCGAAAACAAAAGTCTTCATATCGCCATGTCGATGAAGATGCTGACGTCGAAGTTGTAGCCCTCATCTTCAACACAAACACCATGGAGAAAACTGTATCCACCCTACCTCCTCCTCGTCGTTGTCGGGAAGGAGGGGGAGAAAATAAACCCTCAAATACCAAGAACCTTAGCATGAAGAAAACCTAACTCTAGATGACTCAATCTACTAGAAAACTTATTAGAATGATGGATCCTCACTCCCTCCGTCCTCCGGCGAGATACCAAGGAGGAGAGAGGGGGAACAATGATGAAGAAGACGGAGGCGACGAGGGCGGCGGCGGCTGCTGCTCAAGCCGACGACTTTGCGCGGCCAGCACCCGTGGTGTCCTATTGTGTCGGTGTGCGCACCCACCGGTGAGGGGTGATGTACTACTCCGCTCTCATTACACAATGTATTTCGTGTCTCCCCCCTCTTCTATACTATATACTACGAGTAACAAACAAACTTATATATTGTAGTGTAACATTAAACTATTTGGTAGGGTTCCTTCGCAATTCAGTTTCGATGTAAGAGAAACTATTTTTCAATGAAAACGAAGAAGACGGAGCCATTTTGGAGGAGTTAGAAGGAGCCATGACAAACATCTCCTAAGTTTGTTGCAATGGTCACTTGGACGATATATGGCCTGTAATCTGTCATAAGTTTCGTTCCATCTTATAATCTTAAACTCTACAGCGTTCCTAAACGTACGTTGTTCAGACTCGTATGGGCATGGGAGGCTTTGAGATCTATCCGATGATTGTTTCATGCACATTTAATTCATTTTAGGTTGGATGTTCCACATGTCTAACACTCTTAACTCTTACATGTACAGGAGGGTCGGGGGGCCATAGAAAATAAACCGTTCCTTAATACTAGTATACATAGGGCATTGTTGTGGAGCCGAAGGGTGGACTCCGTTGTTCCTCTTAACCTAACTAATGTTTTATGATTTTATCTTTTCTCTCCGTGTCCTACTATATCTATCTCCCCTTTTGTGTCTTAGCATAAATCTAGTGTGGCAACTCATTCTACGATCGAGTTAAGGCTCACTCCAAAACGGGCCCAATGGGATGAGGTACAAGCTAGCCACCTAGGATCGAGTAAAGCATGTCCATATTATTAATTGTGTTGGCCCAAGGGCGCCCTCGGCAGTCGATGCCCAACCCTTAGAAGGTTTAGTCATCATATTATATCGTGTCAGGCTATTGGCCCTGCCCTATTGTGCCAACACCATCGGTGTCTGGTGACAATAAGGCGTCGTGCAACTTTGCACTAGTGTCATATTCCCGACCATGCATGGTAGTACATGAAAGTGATCGTCATGTTGTAGTTGTTGCCAGTTGCTGATCGACAAGCTTCATTTGATGGCGAATGGGAAGATGATAGGGAGAGGCGACTAACGGGGATGCGAATGGGTGGTGGTGTAACCGTGACTTGAGGAGATGGAGATCCAGAATCTGAAGATGTGTGGAGGGGGAGGTGACATCGTGATGGTAGAAGACTAGGAGTAGGAGAGGGAGTGACGTTGTGGTAGCAGCTAGGAGGGAGTGACAACGATATCACTATGGAAGGAGAGGGGGAATGATGAACATGTGTGGAGGGGGAGGTGACATCGTGATGGTAGAAGACTAGGAGTAGGAGAGGGGAGTGGCGTTGTGGTAGCAGCTAGGAGGAAGTGACAGCGATATCACCGTGGAAGGAGAGGGAGAATGATGAACATGTTATGGAGGGAGGGAGGGTTGTTTGGCAAATTAGAGTTTGAGAGGAAAACAAATGGTTTTTATCTTATCCTCTTATCAGATGTACTTTGACTTATTCTCTCTTATAAGACAAAATCAACCATAAAAATGATCACACAAACAGGTTAATTCTTAAGTTTGGCTAAAATCTTGGATCACACGATCTATATATACTATTGGTCTCGTATTTTCTGCTCATCTGTTTAAAAACAAATGGATTAGAGCTAATTTTTAGCTGCTACTAGTAATTAGCTCAGGATCCAACCATCACGGAGAACATGCTGCGCTTAATATAACAGGCTAACCTCCGATTGATCCTTCATTTCCCGGGCGATTTTTTTTCTTTTTGCAGAGGAAGAGAGTTCTATATGGAGCCGCTGATGATGCATGGCGTTTCTTCGCCCATGCGACGATGGATCCAACTAATCCCGAGGCGATTATACATTTTCCAATTACCCAACCCGGGCAGATGAGCAAAATAAAAATAAAAATAAAAAGTCGCTTCGCTCGCTGTAGCCCTTCCTGCTACAACCTGAGCTCCAAGTCGAGGTCCTCGGCGGTGGCCCCGTCGCTCCTGCTGCTCATCACCCAGTAGTGCTGCTGTGGCGGCGGCGGCGGCTGCCCGAGCCTATGTCCCGACGAGTCCCTGACGTCGTGCGCGTACAGCGACGGCGTCGGCGGGCTCGTGCTGTACGGCAGCAGGCCGTCGTAGCAGTGCACGACGCCCTGCTGCCCGTGCCCCTGACTGTGGTGGTGGTCCGTCTCCTCGAAACAGCGGTTCTGGAAATTAAAAAGCATGCAAGCGGCCGAGAAGGGAACATCGGATCCGGTGAGACGTTGATTCAAAAACCAAATAAAGCAAGAAATGCATGCATGCGGCGGCGTTCCATCGGCGGCCAGCCACAGCTAGAGCTAGCACGGAACATACCGTGACATGATGATGGTACGGCTGGATCAGCTGGTGATGGTGCATCATCGTCGTGCTGGGGGCGGCGTCGTGGCCCTGCGGCGCGTGGTGCTGGTCGTGCTGCAGCTGCTGCTGGGTCGTCCCGGCGGCGGCGGCGGAGCGGTACGCGGCCAGCATCTGGTTGTGGAGGCGGATCTTCTCGAGCTGCGCGACGCCCAGCCCGCGCTGCGGCTGCTTCTGCTTGGTGGCTGTCTTGCCGCCGCCGTCCGCCGCCGTTGTTCTGCCCCCGCCGCCGCCGCGCCTCCCCCGGCCGCCGCCGCCGATCTCCATGCACATCTCCCTCGCTGGCGAATAGTCGTCGAAGCTGCTGCAGCTGCCCATGCAACAGTGTGGCTCTCTCTCTCTCTCCAGCTGTGTAGGGTATGTAAGGCGCGTGGCGCGCGTGGGCGATGGTGATCTGGAAGCGAGACAGCGACCGGCGGGTGGCTTTTATAGAGCGACGACGACGAGCGAGAGAGACGCAGACGCATCGCGCGGGGCACGCATGGCTGTTAATCAAACAACAACTCTATATAATATAATTAATATACTCCGATCTAGGTGTGGTATGGGATTTGGGATCCATTCGAATCCGAAGAAAGATTGAGGGCGATCTGCCTCCCGATTTTCTATGCATAGCCACCAGGCCACCACCATATGACCATGACCACCACCCTCCTCCGTACTTCCGACTTCCGAGAAGGATCCGATCGATCGGCCGATCCATCCATCCGTCGCATGCAATGCAATGGCAATGGCAATGCAAGTGGATCCGGTCAGTACTGACTTCAATTTCGCGGCATCTTGTGATCCATCATGTCCTTCTATAAGAATTACAATTAGTCGATCATTAGTTGGTGGATGTGTGTGTGTGATTAACAGTAGCTAGCTAGCAGCCTAGTAGCACGCGGGACCGACCGACCGATCGATCGAGCCGACTGGCGTGTGTGTGTGTGGCTGGTACGAGCCCGCGTGTCAGTGACGGTATGTACGGTGGCCCTGACAGACAGCTAGCTAGCTGAGAGCGAGCATGCAAGTGGGAGGACCAACACGCATCCCGCCGTGTCGTAAACAAATGCCACACGCATGTCGCGCGCCTCGCAATTTGCACACGATGCCACTGCCAGCCAGCTGAGGTCATCGGTCATCAGGATCATACAGTACTCCCTGCCTACCCATATTAGTTATCATCTATTTAAAATATAACTTTAACCTCTTATTTTTATAAAAAAATATTTATGAAAAATAATATATGTATATTTTTATGAAAGTATTTTTTAAAATAAACCTATTCATATAATTCTTATGTTTGCAAACTTAGAAACTTAATAGTATGATTTATACTCTCTCATTGTTTGACTCAAATCTTATCTAAAACGAAAATCAATGTAGGTACAGAGGAAGTATATAATATGTATGGATCCCTCCATCCATTATTATATTATTGTGCACGTCGTCGACTTGACGTAAACAAAAGGGGAGCCGGTTACCAAGAAGAAGCACTTGTCCTCGACCGATCGTATCAAGATCCCGGCGCAGGATATGTACAAATAAATTACGCTAGCAACACTGCTAAAATAATAGAATTCTTCTTATGTTTTTAAGTAGTCATAGCGCATGAGAGACATTTGATACGTAAGTTTATATTATATTTTTTTCTCAAATACACAAAAGATTTATGTATCACTGTATTAAGAAAAGGAGTTTGAACATTAGAAGAAGCCTGCATCACTAGGAGAAGTAGAAAATGCTGGTAGTGTAAATTACATGGGCATCATTAGAAGAAGCCTGCATCACTAGGAGAAGTAGAAAATGCTGGTAGTGTAAATTACATGGGCACTAGCTAAACTTGAGAGATGATAGAGTAAAATGCACTGGCGGTCCTTAAAGTTGTCAGCAGGTGTTATATAGGTTTCAAACTTTTAAAAATGCATTTCTGGGTCCCTAAAGTTATCGGCACGTGTCGTATAGGTCCCAAAGTCCTAAAAACGCATTTCTAGGTCCCTGAAATTAGTTCGGGTGTCATCTAGGTCCCAACGGGCGTTTATCCGACCCGTTAGCTGATGTGCAGACTGACTCAACATTTATATGGACCTGACAGGTGGGACCTACACATCAGCGGTACACTTAGTTATTTTTTTAAAAATCATATCTTTTGCATATGATCTCGGATGAAGACGAATTATATATGAAAATTATAGCCCTCGATGAGATCTATAACTTTTTAGTTTTAATATTTCTTATTTAAGATTGTTAAGATGGCAAAAATAATAATATAAAGTTTTAATAACTTATTGTTCGTGTATTCGAGCTTGTCAAAATAATAAATTTATAGGTCCCATCGGTGACTATAATTTGCATATATAAACTATCTTTATTTGTCACTGTATTTGAGAACATGATTCCTTTAGGATGACAGGCTCTAGTACACGATTAATATGCTGCTGAAATTTTGTTTTATTTCTTTTACAATTTTAACGACCTCAAATAACAAAATTCAAAATTATGAATTTGTATATCTTATTGAAACCAACAATTTTTATATAAAGTATTTTATCTGTTGTCATACATGAGGGATATGAGTTTTTTATGTGACAAACTCTAGTACGCGAATAATATATTGGTGAAATTTTACATTACTCTTTTAACCATATTAACAATCTCAAATGAAAAATATTAAAACTAAAAAGTTGTAGATCTCATCAAGGGCTACAATTTTCATATATAATTCATCTTCATCCGAGATCATATGCAAAAGATATGATTTAAAAAAAATAACTAAGTGTACCGCTCATGTGTAGGTCCCACCTGTCAGTTCTATATGACCACTGAGTTAGTCTGCCATGTCAGCTAATGGATCGGTTAAGCGCCCATTGGGACCTAGATGACACCCGAACTAATTTCAGGGACCTAGAAATGCGTTTTTAAGACTTTGGGACCTATACGACACCTGCCGATAACTTTAGGTGCCAAAAATGCGTTTTTAAAAGTTTAGAACCTATATGACACCTGCTGATAACTTTAAGGACCGCCAATGCATTTTACTTGAGATGATATGGGGCAGGGCTGGGGGCTCGTGATTTTCTTCATGTGGATTTTGCTCATCACAACAGAAAGTCCAATGGTCATGCTCATAATTATTTAGCTGGGAGCTTGATCTTTTTTTTAATTAATACATGCTAGTATGTCTGGCTGTTAGAACCGTCTATTGGCATTTGTAATTCATATGACCTAACTCCATCAATAAAGAGTGTGACTTTTTCTAAAAAAAAATATAGGCCCTAAACTTTTACTTTTTTTCTTTATTTTGAAATCTCTAAACTTGTCTCGAGCTTCAACACAGGTCCAAATGGATCTAAACTTGCACTGTGATGTCATCTAGATATCCCAAGCTTTCAATATTGCATATATCCAGTTCCTCAAGCTTAATACTAACCGTACCACAGGCTATACGTGAAGTGCCCAAGCTGGTACCTAACTTCCAAAACATATAAATATATAGATCTCTAGACTTTGCTAGTGAGGCCATACATGAAGCATCCAGCAAGCTGCTACGGCGCCTTCCCGACGCCCTGGCCTAGACCTTCCACTTCCTGCCGTCCATGCTTGCCGCCGCCGGCACGAGCATGACTGCATGAGCGCGATCACACCGCCCATCGCCCGCCTCCTACCTCACGCGCTGCTGCCAGTTCCACCTGCTGCTCGAGTAACCTCCGGCGGTGCACACGTGTTTGTGATGCACTACTAGAGAAAAGGTCTTTGGTCGATCTATCAACTGAGCTTTAGTCTTAACAAAAAAAAAACGAACCTATCGGAACTAAAGGGTGACCTTTTAGTCTCGGTTGGTGTTACCAACCCGGATTAAATGTCTTCCACCCGGAACTAAAGGTCCTTCACGAGTGAATTTAAAAGGAGAACGTCCAGAACTATGTCATGTGGGTTGTGTAGCTGAGTTGGTAAGTGAGTTATACGTATGAGGTGACAGATCCTGGGTTCACCCGAACTATAGGGCGTTTGTTGATAAATGTGAGCTTTGCTAGTGCTACTGGCAATGACATTATTGCATTTGCCTGTCGGCTACTACGTGCTTGTAACAAAGCAAACTATGAACTGATTTTGGTGGCTGTATTTTGAATTAAACGCCGGAGTTTACGTATTTATATAATTACGAACGCTCAGACATCATACAGTGGTCGTGCCGGAGTGGTTATCGGGCATGACTAGAAATCATGTGGGCTTTGCCCGCGCAGGTTCGAATCCTGCCGACCACGCTTTTTTATTTTTTTTTGGATCTTTTCTTTCATTTTTTGGCATTTTAATCTTTGGAGTTCCGTTTTCTATTATCTAGCGTCAAAAGACTCTGGATTTTTTTTAATGGCATTTTTAGTCTTTGGCACTTTTCTTCGAAACTCCAACGGAACCATGCTTCTCGATCTTAGGTCGAGTCTAGCAACTGTAAACCTGTAATGAACCATGCGCACCCATTGACCAACAGAAAATGTGTCATTATTCCATTGGCAAGCAAAGGGGCGACGAAAAAAATCAACAAGATCTCAACAAGGACAGAAGTCATCTTTTTATCCATCGATTCGATGTCTTTAAATTTATAAAAAAAAAATATTTGACTTCACCTCTAAATCTAACGGCAGTAGCACAGGTACGATCTAGAGAAAAATTAGAGGATGTCATGTTAGGCAATGGGCGTCACAAGGATTTTTTGGGTGCATTTGTATCACACCCTTTCATATCAGGTCATGCATATATATAGGTGATGCTTTCTGATCCAAATAGTTTAAGGTGTTGATTCATTTCGCACGGTGTCCTACTTACCAGTTCATGTGTGGTATGCCATCATTTTAGCAAGATTTGGATTGACCTACCAATGATCCGAGTACTTATTTTGATTCAAACTATAAGATGTTTTAATTTTTTTAGATATATTTTTTTGCTACGTATTTATATATAATATATATTTAAGTATATAACAAAAGCTACATATATTAAAAAGTCAAAATATCTTATAATTTAGAACGGAGAGAATATAAATTAGTGGTAATTATATCCCTAATTGTGGAAGATACGTTAATAGTTAGCCGATACCCGTGCACATGGTGTCGGTGTGGGGCTTCTAGCTTCTCTATTGGTTTGACTTGACCTAAAATAAAATGTTTTTTTTATCTAGGACTTTGTTCAAACGAGTTCCATTTGGTTGAACTGTGGTTGTGGGAAAAAACTATTGTGGATGTGAGCTGTGAAAAAGCTATTGTAGGTTGTAAGCTGTAGAAAAGCTGAAAGATGTTTGGTTAAACAAATATAAATATATCTTCTAGCTTTATTTTTCTTGAAACAATTATGAAAGCGTTTTTAATTTCACCTATTTTGAAAAGTTAAAAGCCAAAAGTAGGGTCAAACAGCTTTCAAAAATACACTACAGAAAAACACTTGCTTTTGAAAAAACCGCCTCCAGCAGCAATCTCTTTGGTTGGACTTTTGGCTTTTGCCCAACCAAACGGAAGGCCTGTTTTAGCGTATCTTCTTGTGACCCGGCTCCTCATCTGTACTAGCTACTGTTGTAACATACTTCGTATTATACTGTAGCAAAATTTTTCCTGTAGCGTTTTCGTTGTTATTTGACAAACTTTGTCCAAATATGGACTACGTAGACTCTAAAGAGTCGTCTTGACATGTACATACTAAAACTACAATTAGTTATTTTTTCTACCTACATTTAATGCTCCATGCATATGTCCGAACATTGATGTGATGGTTGATGTGATGGAAAATTTTGGGAAATGAGGGAACTAAATAGGGCCTGCATATGGCCCGTTGCGATGCAACTACACACACGTTAACCGTCGTGATTGTGATATGATGTAGTGCCACTGTGCAAGACAAGCAAAATCAACTACAGCTATCTGAATGAAACAGAACAATCGGGTTAACGTCACATGAAAAACATCTACTCTAATAATAATCCTTCCAGCTCTCTGGCTATCCAGGATCGTCTACATTCCCTCACCTATAAAACTACTAGTAAAGGGCGCGCGCCCTCGCGCGCGTAAGCAGGCACACGAAAGATTTCGAATCTGGAGAAGATAATAGTGCAATGTAAGCAATAAGGTAGGTACATATACATTGGAGAATAGTTAACAGGTTTATAATTACATGTGCTACCAGGTGATAATAAGAAGCATAAATGTATGCAAAGAAGGTGCATCTGCATACGTAAGTAACGATGATGTCTAGTAGATAGAGAAAAATATCGAAACTTGAGCAGAATACGACTCTAGCAAAATATTTGGAAATTCACTTTCGGTTAGTAAACAGATTCCCCTCTTTTGAATTTTGCCCACAAAATCGAGAAGCACCATTATAAAATTTTAGGTGTCCAGGATTTGTTAAAACAGAAGGTTCCATGGTTCTGCTTGTACTATGAGGAACAAGAATCATATCAGCAGAGGATCTATCAAGTTTGTGGTGTTTGTGAGACGCGTCTCAATGATTTTAATCCAGCGGTTGATTGCAGTGACATGCATCTAACTGATTTTAATCCAGCGGTTCATTGAAGGCTAAGAACCTGCAAGAGAATGAACAATTTTGTCATTGACGGAGGCCGAGTATTCTGCAGCGCAAGATGTGGGAAACAATTGAAAACAATCATGTTCTTCCATCAAGATGTGGGTCAATTGAAAACAATCATGTTCTTCCATGTTCAGGGAAGTGATTCCGATAGGTATGTATACATTATTGGCTCCTGGGACCTGAACTAAAAAATATATCTTCAAAATTGCTTGGCTCTACTGGATGGGTTGTCTGAAGAAACAATTCTTTTACCTGCAGGAAACTGTCATGGTTGATCAAGTTTCTTGCAAATCCATATTGGCTATGTCCCCATTGTAAGCTAGTATTATGTTGCTACAGTAAGGTCAAAATGATTTGAGTCAGCGGATTTAGGAATCTACCACAGGTCAGGCTATCCGCGCCATCTTAACTAAAATTAGCTATTTGATAGAACAATAGAAAACACTGCTTACTGCATTGAGCAGCCCAAGAGCTGGGCGTTTAGTGTTTCTGCACAAAGTTGTATCTTATTTCTCGGAGTTTCAGTACTCCTGTGCATGGTTGCTGAGATCCAGCAAGAAAGTATATGTTGGGGCAAATGCAATAATAGTAAAGGTAAAAAGAAAGAAAAGTAAAACATTGGGAGAATAGGCATTTGACGAGACAAGGCCAATCTATGTAAGGAATCAACAGAAAAGGACTAAACAGGTTTTTTTTTCCTTTGCAACTGGTTCAAACATATTTTGAAAATTATCTGCAACTGCTTCAAATATGTGTTGGAAAAAATAACTCCTATTAAAAAGGAAGTAAGAAATGAACTAACCTGATGATGCTATAAGGATGCAAAAAAATTATGGTGCGAGAAGACAGGGTATGTAGTCAATGGGTTAAGAAGGTTGTTTGTCACGGATTCAATGTCCTGTACCAGGTGACGCGCAGAAGCAAGTATGGGTGAACTATTCGTTGGTAATCAAAAGAAGTATGTAAAAGCAGAGGGTGCTGATTGATTTGACTAAAAAAGAAGTGGTGAATCAAATAGTTTTCTAGGACTGATAAAAGGTGAACAGAGGTGACACAGATCATTGTGTGAAAATATAGAGTTATAACAAATTAGTGCAGGTGCTGGCCTAAAAGAGAACAAAAGCAGACACCAATATGACAATCAGAGGAGGTACCACAGTTAGTGTAATTAAGTTGCCCAAACAGAACTCGTTGAACTCAGCTAGCGTGAATCTGAATATATGAAGAAATAGATGTTTTTTTGGTGAATAACGTGTTGTGCAGAATATATTAAAACAGAATCTAGGAAGCAACAGGACATCGAATGAAACATACATGTATCAATGATTAAGATTTTTAGTCCATTAAGTATGGGTTGACGAAGAAAACGCCAACAGGGAGCGTAAGAAAAGAAACAACCTGTATAAAACATAAAGCAGAACCTAAAAAGTAGTATGGTCATTCAGATCAGGTTGTCACAAACCTAAATTTCCTGGAGGGGTTTACAACATTATGCTTGTTTTAACCAAGTGTGGAAGATTCCTGTAAGGAGAAAGAAATATTAAATATTTAACAAATAATGGGCATGAGCCAACATTGTGACCTGAGCTTTCTTATTAATCAAACTTATGCTTGAGAACATACAACCATGGACAAAACACATGGATACTTACTATATTAAGGCGGCGCCGACGACAATTTCTAATATGCAGCTGTTTACTATGTTGGTATAATAGATCTTCTTTTGGTATAGCAATAATCACCTGTCATATGTTATGTAAGAACAATAGAAAATAATCCAAAAAATGTTGTGATAATCATAGGCAAGGAAACACTGCAGTTGAGATATCTTTCTCAGTGCCAACACCTTATCCAAGGCAATGGTTGTTGGCCCCATCCTAAACAGTCGAGGGACCACCTTCTACTTTACAAAGTCTGAAGATGTTAGGCCTGCTTCATGCATCATTTTTTTTAAAAAAACAAATTGTGTCAATTATTTTAACAGCAATAAGGAGAGCCCTAGAAAACATTAGGTTGGAGTTACGTACTGTAAATCAGAAGCAAGCACAATGGAGGTGGGAATAAAATAAATAGGCACTGAATTAACTGATATAGATTCTTTGGATAAAAAATCTATAAGATTCTGGTCTGAACCGTTAGACATAATAGTACATAACTCTTGTTCAGGTACAAATCATAGCTATGAATTAGCATGCCTAAAAAAATTATTGCTTAGTACTGAGATTTGCCTGCGACCATTAGAGCCTAAGTACAATAGAACTAATAATGAACATGAAAACCATTTCATTTTAATTCAACGTATAGGTGTATTTTTCAAAGGCAATTCATACCCTTTTCCACAAAATCAAATTAATACACTAATGTCGTCAATAACGCCCGCAGTTTCGATGAGCCAAACAAACCTAGGATATTAATGGGGAAGAATTAGTTGCTTATGAGGTATTTCTTCATATCAAATTATCAATTATCATAGGAGCAGACCTTATGGCTTTTCTTTAAAGACTTTGATATCTCTGTTTCACAAAACTCACCCTTTTTAATTCTGGAACTCATCCACAATTGCAGTAGAGAAAACTGTAATTCAACATTATCCTCAAGTAGGCCTGAACCAATCAGGTATCCCCCAAACATTGCACGTCTGAGCACCACTCCAGTCTCATTCCTATTCCCTTGGGCGAAGCACAGATCTATGGAGAGATGAGATGAGAGGGACAGATGGAGTTGAGATGAGAAGTTGAGGGCTAGAGGTGGAGGAGAAACTCGAAGAGGAGGCCAATGAAAGGACTCACCTCACGGCAGGGAGGCGCTCGAAGAGACGATGACGCCGGCCGCCTGGGGCAGCCTCCAAGCAGCAGGCGCTGCAACCCTTGGGCCAGTGCTAGACGGCGTTGCAGCCTTGGGGCCAGAGCTGGCCGATGAGGCCAGGGCCCACCGGCGTAGGGAACGGCGGAGTGCATGCTTCTGCCGTAGCATGGGGCCGGGGGTAGCGCTACCGTCAGGGCCCGGCCGAGCCGAACAGCCGTGTGCCATCCGCGGGGGTGTCGTTGACCCACGACGGTGCGCTGCACTGCCTTGGCAGCATGCGAAGCGCGGGGGACGCCGCGGGTCCGGCTGGACCGAAGGTAGGGGAGGAAGACGTGCCCGCGGGGGTGGCTACCGAGAGGGTGCTGCCGCGTCCATTGGCTCCCTCACAAGACGGTAGACGCGCCGTCAGTTGCCGCGAATCCATTGGCACCACCACATCGCCCAAACGGCTAGGGTTTAGTGAAGCACCACCACACAGCCGTGCTCCGTTGGCGCCGGTGGCCGTCGGGCTGGCGGCATGAGGAGAGGCCGCGTCGGGAGAGGGAGGAGAGGACAGAAGATTCGCGAAAGAGAAAAGCTGAGAAGGAGAAGTAGGAGCCACAAAATATATTTGTCCTCCGGCGCTTTCGAAGCCGCGCGGGAGCAGAAGAATCTGCTTCGATCAGAATTCGGCGGGAAGAATCTGAGTCGTTGGCAAGGGAGATCGGACGGGCAGGAATAATTCGGGTGACGTGGGCAGGGCCTCTATTCGAGAAGCCGACGCAGTTTGTGGTTTTTAATGTATGCACTACTATGTATTTTACCTTCTTAATTAATATAGGGAAAATCCATAGGATAGTACTAGCGCTAATTTTGGTGAAATAGCATGTACATGAATGCTAACATGAAGTGAGCCAATAAACACGGAGATAAAAAAATCTACATAACTGGATGTGGGAGGGGCCAAATAACATGGGTGCAACCGTGATGCGTGATCTTAGTGCTGTTGAGGAGTGTTAGGAGGTGGAGTACGAGGGGGCGCGTATTGCTTATTTGGCGTGAGGCATCTTAGAAAGTGTAAGAAGTGAGAGGTAACATATAGGTATTGGACCTATTCAAAGGTGGATGCAGCCTTGAATATAACGGGCCATTTGGCAGAGCTCCACGGAGCGGATTCTCAAGGAGAATCACTCCCTGACTGTCAAACGTATTTTTTAGCGAGAAGTGACTCTTTGCTGATTCTTGGAAGTGATTCTCTGAAATGAACTAGGAGGCTGAGAGCTGAAAAAGTAGCTTCACTTGATTCTGTGAAGTGATTCTCTATCCTGATTTTGAGAGTTTAGTCTAAAGAATCGAAGAGAATCTACTTTCAACCACATAATCACTTCACCAGAGAATCTGAGAGCACAGTTGGAGAATCAGAAAGCACAGCTCTCCCAAACAGGCCCTAAGGATGGACTTGCTTCTTCCTCTCCTTTCTTCTTTTCTTTCTCTCGCCTTTTCTTCTCCCTTCTCCCACAAAAATAGAGGGGCACCGTTATGTGGGAGGCGGTTGGGAGGGAGGGAGCCCCACCACTAGATACGCTCCCGACGGCCCTTTTTATTGCCAATTTTTAATTGTAGCTACAATGTTTACTGTCTTATTATTATACCATCAGCCACGGCAGCAGCGGGTGTCGTAAAATCAAGCAGTTGAACAAGCCTATTGTGACCTAATCAAATGTGGCGAGATATGGTGCCAAACAACCATAAGCTTGAGGGGGTTATGTTGACATTTCTTGATACATTAAGGTTTATGTAGGTTTTTTCTACTCCCTCTATCCCAAATTATAAGACATTCCAAGAATCTTGGAGAGTCAAAATTTTTTAACTTTGACCAAAATTCTAGAGAGAAACACAAAGATTTATGACATCAAATATGTATATTGTAAAAATATAACTAATGAAGAATTTAATTGTATTTAGTTGGTATCATAAATATTATTATCTTATTATATAAATTTGGTCAAAATTAAAAAACTTTTGACTCTCAAAGATTCTTGGAATGCCTTATAATTTGGAATGGAGTGAGTACTATTTATTGACTTACCGTCGTGTTAGCACCCTCCCATGAGTTATTAAAACTTCTATGGGCAAAATACCAAGTTTCATTCAAAGCTGATTCTTTTTTTTAATCCTATCATATTTGTCGAACAAAATTCAACTCCTAAATCCAAATACTTCCAAATAAAATAATTTAGGCGATCATAAACCCAACACTCAAATTCTACTTTCAATCTTACACCTAAAAAGACCCGGATGTTATCGTCACCGCAAAAGAAATCGGACCGCACGGCTCCTCCTCGCGACGCCCTCAACCAGCGATTTTCCCGGCGCTCCTCCTCACGACGCCCGCCACCACGCTCCCCGGCGCTCCTCCTCGCCTCGCCCGCCACCACGATCCCCGACGCTCCTACTCGCCTCGCCCGAGACTCCCCGTCGCTCCTCCTCGCCTCGCCCGGCACCGCGCTCCCCGGCGGCTGCCCTGCTTCCTTGATTACATCCTTGATTACTATTTGTGATACATCCTTGATTATGCATCCATGATTTGTTTGGTTAGGTTCTTCAGCGCTCAAGAACCATCACCTGGGTATGGGGGCTGTGGTGATAAAGTTGACTGCAGCAGCTTTAGAATACCTCACCCATTTTACTAAAGAGATTGGGTTTTACCACTGAACTTAGAGTGAATTCTGATGATTGAATGCTCATCATGTATATGTCATTCTGAACATATGGTTCCAATTTGCACATCTTGCATTCTGCAGGAACAATGGCCGGAGTCTTTCAGATGCAAGTACAAAATTGCATGCAAGCCAAGCATTGGAGAATGTGTCCTCACAACTTGTCTTAGTGTTAGTTTTTTTACTCTGATTCAATTTTACGTTTGCAGTTAATAAGATCAAGCATCTTGTTGTCGCGCTAAAATCATTGTACGATCACACCTTCGAGGATTTGCACATTGTACTGGTGGCTCGGATAATATATTCAATAGTGGTGGTCCATAATTACTTGAGATGTGGCTGTATTCATCAAGCATTTGGTTCGTACCAAATTAAATTATTGATATGGTAGTAACTCGTTGCTCAGGTAATAAGTCATGGCTTCATTCGTACAATATGGACTTTTATCTTCATATATATTTTCATTGGATCATCCCTATCAATTAAATTATTGACAATTAGATTGTTTATTCTCTGTTGTACGATATGTTTTCTAATAAAGTTATCACTCGTTTTATGCTTTATAAGGTTCCTCTAGATCATCATTGATTTGATCTGCATCACAATTGTCTATGTATATTTTAATTTTATTGGAATAATTTTGTTCCCGTAGCAACGCACGGGCACTTACCTAGTAGGTGTAAAACACATCACTTGTCTCTATGGAATCAAAACTAAAGAGGACGCTTCTTGCTTTGCTTTTGTGTGATGGAAAAGATTAGCCCTAGGCATAATTAACTGAAGACCGAACTGAACTAACTGAGACCGAGACCGAAATTTTCGGTCACTAGTTCGGTCCTGAGTCCGCACTAACCAAACTTTTTACGGTTAGTTCGGTCATATGCCTCAGGTAACCGAACTGACCGAACTAACTGAACATCTATTTTTTTTATAGATATGTTGTGTACTTTAGACTATTATTAGTTGTTAGAGTGCACGGTTAGTTCCAGACCCGAACGGATCTGCTAATTGATGAACGCGGAAGCATAACCACCATAGAAGAAAATACGCAAACGAGAACGACACCAAGACACAATGTTTTTTAACGAGGTTCAGCGATGTGCCTAATCCTCGGGGCATGACTACGGGCGCTCCTCCCCATAAAACAACACCTACACCGGCATCCGGGAGCGTCGCCGCCACCCAAACCAGCCGCCAAGTCGTCTCTCATGGTTACAACAGGGGTTACCTCATATTTATGGCCCCCTAGGATATAGAGTTCGACTCCAACTCTATCCTAGCCCCTAATACAACTCAAATCCAATTGTAACCGGATTATACACATATTCGACACATATCTAACAAACTCCACCTTGACGAATATGCACGTCATCTTGAAGTTGTCCATGCGCGAACCTTCGTGCACCCGATCTGAGTTGTTGCCTTCACAGCTCCACACGAGCTGTCCGATGAGTCTGATCGCAGACCCACTGCAAATAAGAAACTCTGTTATACCTGCAGCACCATACTTCATGACTCCACCTGCAGCTGTGCACCCATCTCTTCATCACTCAACCTCTCTTGAGTAAAATTAGATTCATCTCCAGCTCTGACATGCTGCTTCTAAGCTGTCCGATGAGTCTGATCGCAGACCCACTGCAAATAAGAAACTCTGTTATACCTGCAGCACCATACTTCATGACTCCACCTGCAGCTGTGCACCCATCTCTTCATCACTCAACCTCTCTTGAGTAAAATTAGATTCATCTCCAGCTCTGACATGCTGCTTCTATTAGACATCACATGAGCTAACTAAATCCAATATTATACTCAACCTGATTATATATGTGACACCGAGAATTTTACAACCGCTATCTGAGTCTCATATGAAAACTGACATATTAGCTTGCTCTTTTGTTTCACTGCATTGCTACGTTCGACGTCTTATACCGTAGCCTCCCGCAGTACTGACCAACCAGATTACTCCAGTTGCAAGTGAAAGGATCAAGATGCCCAAGAGGGGGGGGTGAATTGGGCTTTTCTAAAACTTTTCATGATAATTAAATCCTATCAAGCCCAATTAACCCCCTAGTGCCTAGAATTGAGATACTCTAGAATCAACCAAGCAAAAGATCGACACTAAGACATTTCTACTCTACCATGACAATTCAAATAGAGATGAACAATAAGTAAAGTGCGGAATTGAATTGCTCAAATGTAAATACGAAGGTAAAGAGAGTAGAGATGACACGACGATCTTTTTTTCCGAGGTATCGAGGTGTCGGCACACCCCCCTAATCCTCGTTGGAGCACCCGCGCAAGGGTATTGCTCCCCCTTGATCCGCGCAAGGATCAAGTGCTCACTACGAGCTGATTCTTCACCACTCCGGCCCGGTGAATCGCTCGCTACCGGTCACAATATGGCTTGGGTCATCCACAAAGCCTTCGGATGATCACCAAGCTCTCCGATCGCCACCAAGCCGTCTAGGTGATGCCGATCACCAAGAGTAACAAGCAAGAACTCTCACTTGATCAACGCAAGGCTAATGAGATGGGTGGATGCACACTTGCTACTCTCTATTCACTAATGAGGTGTTTGATCACTCAATTATCAAATCTCTCAACCTCACTAGGCCTCTTGCACTCACTTGGAATCACAATGTGTTTGGCAACCTTTCAAATGAGCAAGAGTGACAGCATGAATGAGGGGAAGGCATATTTATACCCCCAACTCGAAACATGCACGAAGGGGTAAGTCCAGCCAGTTTACGCACTGACCGGACGCACTGTCGGGGTGACCGGACGCGTCCAGTCAGTGCCCAACGGCTAACTGACGTTAGCACTGACACTCGTACGAAGTGCTGATCGGACGCTCTCATGCGTCCGGTCACCATTGACCGGACGCGTCCGGTCAACGAAATTGCTCTCTGGAACCTCTCTGGACGTGACCGGACTCACCACCCTGGTGCGTCCGGTCGAGTGCTGAGGAGCGTCCGATCACAACCAGGCCCACCCCTCAGCCAACACTACTGATCGGACGCATGCCCCAGCGTCCGGTCACTAGGGTTCGAGCGTCCGGTCGCAATTTGAAGTCCAAAACGACTTCGGTTTGTGACGCTTCCTTCACGAACTTTCTTCCCTATGATCTTAGGGACCTTTCTAAGCTACCTAGGGCTTTGGTTAACAAGTGTGCACCACACCTAACTCAAAAGTCTCACCTAGGTCAAGCTACCCATTCAAACCCCTCTTAATAGTACGACCAAAGATAAAACAAAGACCTATGCTACTCTAAGTGTCCTTCAACACCAAATGACACTTAGGACTAGCCTATCACAGTCTTCGTCGTCCATCCTTTGAAAACCGAACGAATTCCATCAATAAGGGGGCATGAATACCATAGTGCCCTCACGATCATCATTACCATGACCTAACTTAACTATTTCTGCAAAACGCACGTTAGTCATAGTAATTTACCGTTGTCATCCAATCACCGAAACCCACTGGGGGCCTAGATGCTCACAGCAAGTATAGATATCAGCCGTCTATACTTCCTTCCAACCCAGCCCTACACCCTTCAATCTCACATGCGACTTGAATCGATCCAAGTACCTTACTGTCTTGGAAGCACACAAACTCCTTTAATGCAAAACCGCATCCTGAGTTCGCCTCACGTGTCGCCACGCCACAGAGAACGAGGAACTTCATCAGCCACCACACTCCTACGTCGTCCTCGCTGATCTCATCGTCGTCTCTGTCTCACGGTATGACTAGAATAGCACCGCTAGCCTCTCTGTCATAACCACGCCGCTCACAAGCCTCGTTGATCGTCCTGCCGCTTGCACACGATAAAATCAACCCACTTGAGCGTCGCCATGTTCATCTCCAACCGTCATAACAGTCATGAACAACTTCGATTGCTATTCACCTGTAAGTCCAAACCAGACTTCTTCTGCTATCTGTTCCTTTTTTTAATCCTTCCGTGACGTACATATGTGTAAATCCACCGTGGATTCCGACGCCGTGGCCCACAAAACCGGCACCAACACGATGTCGTACTGCTACCACTGCCAGTTGCACGTATATGAGATTGATGAGAAGGAAAAAACACTAAAACCAAAGTTGACGTGCGTTAGTTTTCTATCTTTCCTTTTTCTCCTCTTCGTCTCGCACACGGACTGCTAAGTGCTAACTGGCCGTGACCAATCCGGCCACCAGCTCCCATACGGCCATACGTGTGCACGTATCCATATCCAACTCCGCTTGAGTACGCCTGTTGCGTATACCTCCCGAAGTTCATGCATACGCTTGGCTGTCCTAGGCTAGCCCCCAGCATCATCGCCTGATGCAACATGTTGCCACTAGTTACATCACGTAATTTCTGGACAAACTGCCTCCATGAACATGTTGAGTTCACCGTATCGTGGTTTTCACCACCATCGTTGCTGTTACATCTAAGCCTTGCAACGATCACCCTGATCAAGATCAAAATTTCATCAATCCGATCAAGAGTCAAAGTCGTCGTCGTCATCCACCATGTCTTCTAGCCACACCGTCGAACCTGGTCATCACGTCTGATCGACCCCTATCGAACAACAACCACCAACCGCTATCAACCCGATCTCCACGTCTGGACAAATCTCTGTTGATTGCAGCCCATTGGACGGTTTGAGCCACCCGCTCGAAGTTTCCAACTCTACCGATCGAGTCGTCGATCGCCGCCATGCTCCACCTTGCGCCATGTCCTTCTCTGGACACATCCGTGCAAGCTTTGCGCGGTGTAGAACATATCCATCGCACCTCTCATGATATTCTATGAATCTTGGCTCCGGTACCACTTGTTAGAGTGCACGGTTAGTTCCAGACCCGAACGGATCTGCTAATGGATGAACGCGGAAGCATAACCACCATAGAAGAAAATACGCAAACGAGAACGACACCAAGACACGATGTTTTTTAACGAGGTTCAGCGATGTGTCTAATCCTCGGGGCATGACTACGGGCGCTCCTCCCCATAAAACAGCACCTACACCGGCATCCGGGAGCGTCGCCATCACCCAAACCAGCCGCCAAGTCGTCTCTCATGGTTACAACAGGGGTTGCCTCATATTTATGGCCCACTAGGATACAGAGTTCGACTCCAACTCTATCCTAGCCCCTAATACAACTCAAGTCCAATTGTAATCGGATTATACACATATTCGACACATATCTAACATTAGTGATATAATATTTATTCTAAGGGGTTTATATCAACCATCACTCTATTTAATTTATAGTTTGTATTGTTATTTTTACCATAGGATAGAAAAAATATTAAAATTTGCTAAAAAATATACTATTTAGTAGATGTTTTGTATAGTTCGGTTAGTTCGGTAATGATCGAGACTGAACTGAACTAATTGATAATTGAGACCGAAGTCTTGAGTTTTGAAACTAACCGATCGGTCTTCGTTTTTAGATGACTGAACTTTTAAAGTGATCGAACAACCGAACCGATGACCGAATGCCGAGACCTAGAAAAGATGAGGACGCCACAACGCCGCAACGGTGTGCCGTGTGCGCCTCTGCAGCGTGTGTCGCTGGGCCACAGACCACCGCGCCAGCGACCAAGGGATTGGGCTGGCCTGCTAGTGCCTGGGTTCTCGGCCCGATCGGGCACGCATCCGCCTTTATAAGCGGCACTGCCTTGCGCTGGGCCAAAACCCTAGACGCCTCTCCTCTCCAGCCGTCCAGCGCCCTCCGCCGCCGCCGCCGCCGCTTCACCTTTCTCTCGGCCCCGCCGTCCGTCGAGGTTAGTCTCCGCGTCCATTTCCATCCGTCCTCCCGAACGGCACCAGCTGCGTTGTCTGCGTTCAGATCCGGGCTTTGATTCGGTTTCGCGTTGAGATGGTACTGCTCAGGACCTGCGTGGTAGCTTAGGACCTGCTTAGGGATTTTGATGCACCTGCTGGTTTGGAATGATTGCCTGTATTGATTCCTGATGCTCTTGTGCGTTCCCATTGCATGATCCCGTGTTCTGCTTGTGCATGATCAGTGAAGCGTGTCTTGTAATTTTGATATGCTTGATGTTTAATTAGTTGGTGAACATCAGGCAGCAGATATTTGGTGTTGAGAGGCCCCCTTTGTGGGTGATTTTACGGTAAATTTGACTGCGTTGGGCAGCCATTTGGTGCTTGCTGATCAGCTGTGTATGTAGGTTGTTACGGTTAGCTTAGACCCTGTCAAAGACTGGCAAGAGTTATATTAGTTGAGTTATGGTAATTAGATGGTGTGTTGTTCAGGATTATAGTTCTTGCTGATCAAAGTAGGCCAATTACAAACTATGGATGATGATGGGTGTGAAATAGTACTTGTTCATTTGATGGTCTGTTGTTTATGGACCATATGTTTCAATCTGATTATGAAACAAATTAATGCACATGTGATGAATATTTATTTTGCAACCACAAGAGCTGATATCATGGATGATCTTCTGTTATTTTGTATATTGTGCTGGTGTTCTGTTTATCATTCTTATGAGTTTCAACTTTCAAGGGTATGGACCATGTGGTTAAGCTTTTTATCACCTTATAAGCAATGCATTTATTTACATTATTTCAATATAACACTGTATGTGTTTTTTTGTTAGATGAATGTACTGAATTAGCAAGCCTTTACATCATTTTGCATTGATGTAGCGACATAGTTATTTGTGCTGCTGTTATCTGTACCTTTGGTTGTGTTATGTAGATGTAGATGTAAATGACTGTTTCCAATGCTATTCTGTCTGGCATGGGACCCTTACTACTGTACCTCTTCCTTCAGGTAAGGTCAGCATGGTGAGGGTCAGTGTACTCAACGATGCCCTCAAGTCCATGTACAATGCTGAGAAGAGGGGGAAAAGGCAGGTCATGATCAGGCCGTCATCCAAGGTGATCATCAAGTTTTTGACAGTCATGCAGCGTCATGGTTAGTTCTCAATCTTATGCCCCATTTCAATTGCTCCATTCTGAGATGTCCCTGATTAGTGTTCTATTGTGTAGGCTACATTGGTGAGTTCGAATATGTGGATGACCACCGAGCTGGGAAGATTGTGGTGGAACTCAATGGAAGACTTAACAAATGTGGTGTTATTAGCCCTCGCTTTGATGTTGGCGTAAAGGAGATCGAAGGATGGACTGCGAGGCTGCTCCCATCTCGTCAGGTTAGTCCAGTCCACTGACTGCAACACCTGTAGCATTATATTTTCATTCGCAAACTTGACTCTAGTGCTAATTGTGTTTTATTTTACTGGTATGTAGTTTGGCTACATCGTGCTGACGACTTCTGCTGGCATTATGGACCATGAGGAGGCCCGTAGGAAGAATGTTGGAGGCAAGGTTCTAGGTTTCTTCTATTGAAGGGAGTTTGGTGGAAGGACTGATGTATCCAAGAACTCGTCTGAGATTTTGCTTTTTTTTGTCTGAATAGAGTGATTTGTTAAGACTGGAATGTGTTATGTGCTTCAGAAATTGGGAACCTTGTTACGAGTTGTACCTGCAATTAGTTATTATGACCTATATGCCTGTCTTGTGTTCTTGAATGAACTGTGTCTTGTGTTTCTCGTCTTGCCATCTCAGAGGAAAGACTAGTGTCTGTTTGGTTTCCAGGAATTGAGATAAATATGAAAGTAAGCGTTTTTTTAGATATTGGTTTCGAATCATGGCAAGCAGGTCCTTACTTGAATCCTGCATAGATCTTTCTGATGCTGACTTTATTTGGTGTGAAGTAGTGCTAAGCACTGCTTTCATTCTGGTATGTCTCTGACACTGAGCTAAAACCAGATGGTCAGGATCTTTCCTCATTGTGAACTGTGTTGTTATTTGACAAACTTTGTTCAAATATAGACTAACTAGGCTCAAAAGATTTATCTCGATATTTATAGACAAACTGTGCAATTAGTTATTTTTTATCTATATTTAATAATTTATGCGTATGCGTAAAGATTTAATGTGATGAAGAATTTTTTTTTTTTTTGAATCTAAACATGCCCGATATCTGAACTGAGCTAAGCTACATCAGGAACTTTCCGTCTTGATATCTGAACTGAGCTAGACCAGTTGAGGTCTGAAAGTGAAGTGCCAGCGCTGCTTTCAGCTTAATTCTACCTACGATGCTTTTAGAAATTTGAACAGTTATTCAGAATCCTAGTTGCCTCCGCATTCAGCGAACAAATTCGGCAATGGAAAACGCAACATATTGTGTAAGCTGCACGTAATGGGGTATACAAAAGAGCACAAAGCCTAACTGACCAAGTGATGGTTGGTGTCGTGAAAGCAAGACACAAGACACATGACACCTTTACCCTAGGGATGATATAAAACTAAGGTTTGCTCTAGTGTCCTAGTCTATTTTAAAGACTATGGCTTTCTCCTTTTCGTCGATCAGTTACGTTATAATAATTGGCTGTGTACATCTTCGGATGTAGAGGCCGAATATTATTTATCCTTTATCTAAAAAAATAAAACTAAGGTACTCTCTCCATTCTAAATTATAAGATATATTTTGACTTTTCTCCATTCTAAATTAAAGATATTGACTTTTCTTGATACATACATGATTTTTATTATGCACTAAGGTCAGTCTCAATGTATAATTTCATCTCTCAGTTTTCAAGACAAATGAAATTACAAATAAAATAGATTTCTCTCAATATACAATTTCAACGCACAATTTCATATGCCTTCGTGGTCTCATGATCTTTCTCTCTCTTCTTCTCCTCTCTTAAGCCACACGTGTTGTATGGGATGAAACATAATGATGCTCTTAACGATGATTTCACTTTTTTTGTTACAACGCTCAAAAGTTTTGTGGGGATGAAACGTTTTTATTCTCCCTCTTCTTAGTTTTACGTAAAAAGATAATGTGACACCTTATTTAATATATATGAAATCTCATTAAGACTGACCTTAGATATACATTATATATAGATACATGGTAAAAGGTATATTTGTAGAAAATCCAAAAAATCTTGTAATTTGTAACGGAGGGAGTACTTTCTTATTATTCTCAAATATTGTGTTCATGAGATACATTCTTCCGAAATTCTCAAGCACACCGTATATAGCACAAAGGAACCTAAAACAATCGTTTCTTTCTAGGAAGGAAGCAGATACTGGACTGACTGCAAAAGAAAGCCTGATTCTAAGGGATCAGAGGCCATCATTAACCACCTGTATTCCCCACTTCCTGAATGATGCTTCAGGAACCCTTTTAAACCATATACTACTCTCAGCAACAATGATAATTGGTGCATAGATGCATCATGATGCATGCCTCCACTCAGCAACCACCACTAGACCACAACTAGCAAAAAGGAATAATAATAATTTCACCAAGGAATGCCTAGATTTGAGACCAGAAGTCCACAAGCGTGCTAGAGTTATTCCAGTTGAGTAGGCTTTGACAGCAGCATTACAAAAGCAACAGTTGATTAGTAAGTCAAGTGTCAGAAAGTCTGGATGAATTTGCTCCCCATCAAAATAAGATAACGGTAGATTTGTGACCTCCATTGACATTTTCGCGACAGAATAGACCATTCTGTTCTGAACAACACTAGCAAAATAGGTAGGCATGCTCAATCATCACAAAAGCGCACTGTGAACCAACCCATTTACAAGGACAGAACAAATAACACATACGGAGTACAAAGGCATGTCACACGTGATAAATAGAGCATATATGTCTGTAGGATAGCAGATATCGCAGGCCTAACATACATAAGTGCCGTGGAACAGGAAAGTATTTAGTAGTGATGATAATGATATAGGCCGTCCTCTTTAAATGTTAGACTTCTTGGTTCCAAGACCTGCCCTACAGTCAGTTCATCTTTCACATGCCTGACTGTAGCCAGAAACCACTTCAATTCTTGTTCTTGGACTTCTCCCCTGCCCTTGGAGCTGCAAAAAGAGAACATATGCAATCAATTCTCACATGTAAAGGTGGGGATACCTAGATCGATTTTCAAACTAAACAAGGTAAATTTTGGAGCTATAAACAGCCAGCACCAAGGGGAGCAGCAAGTCAAGTTATGGGGGAAAAAGTTCTGAACATAGTGGGAGTCAGGTTATGAAAAAAAACCATTTAAAAAGATTAACATGTGATACCATGCTTTTACACCACTAGGTAATGTGCAGTATAAACATACCAAGTCCAATTGCATCTGAACCTTTCATGATCCTCAGTCTCCGGCAAGAATCAGTGAACATCCTGATATTGCACAAAAAAAGACACCAATTAATTGATAGTTCATTGAAATTTGCATGTTTTCCTCATGAAGGGAATTATAACAATTATAATGACTGCATGAAGATAGTTTTGCTTGCTCAGATAATTTTAGGTAGTATCTAAACACAATGCCTACCATGCTGTGCCACATGAAAGTGAGTGCACTTTTTAACACAGCTATAACTAGATTCAAATAATCACCAAGTAAAATTGTAAGGTATCATCTTATCGAATCTTCTTTAGGATAACGTCTCATTTTATCTAGAAGTAAGCATACAAGTGGATCCTGTAAAATGTTCAAAAGTTTGCTTCAGAGCCAGGCCTTATCCTAGAATTTTATTTTGTGTTTGTTAATGCTATTCTAGTGAGATCAGATCAGTGTACTTACCTCCATGGAACATCACCAACCAACATCCAGTCTCCATCTTTATCTTCGTAAGTCACCACAAATTCTCCATCGTTTCTGCTCTCAGATGCACCATCCTTGCCTTTTAAGCCATTAGATCCACTCCTACCTGCATAAAGGAAAAGAGGAAGTTCTTCTCATACTAAAACTTGGAGCACAAATACCTAACATGAATCAATAGATTTTATACAACATTTTTTTTGTTAATATATCTCTAACATGAAGGAATAGATATATAGGAGGAGATATAAAAAAAACAGGAAAGTTCCCCATTTTAAATCCCTATATCTACCTTTTGTGCCGTGAGAGGCTTAAATCCTTAAAAATTTGGCACATACTGAAATTTAACATGAGTTAGGTATTCCCTTTCAACATCATACAAAATCTGTTGCTAATCAAAGGGAAGTTAAGAAAAGTTCTCTGTGCAAGATCTGTTGCTAATCAATTAGTGATGGTATCGCTACTGCCAATCAAACGTTGATGCATAATAGAAGTCGCACATTAAAAAATTGGGACACCAGGTACTATGGTAAATGGTACGGAGTAATCTGGAACATCTATCTGTCCACTTTGCAGCATTAAGCACTGGAAGAGATACTTCAACATAGAAGAGGTCTTTTTTTTGTTCAACATAAGTACTACAAGCTCAAAATAGGCATTTTGTCTAATACTTGAGAAGGCCAAATTTTCGAATGAACAATCTCAAAATGAGACTGTATCTGTAATACACAGACTTACAAGCCTCAAAAGAATCCTCCATGCTGCCTTTATGAACCTAGAATTTGATGGAGCTTTCCAAACAAGAATTTTCTAGTCTTTAGTTTAGTGGGAAAATTTCTTTGGAAGTGTAAATACACATTTCTGCTACTCCACGTGAAGTTTGGTTGCGGCTAAAAAATAGTAGAGTTTGTACTGCACCCAATCAATCTTACCGGTGCTGAAGCCAACAAACATTTTCTCAAGCCCCAAAGACAGTTCCTTGTAGTTCTTGTAAGTCTTGAGGTCGACTTTCCTCAGATATGGCGCGCCATCCATGCTGACCTTGACATACAGAAACTCCTGCCCCTGCTTGGCATCAGGTTCCTCCTTGCTGCTCTTTAGCTGGCTAGTCGCCATTGTGTTCTTGCGGTAGCTGCGGACTGGCGGCCATCCCACCACCTGGGCCCTGAAGAAACACATAATCGCACATGAGTGATTGGAGGCCACAAGGCAGTTTGGTCTGGCAGTGAATGCGGTAAGAATTTAATTTTTAAACTCCATGTACAGACCAAAATGAACCAAGGAAGATGAAAAGAAGCACAAAGTGTGCAGAATAAAATTGAATCGGTGAGGAAGGCTGGTTTCTGACGGTTTAAACCCAAACTTGTAAGCTACCACGAAAAAGGCACAGGTAAAATCTTAGACACAAGGAAATTAAGTAAAAGAAGTCCGTGATGGTGGAAAAACTCCTGTTGCAGGCGCGAACCCAAGAGATCAAGTTAAATTCGGAATGCGGGGCTCTAAACCCAAAGTCATAGGCTAAAAATGTGACTTTGAGCACAAAATTCTAACCCAACAAAGGTAGGAGCAGTTCTTTTACAAGCAAACTGCAAGAGATTGAAACAAAATGCCGCAGCTTACACAAAAAGATTGGCCCTTTTTGAAACTGAAGCTAAACTAGACCCATCCTATCGCGGCAACTGACCAAATTTGTGCTAGAGCACAAAATAATCGCTCCCACCGCCCCCCAAATCCAAATGCGCTGCGCCCATCCACGCATCCGGCATCTCACATCTCCCGAGACATACACAACCAGAGAGAATCAGCAGGAGGCACCCACTTGGCAGCCGGCTGCGGCGGCGCGGCGACCTTCTTGTCCCCCTCCCCGCGGGCCTCCGCCTCCGCTTGGTTGCCGTCCCCGGAGTCTGCGGCTGGCGGCGCCTGGGCCTCGTGGGCGAACACGCGCTTGGCGCCCTTGGGCTGCAGCAGGTCGAGCGTGGGCGTGGCGGCGGTGGGGCGGCGGTCCGGCGAATCGGAGCCCGGGAGGCCGAGGCGGAGCTCCGTGCCCTTGAGGTCGTCGTCGTCGTGGGCCCTGGTGCCGGTCGGCGCGAGGCCTATGTAGTCGACATGGTCGTGAGGCGGCGACATGGGCAGGACATGAACTGGAGGGGCAGGAGGTGGAGGCGGAGGCGGTGGTGGTGGTTTGATTCGAGCAGGAGGGAGATGAGGTGAGCTGTTGTGAGGAGAGTGGAGCGAGTAGAGGCTATAGACTGACACAAACAGTAACAGTAGCCCAGCTGATGCTGTTGCAATCTTCCTCCATTTTTTTTTGCTACAGTGAAATGAAATCGCTACTACTACTCGTTACTAGTACTGGCATTCCTCTCGGGCCTGTTTAATTACTAGACTAAAATTTAGTCTATGTTAAATATTACGGCTCTAATTTAGTCTATTAAAAATAAATTAATTTTAAAACTAATTTAGCAGCTGGAGAATAATTTATAAGATGAATCTATTAAACCTAATTAGTTCATGATTTATATATATTAGTGTTACAACATCCAATATGACACACACTAAACTTTAGTCCGTACCACTAAATACTCTGGGTGTCACATTACATGTTTCAACACTAATTTAGTCTATTAAATATATACTAATAATAAAACAAATTACATGTTTCGTCAGGAAAGGAAAGCATGAGACAATTTTTTCAAGACTAATTAATCTGTCGTTAGTACATATTTACTATAGCACAATATTATCAACTCAATTAGGCTTAAAAAACTCGTCTCGCAAAGTTATCACAATCTATGTAATTAGTTATTTTTAGTACATATTTAATCCTTCATGCATGTGTCCTGAAAAGTATTTAGGTGAAAACTAAACAAGCCTAGGTTGTGGCACTGTGGCAGCTGCAGGCCTTCTTCGGAACAGAATGTATATTGAGGCTCATGAATTGACATTTGTATTAGATATCACCAAATGCCGTAGTATGTATGTCTTGAAGTTTCGAATTAGAAATCAACTTTAGTGCCAAACAAGTATTCACTACACCTACTCTCTATCGCCCACAATATAAAGCCCAGACCCTCCGTATTTAGGGGAATTGGAGATGGGCACATATATGACGAGGCTCAAGCTCCTCCATGACCGACATCCCCTTCTTTCTCCGCACCTGACGACCTCAGATCTAACGCCCCTTCAATTCTTCCCCCTTTCTTCCTCCATATTCGGTGCCCCCTTCTTCCTCCGCATCCAGCGATGCGAGTGTTTGTGGAGGTGAGCGATCGTGGAGTGCTCATAGAGGTGTGAGCAGTCGTGGAGGTGCATCCATGGCTAGGTTGAGCTCCTCCGTGGATACGATCGAGCTTTCCCGATGCCTCCCTCTCCGTGTGTGCCCCAAGCCCAACGCCTCTGTCGGTCTGGCTCCGACGTTCCTCTTCCCTAGCTCCGTCGGTTCTCTACTTCTTTCCTAGGCTTTGGCAGTCCTCTTCTTCCTAGCTTCGACAGTCCTCTCCTTCTTTCCCAGTCTCTCAACCTCTATAGTTATAGTAAGGGTTGGGTACTGCAGTGTGCATCCAAACAATAGCTTTGGCATTGTAAGCTATTTTCAATACGAGGCTGATTTGGTACCGTATCCAATTCAATATCAACACCTTCGATATCTACATCAAAAGGATCCTAAAGGATTCAACTTCATTTGAAATTTTTTATACACACCGAAACATTTTGTGGGATTGCATTCCTATGTCTTGAGTTCAAAAGAAAATAAGCAAGAGGGCAGGCCTCTTGGAAAAATTTTTGACGTGAAAACAAACTTTTCATATATGTCGCTCGCTCCCATCGAGATGCGCTTCATGCATTTGGCGGTAAATTCCAAACTAGGAGCATCAGAAGCCTTTACCAACGAACTTTTCACCTCTTTTTCGGTGTTTTTATGTTCACGTAAGATTTGATAAATATTCTTTTTCCTATTCCAGTATTTCGTCTATCCTGTGTTTCAAATTAAAGATGACCTAGTTTGGTATTTACTATTTAGTTGGAGGGATATGGTCTTTTCTGTTTTTTTGTTTGGTTTGAGAAATGAATAAGGATAGAACCCACTAGCATCGGTCAAGGTAGGGCCCACATGTCATGTTCTATTTTCCTTCTTCCTTCTTTCACCTTCAAAGCAGAGAAGAGAGCAAGTACATCCTTCCTTGCCAGCATGCATGCTTAGCAGACCCGTACGGCTGCCCTCCTTCATCGACGCACAACAACCTTGCCTGGCCACCTTGCACTATAGTCTCTCTAAGGGACATTGTTCCCTGGTCTGACGACGCAATTGGAAGAGGGCATGGCTAGCTCGGACCAACGACGTGCGTAGGCCCGATGCGGTGGGTGGATCGGCGACGTGCACACGAGGGCTAGTGTGAGGCACAATCGGATCAACATCTTGAGAAAGATAAGAAGGCGTGAAGACAGACAAGGAACGTTGTCGGGAGGGGATGACATGACACCTCAGTTTTGTAGGGATGAGGAGGGATAGTTCTATCCCACCTACTATATATCCACGAATCAAACACGAAGACAAAAATTGGACAAAATTAATTGGAGCATCTCATTGTCCCGCCTCTAAACTGAACACACCCTTAACGACATACACCCTCCGCCCCAAAAGGATATCGTTTCACTTGTCTAGATTCATAGGTAAAATGACATTCTTTTTGGTGGTGCTGCTCGAGCTAAATCTGCTTTCTCGTGGCAATATAATGTAATATTATGAAATATTGTAGCAAGGAGTTCTTTCGGAAACCGAAAAGATCAATAACAAAGGACCTGAGAGCCATAAGCTGTGAATGGATGTGAATTGAATTAACAAGGACAACCCAAGAAAAATCATAATATTGTTCTTTCTTGTCTAGCTATACACCTTTCATTTGAAATTGTAAGCTATTTAATTTACCTTCTCTAGATATATACAGCATATTGTTTGCTATATATCTATATCGATCTACACATGCTATATGTAAGCTAGCATGCATCACCCAACAGTGTGATTTCACTAGTGCGGCATCAGGCATCAGCAGTTAACCCACCAGTGACCAGAGAGTCACGAGCCCTAGCTTTGCTATCTCATCGATCTGTTGCGTATCATGTCATGAACGGACATGGGCGGCGTCAGATCGTCACGCGTGCTCGATGCTCCATGCATCCTTTACAGTAACACGAAAAAGAAGAACAACGGCCCGGCCGCGGGGTCCCGATCGATCGACGACGGACCACCTATATATAGTGCGCGATATGTATGATCGATCGATCCAGTCGATCGTGCCCAACAGTACGTAGCCGGCCTCCAATCTCCGTCATCGATCGATGATCACGCACTACGTGTACATACATCTGCAGTTCAGCACTGATATGATTCTGATTGATTGGATCGGAGAGGCTACAAGTTGCAGCTAGCACGATAGACGATGATGATCGTCGGGCTTTATCTCAGACTGGCCGTACGACGTCCGCGATCATGGCCGGCCGGCTACGTACCCTGCAGCTAGCAGAGTACGATTGTTGAGTAATAGCCCTTCGTACCCTTATGCTAGGGAGAGTAGAGCTGATTATATAATATCATATTAATCTCCCTAGTGTGTAGGTCATGCTCATGGCTCGATCAGTGCAAATGCATGCATATGTCCCCCAGAGCTAGCAGCAAGTTGCATGCAATCTCTCAACTGCTGCTGGAGTGAGTATGTGGTGGCGAGCAATGGACAACACCCGGTCAGGCTGCAGATGAGATGACTGAGTGATGAGCAGATATGATCCCAGGTCCCAACTGAAAAGCGAAATGCACAGCAGGCTTATTAGGATCTTCCATTCTAGCACTACTGGACAAATGATACAGCTGAACAAGAACAGAACGTGTCTTGAAAAAAAAAATATTTATACATGCATCGATGCTTACTGTACGTGTGTCAGTACTACTCAGTAACCAAAAAAAAAACAGAACAGAACAAGCTAAGCTACCTACATTCACTGAACCAAAAAGAAGATCACCGCATGTTTATTTTATTCAGGAGATGATCACCGCATGTTTGCTGCAAATGCTGAGCAGGATGCATGTCACATTTGAATACCAATTTATTGCCCACTGCATATGTGCTACTAATACTTCAGTAGATGAGCCACATTATCTGATGATTATTCCCCTTTTAATAAGGCTACTGCAAATTGAAGTGTCGCTTCAGCAAACAATGGGATCCCATCGCTGTCGCTCTGCTGTCGAATGTCACATGCATGTGTAAATGAAAGGTGTGGTAGTAGTGTGTATGCAGGTAAAGCAAAGCATGCAATCATGGCTCAAATGACTAGTATAGCTAGCGAGAGATGAAGAACAGTTGAGCAGATCCTCAACATTTGATCCGCATGCAATAGCAATATAGCAATAGCATGCATATGTTGAGGATTCAGCAATCCTTTTCATTGTAATAATCCATGTCCAAGCAGTCAAGCACAAACAGGCGAGAGAGCGAATATGCCGCAGCAGTTGGTCTTGGCGTGGTGAAACTAAAAGAAAATGAATGCAGAGACAGATCGATTCGTTGGTGTTGGTGACAGGATTGTGTATAGACATTCGATTCGATTCGATGGAATTATTATAGAATAAGGAATGTGCAAAGAGGATCCATATTCCATACACGCGAAAATGTGAGTGGCCGAGTGGGTGTGGGCTCGTCCAACTTTAGATATGCTGTAATATATATTGTCTCTTAGTAGTAGGCCTCCCGGCCCACTCGAAGAGATAGTGCGTACCTCATAATAAGAGGCCTATTTAGGATCCATTTGCCACTAGCATTCTGCAACTTAACTACTCCACCTGTTACAAAATTACAAGTCGTTTTGTCTTTTCTAGATTTTACTATGTAATATATATCTAGACATAGTGTATATATATATATCAGCATATGTAGTAAAAGCTATGTATATAATCTATTTTCCTTGAGGCAGCTAGATTGCTGGAAGCAATAATAGGGTGCGCGCGTGGATCTCGGTGGTCGGGGTTGGGTTAACAGCTTGCAGCGGAATACGGTACGTGGCTAGCCCTGCTTGGCAGTAGCTAGTCCGACGTGGGACAACGTCCTGAGAGGTGGCACAAGCGGTTTCAATTTTGTGGGTGTGCTACACGGCTTGAAGCAGCCTACAACGACACTAAGGGGGTGTTTGGTTTCCACCCCCTAGAGTTTAGCCACTAAAGTTTAGTGGAGGTCACTAGAGTTATAGTGTTAAAAATGACTTTTAGTGGGGGTGTTTGGAACTTTAGTGACTAAAAGTGACTACATTTTAGTGGCTAAACTCTAGGGGGTGGGAACCAAACACCCCCTAAATCTGCTTCGCGGCAGGCTACTTCGGGGTGAGACTTAGTCAGCAAAACGATGGCGCGAGCGGTGACGAGATGGAATTTCATCTTGACTTCTTTGTCATCCGGGGGACGATGGTGCATATATGGTGACGAATGATAGTGGTTTGGAGGCGGTACAATGTCCGAGTTCTTTGAGTTTTGGTTCGTGTCGATGTCCCAATCCAACCTTTTTTCTCTTTGAGTTTTGAGATCAGCGCGTGTTGATATCCCAATCCAACCGGCCCGAGTTGTTCTTTTCTTGTTTTTTCGTGTTGTTTGTTATTGTTCAGTCTAGGTTCATCTTATTTTTAATATCGATAGCTCTCCTGTCTGATTCTTTCTTTTTTTTTAAAAAAAAAGACAACAATTTACATTTTGAAACGGAAGGATCGTTCTCGTTCCTTTGTGGTGTGAGCACACGCGGCTCAACTGGTTGGGTTTCTAGATTGAAGTCCTTGATTTACTATGTATGCTCGGACCCCTCCATATCCAACAAAATATATATACAACTCTCGCTTATCGAGAAGTCAAACAATTCAAACTTTGACTGAAGTTATATAAAAAATACCATTAGATTAGTAATAGAATATATTTTTATTATAACCTTGGTCAAACTTGAACCAATTTAACCGGCACAAATCCCATAATTGCATGTTTTTATGCGCGAAGGGAGTATTTTCTTAGAACGATTTAATGCCATTGTTCTTGTAGGCAATGTGCTCACAGAGGTAGTATAGGAAAAGGTCTGTGTAATCATAAGATGAGTGTCAGTGCATATATACAAGTGTATGTCACTGCTATAGAAATGATTTTAGAAGTCGGTGCCCCAATATTAACGGAGGCGGGCACCAAATCTAACCGCCTCCAAAAAAAGTTAGGCTATTAACGAAGGCAGACAATTTTAAGACAACAATCTCCAAAAATAAACTATGTTTAGAGGCAGACATACATCTTAAGGAACTTGCCTTCACAAATTTATTTTTAGAGACTGGCACACTATAAGGCCCGCTTCGGAAAATAGTGGCCTAGCAGGCAGCCCATCTTAGTCCATATCATGCTTGTCATATATATACAGGAGTTAGGGTTTCATTCTCCCTCATCCAGTCTCCCTCTCAGCCCCCTCCCTCCCTCTCTCATATGGTGCGCAAAGTTGCTTTCCCTCCCTCTCCCTCCTTCTTACCTGAGTCTCCCTCTCCCTTCCTTAGCTCTCTCGACATCGGCCCGGAGGCGGCGGCAGGCGCGTGCACGAGGGCCCGATGATGGTGGCCGCATCGCGCGCAGGGTCTGGAGGCAGCGATGGCCTCGCACGTAGGACCGGAAGGTGGCGACGGCCTCGCGCGGGTCCTCCAGTGTCCTCCTTCGAGTGTTGGCGAGATCGAGGTCCTTTGGCGTGGATCGAGGTCCTCACGGCATAGATCAACGTCTCTAGCTCCCTCGATGCGGATCGGGTCACCACCAACGCAGATCCGGCGATCCGACAGCGGCACGCGCGTGGCGGGGAGAGGCCTAGATCTAGGCTCAGGCCCGGTTAGGTCTGCACTCTAGATTTTTTTTGTTTTTTCCTAGTAGATTAACTGAGACGAGCAAAACATCCATAGGTTCACTGGTAACCTCTAATTAGAGACTATTGGAATGTCCGCCTCTATAAATGAAAATCACTCGCCTCCACAAAGTGTTTTGTAGTAGTGTGTGTTTACACTGTATTAAAATTTCAGTGGGGACAATCTCTATGGAGCAAATGTGAGCACCTATGGTGGACTGACGATACGTGTCCACACACATACATCCAACACGTCAGAGAGTTTTAGTTTTTCTCTGTTCTATTAAAAACAGGTTTTAGTTTTTCTCTCAATTATTAAAAATGTATTGTATCACGAACTCATTGTGTCTACTTATGCTTGCTCCACGAGAACTTCCTCGCTGAATTATTTTTCCATATAATGCTGGGGGTTGGATCTCCACCGATTTTTGTATGAAGAGAAAAAACCACCTCCGACTGAGGATCTCCAACAATTGCAAGACGAGGCCCACCAGTTGGAGCGAAGCCCAGACCTGCTTCACTTTCCCTTCCTTGGCGCTGTCGAAGCCCAGGGCCAGGAGAACAAAAATTCTCATTTGCTGCCGCGAAGAGGCCGGGCTTGGGTCACAGTAGAGTACTAGAAACGAAGTGGGTAGATAGTGTCAGGACCTGTTGCTTTTCTTCATTTTTTCCAAAATATAAGGACGGTCGGTAATAAGTAGTGAACACGACTATGTTTGGAAGTAGATCTGTTAATATCTGTCGGTGTTTCGTACCCGGGGTATTACACCAACGAGTGATATGATCGCGTGCTTCTCTTCCTGGATGGTGATGCAAGAGGACACAAGGATTTATCCTGGTTCGGGCAAAGAAGGCCCTACGTTCAGCGGGGGATGTTCTTGTATTACTTGCACCTAAGTGCTTGTACAGGGGAGAATACAAGCTCAGTGAGCGTGGACCGGAGTCCGGACTCGTGCCTGTGTGTGGACTCGTGTGTTGTGTCCGTCGTCCTGAATGAGGGCCCTAGTGTCCCCTTTTATAGAGCAAGGGGAGGCCAGGGTTACATAAAGGTATTACAGGTGTCGGGGCGTATGGTGCCCCATACGGAGAAGGGTAGGAACCCTGTCTTGTCGGGGCCACTGGAGCCGATGTGATCGTTGCTGTTGAGGCGTCCTTGGGTCGTGGCTTCCATCCTGGGCGCGGACGTGGTGGCGCGACAAGGCGGGAGCCGTACAGCACCCATCCCGGAATGTACAGTACGCGGCAGGGTCCCTCCGGGTCTTGGGGTACCTGTCCTCCAATAGCATGAAAGTAGTTAGGGCTCGAAGGGCGCGGAGCCGGCTTCGAGGTGGTGCCACGGGGCTCGAGGGGCGCGGAGCCGGCCTCGAGGGGTTACAGTGCAGGGCTCGAGGGGCGCGTAGCCGACCTTCAGGGGTTACAGTGCAGGGCTCGAGGGGCGCGTAGCCGGCCTCGAGGGGTTACAGTGCAGGGCTCGAGGGGCGCGTTGCCGGTCTCGAGGGGTTACAGTGCAGGGCTCGAGGGGCGCGTAGCCGGCCTCGAGGGGTTACAGTGCAGGGCTCGAGGGGCGCGTAGCCGGCCTCGAGGTGTTGCAGTGCCTGGCTTGGCCGAACAGTGCTGTACTGGTGCCCTTTTGCCCATGCTTGTGGTGAAAACGAGACTTGACCTTTACACCGAGTTACTGTGGTACATGCTGTGCACTAGTGGACATGACCGGAGTAGGTGAAGGCATTAAATGCGTGGTATGGGCTGGTACGGCTGTCTGTGCAGCTCGAGGTCCGTGCGTTAAGGCTCGAGGTGTGGGGGCGCGCTCGCCCGAGCCTGGAGGGCTCGGGCGAGACGGAGAGCGATCGTGCTCGCCCGAGGCCTTGCTCGGAGGGCTCGGGCGAGACGGAGACAGAGCGTTCGCCCGAGGCCTGGCTGGGAGGGCTCGGGCGAGACGGAGATAGAGCGTTCGCCCGAGGCCTGGCTGGGAGGGCTCGGGCGAGACGGAGATAGAGCGTTCGCCCGAGGCCTGGCTGGGAGGGCTCGGGCGAGACGGAGATAGAGCGTTCGCCCGAGGCCTGGCTGGGAGGGCTCGGGCGAGACGGAGATAGAGCGTTCGGGTGTTTGCGTTGATTGAGGGTACCCTTTTTCGTACCACCGACAGTAGCCCCCGAGCCCTTGTTTGAGTGCTTGTATTCGAGCAGGGGCTCCAGATTGGGATCTCGATGGATAGCTAACTGGCCTCGAGGGTTTTGTCGATTTGATTCCGTGGGTGTCGTGCGAGCGACACCCGCGGGTGTAGCCCCCGAGACCATGGGGGAGTGGTTAGAGCTCCCTCGTGACCTTCCCGAAGAATCCTCCGTCGTTTGGGATCCTTCTGCCCAGTGGGCGCGCCTTTTTAGGCGGAAATCGTCAGGGAGCGGAAATCGCGGCGCCGGTGTACCTGTCAACAGGCTCGAAATGTGGTTCGGTAGTCTCATTAAATATTTGCGGTTACCTTTCCTTGTCGTGGGAGACTCCGTCCGAGGCTTGGCTTGGAGGGCTCGGGAGAGACGGAGAACGAGCGATCGTTCGAGGCCTGGCCTTGAGGCTCGGGTGAGATGGAGGTCGAGCGTTCGCCCGAGGCTGAAAATCTCATGTTTACACAAAGAAAAGAGATTAGTCGTAACTGTCCGAGTTCTTAGACCCTCTTTCGTCGAGGGGTGGCCAGGCTGAACCGACTGGCCGCTCCTCGAGCTGTCCGGCATGCCGATTGCCCTGGCTTGTCATCCCGCGAGTCCTTTCGATGGGATGCGAGGGGGATGCCTCGTACTACCCCGAGTGGGCGAGTATCGAGGTTCCCGGTGAGCTGGTAACGGGGAATCCAAGTGAGAGCTCGTGCCCCGTTCGTTAGGGGTCGACTGTGGCCCGGAGGCGGTCTCATAAAGCATGGGGGCTCAGTTTGCAGGAGTGCCGGGTCCATTCGATAGGACCCGGTGGCTCGATGCCTCCCTCCGAGGGGATCTCACTGCACGTCGAGCTCCCCGCCTTGGATACACGTGAGGGGCCTCGAGGGCTCGGCCCTCGAGTAATGCCGCGAGTGGCGCCCCTTGGGTCCCTGACTCGGGTGCTCGAAGCCGGCTGTCGAACCCTTTTCGAGGGCCAGCCTTCGCTGCTTCGAGACTTAGGGCCGGGGCCCGTTTTTACCTTTATGAAGAAGCCTCCGTCGTCTGGGAAATCCTTCTGCCCGTTGGGCACGCCTTTTTAGGCGGAAACCGTCGCGGGAGAGCGGCGGGCGCGAAGCCGGAGCGACGGTCGTGGCGGCCCGGGTAGTGGAGCGAATGGAGAGGTACACGTGTACCCTGCATCCCGGCTCGAGACGTGGTTAGGTGGGCGCATTGAATGCATTCGGTTACCTTTTTACATCGTGGGAGATCCCGCCCGTCTGGATTTTCCCCTATAAATATCGAAAGAGGGGAAAAACAACCCTTTACTTTGCCTTTGCCTTCGCCGCCGCCGTAGCCTTTACGCGCCCTCTCCTTCGAGCTAGTCGATTGGGGATTTCGGCCGCCCGTCCGCTGCTCGGATCCGCGCCGCGCCACCGTCATGGCCGCCCAGACACAGATGCTGCCGGCCGAGGACTGGAGCCCATCGAAGGTGACGCAGAGCGAAATGGACTCGCTGGTGGGCCCAGGGGCTTCTGCGCCCCAACCCAGAGGAGGGACCCACATGGTGGGTTATCCCGTCGGCGGAGCACGGGAGCCGCACCCGCCGGAGGGGTACGTGGTGAGCTTCACGCGCTACCACCGTATGGGGCTCGGCGTCCCGCCGAGCCGCTTCTTGCGAGGGTTGGCCCACCATTTCGAGGTGGAGCTGCAACACTTCTCCCCCGACTCCATCTCGCACACGCCGCCATATTTCGCCGCGGTGTGCGAGGGGTACCTGAAGATGGAGCCGCACTGGAGATGTTCGTCCCATCTCTTCCGGGGCGAGCTCTTCATCAAAAGTCCCGAAGCCCAGCGGGAGGCGGCCCGTGCGCCATTGATGGGCTCCCTTGCCATTACCGCGAGGGCGGGGACCTCTCGTCGGCCAATGTCCCCCGCGAGTACCTGCGATACAAGCTTTCCACCAACCAGGCCGGGTGGGACGACCATTGGTTCTATCTGTGGAACGAAGGTGGCCTCCTTCCGCAGTACACCGGCAGGGTCCTCACTCAACGCCCGGAGAAGTGGACCTGGGGCGTTGCGGCGGACAGGCAACGCCACCTGGCCCCGCTGATGGAGATGATGAAGACGCTGGTGGACGAGAAGAAGCTGACCGTGCAAGCGGTCATTTGGGCGTTCCACCACCAGCGAAGAGTTCTCCCGCTGGCGGACCGCCCCCTTCTTATGCACGAGATGGGCCCGCAGGCTCAGCTCGAGGCGCTCAATCGCTCGAGATGGCCGAAGAGAGGCTGTCCCGGAACGAGGGCGTCTCCCGGGTGTCGATCACGATCCAGGGGCCGTTCGTCCCTGAATACTCCAACCTGGTTGCGATGGCACCCGACGAGGGGTGTCTCGACCTGGTAAGCCTCCCTCGAGTCGAGCTATCTCGAGCCTCCTCCCCCTTTTTCCTCCTCGATCCGTTTGCATCCGTCTTGTGGTTTGTCTCATCACGCTTCTTCTTTCTTCAGGGGGCATTTACTTGTCGCGCGTCGAGGCCCCCGGTGAGGGAGGACGCCGCGGTTTCTCAGGTGAGGCGCCTCTCTGCTCAGAAGGACAAGGAGAGCAAGGATGCCAAAAAGAAGAAAGAGAAAAATAAAAACTTGTGTCGCTTAGCTCGGGAGCAGAGACTGGCGAAGGCTCGTCGTAACCGTCGCCTGGGGACGGGTCCCCCGAGCTGAGCTCCTCGAGCTCGGAGGAGGAGAGTGGTGATGAGGAGGAGGGCGACGACGAGGGATGGATGTGCGCTTGATGCGCCGGGGCTCGTCGATGACAGGGCTGACCGCTCCTCTGTGCAGGAGGGTACACTGGAGGTCCCCCCGACAAAAGGGTCACGCGGGACGCAGCCGCGGAAGGCGGCGCCGATCCCTGCCTCGTCGGGGGCCGCGAGGTCCGTCGAGCTCCGCGCCGGATGTGCCCCTGGTCGTAAGGAAGCCCCGACCCGGAGCGCCTCCGCCACAGCCCAACGGAGGCCGCCCCCGCGTCAGCCCAGACGGGGGGTCTCGAGAGGGGTCGGGCCTCGAGAGGCGGTCGACAGGTCGAGAAGGGTTTCGGGCCCGACCCCCGCGAGCCATCAAGGGCGCCGTCGAGCCCGCGGAGGAGCGGGCGCCAGAAGAGGCGTCGAGCCCGCGCCATCACGAGCGTCGGGGAGGGAGCCCCCGAGCATCTCGTGACCAGGGGCGCGAGCGTCCCCGGAGTCCGTCGCCGTACCGCCGCCGGACATGGAAGCGGACGCGGGAGGGCGCGACCACCAGCGCGGGCGCCGGAGCAGGTCCCGGAGCCCGCGCCGGGGCGAGCGCCACGACGTCAGCACGAGGGTGGTACGGTCGCTCTCCTCCCGCGATGTGGGGCGGAAGGAGGGCTCTCCTCGAGGTCGAGCCATGGGAGGCGTCGGGAGCCCTCCCCCCATCCCCAGCCCTGTGGAGACGGCCCAGGCACAGGGCTCGAGCCGTGGGTGGGCTCGAAGCCCTCGAGTGGGTCCGACGATTCCGGAAGAAGCCCAGCCGCCGCTTCGGGTGAGTAGTTTCCTTGGGTCTCGTCGGTAGTGAGGCTTCACCTCTCTTTGCTTTTGATGACGCGTGCCATCTCCGTCTTCTCAGGGGAAGCGCTCCTACCAGGAGGTGGACCTCGCTTCGTCCAAGCGGGCCAAGACCTCGAGCCCCGTCGAGGCACAGGCACCTCGAGGTATGGCACCTTCCTCCGCTAGAGAAGCCCGCTTGGCTGGAGAAGGCCCGAGCTGCCATGGCTCGAGGGGCCAGATGATCGTCGCGAATTTTGGTGAGGCCGTCGCCATCGACCACAGGGGTCGAGGTACTCTTCCTGGTTTCTGATATCTCCGTCATCTCGTATTGCAGGGGCCTCAGCTCATGGCATCGAGCCTGCCACCACCATATCCGCCGAAGCGCTGCCTCCTCCCCCTCCTCCTCCTCCCGCGATGGTGCCAACTGGGACTGCCATCCTTCCCCTCACCACGACGGCTGTTCCGGGGGAAGCGCCTGGGGCGAGCACGGCCCGCCGGCGTCGGGGCTGAGGAGACTGCGCCCCTTGTGGCTCCGACCAGCACGGGCCGGGCTGCGGAGGAGGGAAAGGGGGAGAGGCGTCGACGGAGAAAGAGCCGACGGTGGAGGACCTCCTGAACGACTGGCAGGGGCTGCTCCTCGCCGCGGGCTCGATGATGGTGGAGGCGCCCGAGTGCCGGCTAGCGCCGACAAGGCGCCGGAGGGCCCGGCCAGGGAAGAGGGCCCGGGGTCGAGCCTTCCCTCGATCGATCCGCAACAGGAAGTGCCGGCGGAGGGACGGAGGGAGTCGGGGCCCGTGCCGTCGGGCGGCGGGTCGCTGTCGGGGCAGCTCGAGGCGGAGGAGGATCTGCCCGACATCGAGCTCGACCGACCGATATGGCCGTTTCCCGTCCCACTGAGCCCGCCCCTTGCCGTGGTTCCCATCGAGCAGCCGGTCCAGCGGGAGGCCCCGCGCGAGGTGCGGTCCATCTTCCGGGAGGTGGCCGAGCTTATGGCGGAGGCGGAGCGGTCCTGCTCCGAGGAGGCGGCCGGTCCACACAGGTGTCAGCCGCCCTCTCCGCGGGCTGAGGCGGAGCTTCGAGATCTCCGCGCGGAGCTGAGCCGGAACGCCCAGATGGCGAGCCGGCTTAACGAGGCGGGGCGGAGGTCCGGGTGGCTCGAGGCGAGGAGGTCGCTCGATCCAAGGAGGAGGCCGGCGCCGTTCTCGAAGCGTCGAGGAAGGAGGCCCGCGGACGCCCGAAGCGAGGCCACCTCTGCCCGGGCTGAAGCCGAGGCGGCGAAGCAGGAGGCTGCTGACGCCCGTGGCGAGGCCGCCGCTGCCCGAACCGCAGCGGAGGCGGCGAGAAAAGAGGCCGAAGACGCCGAGTGGTGCCGCCACCGCCCGAGCTTGCCGAGGGGGCGGCGCGGCAGGAGGTGATCCGCAAGGATCTGGCCCTGGTGGAGGCGGGCCGGCTGATCGAGGACCTTAGGTCCGAGAAGCTCCTCACGCTGGCCGAGAAGCGCAGGCTGGAGCAGCGTGCTGAGGGCCTGACCAGCGACCTCGCCGCACTGGGGCAACACTGCGACGGTGAGGCTTGAAAGGATCAAGATGCCCAAGAGGGGGGGGGGTGAATTGGGCTTTTCTAAACTTCTTGCAATAATAAAACCTATCAGCCCCAATTAACCCCCTAGTGCCTAAAGTGTGAATGACAAAATCAATAGCACAAAAGATTATCACTAACCAATCTACTCTAGCATGGCAATTCAATTTGGGATGAACAACAAGAGTAATGCGGACTTGAATTGCTTGAATGTAAATGCGTAAGTAAAGAGTAGAGATGACTCGACGATCTTTTTGCCGAGGTATCGAGGTGTCGGCACACCCCCCTAGTCCTCGTTGGAGCACCCGCGCAAGGGTATCGCTCCCCCTTGATCCGCGCAAGGATCAAGTGCTCACTACGAGCTGATTCTTCGCCACTCCGGCCCGGTGAATCGCTCGCTACCGGTCACAACTTGGCTTGGGTCATCCACAATGCCTCCGGATGATCACCAAGCTCTCCGATCGCCACCAAGCCGTCTAGGTGATGCCGATCACCAAGAGTAACAAGCAAGAACTCTCACTTGACCAACGCAAGGCTAATGAGATGGGTGGATGCACACTTGCTACTCTCTACTCACTAATGAGGTGTTTGATCACTCAATTATCAATCTCTCAACCTCACTAGGCCTCTTGCACTCACTTGCAATCACAATGTGTTTGGGAACCTTTCAAATGAGCAAGAGTTACAGCATGATGAGGGGGAGGCATATTTATACCCCCCCCAACTCAAACATGCACGAAGGGGTAAGCCCAGCCAGTTACACACTGACCGGACGCACCTGTCGGGGTGACCGGACGCGTCCGGTCAGTGTCTAACGGCTACGTGACGTTAGCCCTGACACCAGTACGATACACTGACCGGAACGCACCCATGCTCCGATCACCACTGACCGGACGCGTCCGGTCATCAATTTCCCTCTCTGGAACCTCTCTGGACGCGACCGGACTCACCTCCTGGTGCGTCCGTCAAAACTGAAGAGCGTCCGGTCGAAGCCAAGCCTGCTTCTTAGCCAAACCAACTGACCGGACGCACGCCCCACGTCCGGTCATTAGGGTGAAGCGTCCGTCACATTTTGAAGTCCGAAACGACTTCGGTTTGCGACGCTCCCTTCACGAACTTTCTTCCTTATGATCTTAGGGACCTTTCTAAGCTACCTAGGGCTTTGGTTAACACGTGTGCCACCACACCTAACTCAAAAGTCTCACCTAGGTCAAGCTACTCATTCAAACCCCTCTTTATAGTACGGCCAAGATAAAGCAAAGACCTATGCTACTCTAAGTGTCCTTCAACACCAAATGACACTTAGCACTAGCCTATCACCGTCTTCGTCGTCCTCCTTTGAAGACCGAACGAATTCCACCGCTAAGGGGGCATGAATACCATAGTGCCCTCACGATCATCATTACCATGACCTAACTCACTGTTTCTGCAAAACATACGTTAGTCATAGTAATTTACCGTTGTCAATCCAATCACCGAAACCCACTGGGGCCTAGATGCTCACACTCTCCCCCTTTTTGGTGATTGATGACAACCTCAAGTATGTTTTGAAAGAGAGTGAGGTTTTCTCAATCGCTTGATTCATATAAGCATGTGACAATAAGATTAAAAGGAGTAGGCATGCTTATACGAACCAAGTCCGCATAAGTACTCAACATATAAGAATTAACACAAGTACTTATGAACAAGCTCATTTATCGGAGTATAAGTGCGGAAGCAAAGTAAATGAGCATAAGCAAGTGACATGTACAAGATAACGAATGAAGCATGACATGTCACAACTGAGCATAATGAGTGACATGAGTATATAACAAGTGTAGCATCACATGTCACAACCAAAAGACATACACATATCGTACGGGTGCCCAAAGATAAACATGTATGCATATGAGTGCAAGATCAAACAAAAGAACCGAAACCCTCTCACAGGCTCCCCCTACGTCTAACATACGCTCTCTCCCCCTTTGGCATCAAAGACCAAAACCTAAGGGTCGGAAGGCGGGAGTGGAGCAGACGAGCCGGGCGACGAGGTGCGCGGAAGAGTCTCGAACTGAGCCAGGTAGGTCTCCTCGTCGGACGACGTACTGTGAGCTGACTGACCCTCTGACACTGGACGCGAAGGAGAAGCGGTCTGGGTCTGCTCAACTGTCTCTGGAGCGGCCTCTGGAAGAGGGTCCACGGTCTCAGTCGCGACCACTGACACTGTCAACGAAGTCTCAGGAGCTGAGCTGACAGGAAGAGTCTGACTCTGAAAGGTCGGCGGCTCGGACGACGCTACTGAGGAAGGTAGTGTCTCTGTGGTACCAGTAGCTGGAGCAGGAGCTGGAGCTGAGGTCACCGGCAACTGAAACTCGGGCGGTGTAGGCAGGCCGGTGAGCTCGCTGAAAGAGGCTTCCAGGCTCCTCGGTGTCACTAGGACCGACTCCGTCTGAGTAGGAGTGAAGCCTGACTGGAGCGGAGTGAACTCTGGCAGCTGCCCTGGCTGAGGTGAGGTAAACCACTGCGGGTACTGAGGGAAGGGCGAGACCGTCGACGGAGGCACTGACGTGAAGTAAGAGGTCGACGGTCCTGGCTGCTGCAGCTGAAACTGAGGCGGCTGGGGTAACTGTGGAATAGCTGCCATCCTCTCCATGAAGGCTAGAGTCTGTGTCTGAAGCTGAATCATCTGCCTCTGGAGAGCGTCCTGGCGCTCCTGTGCCTGAGCTGCTGCCACTGCTTGTGCCTCGGCCAGTCGGGCCTGCTCCTGTGCCTGTCGGCGCTGCTCCTGGGCCTGACGCTGAACCTCCTCGGAAAGGCGAGACTGCTGCTGCTCCATCCGAGAAAAGAAGGCTAGGAGTGCTGGGTCGGAGCCTGCCATACGCGAGGAGGAGGCCTCAGACTCGTGAGCACCCTGTGGACGCATCCTCGGAAGAGGAGCGTAGTCGTCGTCGGTGCTGTCGGACGGGAACTCGTCGTCAGGGTCCTCGCCCTCTGCCTCAAGACCGGCAAGCTCAGCCTCTGCCAGCTGTCGAACGGCCTCGTCCTGCTCAGCCTCTATCTCAGTAACCACTGGCCTCTGGCGCGGACCTCTGGGGCGAGTGTCTGGACGGTCCCCGGCAATCTGGCGAGTGTCGTAGACGGGGAACTCCGTCGGAGACTGGAGAAGCTCTGGAAGCAAGCCTGGAATAATCCTCCTCAATAGATAGCAAATGATGTGAGCATAGGGGAGCTGCCGGTGACCCTTGAAGCCCTCTGCAAGTGTGTCCTCCATCTCTGAAATAATGACATCCCAAATGTCAAACTCTAGCTGTGAGACCAAATGGTGAACGAGCCACAACTGAATCCTGGTCAAGCCCTCACGATAGCCAATCCGGGGCAGAAGTGTACGCCTCATGACTTCGTTCACGAGGGGCCGTCGGCGTCAAGTCACGAGGACGTCGGCTGGACCCCTCGCCAAACGGCTCCCGGAAACAGGCACGAACCTGATCTGCTGACGGAATCTCTCCTGCGTGGGGTCGCCTGGGTGGCTCTGTCTCTCCGTAGCAAACTGTGTGCACTCTAGTCGGATATGCTGTCAAACCAAGGTACTCTCTGGCACGTGAGCTGTAGAGCCTGTAGGACCTCCCCCTGAAAGCGAAGTGGAGGAACCGGTGATCCGGGGAGATCCACAGGGACGCGTAAAACTGGCGAACCCAATCCTCAATGTAGAGACCACCACGTCCAAGCAGATCGGCTAATCCAGGTAGATAGGTAAGCATCGGACGGATGGCCTCACCAGCAACTGCAACGATCGTCTCCAGCGGGCACACTCTGTGGGGTCGGAGGTGGACGCCGCTGTTGACGTAGGCCCGGTAGAAATCCTCCTGGATCACCGTGTAGAAGCCCTCTGCGGCCTGAGGGTGCCGGGCTGCTGGGAACCACTCCTCATACGGTATCAGTCGAAGGGCCTGCACCTGACGTGCTGTCGCCGCCCGCAGGTCCAAGTGCTCCACAGGGGGGGGTCCCTGTGGCCTCGGAGGGGGTCGACCACCCCGCCGCTGCCCTCAGGTCGAGGAGACACCTGAGTGCGAGAGCGGGTGGACCTGCGGAGTGGCTGCTGAGATGGCAGCTCCTCTGTCTGACCCTCTGCCTGGGTCTCTGTAGCTGAGCTGGGCTCGAGAGCTGAACCGCGGGCTGTAGCCGCTGCGAGAACTGAAGCTGCCTCGGACGGGAACTGGAAGTCTGGAGGGAGAAGCTCAGCTGGGTCGTCGAGAGAGTACTCGTGATCCTGAATCCGGACGACGCCGCCCTCAGTCCGAAGCAGAGCCTGCACCTGCTGCTCTGTAAGAAGGTCGCGAATCCGCGTACCACTGCCCTGACTGGCCTGCTCAGAAGACTGGTCGTGAATCCGGAGACCGCCTGTGGAACCCCTTGCTCGGCTCGCTCGGCTGCTCTGGCTGCTGCAAGTGCGATCTCTGAATCCCGATCGAGACGCTTGCGTTTCTTGGTAATGAGCTTCTGGCCGCTTCCCCTTGTCACCAGAAGGGGACGCGGGAGAGGAGGATCGGCCCGGGACCTCCGCCGACGTTCTTGCAGCGAGCCATCGCTACAAGAACAGAGCCACTGCCACTGACTGACACGGACTGCCTCTGAGAACCACTGTCACTCAAACCAGAAGACTGGACTGAATCTCAGAGGCTTGGCCTCGTTCCGTATCCGCGAGCGTGGCCCCGGATTTAGCTATCACTGGGACCCTGCTCACTGATACGGTCCCGACTCGCTGACGAGACGCGATGAACCGACCAAGCAGGGGAAGAAACCGACACGATCGGGCACCACAACGTCTCACCGAAACGTTCTGCACGAGGAAAAGGCCAAGAATTGGGTTAGAACGGCATGAACCTCAGTTGAGACCTTACGTCGAACACCTGGTGGGCAGGATGTATGGGGAGGAGTGGAAGCTCACTAGGAGGGTGCTGGCCGGAGAGAGGTCGCCGGAGAGGATCACAACCGTGGGGACGACCGATGAGGGGAGCACCAACGAGCTCCGGGAGGATGGCTCCGGCCGGCGCGACCGAGGAAGAGGGTGGAACGGCGGTGCTGACACGTGGGAAGGGACTCGGGCGCAGGCGCGGCGGAGCGGCGGCCGGAATGCGGGCTTCAGGGACACGGGCGGCTCGAGTGCGCGGGCAACAGCGGTGCGGTGGCACGGAGCAGCGGCGGCGCGGGGGCGAGGAGGAAACGGCGGCGAGCTAGGGCACGGCGGGTACAGTCGGGCTCGGGACCCACGTGTCGGTTGAGAGCAAGACGCGCCGTTTAAGTGGCGACCGGACACACTGCTCGAACCGACCGGACGCACGGCACCCAGCGTACGGTCACGAACAGAGAGCTCCCTGAACGCGATTTCCATGACCGGACGCGTCCGATCAGACATGACCGGACTCACCCAGCGTCCGGTCAACTGCTGGCAATGGACCGGACGCACGATCAAATTCCTGGACCGGACGCGCCGAAGACACTGTTCACTTGCGCGCGCTCTGCACTGACCGGACGCCACCTATGAGTCCGGTCGCCCGCGTCCGGTCACAGGGAAAACACAGTTTTGACTCGATTTTTCGCGCCGACTTCTCCCAACCAAGTTCCAACTCAAATAAGAAGCAAATAAACACTAGTTGGAACCTAGAGGAGTGGCCTCTCAAACCCTCAAATTTTTCAAATAATTTGCCATAGGCTAAGTTAAATTTTAGATAAAATAGGCAATAAAGCTCCAAGGAGACAAATGTGGCCACCAAAACTAGGGGTCTTAACCAATTAGAGCCTCAAATGCTCCCCTAGCGGTGGACGAACACAGCGGTTGCTCAAAACATAACCGAAAAGAAACGACAAAGCAACAAAACTGCATATGCAATGCAAAGCGGAATTTGAATCTAGGTTGCTTGTCAAGTTTGCTCATGGGTAAGCTTTTCACACGCTTTTTAGGGCGGTTATCTTAACCACGTTGACAGCCTATGTGCATAGCATAATTTAAACATGGCATATGATACAATGCAATGCAAAGACAACCCCCTTTCACCTTTTGACAAAGTTACTTAGATCAAGCACATTGAAAGACTTCGCAATCTACAAAGGGTGCTCTCATCTAGGGGTTTTGTGAAGATACCGCCAATTGATCTTCGGTTCTAACTCCCTCTAAGGATATATCTTTCTTGGAAACATGCTCTAAGGAAGTGAGGATGGCGAATGTCTATGTGCTTTGTGCGAGAGTGTTGAACCGGGTTGTTAGCAAGCTTAACCCGCGCTTCATTGTCACACAACAAAGGTACCCTTTAGAGAACCTACACCATAATCTAAAAGGGTTTGCTTATTTCATGAAAGGATTTGTGCACAACAAGCACCCGCGGCTATGTATTCCGCCTCGGCGGTAGACAAGGCCACACTATTTGCTTCTTTGAACTCCATGACACTAGAGATCTCCCAAGCAAATGGCACCCTCGGATGTGCTTTTCTATCAATTTTGCAACCCGCGTAATCCGAATCGAAATACCCAACGAGTTGGAAGTTGGCTCCTTTGGGATACCAAAGGCCAATGCTTGGGGTGTGCTTGAGGTACCTAAGGATTCTCTTCACCGCTATGAGATGTGATTCCCTAGGATCGGCTTGAAAACGAGCACACATGCACACACTAAACATGATGTCGGGCCTAGATGCGGTCAAGTATAACAACTACCAATCATAGAACGGTAGAGAGTTTGATCAACCGGGTTACCTCCCTCATCTAGGTCGAGATTCCGTGGTTGGCATTGGAGTCTTGATCGGCTTGCAAATCATCCATGTTGAAGCGCTTGAGGAGGTCTTTTGTGTACTTCTCTTGAGATATAAAAGTCCCCTCCTTCAATTGCTTGACTTGAAAGCCTAGGAAAATGTGAGCTCGCCAATCATCGACATCTCGAACTCCTTCGACATCAAGTCACCAAATCCTTGCAATAGGCTTCATTTGTTGACCGAAGATGATATCATCGACGTAGACTTGACAAATGAAGATCTCTCCATCAAGCTTCTTGGTGAATAGTGTGGTGTCGACCTTCCCAATGATGAAGCCCTTTTCAATTAGAAGTCCCGGGAGGCGCTCGTACCACGCTCTAGGGGCTGCTTGAGCCCATAAAGCGCCTTGGACAACCTAAAACATGATTAGGATATCTAGGGTCTTCAAACCCGGGAGGTTGATCAACATAGACTAGTTCATTTATGAGTAAGCCATTTAAAAATGCACTTTTCACATCCATTTGATATAATTTAATGTCATGATGTGATGCATATGCAAGGAGGATACGAATGGCTTCGAGTCTTGCAACCGGTGCAAAGGTCTCTCCAAAATCCAAGCCTTCAACTTGAGAGAACCCCTTTGCCACTAGCCTTGCCTTGTTTCTAACAACCTTGCCTTGATCATCTTGCTTGTTCCTAAACACCCATTTTGTTCCAATGACTCTTGCGCCTTTTGGTCGCTCTTCAAGTGTCCAAACTTGGTTGCGGGTGAAGTTGTTTAATTCTTCATGCATGGCATTCACCCAATCCGGATCACCTAGAGCTTCATCTACAATGGTAGGCTCAACAAGAGAAACAAAGGAGTGATGTTCCATAAATAAAGCAAGTTTTTGAGAGCGAGTCATTACACCCTTGTCGGACTCCCTATGATGAGATCTTGAGGATGAGCTTGTAGTAGAGGAGTAGTCCTTCGATCAACCACTTGAGGGGCCGCTTGTGGAGCATCAACATCTTGAGCGTGTACCACCATTTGATCATGGGAGACATGAGTATCTTCATTTGGATCCCTCCCATCTTTGTCATCATCAAGTGGTACATGTGATGAGGATGGCTTGTCAATGACTTGCACATCATCATCATCATCATCTTTAGGCTTGATGGCTCCAACCGGCATGTTCTTCATTGCATCCCTCAATGGTTCATCACCTACATCATCAAGATTTTCATGCTCTCCTTGAGAGCCATTAGATTCATCGAATTCCACATCATATGTTTCCTCTACCATCCCGGTGGCATGGTTGAATACTCGATATGCTTTGGACTTCAATGAGTAACCAACAAGAAAACCAATATCACATCGGCGTTGAAACTTCCCTAGGTGTTGGCGCTTCTTGAAGATGTAGCATTTGCACCCAAACACTCTAAAGAAGGATACATCCGGCTTCTTGTTGTTGAGTAGCTCATAGGGGGTCTTGCCAAGGAGACGATGGGGGAACAACCGGTTTGATGCATAGCAAGCGGTGTTGATTGCTTCCGCCCAAAATCTTTCCGGTGTAGTGTACTCATCTAACATAGTCCTTGCTAGGGTGATTAGTGTTCGGTTCTTCCTCTCAACTACCCCATTTTGTTGTGGTGTGTAGGTTGCGGATACTTCATGCTTGATCCCAACTTCATCACAATATTGCTCAATGTGGGTGTTGTCGAACTCTCTTCCATTGTCACTTCTTATCTTTTTGATCTTTAAGTCAAACTCATTTGGGCTCTCTTGGCAAACTTCTTGAATGAAGGGGTTGCTTCGGATTTGTCATGAAGAAAGAATACCCAAGTGTATCTAGAGTAGTCATCAACAATCACTAGACAATAGAGATTTCCACCCAAGCTAGCATATGTTGTTGGTCCAAATAGATCCATGTGAAGTAGCTCTAACTCTCTTGATGTTGACACAAAAGCTTTGGTTGGATGTGTATTTGCAACTTGCTTGCCGGCTTGACATGCACTACACAATTTGTCCTTCTCAAATTTGACATCCTTCAAGCCCCTAACCAAATCCTTCTTCAATAGCTTGTTGAGAGTGTTCATTCCAACATGTGCTAATCTTCTATGCCAAAGCCAACCAAGAGATTGCTTAGTGAACAAACATGTCTTCAAGTTGGCATCTTCGGAGGTAAAATCCACTAGATAGAGATTGTTGTATCTAAAGCCTTTGAATATCACTTTGTATCATCTTTCTTGGTCACAACCACTTCCTTGTCGGTGAACAAGCATTGAAAGCCAAGATCACATAGTTGCCCAACGGATAGCAAGTTGAAGCTTAATGATGCAACTAGAAGCACATTGGAGATGGTATGATCGTTTGATATAGCCACTTTGCCCAATCCTTTGACATTGCCCTTTGAGTTGTCACCAAATGTTATCTTTTCTTGGTCATCGACATTCTCTTCTAGTGAGGTGAACATCCGGGGATCTCCGGTCATATGTTGTGTGCATCCACTATCAATTACCCAATGTGATCCACCGGTCTTGTAGTTCACCTACACACAAGAAATCAAGCTTGAGCTTTCGGGACCCAAACTTGTTGCGGTCCCTTAACTTTCTCAACTAGTGACTTGGCAACCCAAATTTGCTTGGCCTATTCTTGTTAGGTGGCCCCATAAACATAACCTTCACTTTGCCACTAGAATCTTGTCTAAGCATGTAGTGAGCATTGAAGGCAAAGGGTCTAGCATGCTTGGGCAAGGGTGTGGGCTTTGGCTCCTCACAAGCATGAGCAAAGTGTCCTTCCTTTCCACACTCATAGCATCTCCCAATCTTCTTCTTCTTTGGCTTAGTGATGCTCTTGCGTTGCTTCATCTTCTCTTCAAGAAAGCCAATGCCATTTCTATTGGTCTTCATGACGGTGTTCATGAGAAGCTCACTTTGAAGACATTGACCCTTGGTGAAGTTCCTCAAACGGTGGTGAGGTGCTCTTTCTCCTTCTTGAGCTTGTCATTCTCTTGTTGGAGTTCCAATTGAGATGGTGTCATTTTGTAGTCCCTCTCCATCTTTAATCTCTTGTTCTCTTCTTTTAGCATGTCTAGCTCAAGTGTCATGCTATAGTCATCGTCATGAGATTGAATGATAACTTGCTTGGTGGTTGAAAGCTTTTCTAGATCAACCTTGAGCTTTGCATTCTCATTCTTGATTTTGACATAGTCATCATAGTGATCGGCCTCAACCACTTTCTTGCCCTTGCCACTAGCACTTTGCTCAACATGCTCACTAACCAAGTCCTCACAAGATGTTGCTATGTCACACTTAACAACAAGGTTAGGAGCATCATGTGTCTCATGTGAAAGCATATCATAAGCAATGGTGAGAGTATCATAATCTACTTTCACTTGAGTATATTGTTCCTTAAGCAAAGCATGACTAGTGGAAAGGTCACTATACATCTTATCAAGTTTTTCATTTTTAGCTTTGAGCTCCTTGTTAGAGGACTTGAGCTCCTTGATAGTGGATGACATAGTTGCAAGTTCATCTTTTAGTTCATCACTAGCATGAATAGCATGATCACACTTTTCAACAAGAGATTCATTTTTATCAACAAGCTTCTCATTTTTAGCTCTAGTCTTTCTTATGATTTTAGAGTAGTCATTTAGCAATTTGACAAGTTCATCATAAGTGGGAGCCTCAAATTCACCATCACTATCACTATCACTAGAGTCATCATGTTTTGTACCTTCCGATCACCCTTGGCCATAAGGCATAGGTGTGTAGATGATGATGGTGACGGTGGTGGTGGTGGTGTAGAGGAGCCAATGACTAGAGCGGCCACCTTCTCCTTCTCATCATCACTATCTTCATTTGATGAGCCACCGGAGGAGTCAATGTCGGTGAGCCAATCACCAACAATGTAAGCCTTCCCACCTTTCTTGTGGTATTGCTTCTTTTTCTTGCCATCCTTCTTGTAGTAGGGCTTTTCATCCTTCTTCTCATCTTCACTTGATGAGTCATACTTCTTGCCCTTGTTCTTGTTCTTGTAGCTCTCTTCTTGGGCTTGGTGCATTGATGAGCAAGATGGCCAAGCTCACCGCAATTGTAGCAATCCATTTCGGAGATTGGTCTCCTCTTGCTACTTGTGAAGAATTTCTTCTTTCTTGAGTCAAAGTTGACTCCATTCTTGTGAAGCTTCTTCAACATCTTGGTGGTCTTCTTCACCATGAGAGCAATGTTGGAGTCATCTTCATCATCGCTTGTGCTCTCATGATGCACCTCAATAGCCTTGGACTTGCCCTTCTTGTCATGGCTGCTTTGAAGGCCAAGTCCTTCTTCTTGTCGGTGGAGGAGCCACCACTTGGTGTGATGTGCATGTACATCTCATGAGCATTGATCTTCCCCAAGACTTGTGTTGGTGTAGATGTGGAAAGATCACCTTGATGTAGCACGGTCACAATGTGTCCATACTTGTCAATGGGAAGGACACATAGGATCTTCCTCACAACATCGGATGGTTGCATTTGTGTGAGGCCAAGACCATTGAGCTCCTCTACAAGAACATTCAAGCGTGAGTACATTTCATTTGCATTTTCATGAGCAAGCATTTCAAACGAGTTCATCTTTTGCACAACCAAATGATAACGCTCCTCACGCTCACTCTTGGTTCCCTCATGGAGCGCACAAATATTTTCCCATAGATCATGGGCATTTTTGTGGTTCCGAACACGATTGAACACATCCTTGCAAATGCCTCTAAAAAGGATGTTTTGGCTTTTGCATTCCATTTTCATTTTCCTCCTCATTAGGAGTGAGGCTAGTGCCTTTTGGGCTTGGCAAAGCCGGTGATCGCGGCATTGAGGCATTTAACATCAACCGCTTCTAGGTACGACTCCATACGGATTTTCCAATATGGGAAGTCGTCTCCCTCGAACATGGGAGGTGGACCATCACCTCCGGACATCTTAACTCTAGGCGGTTAAGCCTAAATCGAGAGCACGAGGCTCCGATACCAATTGAAAGGATCAAGATGCCCAAGAGGGGGGGGTGAATTGGGCTTTTCTAAAACTTCTTGCAATAATAAAACCTATCAAGCCCCAATTAACCCCCTAGTGCCTAGAAGTGTGAATGACAAGAATCAATAGCACAAAAGATTATCACTAAGCCATTCTACTCTAGCATGGCAATTCAATTTGGGATGAACAACAAGAGTAATGCGGACTTGAATTGCTTGAATGTAAATGCGTAAGTAAAAGAGTAGAGATGACTCGACGATTTTTGCCGAGGTATCGAGGTGTCGGCACACCCCCCTAGTCCTCGTTGGAGCACCCGCGCAAGGGTATCGCTCCCCCTTGATCCGCGCAAGGATCAAGTGCTCACTACGAGCTGATTCTTCGCCACTCCGGCCCGGTGAATCGCTCGCTACCGGTCACAACTTGGCTTGGGTCATCCACAATGCCTCCGGATGATCACCAAGCTCTCCGATCGCCACCAAGCCGTCTAGGTGATGCCGATCACCAAGAGTAACAAGCAAGAACTCTCACTTGACCAACGCAAGGCTAATGAGATGGGTGGATGCACACTTGCTACTCTCTACTCACTAATGAGGTGTTTGATCACTCAATTATCAAATCTCTCAACCTCACTAGGCCTCTTGCACTCACTTGCAATCACAATGTGTTGGGAACCTTTCAAATGAGCAAGAGTTACAGCATGAATGAGGGGGAGGCATATTTATACCCCCCAACTCAAAACATGCACGAAGGGGTAAGTCCAGCCAGTTACACACTGACCGGACGCACCTGTCGGGGTGACCGGACGCGTCCGGTCAGTGTCTAACGGCTACGTGACGTTAGCCCTGACACCAGTACGATACACTGACCGGACGCACCCATGCGTCCGATCACCACTGACCGGACGCGTCCGGTCATCAATTCCCTCTCTGGAACCTCTCTGGACGCGACCGGACTCACCTCCTGGTGCGTCCGGTCGAAAACTGAAGAGCGTCCGGTCGAAGCCAAGCCTGCTTCTCAGCCAAACCAACTGACCGGACGCACGCCCCAGCGTCCGGTCATTAGGGTTGAAGCGTCCGGTCACATTTTGAAGTCCGAAACGACTTCGGTTTGCGACGCTCCCTTCACGAACTTCTTCCTTATGATCTTAGGGACCTTTCTAAGCTACCTAGGGCTTTGGTTAACAAGTGTGCACCACACCTAACTCAAAAGTCTCACCTAGGTCAAGCTACTCATTCAAACCCCTCTTTATAGTACGGCCAAAGATAAAGCAAAGACCTATGCTACTCTAAGTGTCCTTCAACACCAAATGACACTTAGCACTAGCCTATCACCGTCTTCGTCGTCCATCCTTTGAAGACCGAACGAATTCCATCGCTAAGGGGCATGAATACCATAGTGCCCTCACGATCATCATTACCATGACCTAACTCAACTGTTTCTGCAAAACAACGTTAGTCATAGTAATTTACCGTTGTCATCCAATCACCGAAACCCACTGGGGGCCTAGATGCTCACACCTTGTTCTTGTTGGGTCTCGAAGTTTTTGTTCGCGCAGTCTCACTCTTCTTGTTTGTTGAGCAGGGAATAGAAGACGGTCGAGGAGCTCGCGGGACGAAACAGACTCTCTTGGACCAAACTCCAAGACGAGGACGATGGTGGCGGAGCGGGCTCGCTCCTCTCTCGACCGGCTCGGCCCCATGTGGGGTGCTCATCCTGTGACGCGCAGAAGGTGCAGTGGCTCGGGGCGATGCCTTGGTCGACGCCTTGTGCTCTTCGATCGCAGCCGCGCGGGACCGTGTCGGCAAGCTCTCCATCACGGCGTCAAGCAGACACTCGCGTTCGTTCGCTCGCTCCGGTTTCCACTTCCCGGTCCACGTTGTCGCGAATGGCTTCATCGAGATCGAGGGGAAGGTGAGGAGTGGAACAACCGCCGTGTCGACAAAATTTTGGAGAAGATGGAGAGGCCGGGGACGTCGCTCGCGAAGATCTTCGAGGAGGACTGCTGCCTCCTGACGCCAGCAGCGGTGTCGGGAGCCCTCCTCCTTCGAGCTCGGGCGTCGAGGTTGAGCCCGCCGCGGAAGACCTCGGGGAGGAGTACCGCACCGACGAAGACTAGGGCCTGCGCGCCAAGTTTGGGCACCGGGGCCCTGTGTAAGAATTTTATGACGTGAATGAGGGTACGTCGAGACCCGAATGTATATATGACTTGTTTGTTTAAAAGGGTTGTTTTCCTTCAAATGCGTTTGACCACTTCTCTTTGTCGCAAGCTCGAGTTTCTGCTAACTTGGTCTGTGTTCCTTCGATACGTCGCGAGCCCCTCGAGGGGAGGCGTAGGTAGGGCACCATAGCCCGGGGGCGTAGGTGGCCGTCTACGTCGACACCCCCCGACATTGGAGGCTCGAGGTACTTTAGGATTTAGACGTCGCTAGTTCACTCGAGGCACGAGTCGAGACGAGGGTCAAAATTTTTGAAAAAGAAACGCGCATTTTTTCCGGAGTCTGGGGGGGGGGGGTGAGGCCCCCCCGTAGCCCCCCGAGGGAGGCTTGACCCTGAGCAAAGCAGGGTCGAGGCTACCTTAAGATGCGAAGCAACATGAACGATAAATGCACGAGTTTGTTCATTCATTTTGACATGTTTGTACAAAGTGATAAAATGAACACAGGCCTCGAGGCCTTTAAGGGTAGAAGCGACGTAGCTGAGATATGTTTCCACGCGTTTCGCCAGGATCCTGCCTTGGTCGTCGTAGAGCTTGTATGTTCCTGGCTTGAGCACTTCGGCCACGGTGTATGGGCCTTCCCACGGAGGGGTGAGCTTATGGCGCCCTCGATTATCTTGCAGCCGTCGAAGCACGAGGTCCCCCACCGCCAGGTCCTTTTTGCGCACGTGCTTGTCGTGGTAGCATCGAAGTGTTTGCTGGTAGCGTGCAGAGTTGATGAGTGCCACGTCTCGGGCCTCCTCGAGCTGGTCCTTGGCGTTGGCGAGCCTTTCGTCGCTGGTTTGCTCGTTGTAGGCTCAAGTCGAGGTGAGCCGTACTCGAGGTCCGTAGGTAAGACGGCCTCGGCGCCGTAGGTTAGGAAAAACGGAGTGAACCCGGTGGCTCGACTCGGCGTAGTCCTGAGGCCCCACAGCACCGAGGGGAGTTCTGTAGCCCACCCCTTTCCAAATTCTCTGAGGGTCTTGAACAGCCTCGGCTTCAAGCCCATGGAGTATCATGCCGTTGGCGCTCGACCTGCCCGTTGCATTGGGGGAATGCGACCGAGGCCCAGGTTACGCGAATGTTGTTGTCATCGCAGAAGTTGGTGAACTTTTGCCCGTGAATTGGGTGCCATTGTCGGTGATGATGACATTAGGCACCCCGAACCGATACATGATGTTGGCGATGAACTCGACAGCCCTCTCGGAGTGGGGGTCTCCTATCGGCTTAGCCTCGATCCACTTGGTGAACTTGTCGACGGCCACGAGCATGTGTGTGTACCCTCCACTTGTCCTTTTGAGGGGACCCAATGGTCGAGCCCCCAAACGGCAAATGGCCAAGTGATCGGGATCATCTGCAGGGCGTGTGCGGGCTGGTGCGTTTGCTTGGCGTAGAATTGACACCCATGGCACGCTTGGACCAAACGCTTGGCGTCCCCAATGGCGGTCGGCCAATAGAAGCCTTGACGGAAGGCGTTCCCAACCAGGGCCCTCGGCGCTGCGTGGTGGCCGCAACCCCGAGTGCATATCGTCGAGGAGCTTGCGCCCTTCCTCGAGTGGGATGCAGCGTTGAAGGATCCCAGTCGGACTTCGTCGGTATAGCTCCCGTTCGCCGCCGTAGATGACGTAGGTCTTGGCCCTCCGAGCGATGCGTCGGGCCTCCGTCTTGTCTTCTGGTAGCTCGCCTTGCGTCAGGTAGTCGAGGTAGGGCGTCCGCCAGTCGAGGGGCCGTGATGAAGAAGAGGCGTGTGCGTCGACCTGCATCGCCTCCGCGGACGTCGAGGGGTCCTTCTCGAGGGGTGCGTTGAGAGTCGAGCCCCCGTGTCTTGCTCGAGGGGTGGCGTCGAGGGGCCAGCCCCCGGTCGATTTCGACGGATGGCTCGAAGACGTCCCTCGAGAAGACGTCTGGCGGTACCGTGCCGCGCGTGGACGCCAACTTTGCCAGCTCGTCTGCGGCCTCGTTGTACTTCCGAGCTACGTGGTTGAGCTCGAGGCCGTAAAACTTGTCTTCCAGCTTGCGCACCTCCCCGCAGTATGCCTCCATCTTGGGATCGATGCAGCTTGAAGCCTTCATAACCTGGTTGATGACGAGCTGCGAGTCTCCTCGGGCGTCGAGGCGTCGGACCCCGAGCTCGAGGGCGATGCGCAGCCCATTGACGAGGGCCTCGTACTCGGCGACGTTGTTGGAGGCGGGGAAGTGCAAGCGTAGCAGGTAGCGCATGTGTACTCCGAGGGGTGAGATGAAGAGCAGGCCTGCTCCTGCCCCGTCTTCGTGAGGGATCCATCGAAGTACATGGTCCAGAGCTCGGCTTGAATCTGTGCCGGCGGGAGCTGAGTGTCGGTCCATTCAGCAACGAAGTCCGCCAACGCTTGCGACTTGATGGCCTTTCGCGGGGCATAGGTGATGGTCTCCCCCATTAGTTCGGCGGACCACTTGGCGATGCGCCCCGTGGCCTCCCGATTGTTGACGATCTCTCCGAGGGGAAGGACGACACCACCGTCACGGGATGAGCGAGGAAGTAGTGCTGGAGCTTGCGCCTTGTGATGATGCCGTAGAGCAGCTTCTGGATGTGCGGATACCGGACCTTGGCCTCGGAGAGTACCTCACTGGTGAAGTATACCGGTCGCTGGACCGGCAATGTATGACCCTCCTCGTGCCTCTCGACGGCTATGACCGCGCTAACCACCTGAGTGGTTGCGGCCACATAGAGGAGGAGGGGCTCGGGGGAATCGTCACCTTCGGCTGGTCGCGGGGCACGAGAATTGGTGCAGAAGTCAGCAACCCCTTCAACTTGGTTAAGGCCTCCTCGGCTTCGGCGGTCCACGCAAAGTGTTCCGTCTTTTTTAGCAGGCGGTAGAGGGGTAGTGCTTTTTCCCCCAGCCTCGAGATGAATCTGCTGAGAGCGGCTAGGCAGCCTGTCACTTTCTGCACACCCTTGAGGTCACGAATCGGGCCCATCCTCGTGACTGCTGAGATTTTTTCAGGGTTTGCCTCGATCCCCCGTTGTGAGACGATGTAGCCAAGTAGCATGCCTCGAGGCACACCAAAGACACACTTCTCGGGTTGAGCTTCACATTCTTGGCCGGAGGCACTCGAACGTGGTCTCGAGGTCGCTGATGAGGTTCCTGACTTTTTTAGTTTTAACCACGATGTCATCGACGTAGGCCTCGACGGTCTTGCCTATGTGCTCGCCAAAGATGTTTGCATACATCGCTGGTATACGTTGCCCCGGCGTTTCGCAGGCCGAAGGGCATCGTAACATAGCAATACATACCGAATGGCGTGATAAAAGAGGTTGCGAGTTCATCGGATTTTCTCATCCTAATTTGGTGGTAGCCGGAATACGCATCAAGGAACGAAAGCACTTCGCACCCAGCAGTGGAATCGACGATCTGGTCAATTCTAGGTAAAGGAAATGGAACTTTTGGACATGCTTTATTCAGACTAGTGTAATCTACACACATCCGCATTTTTCCATTCTTTTTCCTAACTAGTACAGGGTTAGCTAGCCACTCTGGGTGAAATACCTCCTTGATGAATCCGGCCGCCAAAAGCTTGTGCACCTCCTCGCCGATGATCCTGCGCTTTTCCTCGTCGAAGCGGCGCAGGCGTTGCTTCACCGGTCTGGACCCGGCCTGGATCTCCAAGGCGTGCTCGGCGACTTCCCTCGGTATGCCCGGCATGTCCGAGGGGTTCCATGCAAACATGTCGATGTTCGCACGGAGAAAGTCGACGAGCACTGCTTCCTATTTGGGCTCGAGGCTGGTACTGATGGTCAGCGTCTTGCCATTGGCCGAGGTCGGGTCGACGGGTATTTGCTTGGTGTGCTCAGCCGGCTCGAAGGTGCCGGCGTGACGCTTTGCTTCTGGGGCCTCCTCGGTGGCCAGAGCTGCCAAGGCCTCGAGCGAGTCGAGGTGGACGTTGGCCTCCCCCCGCTCGACGCACTCCACGTCGCAGTGGTATGCGTGCTCGTAGGAGGTGTCAACGGTGATGACCCCTTTTGGCCCCGGCATCTTGAGCTTCAAGTACGTGTAGTTAGGAATCGCCATGAACTTGGCGTAGCCTGGCCGGCCGATGATGGCGTGGTAGGTCCCTTGGAAGCCGACCACCTCGAAGGTGAGCGTTTCCTGACGGAAGTTTGCCGGCGTGCCGAAGCAAACCGGCAGGTCGATGCGCCCGAGGGGGTGGCCTTCTTTCCTGGTACTACTCCGTGGAATCCCCGACGCTGGGTCGGAGCTGTCCCTCTGAAATCCCCAGGAGGTCGAGGGTCTCGAGGTATATGATGTTGAGGCTCGAGCCCCATCCATCAACACCTTGGAGAACCGAACGTCGATTATGATGGGGTCGACGACGAGGGGGTAAGCCCCCGGGTTTATGACACGGTCCGGATGGTCGTCACGGTCGAACGTGATTGGCGCATCGGACCAGTCAAGATACCGGGGGGCGTCGTGGCCAAGCGAAAAGATTTCCCGGCGCTCCTTCTTTCTTTCTCGAGCTGAGAGCCCGACGGTCGGCCCCCCGTAGATCATGTAGCAGTCGCGCACCAGGGGGAAGTCGCCATCTGCGTTCCTGCCGCCGCGTCGATCGGTATCCTTTCCCTTAGGCGCGTCATCCCTCTTATCGCCGAGCTTGGAGTAGTAGCCCTTCAACAGTCGGCAGTCTTTCAACTTGTGGTTTACGGGGCCCCTGTGGTAGGTGCAGGGATCCTCGAGCATCTGGTCGAAACAGCCCCGTCGGGGGGGCCTCGGGGCTTCTTAGGCTCGAGGGCGCCCGCGAGCACCTCTTTGTCGTCGTCGTCATCGGCGCCACGCTTCGCCTTCTGGCCCTTGCGTTTGTTTTTCTTCCTTTTTGTTGCCGTCATTGTTGTCGTTCTTGGCGTCGTTGCCCTTGTTGGAGCCCTCCGGCGCGATCACCGCCTTGCCTTTGTCCGTGGAACGGCCAAAGAAGGCCCCCACTGCTTCGTCGCCCGAAGCAAAGCTGGTGACGCGATCCATCAGGTCCTCGACCGTCCCGGGACGGTAGCGTCCTAGCTCATGAACAAGCTCTTGGCATGTCGTGCCCCGAGGAACGCTGAGATGACGTCCTCGTCAGGCACGTGGGGGAGCTCGAGACGCTGCTTCGAGAACCGTCGAGCAAAGTCGCGGAGGGGCTCGTCCGCCGCCTGCCTGCAACGCCGTAGGTCCCAGGGGTTGCCTGGACGCACGCAGGTCCCCTTGAAATTCCCGTCGAAGACCCTGACTAGGTCGGCCCAGTCATGGATCCGATCCGGCGGGAGCCCCTCGAGCCACCGGCGGGCGTGTCCGAGAGGTAAAGTGGGAGTTGACGTATGATCACGCGGTCATCGTTCTTCGCTCCGCCCAGTTGGCAGCCAAGGCGGAAGTCCGAGAGCCAGAGCTTGGGCTCGACCTCCCCGTCATACTTCACGATGTTGGTCGGCGGTCGGAAGCGGTCGGGGAGGGTTGAGCTGCGGATGGCCCGGCTGAAGACTCGGGGGCCCGGGGGCTCGAGGACCTGCCGGTCCTCGTCGCTGTCGTAGCGCCCCCCTCGATGGGCGCTATAGCCACGCTCTTGGGCCCCCTTGTCCTTGCGCCGTCGGTTGATGTCGTTGCGGGCGTCGTTGGGGTCTCGAGGTGGCCGGTTGTCGACGATCCGTTCGCGGACTGGCCTAGCTCGAGAGGCGTCCGGCTGGTGGACGGATGCCTCGCGAGCGTCGTGGGGCGTGTCCGCCGGTCTCCCCGAGGCTGCTCCGCGTCGGCGTGACGCCGAGCTCTCGGCCTGCTGTACCGCGGCTGTCTCGAGGAGGTTTTTCATTTCTCCGAGCATGCGCCTGGCATCGGGGTTGGAGACGGCGGGCAGGTCACGGAGCATCATAGCCGCCACCACGTTCTGCCCGCTCGCGGGAAACATACTTCAGGGCGTGCTGGTGCCCCGTCCTCGAGGATCCGCCGGTGGACCTCTCGAGCCCGGCCTCGAGCTCCGGCTCCTCGGGGCTGGGGTGGTTCCTGCATCAGGGTTTGCCGGAGCTGCAGCAGGTGTCGCCGTTCTTCCTCGGCTTTGGTGATTGCCTCTTGCACTTGTGCGAGTTGCGCCGCCCGGCCATCGTCGTGCTTAGGCGGTACAGCCGGTGCTGGAGGTTCGTCCCTTCCCTGAACGCGTGATCCGCCTGCCGCGGCCACGTCGCTAGGTCCCTCTAGGTCGAGCGCCGGCCTGTCGTCGTCGCCTTCGTCCTCGGTGTCGCATACGACTCCCTCGAGTTGGAAGCACTCCCTGGTGGGATCCCAGAGGTCGGGGTCGTGGTAGTCGTATTCGTCGGAGTCGGAGCTGTTGACGGCACGCCGCCTTGGCCGATGCTGGGACCGCAGCTCGCGGTACCATTCTCCGACGGTGGCTCGCCGAGGTGGCTCGAAGGCTCGCAAGAAGTCGCGGTCGACGCACGCGGGGTGGACGATCTCCAGGCTGGCCATGGCCTGCAGCAGCGCGCCCGAACGCTGCTCCCGGTCCGCCACCGTCTGGTCCTGATGGCGCTCGTCGAGGCGGTGGGCGTATACAGCCGCAGAGTTGTCGAGGCCGACCGGGAACCGCTGGCGTCGAGCGCGGCGCGACCCGTGCGGGAGGAGGCTGAGTGGCGTCGACGGCGCACGGCTCGGAGGCCTCTGGCCCTGGTTCCCGGTCCGTACGCATGATGAATGCGAAGTCGCTAGGCGGGCGCGGGTGCGCCCTGGAGGTCTCCGGCCGCGCGCCGGCTGGTTTCCCCTTGGGGACCCTGCACCGGCTACGGGGGCGTAGGTGTTTGCCGCGGGCACCGCCTGCGCCCGGCGACGACGGTGACGACGGCGCCGCTCGCGATGTGGCGACGTGTGGTGGTGCGGGCGACGCGTCACGCCCCCCGCGCGGGGTGGCGTGACACGCACTCCGCTCAGGCCCTCCGTGGAGAGCAGAGTCAGCTCGTTGCCGTTGCCTGTGGCCAGGAACTCGAGGCTCCCGAACCAGACGACGGCACCAGCCGAGAACGGAAGAGGGGATGAAGCCATCCAGGAATCAACGAGAAATCGGCTCGGACACGCGAAGTCCCCCTACCTGGCGCGCCAACTGTCGGTGTTTCGTACCCGGGGGTATTACACCAACGAGTGATATGATCGCGTGCTTCTCTTCTTCTCTTCCTGGATGGTGATGCAAGAGGACACAAGGATTTATCCTGGTTCGGGCAAAGAAGGCCCTACGTCCAGCGGGGGGGGGATGTTCTTGTATTACTTGCACCTAAGTGCTTGTACAGGGGAGAATACAAGCTCAGTGAGCGTGGACCGGAGTCCGGACTCGTGCCTGTGTGTGGACTCGTGTGTTGTGTCCGTCGTCCTGAATGAGGGCCCTAGTGTCCCCTTTTATAGAGCAAGGGGAGGCCAGGGTTACATAAAGGTATTACAGGTGTCGGGGCGTATGGTGCCCCATACGGAGAAGGGTAGGAACCCTGTCTTGTCGGGGCCACTGGAGCCGATGTGATCGTTGCTGTTGAGGCGTCCTTGGGTCGTGGCTTCCATCCTGGGCGCGGACGTGGTGGCGCGACAAGGCGGGAGCCGTACAGCACCCATCCCGGAATGTACAGTACGCGGCAGGGTCCCTCCGGGTCTTGGGGTACCTGTCCTCCAATAGCATGAAAGTAGTTAGGGCTCGAAGGGCGCGGAGCCGGCTTCGAGGTGGTGCCACGGGGGCTCGAGGGGCGCGGAGCCGGCCTCGAGGGGTTACAGTGCAGGGCTCGAGGGGCGCGTAGCGACCTTCAGGGTTACAGTGCAGGGCTCGAGGGGCGCGTAGCCGGCCTCGAGGGGTTACAGTGCAGGGCTCGAGGGGCGCGTTGCCGGCCTCGAGGGGTTACAGTGCAGGGCTCGAGGGGCGCGTAGCCGGCCTCGAGGGGTTACGTGCAGGGCTCGAGGGGCGCGTAGCCGGCCTCGAGGTGTTGCAGTGCCTGGCTTGGCCGAACAGTGCTGTACTGGTGCCCTTTTGCCCATGCTTGTGGTGAAAACGAGACTTGACCTTTACACCGAGTTACTGTGGTACATGCTGTGCACTAGTGGACATGACCGGAGTAGGTGAAGGCATTAAATGCGTGGTATGGGCTGGTACGGCTGTCTGTGCAGCTCGAGGTCCGTGCGTTAAGGCTCGAGGTGTGGGGGCGCGCTCGCCCGAGGCCTGGAGGGCTCGGGCGAGACGGAGAGCGATCGTGCTCGCCCGAGGCCTTGCTCGGAGGGCTCGGGCGAGACGGAGACAGAGCGTTCGCCCGAGGCCTGGCTGGGAGGGCTCGGGCGAGACAGAGAAGCGTTCGCCCGAGGCCTGGCTGGGAGGGCTCGGGCGAGACGGAGATAGAGCGTTCGCCCGAGGCCTGGCTGGGAGGGCTCGGGCGAGACGGAGATAGAGCGTTCGCTCGAGGCCTGGCTGGGAGGGCTCGGGCGAGACGGAGATAGAGCGTTCGCCCGAGGCCTGGCTGGGAGGGCTCGGGCGAGACGGAGATAGAGCGTTCGCCCGAGGCCTGGCTGGGAGGGCTCGGCGAGACGGGATAGAGCGTTCGGGTGTTTTGCGTGATTGGGTACCCTTTTTCGTACCACCGACACATATTGTTAAAAGCAAAAAAAAAGATAAAATAAAAAGGCATGATTCACCTGCAAAATTATTTTATTTGATGCATTGCAAATAATCATAGTATATTAGCATGGTACTTCGTAATCTTATCACTACTGGAAACTTGAAATTCCCTTACGGTGCACTACCATCAGGGAAAATGAAAATATCATCATGAAAATGTACGTATCATGATAAAAATAAAATATTGTCATGAAATTTCTTACGGTGCACTTACCGTCAGGGAAAATAAAAATACCGTCAGGGCTAGCTCGACAGGGTAATTCCAGTTTTAACTGACGTTGGTCAGGGAATTTCAAGTTTCCAGTAGTGTATATCTTTTTTTCTTTTTTTTAGCAGAATATCTTGTTTTTCTTATTTTTTTCTAGAAGAAAGATTTGATAGTAGTCATGGCCCATAATGGTAGCAAAAAAGGTCTAACCTATCTAAAATTGGCCTCCAGGCCACTGGGCCAGGTCCAAGGGTAGAGTCGGGTCAGCCCATTCCCATCCCTAACTGCAACAATAGATGTCTAATATAAATGACAACATATGCTATGAAAACCAGCGTCCTGTGTAAACTATAGAAACTCTAATCAAGACCACAAGAATCTAATCTGATGATTAGAAGTGAAGGTGTGTTATTTAGCACTTAAATCTCTCACTGTGCCCATGTCTGTTTGGATTAGGATAAGATGAGTGGAGGAGTTTAAGTGCTAAAATGACCCACCATCGGATTAGATTTCTGTGGTCTTGATTAGAGTTTCTATATTTATACAGGAGATTGGTTTTCATAGCATACGTTTCCTAGATAAATAGCTTCCAGAGCACTTCTATATACATCGTCGCTAGACATGTCGCTATCATATTGACAATTGCTTTTATGCTATTAGATGCACATGAGGACATATGTGCAGTAGGAAAGAGAAATCAAATAGAAAATATGAAATATTTAGTATTTGTGTTCATGATTTAATATCTTTATTTAGTTCCATGTTCTTTTACATAATTGGTCGACAATTTTCATGTTCTAAAACTGCTGAACGAAATAGCTTTCGGCCTAATCTGCTGTGTTTTGATATAGCTTTCACACCACAACTAAATAGGTTAATGTGCGGCGCAATTTTAAAGTTAAAACCTTTTATTGGTCTCCCAAGCATCTGGTATCTCGAAACCAAATCGAAAATATGAAATGGCGCCATTAATAATCTAACATAAGAAGGGATCATCTTTATCCTAAGTTGTCCCTAAACCAAGCACACGCCACCAGCGATCATCGTCCGAGACGAGACGTCGACATGTGGACCACACAAAGCAAGCTAGCAGCATAGCTGGACGGCCCAAAGAATACTCCCTCCGTATAGTAAATAGATGACGTTTTAAACATAGTTTCGGTCAAACATTGAGAATATAAATCATAAATAACTTTTTAAGTTGTTGAGTTTTAAAATATAAAAACCATATGAATAGATTTGTCTTGAAAAATACTTTCATAAAAATATACATATATCACTTTTTGATAAATATTTTTTAGTTTAAAGAGAGTCAAAGTTATATTTTGAAGACCGTGTCGATTTTAGAATATTTCTATTTTATATATGGAGGGAGTATATGTTGGTTGGATCGGAAGAGGATGGAGGAATCTGAGAGACGAGACGTGTATTGCATTGCATTGATTGCTTATTGCTTAGCTATCCAGCTAGCTTTGACCGATCGATCGAGCACATACTCCCTCCGTATCGCATTTAGATGACGTTTAGGACAGCGACACGGTCTCCAAAGTGCAACTTTGACCACTTGTATTTTTAAAAATATTTATAGTAAAATGATATATGTATACTTTTATGAAAGTACTTTTCAAGACAAATTTGTTTATATATTTTTATATCTCTAAACTCAATAATTTAAAAGTTATTCATGATTTATATTCTCAATGTTTGACTCGAACCATGTCCAAAACGCCATCTAAAGCGATACGGAGGGAGTATATATATATATATATTATATATATATATATATATAATATATATATATATATATGTATATTATATATATATATATATGGATGGAGATGTAGCGTCTACTTCAAGTCAATCTGTTATCTGTTGTCATCTGTTTCGTCATGCAAACAATTCATTTTGCATTTATTTATACGCCAGCCAGTGCCAGTGGTCGTATGGATGCATGATAATCTATTGGCTAGCTAGGGTTTGGAGAGTGCATGATTGAGAGTAGTGGGGCCTTGTTAGATTGCAACTTTTTTGCAATTCTGACATTGTATCACTTTCGTTTGTATTTGACAAATATTGTCTAACCATGTGCTAACTAGGCTCAAAAGATTCGTCTCGTGATTTACAACTAATCTATGCAATTAGTTATTTATTTTACTAACATTTAATGTTCTATGTATACGTCCAAACATTAATGTGATCATTAATGTGATGGAGAGAGATTGAAAAAAGCTGGAAGTTGGAAGGAATCTAAACATGGCCGGGGTGCTTTAAAGAGCAGGGCTGGCCAGCAGCAGTCTATCTAGATGCATGATCGTCTGTTGCGCCAGAGATAATTAACCAGCTGATGCATGTCTGAATATAATGTCTCTGTCCTCTTTAATTTGTCGTAAAAGATTTTCTTCATATACGTATATAACTGCGCGCCTGAAATTGCTGAACATGTATAAATTGTACGTACTGTAATAATTAATAATAGACCAAAACAAAGAAAAGAAAAGAGCAGGGATGACTTTTAGATCACTCACAAATACAGACTCTACTATAAGTCTAAGTTTTTATTACCCTTCTATTTAAAGTATTTTGCTGATGTGACATTACATTTATTGAACAGAAAGAGACAAACCAAGACTTCAAGTCTTATTTAGACTCCAAATCTACGATATCTTCGAGGTACTCCCTCCATCCCAAATTATAAGGCATTCCAAGAATCTTGGAGAGTCAAAGTTTTTTTTTAACTTTGATCAAAATTATAGAGAGAAACACAAAGATTTATAACATCAAATATATATATTATGAAAATATAACTAATGAAAAGTCTAATTATACTTAGTTGGTATCATAAATATTATTATCTTATTATATAAATTTGGTCAAAGTTGAAAAACTTTGACTCTCCAAGATTCTTGGAATGCCTTATAATTTAGGATGAAAGGGAGTAATAAATAAACTTAGACTTTATGGTAGAATCTGCATTGTGGGTGCTTTTATGCTCGTCCGTTGATGATGTCGATCTATAACAGAATTGTCACTAACATAGCGACTTAGATAATCCAAAGTTAAACAAAAACGATGCAACTCTAGATGTGTGCCTAGTCAAACTGTTCGAAGTTTGAGCAAATTTATAAAAAAATAATATCAAGATTTATGTAAACTTGAAATAGATATATGATAAACACATGCATATATTTCATGACAATAATCCAACCATATCATACTTATTTGAAATGAGCCTTAAAATATACTCCCTCCATACCCATATTAGTTATCGTTTATGACAACGACACGATCTTCATAACACAACTTTGACCTCTTGTTTTATAAAAATATTTATGAAAAAGTGATATATGTATACTTTTAATTATGAAAAAAAATTCAAGACAAATCTATTCATATAATTTTTATATTTACAAACTTAGAAACTTAATAGTTATTAATGATTTATATTCTCAATGTTTGATCCAAATCTTGTCTAAAACAACAACTAATATGGGTATCGAGTAGTACGAGAGCTACTAGGAGAAAGAGATGGGTATAAAAAAATCCAAAGCGGTCGGACAGCAAGGATGGGAGCAAATCACTCCACGAATCAGCTTTCGATCATATCTAAAGTGGCTTTCACCTAAAGTACAATCGACCACACTGCGCACGCAATAAAGAGGCGCCAAATGCATGGCTGATTGCGTCTCCATCGTCTATCATCTCTATATACGGAGTACTAGAGATGTGTTCTACTCTCTCGTCGATCCATCGATTACATGCATATATATATCTGTCCAGTATCAATCAATTGCCTTCATTCTGACTTGACAAGAAAGTAAAATCATTGCGCACTTCAGCAAACCAACTTTCTACTTATTGTCAAAAAAAGGCCCCCAATTTCTACTTAACACACCATATATATATATAAAACAAATTATTAAGTCTACCATGAGTATCAGTCAAACCACACTTAACATTACTAGTGTGTCTATTATTGTGCCCTTTTGTTAATTACATACTAACAGCCCGTTCCATTACTAGAGTATGAGAGTAATAAATCTAAATAAAGAACATCGATAGGGATATATATATTTGGAAATAAGCTAAGTTTGTCTCCACGTACTGGTAATGCTACTGGTCGTAACAATCAACTGTACTTAATTAACTTATTGTAACTGAAAGATAGCTAGCATATCGGAGGTCGAATTAAGAAATACCACCCTCTCCACAAACCACTACTTTTAGAGCCCCAAAATGTGTGTCACACAACGCGCCTTTCCGCCATTGCATCACTTTATAATTTGATAAAGCAAAAGTAGGGTGATGAGGAGAGAAAACTCAAAGAAACATCCATGCAGTACTAGTAAAATAAAGAAGAGATGGAGAAAATTAAAACTGCAAGGGGTACGGTGGAAAGTTCATTCAGAAATGAATAAAGGAGTGAAGCGAAAGGAACCTGCAGGCCAGGGGAATACAAAACAAAACAAAAGCTCAGATTCCTTCCAAACAGGTCCTAACCCTTTTCCTTCTCCCATGCTGTTGTTTTCTCCCTCTCTCTAGAGACCCCATCCATCTCTAGAAAGAGAAAGCAGGAGGGGAGGAGGGACAAGCAAATTAAAGCTACCGGCCAAACAGCTAGCAAGCGAGAGCTAGCTAGCCCTAAAGATTGACCTGACCTGACCTGAGATGAGATGAGATTGCATAATAAGTAAGGGATGAATTTATTTGCAAGATATATGGTGTGGCTGCTGGATTATCCTAGCTTATTAGCTACAGTAGTATTTCTATTGTCAATTGTGATGTGCTCAAGCCAAGCATGATATGGGTGGAGGAGAATTCAGGAGCTCTTTGCTGCAGCAGATGGTGTGGAGCAGTAGTGGCGGTACAGACAGCAAGAATATGATGAGTAGTAGTTTGATGCCTTGTGCCCAGGAGCAAGAGGAAGAAGAGGGCTCCAACAAGATGCCCCCCTTATCTTCTCCTTCTTCCATGCTCCTCCCCCAGCACCTCCTCCAAATCTCCTCTGGCCTGCCTCCTCAGGTTCTGAACGACACTCCTGCGTCTTCTGATCTGCATGATGGGCGGGAAAGCAACATGCCGGAGTCATGGAGCCAGCTGCTGCTGTAAATACTACATCCCTCTCTATCTATCTATCTCTAGCTACCGTGCTCGATCTAATCAGTTCTCTCTAATTTGGTTCTGCATGCCATGGTAGAATGATATAGCTGTATATATGCATGGGGGAGTGTCTTTGAATTCATGCAATTCGATCCCTTTTTTTATGCAAAATCTTCCCTAACTATATATGTTTGCAACCACAAAATTGAACAGTGGGGGACTAGTCGGAGATCACGAGAGATACAACGCTGCCACAGCTTTACTGTCAAAAGGATTAGAGGATGGGCCTGCTATGCCTGCAGCTTACAGTTTCTATGGCCATGGACATGGTGGTGATGAGGAGATCCAGCTGACATCGGGGACCAACAGTAAGTCTTTTTTGGCGTCGTCCTCTCCTAGGTCCTGCATCACCACAAGCCTCGGCAGCAACATGTTGGACTTCTCAAACACCACCGTGCCGGCACCACTACCGGAGCAGAAGAATCATCACTCTGATAACTCTTCTGAGGTGAGCAATAAAACCTTATAAGAAGCACCACCGTGCCGGCACCGGCCGGATCATGAAAAATTCTCTCCAGCAAATATGTATACATGTTCTTCCTTTCTGAAACTCTCATGTTCCAAAATTTTCATAATTTTTGGATCTTGCATTTTGTTGTTGCTGGCTTCATGATCTCACGGAAGCGGTGTAATAATAAAGTTCCACTTTCAAGTCATACGGCATACCTCATGTTGCATAATATACGTTCCATATGGATGGGAAACTGACTTCATGATTAGTTGTTATTGCTGCATGCTTCTTCATTTAATCTTTTTTTTTTTGTTTCAGGGTAACAGTGCTGCAAGTGGTTCGGCTCCAAAGAAGGCTAGGGTTCAGACCTCTTCTTCAGCACAGTCTACCCTAAAGGTTTCTCCATCTCTCTGGAGTGTATATACACATGCCTATATATTTGTTCATGCAATCTTGGAAGAACCCGGTTCTGACCGATCGAGGCTTCTCTCAGTGATCACCACTGGAGACGTAAATATAGCCACATGCGCGCATTGTACAGCACCCACAATATATAAGCTAGGCATGCCTTTACATGCTTAGCATTTCTCTAGTTTCAGATTTTTTTAGATAAGGAGTTTCAGATGGATCTTGTATTCTTGTGTTGATCAAAATAGATTCTATTCAGTATAATATATATATATATACACACACATACAAATTGATATTGATCTACCAATACCATTGTTCATCATTATTGTGTGTTTTCAGCTATATATATACACATCAGTTATACACACAACATGCATGTACAAAAGTAATCAGTAATGAGAAGTAGTCCTTATTTGTTTGTTTCAATATCAGGTAAGAAGGAGAGGCTTGGGGATAGAATCACAGCACTTCACCAGATAGTATCCCCATTGGGCAAGGTACACACACAGCTAGCGCGCTCTGCTTAACTAGCTATACAGTAATAGTACAAAGGCATATACGAGTATATATATCACATTATCACTGAATGCATGTTGGTAGGGAAAAAAAAATCATGCAACTAAACAGTAGATCGAAGAGCTCTGTTATTTAACTCGTCATATCAGAATATCAGATGATGTACATGTGCATAGGGAAAAAAAAATCATGCAACTAAACAGTATATATTCTCTAGCAGATGGACATGATCCTATTGTCACTGCTATCAAACATGCATATACTCTCTCCGTCCATAAATAACTGCCGGTTTTCGTTTCTCGAGAAACATCTTTAACTAAATATATATTAAAAATATTAATATTCATCGTACATAATTAGTATCATTGGAAAGATCTTTGAATCTAGTTTTTAACAAAGTTATTTGGAGATACAAATGTTACGTATATTTGCTACAAATCAAGTTAAACTTGTGACATAAACACCAACAGAGACAGTTAATTAGAGAGTAAGGGAGCATGCATTCAAATTCTGCCATTCATTCATTTCTCCCTCTAACTAGCTCGGCCCCCCTTTCTCTCCTTCTTTTCAGGAGACTGACTTTTCAGCTGCAGTTCCTTTCGCTTTTTAGTAGAGTCCCAGCTAGTGATGATCACTGAAAGCAAAGCAAGTCCCTGACTGACATGCGTGTTGGTTTTTGCAGACTGACACTGCCTCCGTCCTACAGGAGACTATTGGCTATATCAGATTCCTCCTGAGTCAAATCGAGGTCCAATTATTCCATCCATTTTCATTAATCCGATCTAGTATATATTTATATATTCCTCTTCATCGATCTCGATCTCCTTTTGAGTCCAAACATACGCATATATATGTTGTTCAGTTCTTAAAATGTCACCAGCGATACATGTAGATGTTCATGCTGGAAGCCTTTCAAGTTTCTGCAGTAGCAAATTGCTTAGCAGTGGTCAGATCTTAAAGTGGAAGATGATAACGGATCAAATCATTCGTAATTTAAGTAAACTAGTGTTCATATGCATGTAAACCACTCAACAAGATTTTTTCATAATATCAGCTCTTTCATTTATCAGAATGAGAGCTAGTAGCTAGCATAACTTAAGCACGTTTTCATGCATTGCAACTAGCTTAGACGTACAATCAAGTAGCAACTGCGCGCGCATGGAGTGCTAGATAGTTTTTTTATCTAGATACAGTGTATGTTAGTAAGAAAAATCAGATAATTTGTTTCTTAAAAAATCAGAATAATTTATACTAGTAATCTGTAGTAGACATACTCCCTCCGTCCACGAATAAATAGATTTCTAGAGTTGTGCTAAGTCAAACTTTTTAAACTTTGACCGAATTTCTAGAAAAAACTATCAAGATTGATGATCTCAAATTTGTATCATTAGATATAGCATAAAGTATATTTTCATAATATGTCCATTTATATCATAGATGTTATTATTCTTTTCTATAACGTTAGTCAAAGTTTAAAAAGTTTGACTGACACGGATTCTAAGAATCCATTCTTTCGTGGACAGAGGGAGTAGTATAAAAAAAAAACAAATGACCAGAATAATGAGGACTGTTGAGCGATGTGCTGGCCATATAGGCATTGGCCAATTCATGGGGTCAGTGCATGCATCCTACAGTGATGACGGAGACGATGGATGTGTGTACGGAGTAGTACTAGGTGAAACAAAAAGACGACATACGTGTGGGGCCGGGTGTAAGAGCACGCCGTTAAAGCGCGCGCATGCATGCATGGCTGCTTGCAGCAAGTTGCATAATCTTGCATGCCGTCAGTAGGGCATCGTGCTGTCTTGTTCTTGCTAGCTGTAACCTGCGGTATATTGGTTTCAGTTCATTCGACTGCCCTCGTTCAGTTCGCGAAATTTGTGGCGAAAAGTTACTATAACATTTTTATTGTTATTTAATAAACTTTGTTCAAACATGGTCTAACTAGACTCAAAAGATTTGTCTCGATATTTACAGACTAAAAGTACAATTAGTTATTTTTTACTTACATTTAATGTTTTATGTATGCGTCTAAAGATTCGATGTGATGGTTACTGCGCAAAATATTTAGGGATATTTGGGAATATGAACATGGCAATATGCGACGTGCATGCTATTGCTCTCTGTTACCCTGCTGTTCTCTCTCTGCATGCTGTTGTCTTTTTTATAAATCACCCTATTTTTTAGTTCCACCGTAACATTCCATCTCGATCTCTTCATTCTCTGCGTCGATCGGTACGGTCTGATGCTAATATATATAATGGCAGGTGCTTATTATCCAGCGGCCGGCTGTTATTATATTTATATACGCGGTGCCAATTAACACGTACGTATATATTTTATATATATGCAGGCTCTCAGCTTCCCTTACTTGGGCCATTGCAACGGGAACTCCATGCAACAACAACACAGTGTAAGCAGTGTGTGATGATAATAATATATATATATATATATATATATCTATATATATATATATATATATATATATATATATATAATATATATATATATATACTCCCCTCCATATCTCTTTTAGAGTTCGTTTTTGAAAAGGTTTCGGTCAAACATTGGGAATATAAATCATGAATAACTTTTAAATTATTGAGTTTAGAAATGTAAAAATCATATAAATAAATTTATCTTGAAATACTTTCATAAAAGTATATATATACCACTTTATAACAAATATTTTTAAAGAAATAAGTGGTCAAAGTTATGCTTTGGAGACCGTGTCGCTGTCCAAAACGAACTCTATTTGTGATACGGAGGGAGTATATATATATGTTACTGATGTAGTGCTGCATTGCGGGTACGTGCATGTGTGTGCACTTTGCACGAGTGAGGCTTTAGGATCGAGATGCGCAGGCACGTGCAAATAAAGGTGCCCTGAAAATGAGAATTTTGACACGCACACTTTATTTGGTCGACTTTAGCTTCCGTCTGATGATGTACAGTACGTATATATATAGGCCGATTAGCAGAGGTAGCTTTAGCAAAGCCGGGCACTGTCGTCCATATCAGATGAGGAGGGAGGGGTTTTTGAAGCTTTTTAGAGTCCCTTTGTAGGAGCTATCATTTGTCTGTTTTAATTTAATTACCCCTCTGAAAGGAATCAGGGCTTTAATTATGATGATCGAAATGGAACTTCCATCTATCTGATACACTCCAAAAAACTGACTCATTCACAATAATACACACCTAATTTACTACTAAACAATCTGGTAGAGTGTTAGTAGTGTCCACGAAGCTACATCAGTTCAATTCGTAGGCATAAAAAATCAGAAGCAGGTGCTAGCTGAATTCCATAAATTCATCAAGTAATAAGTTTGGTCATTTTCCTTTCCTAAAAAAAAATCAACGGTTCAGTATATGCATGGTACCTTATCTTATAGATCGACGAAGCAACTATATATATATAGCTTATACTACCATGTCAATCTATAGCTTACTACCATGACAATCTATATCTCAATCTTGCACCAAATACACAAAAAAGTATTACTATAATTGTAATTAGATTCACCATGAAATATGTGCCCTATAAATTTATTAGTCAAAAATAGGGAAGAAGTTCAACTCATTCCAAACCCAGAACTGCATCTTCATGATAGATATAGATATATACTCCCTCCGTCCCTTTTTAAGTGTCGTCCGGAAAGCGTGTCTGTGAGAAAACCACGGATTTCTAGAGACAGTTATTTAGGGACGGAGGGAGTAGATAATAAATGATGTCAAACCTGCAAGATGGATGATGGATGATAAGGGACCCATATATGCACTTCACTGAAATTAATGTACACTGATGATCAATGCTAGCAGGTCAGAAAGTAACTATAGTAACAACCCCGGCGAGCATGCACATCATGATGGTATATATATGATGCATATATAACTTTCCCAGCCCTTTCTGTAGTAGCTACCTGATTGATCATTATAGACGAACTTGTCAGTGATAATCACCATGACATGCACGCCCGCAATATAACTAACTGCGCGCGGTAAAGTGGCAATGAGCATTTTGAGCACTGCATGATGCTTGCTGCAGAGTACTCCCTCCGTCCCACTGAAAGTGTCGTTAGAAAACCGTGTTCCACTCACAAACACGCTTCCCGGGCGACACTCTTAATGGGACAGAGGGAGTATGTATATATTGCACGTCCCACCGGCCACGTTCCGTCCCATTGAAAATGTCGTTAGAAAACCGTGTCCCCCTTAGAAACACGCTTCTCAGACGACACTCTTAATGGGACAGAGGGATTATCTATATATTGCACGTCCCACCGGCCACGTACGGCCAGATCGTACGTTTCAGCATTCGATCAGCTCACCTTTTTGCACGCCGGCCTGTACGTGCAAAATGCAAGCTGACAGATCCATGTCGCTCGCTTGCTGCAGCCTGCAGCCGTAAGCTGCACTCCTCTCCTCCCTCACTGCGTCGTGGGACCCCCGGCCGGCCCAGGCGTATGTGCGTGCGTGCATTCCTCTCATCACAAACTACGCATGAATTTCATTATGATTACTCATTATATATCCTACTTATTATTAGCTTCTCGATCTCACCGTAATACTCTGCTTGTTTTGTTTCGGGCTGTTACTTTTTTTTTTTGCTGAGAACATATATTATATATGTGAATGGGATGGTATTAATTAACTTTTTCTTTAATTCTATATCTGCTGATGTGCATGCAGTTGCTGCTGCTAAACCAGCATAGCGCTAGCAATGGCATGGTGGTAGAAGTTGAAGGTCCGACCAACCAGGTAAATAATGCTCCATCCGATCACAAATAATAGTTGAGTTTGCAGAGTCCATCTTTCTAGATTTTGCAGGTACTGATAATTTTTAAAATATTAAGTGGTTTGGATATATATATATTTTTTGTTAATCTTATGAAACGCATGCATATGCCTGCCTGCAATCATCGATTTTAATTTGTTTTTTATTAGTGTCTTTAATTTGTTTTTTGCATGCACATACACCAAATATGTAAATATGCAGCAGGAGGAGGTGAATGGCATTGATGAGGAGGGCATCAGCAGGAAGGATTTACGAAGCAGAGGACTGTGCCTGGTGCCGGTGTCGTGCACGTCGCACCTTGCCGACGACAACGGCGCCTCCGACTTCTGGGCCGTGGCCGCGGCGCCGCCGCCGCCTCCGCCTCCGCCTCCTCCGCCGCCGCTCGCCGCATCATCTGGCGATAGGCCATCGATCGAGACCGTGTCGTCGTCTTCGTCGAACGTGTGGCGTTTTTCTCCACGCCACGCCGATCTCGATCGATCGATCGTTCATTAATCAATCAAGCTAAGTTGCATGCATGCATGCCGTAAATATATATATACCACGCACCATTATACTGTTACTTTTGTTGCTTGCTTGCAAGGGTTGCTAGCTAGAGCTTGTTTGACTGATCGCGATGAGGTATTCCTCATCATGTATACCGTATACGTACCAATTTACACCGTAGTGTAATACCGTATATGTATGTATGTATGTATGTATGTTGAGATGGGGTGATGCACATATCGATCATCAGGAGCCGTCATTCTGTCGGAGCTGCCCGCAGTGTATAAGCAGCTAGGCTGATTGCTCTTGATGGTATGTATGATGCGTCGATCGTGTATGCAACACTATTGCTACTATATATATATACACCTCTTTTTTGTAATTGTTTGAGTACATGCATTGCGTATGTATATGTTAGAGCAACTCCAATGATTTTGCATTTTTAGTTTGACAAAACATGAAGTTTGTCAATTCTCAAATTAATATGGGGAGCAGAAAAAAGGTTATTTCCAACGGTTTGACAAAATTGACTTGCTAAAACCCAAAAATGGAAGGAACCCGATGACGCAGGAGGGAAGACCGCGCGGGAGTAGCACGCGAGCAGGAATGCAAAGCCTATCGCGAGCTTGCATATATGTGAGTCTATCCTAGGATTTTGTCAAGTTAACAAAAATGCCAAGCTCAATTGTCAAACCGTTGGAAAGGAGATTTTGAGACTTTTTTTTTTGTAAAAATAAGAATGTCAAGCTCATTTGCAAAACTATTGGAGTTGCTCTAAGTTTGTATATATGCATGCCGGCTGCTTAGCTGCTACGTCCTTGCCCCTACGTTTTTTTAATAAGGTAAAATTTGAACGCACATAACTTACGCACTTCACACTCACACTATATGCACACACTGACACACAAAAAGAGAGATTAGAAAGCTCGTCGTCTCCGGTGTACGGGAAACGTACAGTATCGCCGACAATTGTACATACGTGATGTTCTCTCGTTCACATTTCAAGTTTTTAACTAGTGGTGTCTACTATCTACTAGCTAGGTCTAGCACAGCACGGTCAATGTGAAGGTGGGCCGAACATTAGTTACAGCCGGCTGTCAAAATGGATAATTGCAGAGGCCCGCCGCCTGTCCATGTGCCGTTTAGCCGCATGGGCTGATGGGCCTCAAAACGAAACTATCTGGTGGGCACACCACCGTCCAGGTCTCCAGGAAGCCCTGGAACTGGACTGTCCACGACAAGAAAAAAAAACTTGTTCAGAATGAGAAAAAGAAGGATTAGCCGCAAATCTATAACACGTATATCTTGGGTGGTCATTTAGACAACTTACAACTCAACAATTCATGTAACGAGCTCATAATCCATTCTAATAACTCGTGCGCATGGGTCATAAATTCGATTCATGGGGCACTAAGTTTGACCCTACTAGGCTAATAGGTACTCAGGGCCTGTTTGGAACATAGTAATTTTACAGAAATCACACAAGAATTTTTCAGAAATCAGTTCAATATCACATGAAAAATACAGAAACAGAGAAAAATCCCCGCGTTTCAAACCCTACCATGCCAATAATCAGCTATGGGCTTTGAAGCCCATGAAGGTCGTGAATATTTTTTGGGGGGCAAATACACCACAACAGAACACATTGACAAAGAAAAAAATCTACAGAACCGCCTCAACTATTGAGCGCCGACCACTTCACCCTCAAACTATAAAATCAGATGTTTCACCCCTGAACTTTCCAAAACCGGTCAAATAACCCCCTCAGACGTTTTTAGACGGTGGTTTGCCTACAGTAACGTGGTTTTATCTTTTTCTTTTTTATTTATTTTAGTTGAATCTTTAAAACATCATAGTAAATCATAGAAAAATAATAAAATAGAAAATTCATATTTGTTGGACTCCACATAAGTAGATCTACACAGTGAATATATAATATAGTGCACTTTAGAACAAAGTTTTTCCTGTAGATTTAGATCTATGCTTTTCTGTAATTAATTAAAATAATTCATAGATGCAGTTTCTTTCATCCAATTATGGTGAAATTTTGTGGTGAGCTAATTATTATATCTTTGCAATGTAGTAAAAACTTCATACTAATCGGATCATATATAACTTAGCTATAAATTTATTTAGATAAACATAGCATAAAGCTAAATAAATCTATACCTAAGTTATATCTGATCCAATAAGTATGAAATTTTTTTTACTAAAGTTCAGCAACACCAATTAGTCCACAAAATAAATTTCACTACAATTGGATGAAAAAAACTGCATCTATGAATTATTCTATTTAATTACAGAAAAACATAGATTTAAATCTACAATAAAAACTGTGTTCTAAAGTATATTATATTATAAATTAAATTTGTAGATCTACTTATGTGGAGTCCAACAGAATTGGAATGTCTATTTTATGATTTTTCTATGATTTACTATGATTTTTTAAAGATTCAGCCAAATAAATAAAAAAAAGAAAAAAAAGAACAACCATGCTACTATAGCAAAACCATCGTCTAAAACCACATGAGGGGATTGTTTGACCGATTTAGAAAGTTTAGGGAGGTAAAACATCTGGTTTTATAGTTTGGAGGGTGAAGTAGTCGACGCTCAATAGTTGAGAGGGTTATGTAGACTTTTTCTCATTGACAAGGACAGGACTACATGAGGATGCCCGACCTCTATATAAATATTTCGAAAGCATCCATGGGAAACATTCACTCAAGGCTTGCCCACTGATTTTTTTGGCCCTTTAGCATTTCTATAAGCATTTCTAATGTCCAATGTTTCTAAAAAAATAGATGAGGCATCTACAGATGGTTAAATTTCTATAGTATTATAACACTAGAAGATGCCCTGCGAGTTTTGGTAGAAGCTGTGAAGAATTTACAATGAAATTGAGTGAAGATGATGTGATAACTTGCAATTAAAAAGATGGGAGACATGGCTAAGAGAGGTGTGGATAGATAGCTTGCATAGTGAGATAGAAAGAGATTAGTTTTATAAGAGAGATATAGATATACAAGACAATCTCATCACGTATACTGTGCCTATCCTAGCATATATATAGCCCAATGGAGTACACCAACAAAACCAACAATACATGCAGTCATCCAGTGGCTCTCTCATCCACACTGCTAGAGGTCTGGCCGCCATCTTAGCTCACAATCGCCGTACCCAGGCCAGCAGCCATGGCTGCTGGTGGTGCTCAGCACCAGGCCATGCCCATGCTCGTGGTGGTGGTGCTCGTGGTGGTGGTGCTCGTGGTGGAGGCGATGGCGGCGGCGGAGGGTTTCATCTCCAAGAAGACATGGAGCGCCATCCGACAGGCGGACCACGACGGGCCCTTCGTGGGGTTGGTGGTCCCCAACGCCTATGAGATGGAACCCGTTCTCAACTCCCCCGCCTTCAACCTCAACAACAACATGCCCATCTTCGATGTCCAAGGTATAGTAATCAGCAGATGATTAGCTCTATGCATGCACAGTGATATAGACGATACCGACCAAACGGTTCCATAAAATGATTCTGATTCATCACCTGGAACATTTCTTATAGGAATCATAAACATTTCTTAAAAGAATCTGGTTCTCAAACATTTCTACGAGAATCTTGATCCCTATGCTGCTTTGTAAGAGATCCCGCTACAAATATACATATCTTTTGAAGTGAGAACTCAAGATAGATTTACAGTTACTTATACATCATCATATATAGCCCCTAGGGCACAAACAATAAGCTTTAGAGAAGTAAATAAAAATAGCAATATATTTTTATTCAATAAATTTAATATTAAATGATTCTGTATGAAGAAGAAAAGCAGACAATTTGTATTGGTATATTATATTCCACTAAATATAAAACTGCACACCAAAAATAAAATCTGAACTAAAATGCTTTTCTTGTCGGAAAATCTTGTCGTAATTCATCCTAGCTCAATCATCTGAAATTCAAATATGGTCTGTTTATCCTACATGGAAAATTGGAAATATAGAATACTTTGGTAAGAACATATATAAAAGCACTCTCTAGTTTTTTTTCGACTCCTCATGAATTTACAAATTAATATCTAGAAAGGGAATTAATAATTTGCTTCGTGAGCCAACTGGCTGAACCAGTAATTAATTCTGAAAAAATAGATGAAATAATTCAATGTTACAAATTTAAATTTCAGCAAGGCATGTAAATGGTGAATTTTTTTAAAACATTTAATGATGTACCTTCTATATTTGGATCAGTCTGTACAAGCAAGATACTGAAACACCTTTAAGTTCAAGCTTGAATAGGTGTTGCAGTACGTATGCTGCCTTCCCAATAGAAATATATATAATGCTCTTACAATCACTGTTGGCTTTTCTTTTTCTTTGATGAAGGGCGACGATTCCGCTTCGGAACTATTGGAGGCCAAAACGTTGTCATGGTCATGACTGGGCTGAGCATGGTATAAATTCATCTTTTTTTTCCCCGTGAAATTTTATTTGACCATTATTTTTCTAAAATGAATCTAGCAGCAAAGCTGCCGTTTTTATTTGACCACATAGTATAAATATGTTGTCAGATAAAATAAAGTGAGATCATAATCCTCAAATTTTGGAAAGAGTGGCTAATAATCAATACTACTGTTGTGGTGGATCTGTGGCGTGTGCACTGCAGCTGAACGCAGGTCTCACCACCCAGCTGCTGCTGAGCCTGTTCAGGGTGAAAGGCATCGTGCACTGGGGCATCGCCGGCAACGCCAACGAGGACCTCCAGATCGGCGACGTCGCCATCCCCGAGTACTGGGCCCACCTGTCCCTCTGGAACTGGCAGAGGCACGGCGACGGGCCGGAGAACGAGCTGCCGCTGGAGAGCGCCGGCGACTACACGAGGGAGTACGGCTTCCTCAACTTCTCCGACTACACTGTCGGCCTCGGCCAGGCCGGCAACCCGGAGCTGGCGGCGAATTCGAACACGCTGAACAGCGTGTGGTACCAGCCGGAGGAGATCTTCCGGGTCTCCGGCACGCCGGAGGAGCGGCAGCACGCGTTCTGGGTGCCGGTGAGCAAGCGCTACTACCGGCTCGCCGGGAAGCTGGAGGGGCTGGAGCTGCCGGCGTGCGTGAACGCGACGGCGTGCCTGCCCCGGGCGCCCCGGGTGACGCGGGTGCGCCGGGGCTGCAGCGCCAGCATCTACGCCGACAACGCCAGCTACCGGCAGTTCATCCGCGCCCACTTCGGGTGCACCCCCGTGGAGATGGAGAGCGCCGCCGTGGCCCTCGTGGCGCACCAGCACGGCGTCCCCTTCATCACCATCCGCTCCCTCTCCGACCTCGCCGGCGGCGGCTCCTCGCTCAGCAACGAGGCCGCCACGTTCCTCGAGATCGCCGCGAAGAACGCCGTCGACGTCATGCTCAAGTTCGTGCCACTCCTCGGCGGCGGCGGCGAGGAGGCCGAAGACGTACATGTAATGTAAATGTAAGGCGGGAGACAGACGCTGAGCTTTTGTTGTTCATCAGGTTGTGTGCGGTGCGGCACATATATGCCACTGCCATGCACTAGAGCACAAGTTCGTCCTGTGTGCTTTCCCGCCCACGAATAACTTGTATCACTATTGCAAACTTATCTTCGGTGGAATAAATAAAATTGCTCGTCGTGCCATGTGTGTTTTTATGGAAAAATTATACCATTAAGCAATGATGACTTCAATGAAAATAGGTTGGTGCATCTATTAAAGTTCTTCTAATTCAAATATGTCTGTTCATTTGTTTTTGAAAAAGGCAAGTAGTGCCATGGTAGGTGTAAGGAACTGGTTGACCGGGGAGAGAGAGGGCCCTTAGGTTGAAACACGATATAAAAGCAAAACCTCTAGATCAGTGGTTTGTTTGTATCTCTAAAAAATAAGAATGAGGTGGTAAAACGATAATGAGAACCAAATACTTGGATTCTAGATCATAGAATCAAACTATTTACTCCAAACCTATTATTTGGAGATTTTCACTATGCAAAACCAATAATCAGTTTGAGAATGACATCTAAAAATCTCTCGTTTTGTCCATAACCTGCATTTTCTGTTCACTATTAGAACCAATGTTCAATACGGCGGCGCAGGCAGGCCCACGCGGGTGGTGCAGACGAGTGGCACAGGTAGGCAGGCACGCGGGCGGCACAACGGTCCCCTCCTTCTCCCGACGGCACTAGGGCGGCAGAGCCCGTGCGACCCAGATCTAGGCCCGTGCAGCACACGTTCTGATCCATGTGGACTTTTGTTTTTTTAAATAATTTATGGAGACGGGTACAAGACAACTGCCTCCAAAAATTTAAAATATCTGTCTTCATTAAGTTTTATATAGTAGCGGCTATGTCCATTTATCGCTCGCTGCTCAAGACCCAAAGAGTTTTTAGTTAATATGGACTTGGGACTCGTAAAATTTTTAATTGGCTCTCTTTGACCTCCATCCCTTCACCGTTTTTTGTCCTTCACAACTTTTAATGGCACACCTATATTTTTATCTTAAAAGATTCTATTTTGTGTTGAAATGAACCAAATATATATCTCCCACAAAGACTTATTCGAAGGCACCCCTATAGTTTCGTCTTAAAGGTTCTTTTTTTATATAAAAATGAACTATATATAACTCCACAAAGATTTATCGGAAGGGAGAGATATTTGATTTTACTAGTGGTTGCTTGTACATCGACCGTGAAAGACTGTAAAAAAGGATCCAATTGATACTATCTCTTTGTTTATCATAGTGTTGCACAGATGCAAGTATGCAACTTTGTCCATTAGCTCGTTCCTTGATTTTTGTCTACACCGATGGGAGAAAGAAGATTGGGCACGACTCCTCCTTTGTTTACACACCAAATCAAACTGTAAAAATGTTAATATTCTAGTGTCTACTTACACGTTCGATCCTACACTAATTAAGGCTATGTTCAGTTCCCCAAATCACCCAAAAAATATTACACAGTACCTGTCACATCGAATCTTTAGACGTATGCATAGAGCATTAAATGTAGGTAAAAAAATAATTAATTGTACTTTTAGTCTGTTCATGTAGAGACGAATCTTTTGAGGCTAGTTAGTCGATGTTTGGATAAAGTTTATCAAATAACAACGAAAGTGTTAGAGGAACTTTTTTCAAAAAATATCGTGAACTCAACGAGGCCTAAATGTTGTGAAACCTATCTTTCTATTCTTATATTCAAATATAAATAGTCTTTATTTCGGCCTCTGCAATTTACATGTGTTGTGTTTAAAATCCTACACTGTCACAAATTTCTCTCTGTTAATGGGTCTTGGAAAGAAGGGGGCTGGAGCTGGATAGCTCAGCTTTCGTTTGGCCTTTAGCTTTTGTTTGGGAAGCTACGATCCAAACTGGCCATTGGCCATCATGCTATTTTCTCCTACATATAAATAATAACTACTCTTCTCAAATATAATTATTAAACAAGTGATAGTAATTAAGTGCCCAACCCCAGTCATGCATATCGATTGCTGTTTTTTTTTTTTTGACGAGGATCCATTGCTGTTTTTTTTTTTTTTTTTTTTTTTGACGAGGATCCATTGCTGTTGTTGACACACTCTGCATTAGACGAGTGGTCTCTCTCCAACCCTTTCAGGATCTGACTTTCCCAACACGTCCAACCAGCGCCCGTCTCTCTCCACGCGTCACGCCGCCGCGCGGCCGGCCGTCGCCGGCCGGGAACCCAGTCAGTCTCCGCTCCCGCCATAATTTAAACGCCCCAGGGAGCACCAAATACCCCTCCTGCCCCTGCTTCTCTCCACACCGACTGACCGACCCCGGGCCCGCCCGTGCCCGTTCCGGTCATTTCCCGCGATCCATCGCGTGACCGGCGGCTTGCCAAGTCCACCTCCACCTTCCTCCTCTCAGTGTCAGAACAAACCCGTCCGTCCCCGTCGCCGTTGTGCGGTCGCAGCCGCTGCGCACCCCCCCACTGCCGCAGCGCGACGCGATGGCCGGGCCGACGCCGACCTACTCCTCCACCGTGTCCCACACCGCCGCCTTCCTCGCCGAGCTCGTCGCCGACCCGCTCCTCCGTCGCCACCTCCTCTCGGCGGCCGCGGCCGCGGACGGCGGCGGCGGGCAGCAGCACCCGGCCGCCACGCTCCAGGCGCTCTCCCTCGTGTCGGACGCGCTCGACACCGCCGCCTCGGGCTCGCCGTCCCCGTCCCCGTCGTCGCTCCGCGCCGCGGAGCGCCTGCTGCGGTCGCTGCCGGCCGCCACCCCGCTGTCCTGCCTCCTCCTCGCGCTGGCCCGCGCCGCGCGGCGCGGCGGCGGGGCGGGGGCCGCGGCCGCCGTGCTCGACCTCTTCGCGCTGGACCCGGCGCTCGCGCGCCACGAGCTCGCGCCCGCCGCCTTCGAGGCGCTCTTCGCGCCGCGGCTCCTCCCCGTCATGCGCCACTTCGCCGCGCGCCGCGCCTCGGCCGCCGCGGCCAAGGCCAAGGACGGCGAGGACAGCAGGTCGGACGAGGCCACGGCGGTGTCGGCGATGCGGGTCCTGTCGCTCATGAGCGGGGCGCAGGCGCAGGAGATGCGGGCGCTGGAGCGGGAGTACGACAAGGTGCTCGACGCCAACTGCAGGGCATACGCGCTCTACCTCAAGAGGATCCTCGAGGCCGGCGAGCCATCATCGACGGCGGTGCCGTCGTTGCCGCAGCCCCCTCCTCCTCCTCCCGAGCTCGTGTTCGGCGTCGGGTCCGACGAAGACAGTCGCGGCGACGAGGACGCCGCGCCGGAGAACGACGAGTCCATTGCCAGCTCGCAGAGCGAACTACGGGACAATGTAATAATAGCGCGACACAAGGCTCCGTTCTTCTTGCTCGCTCGCTCGCTCGCCGCCATTCTCAGGTACATGACGTCATGCTGAGATCGTGGTCATCTGTTGCAGCCGATGTGGGCGGAGACGGAGGAGCAGCCGGGTGATCTTTACCCGCGGCGGCAGGGCAGCATCAGGGGCAGGAGGGACCTCATGAGGCCGCCGAGCCTGTACCCGCAGCGCGTGGCGCCGCACCTCATAGTGCAGCAGCAAGCGCTGCCGGTGGCCAGAGGGAGCCCGGCGTCGAGGCTCCTAGTAGAGCACTCACGGTCGCGGTCGCCGGCCGCGCCATCAGACGACAGCATGGAGGAGGAGTCTTCTTCCTCCGAGCTCTCAGCCGGCATTAAAGAGGTGCGTCTTCTGTACTTGGCGTCCATCGAGACGCAACGAAACAGCTTACCAGTAGTACTTGTTAATGTGTTTAGTAGCATCTCACTGCAAGATTAGAGTGGCCAGTTCATATTTTTTTAAGGTAACATGGCAGCAATTTAAAAATTTGGACAAACTAATCTCAAATGCAGTAGGGTCAGGACCCTTTGTATAACAAATGTTCACAGAACATGATTAGGAGTAGGAGACCACTGAGTAATTGCAAAATATGGGGTTTCATCTAATTGGACCATTTGAGTACAGCTCAAGTACTAGTGTACTACCCTGCATATGAACCACTCAATGCATCTACTATGCACGAGCATGAGTTGTTCCATCCAAGTGATCTTAACCAATGGATTTCGAATCGCGATACTTGATGAAGCTTTCGAATCGTGAGAACTAAAAGTAAATTTAAGGAAAAATAAATTCTAGAATGAAAAATACTGTGAAAAATAAGAATTATTTGTGTATGTTGAGCTATTACTACTATTCATGGTTTGACAGGCTATATTGAGCTATATATTGACACATTAAATTGCAGTAAAAGATGTAAACCCAATTTAGTACCTTAGGCTACGTTTAGTACCGAAGATGTAAATACATTTTAGATTTTATACATCGAAGACCATATACACAACCATTTTTTTTTATGAACAACATAGACAACTGCTAAATAAGGGAGTTGTTAAAATTTATACAAAGTAATATGAATAATTATATGTTAAAATAGATTTAATGTAAAAACATGTTTTATCTTGTGAAAATAATTTTTTATGATACTTACTTGACGTTATACGTATAAATTTGATCAAGTTTTAATTTATTGACACTCCCCCAGGAAATGACAACAGTTTTTCTTGACCGAGGGAGTGACCATGTTTAATACAAAAAAATAAAGTAATGACACACATGGAATCAGCATGCATGTAGGAAATCGATATGGATGCCTTCAAAGAACTTCCCCAGTCATCACGGGATCCCGAGATTTTATTTTTATTTTCCTGGATTTTTAAATTTATTAAGAAATCTATAAAATGTGAAAAATTAATGGCTCAGATTGATTTGAGATCTTACCTCCTAAGAGCAACTCCAGCAGTAGATCTCAAAACAGGGTCCCTACTTTTTATTTGAGTGCTTCACCTATTTTTGAGAGTCATGTTTTTTGGACTGCACTCCAGCAATGGCCCTCAAAATAGAGCACTCAAAATTATTTAGACTGTCTATGACATGTGGGGTTTGGTTGTCATAGACTAACTCGGTCATGAGAAGTTAAGTCGGGGCTTTTCAAATAAACTCGGCCGGTTGCGGGAGGTGGGGGAGGGGTGAGAGGCAAAATCACGGATGAGAGCCGAGCTATTGGCCCAACAGGAATAAAGACTGAGGGAAGAATCTGAGAGGCCACTCAAATATCAGGACCCTAGTAGGGGTCCTGCTGGAGCTCGTTTTTTTACCTGAGCTCTCATATTTAGCTATGAGGGTCAAAGTAGGGGGCCTGCTGGAGTTGCTCTAGGAGGTAAAGTTTGTACCTTAGCATTATCCTTTTTTTTAAAAAAAATTGCCCCTTGTAATTGATTGTGTAAGATTGCTGCCTGAAAATTCCTAAAACTAGTTCTAAAAAAAACCCAAAATTTAGGCACAACAACTCCCCTTATTAGCAGTTGTCTATGTTGTTCATTAAAAAATGGTTGTGTATATGGTCTTCGTATAGCCAAACAATTGGAAAAAAAAAAGGAATGTTGTCCGAAGATTATTTAATTAATCAAGCAAGAAGTGTGGCTAAATAAACTCATGTGCACAATAGGTAAGTAGCAGTGTATACAAAGTAAAAGTAGTGGTACTGTACGTCCCAAACGAGCCATTTGTCGAATTCATCGGCATCATCGTAAGAGTGATGCCACTTGAATATCCGAGTGTGCGTGACTGGTCTTTTTCTCCTGGAAGATGCAAACTTTGGCATGCAAAATCTTGGAACGCGCCCTGAATTGGTCAATGCTAGGAACGTGCGTTGACAAGGAAGGTTCGGAAAGCTACGCGATCAAACCAATGCCAAGCTCGTGATTTTATTTTTATCAGGGCCAAGCTTGTGATTTGAGTTACCAATGCCGTCTGCCTTGTCTCGTAGGAAAAGATCGCGGCGCCGCCACGCTCCGACGCCGGCCGGCCGTCTCCGGAGCCAGCGAGGTAAGCAAGCCGCCGCCGCCACAGCTTCTGCTGATGAACCCAAGGCCGATTTCACTAACAGCAACGTGCGTACATATAACAGCAGCAGCTCCCCAGCGCGGCGAGGCACCGACGCCGCCGCCGCCGTTGATCCGCTGCCGACGCCCAAGGACTTCGTGTGCCCGATCACGAGCCAGGTGTTCGACGACCCGGTGACGCTCGAGACCGGGCAGACGTACGAGCGGCGCGCCATCCAGGAGTGGCTGGACCGGGGCAACGCCACCTGCCCCATCACCCGCCACCGCCTCCACGGCGCGCAGCTGCCGCAGACCAACTACGTCCTCAAGCGCCTCATCGGCGCCTGGCGGGACCAGCAGCAGCCGCCGTCTCCGTCCCCTTCGCCGCCGCCGGCCACGCCTCCTCCGGCGACGACCGCCATGGCGGGCGACAGCCCCGCGCCGCCGTTCCTCCTCCCCATCAAGGCCGCGCCCGCCGCCTCGTCGCCGTCCCCGGACGCCAACACCAGCGCCAGCGCGCCGTCGCCCACCAGCGTCATCGCGCAGGCCTCGCTCGAGAGCGCCGTGGCCGAGCTCCGCGCCGCCGTGTCCTGCCTCTGCACGTCCGAGGACCTGGCGCAGTCCGAGCGGTCGGTGCTCAAGATCGAGCGCCTCTGGCGTGACGCCGCAACCGCCGGCGCCGGCGCCGAGCCGGCCATTCTCGCCGCGCTCGCCAGGCCCGCCGTCGTGAACGGCTTCGTGGAGATCCTCTTCAACTCCGTCAGCGCGCAGGTGCTGCGCGTCGCCGTCTTCCTCCTCGCCGAGCTGGCCTCCCGGGACGACGCCGTCGTGCAGACGCTGACCAGGGTCGACTCCGACGTCGACTGCCTCGCCGCGCTCTTCAAGAAAGGCCTGGCGGAGGCGGCCGTGCTCATCTGCCTGCTCGCGCCGGCGCCCGAGCAGCTCGTGGAGATGGACCTGGCGGAGGCGCTCGTCGCCACCATCCGCCGCGGCGGCGGCGACGAGGACCCGCTCAAGATGTGCGTCAGCACCAAGGCCGCGTCCGTCATCCTCCTCAGCCAGATCCTCGTCGAGGCCGCCGGCGCCGCGGACAGCTCCACGACGTCGCCCGTGCCCAGGTCCGCGCTGCTCTCCGACAGGTTCATTCGGAGCCTCGCCGCCAGCCTGGAGGCCGAGCCGGTGGAGGAGAGGCTGGCCGCCATGCGGATCCTCCTCAGGTGCATCTGGGAGGACGGCCACTGCCGGGGCAGCATCGCCGAGAAGGCGTCCCTCGGCGCCGTCCTCGACGCCTTCCACGCCGTCGGCGACGCCGACAAGATCGACATCGTGCGCTTCCTCTACGAGCTGCTCAAGCTGAAAAAGTAAAGTACCAATGCAACTAGATGGGATCCCACAGAGAATATGCTATTCGTTCTTGATGCATCTATATCTCATCGAATGATTCTTCGATCAGGCGATCCGCGGCGGAGCGTCTTCTTCGCACGATCAAGGAGGGTGGCTCCTTGAGCATGATGCACACGCTGCTCGTGTACCTGCAGTCTGCGCCGCCGGAGCACAGCCCCGTCGTGGCGGGGCTGCTCCTCCAGCTTGACCTCCTGGTGGAGCCGAGGAAGATGAGCATGTACCGCGAGGAGGCCGTGGACTGCCTCATCCAGTGCCTGAAGAACGCCGACTTCCCGCGGTGCCAGCTCCTCGCCGCCGAGACCATCATGTTCCTCCCGGGGAAGTTCTCGTCGTCGGGGAGGCCGCTCGCGCGGTCCACGCTGCTGAAGCTGGCCAGGGTCAAGGAAAGGTACCGGCAGTCGCAGGAGCTGAGCGCCGCTCGCGCCGACGCCGAGGACGAGATGGTCGGTGAACAGCTCCGATACGATCCACGCCGCTAGACTATTGGATTCTCGAGAAACGTTCGCCATAGTCTGAAGCCCGAGCTCTCTGGGTCGTCGATCTCGCAGGAGGAAGGGAAGGCGGCGTCGGAGTGGGAGAGGAAGGCGGCGTACGCGGTGGTGAGCCACGAGTTCGGGCTGGTGTTCGAGGCCCTCTCCGAGTGCCTCCGGAGCAAGAGCGCGGAGCTGTTCACGACGAGCCTCGTGTGCGCCACCTGGCTCGTCTACATGCTCTCCCTCCTCCCCGACACCGGCGTCCTCGGGGCGGCCCGGGTCTGCATGCTCCGCCAGTTCGTCGTCGTGCTCCGCTCCGCCAAGCACGGCAGCGACAGGGTCCTCGCCATGGTCGCGCTCAGGAGCTTCATGAACGACCGTGGTCGGTTTCGGTTGATCACCAACCGTTTCTTCTTCTTCTTCTTCAATTCCTTCTCTTCTGCATGCACACAAATTTATTCCTGAACATTGTCAGTCAACCTTAACTGAACCTCGATAGGAATGTGATGTGCAAATTTCTCTGTAGAGGGGATCCACGACATCACGACGTACATCAAGGACGTGCTCAAGACGCTGAGGGAGCTGAAGAAATCCTCCGGCCTCGCGTTCGAGATGCTCAAGCTGCTATCAGACGGCCAGGAATCCAGCGTCGTAATGCCTCTCGATCAGCCGCTGCCTGCATTGCATCATTGATCATTCCCATTTTTCAGGCTCGATATACACTGCAGGCCTGCAGCTGTCAGATTCACTGAACTAAAAGGCCGGATCTCTCTTGAATTTCCATTGCAGGACATGTGGAGCCACAAGGAGATCAACCAGGTCGACTGCAGCGCGAACGGCGAGGTGACGTCTGTCGTTTACCTCAAGAACTACATCTTCTCCGGCCACTCTGACGGCACCCTCAAGGTTGCTGCATGCATGCGTGCTCTTCCAAATCACAGTTATTATTGGTGTTTTCAGTTAGTTTCTGAATCGTCTGTAAATTCGAACCCACGCAATGCACTGCAATGCACACACCACACAGGTATGGGAAGGGAGTGAGAACATCCTTCGGCTTGTCCACGAAACTCAGGAGCACACGAAGGCCATCACCAGCTTGTCAGTCATTCACTCGGAGGAGAAGATCTACAGTGGCTCACTGGACAGAAGTATAAGGGTACACGCTTCTTTTCTATTCTTCGCAAGATTCAGCAGTTGAGCTGACAAAGCACGCATGGATGGATGTGTTCAGACTTCAGAGTAAAAATACATGACCTTTTTCTTGCTGTGAGCAATAAGCAGGCGTGGCAGTTCCGGGACGGCGTCCTCCGGTGCGTGGAGATCCATGACACGAGAGACCCCGTGCAGAGCCTGGCCGTCGCCAGCGCCGTCGCCTGCTTCGTGCCGCAAGGCGCTGGCGTCAAGGTACGTGGTGGCCGGCAGGCATTCCGGCAGGATGGGGTCCATCCGACCATGAGGCATCAGCATCCGATGCGTTGCTGCTGCTGCTGCTGCCGCTGCCTGTGTTCATTTTCTGCACGCCAACATGCATGCTCAGAGCTCGAAAAAGAAGAGGCTGAGCTGAACAGACTGGCGCTCTGTCTGCAGGTGCTGAGCTGGAACAGTGGCAACTCCAAGCTCCTGAACCCCAACAAGTACGTGAGGTCCATGGCGCTGTTGCACGGCAAGCTCTTCTGCGGCTGCAACGACGGCAGCATCCAGGAGATGGACCTGGCGAGCGGCACGCTGGGCGTCATCCAGTCCGGCAGCAAGAGGATCCTAGGCAAGGCGAGCCCGGTCTACGCCCTGCAGGTCCACGACGGGCTGCTCTACACCGGGAGCACTCCGTCGTCGTCGTCGTCCATGGACGGCGGCGCGTCCGTCAAGGTGCGTGAGTGGGCCCCGCATGCCACTGGAGTGACCTGCACTCGTCGTCGTCGGCTCGTCGGTTCAACTCAATCCGAGTGAGTGCGTGCATGCGCAGGTGTGGAGCTGCGCCAACTACAGCCTCGTCGGCTCGATGGCGACGTCGGCGGAGGCGCGGTCGCTGGTCGTCAGCGCCGACCTCGTCTACGTCGCCTCCAGGACCGCCGCCGTGGAGATCTGGTCCAGGGAGAAGCTCGCCAGGATCGGCACGCTGCAGGCGGGCGGCCCCGGGTGCCGCGTCCAGTGCATGGCCGTCGATGGCGACGGCGACGTCCTCGTCGTCGGGACGTCGGACGGCAGGATTCAGGTCCCGTGCACACTAATTTATTCTTGCATTGGGTTCGCGTGCTCAACTGAATCAACTAACCAGCGTCGGTTCTTACATTGGGATTTTTTTCTTGGTTTGTGTTGCAGGCGTGGGGATTGACTTGAGAACAAAGACAGAGAATTATTGATTGAGTGTAGAGGACGCGTGAAGCTGATCACAGGATGGTGAATAAAATGTGGAAATACCGACCTGGCATGATTTTTGCACGATCTGCTAAGTGTAAATATCGACCTTTTTCATGACTATTATGATAATCAGTTAATATAATTTAATTGTGATCTAAATAGACTGGATTATGAAACAGATTATTATCAAACCATTGTATCTATATCTATATCTTTTTTCTTCTTCTCTTTTTTCTAATACTAAAGAACCAAAATTTCTCTCAACCTATATTTTTGGTCCGTCTTCATCTAACTACTCGAGCAATGGAGAATTTCTTCCGTCCGAACTTATATAACCCGTGTGCATACGAGTTGGAAACGCAATACAACATCCGATTCTAAGCTGTGTATGTAATCCGAACTTATGAACCATGCTCATAAAAGTTAGAACAACTCACATTTAGCGATTATATGATGTTCGATTCTAAAATAGAAGTATTTGAGTTTCATTACAACGCACGGATATGTTTATTGGTTACAATAATCCTAGAATCCACTCCCGACCTATTTTTGGGGACTAACAATATTTGTCATTTGAACTAAGAATACAGCACGGTATCAATCCAACCACTTCAATTTGTATTGTTCATAACTAAAATTGTAATAATGTAGTTGTGATCTAGATATACTCTAAATAGGTAAAGAAGAAGAGGCTATCACTAGCATTACCAAAGAACAAAGCGTGGTAAACTGCCCAGACCCCAGAGCGAGAGTGAGCGGAGGTTGGGGGATAGGAAATGTCCTTACGGGGAGCCATGAACACCTACTATATAAATTCATGACATGTGTCCATGTGTGAGGATCCAACATTGTCTTTACTCATTTTCTTTTCTCCACCATAACACCCGTGCACAATCCTCCATGAGCCGCACCATTCTCCAACTCCCATGTCTTGGGCTTCTAATCGTTGCCGCATGACTTAGATTAAAGATGGCAATAAGGCTGTGCAACTCGAGACCCAACGGATTTTTACTCTATTAGGACAGTCTCAACAGAGAGTTTTATTGAGTTGTTTCCAAGACTATTATGTCATATGAAACGAAATAAAAATTGAATGAACTCTTCATTGAGAGTGTGAGTTTTATTCTATAGTTTCATATGTATTTACTTTCATGACTCATAAAGAGTTAGTTAAATGAAACTCATTTCTTTTCTCATTTCTTAAATACTTCGTCATGTCATAAAAAATACCTATGTGACAACCTATTTTTACAAATAAAACTTATACGAAACTCCCATTGAGATTGACCTTAGGGTTCGAATATGGAACAAATGCATCATGTATGGGTCTATAATTGGTGGAAAACCTTCGCCAAATTGTACACATGTACTAGAATGTTTCTATAGTCCTCATACCCGTTAACTCATGGGTCAAATATACCCTGACGCCTAAATACATGTCCCGGCCTATTATCAAACTAGCTCGGCCCAAATAAGGCAAACCCTAGGTATTTAAGCCAATCTCTCACTCCATCCACCCCATTCCCTATCCCACCCCTCGATCCCCTACTGCTCCTGGCGGCCGCAAGCACACCGCAAGGACTCACCGCTCATGGAGGATCGCACTGCGCATCCACGCCGCACACCGCTACCCACCTTGGCACATTGCCGCCGGAGACCGCCAACCCTTGGCCGCCTGGCGGCCGCATGGCACGTCGTCCCGCCCCTAAGTCGTAACTACTCCTTTGTCCTTCCTCCTCCTCAATCCCTAGCCATTTCTAACTACCAGAGCCAGATGCCATGCCAAGGGCTGCTCAAGTGCAAGCCATTGTCGACGAACAGTAACCATTTTCTTTCTCTTAACTTTTCCTATCATGGTTTACATCATCCGATTCGTATCACTAACTGCAGCAATTGTGGTCGTCCTATTTCATTGGGACATCAGAGTCGATGATGCTAACCAATAACCACCCGCTAAAGCCGCTGAATCCGGAGGATACCAATGCCGCGCTTGCAAGATTGGTTGCGAAACAAGTACAAAAAGTATGTCCATTGTTTTGTACATTGGTTTTCTTTACTACGGTTCTATTGCACATGGTTTTCTTTACTATGGTTCTATCATAATTATTGATTTCCATTTTTTAGTTGATGAGAAGGAAAAACAAGCTACCACCTTGTGGTCTTGCCTCCAAGATATTCAAGGTCGTTCAGGTCAGTGCACAAATTCAATTTAAACCGATGTTGGGCCATCCTCCAACTCATAGGGCTTGTGATGCCGCATGACTCGTAGTCTCGGGCACCACTTGTTTTTGTCGATTATGGATACGCTTTGACCCCCAACGATCAAGCTCATGCAAACTTCTAAAGATTACAGGACACAACACTATACGATACTATATAAGACAATACCAATATACTTACTTGCAAAAACAGAAAATATGCTAAAGATCAAGAGTGGAAACGAAGTCTTGGATCAGGTGGGGATCTTTCGATGCACCCCATCTTCCCCTTAAAAAATGCTGACATAGATGTCGATGATCAATAACGATTACTCGGTGCAACATATATATAAGCTATCCTTGCACTCGCTCCAATTTATATGCGCTATCTTGCATAGCATTGTATAAGTTAAGATATACTTACCTTATGCACTAGCTTAGAGACAAGGAAGACAACCACACCCGATGGGTACATTAACACCTGACACAGGCGCCACCGATCACATGACAGCGGCATGTTCGACCCTCTACGAACATGCGCAGATCATGTGAGCGGTGGCGCCATGTCAAAAATCCACCGCGTGTGGCCCTCGTCCTCCTTGTTCTCCCAAGTTGGACAAAGAGCTTGTCTTCGTCCGGGTAGCACACCAGTTCGGCCACCGCCGGAGCTGCGGTGGTCGCCGGAGGGAAGCAGGAACACCTGCACACGCAAAGAAGACGAGAGAGTTTTCGGCGCGGCGTCCAACCTACCGCCTATGGATGATCCTATTTGCTTGCGACATAAATAGGCAAACGTCAAGCGGTGCCAACGGCCCACGACGCGCACTCCACAAGCTGCGCCGTGCCATCCCCGTTCCCCAAGCAAGATCACCACTCGTTCACGCGTGAACAGTAAACACGCACGCATCCAGCGGACACCTCTCTGATCCCGGGCCCTCAACGACCGAGTCCGAGAGCTCATGCAAACCAGAAATAGCTACCAAGACAGTTTCTTCTTCTTCAAGATCGAATTTCCAAGATAAGAAGCGTGCCAGCGAATTATTACACAGACATTTTTCCTTGAATTTCCAAGTTAAGAAGTGTGCCAGCGAATTATTACACAGACAATTTTCCTTCTTCTTCTTGTTCAGAGCTTGCTGGTTTTGTTGGCCTTGGTTGGCCAGGTAGGGGTGACCCACTGCCTCCCTACGGCGACCAGCTCGCCGGACTCCTTGTTGCGCACCTCCACCCCGACAGCCGTCAGCTTCCCCTTCCGGCTCACCACTCGCCCCTCCATCTCCACCTCCGTCTGCGATGGAGGCCGGCCGGAGCTATCGGTGAGCGTTCCAGCAGCTCCAGAGTTGCAGCTGGTATATACAGACAGAAAAAAATAAAATGCAAGGTTAATCTGGACGGACATACGTACGTCGCGACCGGCCGGCGAGAAGTAGGACAAGCTGTAGTGGACGGTGGCCGTGGGCGCGCCCTCCGCCGTGTGCACCACCGCCGAGCACACGCAGTCCACCGCCGCCGCGACCGCCCCGGCGTGCCACCTCCCCTCCGCGTCCTGCACCCACGGGCAAGCCAGCAGGCTCAGGTCCTCCGGGAAAAGTCAACGTTTGCTGGAATTCAGGAGCTGGGTCGACGACGGCCGGCACGCACGGCGACGGGGGACCCCACGCGGAGCGAGCAGACGACGCGGCCGGGCTCGGCGAGGGAGACGCGCGCGCCGGCCAGCGCCAAGCAGCTGAGGGCCTGACTGCCGCCGGCCGCGCGGGCGCCGACGCCCCCGTCGTACCACCCCACGCGCGGGTCCTCTAGCCACTTCCTCGCCACGGCCACCTGCCGCAGCGCCCGCGCCTCGCCGTCGCCCATGTCCACGCCGCCGGCAGCGGCAGGCCGTGCGTTTGGATGCTGGGACCGCCGATTGCTAGTACGGCCCTGTTCCATCTCGCCGCCACGTTTTCTGAAGATTAGGTGAGGTTGCTTTGGAATGGCCATGGATTTTTCGTTAGAAGAAAGAACAGAGTAGTGCACGCGTCGTTTTCAGTCAGATATAAGTATTATATAAAACGCGATGGGATACATTTAAAAAAAAAGCTGCTAGCAATGCAACAGAAAGCGACGCAGAGCAGCGCTGGGACAGAGATGAAAAAAAAAATTCATCTTGCTTGCCAACGCATGATTAAATTACACAACACGAGTAACATCTGGAACTGAAGTTTCAACGAAGCTTCACATCTTGCTGGAAGCTTCAGATCTTGCTCTGAGAGCCTTTGGGCCTGGAGGCCGTCATCCACTGCCTCCCGATGGCCACCAGCTCGCCGGACTCCTTCTTCCGGATCTCCACCGTCACCGCCGTCATCCGCCCTTTCTGCTCCACCACCCGCCCGTCCATCTCCACTTCCTCCTGGACGGACACCATTTCAGTTTAGTTCAGTTCCTTTGAAACATGAAGCCTTCATGGCTTCTGAAACATAAAAGCCTTCATCACTGGGAATCCATGGTAATATATCAGGCGAGGACTCTCGTTCCCATAAATAAAAAAAACCCATAAATACATGCTGAAAACATCTGTGCGCAAGTGTGCAGTGCTGTTTTCTGAATATATGCAGAGAGTCTGAACTGAATAGTACAGTACCCGTATGATCATGAGAGAAAATGAACTAGCACTACTCAAATCTGTCAGGAATCTGGAAACGGTGAGAGAGTCCTATCGAGCATATAATTTGAAAAAAAGGTACAGGCAACTGCTTGCTGAGTCACGTAACAGAAAACGATTGTGGATTTCTGGAATTCTTTGGATTCCTTAACTCTGATTGTTTGGAAATTTCCTTGGAGGGAAACATAACCACTGCCCTGTTATCCTATTCCTATGTAGTAGTAACACGGTTGCTTCTGGGAAACAAACTTCAAAAGAAGCATGTCTACACGTGATAGAATAGAATAGCCAATCCTAGGTGGTGGTGGTGGTGGTAGTAGTAGTAGTAACAGGCTTGCTTTCTTGTGCTGAAAAATTGCATCCACAGAATGGTTATAAACAAATAAAAAATACTGCAGAATATTAGCAAAGTCAGGACAGACCTCCTGCCCAACTGCTCAAAGAACAAATGCTCAAGACAATAGGAGGTGCCCAAAGAATGGAGCATATTCTGGTTCTCTACCCATCTTATTAGCACGAAAAAAATGTGCAGCTAATGCTAACCATGTGCTGGGTGCCCAAGAAATTAAAGCAGCTTTAAGTGAAAGACCAAGCTCACCAAATTGGACAATGTAATATGGGTAATGCAGTCCACATATATATGGACCGAATTTCTATGAAAGGTGCGTCATGAAAAAGAAAGATATCCTTCTAACAATGACAACAAGTTTAATATATTATGAGGAGTAATTTCGTCGGAATGATAATAAACAAAGATTGGACTCTGCATAAACACCCAATAATTTGCTCTGGTTTCAGAAGTATCTGACAGCAAATTTGTAGCAATTCACAATTACCTAGATCACTTTTCAGAAAAACAAAATCAATACGACTGCTAAAAAAGAATGCTGCTGACTTCCATCCCCAAGACACCGACGCCTACAGACATTGCTAAAAAACAAAATCATCCTGTTTTTGCTTCGGAGTCTGTTTGGACGTTAGTGTTCGTATTGTCTGTTCTTTTGCTTCCCCAGTTGGATGCCCCAATCTTGTTATTAGCTTTGAAAAAAAAGCTGAGAATTTCTTCTCGTTCAAAAAAAAAGAAAAGAAAGAATGCTGCTACTTCAAACTAGTACGAAATGGAATCACCTTACAGCGTACTCCCTCCGTTCCAGAATAAGTGTCGTCCGGAAAGCGTGTCTGTGAGGGAAACACGGACTGGCATCCATGTTGTCCTCTACTTATTGCTAGGTAGTGACGCGCCATTCATCGCCGGCCTGATTGAAGACGACGACACACGCCTGGTAGCCAAACGCCTACCAATGACGGTGACAGTGTCTCTGTGAGTGTGTGGAGTGGCTACACCACGAATAGCATAGTGGGGAAGGGAAAGGAACAGAAAAAAGATGATTTCTTTTGGCGTACCGAGGAGGAGCTCTGAACGAATGCGAAACTGGAGAGAAGACAGTAGTAGGTAGGAGGTAGGCAGTGGTGTGTAGGCACGCACATGGAGCTTGGCCGGCGTGAAGTAGGAGATGTCGTAGTGGACGGAGACCTTGATGATGCCCTCGACGGACATGATGGCGGCGGCGCACACGTCGTCCGCCGCCGCCGCGATGGCGCCCGTGTGCCAGTTCCCCTCCGCATCCTGATCAGAGAAGCCAAGCCAAGAACTCGACGAGTTGTCAACTCCAATTCCGATTCCAATCCCAACGCCGCGTGAGCTGGCCTGGGCTGGGCTAAGGGAAGGAAAGAAGGAGGGAGAGTTGCGCACTGTGAGTTGGGGCGGCACGCGGAGCGAGCAGAGCGCGCGGCCGCGCTCGGCGAGGGACACGCGCACGCCGGAGAGCGGCAGCGCGTTGAAGGCCCGGTCCGGGGCGCCCTCCGCCGTGGCGCCGGCGTTCTCCAGCCACTTGCGCGCGGCGGCGGCCATCCACGCCGGTGGCTCTGCCGGACCCCCTCCCATGCCGTGTCGCAGGGCCGCGTTAATCGCGTCGGGTTTCTTGATCTCTGAGCGGACGGGGACGACGATGCTGCTACCTGAGACTTGTTTGACCTGGCCGGGCGGAAGGGGAGGTTTGCAGACTGCAGAGTGCTGCCGTATGCCTCGCCCCCGTCCCCGCACGCTCCCTTCCTTCCTTTTTAAAGGCATCCACCACCGACCAGTCGGCTTCTGACGATTCACTCTGCAATGACTTCTGAATTCCTGCCCATGCCTGCAACGTTTTCTATACGCACACATCTTCAGAGGCACAGGAACTGAACGCTAGCAGGAGTCGCGGCTTCACGGTTCAGGCTCTGGCTTTGCCAGCAACCGCAGAGACACCAGCAACACCTCTTCCACCGACCACCGGGTTCCCTTCCCCTTGCTGGCACAGATCCTCTCGCTGCCACTCACCAGCCAAGCATCACAAGCTGCTGCTCCATTCAATCATTCGGTCTGATCTGTCCACTCAACAAGCACAACTCGGGGGATGTTTGGTTTAACTAAAATTTAGTCCTTTTCAATCGAATGTTTGGACACTAATTTAGAATATTAAATATAGAATAGTTACAAAATTAATTACACAGATGAAGTTTATTTTTACGAGACGAATCTATCAAACAAATGAAGTCTATTTCTATGAGACGAATCTATTAAGTCTAATTAGTCTATGATTTAAAAATGTGATGCTACAGTAAACATGTGTTAATTCTGAATTAATTAGATTTAATAAATCCGTCTTGCAATTAGTTTTATAATTAGTCTATATTCGATACTCTAAATTGATGTTAAAACATCCAATGCGATAGAGACTAAAGTTTACTCTAGCGAACGACGTGCCTCTTTGGAGAACCATTTGTTGAAGACTTTGTCAGTGCAGCCTGAAGCTATACAACACCCATAGACCTATTATACCATAGTACCATACACATTGCACAACCACACAAACCCTTTTAGTACTTACACATTTCTACGGCCACAATATAGCCTCACATGTCCGTCTTTTGTGCTAGTACAAAACAAAAACAATTTTACTAGGGTTTTCGGCCATTCAACATCATCGGTTCTTAGGCTATACTCCATATACATTTGCAAACAATATATAGGGTAACTATTGCTCCTCCATCCAAGAAGTAGCTTGTTCATCAGCGTCTTACACACTTTTTTTTTTGAACGTCATGTCTTACACACATCCTCCATGCACCATCCAACTAAAGTAAGAAAACATCTAGAAAATGGGAAAAGAGAGAAAGAGAGAGACATGATATTTTACCTTGCACAAGGTTCAACAGAGACATGATATTTTACCTTACTCAAGATTTAGCAAAGACATGATATTTTACCTTGCTCAAGATTCAACAAAGCCCTTCTATCCTGTACAAATGTGATATTCACTTGACAAAGTGAAATATATCAATCGAAGCTGCACATGAGTACAGTAACTGTTGCTCCTCCATCCAAGAAACAACACGTCCACCAATGTATGACACACAACCTGCATGAACCATCCAACTAAAGTGGTTCATCAAAGTAGTTCAGTTAAACAACCTGCAAGATTCAGTAAAGCCCTTCTCTCTTCCTCTATCCTCTACAAGAATCGCTTGATAAAGTGAAATGTATGGACCTAACTGTTTTCCAACTACAACACTCCTCTCTACTCAAAATTTTCTCATATACTTGTTCTTGTCACTAATTACAGTAAAATCAACTAGGTTTATGTTAATAATGTAGATATCCTTTTTCACAACATTATCCAAAGGATGCACCATTTTCCCTTTTCCACTGTACCAAGGTTGACTTGCACCATGCCTTAGCAATCGATGGTCTGGTTTTGGGTTGGGAATAGAGCTAGCAGAACCCAACTGCAAGGCATTCCATCCTGCTGAGAATATTCTTGAGTTCAAGGTCTCAAAGTTTCCTCTTCTGTCCATATCAACAAGCGATGTTGTCCCTTTAGACACACCTAGGCTGTATCCAAACTGTGTCCCACAGTTATCAAACCAATTTGCAATGTCCTGCTGCAGCAAGGAACCAAGCACACCTACTCGAGGGTAAGGGCACAAAAGTCTGTGCAAGTTTTGTTGGACCTAACGCCGAGACAAGCCTTGCAGTGTCAATGGACCTTTTTAGTTAAGTGGCTTCCATATGATGTGTTGGGTGAGCATTGTACTGATCATGACACATGTTGTGAACCCAACGTTTGTGTTTGAAGTTCCATCTGGCACATGTTAGCTCTTTGGTAGTTTGTGAAGCCTTTCACTATTGATGGAACCACCAGTCTCAAAATGTGTGTTGGATCCATAGTTTTGTTTGGGTAAATCCATAGAACGGGCCTTCAACGCGCTGCCGCTCTCCGCCATACATGTGTCCCTCGCCGAGAACGACCACGTGCAACATCATCGTTCTAGGGTGCCCTCTGTCATGGCGCCGGTGTTCTCCAGCCACTTGCGCGCAGTGGTGGCCATCCATGTCCGAGCACTCTAGACCCTCGCCAATGCTATGTCACACTGTCGCATCGATCACTGTGGGCTTCTTGACTGAGCGGACGATGATGTTGCTACCTAACTTGTTTGACCGGGCCGGGCTATTTGATGGGGAGGTTTGCAGAGTGCATAGTGTTGTCGTGTGCATTGTCCGTCGCCACACACTCCCTTCCTTCCTTTTAAACACATCCACCATTGGCCACTCGCCTTGCCACCACATGGGCGTCTAGACTGCTCTTTCTAAAAATTCACTCGGAAGTGACTTTCTAAATTCCTACACTCATCTTCACAATAAGAGGAACTGAATGTAAGCAGGAGAAGTGACTCTGCTTTGCAAGCAACTATAGCTCGCGGGGACACTTGGGACACCTTTTCCTCCACTGTGTTCCCTTCCCATTGCTGGCACGGATCCTCTCTCTACCACTCATCAGACATGCATCACACAAGTTGTTGCTCCATCAATCATTCGGTCTGATTTGTCTACTCAACAATGGCACAAATGCAGGCCCCACTATCTGAGAACAACTTACTATCATGACGTGCCTCTTCGAAGAACCACAACTCCTTTAATATTCAACTATTCTTTCAAGGCTTCGTTAGGTCAACTTGAAGCTTTACAACATCTAGAGACAACTAGTTGACCTATACGATTTTACCTTACACACAGCGCAACCACACGACCCCTACTTTGGTACTCTACACATTTATATTATATGGCCACAATACAGTCTCACATGTTCCTCTCTTGTGCTTGTACAAGACAAATGAAGTTATACTGGGGTTTTCCATGGCCGCCCGACTTCTTTGCCTATATATATTTGCAAAGAATATGTATTGGAAGCTACACCTGAGTATGGTAATTGTTGCTCCTCCATCTAAGAAACAACGTGTCTGACACACAACCTGCATGAACCATCCAACCAAAGTGGTTCATCAAAGTAGTTCAGTTAAATGGGAGAAAGGAGAGGATGCCTACTTACCTCGCACAAGATTCAACAAAGCCCTTCCTCCCTTCATATATCCTCTACAAACGATAATCGCTTATAAAGTGAAATGTATCAATATGGCCCCTTTGGAACACAAGATTCAAAACAAAGAAATAGGAAAAAAAATATAAGAATAGGATAGGAATACATGTTTAAAACATATGATTGAAAAAATAGAGGAATTTTAGTGAGTATGGTTGTTGGGATGGCCAATAGGAAAACACAGTTTCTAGATACAAGTGAAGTCAGGGGTAGATCACTTTTGTTATTAATCAATGATCTGCAAGGATCAAGCAACCTGGCCCCACCTATCATATCTCATTAGGGAGGCTGATCCATCCTATGTAGGATCACATGCAAGGATGACAAAGTTATTTGCCTCGATCCAACGTGTAGGATCAAAATAATGAGGTTGGACTCAATGGAAAGCTTCTTGTATGTTTCCTATAGAATTAGCCATGTAGGAATTTTTCCTCTATTTTTTGTATGGAGCATCTCTATGAACCAAACACTCCTATAATACTTCAATCCTAAGGAATCTAAATCCTATGTTTTCCTTTGTTTTAGCTCTATTCCAAAGGGCCGTATACTAGAAGCTGCGCCTAAGTACGATAATTGTTGCTCCTCCATCCATGAAACAATGCGTCCACCAGTGTCTGACACACAACCTACATGAACCATCCAACTAAAGTGGTTCATCAAAGTAGTTCAGTTAAACAACATGCAAGATTAGCAAAGCCCTTCTCCCTTCATCTATCCTCTACAAATGGTAATCGCTTGATAAAGTGAAATGTAATCGATTTTTTGCTTTTGGGTTTTGAATGGAGCTAGCAAAACCTGCAAGGCATTCCCTGCTGAAGGGTCGAGATGGCGGACTAGAGGGGGGGGTGAATAGTCTTTTCTAAAAATAATCGCACCGGCTAACCGAAACAAATGCGGAATTAAAACTATCGGTCTAGCCAAGACTACACCCCTCTACTTATACTCTATGACACCTTATAAAAGATCCTAAACAAAGCAAATAAGGTGCCAGGCTAGCTAGAGCTCACCTAACCAATTTTAGATGCAAGGTCACACAAACCTAAGCAACTAGTACTTTAAGCACGGGGGAGCTCCTACACAATCTAGTAAGCAAAGCACAAAGCTCCTAAGCTCACTAGCAATGCTCAATAACAAGGCTACACAGGCCAAATTAGAGAGCTCAAATTAGCTACACAAACTAAGCAATGTGACTAGCAAGACTACAAGTCAACTAGTCACTCATGGGATCAATTCTATGCTACACAAGCAAGATAGCTACACAAGCACAATATGTATGAAAGTAAATACAAGCTTGTGTAAGGAGATTGCAAACCACCGAGAAGAGTAGACAATGTTGACACGGTGATTTTTTCCCCGAGGTTCACTTGGTTGCCACCAAGCTACTCCCCGTTGTAGCGATACACCCACTTGGAGGTTCACGCGCTAATAGGCATCACACGCCTAACCCTCAATAGGGTGCCGCACAACCAACACAAGATGGGGATCCACAAGCTACGAGCAATCCACTAGAGTTACCTTTCGTGATCTCCCACGGGGAAGGTACAATACCCCTCACAAAGCCTTCTCCGGAGCCACGCACAATCTTCACGCGGGCTTCACGACGGAGACTCAATCACCAAGCCGTCTAGGAGGTGGCAACCTCCAAGAGTAATAAGCACCACCGGCTTGCAACTCGAACACCTAGTGCCACTCGATGCAATCTCTCAAAGCAACGCACTAGAATCGCTCACTCGCAAATAGATCCGCACACTAGCAAGCACAAGCGAGTTAGAGGGCTCCCAAGCACATCCACACAAGCCACCAAGGCTTTGAAGTGCACCAACATCGACCTAGGGCCGGCCACAACGACTATATATAGAGCAGGGAGGGCGGCGGCCCGATCCCCATCTTTTTGCGCTTTGCCGGTAGTACCGGCCCCTCCTGGGCGGTAGTACCGGCCTTGGTCAAACTAGCCGTTTCCTCACATCCCGCTGATTAAGGCGAAGTACTGATCCCTGGTCGGTTCCTCCGAGGTCGGTAGTACCGAGGTAATGGCGGTACTACCGCCAGGCCAAAATCGCCGCGAACAGAGAGCTCTGCGAAAAACCAGTCACTACCGACCTTGCGTCGGTACCACCGTGGGCGGTAGTACCGAGGTAATGGCGGTACTACCGGCAAGCCATTTTTCAAAACAACAGAGAGCCTCGCGAAAAACCAGCCACTACCGACCTTGCATCGGTACCACCGTGGGCGGTAGTACCGAGGTAATGGCGGTACTACCGACAAGCCATTTTTCAGAAACTACAGAGAGCCTCGCGAAACTCCTCAGGGCCACGGTACCACCGACCATCCGTCGGTACCACCGCCGGCGGTAGTACCGAGGTAATAGCGGTACCACCGCCAGGCCAAAAACGCCCCATTACAGAGAAGGCTGCACGCAGCACCTATGGGCGGTACCACCGACCACCCTGGTCGGTACCACCGACCATACACAGAAAACTCCATTTTCTTCTCTGTTTTGATCCAAACCAACTCCAACAACTTCTCCTTTGCAAATGTGCTAACACCACCAAGAGTTCATCATCTTGTGCAAGTGTGTTAGCATTTTCACAATCATTTTCAAAGGTTTTTCTCTTTCACTCATAACGCCACTCGATCCTAGTAACATCGCAAAGTTAGATCGCTCAAGTGGCACTAGATGACCGATATGCAAACAAGTTTGCTCCTCTTAATAGTACGGCCATCTATCCTAAACCCGGTCATAATCTTCTCTACACACCTATGACCGGTGAAATGAAATGCCCTACAATTATACCTTTGCCTTGCGCATTCCATTCCATCTCCTCCGGTGTTGATGCAACACACGCACCAACCTATCTTCAAATGATATGATCCACTTCATATAATCACATGGCCTCCATGGTCCATCGATCTTGACATCACTTGCTCTTCACCATCGCTTCGGTCCTTCGGCGCCAAGTCTTGCTTAAGCCTCCCGACACTCGGTACCAACGGCTTCAAAGCCTCAACTTGCCCTTCACCTTCGCAACCGGTCCATCAAGCCAAGTCTTGCCTTGATCTTCTCCATCTTAGCCATATGACCACATGTCATGTCACATATGCAATAAGCTCCTTCATCACATGTATGAGCCTTGCAACATCTTCCAAGCCATTTCACCTCTATGGCATATGTTGCTCACACATGATCACCTATGGACTAATCACCTGTGTAAATCACTTCAAACACATATTAGTCCACCTAAGTTGTCACTCAATTACCAAAACCAAACAAGGACCTTTCACCTGCTAAGAACATTCCTGAGTTCAAGGTCTCATAGTTTCCTCTTCTGTCCATATCAACAAGTGATGTTGTCCCTTTAGACACACCTAGGTTGTATCCAGACTGTGTCCCATAGTTATCAAACCAATTTGCAATGTCCTACTGCAACAACAAACCAAACACACTTACTCGAGGGTGAGGGCACAAAGGTATGTGCAAGTTTTGTTGGACCTGATGCCGAGACAAGTCTTGCAGCGTCAGTGGGACCTTTTCAATTAGGTGGCTTTCATGTGATGTGCTAGGTGAGCAATGTATCAATCATGTCACACACATTGTCAACCTAGAGTTTGTGTTTGAAATTCCATCTGGTGCATGCTAGCTCTTTGGTAGTTTGTGAAGCCTTTTGCTATTGATGGATCCACTAGTCTCAAAAAATGTGTTGGAGACATAGAGGTTTGTTTGGGTAATCGCTAGACTGTTTAGCGATCCTTCAATTGTACAACCTACCAGTACCAGCCTCCATAGTTGATGATGTGCTTGCAACACTTCTACCAACCTCCATAGATAATGTTGTGCTAGGAACACTTCTTGGCTGAACCTAGCTAACTGCTTCCTTCGTGTAGTGGTCTTAGGCCACAATACTAGAGGCTGAGCAGCATAGTTACTAGAAGCTTCATACACATTAATGGGAGCTGGATCAACTTCTTGAAGTTGGTTTCTGTATTGAAAAGGATATGTTGATGCAGGTGAATTCCTTGAAGTTGCCTTGAAAGAATCCCACATTACCTTCTTTGCCCCTTATTGCTCTAGTTTCGATAAGATAGTTCAGCAATATGTTGATGACGTGCAAATATTGGTGAGGTACATGCCAACAAATAAACTTTGTTGGGGTTTTCCAGGACCACTCAACATCAGTTCTTCACATATACATTTGCAAACAATATATTGGAGGTTGGGCCTAAGTATGGTAACTATTGCTCATCCATCTCGGAAACAACACATCCATCAGTGTCTTACACACAACCTGCATGAACCATGCAATTAAAGTAATAAAATCTCCATGTTTCATCAAAGGGGTTCACTTAAATAGGGGAAAAAAGAGAGGCATGATATTTTACCTTGCACAAGATTCAGCAAAGCCCTTCCTCTATCTTGTACAAATGATAATCTCTTGATAAAGTCAAATGTATCAATCTAACTGTTTCATGTACCTGTATTTTTTCTCATATACTTGTTCTTGTCAATAATTACATTAAAATCAGTTGGGTTTCTGTTAGTAACACATATATCCTTTCTCATAAGCTTATCCAAAGGATGCACCGTTTTCCCTTTGCCACCAGACCAAGGTTGACTTGCACCATGCCTTGATAATCGATGTTTGGGGGGGGCAAAGCTAACAGTATCGAGTTGTAGGGTATTCCATCATGCTGAGAACATTCCTGAGTTCAAGGTTTCATAGTTTCCTCTTCTGTCCATACCAAAAAAATGATGATGTGCCTTTAGACACACCTAGGTTGTATCTAGGCTATGTCCCACAGTTCTCAAACCAATTTGCAATGTCATACTGCAATAACGAACCAAGCACACCAACTCGAGGATGAGAGCGCAAAGGTTTATGCAAGTTTTGCACTTTTGCTGGACCTGACACCAAGACAAGTTTTTCAATGTCAGTGGAACCTTTTTAGTAAGATGGCTTCCATATAATGTGTTGGGTGACACATTGTATTAATCATGTCACACATACCATGAACCAACAATTTGTGTTTGAAGTTCCATCTGGCGCATGTTAGCTCTTTGATAGTTTGTGAAGCCTCACATTGTTGATGGATCCAATAGTCTCAAAATATGTGTTGCATGCATAGGTTTGTTTGGGTAAAGGCCAAACTGTCCAACAATACTTCAATTATACAGCCTACCAGTACTAGCCTCCATAGTTAATGATGTGCTTGCAACACTTTTACTAGCCTTCATAATTAATGATGTGCTAGCAACTCTTCTTCGAGCCTCCATAGTTAATGTTGTGCTTGGAACAATTCTCAACTGAACCTAGCTAATTACTTCATTTATGAAGTGGTCTACGACCACAATTACAAGACTCTGAGCTGCATAGTTACTAGAAGCTTCATACATGGGAGCTGGATCGACTTCTTGAAGTTAGTTTCTAAATTGAATACCATATGTTGATATCTACAAGTGATGTTGTCCCTTTAGACACACCTAGGTTGCATCCAGACTATGTTCCATAGTTCTCATACCAGTTTGCAATGTCCTTCTACAGCAACGAATCGAGCACACCAACTCGAGGACAAGGGTGCAATGGTCTGTGCAAGTTTTGTTGGAACTGATGCCGAGAAAAGTCTTGCAGTGTTAGTGGAACCTTTTCAGTTAGGTGTCTTCCATATGATGTGTTGGGTGATGCATTGTACTGATCATGTCGCACGTACTATGAACCGAGAGATTATGTTTGAAGTTCCATTTGGCGCATGTTAGCTCTTTGATAGTTTGTGAAGCCTTGCGCTGTTGATGGATTCACCAGTCTCAAAAGATATGTTGCAACCATTAGTTTATTTGAGTAAAGACCAAACTGTCTAGTGATGCTTTGATCATACAAGCTACCAATGCCAGCCTCCATAATAAGGCCTTGTTCAGTTCGCAAAATATTTGGCGAAAAGTTACTGTAACACTTTCGTTGTTATTTGACAAACTTTATCCAAACATGACCCAACTAGACTCAAAAGATTCGTCTCGACATGAGCAGACTAAAAGTACAATTAGTTATTTTTTTACCTACATTTAATGCTCCATACACGCATCTAAAGATTACACTGCACAAAATATTTGGGGTCTTTTGGCCAACTGAACATGGCCTAAGTGATGTGCTTGCAACACTTCTACCACCCTCCATAGTTGATGATGTGCGTGCAACACTTCTTCAGCCTCCATAGTTAATGATGTGCTTGCAACACTTTTACCAACCTCCATAGTTAATGTTATGCTTAGAGCACTTCTCGGCCGAACCTGGCTAATAGCTTCCTTTGTGTAGTGGTCTACAACCGCAATTACTAGAGGGTAAGTTGCATAATTACTAGAAGCTTCATACACATGAATGGAAGCTAGTTCAACTTCTTGAAATAGGTTTTTGAATTGAAAACCATATGTTGATGTTGGTGAATTCCTTGAAGTTGCCTTGAAAGAATCCCACATTACCTTCTTTCACCCTTTATTACACCAGCTCCGATCAGACACTTTGGCAATATGTTGATGATGTGCAAATATTGGTGAGTTACATACAATGGTTACTCTTTGTCCCTTCGGAAATATTTTTGTTCCTGGACACAATTTAAAATGTCAGGGACACGTTACTTTGGAGGGTACAAAATGAAAGACCTTGTGATGGGTAATGCATGTACCTGAAATGAATTCTGCATTTGTGATTTTGGATGGTGACCATTGAGAACATCGGTGCTAGATGTCACGTGACACTATGATAACTTCTGTGTATGTAAAACATGCGGATTCACACTGGTACCCTCTGTGCTAGATGATGCATGACCCTATAAGGACTTCTTCTTACTTTCTGATGCCAAACATTTCTAGAAATTAGTGCCAAGCTCTATTGATGTATCAATGGGACCGTCCTTGGCAACAATTTCTACACAATCAATTGAAGTTATCTCAGGTCGAGTATGACTATTTTCCAAAGAATTGGTGTCAATCATCAACCATCTCTCATGCTGATTTTTGGCAAGAAGTTCAACAATGTCCATGGGGATGTCATCTATCACATTATGTTTCTCATGCATCTTCGGCTTTCCCTTCTTATTCTTGGGTGGATTCTACTTAAGTGGTCAGACCCATTCTAGATCTTATGTTTACCAAGAGAAACCTGATGACGAATAAAAGTGAATATTTCATAATATCCAGTTATCCAGAGAAACAAGAAAAAAATTAGTGTACTTTTCCATTGCTTGCACCAATGTAAAATAACATATCATACTAAAGACTATAAATAAAGTGTGTGTCATTTGGGATTCACTGCTTTGCTCACTTGCTATCCCAAACTTTCTATTTGTGTGTATGACACTTGGATTTGTGTGACAAGTTGCCTATTGCCCTACACACAAGTTCCAGTGGTATAAACACAAATAACTACTTCAGATGGTAGTGAGTGGTGAACTCAAATGTTTCAAAAAGTGCTAAAATTTTAATAGTGCAACAATAGAGTTTGAACAAAAAGCATAGACACAAATGTCACAAAGAGAAAAGGAAAAACAAATCGTATACTGCACAAGTCCCTAATTTAGATCATGAAAACTAGGCAAAGCAGGTAATAAATGTAATAATTTATTTACATATTCATGAAGATTTTGTTCTTTATTCATACCTTTACCAGGCATCTCTGCTTAGTGCCTTCAGATTCCATTTGAGGCAAATCATCAGACCTAAGCATACTTCTCTTTATAGTATTATTCTCAGTGTTCTCATCACGAGAAACTCTAGTTGATAGAACCTTTCTCTTTAGCAAAATCATCGATTTTCCATTTGAGAACCCTGTTTCAAGTTCCCTGATTCATTTTGGCACAGGTCATCCACATTCCGCATATTTTGCTCCAAGTTGTTATTCTGTGTGTTTTCATTCCCATGCTTGACATTGGTAGTAGATATCACCTTTTCCTAGCCTAGATCCCTACCACTAGAAGCAATTGTAACTAGATTAAAGATTGAAACAGCAGAAGAATCAAGATTCTTATATCATGGGTCCTTTTTGTGTGCTCTAATTTTTTTTATTATGAGTGTTTTTATCCCGTTCATTCGAGAAGATCCACCATCAACCTTGTCTACTGCTATGTGATTAACAATGTTCTTGACAGCTCTTGATTGTGTTAAACCCACTTTCTTATTGCTAACAGAAGTGTTATTATTATTTCCTACTTCAAATGGCATTTTTCTTTTATCATCCTCATAGAGATCAACAATGTGGTTAACTTCAACAACATCTGCAAAACCACCTACCTGGTCAGTGCCTATGAGTTCTGATAACCGCCACATCTGTTTTGGCTTTCTCTATCAAAATTTGAGAGTCAGTGGATTTGTTCCTTTTCTTTTTGCCAATAGATCCACCATTTATTTTCAAATATGCTCACCGTGGAACCTAGTTAAGGACTTGGTTGCTTTTTTACGCAGATATTTGTTTAGAGCCTTTGTGCTTAGATGTCGGTTTACACACATTAGGCTCATTACAATCATCATTAGGAACATCTTGAGTTGTTCTATTATCATTTTCATTTGGCACCACACAAGGTTTTGGACTGTGTGGATTATGTGTGGCATTTTCTTCTATGCTTGATATTGTTTGAGGAACATCATCAAGTAAATCACAGACATCCATGGAGACATCATTCGGGATATTTGCAGATACATCAATACTATTGGGAGAGCTTTGCAAAACTAAGGATATATTGTCATATTAGCATGTGTTTAGTTCTGAGACTTACTGAGATGGGTTGGATCCATCCCTATTTTTCTGGGATGGGATGAACTCACATTATGTTTGGTTAGAAGGTTAGGTCCGACCCACTTCTGCGTTTGGTCAAGAGAGTTTGCATAAGTGGGATGAGAGAATGACGTATGGTGTCTGCATGGCAGTCTCATACAGTGTTTCTTCTACCTCGAGCACAGATCCCCTTGGCCCCCGTTTCTTCTACCTAGAGCTTGATTCTCTTTCTCCCCTGCTCGACCACCTGCCTCTATAGCGCTCGTACCTCCCTCAGTTGGTGTCATCGTTGTGGCTCATGCGCCAGTGCGATTGTCGTGGCCGCTGCACTGCTCTGCCTTGCGTGACACGGCCCTCCGCTCCTGCGCCCGCGTGCTGCTGTGCTTGCATGCGCCAAATCTATGCTTCCTACGCCACCACGAGCTCGCTAGCGCTCGCACGTGTTGTCTCGAGCTCCCCCACACACCACACCAGTGCTCGCGTCCGCCGTCGTCCGCGCTGCCATGAGCTCCTTCACGCTTGCCTGTGCTGCCTGGAGCTCCCTCGCGTCGCCACTGTGCTCGCTTGCACTGCGGTACATGCTGTCCGCGCCGTCGTCCGCGCCGCCACGAGCTCGCTCTTGTTCACCCACGCTGCCTTGAGCTCCCCAACGCACCATCTGAACTCCCTCGCGTCACTGCCAATTGGTTCCTATTCTTACATCGTCGTCCCCATGGTTGCTTGCTCGCCCTAGTTGCTCGCATGGCCAATCCCTGGTGGTCCAGCTGCCCGCGCAAGCTCACGTGATGAGCGACGAGAAGAAGTGGGTCGACCCCGTTCCTTCGATTTTGAGAAACCGATCCAACCCGGATCTAAAGGGTATATTACCTGTAGGGATGAACCCAACCCACATAAATCTCCAACCAAACATAGCAAAATCTGGGTCCAACCCATCCCCAACCCAGGTGAACCCTCCATCCAAACACATGCTTAGATTATTGTATACAAATAATAATACTAATTAGAAATTCAACATTCTCAGCCATACCTTCTGTCGTTGTAACTTTCAACGAATGTGTTTGAAACATTTTCTACAACTAATGTAGCTATTTTCTACAACTAATGTAGCTAGAACATTCACTGCAGTAACTGCTCTGTTGCTAGAAGGAGAATTGCAATTTGAGTTGCATTCTTGGGAACTCTTTGAAAGGGTTGACTGATCATTCCCTTGAGATGATTGTCATGTCCAATAAAACAGTTTTCTGTAATTAAAATTATTATGCAAAGTTTGAACTGTGAAATAGAGCAACCATCATTAGTTCCATCTTGTTGTATTGAATCAGTTTCAGATGTAATTGTAGGGCCCAAAATTTTCACTCTATCCAAACACTTTGTGCAATTCCATTGATGATGTTATGTCATCGAAACTAGAAACGAGTTATTGTGGTGTTCATCACATTGTTGTTGGCTATAATTCAAAAAAATTGCTCCTGGTTATAGGAAATTTGAAGAGAGCAAAGTTTTGGATCCTTCGTCTGAAGCAGAGCACCATAACCCCTGACAAAAGCATCAACCATCAATAAGGCTAATGAGATATGTATACACAAATCATCAAATGTTGGCTCTATAAACGAAAGGGAGTCAATATCCAAAAGCACTTAATCATGAAAGGACCTTGATGTCGCCTAGAGGGGGGTGAATAGGCCTGTTTAAAAATCACAGCTCAAAACTTTGTTAGAGATGCCCGGCACTACCGCCCTGAGCCCGGAACTGCCGCACCCCGGCACTGCCGGCCTCAGCCCGGTACTACCGCGCCAACAAACTGCCCGAGCCTGCAATTCAAAAGCTAGCCACAGAAAACTAGATCTATATGAATAGAAGTGTTGCTCTTGGTTTTCTGAACCTGCAGAACCAACTCAACCAAGCCAAATATGTTGTATGAAGTAGATCGGGGCCAAATCCTAGAATCAATCACAAGCTCACAAGTATGATGAATGAACACAAGTAAATGCAAGAGACAAGTGATTTATCCCATGGTTCAGCTCGCCACCAAGGCTTGCCTACCTCCACGTTGTTGAGGATGACCACTTAGGTCAGGAGCTTTGCAACTCTTCCTCGGTCTCAAGTCAAGGAACTAAATCCTTGAAGTGAGGGGTAATTCCACTAGCTCCACAAGTGATTACAAACTTCCCGCTGCTCACCACAAGCACGGGAGCTCGCCGGGCAACGCCTAGCCGTCTAGGAGGCTTCACCTCCAAGAGTAAAAGATGCACAACGAAGATCGACGAAGCCCGACAAGTGCTCAAGGTTTGGAAGGCTCTAATATGCTCTCTAGCTCTTAATCACACAGCCCCAACACTTAGTCATACACTAAGCAAGTCACTCTCACAAAGAGAAGGTTGGGGGGTGCTCTCAAATGGCTTGGAATGGGTTGGGAGTGTTTTGGGCACCAACAGCCGGTTCTGGAGGCGTGGGGTGGGTATATATATACCCCCACACCCAAAACTAGCCGTTGGAGGTCAGAAACTAGCCGTTACTGGCTGTACAGGCCCGGCACTGCCGCACTTAGCCCGGCACTGCCGGGGAGCGGCACTGCCGCTCGACAGAGCGGCACTGCCGCAGCTCCCTAAGACAGCACATGTGACCTCACAAAAAATGTCATAACTTTTTACTCCGAACTCCGATTTCAGTGATCTTGGACTTTTCGGAAAGCTTGTTTTGAGGGCTATCCAACCCTACAGAGAACAAGCCCAAGATCAACAAGTGCTGGTGCAGTGCTAAGTGTTTTCTCTCATGTTAGCACTCGGGTTCGGTTAGTTTGTGCACTTGAGTCTTGTCTACGATTCGTATTGCATCCCCCTTGATAGTACGGCATAACTATACTCAATATAAAGAAAATATAACCATTTTAACCACTTGAGTCTTCAATGTCTTCATATGTCATTTCTTCTTGATATCACTTCAAAAGGGGTTGCAATCATCTTTGTCTCCTTTCTTTGAGCAAGCACACCTTGAGCATGTGACTTGAACCATTTCCACACATATGAGTTCAATCCATGGCTTCAAGTCACTTCCACTAATGATTTGATCCTCAACACAATATGAATCCTCATAGCTTGATTAGTACCTCGACTCAATGCAAGTACTCTCTTCTTCACCCTAGCCATAGTACATCGGTCTCCTTGACCTTCACCTTCGCTTAGTACCTCGAAGCCCTTTTGTAAGGACTTGTGTGGCCTAGAGGGGGGGTGAATAGGCCTGTCAAAAATCATAGCTCAAAACTTAATTAGATTAGCCCAGCACTACCGCTCTGTGCCCGACACTGCCGCTTCCCGGCACTGCCGGCCTCAGCCCGGTACTGCCGCGCAGAGTAGAACCTGAGACTGCAATTCGAAATCCAGCCACAACAAACTGATTCTATATGAATGGAAATGCTACAACAAGTTTCCTGAACCAGCAGAACCAACTCTAACAAGCCAAATATGAAGTATAGAGTAGATCGGGCCAAACCCTAGAATCTATCACAAGCTCACAAGTATGAAGTATGGAAAACAAGTAAGCACAAGTGACAAGTGATTTATCCCGTGGTTCAGCTCGCCACCAAGGCTTGCCTACCTCCACGTTGTTGAGGTTGACCACTTAGGTCATGAGCTTTTCAACTCTACCTCGTTCTCAAGTCAAGGAACCAAATCCTTGAGGTGAGGGGTAATAATACTAGCTGCACAAGCGATTACAAACCTCCCTAGGCCGCCACACAAGTTGGCAAGGCTCTAGGGCGACGCCTAGCCGGCTAGGGTTCTAAGAACCCAAGAGTAATAGAAGCAAATCCACCGGCTATGGCTCAAATCAAGTGCTCTAGGAAGTAGATCTCAGCTAGGGCTTCTCTTTGGTGAAGGTTTGAGGCTCTAACTCACTTGGAATCAATAGGAATCAAAGATTAGGTGAGAGAGAGCTTGGGGGCCTTCAATGGGGAGGAGAAGCCTTGTCTGGAGGTAGGAGAAGAGTTATGGTCGTGGATGACCGTTGGGGTGGCAGGGAGATGGAGTAAATATCCCCTGCCTTCCAACGGTTACAATAAGTCGCGGCAGTGTCGGCCTTAGCCCAGCAGTGCCGCGGCCCGGCACTGCCGCGCCTACTAGACAGACAAACAGATCTGAATTCAGTGCAGCTGTCTTTGGTTAGAAATAAGGATGGCTTGGGTTGGTTTGAGCACATGTCATTCAGCCATAGCAATATATTTGCATTCCCCCTTGATAGTACGGCATTCCTATAACTCAAATTCAAACGAGAAAGCTTGATATAGCGCTTTGAGTCCGGATCCGATGAAATGTAGTATGAGGGGTCCACCAACACATATGCATCATCCTTTCTTAACATTAACCTGCTTGTCATCTTCATAAATCTCATTAGTTCTCCAATCATGTGGTCATTATCACCAAAACCCATAAATAGGGCTTGATTGCACTTACAATCTCCCCCTTTTTGGTGATTGATGACAACACAATCGAAGCTTACAATAAAAGGGTACAATACTTGAGATTTATAAGCTTAGGTGTGAAACCTCCCCCTAAATATGTGAATGAGAACTGAAATCTCAAAATGGCATTAGAGGCCAACATTCACATATTCAAAAAGTGAGAAATAGGTTCAGTTTCACATCTAACAACTTTGTGGGGTGCAACTAAACCGTGTCAAGAATAATACGTGATGCGAATGACAGTTTAAGCACATCAGAGAGGTTTGCTGCCTGTCAGCCAGAGCGGCACTGCCGCTCTAGGCGTGGCACTGCCGGAGCCCGGCACTGCCGGCCTGGGAGCGGCACTGCCGCTCAGACTTCCAGACAGCAAACGCAGCGGAAATTAAAAACAGCCACAAAGCAATATACTCAACAAGACTAAACAGAATATGACAAGCTAGATAAGCAGGTAAAAGTACATGTCCACATCCAAGCCTAAGAAGTAGCATCATAGAGTAATATTACAAAATAGAGTTTTGATCGAATCAAACTCCCTCACAACTCACAACTACTAAAAGATGGGGACATGAAAAAGAAAGTGTTGTACCCCCTTTTCTTCACCTAATTCTCCCCCTTTGGCAACAAGTCACCAAAAAGAGAGAAGTAGAGAAGAGAAGAGTGTCCAAACACTTACTCGTCATCCGAAGCGATCTTGTCCCACTGAACTTCTTCCTCCTCATCATCATCATCGTCGTCATCATCGTCGTCGTCGTCGTCGGACTCTACCACGGCCTTCCCATGGCGATGGGTAGAACTGGTGTAGCGGGTCGAGGCACGTGTAGACCGGCGAGACGGCTCAGGCACTATCTCCTCCTGCTCCTCGTCGTCATCTAAGTCTAAATCATCTGAATCAAGACTGGAGAGGTCGAAGTGAGGTGGAGAGCGGGGTGGAGGTAACGGCGAACGACCCGCCCGCTCTCGCTCTGCACGCTGCTCAACAAGTGCCTAGTGAGCTGTCTGGGCTGCGTAGGTGCAGGTAGAGAAGATGGCCTTGATCCATTTGGCCAGCTTGCTCTTCTTCTTCCTCTGATAGGAAGGGCGGGAGCTCTCTGGCCTATCAACTGCTGCTACCCCTGCTGTTGCTGCCCTCTTCTTCTCTGCTCTATATGGCTCATGCAACCCATCCTTGGCAAAGGTATAGCCGGAAACCATCTCTATCATGAACATGATGTAGGGGGCATAGAGCACTACCTTCCTAGCATCCTCGGCTGATACCTGAAGCTCTGTCCAAATGAAACTGGAAATGGAGAAGTGGTTCGCCCTTGGGGCCATCCTAGCCAACATGTTCCTCTCATATCCATAGAGGTTAGAATGAGAACCACTCTTGGGGTTAAGAGTGTGCCTGAATAAGTTGTTTAACATGTAATAGTAGCCTTTCAGCCCCTTGACCAACCCGTCTGCCTTCCGAGGATCCTCATACATGAAAGAAATCTCACTATCAGTCAAAGTCCTCTCCTGGTCCAGACTATCAAGCTCTCTATCCCCGCTGCCCAAACCGACAATCCTAGAAAAGGTCTCATAAGAGACCTTGTAGTGACATCCCTCGGTCATCCAGTGCATCTCCTCAACCACATTATCAACATAGAGTGTTGCATGAAATTGATGGATGATCTCGGTATTCCAGTTGTAACTGAAACCCATCAAGTCATACATGTTCCTCTCCTTGCATGCAGCCACCACTCTGTTGATATCACGATCAGTCTTGGCCTCCAAGTGGTCCCAATCAACATACTTCATACTAAGAATCTTCTGCTTCTTGGCATTGTACAGGACTAAGCGATGGAAATCAGAATGAAACTCATTCCAGAACCTGTAGTCAATGCCCATATCCTCCTGAGTGTTGTATGGGTTGATCTGGCGATGTGTCTTCACCGAGCTGAACTGCTGGTAGTAAGACACGGGCTGCCTATCCTTGGTGTCCTGTGGAGGCCTCTCCTGCACATCCTCTGGGTATGGCTGCAGGTGGGCTCGGCTGACCTCTGCAAGATGCTCTGGAGTGTTGAGATAAAGGTCATCCTGAATCTATCGCCCTTGCATCTGCAGACGAGCCTCATCACGGATCTGCTGCCGTGCTGAAGTGTCTCCCTGGGAGCTAGAGCCACCTCGGCGAGATGGCTGCTTGCTCCTCCCCCTGAGCGGATCCATCCTCTGCTTCACCCTTCTCTCATCTCCTCTTCCGCCCGACATCTAAAACATGAAAACTGCGAATTAGAAGACTGCATAAGGGCTGGTAGGGTATAGTGAGGCAATAGACTTTGATGGATAAGGTGTTACTTGGATCAAGTTTCTGCTCATGGTCCGGCACTGCCGCTTGGAGAGCGGCACTGCCAGGGCCCGGCACTACCGCGCAGAGTGCAGCACTGCCGCGCGGGCAGATCGAACCTGAGCCAGGGAACACCACATCCATCATCTCTACTACCTCCCTATCATCTACAAACCCTTCTACAACCTCTAGATACAATAGCCATGGCACATTTTTCAAATCGGGAAAAAGTTAGGGTTAGGGATTTTGAAGCTTCACCTTGAGATGGAGAAGAGGGAAGGAGACCCTTGGGGAAGGGAGATGGAGGCTGCACTGATGAGGAACTCGGAGCAGCACCACCGGTGGCCGGAGACGCCGGGAAGAAGCCCGGAGAGGAAGCCGGCCGCCGGTCTCCTTGGTCGCCTGAGAGAGAGAGAGGGGAGAGACATGGGCTGGGGTGAAAAACTGAGAGAGAGAGAGAGAGAGAGAGAGAGAGAGAGAGAGAGAGAGTGAGACCGTCGGATAGAGTAGGAAAGATTTTTCCTCGGTCCCACACGGTAACAGTCGATTCAGGCTGAACCGACAAGTCGCGGCACTACCGCGCACAGCGCGGCACTGCCGGGGCCCGGCAGTTCCGCGGCTGGCCCGACACTACCGGACAGTTACCAATAGAAAGATTTACTCTCTAAGCTACTACATCTCATTCTTGGAGTGGACACGTACTGCTTGCATGTTATGACCAGTGACAATCAATCAATACAGAACGATGGTCATATCAAGCAAGTTTCTTTCTTAAAGGTTTTGAAACACAATATAAAGGTTTTGAAATCGGTTTTGCCTAGGTCATACTAGTTGATCAATCAAGCATGCTAGGTTTCAAACTACGTTACGAGAGTCAAGTATATTTAGTTCACTCTTTAAGGCACAAAACCTTGACTCATCTAGAGGCTTAGTGAAGATATCGGCTAGTTGTTTGTCGGTGCTCACATGTCTAATTGCGATATCTCCTTTGATTTCATGATCTCTCAAGAAGTGATGTCAGATGTCTATATGTTTGGTTCTTGAGTGACTCACTGGGTTGTTTGCAAGTTTTATGGTGCTTTCATTGTCACACAAGAGTGGGATATGAGTGAAATGACATCCGAAGTCACGAAGAGTTTGCCTCATCCAAAGTAGTTGCGCACAACATGCACCTGCTGCAACATACTCGGCCTCGGCTGTGGATAGGGCTACACAATTTTGCTTTTTAGAACCCCAAGACACTAAGGAGCATCCAAGGAATTGACATGTCCCCGAAGTGCTTTTTCGATCTACTTTACAACCGGCATAATCGGAATCCGAATAGCCAAGTAGTTCGAACTTGGAGCCCTTAGGATACCACAAGCCAAGGTTTGGTGTGTGAACTAGATATCTCAAGATTCTCTTAACGGCCACTAGGTGACACTCTTTTGGGTTAGCTTGAAATCTAGCACACATGCACACACTAAGCATAATATCGGGCCTAGATGCGCATAAGTAAAGAAGAGAGCCGATCATGGAGCGATATACCTTGATATCCATGGCTTTCCCTTCCGCATTGAGATCAAGATGTCCATTAGTTGGCATGGGTGTTTTGATAGGCTTGGCGTTCACCATGTCAGACTTCTTCAACATATCATGGGTGTACTTGGTTTGGCAAAGAAAAGTCCCTTCCTTCAATTGCTTGATTTGAAAACCAAGGAAGAACTTGAGCTCACCCATCATAGACATCTCAAATCTCTTAGTCATGATCCTACTAAACTCATCACAAAAGGATTTGTTAGTACTACCAAATATTATGTCATCGACATATATTTGGCACACAAAGATATCTCCATTGACTTTATGAGTGAAGAGAGTAGGATCGGCTTTGCCTATTTCAAAGCCTTGTTTGAGCAAGAATTCCTTAAGGCATTCATACCATGTTCTAGGTGCTTGTTTAAGCCCATAGAGCGCCTTTTGGAGTTTGAAGACATGGTTAGGGAACTTGGGATCTTCAAAGCTCGGTGGTTGCTCAACATACACCAACTCTTGTATGGGGCCATTGAGAAATGCACTCTTCACATCCATTTGATATAGCTTGAAGTTGTGATGGGCTGCATAGGCTAGAAGAATCCGAATGGCTTCAAGCCTAGCAACCGGTGCATATGTTTCTTCAAAGTCCAAACCCTCTACTTGAGTGAAGCCTTGAGCTACCAATCTTGCCTTGTTCCTTGTCACCACACCTTCTTCATCTTGCTTGTTGTGGAAGACCCATTTGGTACCAATTACATTGGTATTTGGTCTTTCCACAAGTAACCATACTTGATTGCGCTCAAAGTTGTTGAGCTCCTCTTGCATGGCCATCACCCAATCTGGATCTTCAAGAGCTTCTTCTACCTTGAGAGGTTCCAAAGAGGAAACAAACGAGTAATATTGACAGAAATTTGCCAAATGAGAGCGTGTTGTTACCCCCTTTCGAAGACTCCCAAGGATGTTGTCAACGGGATGATCCCGTTGAATAGTTTGCTTGAGCCTTGGATGATCTATGGGTTCTGCTGCATCTTCAGCATCTTCTTCATCTTGCTCGAAGATGGGTTGTAGGTTCACTCCACGAAGTGGAGTGGCTTCAGCTGCCCTGGAAGTGCCCGGCACTGTTGGGCTCGGCCCGGCACTACCGGGTCCCGGCACTGCCGGGGTTGTGGCCGGCACTACCGGGGACTGTAAGTTCCCAGTCCCAGCAGGGGCTTCAGCTTGAGGACCATCTAGATCTGTAGCCTGCTGTTCTTGTGGTCTAATATCACTGATGGCTAATTGCTTGATTGCTTCGCAAGGTGGTTCCTCATTACCTACAACAACTTCATCAACTTGCTCTACTTGAGAGCCGTTAGTTTCATCAAACGTCACGTCTATCGCTATTTCAACCTTGCCGGAGGCCTTGTTGAAAACACGATAGGCATGCTCATTTGATCCATAACCGAGAAGAAAACCTTCATCAACCTTAGATGCGAACTTAGAGGTTTTGGGCTTCTTGTTCAAAATGAAGCATTTGCACCCAAAGACTCTAAAGTAAGACACCTTTGGTTTGTTACCGGTGAGCAGCTCATAGGAAGTCTTCTTTCTTCTCTTGTGGAGGTAGAGATGGTTGATTGCATGACAAGCGGTATTGACGGCTTCGACCCAAAAGATGTCTGGCGTCTTGTACTCATCTAGCATTGTCCTTGCCATGTCAATGAGTGTTCTATTCTTCCTCTCTACCACACCATTTTGTTGAGGGGTGTAAGGAACTGAAAATTCATGCTTGATGCCCTCCTCATCAAGAAACTCTTCCACTTGGGTGTTTCGGAATTCGGTTCCATTGTCACTACGAACCTTCTTGATGTTGAAACTGAATTCCCTTTGAGCTCTTCGTATAAACATCTTGACCTTCTCTTGCACTACACTCTTATCATGCAAAAAGAATACCCAAGTGAAACGAGAAAAGTCATCAACAATAACAAGACCATGTTTGTTACCGCCGATGCTAAGGTAGGCAACCGGTCCAAAGAGATCCATGTGGATCAACTCCAATGGATGAGTAGTAGTGTCATAGCTCTTTGGTGGGTGAGGTACGCCTACTTGTTTTCTGGCTTGGCAAGCTCCACATACTCTGTCTTTCTCAAAATCAACATTGGTTAGTCCTAGGATGTGGTTGTCCTTTTGAAGTTTGGCCAAGTTCCTCATCCCAACATGAGCTAATCGGCGATGCCATAACCAACCCATGCTAGATTTTGCCACTAAACAAGTCTCAAGTTTGGCTTCACTTTTGTTGAAATCAACTAAGTAAAGCTTCCCTTTCAAACGACCCGTAAAGACAATAGAGGAATCCTCCCTTCTAAAGACTTCCACACCCTCATCCGTAAAGAGACAATTGAAACCCATCCCACACAATTGTGAAACGGATAACAAGTTGTAACTCAACAAATCAACATGTAAGACATTAGTAATTGAATGCTCAAGTGTAATAGCAACTTTACCAAGTCCTAACACATCCCCCTTGGAGTTATCACCGAAAATGATGTTTTCATTTGCATTTGAAGTTGGGGAATATGATGAGAACATACTCCTTTCTCCGGTAATATGATTTGTACATCCGCTATCAAGCACCCAACTTGATCCACCGGAGGAGTATGCCTGCAAGACAAGTTTAGTTCCTAGGTTTAGGTCCCCAATTTATATTGGGGCCTTGCAAGTTAGTCACAAGTATCTTAGGAACCCAAATACACTTGTCGGCTGTTGTAACACCCCAGGTGTTAAATTAATAAAATAAATTAGAATTTAATTAGAAAAATGGCCAAAATCCTATATGGAGGAAAAATTCTAACCAGATGTTTGTTGCATTCATGTCGTTGCATATTTTTATTGGGTGAAAAAGAGTTTTTATTAAACCCGATCAGGACGAATCGAATTTGTTCTATTTTGAAATCAAATAAAAAGATTTATAAAAGTTTTACAAAAACTTTTATAAATCTTAATTTTCAAAACCTAGGGAAAATATTTTCAAAAGTTTACAAAGCAATTTTGATTTCAAAAGGATTTGGTTTTGAATTCAAAAAGAATTTCAAAAGAGTTTGAAAACAAAAAGAAAAGAAAAGGAAACCTCTCCCTCTCTCGGGCTCCCCTTCCTCTTTTCGGCCCAGCCGGTCACTCCAACCCCGGCCCAAACCCCCTCCTCCTCACCCTCAGCCGGCAGGAGCCATCCGGCCCACTCCCTGCCGAAGGCCCAGCGCCGGGCGCGCCTAGCCCCTTCCTTCCTGCTCTGGCCGAACCGATGGCCAGGAAGCCCACCAGAGCCAGCGCCCGTCTCCTCACTCTCCGACTGACAGGTGGGACCCACGCGTCAGGACCTCACCCCCAACCTCCAGCCCGAGCTTTCCGCGCGGCCGGTGCCGAGTCCGCGGTCGTCCGCTCCCTTGCCTCTCCCTCGCCCTAGGGTTTCCCTCCATTCATAAAACAAATCTCCGGCACCGCATCTCCGCGCCGCATCCTCCTCGCCCTCCCCCTGTTCCCCCCTCGTACCCGAGCCGCACCTAGATCACCGCCGCCGCCATTGATGGGAGCTCGGTCGAGCTTCCGATCTCCCCACCCGAGCCACCTCCGGCGCCCCCGCTTCGCTCCTCGGCACCGTAAGGAAACGCCGAGTCCATCCCACCCCTCTCCTTCACTGAACTGAGCCGCAGGCACCCTCCACCGCGCGGCAGACAATTCTCTGCATCTCCACCGCCGCTGCTCACCGAAGAGAGCCGCCTCTGTGCCATTTATGCCACCAAAACACTCACCAGTGGATGCGTCGCGACCCCCTACACCCTTCTCTCCGCTCACCGGAGTACCCCGGGCACCGGAGCGCCGTCCCGGCCAACTCCAGCGAGACCGCCGCCGTCGGGTGCCCCGCTCGGTCCGACGCACAGGAACCAGAGGAGAACGACCCCTCCAGGCCGACCGATCCCAGATGGACCGCCCAGATCTTATGTTGACTGGAGTCAAAGAATGGTCAACACCCCGCCACATCATTATCTTCTGACCAATCCGATTGCGCCACGTCAGCGGTCATCGCCACATCAGCGAGGTGAACACCTGGCCAGCGCTGTTTTGCGCTCTAGCCCCCGCTCTTTAATCTAATCAGTTCACTATTCGATGTGCCTATGAAATCTTGTGAGCTAACCCCTGATGACTATGCATAATTCTGTTTTAGCCCGGATCAGAGAGGGATATGGTTTTTAATGTTTTAAAATGTGTTTAAGTGATGTTTTAATCCATAGATGGTTAATGATGATTTTAAATTAATTAGTAATGTCATTAATCTGTTTTGGTTCGTAAGATAAAATAATTTTATTTTGGTTTATTGAAAAGATTAATGCTTTTATAAACTCTTTTATAATGTCCATAAGTGTGTGTTTTATTTATAAAATAAATCTAAAAAATGCTTTTGTTTACAAATAAGGTTGTTAGCTTTTAATAAATAAATTAGAGTCCAAGTCTTTTAACTTTAAATACCAATTTTGAAAAAAAGCATTTAAAAGCAAATCATGTTTATTTACCAAATTGCCCTTAAACTTCAAAAGCCCATAACTTTTGTGTTTAAACTCCGTTTTGACCCGTTCAAGTCGCGTTAGATTCGTAGCGAAGAGCTCTACGCAGTAGATCAGTTTACGTTCTGTTTTCTTACTGTATGATGTACTGTTTCTTATTATGTTTGTTTGGGCCATGTTTGATGGTTGATCTAGAGAGTGCGGAGTTCGAGGACGCTCCAGATTTTCCTGTGATCCTGCAGTTTCGACTCAGCCCGAAGGCAAGTGTTCTTGAACATCTTGCTCCCGTATTTATTTTACTTTTATTAGAGTAGTTAGATCCAGTAGATGCATGCAGTCTTAAATTGAATCCCATGTTAAGGTTTACTAGAACTTGTTTATATTATCCTTGTCACTTGGTTGGGATCATATGGATAGAAGTCATGCTTAGCCCTGCTGTCTTGAGTTGGGATGGTTAACTATAATTAAATCTAATTAATGATCTATGGAACATGTGGTATGGTAATGAGTAGTATGGTGAGTAGGTAAATCCGGCAGGATGGACCTGTGTGGTGGTTTTTGTGCCGTGTGACTCGGCAGCTGGTTTTGGTTTCTGGTTCTGGGCTCGTGCTAGACATATCCTGCCTGGATCCCTAGGACCCGGTTCTTGGACAAGTAATCCGGCAAAACAGCGCAACCATGAGATCTGGATGGGCTGGATCTGGCTAATTAATTAGTTTCCTCCAAGTTATGCTACACGGGGTTTGTTTAGTGGCTCAAGAGGGGGTCCCTGGGGTCGCTGACTTATGTACGGGGATGAAACCTTAGAGTACGTGTAACACAGGCTTGGAGGGGCTTTGTAAAGGCCTTGTAGTGCGACCCCGCTGTGCACCTTGGCAGTGTTTAGCGTGATAGGGAACGCATGACTCATGGGTAACGATGTGCAACCTCTGCAGAGTGTAAAACTGATATATCAGTCGTGCTCACGGTCACGAGCGGGCTTGGACTTCTTCGAGATTAGTTGGTGGTTTGGTTCTGGTTCGTTAGGGAAGCCTTATGTGGTCATTAGTCCCATATGACATGGGTACAGAGGCTTCTTCTACGTGGGTTACTGCTTGGTACGGGAGCGATTCCCAGGCTCGGGCACAGACCTGGTGTTATTACGGAAGGTAGCTTTCTATGTCGTGACATATGGAACTAATACATATAAGACTCCTTGTAACGACCTGGTTCGGGTCATCTGATGGACTTCAGGTGTGGTTTGCCTGATGGACTTCAGGTGTGGGTTTGCTTGGTGTGACTCCAAGTGTGGTTGCTTGGTGGACTCCAAGTGTTGGTTGCTCGGTGTGACTCCGAGTGTGGTTTGCTCGGTGCGACTCCGAGTGTGGTTTGCTCGGTGCGACTCCGAGTGTGGTTACTATTCAGTTGGAGACTGTGGTTATAACCTAGTAAATAAGTGCATAGGAAATAGGATTTAATAGGATGTGTCGCTTTAGGCGCTTGAGTCAAACAAAGTTAGCCTACCTTTGTTATTAGCCTCATAAGCATATATTTCCTACACTTGCGGAGTACATTTCGATGTACTCACCCTTCCTCTTTGAACCCCCTGCTACCCCACCCAGACGCTGGCAGCTACATCGACGCGGAGCAGGAGTACCGAGAAGATGGCGGATACGACCCCGACAACTTGTACCCAGAAGACGGTGGACACAACCCAGACGACTTGTACTAGGATGGCGCAGCCCCCGGTCGACCTTCCTGTGGAGATGGCGTCCAGTTTCCGCGAGTCTACATTAGAGTTAGACTGAGAGTTTGTACTTTTCTTTTGGACCCGAGGGTCATTTTTGTAATAATGTTCGATATATTAATAAAGCATTGTTTTGATATTTACTATGATGTGGATATATGTATGAAAAATTGATCCTGGCATACATATATTGTGCTCCAATTTTGTTCTTAAAATTGGGGTGTCACAGCTGTCCTCTTGTTATCACCAACATATTTTGCAACAACTTTACCACTGTTGTTGTGTTCCAATTTGTAACAAGATGACATGCTCTTCCTTGGGGCTTCTATCTTGGGTTGATGTGCAAACTTGTTCTTGGTTATCCAAATCGATTCTTTTGGTTTCTTAGATCCTTGCTTTGGGTTGGGCACCTGCTTGTGCTGTGTGTGAGATTGAGCAGAAGGTAAACTGGTAGCCTTCCCTTTCTTGGGGCGTGGCACTGCCGGCCTAGGGGCGGCACTGCCGGGGCCCGGCACTGCCGCCTTCTGACGCGGTCTGTGCAGGCTGAACTATACCAATCTGACCCTTCTTCTCAAACCTCACACACTCATAGCCATTCACTGTCCTTCTTTCATTAGTCTTGGCTCCTTTTTTCGTGCCCCAACCCATCCTTTATGGAAGGACGCCGTCCATTCTTGAACTTGGGCTTGCTCTTCTCTTGAGTCTTCTCATTTGCGCTTGTGGTAGGCTTGACACAACCATTTGCAATGATGTTTGTCAATCTTGCTATCTCCTTTCTCATGGCCTCCATGTTCACAAGGTTAGTGGAATAGACATTCAAATCAACATTATAGCATTTTCCACAACCTTCACTAGTGGAGGGAATAGAAGTGACATTTGCTTTAGGGAGAGTTGAGTTGCTTTCCCAAAGAAGATTATATTGCAGCTCAAGTTCTTTGTGCTTTTCATCCAAGCCACAATACTTTTCCTTGAGTGCAATATGAGCCTTCTTTAGGGAAGCATGTTCATCTTGCTCTTTGGCCAAGGCCTCATGCAAGACGTCCAACTCACTTCTCTCTAATGCAAGAGCTTCCTTGCAAGCAATATAGAGGTCCTCTTGTTTGATGAGAGCATCCTCACTTATTGCTAGCTCGGCTTGTACACTTTCTAGTTCCTCCATTAGCTTAGTGATAAAGAGTTTGGTTTTCTTGTCTAACTTTTTAGTTCTCATATTTATCTCTTCATCACTAGAATCATCATCACTAGAGGATTCACTAAGTTCACTAGTAGAGATGTTGTAAGTGCATCTAGCCCTTAGTGGGTTTTGGTGAATTGAGTGACAACATAATTAAAGGTCTAACAAGTTTGCTAAGTATATCAAAGGTTCAACAAGAAAAGCAAACTTGATGATATTCCACATAGTGTTGAAATGAAGGCCAAAATTGTGTATTGTTGTATTGGAAGATCATGGAAACAATCTTGTTCAAGCAAAAGACAACAATGCAAATAGAGTTGATGATATGGCTTCTATGTTGTGGGATATCATGGCATCATGAGAAAGCAAGCATATTTGGCAAATGACAAGTGAGACATGGATTGATGATTTTGGAATGGTCTCAACAATGGGTTGCTTTTCATGAGCAAGAAGAGTTTGATAGTGAACTAGCTTTGATCAAGGTTGAAGAATGAATCAAGAATGCATAAGTGAGTAAATGGCAAGCAAAGTTGAAATGACAAAGGACACAACTCATATTGGATATAAGTCATTCTCTACTTTAGTTTGCTTGTATGGATAAATGTTTGGAGAATCACTTTGCATTGATTTGATCAAGCTAGAAGTATGAAGATGGAGATTGAAGTGAGTGTTGAGTGTCAAGCCAAAAGGAGAGGATATTAGGAATCGTGAATTGGCTTGACCATATTAATGATGATCCATATATGTCTCTATGTGAGTCAAACTAAAGCTTGATTGATCTCAACATGCATATCTACAAGATGTTCAAGCAAGGATCACAATATTGAAAAAATGGTTTTCAATAGATGCTCAATATGATGTGACTTGAGTGTGGCTTGATAAGGTGAAGATAGCAAGGAAAGGGCTTCGAGGTACTAAGCGACGATGAAGGTCAAGAGACCGAAGTACTATGGCTAGGGTGAAGAAGAGAGTACTTGCATTGAGTCGAGGTACTAATCAAGCTATGAGGATTCATATTGTGTTGAGGATCAAATCATTAGTGGAAGTGACTTGAAGCCATGGATTGAACTCATATGTGTGGAAATGGTTCAAGTCACATGCTCAAGGTGTGTTTGCTCAAAGAAAGGAGACAAAGATGATTGCAACCCCTTTCGAAGTGATATCAAGAAGAAATGGCATATGAAGACATTGAAGACTCAAGTGGTTAAAATGGTTATATTTTCTTTGTCTTGAGTATAGTTATGCCGTACTATCAAGGGGGATGCAATACGAATCATAGACAAGTCTCAAGTGCTCAAACTAACCGAACCCGAGTGCTAACATGAGAGAAAACACTTAGCACTGCACCTGCACTTGTTGATCTTGGGCTTGTTCTCTGTAGGGTTGGATAGCCCTCGAAACAAGCTTTCCGGAAAGTCCAAGATCACTGAAATCGGAGTTCGGAGTAAAAAGTTATGGCGTTTTTCGTGAGGTCTCCTGTGCTGTCTCAGGGAGCTGCGGCAGTGCCGCTCTGTCTAGCGGCAGTGCCGCTCCCCGGCAGTGCCGGGCTAAGTGCGGCAGTGCCGGGCCTGTACAGCCAGTAACGGCTAGTTTCTGACCTCCAACGGCTAGTTTTGGGTGTGGGGGGTATATATACCCACCCCACGCTTCCAGAACCGGCTGCTGATGCTCAGTTCACTTCTAACACATCCCAAGCCATTTGAGAGCTCTCCCCAACCCTCTCTTGTAAGAGTGACATGCTTAGTGCATGATTAAGTGTTGGGGCTGTGTGATTAAGAGCTAGAGAGCATATTAGAGCCTTCCAAACCTTGAGCACTTGTCGGGCTTCGTCGATCTTCGTTGTGCATCTTTTACTCTTGGAGGTGAAGCCTCCTAGACGGCTAGGCGTCGCCCGGCGAGCTCCCGTGCTTGTGGTGAGCAGCGGGAAGTTTGTAATCCTCTTGTGGAGCTAGTAGAATTACCCCTCACTTCAAGGATTTGGTTCCTTGACTTGAGACCGAGGAAGAGTTGCAAAGCTCTTGACCTAAGTGGTCATCCTCAACAACGTGGAGGTAGGCAAGCCTTGGTGGCGAGCTGAACCACGGGATAAATCACTTGTCTCTTGTATTTACTTGTGTTCATTCATCATACTTGTGAGCTTGTGATTGATTCTAGGATTTGGCCCCGATCTATTTCATACAACATATTTGGCTTGGTTGAGTTGGTTCTGCAGGTTCAGGAAATCAAGAGCAACACTTCTATTCATATAGAATTGGTTTCCTGTGGCTAGTTTTTTGAATTGCAGGCTCGGGCAGTTTGTTGGCGCGGCAGTACCGGGCTGAGGCCGGCAGTGCCGGGGTGCGGCAGTACCGGGCTGAGGCCGGCAGTGCCGGGGTGCGGCAGTTCCGGGCTTAGGGCGGTAGTGCCGGGCATCTCTAACAAAGTTTTGAGCTGTGATTTTAAACAGGCCTATTCACCCCCGCTCTAGGCGACATCAAGGTCCTTTCAATTGGTATCAGAGCCTGGGCTCTCAATTACGGGCTTAACCGCCTTGAGAGACGATGTCGACAAGTGAGGAAGTATCTCTAGAACTTTTACTTTCCGATGGCTCAAATTATACATCTTGGTCTGCTAGTATACTTGATGTTTTTAGGGCCATGGGTCCTCAACTCGAGCAGATTGTAGATGTGAGCATTTCACCTCCTAGTGATGATTTGGACTATCTAACTAGAGAGGAAGTGAAATGCTTACAACTCAATGCTCAAGCTACTAATGTCTTATTTAGTGCCTTGAGTGAAGATGTACTTGATGCCGTCATATTTGGAGATGGTGAACCACTTGAGGATGCTCATGTCATTTGGACCACACTCAAAGAAAGATATGACAAGTCCAAATGTGATGAGAAGTTGCTCTCATTGGAGGAACCACTTGAGGAGTGCTCAACTTCGCCAACAAATGAAGAGCCTCAAGTGATTCTCCCAAAAGGCATAGCTGATCATGGCACACCCACTCCCTTACCAACATATGTGAAAGGTAATGAAATGGTTGGTGAGAACAAGGATTATACATGTGGTACTTCTACTTCCTATAGTTCTTGTGAGACTAACATTTTGAAGGAAGAAGAAGCTTGTGATCGGTGGAGGCCAAGTGATGAATCCACTTCACCAATGTGCTCAACTATTCATGCCACTTCTCATGTATGTCTTATGGCAAAGGGTAAGAAGGTAAAATCAAAAGCCAAACCTTCTCCACCTCCCAGTGACATCTCTAGTAGTGATCTTAGTGATACTTCTAGTGATGATGATTCTAGTGATGAAGAAATAAATAACATAACTAAAAATTTGGATAGAAAGACCAAGTTATTTATTTCAAAGCTAATGGAGGACTTAGAGGCAACACAAGCTGAGCTAGAATCTAGAGAAAAGACTCTAATTAAACAAGAGGATCTATACATTGCTAGCAAGGAAGCTATTGCATTGGAGAGAAGTGAGGTGGACATCTTGCACAAGGCTTTGGCCAAAGAGCAAGATGTCCATGCTCTCCTAAAGAAGGATCATATTACACTCAAGGAAAAGTATTGTAGCTTGAATGGCAAGCACAAAGAACTTGAGGAGCAATATAGCCTTCTTTGGGAAAGCAACTCACATCCTTCCAAGGCAAGTGATGTCTCTACTCCCTCCACTAGTCAAGGTTGTGGAAAATGCTTTAATCTTGATTTGAATATTTATGCCACTAACCTTGCTAATATGGAGGCTATGAGAAAAGAGATTGCTAGGCTGAATGAGATCATAGCAAAAGAGTGCATGGATGGCAAGACTCAAAACAGTGGCAAGAAGGTGGAAAATAGCTCTGAGTGTGCTCAGTCCATGATCAAGGGCAAAGTTGGTACAGATCAGCCTGCACAGATGGTGGCACAACAGCAGCCCCGAGCAGCACAGCCACCCAAGGGCGGCAGTGCCGCTATGAAGGGCGGTAGTGCCGCTCCCCACAGAAAAGGGAAGGCTACCACTTATGCCCCTGGTCAGGTCAAGCTCATGAAGAAGGTCTCCAAATCAAAGCAAGAGCCCCAGAAAGCAAAGAAGACTCTCATCACTTGCTTCAAGTGCAAGAAAGAGGGTCACCATGTAAGGGATTGCTCCTTGAAGAAAGAAGCGAAGGTCATGAGCAACATTCAAGAGAAGAAAAAGATGGCTCATGGCAAGTGCTCCAACATGGGACACAATGCCTCGATGTGTTCCAACAAGGTTGATGACCAAGCCACACTTCCAAACAAGAAGATGAGAATAAGTAAGAGGAAGTGTTATGAGTGCAATGAGAAGGGTCATGAAATTGCATCATGCCCCTACATGAAGGACAAAGGCTTGACATCATCAAGTAAGAGGCTCACCGGTAAGGAAGCAAACAAGAAGCAAGATAAGAAGATGTCTTACAAGAACAAACATCGCATTTGCTACATTTGCCGAGGAAAGGGACATTTAAGTATGGATTGTCCCATGGGTAACCCTCCTAAGCTCAACTCATCAATTGATTTAAACTTGCTTAGGAGACCCAAAAATGACACTTGTGCTAGAAAGGTGATTGGTTCACCACATACTAGCACAAAGGCCATTTGGGTGCCTAAGTCTCTTGTGACTAACCTTGATGGACCCATCTTGGTATGGGTACCAAATTGTGCTTAGTAAGTGTTGTAGGTACTTGAAGGTGATATGAAGCCTTGGGGTGCTTGAGTAACTTTTATTGAAAATATCATCTCAAGCTATCAATCTTATTAATATTGACTATTCTATCAAGATTGACCCAAGGATGAATTGATGGATATATCTCTAACTTCTTACTCATCTCGGTAACAAGTACCTAACCCTTGCTAGCTAGCCACTTGACTTGTGTAGTCTCTAGTAGTTCACAAATATGTATGCTTGTGAATTATTAGGAGTGGCTAGAGTACTTTGAGTTCAAATGAATCATCTTTCATATGATGCTTTTAATGGCTCTCTAGTAGAGCAAGATCTTATTCATGTTGTAGGTAATGAGGAACCACTTTGTGAGACAATCAAGAAAATGCCCATTGGTGATATAAGACCACAAGAAGTTCTGGGTACAAAGATAGGAGATCCTCAAGCTACTATTGCACCAAATTTCGCTGACATCTCTGATATGGTAGTACCATGCCTCAGAGCGGCAGTGCCGCGCCTCAGAGCGGCAGTGCCGCCCCTATGCAGACAGTAGTGGCTGAGATAAGTCCAAGCAATGGATGAAGTCTACAACATGATGATAAGCAAATCACTTAGGGAAGAAACCACTTGAGGATATGTATTGGTTGTTGGTCATGGAAGAAAAGTATGATTGGAATTTCACAACAAGCAACATACATGACTTGGTGTTCTTTGTGGACCTTAAACCAAGAATTTCAAGAAAGCTCAAGTAGAAGCACTTATCACTCAAATCTCAAGAACTCTCTACTTAATGAAATCTTGTCATATGGTAGATTGACAAATTCTCATTCTCATCTTATGGCCATCTACATGCTCAAATGGTTGTGAGTATTTCTTGGCATAAGTTAAAATTGATTATTCTATTGTTGCCATGACCTAGACATAGAGTAAAATGCCATGTTCTTAAATGAATAGAGTGCTATGTGAGAAATTCAAATACTTAGAGCACTTATAAAAGGGGAATTTACTCTATGACTAGAGTTGTGAGACTAACCATTTCTCTAAGTGATTTATGTAGTCTCACTAAATGAGAATGTGTTTCTTAAATGGAGTGTGCTATCATATCAATGCCATCAATCCAGAACTATGTGATGTGTTCTCTCTAGTTAATTTTGGGTTGATTCGTCTATGTTAGCCACTCACCATAATATGGCTTAAATCTACCCTTTGGACTTAATTGACCAACCATGCACATTCACATTTCCATTCGACTCGAAAGAGTGTGCATGCGGCATTAAGGGAGATTTAATCCATGTTATGAGGTTTCTCTTTTTTGGTAGCTCATTTGCCTTCCACACATAAAGGGTTACTAAATGAGAAACTAGTGCTTGTGCTACTAATACCTCTTGTGTTGAGCTTATTCATAGGAAATCAATAAGAAGAGGTTGTGCTTATTCATTTGGATGCATCACAAGCCTAAAGGTTACTCTTCACCTAAAGCAAGATGAGGTTGGTAGAAGTCGGAGTGTGTTGACTCACTCTCAAGATGTGGAGGCTCCTCATGTTGAAGATAATCTACAACCTACTGCTGATGTGCGAGCAGCAGTGCCGCTCAGCGGGCAGCACTGCCGGGCCACGGGCAGCACTGCCGGGCCACGGGCAGCACTGCCGGGCCATGGGCAGCACTGCTGCACCATGAGCAGCACTGCTGCACACCTCCACACACAGCAGCTGAGAACAGTCCATTTTGTGGACCTAGAGCATGATGTTGAGGTTGAGTTGGATATGCTATATTAGAAGAATTCACAAGACTTCAATCATTGACAAGAGGACTGAATGGTAATGACATCTTGTGAGTATTCTAAGCCAAAACCACCTCATTATTGGACAAGAAGAGAAGAATTGTAAAAATTATCAAATCTGTCCAGAAATCTGAAATTTTGAGTTAGCTGCTTTCAAGCATGGATTTGGAGGTTCAAACACTGATGAATTGACCTGAAACTTTGTGAGCATGATATATACATCTAGTACTTGCTGCTGTACAGTTTTCATGGAGATTGATTGAGAAGAACACCAGTTTTGGTTGAATTATGTCAGTTTCAGCAATGCAGTTTCAGACTTGAGCAATTTTGGTGAAAAATTGATTTGACTGACTAAATGGAGTCCAAATGAGCTGAAATTTTTACAGAAGTTAAAGGACTCATAGATGCAGCTCTGTACCAAATTTCATGCATATTGGCTTAATGGTCTGAGAGATATGAATTTTTCTCCAAGGAAGACAGAATCTAAAAAAGTTGGATTGCAAGCAGCTTGAAGGAGTTTGAAATGAGTTGGAACATAGTGTAGACTTCTCCTTTGATCTCATATTGTTGATGTGCATAAGTGTGCTTTGTGTACTCTTGTATGCACAAATTGAGGGGGAGTTTACTTTCTATCTCATGAGACAAAATGCCTTCTCTCAAGCTCATATTGTGTAATCTCAAACATTGGAGAAAGAAGAACTTCAAAGGAGGATGGATAGTTCCAATGGAATCTTTGGGTGCTCCAAAGACTATTCTTGGTCTTTATAAACCAAGTTATCTCGGCTTAGTGTCGAATGGCCCAATTCTTTAGTGGAACATGCTTCTAATGAGTTGGAGAAAATAATTGAAGGGTGGACTCTCATTGTCAAATTCTCTACTCTAGAGCTCATCAAGTGCACAGGATCCATCCTATTGATCAACCAAGACCTTGTCAATAAAGAGTGGTAACTCCTAGTTCACAATTTGCAAATTTCATGAATTTTACCATTTGCTCTCTATGTGAGTTGTTTTAGGTAAAGAAAGAAATAGGAATCTATTATGGATCTTGGATGACCACAAAAGCTTCAATTCACCACATTTCATCAAGTGAGAACTATGGCCATCCAAATCATTGAAATCTTACTTATATGATGGTCATGTCAATCAAAATTTATGTGGTGGTCTAGCTACCTTAGTGGTGGTATGTTTTCTTGGCATAATTTCAATTGTTGCAAACTTATCATGCCTTGACCAAAATATAGGGTGAACTCCTCTAGACTCTTAAACCGATTCAAGTGCATTTCACAAGTAAATCGAGTACTTGGTGCACAAATTGAGGGGGAGCTCATTCTATGTCTTGTGTCTTTTGGGACTAACATTTTCTTCTAGTGAACTTGTGTAGTCTCTTGGTGAGAATGAGTTTCTCTTGGGTATTCTACATAACCAAATCAATCCAAATTGGTAAAGATATCTCTCATATTCATTTGGATTGCAACTTTAACTCTTATGTAGCTACTCTCCATAATATAGCTTAAATTCCCTTGATTGGACTTAATTGACCAAAAGTGCATATGTTCTACTTTCCACATACATATGTATGCACTATCAAATAGGGGGAATTTAGTCTATGCTATGAGGTTTGCAATTAGTGATCCACATGCCTTCCACATCCAAATGGTCACTAGTTGTAAATTGTAGCTTGTGCAATTTAATGTTATCTCTTGTCTTTGTGAGCATTCCCTAGGAGACATCTAGGTGATATTATGAGATACGAGCATCCATTCCTATTGGCATCAACTTGTGAAGATTCCTTCCATTGGTGTCAAACTATGAAGATCATATTTCAATTGATATTGGTGGATAATCTTTCAATTTGGTATATCAAGAAATATGTCTTCAATTGGTATCTCAAAATGAAAACAAGAGCTAGCAATGGATTTTCAACTAAGATGGAGCACAAGTTTGAAATGTCTCCTTGAAGATGATGAAAAGGAGAGATGGGCACAAATGAGATCTTTTGCTTAATGAAGTGCTAGGCCCATCAAAGCACTAAATTCAAAATCATCATCATGGTGGAGATTATGAGGCTTAGAACAAAGGTATATCACTCTATGAACATTTGTATTACCTTTGTGCATCTAGGCCCTTACATGCTAGAGTGTGCATGTGTATGCAATATTTTGAGTCACACCATGAGTTTGTTCTTATGGTGACGATTAGAGAATGAGTTAGATATTTGGTTGATACCTCTTGTGGTGATTATGTGAGTTTGTCTCATGTTATGTCACCTATGTGAGGTATGAGCTAAATATGCTAACCTCTTGAGAATCTTGACTTAAAGTGTTGCATACTTTGTTTGGTAGAAAAACATAGAAGAGAAATCATATATGCTAAACTTTTACCTACCTCTAGCCCTCACTTGTCTACCATCATTTCTTCCTTTTGGTGGAGAGATCCTTTTTGGAGATTAATGCCAAAGGGGGAGAAATTTTGGGGGACATTGTAAGGGAAGAGAGATTGATATGAGGATGGAAAGGGGTAAAGGAGAGGCATATAAGATTTTTCAAAATTATGTGGTGTGTGCAAGGATAGTTTAAATTGATGCTCTTGATAGGGACAATTTATGCTAGTGTGTGACATTCATGTGAGTGGTGCTTGTATTCTCTAGTGTTGTTCAGGCAGGTGCAGCAGTACCGCTCTCTGGTGCGGCAGTGCCGCCCCCTGCTGGTCAGCAATCCTTGAGTGCATGAACTGTCATAAGCATCATGATTATCATGTTAACACCTTGCACCCCACGAATGCTAAGATATAGGAGAGTTTCCACACTTTGTCTTAAATATGTGCATTTGGCATTTGAGGCCAAAATTTGAAATTCCTTTCAATGCACACATTTAGGGGGAGCTCACTATATCATAGGATTCAAAATCTTAAAGTTTATCAATCTTCTGTAAGCTTTAATTGTGTTGTCATCAATCACCAAAAAGGGGGAGATTGTAAGTGCATCTAGCCCTTAGTGGGTTTTGGTGAATTGAGTGACAACATAATTAAAGGTCTAACAAGTTTGCTAAGTATATCAAAGGTTCAACAAGAAAAGCAAACTTGATGATATTCCACATAGTGTTGAAATGAAGGCCAAAATTGTGTATTGTTGTATTGGAAGGTCATGGAAACAATCTTGTTCAAGCAAAAGACAACAATGCAAATAGAGTTGATGATATGGCTTCTATGTTGTGGGATATCATGGCATCATGAGAAAGCAAGCATATTTGGCAAATGACAAGTGAGACATGGATTGATGATTTTGGAATGGTCTCAACAATGGGTTGCTTTTCATGAGCAAGAAGAGTTTGATAGTGAACTAGCTTTGATCAAGGTTGAAGAATGAATCAAGAATGCATAAGTGAGTAAATGGCAAGCAAAGTTGAAATGACAAAGGACACAACTCATATTGGATATAAGTCATTCTCTACTTTAGTTTGCTTGTATGGATAAATGTTTGGAGAATCACTTTGCATTGATTTGATCAAGCTAGAAGTATGAAGATGGAGATTGAAGTGAGTGTTGAGTGTCAAGACAAAAGGAGAGGATATTAGGAATCGTGAATTGGCTTGACCATATTAATGATGATCCATATATGTCTCTATGTGAGTCAAACTAAAGCTTGATTGATCTCAACATGCATATCTACAAGATGTTCAAGCAAGGATCACAATATTGAAGAAATGGTTTTCAATAGATGCTCAATATGATGTGACTTGAGTGTGGCTTGATAAGGTGAAGATAGCAAGGAAAGGGCTTCGAGGTACTAAGCGACGATGAAGGTCAAGAGACCGAAGTACTATGGCTAGGGTGAAGAAGAGAGTACTTGCATTGAGTCGAGGTACTAATCAAGCTATGAGGATTCATATTGTGTTGAGGATCAAATCATTAGTGGAAGTGACTTGAAGCCATGGATTGAACTCATATGTGTGGAAATGGTTCAAGTCACATGCTCAAGGTGTGTTTGCTCAAAGAAAGGAGACAAAGATGATTGCAACCCCTTTCGAAGTGATATCAAGAAGAAATGGCATATGAAGACATTGAAGACTCAAGTGGTTAAAATGGTTATATTTTCTTTGTCTTGAGTATAGTTATGCCGTACTATCAAGGGGGATGCAATACGAATCATAGACAAGTCTCAAGTGCTCAAACTAACCGAACCCGAGTGCTAACATGAGAGAAAACACTTAGCACTGCACCTGCACTTGTTGATCTTGGGCTTGTTCTCTGTAGGGTTGGATAGCCCTCGAAACAAGCTTTCCGGAAAGTCCAAGATCACTGAAATCGGAGTTCGGAGTAAAAAGTTATGGCGTTTTTCGTGAGGTCTCCTGTGCTGTCTCAGGGAGCTGCGGCAGTGCCGCTCTGTCTAGCGGCAGTGCCGCTCCCCGGCAGTGCCGGGCTAAGTGCGGCAGTGCCGGGCCTGTACAGCCAGTAACGGCTAGTTTCTGACCTCCAACGGCTAGTTTTGGGTGTGGGGGGTATATATACCCACCCCACGCTTCCAGAACCGGCTGCTGATGCTCAGTTCACTTCTAACACATCCCAAGCCATTTGAGAGCTCTCCCCAACCCTCTCTTGTAAGAGTGACATGCTTAGTGCATGATTAAGTGTTGGGGCTGTGTGATTAAGAGCTAGAGAGCATATTAGAGCCTTCCAAACCTTGAGCACTTGTCGGGCTTCGTCGATCTTCGTTGTGCATCTTTTACTCTTGGAGGTGAAGCCTCCTAGACGGCTAGGCGTCGCCCGGCGAGCTCCCGTGCTTGTGGTGAGCAGCGGGAAGTTTGTAATCCTCTTGTGGAGCTAGTAGAATTACCCCTCACTTCAAGGATTTGGTTCCTTGACTTGAGACCGAGGAAGAGTTGCAAAGCTCTTGACCTAAGTGGTCATCCTCAACAACGTGGAGGTAGGCAAGCCTTGGTGGCGAGCTGAACCACGGGATAAATCACTTGTCTCTTGTATTTACTTGTGTTCATTCATCATACTTGTGAGCTTGTGATTGATTCTAGGATTTGGCCCCGATCTATTTCATACAACATATTTGGCTTGGTTGAGTTGGTTCTGCAGGTTCAGGAAATCAAGAGCAACACTTCTATTCATATAGAATTGGTTTCCTGTGGCTAGTTTTTTGAATTGCAGGCTCGGGCAGTTTGTTGGCGCGGCAGTACCGGGCTGAGGCCGGCAGTGCCGGGGTGCGGCAGTTCCGGGCTTAGGGCGGTAGTGCCGGGCATCTCTAACAAAGTTTTGAGCTGTGATTTTAAACAGGCCTATTCACCCCCCCCTCTAGGCGACATCAAGGTCCTTTCAGATGTCACTAGGTGGAAGAGAAGGTTTGGAAGTATGAGTCTTTTTCACCTTCTCTTTCTTGGCCATGAGACAAGTGTGGGAGTTGCAATCATCATCATCGGACAAGTTGTTGAATAGTCTTGGTGAAGGAGATGACTTTTGAAATGCTATTGTTGCTATCTTCTCATCTTCTTCACTTGAGGTTTGTGCGGTTGAATCCCATTCATGTCCAATGTGAGCTTCTCCCATGTATCTCTTATTGTGTTTCTTGTAAGTGTCTTTGTCATCTTTCTTGCCCTTGTTGAAGTTGTTGTCCTTCTTCTCATGTGGACAATGTGCTATGAAATGATCGGTGCTTCCACAATTGTAGCAAGTTCTTTTCTTCTTGTTTGGAAACCTTCTCTTCACAAACTTGTAACCTTCCTTCTTGAGCCCCTTGCGGTATCTTCTCATGAAGAGAGCTATATCACCAATTTCTTCAAATTCTTCACAATCACTTTCACTTCCACAAGAGGATGATGTGCTGTCCTCAACTTCAATTTTCTTCTTTTGTTGCTTGGGCTTGCTTGTAGAGGCTTGCTTGCTTGATTTTGCCTTGCTTGATGTGCTTGCCTTGATGGCTTGCTAGCCTTAAGTGCCACATCCTTGATCTTCATCCCATCTAGCCTAGCTTGCAACTCTCCAAGCTTCCTTCTCTCGTTTGCCTCTTCTCTTTGCATGTCAAAGGTGATAATCCTTCCAAGCACATCACTAGGTGTGAATTGCTCAAACTTCTTCTTGTCCCTAATCAATGTCACTACGGTCTCATTCCTAGGTGAGTATGCCTCAAACATGATCTTCACAACCTTGTGATCATTGATTTCATTTCCACCTAGCCCTCTAATCTTGCCAACAATCACCATCAATCTATCAAACATCTCTTGTGGGCCTTCACCATCACAAATCACAAACCGGTTGAGCTTAGCCATCAACAAATCAATCTTGGATTGCCTCACTTTGTCAACTCCCTCATGAGCAATGTGCAAAGTGTCCCAAATCTCCTTTGCAACCTCAACTCTCATGACCTTGTTGTACTCATCACCATCCAAGGCACTAAGTAACACACTAGTGGCTTGGGCATTGAGATGAATGTTGCGGAATTCATCTTGAGTGGGGCTCTTTGGATCAACCGGTGCTTCAAGTCCATTGTGCACTATCTCCCAAATACCTGGATGGAGACCAATAAGATAGGTCTTCATAATGTGCTTCCACTTGGCAAAGTTAGTCCCGTCGAAACGAGGTAACTTGCCCGCGGGCACATTGATGAGAGGCCTAGAGTCATGGTTAGTCATAGAGGAATAGTTAAAGGATACTTCTCTATATGACTTCTTCATCTCCTCCTTCTTCTTCTTGTTGTCATTGTGCGTGTAGGAGAAGTGATCGTCTCCATCTTCGGTGCTACTTGAGTCATCACTCAAGTTCACACTCTTCTTTGCTTGGAGCTCTTCCTCCTTCCTCTTTTCTTCTCTTCTCTTGGCTCTTTCTTCTCTTCTAATTCTTCTCTCTTCTTTTCTTTGAGCCTTATCTTCTCTTGCTTTATGAGCTGCTGTATCTTCTCTTGCTTTGGCTCTTGCTTCTCTTCTCAACCTTCTTTCCTCCTTTCTTCTTGCGAGCTCTCCGGCCGACACATCCTTTTGAGGAGGTGCCTTCTCACTTGCTGTGGAGAGACTTTCATTGCTGCTAGCGGTGTGCATTTCCACTTCGGGTGTGGGTTGCACAACGCTAGCGTTACCCGTTCCTCCGTCGGTGGCCATTCTCTCACACGGTGAAGTGCTGCTGAGAGCCCAGGCTCTGATACCACTTGTAAGGACCTGTGTGGCCTAGAGGGGGGGTGAATAGGCCTGTCAAAAATCACAGCTCAAAACTTAATTAGATAAGCCCGGCACTACCGCTCTATGCCCGGCACTGCCGCTCCCCGGCACTGCCGGCCTCAGCCCGGTACTGTCGCGCAAAGTAGAACCTGAGACTGCAATTCGAAATCCAGCCATAGCAAACTGATTCTATATGAATGGAAATGCTACAATAAGTTTCCTGAACCAGCAGAACCAACTCTAACAAGCCAAATATGAAGTATAGAGTAGATCGGGTCAAACCCTAGAATCTATCACAAGCTCACAAGTATGAAGTATGGAAAACAAGTAAGCACAAGTGACAAGTGATTTATCCCGTGGTTCAGCTCGCCACCAAGGCTTGCCTACCTCCACGTTGTTGAGGTTGACCACTTAGGTCATGAGCTTTTCAACTCTACCTCGTTCTCAAGTCAAGGAACCAAATCCTTGAGGTGAGGGGTAATAATACTAGCTGCACAAGCGATTACAAACCTCCCTAGGCCGCCACACAAGTTGGCAAGGCTCTAGGGCGACGCCTAGCCGGCTAGGGTTCCAAGAACCCAAGAGTAATAGAAGCAAATCCACCGGCTATGGCTCAAATCAAGTGCTCTAGGAAGTAGATCTCAGCTAGGGCTTCTCTTTGGTGAAGGTTTGAGGCTCTAACTCACTTGGAATCAATAGGAATCAAAGATTAGGTGAGAGAGAGCTTGGGGGCCTTCAATGGGGAGGAGAAGCCTTGTCTGGAGGTAGGAGAAGAGTTATGGTCGTGGATGACCGTTGGGGTGGCAGGGAGATGGAGTAAATATCCCCTGCCTTCCAACGGTTACAATAAGTCGCGGCAGTGTCGGCCTTAGCCCAGCAGTGTCGCGGCTCGGCACTGTCGCGCCCTGGGCGGCACTGTCGCGCCTACCAGACAGACAAACAGATCTGAATTCAGTGCAGCTATCTTTGGTTAGAAATAAGGATGGCTTGGGTTGGTTTGAGCACATGTCATTCAGCCATAGCAATATATTTGCATTCCCCCTTGATAGTACGACATTTCTATAACTCAAATTCAAACGAGAAAGCTTGATATAGCGCTTTGAGTCTGGATCCGATGAAATGTAGTATGAGGGGTCCACCAACACATATGCACCATCCTTTCTTAACATTAACCTGCTTGTCATCTTCATAAATCTCATTAGTTCTCCAATCATGTGGTCATTATCACCAAAACCCACAAATAAGGCTTGATTGCACTTACACCTTTCCTTGCTATCTTCACCTTATCAAGCCACACTCAAGTCACATCATATTCAGCATCCATTGAAAACCATTTCTTCAATATTGTGATCCTTGCTTGAACATCTTGTAGATATGAATGTTGAGATCAATCAAGCTTTAGTTTGACTCACATAGAGACATATATGGATCATAATTAATATGGTCAAGCCAATTCACGATTCCTTATATCCTCTCCTTTTGGCTTGACACTCAACACTCACTTCAATCTCCATCTTCATACTTCTAGCTTGATCAAAGCAATGCAAAGTGATTTCCCAAATCTTTATTCATACAAGCAAACCAAAGTAGAGAACGACTTATATCCAATATGAGTTGTGTCCTTTGTCATTTCAGCTTTGTTTGCCATTTACTCACTTATGCATTCTTGATTCATTCTTCAACCTTGATCAAAGCTAGTTCACTATCGAACTCTTCTTGCTCATGAAAAGCAACCCATTGTTGAGACCATTCCAAAATCATCAATCCATGTCTCACTTGTCATTTGCCAAATATGTTTGCTTTCTCATGATGCCATGATATCCCACAACATAGAAGCCATATCATCAACTCTATTTGCATTGTTGTCTTTTGCTTGAACAAGATTGTTTCCATGATCTTCCAATACAACAATACACAATTTTGGCCTTCATTTCAACACTATGTGAAATATCATCAAGTTTGCTTTTCTTGTTGAACCTTTGATACACTTAGCAAACTTGTTAGACCTTTAATTATGTTGTCACTCAATTCACCAAAACCCACTAAGGGCTAGATGCACTTACAAATCAAAAGTCATGGATAGGTAGTTTCACTAATGGATCTCATTTTGTAAGTGTGTAATACATAAAGAAAGAAACATTCACGTCATATGTCTATTTTGACTTGTGAGTGGGGAGCAATTGCTAATGCTGGTGGAGGAAGTACTGCTTATGATGGGCTTAAGATTGTTGAAATGTAAGTGAATTGTCCACCTCTCCCCACTAGCTCAAGCTTTTGAGTTGAACTAGTCGGTGCATGCAACTCAATATGGTATAAAAGTCAAAGTTCTCGAGTTCAAATCTTGTTCATCACAATTAAATAAAATAATTGTTGCTCGCTCCTATTCCACCTCTAAGGCTAAGGGAGCCTCCACATGAAGGAGAGTGTTGAAGTATAAGTGAATTGTCCACTTCATCCCATCAACTTAAGCTTTTGGGTTGAAGTGGTCAATGCATGCATCTCAATAGAGATTGTTGTTGGTGTGTGACAACAGAGAGGAGTATGAGATTGGAGAGAGTCACTAGGATGTGGAGAGTGGAAGGGATGAACATACCCATAAAAATAGGAAGTTTAGGATGATGGAGATCAGACACCATGGTTTGAAAAAACATCATTAAATGTACGCTTGGACGTGTTTCAACACTAGGCGGAGACCCAACATCTCACCTAGGCAATATGCGTTCAATTAAACGCACCATGAACAACTAGAGCTCATGGATTGCAAAGAAAGGAAGAGAAGATAAGATATTAGGATGAAAAAATGGTTCGTTGGATTATGATTCCTTCTATGCCTACCTCGCGGTGTCCATGTTGCTCGATTTCACTCACCCCCTGCTAGAATTAGCCCTTTCTGCTCGATTTCTCCATGTGCGCAGACGAAGCAGAGGTGCCATGGAGAGGGAGACGACAATGTGCGCACGAGCGGAGTAGAGGTGCACACATGGAAGAGCAGACGAGGCAAGCACAGGAGGAGTTGAGAGGGCGCACATCAATAGAGGGAGTGACGGACAACAGCATGCAGGCAAACCAGTGAAGTGGCGGCAGCGCGGTTGCGTGGGAGAGGATTTGGTGTTGAGCTTTTTACTTATATGGCCTTGTAAAAGATGACTCTTCTTTGTGTGGCCTTTTTTCTTTTGAACTTACTTCTATGGCCCTGAAATAAACTTTCATTCCTTCTATGGCCTTCCGTCCGTTTTTGCCACTTGACAGTGTTAATTCAAGTGTAAAAAGACCGTTTTGCCCCTGACATAAAAATTACAAATTTATTTGTTTGTTGTATATTTAGAATAATATTAAATAAATAAATTTATACATAACAATATTTCTTTTATGTGAAATATTATCATGTTTGAATTTATTTTTTTAATATTAATTTTAATATACAACAAAAATATAACTCTGCATTTTTTTATGCTAGGGGTAAAATTGTCTTTTCACCCTTGACTTAACACCGTTAAGTAGCAAAAACGGACGGAAGCCCATAGAAGGAATAAAAATTCGTTTCAGGGCCATAGAAGTAAGTTCAAATAAAAAAGGGTCATACAAGGAAGAGTCATTATTTGTAAGGCCATATAGGTAAAAAACTCTTTCGTGTTTGGTTGATGAAATCAGTGGTGGTAGGGTATCGCAGAGTGTTTGTATGGGCTAGTGAGCTTCCTGCCTTAGTGGGCCGTATGAGTGACATTGCTCTTCCTTTTCTATTTATTCTTTCACATTTACACACCTAAATATCCTAATGCGAAGTATATGTGTAAACGTTTAATCGTGTTTAATCTACGTTTATGCATCCGAGGCTCTAATCAGTGTCTTAGCGCGTGCCTAGCACCTAGCATTTTCTTAGACCTTGTCAAACACAAATAAAACTGCTCGAGCAGATTGTCATGGTAGTGTCAAATGAGGCACAAAAGACCTTCCAGTGTCAGATGAGAAATTTTCTTCAAAATGAACGCCTAAAAGATAATACATTCCCGTACATTTATTACTGTATGTACATAGCAAATCATCATGCTCCACTGTATGCACACTTCTTACTTCTTTCCTTTTCAGAAAAAAAAAAGATAATACATTCCCTAAAAGAACAATATCGTAAGTACGTACTACACACCATTTATTGAATCATCATTTACGGCCAACGTTTCCACTTGCGCGTGATCAGTACACGCACACTGTATAATGAATCCAATGGGATCAATACGATCACAGCGTGGGAATTAAAAAAAAAAAAAGGACCCCAAAAGCTTATACATTCAGAGATAATGTTACAACTGTAAGATCACAAAAAATAGGGGAGACAATGTATCAGAAGGCCCAAGCCAACGCTCCCGCTCCTGCTTCCGCTCGTCTCATGATGCTCTCTTCGTCTTGGCAATGCTTAGGAGGTCACCGAAAAGCTTGTCTTCGGGCTTCGTCGGCTTCATTGGTTGCCCTGCAGAGGGTGGCGCTGTCGAAGTCTGGTACGACGAGCTCATCCCCATGGACGAGTTGTCCTGTACCGAGAGGCCATACATGCTCTGAGACAGCCCGTTCGCACCAGGGTACCCATACATTCCCGCCGTCCCCTGCTGGTTGTTGTAGTAGTGTGCAGCAGCCACAGCAGGATGCTGCATATACCCTGCCAACCGACCACCATACATCGGCTGCTGCTGCGGCATTGCTCCATACTGCGCGACTGACATTTGTTGTGGGTACATCATGACTTGCTGCGATCCGCCATACATTTGTGGAGGTTGCATGCCACCGAATTGCATGCCGAACTGCTGGTTCCCAAAGCCTGGCTGCATCTGAGCTGCGGCAATCTGACCGGGTTGCATCGCTTGTTGCGGCAACCCGACTCCTGGTTGGTTACTGTACATTGGCTGGCTTTGTGGAACTCCCATGTGGTTAACTTGTGGTTGCAGTGGCTGCTGCATGCCGCCAAACTGGCCAGCTGGCCCTGGGAGAGGTTGCATGCCTCCCAACTGACCATTTGGCACTTCATTGCTTGCCGCTGGCTGAGCCTCCCAAGGAGGCGGTGGAAGGTTTCCACTTTGATCATCTACAAAGTTTGGATACTATCGTCACATTTTCTTCAGACATAAAAGAAGATTCATATGAATACAAAGAGTTTTGATTGAAAGAAAGAAACGATACATAAAATTGCACACTTAAAATTCACTAATAATTAAATAGTACTTCAGAAAGATATAACAGCAAAGTAGAGATGAGAATTCTTGCCATACCGTAATTCAGAGCTTGCCCTGGTGGGGACACCGCCGGATTCGCAGCTTGACCATTCCACCCAGAACTGACATTGTTAAACTGGGATGCCTGATCGTAAGACGTTCCAGGGTTCACTGCACCCCCATTCGGATAGAGTGCTACCTGCTGTGGAGGCTGTTGCGACTGGAAAGGCTGCTGAGTTGGAGTGTTGTATGGCTGTGACCCTGGAATAGCAGAACTTGGATTGAGACCAAAGGGGTCAGCTGTAGCATTGCTGTTAGCAGTGCTGTTTTGTGAAAATGTGTCGACAATTGCTAGCGCATTTTGATTTGATGAAGTAGAGTCAGCAAGAGGATCTGTGACAGGAACAAGAGCAAGTGGATTTTGTGCTGTGGCAGGGGCAGGGGTATCATCCCAGCTCAGAAGATCAATGCCAAGATCAGATTTTGGCACTGAGGTTGCTGCGCCATTTGACACTGGTGGTGCTGGAAGAGCTAATTGCTCAAAAGGAGATTGGTCACTTGTACTGTTACAAGACAGATAACATGCATAAGAGGGTAATTAGAGAAGTCAAGTGGGAAAACAATTAAATAGAAAGAACAGTAAATTACAAGTATGGCTATTTCTATATAGCATAGTTAGTTCAGATTTCAGACCAAGTTGAATTTCTATACAGAATATATGAACAAAATCTTGGAATGTGTAGCTGCCAAGGTTGACATATTACACTATGACTTGCTGAACCCAAAATGAGCATAAATGCTACTTCTGAACTTGTTTCCAGCATGTATGAACGAAACCACATATGCATGTCATAACATAATTGTAGACATTATGAGAATTAAGCATATGCAACAGTGATGGAAGCAAACCTTTGATTTGGCTCTTTTGCAGCATCTTGGCTTGTGGGGTCCTCAATATCTATGAGTCCCTGCTCCTTTTTGGATTCCTGGTTTGCTGAATCCTCGGTCTCTACAAGTGCTTGCAAAGACTTTGGTTTTTTCTCCACTCGAACTGCAATGCCTGCTGCTATTGCATCATGTTTTGCTAGAACACGCTGCAAATCATCATTCAGTGCAAGCCCCTGCGACATAAGTTCCTCGTCCCTGCAGAATGTAGCAAGCAACATTTTACTATGAGCACAGCTATTGCCTGGTTGTCCTTGCATCTCCAATATTTGTATCACACTTTGCTCATTGAGCCAAAAAATAACTGACAAAACAAAACTATGGAAGTCATCTGTGCCGATTTTAGAAGCACATCCATTCACTACCATAAGATATATCGCACTAAGAGAACTTCAAGTATTAAAATGAAGTTAAGAAAAAGCACACTCACGTGGTAGAATTAACTAGCTGCACAACTCTCTGCTTGTAAGTGCGGCATTGATCCACGAGTTCCACAATTACCTCCTGCCTTAGTCCCTATGTGCATAGCATGTAAAAAAACTTAATCAATAAACCTTAAACAAATTAAGAGGAGGTTATGACTTATTAGGAATATGGTAGGGCACTATTGCTTGAGTATGACATAAATACTAGGAGTAAATGAAGTAAATTAGAAATCACATGGGAGTGCGCAACACGTAAATTCAACATAAAAGGATGTTCATAGACATAAAATTGCAGGCAGGCAGGCATGCTAAAAATTATCTGCATGCATCAGTATCAGCCCTTAGCCTACCCCAACTCGCTTGGGACTGAAAAGCTTTGTTATTGTATATACACACTATAACCCAGTCCAAGGTAAGGTAGGATCCGGTACATAACATGTAATGCATAAAGATGCTCCATAGTTGGCAAACTGTTAAAAATTACAAGGTCATTTCTAAACTAAAACTGTTCAGCAGTGGGCACAAATTTCTCAAAACAAAACAAGATGGATGATTCTTTTTATATATAAACAAACCCATAAGAATGCCATGCTTCACTACTGGTTGAAACTTCAAAAATTATACAGGAAAGAGGTCAATGTTTCTGTGCGCTAAGGCTACTTTGGTACCTCTCTGTTTCCAGGGTCTAAAGCATTCAGCATCTCAGCAAGTACATCCATAATACCACGAGCATTCTGAATCTCCAACATGCTGAAAATATAGGCAGCATTCAATCAGTATAAACACAGTCATGAAAACAACCCAGATGAATTATTCTCAAGGGAAATTTGTATGTGCTATTTGGCACCTGCTGCTTTGCTCGCATGGTATCCTAAACTCAATAGCTAGAGCATACACACAAATGTATCTCTTCTCAATGTGCCGACTAGCCCTCTATCCAAAAACAGACTATACGAGGATAAAAAACTAGCTATAATGTCTTAACATCAGAATATGAAACAATCATCTGGATATACTGAGAGAATAGTACCCTCTGTTCTTGAATCTACTACAACTAACAGCTTGAGTTTTTTTTTTACATGAACGCTCATGCTATCTTGGGCATCAAGCAAGTTGATGACAAATCATCAAATAACAAGCAGAAACTAGAAAAATATGACAATATAGCAAACAATTTTCTATCGTTTCATTTAACTTCAGACCTTTACCTCATAACATGAAACCAGACCACAATCTAAAACTAGAAATATCACAATCATTGCACACAGTATTCTAAAGTTTCATAGATTATATGGTAGTAAGAGACAGTAGTGAAAGAATTAAATGCTACGCTATTTAGTGAAGAGAACAGATAGAAAAGACATCGACACAGAAAATGAAAATGTAAAAGAGCGCACCTCAAAGCAGGAAAATCATTGGCAGCAGAAGATTCTGCTTCATCCTGTTGGTCAGGACTACGCATATTCCTTGCTGCTTGAGACTGACCATTAAACAAAGCAGCAGGTTTCTCGGGTCTCTTGGGGAATTCAGCTCCAGCACGCTGCCGGGCAGAAATATAAGATCATAATCTTGTCAAATACACCACAAACCAAATGAGCTAATTGCAAATGTCGAAGCAATAAACTGAGTCGAGCTTCAAAATTATACCGCCAACTCATGGTATGCTGCATAGTATTGTGGATATCTTGCACGTGGTCCCCCAAATGCTTCTTGCCATGTATCTATCAGCACCAATACCTTCTCTTTAACACGAGGATCAGACTGTAGTATGAAAACAAAACGCCATCAGAAGCCAGCAGTTCATTAGAATAAGAACTACAGTTTTGCAAGCATGAAGCATATTGTACCTTTTTCTTCACTATCTTCACCATCTCATGCAATATATCTCTCTCTGCGACATGCATGTGAAGTATATCCCCACAGTTTTTTATGACAGTTTCCAACAGCTGAAATAGAGAGATATCATCAGCAATACAATGCTAATGTTTTTGTAATAGCTAAATATTAAAAAATCATCATAAAAAAAATATTCACTACACGTTCCCCACCATATACATATCCTGGACCTCTACAAACATAAAGTAGATAACAGAGATATTGAGCTTCAGCAATTCAAAAGAATTAAGTGTTAGTGTTTCTTTAGTGGTTTTAACAAGGAAACAAAATGTGCAAGTTAAAGTTATAAGAGTGTGAAGAATAGACAAATAGTAAAAACCAGTCTGCAGGATCTTCGCTATACTCAATTATGCTGATAGCATCACAGGATGTATGGGTATGATTGCATGAGTAACTGCATATGCAATGAAACATAAGACAACAATGGAAACATAAAGTGGAACATGGCTGAACATAGAAGAAAAATGCAACACATAACTTAGGAGAGGATCAGGTGTTTGATTTGTGGAAGCAGGATACAAAAAGAAAAAAAAAATATCTTCGACAGTTACCAGTACCAGAGGATCAGGTGTTTGATTTTGTGGAAGCACAACAAGACAAAAAAAAAAGCTTTGACAGTTACCAATAGCCTACCACACTTTAAGACATAAAAGTAAATGACAAGTTGTAGATAGACTTACAGTTAGTGCAAGAAGTTGAACTTTTGGATTCTTGTGGCCAATCCGTTTCTTCAGTGCCTTGACAACATCTTTCGATTGCCTGTAATGAGCATGGATATGGACAGTCAATAACCAATAACCTAACAACAGCAGAGCAAAGCAAATTAAATGGCTTTCTGTTCAGGGGAAATGAAATGAACACGAGGAACCTAATGCAAGCTATATCATTTGAGTCCAGTAGAATGTTTGATATTCAGTCCCAATTCTTGGCCTTGAATCAAGTAAAAACAAAGTGCATTGCCAGCAGAATCAGAAGCTCAGATATATTGCCATAAGTTGAATCAAACCATTTGGACTGAAAATATGGAGACACTTTACAGTATCTTCCCTGTATCCCCACTGGTCTAGCTCACTGCTGAATTTTGTTTGCCATTTGTTAAATTACTTATGGATATTTCCCCTCATACATGCAGCATCTGTGATTGATCTGGAAAATAAGGTCACAGCACCTAGTTAGGATACAGTAAGGGCCCGTCTCCTGTAGCATTCCCTTTTGCCACATGACCTAATCAACAAATGGAGGACGGAGCACAAATTGGCAAACCAAGGATTGCCCAATTATGATTGAACAATGATGAGCGAATGAAGCCCCCTATACTGTACGATCGGAGACTACTAACAGCTTTTTTTTACACCTAAAAGACACGAGAATGCAAACAAAGCAAGGAGATGAATTGCAGAGTCACAAATGATGATCCTTGTAGAGACACCCGTGGCGGGTAGTTCAGAATTGGAGCAGCCCGGAGCGCCTCTAGCTGGAACCTAACTCCGAGAAGGATACGGCTCCACGGCATAAAACCACATTTGATCGAAGGCGCGATCGAGGCTTGACAACCTCTACCGCCGGTGACAATGGAATCTCGCGGGATGGGATAGGAAATCCGGTGGCGGAGCAGCCCGAATCTGAGACGGAGCAGGGCAGGGAGAGCGGGGTCCGTACCCGGGGTCGCGGTTGCAGATGTCGCAGATCTCCATGTTCTTAGCCCAGTCCGGGCCGATGAGCATGTCGCTGGTGGCGCGGTCCACCATGGAGCCCGCCATGGCGGGAAGGGGGGCCGGCGGGCGGGGCGGCCGCTGCTGGCCGGATTGGGATCGGCAGCGAGCGGGTGGCGCTCGCCTGTGCTCGAAACCAGCCGCACCACGCAGGTTGGCCGCGCACCTCTGTCTCTCCCCCTTTTCCCCCTTCCTTTTCTGCCCCCGCCCCTCCTGGTTTTGTGCAGCGAAAATTAGGTAGCTGCACGCACACGCACGCGCACAGTGGCCCCCCGCTCGCTGACGCTGGCTGCCGCGCGCCGGGCGGCCGGAGGGATGGAGAACGTGCCTGCGGCTGCAGCGGATCGGAGATGGAGATGGGGAATTGGAGATGGGAGGAATGCCGGTGCGGTGGCGGGCGTGGATGGATGTTAGCTTTCGTTGGAACCGACGGATCTAGCTGGCTGCTTTCGCAGCGGCGTGAGCTGTCCAGTCCAGTCCCAACGCGGACGCGGCGGAGGAATCCTCTCCCGTCTTTCCAGTGGGGTTCCGTTGGGATCGTCCGTGCCGTGCGTGTCACCGAATCTGAACCGGACGCCGGTGCTCGTGGGAGAGGGAGGACGCCGCGACGGCGACCCGGCAGCCGCCCCGGCCCTCCCCACTTCCCTTCCCTCGCGCCAACCCAAACCCAGCCCACCAAAACGCAACCAAAAGCTCCAATAAATGGGCTCGTGCCTCTAAGCCTCACTACGGCCCACTCCGCCTCCTCACCCCAGGGCCCACGTAGCAAGCAGCCCGCAAAACCCCCATCTCTCTCTTACACAGACAGGCCAGCAAGCAAACCCCCCCATCTCGTCCTCCTCCGTCCCACCCCGCGCCGCCGCACCCCGAACCCTAACCCCTCGCCTCCCTAGAGCCCACACCACCATGGCGGCCGCCCCCTACGACCGCGAGGACGGACTGCCGCCGTCGGCGCCGCCGCACGCCGCGGACGCGTACGACCCCAACTACGTGCCGGACTCCGTCAAGACGTTCGTGGTGCACCTGTACCGCCACATCCGGGACAAGAACGTGTACGAGATCCACCAGATGTACGAGGGCGGCTTCCAGCGCCTCTCCGACCGCCTCTTCCGCGACGCGCCCTGGCCCTCGGCCGAGGCCGTCGCCCCCTACTGCGACGGCGACCACGTCTTCCTCCTCCTCTACCGCGAGCTCTGGTACCGCCACGCCCACGCCCGCCTCTCCCCGCTCACCGCCGCGTACCGCGCCGAGTCCTGGAGCAACTACTGCGACCTCTTCAGCGTCGTCCTCCACGGCGTCGTCAACATGCAGCTGCCCAACCAGTGGCTCTGGGACATGGTCGACGAGTTCGTCTACCAGTTCCAGAGCTTCTGCCAGTACCGTGCCAAGCTCAAGACCAAGACGGAAGACGAGCTCAACCAGCTCAAGCAATTCGGCAAGGTTGCTATATACGTACATTGAAATTATTACTATGTTTCTTTTCTTGCCAGTGTTGCCTTTTGCTTGCCCCCCAACAGAGTCCCAACAAGTGTCAGTGAATGACTGCTCTCCTCAAATCAAACGTGCAGGTCTGGAGCGTCTACGGCGTCCTCAACTACCTGCAGGCGCTGGTCGAGAAGTCCATGATCACGCAGATCCTCGAGAGGGAGAAGGAGGGCCTGGAGCAGTTCACCGCCACCGATGGCTATGACTACGAGGGCGGCAGCAATGTGCTCAAGGTGCTCGGCTACTACAGCATGATTGGCCTCCTCAGGATACACTGCCTCCTCGGGGATTACCACACTGGCCTCAAGTGCCTCGCGCCCATCGACCTCAACCAGCAAGGGGTCTACACCATTGTCATCGGGAGCCACATCTCCACCATCTACCACTATGGCTTTGCAAACCTTATGATGCGCAGGTGTGGCAATCCTACTCTTCTGATCACTATGCTTGGCGTACATATGGTTGGAACCTAGTGCGTTGAGTTTGGCACATATAGCCTAGTCGACTAATTTAAGGGGATTGGCGTTACACATCATAAGGTTGCAACACTTTTATATTACATTCTGGTACTCAGCCAAAAAAAGATCATGAGCTAATTTAGTTCATCTGCCTTACTAACAAAGCAATGCTAAATGCTTTATTTACAACCCTAGTCACAATTGTCCATCTAGGCAGCTAGACATTTGACATTTGAGCCAGTAAATTTAATTGCCCCAAGATTTATACATGCTTTCTTGGGTTGGAAATTCGAAAATCTGCACTTGCTTTAGATCTGTTCCTAGATGTTAATTCTTTTTCCTCATATGTGCAATGTTCTTTTTTCGGGGGATATATATAGGTATGTTGAGGCCACTCGTGAATTCAACAAGATTCTTCTGTATATCCTCAAGTACAAGCAGTACCATCAGAAGTCCCCTCAATATGATCAGATATTGAAGAAAAATGAGCAGATGTACGCATTGTTGGCAATTTGCCTATCTTTGTGCCCACAGAACAAGCTCATTGATGAAAATGTTAGCACCCAGCTGAAAGAAAAGTATAATGACAAGATGACAAAGATGCAGAGGTATGATGATGAAGCATACGCTGCTTATGATGAGCTATTTTCATATGCTTGCCCCAAGTTCATTACACCATCACCTCCAGTTCTGGACCAGCCACTGACAAACTATAACCAGGTAATTTTGCCTCATAAAATGTTGCTGTATGTTTGCCTCATGCCCTCATCAGTGCATTTTTGTTTTATTATAGCATCTTTCTGGTTCATTGCCAGACAGTAAATTTACTTCAGCTCATGGCCTACTGCAATTGTTATATTTAATTTTACAGGATGATCTATCTATGCCAGTTAACTATTGATTTTTACTACTTTAATACTATTACTGCCTTTATGTTCTTTCCTCATCTCTACCCCAAGCTTCTAAAAGCTTTGGTTGCTGCAACAGGATGCTTACCGTCTTCAGTTGAAGTTGTTTCTCTATGAAGTAAAGCAGCAGCAGTTGCTTTCTGGGATCCGCAGTTTTCTGAAGCTATATTCAACAATAACCATTAGCAAACTTGCCCAATATATGGAAATGGATGAAGCAACACTAAGGTCTGTACAATGTAATTTACACTTTTGTTGCTGATTCCTTTGGTGGGTTTGTGTATGATAAATTCGCTGAAATACTTGGACAGGTCAATCCTGATGACATACAAGCATAAAATGCATGCAGTTGACAGTGATGGAAAGATAGTGTCAAGTGCAGACTTTGACTTCTACATTGTTGAGGTAACGCTGCTTGCTTACCCTTTGCTCACATTACATTTCTGTATGCACTTAGAAAACTTCTATTAATATGTGGGCATATTTTCTCAGGAATTCAGGATTGTAGCCTCTTTTGCTGTGTAAATTGTAATGTTTGGGATTAATCTCGCCATAAATAACTAATTAGTTAAGCTAGTGCCTTGAGCTTGTGTGAGCTAGATGCACTTGAATGCCACTTTGCTATGTGTGCAGTTTCTTCTTGCTCTATCTAAGTAATACTTGCCACTTATTAGACTTTTACATATATATGATGTGCAATTATGCAGGATGTTATTCATGTTGTGGAGTCCAAACCTACCAAGCGCCATGGTGATTACTTTTTGAGACAAATTTTGAAGGTATTCACACATCCCAAATTGTCAGATTTTGCTCCTGTCGAATCCTTTTTGAATATTTTCTTTGTTGCTGCTGTCGAATCTGACTTGTTTTCTCTCTGCAGTTTGAGGAAATGATTGGTGAACTGGAGAAAGTACAGTTTGACTGAACCTGATAGCAATCATGGAGAGAAATTTCACTGCTTCCTTTTTGCTAATATAGGAAGAGGTGTTTGTTATGGATGTCATTAGCATGTTATGTTTGTGCCTTTTGTACTCCATGCGACTTAGTTGAAAACCCATCATTTTCTCTTTTTGCTGAAGTCGACTTTGAGGCCCGTTGAGGCCATTAGCTGAGTCTTATTTGTGTTGCCCAGTTGCCTGAATGATATCATATCCTGTCATCTCGGAGTGGCATGCAAATTGAGCTGTGCCAGCACAGGATCGGTGCCAAGATGAACAAATTTGAACCACTGGGAATGTAGTTGCATCTGTTGTCAGCACAACACTGGCTCTCGTCGACACGATACTCGTGCCAAACTTTTTCTTTGTTGCTCCAATTTTTCAAAATCTTGTGAAGGGCCGGACTCCACTCATTATCACAAAGACCTGATCAAACGTCAGGTCGAGTAGACATAAAGCCTCTAGGGATAGTCTAAAATATTTTGGGTCATTGGATCGACCCAAAAAAATAATTAAATGAACTAGAATGGTGTTTTATAGTTTGAAGAAATTGAAGTGGCATTTGATAGTAATTAGTTAGCTGACTAAAAAACATCATTGGGTACTCACATCCCTACAATTGTCTCAAAATTTGCTAATAACTGACACAATGAAGGTAAGTCAATCAAGTATACAAACGAAGTTAAATGGCTGAATGCAAATCGTATGAAGTCGAAAACTGCGAGAGCTTTATCGGACTAGCCTGCGAGATGGACTCCGGAGGCCGCGTCACCATCACAATGTTTCATGTGAAAAAAACCGAAGCGGCAGGAGACGTCTCCGGTGTAAACAATTAATCAATAATAATTTTTAAGGGCTTGTTTGGATGCACGTGTATTTAGCTAAATCCACATGTATTGAAGTGTATTTGAACTAAGTTACACTCCAATCCATGTGGTTTGAGGTAGATACATGCGCATCCAAACAAGGCCTAATTGAATGATAGAGAAGTTTTAACAGTTCACTGATACTGCGGCCTTTCGGATAGTTTCTGGGCTGTACGCTGACATAATGGTAAACAGTACAGAGTAACGAAAGAACAATGCGCTCTAAGAACATATACATATACATACGGCTAATGTATTTTTTATATCATATCTGGTGTCTCTCTCTCAAAATTCTACCTATCGGAAACTTCTCAGGTTTGGGGAGGGAAGAATGGGTGAGCTAACAGATCTCCCGAGACAACTGCCAAGTTTCTTATCTGCTGTTCTTGCAGGTGTGGAAGATTCGTCGAAATTCAGGACTCGCGCCTCGGCCTGCAATATTAACTGGAATTAGAATGCTTGATCTTTAAAGATAAAACAATATCATATTTGCAATCCCACCACTAAGGTTTTTTTTTGACGAGCACCACTAAGGTTTGAAATTGCTTATCCACATTTGTGATAGGATAATTCAGTTGTGATAGGATAATTCAGACAGATAGCTAAGGGAAATTGCTAAAAATGACAAACAGTAAACTATGGTTTCCAAGAGATATTGTTTCCTGCCAGTCAAATTACTAAACTATAACCAGTTGATGCAACGCACCATGATTTTAGTCTGTGATTTTCTTGTCACTGGCTCCTTGTCATCCGAATTATCCTTATTTTCCTTATCAGAAGTCCTGTTGCCACTTGCTAGCAACTCACAGGCCTCCACTGCAGCAGCAGCACTGTGCTTACTTAAATGCTTCACTAATCCTAACGCGTCATAAGTTCTGTCTGCTGGGCTGACAAAACCCTGGAAGGAGCATATGGACAGAAATAAAGATGTTAACCAAAACAAACATAAAAAAACCAGCAGTCGCTAGTCACTAATCACAAAAGATGCTTCTCTTGCACAGTTCAAAACTAACAAACATAGGAACTTTTAGGATTTACTTCATGTTTGAACTAAACCTCTAGAGTATGGATAAAATTCCCATATCCAATTAAGCCCTTAGAATTAGTAACACGTTCCCCTAGATTATAAGCTGACTGCAAAAGGTTTTATCTATTTATGAGACAATGGCTGCAAGAAAATCAAAAAAAATGTAAAGGAAAAGGAATGAATTTACCTGAAAGTGCATGTGCATATCGATATACCAAGGAGACTTCCATGCAGATGGAGATTCCAGTCCTCTTTTGACACCTGGGGTATCAGCCAATCTAGCAAAAGCAGCAATTCAGAGGAAAATTGACAGAAAGAACCTGCCACAGCTTAGTTTCATATACACTGAAGCCTGAACTGATTAACTAACAAAAGGAACTGATAATTCAAACAAAGGAACACTGGTGAGACTAGTATCTTACAAGTTCACATATTCGTAATCCGCGTTGATACATGGTGATGATTTTTCAACAAGTAGTTCCGTAGGCTTTGATTTTGAACTAATTACTTCCTTACAGGATGGCTTTGCACCATGATCAGAGGAAATAAGGCTATTGCTGCTGTGCTCGACAAGAATTCGTACAGGTTGCTGCATTAAAAAATACCAGTAAGAAGAAAGTACTTCCAGTTGGCATGTCATCAAGATGCATTTCTGGAGGCCCCAATGTATGCAAAACTCAGCAAATATGGCTACAACATTTTCTTTTATAGGAGCATGATTACTACCAACTGGCTAAGTATCACCAAATAATTTCTTTAAATGTACTTACTATATTGTGTTGCTGATCAGTGTCAGGATTCGCAACATTTGGCGAGGAGTGTTGCTCATCCACGATTTGTTTGTTCCCTGCATTTTGTGCATCTTTGGCCTGTTCAGATGCCCCATCAGAGTTTTCCTTGTTAATATCAGAGAACTCAAGTTTCTTGTCTAGATGTTTAAAAGAAGGTTGCTCAGCACACACAACTGATTCAGTAACAATGTCTTCATCATTTGTTGCACTCATGGAACATGTGGCCGAGATCATATAGGAGATGTCTGTCACCCCCTTTGCAATCCCAGATTTCTTCTCAATTCTTTTATCTGGAGTAGGGGACAATAGACCTCTCTGTCTTTTCTTCATTATTGATGGTGTGCATGGGAAGCTTTCAGCAGCACTCTTTAGCACATCTGGGCTTTCATCATGTGTTGGAGAGCCCCATAATCTTAAAGGAGTGGGGACATTCATGGTCGACCGCATCCACTGCCTAATCCCAAGGGGACTAAATTCTTGCAGATCAGCAGAAGTTACAAGATCGCAACTGATAAATGGGACATCCAAACCAGGGAATCGAGGAGGTTCATAGAATAGAGCTCCGTCACCCTTCTTTTCATCAGGCACAGTCTCAGTGTCTTTCGATAACTGTTCTTTTGCTGTACTGGCCACAGGTTCTTCGGCATCTGTTGACTGTTGACCCCCACAGTTTGTAATGCTCTCAGTCGTTGTGAAAGCCTCTGGCCTGTCATCACTGCTGACAGGTTTAGCAGATTGCTCGGCATCACCAAAAGAATTGTTTGAGCATGTGACCATCTCTGCTTCACAGTCTGGCATTTCTCTTGGCTCAGATCTATTTTCAGGTGCGGCAGACAAATCATCTGAATCTAAACATATAAAAGAGGGAGAGATTGTCACCAACGCCATCGGTTCATACACAGTTTCCATCAGACTAGATGGATTTGATGTGTGTAATGGGTGGGCCTGTGTCAAAAAATTGGTGCCCATTGTAGAAGAAGCATTAGGGTCAATTGTATCTCCTGAAATAAGAGTTTGCAAAGAAACATCTTTCCAAAGTTCGGATTTCAAACTTTCAGCATCAGAGATTAAGTGCAGTTTCTGCTCAGCGCTAGAAACACTTGATAGCACAGAGACAGGCATTTCCTGTGCAACAACAAATGGCACCATAGACTTTTCTTGATTTGATACGCTACAAAGAGTTTGATCGTCTACGAACATAGAATTTCCTGATCCTTCATCCATATCCATCTGCAGATCCATTTTTTGAGAAAAAGATGAAGGAACATGGTGGTGCTCATCAGGCAAAACAGATCTTACAGCCTCTATGGAAGGATAGCATGCCCCTTGACACAAGGACGACTGAGAGTCTTGTGCTTCTCTCTTATTAGCATCCACATTTACTTGTAAATCAGAGCTCAAGGCCATGCTAGTGTTCTGAGCATTGCAGCCACTATCTCCGTTGTTTTGTTGGTCCATAGCCGATAAAGAGTCACATTGTGCAGGACATTCAATCAGAGGGAGGCATGGGACTTGTGAAAGTAAGCCAGAAGATATGTACGAATCAACCTTTTTCTTTACTGAACTGTTCCAGTGATTTTTTATTGCATTATCCGTCCTGTAGGGGGATATATAAATTACAAATTTAATGATTTTGGTAATCTAAAGTAGTCCATTGACTAACAACAAGAATGATTTATGCAATAGTAACATGTAGTTCAACTATATTTGAATGTAAACTGAGAACAGCTTTGTGTTATCAATTGGCAGTAAAGCATAAGCAGATAATAGTGTACCCTCTTTGCTTACTGTAAAAGTTCATTATTATTTGATACATTCCATTTCTAACTAACACATATTGGTTTCAATTTGTCACTGCACAGTATGACATTTATCAGAGATAAAATAGTTCCTGGAAAAAAATAGGTATAGTTTTACAATCATATGTAAAGCTTTACTGGTGGATATTAAGGAAAACATATAATTACCTTCCAGGTAAAAATTTTGTCAGTTCAGCCCATTTATTTCCATACATCCGATGAGCATGAATAAGAGTAATCTCCTCTTCTTGTGTCCATGCCTCCTTGTTTATGGCTGGGTTAAGATGATTGTGCCATCTGAATCAGATAAGCTAGTTCATAGTTAGAGCAACTACAGTTATCAGCATCAGCTGAGGTATGTAGATACATATTTATAGTGCCCAGATGAATTTACAAATGCATACTTTATGATGCCCAGAGCTCAGTGTGTTAACAAGACATGAGATGGTTAAATAAGATTGCATTTTTACACAGTTTAAAGGTTAATATTTAGTAATGCATCTACTGTGGCGCTGCTGTTATTGGCTTGCAAAACAGCTAGTGTCAATAATCCTGTGAAAAAGCATCAGAGGTCAAAGCAGCAATGATAAGCTAACGTTTGCCATTTCTTTATTGAACACAAAGTATATATAGACTACGGATGCAAAGGGGGAAAAAAAACTTTTTCTTAGATGCAAACTTGATGAAACTTGAAGTAAACAAGAAACTTGCTGGGGCATACCGTTCCCGGCATTGCTTTCCTATGCGTCCAGGCAAAGCTTGAGCAATGGCAGACCATTTCTTTGGCCCATATTTGTTTACCATCTGAACTATGATTTCGTCTTCCTATAAACAGAAAGAGAACAGGTTGATATTAATATATTGTATTGAATAAGTGATCGTCAGATGCCTAATCAACAAAGACAAAGCCATTCTATCCCAAGCAAGTTGGGGTAGGCTAATTCCTTATCAATGTTAATAAGAAATAAAAACAAAATAGAAAATCCAATAGGGATGCTTACTTCTTTGGACCATGGCCCTTTGACCAATTCAGGATTTAGAACCTTTTGCCACCTGTGCAAACATTGTACATCGGTTCTGTCTGGAAAACATTCCGCTGAAAAAAGTAGGAGGCATTATGTCAAGCCTTGGGCTCAAGGCAAGAGGCAGCGAGCGTTTCTTATTGACAGAAGTGGGGAAACGAAGGCATAAGTTAATACAACGAGGGAATGCTATCTTGTTTGCAAGAACATATAGAAGTGGGATTTGAAGAATATGCAGCTTGGTAGATGTTGCCTCGTTGCAAGCTAGAGATAGTAGTGAGCATAGATTTATTTAGTCATTTCTGTTTGCACATATAGAATTCCAAAACAGGGACAGAAGCTCAATAGAAGTACAAATGAAGAAATACAAAGCACGACAGACTTGGTATGAAAGTGAGCAGAGCAAATATACTACTTCAACTTCTACATATGGCATTTATGATCCATAAAATGTACCTATCTTCTTCCAGTTTTTCCCTTGGTATGTCTGAACCGCACGGGACAATATAGCATCCTACGTTTAAATAGCAAACATCCACCATACTGGCCATTCAGTAAATAAACCAAGCAAAAACATAATTTGTAAACACAGCATTAAGGTTTGTTTGCCATACCTCTTCTGGTGTCCAATTTCCTTTGGTCGAACGCCGGGTCGGACCAGTGGTCCTCCTGAATGAAGGAAAAGGGCAGACAACCATATGAAAAATTCAATACAACATACTGCAAGTGTTTATCTATACATATCTTCAAAAAACTGTGAGGCATACCCGTTGAGCGACCGTTGTCTCTGTGGCTCGTGGCTAATTTCCCCTTCACAAGGAGCTGGCGGGATTCCAGGATCCTCTCCACCCTTCTTTGGAGCTTTTGCTTTATCACTCGGCATGATTACTACAAGAATGTTGCATTTGCACACGAAATAAATTTACCATCATATTGTGGATCGTCACAGACACGACAGCAGGGGCGGACCCAGTAAAGGACATGGCTGTACACATGTCAATAATTTTTGCAAAGCAATCGAAGTTAGTAGGCATAATACATACATGCATATACACCTGTAACTAGATTCAGATCCGACAGTATGTTAGGGTTTGGGCGCACGGTTTTTACCTACTAATTACGTTAAGGTGTGGGCGCACAGCTTCGCACAGAAGGAAGGGAGGACAAGGGGAGGGAATACCTGGTGTCCTGGTGGTGCTCGTCGCCGGCCAAGGTGACGAGTGCCGAAGTAGGACAGCAGCGACGGTCGCGTGGACACCGGGGCTGCAGAGGGCGGACGCCGCGCCGGAGTTGGTCGCGAGGTGGATGGGCCCCAGGTGGTGCCCGACCGAGCGCAGTCTCCTCTCCGGGTTGCGGCGCGGCGAGCGGATGGAGGAGATCGGCCGCGGGCGAGACGAGTTCAGGCGGCGGATCGCCCAACTGCGTGCAACCCCCGCGGCGCGCCGCGGGAGGCGAGGGCCCGGTCGCTCACGCGCCCAATCGGCCGACGGCCGTCTCGACCACCTCCTACGCGATGACTTCGCCTCGCGGCCGCCTCGGAGGTTTCAAATTTGGGGGGAGGCGATCGGGGATGGATGGAATGGATGCTTCCAGTTGCAGCCCCTCGTGCCGCTTGCTTGCTTGACGTGTTGATGATGAGTGAGTGGGACGGCGAGGGGCGGATGGAGGTGTCAGGATGGACGGCGGGATATGGCCACCGGAAAGAGCGGACGCATCGGGGCCGTCCGCACCGCTGGCTCGCCTGCCGCATGGGCAATATTTGAATGCCAACGGGTGGGATACCGGCTGGGCCGGGTGGGCTGCCCGCGTGGCGGTGGAATTTAACTTGCGTTACCGGTTTTTTGGGGAATTTGGAAATGGGATTAAAAGCAGTGTTTTGCAATACAAAAATCTAGCTATATCAGTATATCTATAATGTATCTTTATACTTACTTCCTCTGTCCCAAAATACTTTTGATTTTCGTGCTACAGATTTAACTCAATTTTGTAAAAAAAAAATGTGTAATATTTGTATCTCTAAATAAATTTATTAAAAAATAGATTTTTTCTCAATAATACTAATTATATATCATAAATATTAATATTTTAAATATATATTTTATTAAAGTTGTTTCTCGAGAAGTGCAAGCGATAGATATTTTGGGATGGAGAGAGTACATCCATCCATCTATCTATAAATATTTATCTTTATAGTACCCACCTCATGTAAATACATGTCACGTAAACTTTACGCTTGACACATGTGTGGAGTACTAAATATAGACTAAAAATAACTAATTACACAGTTTGTGTATAATTTGTGAGATAAATATTTATGTCTAATTAGTCTATGATTCGACACTAAAGTCTAAAGTGCTACAGTAACCCACATGTTAATAACATATTAATTAATAAGCTTAAAAATTTGACTCGCGATCTAAGAACAGATTCTATAATTTATTTTTTTATTAGTATTCGAAGATCTCATGTAACACCCTGTAAAACATTTATGTGACATTCAAAAAAAATAGTGTTCAGAACTAAATAACCCCAAATTTGTTCCAAACAAACCCTCAAGCATACAATCTGAGATTCGTACGGACTGAGATAGGAATACTCCGTATATTGATTGGATGCGTTCTCAGGTTCGACAGATGATAATAAAATTATTTTTTAAAAAATAGCATTTATGGCCGGTCCCAGTCGCAGAGAGAGTGAGCACAAGGTGCCACTTGCCAAGTTGACGATGGCGACCGCCCGGTGACGGCGAGTGCTCGCTCCGATCCGTCGGCCGCCGGCTGTGCTGCCTGGTTCATCACTCATAACTTCATCAGTATCAGTGAACTAGTAGTAATGGCGCACCCTGTGCTCCCCGCGCCGTATAAGGGACAGAGGGAGTATAAGAATTTGTCATTAGCAAAATAGAAAAGTAGGTATAAAATAGTAGAAGCTGATTGATATATACATAACAGCAAGTTTTACAGCAAATTCATGTTACAACATAAGCCATGATAGGAGGTGTTGCATTAAGACGAGAGAGTTTGACAGGTACAGAAAAACAGGGTAGAGTGTGTGGTAGTACGAAACAAATTTGCTCTTTCTTTAACATGTTCGTACAACCAAGAATGAATAATCCGTTTTTGAGTAACTGTGTTCAGACTCGCAACCTCTTTCATCATTGTCTGAGCTGCATTACAGTGTAGCTGTGAATTCGTCTGCATTATGAGAAGTATATTTAGCAAGTGTGGTTTTAACATTTGTATATGGACGAAGTGATCATTTCTGGACAAACAGGAACATAATTAACGAAAGATGTCAAATCAAATAAATCACTGAAGGCACACTGTTAGCCAAAAAAAAAGTTAGGAGACAATGAGTAGGGAAATGAGGAAAAGGAGCCTACCAGGATATCATAGCATAACTAACTTTTCTTTCTTTCATGTGCGCCTAGAACAAAGACCCTGAAGTTTGGTCAACAGACCCGACTAAAAAAAATAAAAGAGTTCAACCATAAAATGAAGTAAAGCAATCTCTAACTATAGGTATGTACAATAAGTTAGCAAGACACATTTGTAGTGATGGTAAGAAAACTTTTAAGGCCGGGAAACAGGTCAATGTATCTTGTTTAGTTGATATTTAGCTAATATCTAACTATAGGTATTTACAATAAGTTAGCTAATATTAAGACTGGAAAACAGGTCGACGAAGTCTATAAATAAACACTATAAATAAACAGATTTAGACCTTTTTTACCTTGACAGCCGTTGAATCCTTGAGACGAAGCGATCCAGATAATGATGTTCCAATTCTTTAGTATTTGAATAGCTATATTTTTTTTGAACTTCCACAGAAAGTTGTACAATTATGTCAAAGGAAGGGATAACTGATAGCTCTAGAACCTACCGTTATTGAATAGAGCAGCAGAACCATAGCGCTCAGAAGGCTACACTTCACAGGGTAACCAACCTTTTTAAGTAATGGTAAGTGACCATAACACCTTACCATTTTCTGAACTATGCTATTAAAATCCCTATACTATCAATAAAGCTTTTTTTCCTCTATGTTAAGACATAGGAACCAAACAGGTAAGTTGTGGGGCAAAGTGTACATGAGGTATGTAAAATACAGTAGAAAGTACTTAAATATCAATTGTGTAGACGTGGTATGGAAGGCATAGTAGAGGCTACCAAAACGTCAGTTATAGCAATTGCCCGTTACAGTACAGAGATTTGTTCAGCGGGCTCTATCTATTGGTGATGAGACAACATTTGACATTACTCTCTTGCCAAAAAAAAATTTGACATTACTCCTATATGACTGCTTGACACATTATGGGTTCAGATTCTAGATGATTTTATGTTGCTGCCTCATGATCTGAATGTTTGCAGGTTTAATTTGCTCTTTGAATGCAACATCTGTAAATAATTCTGAACTGTCAACCTATCTATGTGAATGAGCACTATTAGCTGCAATAAATGAAGCGGTCGGCTCTATAATTAAGGACGGGTGGATCTATGAGAGAGAAAGACAATCAAACCATACATAGCAAACAAAATTAGATGGGCCTCGACAGAGTGGACAACACTATAGAAATAAGATAGTGTATATATCATTGAAATTTGTCCTTGCAAACCAACATGTTCTTAAGTTTATTTTTCCAAAGAAAAAAAAGTTTCTTTGAGGCCTCAGAAATATAGTACCAATCATCATTTGCTAAGAAACTTGGAGCTTCAAGGCATGTTCATAATTTGGTTACTCGCTGCTGGACGTGAGAGGGAGGAGACGGGATAGATAAGGCAGGATCATTTTTTTGTTTGAAGGAGAGGCAGAAGCCATGTGTATATTCATTTGGACAGATTCGGATGAGAAGACGAGAGAGACAACGACGAGGCATGAAGAAGCTAGAGAAATCAAACAGAAGCCGAAGAAGCCGTTCCCGGCCAAATCCGATGCAAGCAATCTCGGTCGCTGGACAGGAGATCAAACAGCGGCGAGCCGACGCGAAGTGATGACAGCCAAGCGAACATCGTCTGGTGTGTGAACCAAGAAGAAGCCGTGCAACTGACGGATCGCTTAGGTGGACCAACAGGAGAATTTGGGCCGACGTGTGCACCCATTGTTTGCCTGGGGCCTCCCTGCGGTTTGTTAGGGTAAATTGAAGGGAAGGGAAATTCCAGCAGTTGGGTAACTCTTAGAAATCGCATAAGCAATATGTCATGTCTAGTACCTCACAAGCGGATTAGCATCAGATTATATCCTTGAGCGTTGGATATATAATTTTCATCACAGGCTAAAGAAAGAGAAGAAATGGGAGATGGGCAGTCCATAGCTTAATTTTGAAAATGTAAAGCAAAAATCCAGCTTGATATTTCAGGTCACCAAGTAATAAATTATCTTGATAGAAAGGTCAACCGAAAATAAATCATTGGCAATGGGAAGAACTAAAAAAAGCAAAGAGTGAACACGCTAAAGATCAATATGATTCGTTCAACAACACCAAGAACTAACACAGATGAAGGTAGTCTCAAATTTATGCTGCACACAGGTGTAGGCACCTCTAAGCTGATTACAAAACAAAGGAGCAAAGGTATACCAAATCAGGAGGATCAGTGGGGTCTAAAACAGGTAGCAGTGTTGTAGTTTGTATTTACAGTAATTTATTCAAATGAACCTAGTATTTCAGTATGAAAATTTTTGTGTTTATTTGGTGGCATCAGGAATGGTCTATAACGGCGACAAATTGTTATGGTTACTTGATGGCATGAGGATTATTTAACAGATGCAGAAAACAGCGGTGACTGGAGTAAGCGAATCAAGAGGAAAACATATCATTTGAGCAAAATAGTAAATCTGAGTACACTCTAAACAAATAAGAGAAGATTTTTGTTTTCTTAAAACCAAGCAGAAAACAGCCATAGTAACTGTAGCTTGTATATGTCAATTAGATGGAAAGAGGAGACATAAACAGTACCTTGCTTTGGGTGCGTCATGTACAGGGGTTCATATTTGTAATGCCACTGAAACTTCAGAGGTGACTGCAGTAAGCGAATTAAGAGGAGAACATATGATTTGAGCAAAATAGTAAACCTGAGTACATTCTAAACAAACATGAGAAGATTTTTGTTTTGTTAAAACCAAGCAGAAAACAGCCACAGTCACTGTACCTTGTATATGTCAATTAGATGGAAAGAGGAGACATAAACAGTACCTTGCTTTTGCTGCCTCATGTACAGGGGCTGATATTTCTAATGCCACTGAAACTTCATAGTTGATGTTTTGATTTGAACAGATCAAAACATATTTTATTTTAATTCATGAGGATTCCAGCCGACAAAGACCTCACAAAAAGAACTATGAGACCAAAAGGCTGGGAATATAAGAACGGTACATAACTAATATACAACCATAAATACGCCATCAAGAAACGGGGCAGCTGTTGATAGCCTTCACAGAAAACACTACAACCTGTAGTTTGTTTTCAGGTAGAAGTAGAACTTACCCAAAGACATCATGCTAATGAAACACTGATGTGAACAACTAACTGAGCATGATCATATCAAATTTGGTAATTTCACTTTAAGAAAAAGAGGAATGAGGAAGGAAAGGACACCCAAATAGCATTATTGACAAATAACTTAGAATCAAAAAATAGCAAAAGACAAGAAGAATGTATTCATCACAGCGAAATGCTCATAATCTGAAAAGGCAACATATTTTGAAGTGAGAGAGAGAGAGACAATAATTGCACTATATAATTTTACCTATAGTAATGTACATACTAACTAATCAATTGATCATGTAATGTGATAGTTGTGCAACTTATTGCACTGTATCTAAAAAACTGCCGATAGATTTACACCTATGCGGCTGAAGCTACAACCTAAGCTTTTGTTTAGTGAGGCTAGGAAAACTGAAAGAACGGTAAATTGAAAATTGGTACCTTTATCTTAAATACACAAAAAGATATACAAACAGTGCAGTGGGCATCCTTAAAAAGCAGAAGAACACATATAACCTTGGGGTCCTTCAGGTCACCAAAGAATGAATGAGCAGATATGGAAACAGAATGAACGAATGAGTTGTTCGAAGATCAAATTTAGCTAATCGATAAAACCAAGATGTCTCAGACCTGCAAGTAAGCAAATTTGCAAGGAAGTGGACAGAGGCGGATAGGAAAAAACACATCATTGGCAATAGGGTGTGGTCAGTAATAGAACAATCAACGAAATGAAGTGAAGACATCACTGACAATGGCCTTATAGTGAGCAGGAAGCACACAAATATATAGAAATTAACGTAAACAAAATAACACTTGGAAAAGTGGATTGGTAAGATAAAATGACAGTCATCATAGAACTTTTAGAAACAACAAGAATGATGGGAGAATGAAAGAGTACTTCAAAGATCGAATTTAGCTAATCGATAAAACCTAGATATTTCAGACCTGCAAGAAAGCAGATTTGCAAGGAAGTGGACAGAGGCGGGTAGGAATAAACACATCACTGGCAACGGGGTGTGGTCAGTAATAGAACAATCAACGAATTACTGAATTGAAGACATCACTGACAATGGACCTATAGTGACCAGCAAAGATCGAATTTAGGTAATCGATAAAACCAAGATGTTTGAGACGTGCAAGAAAGCAGGTTTGCAAGGAAGTGGACAGAGGCAGATAGGAATAAACACACCAATGGCAATGGGGTGTGGTCAGTAATAGAACAATCAACGACTTACTGAAGTGAAGACATCACTGGCAATGGACTTATAGTGACCAACAAGCACACAAATATGTAGAAACTAACGAAAACAAAATAACTGATGGAAAAGTGAATTGTTAAGATAAAATGATATAGACATCATAGAACTTTTAGAAACAGCAAGAACGATGGGAGAATGAAAGAACCATGCACCATTTGCACCTCTATTGTCTCAGTAAAAAGCAGGTCATCATCCCACAACCCCAAAACCTCAGTAAATAACTTACAGAATTAAACAACCAATCATCACCGTACAATGCAGGCTATCAGTTGTGTATATGTTCCGCACATTTAAAAATAAGAAAAATATAGGAGCAAACACCCTCTTAGTTGAAGGTGGCCAAGATCCTTGCAGTGAGGACAGAGAATCGAGGAAAGAGGAGCAAGACAAGGGGAGACACCGCACCTCCGCCATGGGCAATGGGCCAGATGCACCGATGTGGGGCCCCTCCAGCGACTAAGGCCAGCAAGCCAGATCCACACACGTGCTCAGACCCGGTCGGCTTGCCAGGAGAGCACATAGCAGAGATAGGATGGAGACATGTAGAAATTAATGAAAACAAAATAACAGCTACAAAAGCAAACCACTTAGATAGAATGGTATAGGCATCACAAAACCTTTAGAAACAACAAGAATGATGGAAGAATGGAAGAAATAAGCAGTTTTGCGCAGTTCCATTGTCTCAGTGTAATGAAATTCATCATCCCACAACCCCAAAACCTCAGCAAATAAGCTGTGAGAAGCAATGATCACAAGCCTGGAATGTGAAAATATATCTATGACTTCATAGGCAATGAACCAAACCTTAGATTGCATAGTTCTGTGTTATCGACATCATAGGCAACGTCCATGAGCAGTGGGCGCAAAACCAAAGGCAATGATCAGCAAAGGAAGCAATCATCAAAAACAATGGCATCACAAGATCAAATATGGTAACTAATTCCAGGGGCATAGTAGTTGTCTGACTAGGCAAATAAACAACACCTCTCATCGGTCGCTTGAAAGTTCACCAAAAAAGAACAGGCATATAGATATGTAAAAAACAAGCCCAAGCAACTGACCATTGCCTTAGATACCATGTTGAATGTAGAAAGAGATGGAAAAAACTTGAAGCAGGTCTGCTCATGATCGATGCCTCAGTCTGCGAACATAGTATAGAGACAGTATGAATAATCATCATAGGTCATTAACATTGCCTCAGTCATCTAAAAAAATAAAGAAATGTAAACTACAGAAATATGGCCTCGGTGGAGCCAGGGTATCGCTGAGGTGGACCAACGAAGCAATTTCAGGTGACGTGGCCCTGCCGAGCGCGCGGGCGTGAACTTGTGAATGTAGGAGTAAAATGTGGCCACTGCATGAAATACTGAACATAATTTATATTATCATCAACACAACATTGCCCCATTCCCTCGGCAAAATGTAACAAGACAAAAACGTACTCATCACTGCACATGGCCGGAATGCAAATAATAAACGCAAAAGCATCAACAATGCAATGTGCACCCTCTCAATGGGACCACGGCCAGCGATGTGTTGTAGCCAGGGCACTGAAACAGTGGCGTTGGGGCCTGCCTGGTGCGCCACCACTTCTGGAGAAAGAGAGAGAGGTAGATCTGATTGGGAGAGGCATGGAGAAGGGGAGGGGGAGCAAACCGAGCGGATATGCCGAGGAACAACGGAGCCACGCGGAGCACCTGCATCACGAGGCCGCGCTGGGGGAGAGAGGCGCAGCCACCGGCGGTGGCCGGCAGGACCCATACTGCAGCGTGGACAGTCGACATCGCGTCGTGGTGGGTGGGAGGTACCGGCAGGGTGGCCGGCGTTGGCCAGAGCTCCCCTTCGCGCTCTCCTGCCGCGCCACCACCAGATCTAGAGAGAGGGCGAGGCATGGAGAGGGGGAGGGGGACCAAACCGAAGAGCGACGCGGAGTACCTGCATCATCAGGCCGCGCTGGGGGAGGAGCGCAAGCACCGGCGGTGGCCGGCAGGGCCCGTACTGCAGCGTGGACAGCCGACGTCGTGCTGTGGCGGGAGGGAGCAACCGACAGGGTGGCCGGCGTTCGCCATAGGGCGGCCTTCGCGCTCTCCTGTGGCTCCACCACTAGATCTAGAGAGAGGGAAGGAAGAGGCAGGATGCACCGGCCACCAGGAATCCGATTGCGCCATCGCCCTTGCTGGCGCAGCACGAACGCGCGGTCCCGACAGATCTGGGGAGGACCGGAGAGCCGAAACCCTAGGTCGGCACCGCGGTCCGCTGTGGGCGGCGGCGCGCAGCACCACCGTGGGATGCGGGGCTAGGCGACCGTGCAGCCACCACGGCCAGCCAGGAAGAGGACGCGCCGACACCGACGAAGCGGACGGCAGACGGAGGCAACAACTAAGCCAGAAAGAGGAAGGGAGAGAGGGAGAGGGAGAGAGAGAGGAGAGGCGGTAGAAAAAGAGCGCCACAGTCAGCTGTGGCTGGCGACGTGCATCGCCCACCGTGGGAGCGCTGGTGCGCCGGCCGGCCGCGGGGGCGCCATCGCCCTCCCCCCCCCCCCCCCCCGCTGCTTTGGGAGGGATCGAGAGATGCGAGTGTTTTTTTTGGCGACGAGGGGGGAGAGGTGTGAGATTTTTGTGGGCGGGGGATTTCGAGCGACGTGGACAAAGGGCGGCCAAGTGAAGGAGAGAGAGAAGCGGAGCGGCCGCTGCAGGCGAACCGACGAATGGGAAGCCGTGAAGGCAAGACGTCGCTGAGTTGGACCAATGAAGGAATTTCAGGCGACGTGGCCCAGTCAAGCGCGCGGCGCCCTATCGGTGAATGTAAGAGTAAATTTGATGGATCTCCCTCATTAAAAAAAAAAGAGTACTGTATCAGTGATGGATCGGACCTTCATCCATGCATGCTGGTGTGTTGCTCCTAGTCCTAGGTAGGCTGGATTAAACCTGGACGGGAACTGGGCCTGGGCTGGCTTCTCCTTCTTTTTCCATTTAACATAGGCTGTCTGATCCATCCATTTATTATTATTATTATTTGTTTGTGTTTTCGGTTTTCTGATTTTGATTTCATTTTTGTTAAAAAATAGTAAAAAGTGGAACATGGAACAGGGGAGCTCGTCCCCACTGACCTGTCGGTGCAGACTGTGGAATTTTATTTATTTATTAGGATTCGGGAGGAGCCGAGGCTCCTGCTGAAATTTTATATTTAAAAAGATGAAGAAGAAAACAGAGTAGCAAAAAAAACAGAGAAAAGGAAAAGAAACAATGATTACTGGCCCACGTCATACAAAAAAACCCCGTGGCCCTTCGCGACCCGCTCCCCGCCGCCGCCGCCCGTCGCTTCGCGCCGCCGTCCTCGTTTGGTCCCTCTCTCTCCTCCCTTTGGCCTATGCCGGAGGTTGGAGAGGGTGGGGATCCATTGCTTTTGATATTTTTTCCCAATAAATTGAATTTTCAGGGTTTGAGTCTCTCCCTGTCAAGTATTGTGGTATTGAAGATTTATCTCCTTCTTCTCCTCTTCGGCGACGGAGATGGGGAAGGATAAAATTGTCTTCTCCATGGCGGCTTTGTTGAAGATGAGGACGACAACTTCGGCGTCAGCATCTTCACCAGCATGGCGACATGGAGATTTTTGTTTTTGGATGACGGCATCAAGGCGGAGATGATGTCGTCGTCATGGAATAATTTTCTCCGGGCCTTTCTCTGTTTTGTTGTGGTTAGATCTGGCCACAATAAAGGACTAGGGAGAATAAGTTTCAGATCAGTCTTCTTCACTCTTCGGTGGCAGAAAGAAGAAGAAGGAAGACACGAGAAAGAAGAAGTTTCTCAACTCCACCTGCAGGAATGTTGGCCGTCCGTTGGACATCTATTGTTTGGCCTAAAACAATCGTTGTCGAGTATTTGCCTGTGCGGTCATCCATATGAAGCGTCAAATAGGTTCGGATTTGAGAGTTTGAGCTATTCACAGTGTGGGTACAATATAGATGAAAAACAATTTTTGGATATATGTTGTTTCCAGAATACTTGTAATGTGATGATGTACCCAACTATATTTTAATACAATTCTTCTGAGCATCCCACTCTCCTTTCCTTAGGTATTTCAGGGAACTGAGAAAGAGAAGAAAATAGATGGCGGACATTGCTGTGGAACATGCTTACATATCTATAGCTGTATTTTTTTTTCTTTTTAAAAATACAGAGAGAACAGAACCTATTTATTACCTGCCCCCGCAGGCCGCAGCGCCCGCCGCTAATCTTCTTATTCGTCAAATCAAAATCAGACGAAAAAAATAAACTTGAGAGATGGTGGGAGGCTGGGAGCGACGTGCGTTTTGCATTGCAAAAGTTGAAGTATCCTATGTGTATGTATCCTTGTGCTGTGACCTGTGGACGTGCATGGATGATGGACTGACTGATCAGAGACAGAGAGCGACGGGCATGCACACAGACGGACTCGTCGCCGCAGGAGCCTCTCTCCGATCCGGAATTCGTGTGCCAACAACCACCATCACATGCATGTGCATGGTCGTCGCGCCACTGGATCGTCGTTCGATTTAGGGGGTGTTCCGCTACAGTTTAGCCACCAAAGTTTCACTTTTAGTCACTAAAGTTCCAAACACCCCCACTAAAAGTCACTTTTAACACTACAACTCTAGTGACCTCCACTAAACTTTAGTGGCTAAACTCTAAGGGGTGAGAACCAAACACCCCCTCAGTTTGGTTTGACCCGCCGGACTCTTTTCTACTGTAGCTACGACAGACAGCAACGTGCTGCCTGAGTGCGGATACCGACAGACGACGACACAAACGAAACGTGCATGCCATATGCATGCTGGCTGGTGTTTCTCTCCATTCTTCAACTCGATGATTGAGGACGACAAAAGGGTACGTCGCTACTCGCTATAGGATTCGCTAAAAGCCAGTCAGCACCGACAGACGGTCGATTTTGAAAATACACCTCCAGGCTGTCGGTCGGCAACACTAGCTAGATTTTAGGTTCAGTAATAGACGTCATTCAGGAGAGTGACATGGTCTTTAAAATATAACTTCCACCACTTGTTTTTTTCTAAAAATATTTATTGTAAAGTGATATATGTATATTTTTATAAACATATTTTTCAAGATAAATTTATTTATATACTTTTTACATCTCTAAACTCAACAATTTAAAAGTTATCTATGATTTATATTTTCAATGTTTGGTTCAAACCTTATCCAAAACGACATTTATTTCTTATATGGAGAGAGTATATTTATTTACCTCTGAACCTTTATGGAGAGAGTATATTTATTTACCTCTGAACCTTTTTTAGTGCAATTCATGTGTACGTATGTTGAAGTATGCTAGAGTGGAATCTAATTTAAGTTTGATCATAATCTACCTCGATACATATAGAATTAATAAGACATATGAATTAAGGTGAATACATGTGTGCATCTAAGCAAGCTCTTAGTCAGATTAAAGTACCTCTAAAAAAAATTGTGGTATCTTAAGAAAGGAGTGATTCTAACTAAGGATAACTTAGTTAGGCGTAACTGACACTGCGATATGAAGTGTTGTTTCTGTCACTCCATAGAAACTATGCAACATCTGTTTTTGGGTTGCTCTTTCGCCAAGTTCTTGTGACGTGCGGTACATATACTTTTTGGTATATGTCCCCTCCACAAAATATAGATGATTTGTTTAATGGTTGGTCTAAGAGGGGTGGTAAAAAGTTTAACGCTATGTTCTTAACAGCAGCATCGACGCTTTGTTGGGCTGTATGGATAACAAGAAACGAGGTGGTTTTGACAACTGCAGACTAAAAAATTTTTGCAGGTACTTTTCAAGGGAACGCTGGCTACGACAGTGGGCAAAATTGCAGCGACATGAGGATTTACAGGATCAACTGGTCTAACAATTTGTCCAGGATCTGACAATAGATCTGTTGGCTTGAACTTACTTCAGTGGAGTTCAGTTATTGTGAGTGAGAATAAATCGTAGTATGATTGATAAGTTTAAACTAACCGAGCTAATGTAGTGCTATATTAATGAACCTGTGCTAATGATAAATTGATTAAATTTAATATATTTGCTTTCTAAATTAATCACGACTTCTGCAATTAGTTTTATAATTAGATCATGTTTAGCCCTTTTAATTAATGTTTGAATATCTGATGTGACAAGAGCTAAACTTTAGCGACAGGATCTAAGTACCCTTATGTTATAGCAGTATGTTCAAAAAACAAAAGGCAGGCAAAAATTTAATCAAGGTTCAGAAGCGGAATGCAATCAATAATATGTGCCGGTTTTAAACTGACCTCACCCATGTCCAGTTTTTTGGTTGGGCGCTATGAAGGCAACGTACTTGTTACTAGTAGAGAGTATCAGTGCTGGCTCGGAAAAGAATTTGAAATACAAGTTTGACTTCAGACCGAGGGGCTGGCTGTATATATAAGCAAATGTGTCTCTTTCTCTGATACTATCGTCGTATTGCATTGCATTGCATGCGTTATCTTATCTGGTACAGCACAGCAATACGTCCGCTAGCTTGGATCGGCATTGGGGGGGGGGGGGGGGGGGCGCTGCATAGATCATGGATTATTGCTACTGCGTGCTGCTTAGCTGCTACACTACCATGCATTGAACTTTTTTAGTGGCGGCTGAGCCATGGATTTGGCGGCAAAAATTTTGACGATGGCCATCTGCCGCCACTGTTACTGTCCAGGAAATGTCATCGTTTCACCCATATAGGGTCTGTTTGGAACGCGGGATTTTTTTTCCGTTCCTGCGTTTTTCACGTGAAATTGAACTGATTCCTGTGAAATTCCCGCGTTCCAAACAGGCCGTAGTACAGTACTAGCTAGCTAGTACTAACAACAGTAATTAATCCCATCCCCCCGTTAATTTACTCCTACCAAAGAAGATTTCCAGCGCGTCCGGACAAGCCTGGCCGCCAAGATTTTCACACGTTTTCACACGCGAGGAAGATCCGTGCGTTGTTTGCTTTTGCTTCCCGTGGTCCGCACTGTCGTACGTACTCCCTCCGTCCATAAAAACACATGCAATTATGGGATCCGTGCCGGTCAAATTGACTCAAGTTTGACCAAGATTATAATAAAAAGTATTAGTATTTATGTCGTTAAATAAAATTATTATGAAAATATATTCCATTACTAATCTAGTGATATATTTTTTGTATCAAGAATATTAATACTTTTTATATATAATTTCAGTCAAAGTTTAAAATGATTGACTCCTCGATAAGCGAGAATTGCATGTTTTGTTGGGGAGTACTTGTCCGGCCTTTATTTATGAGCTCATCATCATCATCATCTTGGATACAATGGCAATGGCAAATGGCACCCGCCACCGCTGGAGGATGACACCCGGCCTGAGACGGAGACGCGTCTTCTTCATCGTCGTCATGCCTGGTGCCCTGGCCCATTGGTCAACACTCACAGCGAAGGAGGAGGAGGAGGAGCCCCCCGCCATCAAAAGCCGGACACGGCTTTCGCGGCCGCTGTTACTGTGTGTGTGTGGCGCCAGCGCCCAGAGGTAAAGGCAAAGCGAGCCTCCAGTCTCCTCTCCTGTACCTGTACTAGGCTACTAGCTACTAGGGGTAGTAGTAGTAGACTAGCAGTAGCTCTCCCTTCCTTGCTGCCTCACTGGTCTGCTCTCGGCTGCTCCTCCGCCCACAGATCTTGTTGGGTTTCTTCTCCTGTCTTGCACAAGCACAGCCACTTGCATTGCAGATTTGCAGGCAGCCAGCAACCTCGGACTCGGAGGGAAGGAGGCAGGGCAGCAGCCGGCAAGAGAGCGCGCTTCAGGCGGCAGCCGGCGAGAGAGAGCTTCAGGCGGCTTCAGCTCAGTCCCGCCAAGACCCAAAAGGTGCCATCTTCTTTTTCCTTACTACTTCTGCTTCACTTCAATTATATTTTTGCAGTTCGGGGGCGGGAACCCCCACGCCTCTCCTCCTCTCAATTATATTTTTGCAGTTCTTGCCCCTTTCCCCCTCCAACTGCTTCGGTGAATTATCTTATCTCTCTTGTTCGCCGTAGCTTGCTCTGGGATTCTTCAGTCGGGGTATGCTGTCAGGGAGAGTGCGCAAGCGGTACTACTACTAACGTTCTGCCCATTCAGGCTTCAGATTCAGAGAGGCCAAGAAATGTGCAGTTTGGTTGCGATTTTAGGTCCTCTCCTGTTGCCAGTTTGGTTGTCAACTTGTGATTCAATTCAAAGCCGTTTCCTTCCTGTCGCTAGTTGCTCCTGTCGTCCAGGTATACTACTAGTACAGTGAGAGTTCATGGCAGGGGAGAGCTTGCTGCAACTTTGTGAATTTGGCTGTGTTAGGTTTAGAACCTTGCCCTTCACTTCTCTGCCTGCCTAGTTTCAAGGAGATCAATCAATGATCTCTAACCACCACCCTCTCCTGCTACATCTTGGTAAAAGCAGTGCTCGTGAGCAACTGCTCATCTTTGAACATGTCCCATGTGAAATTCCAGCAATCATGGTCATGGATACCTCAGGTGGCTACTGAATGTGAATGAACACACAGATGTTCCGTGGAACCAGTTCCCCAACCGCTTCCTGTCCTATCTATCCCTTGCCTTGCCTGTTTATTTATTCAGCGGTCAGCGGTTTCGCTGCTCCTTGCAAATGTCAGGAATTCGCAAGATATGTTTTTTTTTTCTGTTAGAGTACGACATCAGAATTTATGTTAATACCTACTGGCTGCTTCCCCCGCTGTTTTTTTTTTCTTTTCTTTTTAGAATAAGAATTGTCTAGTCTTATCTTCTCCCTCTGATACTAAGGTTAGATTTCCTGCTACTTGCAGTTTCCTCTTCACTTGGTGTTCTTCTCGAGTCTTATCAGAGCCCGGACAGAGACCATCTCCCCTGCCTGAAGCAAACAATAAACGAAATAATAGATTGTCTTGTCTGAAGATAATGTAAGTCTCTACTTCTACCTCCTTATTTGACCAAAATATCATTTCTTTAATTCCTTTTTCCGTCTCCTGAATACAGAGTAGACAAGATCACAGTTTCGTCACATGGAATATTTGATTGTTCACTACGTATCTGACTATTTCAGTCTGTCTATTCTTCCATCTTCTGTTTGCCCCCAGAAAATACAACAATGCATCAAGACAGTTTCAGATCAGTGGTTTGCAGATCCCTTTCAAAGAGCCTTCCCCCCAGAAGCAAAGATCGCAGCTGTACTGAAACAGTCCAGTGTGCTGCCCCTTGTATTGTCACGCTGCAACCTTCGGTTTGTCGGAACTGCCAAGGCCGGGAACAGAGCGCGTCGCAAAGCTACAGGGAGGAAAGATCCATGTCCTTCCATGGGGACTACCTTATGGCGCCCTCGGTATCCAAGCATTTCGCTGAGGACCTCCTGAGAGGCGCCATGGATCTCCAGGAGTCCCTTGCTATGCTTGAGAGATTTCAAGCTCAATCACAGAGCATGAGGCTACCCAGCAAGAAGAGAAGACCAGAAACTGGTGAAAAGTCTCCTGAAATAGATACCATAATCCGTGAAGTCCTCCTGAGACCATCAAATGCCAAGCAGGCACTACCTAGAACTGTTAACGATGGATTAAGACAGCAGCTAAGCAATTCAACCGATGAGTTGAAGAATGTGGTCAAGGATAGTTTCTACAGGAAGAACCACTCGTCGGTGTCCAATAATGAGCAGGACTCTTTGAGCCAGTCAGCACGGTACTTGCCAAACAATTGTCTGATTCCCAAGCCTACTCAGCAGAAGAAAGCGGTGCCCAGATTGTTGCCATCTTGTGCAGCAGTACAACCTGAAAAGTCTAAAGGCCCAAGCTTGGTAGCCAGGCTCATGGGTCTTGATGGATTGCCCTCACCGAAAGATAACTCTACCGTGAAAGACGATAAAATTAAGACAGCGAATTCACCAAGAGCACTGTTTGATATTGAGAGGCCCAAGTCGAAAAGGCTACTACCACAGTTATTCAGAGAGGAGTCTGGTTTTGATACAGAGATGCCTAGGTCAGAAAAGCTGCCACCAGAAGAATTTAATGTCCAAAAGAATTCTACTAGTTCACAGAAGGGCATTGGCACTTCATATAATACCAGAGCGATTAATGAGATTGCATCGATGAAACAAATTCACAGAAAGATAAATGTTGAGCAGGCTCGACCAAAATCCCCGAAAGAAATCAAGATAGTCTCTTCTACAAGCAAAAAGCAACAGGCCAATGTGACCACTGAGATAAATAGGAGGACCACGGAGAAACAAAAACCTTATTTAAGTGAAAGAAACAGAGAAGGGAGGAATGTTGCAAAGGTGAAAGCAGGATCAGTATCTCGTCGTAATGCCGAAGTAGTGAAACGGGGTGATAGGAAATTGGTTGCATCAAGAAGCAGTCGTACTTGTGACTCAGTGAAGCCCAACTTATTGAAACCACCTAATAATTCCAGAGTGAAGAGAGTTTCCATGAGAAAAGTTAAAAGCTCCACCATTGATGAAATAGTGGTATGCATCCTTTCTTATAGGTTTACAGCATTGCATGGGTATTTTCCATTCAGTATTTGCATATTACACCCCTTTATAGCATGCGAAATAATCAGTCACAAGCTAAGAAGTTATTGGAACCAAAATCGCTGTTTTGTCCATAGATTCAGAAAAATAAGTAATTGACCTTATTCTTAGCTTTAGAAGTTTTCACCTAAATCATTAAGGCATTAGTTTAGATGAAATCATCCAGACAGCGATTTGTATGTAAGTTAATACATGTGTATATATATATTTATTCCCTTGGCCATTCTTTTGCTCATAATGTAGGCTTATGAGATAGAAAGAGAGATCTTTCATGCCCTGGACCAAATTGATGGGCCATCGACAGAACATAGCGCAACACCTAGTGATGAAGGATGCCCAAGTGCTGATTGGGACGAAGAATCTTCTGTGGGTGGTAAGGATCTGCATATTTGCACTCTTCTAAACACATTGTCATCCTGAACCTGATATATATATTTGTTTCCACCTTTTTAAAGCTTGACATTTTTGCACTAAACAACCTCTTTCTCTTACAGACATCCTGAAAGATTCTGGTGAACCCAATGGAACTCTGTTATCTGCTATCCATGATTACAGAATCAGTTCAGCTGATGGAGATGCTATTCACCCATCAACAAACAGAACCCCAACAAAGGAAGCTGAAATAAAAGATGAGATCAGTTTGCTTCTCCTGAGTGATGAATCATTTCTTAGCAAAGCTGCTGAACTCATAGGCCTTGGTGTGTATGGGAATCTGAATGAACAATGTAGTAGGATTTCCAAGGTTGAACTGAAAAACCATAAGCTCTATTTGGACGCAGCAGAAGAGCAACTGGAACTAAAACACCGCCAGCAGCGAAACAGACTGTGTTACAATGGATCGCAGGGCCAGAAATGCAGATCATCAGCATACTTCTCACTGGAGGAATTGCTGAGAGAGATCAGCAACGGGATTAGAAATCTGAATGGATATTGTTGCAGTGAAGACGCTCGTGGCACCAAAGATAGCCTAGACATGAAACTGGAGAGGGATCTCAGCTGCACAAATGCATTGATCAATAGTGTTTGGGACATGGGTTGGCAAGGTTTGATCTGCATGGGAGAGGCAGAATGCTTCGTCAGAGATGCTGGGGAAGACATTCTATCCTTGCTCATTGAGGAAGCTGCTCTGGACATGTGTCTGCACTGACACATAAACATGCAGCAGTAAGTTGTTGTCATCGTGAAGTTCTAACTTGTAGCTTCAGTAGGAACATGAACATGGTCGGCACAACTCGTGCTTGTAGTTGTATTTTGTGTTAACTTTGAAGTAGATTTCACCTGTGTAATCATCCGGGTGGTAGTATAAAAACCGGTGAAGCTATGTCTTCATCAAGACATGATTTGTAATCTGTGCAAAACTGTGCGGGAAATCAAAAGAAAAGAAAGAACATGTTTGCACAGTTGATGAATCTTGTCATTTCAATACCTCTGATGCTCCAGAACCAATAACAACGCAGTTCTGAAAGATAGCCTGCTCTGACTGTGACATGGTTTAACAACATAAGTATTATAGTCAGGCCCTGCTTACAGCTACAAGCAAGAAGCAACAACTGTCTTTATTCTACACCTCTGAATTTTTCGCCACGCCGGCTCATTTTTGCAACAAATCTCTGAGCTTATCGGTGGCTGACCTCAGTTCGGCAGCGATACCTACTTCGTTGGCCGAGTGCCCTGCATCAGGCACCACCTGCATCCAGTACCAGTAGAGGAATTATTCGCTTTTGAACTTACCAGGGGCTCTGAATGTAAGGCATAACTCTAAAATTTATGGTGAATTCACCAAGGTCGTTTCTGAATATTTATCTGCTCAATGTTACTGTTACCTCTAATTAAACCACAAGTTCCATGCAAGGAAACCAAAAAAAAAACATTGCCAGAACTCCTATTAAGTTCCTGTGTGCGGACTGCGGAGGCGACGCGTCACAGAAAAGAGCAAGCCACGTCACGCATGACCCAGCAGGGACCACCGGGTGTGTCGTGTCGCTCTGCTGTCTGCTGGTCTATGGCGACCTGGCTACAGGTGAACCAACGGCCACATACCGTTGTCGTTACTCGCCAGCAAGGCTCTCAGCCTTTAGTAGCTTTGATTGATGACATCAACGCTTCACCTACGACACTCCTCATAGAGATCCTCTCCTCCTCTTCTAGCACAGGAGTACGTACCGACAAATGTGACGCACTATAATAAAAATAAAAATAGGCCACTCTGATTAGCCGTGTGCATTTGGTAGTACCGTAGCACGAGTACTTCGCCTAAACAAGCTAGAGACCGTTGGCTTCTTCCGGAACCGAGCGTACAAAATCTTGAAAAAACCGTTTGTCTAGAGATGATTCCTTGTTAAACGAACGAGACCTAAATCATCTAAGAAGCCATGCCACCGTATATGACAAAAGATAACCCACTGAAGTTTTGTTTTTGTATGATTCTGATGACTTCTGTCGTGGAGTCGTGGCAAACACTTTTTTTTTCTTAGAAAAAAAAACGGTTCCTTATAAGCAGTTCAAAGAAGCTAAGAGCCTTTTTTAAGCTGAAGATATAATGCTGCGAAAACATAGCCTCTCATGTCCCCTTATAAATCTAACTACATCTATATCTATACCTAATAAAAATTTCAGCCAAAATTTTCGTCTGGACAGATTTTCGTCTAGCCTCTCCCCTCTCCGTGTTCTATCCATGTTCGTTTTTGCCCCGTTTCACATGACCGAGTACCGCTACTTTGAATCTCTCACGCCTCCCATCATAAATACAATACAAATACAAAAATACAACTATAACTCCTCAAATCGAATCAATAAATCCATTGCTACCTCGGTAAGACTACAACTGCTCAAATCAAACCAACAAATTCATGGTTTCTTCTTCCTCTATTCTAAAACACAACAAATTCATGGTTTCTTCTTCCTCTATTCTAAAACACAATTGAGAATCAGGAGACCGCGTCACCAAACATGCGAGACATCGATGGCAGGTGCTCACTTCGCTGGATCTGAGGAAAAAACCAAGGAACGTGCATGAAATTCAGAAGAAAAGAGAGTGGCAAGGGAAAATATCAGCAAAAGAAAAATAAAATAAAAGACGTCGCGGACACCGCACTTACCGCTAACTGATGCAACCAGGCCGGATTTGCCCCGAGGGCACGCACGAGGAAGCGCGACGGCGAGGGGGGCGAAACAGCGTGGGGAGGTGCGGCGGTGTGGGGTCATCGGAGGTCATAGCGCAGAGCCTCCAGGGCCACCGGGTCGAGTCGTCGAGGACGACCATGCGCGAGGACCTCCTCCAAATGATTCGTGCATGTCAGGTCGGGGAGAGGATATGTGCGGATGAGGCTTGGAGAGGATAAGGAGGAGAAAAGGAACACGGAGGGAGAAGAAAAATAAATCACGGGCTGATATGTCACAGGTACGGAGTCCGTTTGGTTAGATGTCGCACTTAGTGTGTGTCGCGACGTAACCACAGGCTGATAGGTCATTTCTACGCCATATCCTACCAAATGTGTGGCAAGAAAACAGTTGTAGTCTTGGCGCAACCTTGCCATGGAATAATAATTTAGAATGACACGAGTACTGAATATATACCATTCCAAAGAGCAATCTCGAACAACTTCCGGAATGGAATTTATAAGTTAGTTATTTGATCAGCATGTGAAAGAGGTTAGTTGAAAAACAATTTTAAGGATTAAGATAAGTCAAGTAAATCTAATTAAATTAACTACTCCACTTTAAGATAGTTGACGTTTTAGGTTTGGACACGAATAACAAGCCGCAAGGCCTGGCTTAGCGGACGGTTCCTCTATATTCCTCGTGTGGAGTCAATGCACTCCAAAAAATCCTCTGGTTCAAGTGTTGATAAGTACAAAAAAGATGCCAATAAAAATAATATTTTTATAATAAATATCACAAGTTATACTTAAATTTATATTGCACTTCATATAATTTTACTCGTTGCAACGCACGGGCATTTTAACTAGTTATTATAAAAAAATAAATTTGTTGTTTTTAAAAGAGCAACGGGTGAGACGAATAGTCCCCGGCTAATTAGATTGATTATCTGATTGTAGAAAAGACCCAGGTTTCAGCGAATGGCGCCAAGTTAGTCCAAAAACTAGCCACGGCAGGGGAATTTCTAAGCAAACGACATCGTCACTGGAGTTGTTTATGCCGGAGGTTCTTTTAAAACGGCTCTAGCTTCACTAGGAAAAAAAATATAGTACCCCCTGTTTCATTCTAAGGGCCTGTTTGTTTCCGCGACCCGCCGTCGCGCGGCCGCGTTTGAGCGAACGCGTCTCCTGAGCCGCGTTTTGGAAATCGCCCGCTCGCGTTGTTTTTTCGCCGGCCATCGCGCGTTGGCCGCAACCCGTTTGGCGGGATTTTTTCGCTTCTTCCAATCGCAACGCAAACAAACGCGGAACCAAACACGGCCTAAGAATCCTAGAGAGTCAAAAAAATTTAAGTTTAACCGAAATTATAAAGAAAAATATAAAAACTTATGATATTAAATAGCATTCTAAGAATCTTAGAGAGTCAAAGTTTTCTAAGTCTGACCAAAATTATAAAGAAAAATATAAAAAATTATGATATTAAATAGGTATATATATTATAAAAATATAAGTAATAAAAAAATCTAATAATACTTAATTGGAATCATAAATATTGTTATCTTATTATATAAATTTGGTTAAATTTGAAAAAAAATTAACTCTCCGACGAAATTCTTGAAATGACTTATAATTTATGATGGACGGAGTAATTCGATTTCATAATGACACCATTATAGACAGTATACGGCCAACAGGTGAAGCCGGAGCTGACTCAAGCCGTGCCAAATGGCCGCCGGCATTTGGATCTGTTCTGTTGTGAGCAGAGACCACAGACCACAGACCACAGACCACACACAACAAACACCACAGGGACCTATCCCTATCTATCTATCTATCTACGGAGTCTAATCCATCCTCGTCACGCCCCAGCCACACCACAACACAGCACCGCACCTGCCGCAGCCGCCTCCGCCTCCGCCTCCGCCTCCAGTCGTCGTCCTCCAGCGCGGGCGCCCGGAGGCCGCGGGCCGATGGAGTCCCTGGGCGTGCTGCTGCTCAGCCCCATGAACGCGTACCTGGAGAAGGAGCTGGACCGCCGCTTCCGCCTCTACCGCCTCTGGGAGTCGCCCCGGGAGGAGTTCCTCCGCGCGCACGCGGGCGCCATCCGCGCCGTCGTCGGCAACTCCAACTACGGCGCCGACGCCGCGCTCATCGACGCGCTCCCGGCGCTCGAGATCGTCGCCTCCTTCTCCGTCGGCATCGACCGCGTCGACCTCGCCAAGTGCCGCGACCGCGGGATCCGGGTCACCAACACCCCCGACGTCCTCACCGACGACGTCGCCGACCTCGCCGTCGGACTCGCCATCGCCGTGCTCCGAAGGATCCCGCAGGCCGACCGCTACGTCCGCGCGGGCCTATGGAAGTCCAGGGGCGACTACACACTCACCACGCGGGTGCGTACCTTTGCGTTCCCTGCTCCCCTCTCCTCCAGTCCTCCTCCTCCTGCATGCTGCTGCTGCTTATTAATTATGGGTTTCACTACATACCGAATTTCGTCTCTTCCCTGCATATTGTTGATTGTTATTACTTATTATGGTATTGGTATGCTTCATTTTACCTATAGGGAAAAAAGGGGGAATTCAGTATTCCGTACTTCTGCAATCTAGCATTTTGTTTGGTTGTAGTGAATATGATAAATTGATACTTCTACAGTGTGAACCTCAGTTACCATAATCTGTGTGCTATTAGGTGTCTAGATGTAGTTAAACTGAGGGTAGTGCTCCTTTGAGGACGAGGTTTATTGGCAAGAGGGGCATATCATGAATTATTACTGAATAAAAATAGTGGACTATATACCAATAGCGGCTATTAACTGGAGTGCAAATTTTAGGGAAATCAAAGAACGAGGCATTTGGTCACTCCATAGATTTCGAACATTTCTCAAATTTGGTTGTCTCTTTTGAACATATCTCGTATACCATGTGAAAAACATAGATTGGCAGCACCTGAGTGGAAGGCGCTTTCAGCAGATTAAACAGTCACATTTTTGGTTGGGGGAGGGGGGGACTGTAAAATTGGATTCTGTCTTACTGAAATTAAAGGGGTTGTTGGGCTTCTTAAGAGCCACAAATGCTGCTTGTTGGTATCGTGTGCTTTCAAGTGGAAAGCCTAGATGGGGACGCTGGACGCTGTTTACCAATCTGTATCGTCATCTGATACTACATTTTAGGCCATACCAATGTGTCACGAGTTGCTTGGCACACTGGACGCTGTTTACTCTCTTCAATAGCATCAGGATGATATATGCATAGACTGCAGTAACGTTTGGTACAATAGAAAAGGAAATGACTCTTGTTGTCTTCCTGCAGTTCAGTGGCAAGAGAGTTGGTATTCTGGGGCTTGGCAGGATAGGCTTAGCGATAGCGAAAAGAGCCGAGGGGTTCGGTTGCTCCATAAGCTATAACTCAAGATCAGAGAAGCCTTTCCCAAACTACAAGTTCTACGCGAACGTTGTCGACCTGGCAGCCAACTGCGACGTGCTTATCGTGGCGTGCTCGCTCAACACCGAGACCCATCACATCGTTAACCGTGAGGTCATCGATGCACTGGGTCCAGAGGGTGTGCTCGTAAACATTGGCCGTGGAGCGCACGTGGACGAGCCCGAGCTCATGTCCGCGCTCGTCGAGAGACGCTTGGGAGGAGCTGGCCTCGACGTGTACGAGCACGAGCCCATGGTTCCGGAGCAGCTTTTCGGTTTGGATAATGTCGTCGTAGTGCCTCATGTGGGCAGCGACACTGAAGAAACGTGCAGGGCGATGGCTGACCTAGTGCTAGGAAATCTAGAGGCGCATGTGACGAACGAGCCTCTGCTCACCCCGGTAATCTGATTGTGGCTGGTAGGCACTTGGTCGGAGATTAGTAGAATAAGAACATGACGCCGTCGTTTGTAATCCCAACTCTGCACTCTGCTATTTTTTGGTTTGCCAGTCAGCAGGCTGTTACTCAGATCAGCCATGATTAATAAGAGTACCTATCTCTGGAGATACTCTCACATTGACATGTAATTTGGAGTTTATTCATTCCTTGTCTTTTGCTGTGTGGCGTTTGTCAGACTTCAGAGCATGATGCATTCTTCACTTTTGCTGTCCTGGACGGATGTATCCCCCTTTTTTTCTCTCAACCTTGCTGATGACTTGTTGATTATTATTTATTGAAGTAACGCTAACAAGGCGCATCATCATCATCATTGACATTATTGAGCTCTGATTTCCTGACGCAAATAAATTGTTGGCATTGCAGTTCAGCGGGAAGCGAGTGGGCATCATCGGGCTGGGCAGGATCGGGCAGGGGGTGGCGAGGCGAGTGGAGGCGTTCGACTGCCCGGTGAGCTACCACCAGCGGACGGAGCAGAGGTCGTCGTACCCAAACTACACCTACTACCCGTCGGTGGTGGAGCTGGCGTCCAACAGCGACGTGCTGGTGGTGGCGTGCCCGCTGAACGCGCAGACGCGGCACATCGTGAACCGCGAGGTGATGGAGGCGCTGGGCCCGACCGGCGTGCTGGTGAACATCGGGCGCGGGCCCCACGTGGACGAGCCGGAGATGGTGGCGGCGCTGGCGGAGGGGCGGCTCGGCGGCGCCGGGCTGGACGTGTTCGAGCACGAGCCCAACGTCCCCGAGGAGCTGATGGGGATGGACAACGTCGTGCTGGTGCCGCACGTCGGCAGCGGGACCAACGAGACGCGCAAGGACATGGCCGACCTCGTGCTCGGGAACCTCGAGGCGCACGTGCTCGGCAAGCCGCTGCTGACCCCGGTCGTCTGACTGGAAGCCTCTGGTGCAGGGGTATGCCTTTGTGTTATTTATGAAGGGATGAATAATAACGGCTGCTGAGGCGCGGCGGTACTGTTTCGTCTCGGCTGGGGTGTGTGACAAATTGGATGATGAACACGAACGCACTTTTTTTTTTTTTTTACTCTCAGATAGTGGGGAATTTGTTTGTGCCGAAATGATGTACCGATCGATTGCCTGCCTGCTGGCTGGCTGCTGCAGATGTGGTGAGCGAGCCACGTGCCCTGCTGACTTGTCTCCTCTTGCAATCTCTCCTCTCTTCACTTGTGTCGCCTGCTACCAAACCCCTTGTCGTCGTCAAGGTACATTACATTACATCAACTATAATGCAGCATGCATGCCCATCTCTTCCACCGTATTATACAACCATAATGCAGCAAACGCCGGCCAGGAAGAATTCCCTAGCTTCTTCCCTTGTGCTGTTGTGCAATCTGTAGACAAGACAGCAGACGCCATCCATATCAATGTCATATCAGCAGCACCTGAATCTGAATGCTTGTGTTGTCAGCAGCAGCTCAACAAGTATTACCAGCCGAAGATGATCGATCGAGCCTCCGCGGTCCTGCACGGCGAGAAGACGCCGCTCTAGGCAGAGGCAAGGTGCCGCTGACGCCGGAGCTGGCAAGGTCCCTTTTCGGATCGGGAGGCAAGGTCAAGGTGCCGCGTGAGGTGCACGGTCGCCATCGAAACCCGGCAGACGTCAGAAAGCCGGTCGCCATGGAAACCCGGCAGACGTCAGAGCGCTTGCAGTTACAGTTACCAGATGACGATGGAGCGGCTTGATCAGCTAGATAAGAAAATGCAGCTGCTGGTTGACAGACAACAGAACACGATTGTACAAACATGTTGCAATTGATGCATAACCTAATCAACAAACAAATTATTTATTTTCAGGCCTGCCGATCAGACCAACAGTGATTTATTGTTAGCTATCACATGTCAGGCCAAAATGATGTTAAAAGGGGCGAACAGCAGGGTCCAGGTGCAATTTCAGCGTATACAAGGCATTCCTCCATACAGCAATATTCATGGAGGATCATGGGCTTGACCCTTTCTTGAACAGCTTGATTTGATCACCGTAGTAGTAAGCACTGCCAATCATCAGAGCAACTGTAGCGCCTTGAGCAACTACACGTGCCCTCATCAGTTTCTGACCCAGCTGAGAGTTCCCATATCTGAAACTGACCAGACCAGCAGTCAGAACTCCAGCAGTAACCAGTGCACCTGAAAAAGATGCGAAACATTATAAGAATTTAGCGGTCAAGCTTAAGGCATCCAAGCCAAAAATTACTTAATAAATCAAAATTTTAGCATCGAGTGCCAGGTCAAGTTTCCATCTGCTTCATCAAAGAATTGACAGAAAGTTCCATTGGTAACAATGTATAAAGTAAAATTGTCACACACACACACACACACACACACACACAAAACCATATGGTTGGCAGATCCAGAAAGTGCAGTCAAATATGTTATTGAATGGTCTGAGGTTTTGAAATGAGAACTAGCAAAGCAAGGAAGATAAACTCAGAACAAATCAAAGACTAAATGAGACTTCCTAATAAATCTAAATACTTCAAAGACATTGGCCCATACTTCATGAATTATCTTAAAACCGATGGATAGTTATGCTAAAGAGGTTGAAATTTCCAGAACATCCTAAATCCAACCTCCATTCTTTATGTTCTTACTATTATTTGTAAGGGCATCAACAAATTCAACTCTTGAAGCTCTTGAAGTGTTGCTCTTGGGTGTGCCACATGTCCTGACTCCAACATTCCTTCTTTATGCTACAAACTCAAGCATCACCACAGTACGTCCCCTAAACAGCTAAACAAGATGAAAGTTCCTCATTCCCATCTCAGATGATTACAGGTTACCCTGAGTTAACCTAGCTACCTCATTTTTGTTTCCATCAAACAGTCTATTGGTCACACAGTAGCTGGTGTACACCCAACCAAGAAGCAAAATACTTTACAAACCATTTTTGAAATATTAATAAAACCATTTGATGAGCTTACACCTCCACTCTCCGCTTGGATTGAGGCCCACATAACTTGCCACTAAGTACCAGCACCGCTCGATTGCCTCTCTCATTGTCATGCCCCCCCCCCCCCCCACACACACACACACTAAGTACCAATGCAAATAAGAATGCACACTACGCAACAGAAGTAAAAGGAATAGACAAATTACAGCGCAGCCTATATGGATTATGTATGTAGCAGGCAGTAGCAAATCAAACAACAAATATCCAATTTCATGCCAAACTTAATCCATGCAGTAGAGGCTCCATCAATCTAGTGCCGCTATAATATGCAATCCAGATCCCCCACCCCACCTTACCAATCCACCTGAACCCCGCATGAATTACATCCGACGACCCTGGATCCAGGACAGGTACTCTCCCCGTCCTCAGTGTGAAAAGGGACTAGCAAGGGCTGCTGGCGTCAGAGAGAGAGAGAGAGGCCGGCTGCGTGTACATACCGATGGGCACAAAGGGGTTCTTGACAGGCTTCTTCCCCTCCAGCTGGAAGTCCTCTATGTGGAGCGGGGGTGGCAAAGCACTACCTCCACTACCCTTTTCGGCACTACCTCCTGGAGTTGATTCTGACAAAAAAAAATAGCAGAATTTTTTTGCCTCTTTATTATTATTAATTAGGTATAGATAGACATAGAAGATATAGATAGGGATAGGGATAGATATACCTATGTATTTTTTTCGGACTGAAATTGCTAACCTGCAAATCATCATACCCAACATCAATTAGAAAATTAATAAAGAGCTTGCGTTTACTGAACCAAAAATTAACAGTCACCAAATCAGGAATGCGAAGCAAGTGCAATTGCCAATTAGGCATCACCTATCAGAGATGCAAATATATGGTCAGAAACGCAACATCCTCGGAGGCATTAGGTCGAACACCATAGCAGCATGGAAATGAGATAGAGTACGCGGGGATGAAGGACATGCACAGTAAAATGAACATAGGCACGGAGGCGAGACGCCGGTACCTCAATCTGCTGTCGCAGGAGGCCTCGCACGCACCGGCACCGCGGCTGCGCCGCTAGGGTTCGGCCGCGGCGGGGCTCCCGTGCTAGCGCGGCACAGCGTCAAGCCGGCAGCGCCGAGAAGACGGAAGGATGGAGCGCACGGCGAAGGGTGGACGGCACGGCGCTGGGAGAGGCGGAGCATGCCGCGAATCCGAGCTGACGAGGGCGAATTGACAATCCGGTGGCGCCGGCGTCGTGTCAACGTCCGGGGAGGCGGGGGAGACGCGGATGCGCTTGGCAGCGCGCCCTCGCCGGGGAGCGGTGCCGGAGGCAGGGGCGGCGATCGCCGAGGGTGGGAGCGGAGGAGGTGCGACGCTCGGGAGGGGAAGCGGCGTCAGGCCGAGAGAGATGACGAGAAGCGTGGGGACTGGGGACGAGTAGCGATGAACCCTATTTCTATTTCAATTTCAGTTTCTATATTTTTTAAGCGGTTTCGAAAACGGAATCGAAATATAGTGTGCGAAAACGAACCAATATGGTCAAAATTTAACATTTCGACAGCGATATGGATGTATTTTTCATAAATCACAACTATACCTCATCATCCATGTTGTTGGAATCACTTTTGTTCTTATCTTTTTATATATATGTGGATATATTTACTAAAAATAAATTAGCACTTAATATTTAGAGTACATCGTTGCGAAAGCTCTTCGAGTCGATCGAAACGGATATATTATTTGATATATTGAAGCTAGGAATAAAAAGATATTGATTTTTAAATAAAAGAAGTCAATCCTATGAAATCCGGTAAATTTCCGGATTCAAATCCGGAAAAATTCCGACCAAATACGGAATTCCGAAAATACTGACGGGAAAACATCATTTCTACTTCCGATCCGATTCCGAGAAACTCCGTTCCAGATTCCGTACCGTTTCCAGATTTTTTTCGAAAAAACGGAAACGGACGGGTTAAATATGGAAAAACGGTCGGTTCAGAACAGAAAAAATTCCTTCCGTTTTCATCCTATGGGCGAGGAGAGTTGTAGCCTAAATTACCGGAGACGTGTGGATGCAAATTCATCACAGATCACATCTGAGTATCTCGCCAGTAATAAATGGTATCCCTGTACATACTGGAAGTTAGGGCCATACATAATCCACGTCTAAACTTTAAACTTAGTACTAGCTTATCATGAAGTACTCCTAGAGTAGTACTAGTTGGAAACCACCTGAAACTGTTTAGAAGTTATTATGAGAAAATATGAAAAGAAAAGAACATGGAGAGGAAATGTGATGAGCTAATAATCCAGAGTTTGTTCGTGACTCATCCGAAAATAAAAACAAGGCAAAATCTACTAGCCCAGGATTTAATTTAGAGTGCATGTAGCATCTCGGCTAAAACACAAGCTTGACCTCATCATCATCCTAATAAAGAAAGTCTAAGATGGCAACTGGAGACACCGTTTCAAAATGGCTCTAAATCCCTCATTTACACTAAAATTTTCAGGCTCAGCATATTAGTCATCGGATGCAGGTTCAACCTTCCAAGCTCCAACTTTGAAGGGACTTTGAAAAAGGAACAACATCACAACATCCCAAAAAACTAATTGTAGGTTCGTGGGATGATTATTGCAGGTGCACAACCGTGCACACAAAATCGACGAAGGCGACTTGGAATTATTGCATCCAACTGTCCAAAGTCCAAACTTTCCAACTTTACACTCTCATGCATCCTTATCTCCGTTCTGTTATATCCAACGAACAGAGTAAATGGAATCCATCCAAGTGACGTCACAAAAGGAAGAATCGGTCGTCGGCAAAGCAAACGGCTGCCAGGCTACGCCACCTCTTCCAACTTCAACTCCTCAAGACAAGAAGAATTAGAAAAAAAAAACAAGAATCTTGCACTGCTTTGGTTTTGGTTAAGTTCCTCCTGCTCTTCATCTTCTGTGGAAACTGGAAAGTGATTCTGTAACGGTGCATGAAGTGAATGAAAAAAAAACTAATTTTTTTCAGCATAGAATTACTCATAATGAAAAAAAAACTAATTTTTTTCAGCATAGAATTACTCATAAGTAAAAAACCGTTTCACAGAATTTCTCTTGAATTTAGCCTAGAACTTGCTCCGAAAACTCTGCCAAATAGACCAAGAAAGAGAAACAAGAATTGATGGCCCTAGTAGGGAAGCCAATGTGGTTGGAGGAGAAGAAATGAAGGTAGCAGAACAGTGACAACAATCGGTGTGAGTGTGACATTATATATCTGTTTCTCTTTACAAGCATCGATGATCTTTTATTTGTAGCATGGGCAAAAATGAGGGGTAAAGAGGCCGTACAAATCATAATCTCTGACATATTCGATCTTTTGGATTGAAACCTTCGCTTAAATTCGTGTAAATTCAATAAAGTAACCTATCATCCATGAGGCCCCATGAGTCATAGATTGCTTCACAATAGACGTCCATTAATGAGCATCTCCTTATACCTTTTTTTTTTAACGAAAAGCATCTCTTTTATTAACCGACCAAAATCAGTATATACATACAGTAGTTATTTCTTTTTTGACATTTGTTATTATACTACACAATAATATAAAGAGAACGTATGCTATGGAAACCAGCTTCGTGTACAAACTATAGAAACTTTATTCAAGACCACAAGAATCTAATCCGATGGTGGGTTATTTTAGCACTTAAACTCTCTACTCATCTCATCCTAATCCAAATAGGCGTGGGCACAATATGGGGTTTAAGTGCTAAAATATCTCACCTTCACATCTAATCATCGGATTAGATTCATGTGGTCCTGATTAGAGTTGTTATAGTTTGCACAAGAGACTAGTTTTCGTAACATACGTTCTATAATATAAATATCTTGTCTAAAAAAAGTGTCACCAACCAATCACACCATCAAATGGCCGACCTTTTTGGGCCTGTCTTTTAAAACTTTGAATATTCTCTTCCTCTGGCTGGGCTGGCTTTTGGCAAAAAAAACCCCACCAAACCCTAACTCGTGTGATCCGATTAGGGGGAGAAAAAAAAAATCGCAAAAGAGAAATAAATAAAAAGCGAGGGAGGAACGCGGCGACGCGCACACTTCCTTTCTTCTCCTCTTTCCCCGCGGTGGTCTCCCTTCTCCGCCTCTTCGCTTGGTCGGCGGGGATGCGGCGGCTGTGGCGGTGGTACCAGCAGTGCCTGGCCACGCACCCGGTGCGCACGCAGGTCGTCAGCTCCGGCATCCTCTGGGGCCTCGGCGACATCGGCGCGCAGACCGTCACCCACTACTCCGCCCGCCCCGCCCGCCGCGGCCACGCCAGCAGCCCCCCTGAGGTAGCGGCAGCAGCAACCCCAATCGGCCACACTATTACTGCTCCCTTCCTGGTCCGTGCTCGTGATACGCGTATTCATCCGCCGGTTGCTGGACCGGGTCGCCTCCCCGGATTTTGCTAGCTGTTTCCTGTTCTTGCCCCGGACCTCGTGGCTCCTTGAACTTTTGCGTGCTGTTGTGAGTTGTGACCTAGCATATAGCATATAATCCGCTGTTGATGCCTAGGGGATGTGATGTTTTATCGGCTCGGAGAGCTGTGGGTTTGATCGTTAACCTCAATCAGTGTCAAGCCAGTCAACTCTGAATGCTGCGGATAAATGCCTGGATTTGTGCCTTGTTTCTTCGACTTGTGTGTGGTTACCAGCCAAGAAACTAGAAAATTTGGTGGGGAACACCTTGATTGATATGTTAAAGATCCTTAGTTTCTACTGATACAGTCTTGTCAAATCTAGCAATTCTCGTGGGTATCTATAGACTTCTGTGTTGCTGGTAGTGACAACTTATGTGTCAATACATTAGACATGGGATAGGAGGTTTTGTGCTAAAAGCATGATACGAGGTCTGAATGGACTGTGATGTCTGGTTCCACTCCATTTGGGGTAGTATTGCAGCCTTTGTTTTGTGACTTAGAGGAGTAAATGGGTAATGCAATGAGATGTTGGTGCTTGGTAAATAGCTTATTCTGCAAAGCGGGGGTGAATGTTCTGTCCATGTGATTTATTGTCGACCTTTTGGTTGCTGTGACCTTCAGGGCTATTACTGTTTGTTGTCTATTTTGATGCGTATGGCAAAATAAAGTTGGGGTGGGGCTTGCTCGTATTCTGTTAATACGTACTAATAGAGTTACAGTTTTCGTTTCTTTCTTTGATAGCAGCAGTTAGTCATTTGTCTGGTTGCCTTGGCTTCAGATGCGCTTGTTTGTTCTTTCAACTCTGAGCATGGTCAGCATGGGGAGCTTGATTCATGTAATTTACATAACGTGCTTGGCTTCTTTCTAAGCAGCAAACCAGCCTTTGGATTACTTGTAGCTAGAGGTCATTTGTTAGGTTTTGTCTATAAATAAAATCAGTACAGTGGAGCTGAAGGGCTGATTATGTTTGCTATGTATTGGCCAATTAGTTGAAACAAGATATTCATTGCTGTTCATGGTGCATTTGTTCAGATACAAGATTGGAAATGCAAGGAATCCTGACTGGCATTTCGTTTGGTCTTGGGGACCCCATATGAACTATCTGTGCCTGCATGGGCAATCTATCAATTGTTCTTTGTTTAGCTGTCTACTCCTATTTCTTCATTCTTCAACTTCATTGTTACTCCATTCAACAAAACTCTGTTGCCTTTTACAGGTTAAAGATAATGAAGACAATAAAGAGTTTAAAGTTGATTGGAAGAGGGTGGGCATCACAAGCTCCTTCGGATTTGCTTTTGTTGGTCCTGTTGGACATTACTGGTTAGTTCTATATTTATATTTTCTTTATGATCATAGGTTCATGTCTTCCTATTATTAACAACTAAAAACTTGTACGTTGTAATCATAATCCTACGCTCTGTCTCATGTAGTCACCACAAATCACATATGAAAGGCTAATATAGAACAACAAACACAGTAACACACTCAAATAAAGTAACAAAAATTATAGGGTAATAGAGAAGATAAAAGGGCAAAGTGAGGATGTAATCCCAATTATAGGTGATACGTGATAGTATGGGTGGCAGCAGTTCATGGTGTCATACCACCAATAAGGACTTGATGACTGCCTCTGGAAAATTGAATAGATCTAAGAACACATGATTTTCTTGAATACGATGCTATATTTTGCAGAGTTAGTAGTTCACCACTGGACTATGTTCTGCTCTGCTATATGAAATGCAGATAAAAAAAATATGGTTTTCATTTTTGGACAGAAATAATCTAATAAGAATATCTGCTGTGGGAACAAACCCCTTCAGTCCTATTCATTCTCACCTTTTCATTTGTGATGAATCATGAATGTTGATTCCACAATCTCCTCTCTTATCTACTGCATTTTGATGTTCATTTGCAAAAGGTAGTTAAGATTTTGCGGTATGGGTGCTTTATAATTTAGTGATTTGCAGATGAAAGTAGTTCTCTCCTTAGAGTAAAAGAATATGAACTATTGTCAATTGGGCTGTTATATGAGATGTTGCTTGCATCAATATCTGTCACTAAACTTTGGTTTTGTTGTATAGGTATGAATACCTGGACCGCTTCATCCGGCGGAGATTTCAGCCTAATACGTTCAAATTTGTTGCCTCAAAAGTTGCCGCAGATGGTTTCCTCTTTGGACCATTAGATCTCCTCCTGTTTTTCTCATATGTTGGTCTCGGTCAAGGAAGGAGCGTAGAGCAGGTGAGGGAAGATGTGAAAAGGGACTTCATTCCTGCCCTGGTGTTAGGTGGAACCATCTGGCCTGCTGTGCAAATCGCAAACTTCCGCTTCATCCCCGTGCGGTACCAGCTCCTGTATGTGAACTTGTTCTGCCTCTTGGACAGTTGCTTCTTGTCATGGATTGAGCAGCAGGGAGACGCTTCCTGGAAGCAGTGGTTCACGTCGTTCCAGAAAATCGAAGACCAGAAGAGTAAGGTTTGATTTGGCTACTTTGAGTCATGTATGGTTCTTTGTCTGGATCAACACCTGTAAACTCTGGTTGGTCCAGGAAGATTATTGATAAAAAGGAGAAGTATCTGGCAGCAACTGTTTAAGCGAAATTGCGATGCCAGCAAAGCTGAACATTGATGTCGTTGTAGAGAATTCTTTTTAATCTTTGACGGGAGGAAACGGTTGCTGAATTGTTCTGTTAGAAGTGAAGTGCCTGCTTTGACTTTTTGCTGTCGCGTTAACTTTCGTGTGGGGACTATGTTGGTCTCGAAGTGATTCGCTGAGCAATGTTGCTTTCGTTGGCAAGCTGAAGTTGCTTTGGCATGCTCTGAATTCGCAGAATTCGCAGTATACCTGCAGTGCTAGAGAAAACGCCCGTCTGCATTCACCTCACCTGAATCAGGTGCTGGTGAAGCAGAGCTTTAACCATGAAATGTTAGGCTTTTCTCGCCGGCACCTGATCGAATAAGGCAGATTTATTTCAGTTGTGATCAGTCAAAACACCTGCTGAGAGGCAATCTGATTGCGTGATGAGCACTGACTAGACCATGCATGATGAATGATTGAACGAAGGAATCAGTAGTACTGTGAACTCGCGCGAAGGGAAACAAAAGGAACAAATCAGTTATGGCTAGTGTTTTAAATCGTGGCCTATGGCATTTAGCGACCTGCCTTCTCAATTAGCTAATCGTTGGCTAAATCATACTATAGCGGTTAAATTGTAAATGAGAGCAAATATCTAGATCTTTCTCAAACAGCTAATCGTTAAATCACATTATATAGTAACTAAATTGTAAATACGAAGATTTTAAACCCTGGTTATATACCAATAAAAATATATACAAATCCCACCTTTGTGCCATGTAGGCCTGGTAACCAAAGACGAACCAAAGACTCAGCAAGACTCGGCAGCACGAAGAAAATAGTAGTGATGCTGCAGAAACACGACTATCAATGGATAATGCTCATATGGGCAGCAGTGTCTTTACTGGCTACACCAATTTGTTGATGGTAGTTTCAATATTTTTTCTTTTTCAACTCGTAGAATTGGTTAAAATATTGATTTTGTTTCAACTTCTCCCTTGTCTTTGCAGGGTCCTAGTGAGTAGTGACATTGTGCAGCTGAAATGTTTCCTTAATTTATTTGTGTGCATATTCTGGTCTACTTGCTTGGGATAAATAAGTACAGCAAATACCTTCTCTTTAGCTTTGTTCTAAGTAACATCTTTTAACTTTGACCATGTTTTTTTTAGAAAATATATGTATCTAATAAGACTGATTTGATGTTCTAGATATTTTCACATTATTTAGAAACTTTATCAAAATTAAAGTAGTTTGACTTAAAAGTCAGTGAACTATAATTTGGAATCAAAGGATTACATAATATAATGTGGCTAGCGAAGGATTCTGATTTCTGAGTATTCATATGTGTAACACCTCTGGTGTTTAAGCATGTAATTAACTTGACATATCATCATTAGCATCATTAATCATCTTGATCATGATTTCATGTGTATGCATTTGCTTAGTGTATCATTTTATGTGATGTACCTCTATTGCAAAAACCCTTATTAGCCCACTTCTTCCTATAGGGGCAAAATGGTAATTTCACCTCTGTGCCTAGTTCTATGTAATTCTTGTTCAAATTTAGTGCCCTGATGTTTGTTGCTTTGATCAAAGTTCAAAAATCAGATTTGATTTGAATTTCCTTTTGCAAAACCCTAAAATCCCAAATCCTGGATTTATTCCCTTTTTTGATAACTTTTTCAAAATTCAAAATTTTGAGTTGGTTCAAAAAGCAAAGTTGTGAATCTGATCAAGAGGAACAACTTTGGTATTTACAAATTTCAAAGTTTCTATATAAAATTTGCAGTAATTTCAAATTCATTCAAACTCCAGTTTTTGTCCCTTTTTGAGTTTTCAAAATTAATTCAAAAACTATTGAGTTTCAGAAAAAGTGTATATTAGCAAAGTTATAGGTTTTGTCAAATGGAACAACTTTCATATATAAAGATTTTCAAGTTTCAGTTTGAAATCCAAAGTAATTTTGATTTGAATCAAATTTGAAAAGTGTTCCCTTTTCTGTTTTTCAATGTAGTTCAAAAACTATTTGGAATTTGAAAATGTTCATATTGACAAAGTTGTAGATCTCTTTTTTCTGAACAACTTTGGTGTTTTGAGTTTTTGTCTCACAGTTCAATTTTTGAGAGTAATTTGCAAAATACAGAAACCAGCCAAAAGTCAAACCCTAGCCCCTACACTGTTCTTCTTCCCGTAGAGCCAGAGGGAGGGGGGGCCCGGCCATGGCGCCGGCGCTGCGCCTGCAGCGCATACGGCTGCTCCCCACGCGCCCTTATCCTGCCGCCGCTGTCTCCCTGTTCCCTCCGCGCCCGCACGCGAGCGCTGACCCTCGCTCTCGGCCCCTACAGTGCTCTGCGCGCCGCCGCCGCGTGGCCATTGCCGGCCGAGCTTGCGCCCGAGCCCCGGCTGCACGCCAGCCTATCCGCCAGAGCGCAATCGAGTGCGCACGCCCCCGCAAACATTACCTGCGTATCCCCGAGGTCTCTACCGGCCCCTGGCCGTGCCTATTTAAGCCCGCCGGAGTCCCGAGCTCCGCACTCACCTCCGCCACCGTGGCCAGCCCACTCCAGACACTCCGCCGCTCCACCATCTAGCCCGAAAGCTCCGCCTTGAGCTCGTGAAGCTTTCCCACCCTTCAATTTCATCTCTACCGCCCTCAATCGCCCGGCGTAAGCTCGCCGTTCCCATCTCCGGCAGAAACCCGGCGAGCTCGGGTTCGTGAAATTCGCCGCCTCCGGCCATGATCATCCCTCACCGACCCCGTGTCGTATTCCTTGGCCCCGCGCGACTCTAACCCGGCCCTTGCGGTCTCGTGTGTTGCGCAGGACCGCCGGATCGCCGGAGCGCCGCCGCGGTCGTCTCCTCCCTCGAGCGTGTCGAGCCTCACCCTCGAGAACGAGTCGAGCCTCACCCTCGAGAACGAGTCGAGCCTCACCCTCGAGCCCTGCCTCCGACCCGTGGTAAGCATCCGAGCCTCCGGCCTCTGCTTCCACTCCGCTTCGCCCGAGCCCAAGCCTCGGCGAGCGCATGCCCTCCGCTTCGCCCGAGCCCAAGCCTCGGCGACGCATGCGCTCCGCTTCGCCCGAGTCAGGCCTCGGACGGAGGCTTACTTCTCCGTCTCGCCCGAGCCTCCGGGCCAGGCCTCGGACGAAGCTGTCGCTCCCGTCTCGACCGAGCCCGTCTCGACCGAGCCCCGCGCGATTCGCCCGAGCTCGCGCGATTCGCCGAGCCCGGCCTAGAAGGAGCACAGTGCCCTTCTCTTTTTCTGAGAGATGTGAATAGTGTTCTGTTTTCTCTTTTTTGTATGATTTTCTGTGTGCATCCAAAAATTCTGAAATTTTTGTGGTAGACTCTTTATGCTCTGGAGTATTTTATAAAAATATGAAACTTGAGTTTTGTGCAAAAATTTGAAAATGTAAAATTCCCCTTTTTATTGAAAAATGAAGGTTTTGGTATTTTTGGAGAGTGATCTATAACTCCAAAAATCTTGAGATAAATTTTTGTGACCTTTTTATGACATGCTGAACCTCTGGTAAAATTTTGAAGTCTTTTGGAACAAGTTGATTTTTGAACATTTATTTTAAATAGTTGAATAGTGCCTTTTGTTAATTAAATGTCTAGAATTATTTGAGCACCTTAATGACCTCCAAAAATTATGAAATTTGTTTTGCCATCTATCTACACCATAATGAACTTATGTGATTAATTTGGTAATTTTTGGAGCAACTTCATAAAATGACCTTTTAAATAAATTAAGAAAATAGAAAAGGTGGATTAGGGTTGGTAATAAGTGTTTGATGATGTGATCTTTGAATTGATTGATGTTCATAGACCCTACCCCTCTGGTCTATGATGTTTGTGATGCCTTGTGATGATTATGCTTAAGTAATATAAAAGTTGCTTAATAAAGTTAGCTAATATTGCTAGAAAGGGATAAGTAATCTATTGTCCACTTTAACAAACCACTTATACTTTGCAAAGCTATACTCTAGTTTTATCCTATGCACTTTGTTCATACTAGCCTACTCATGTGCATGCATCATTGCATACGTATAGTGACCGAGGAAGAAGGACCTGAAGTCGAGGTAGCCACCGAAGGATCTGTCCCCGAGGCGACCCCGAGCTCCGACACCTACTCCAACCCCGAGTCCGTCCTTTTTGCCATTCCAGGCAAGCCCCGGTGCATTTAACCCTTCCCTTGAATTTTATAAAATGATTTCCTTAAATGTTTTTGAGTTAAATTACTGCATTAGGTTTATAGGAGTTGTGTGATATCCTATCTGATGCATTACCCACCTTGACCACTGATACACCCGATACCTGCTTTCAAAAACTAGTTGCAAAATGCTTAGCAATGCTATACAATAGATTTGCAATAAAAATGCCAATTTCAAAAGTGTGATCACTTAAGAATATTTATGGGAATTTCTGGTTTACTCCCACTATTGGCTAAGTATCTGATCCGTACTTAGTCAATGGGAAGGAGAGGTTGTCCTTGCGTACGGTGCCGTCATGTCGTAGTCCGGGACTCGACAGTTGACACCGACCGGGACGGGTTGAAAAACTGACAGGACTGTTGCGCTTGGGTGAGATATAACCAAGGCACAGTTGCTGGCTGGAAAATTAGGGACCATCCGTATGGGGGCCTGCTGGGCAGGACTTGCAACTATTCACATACTACGGAAAGCTCTGGCTCCGAGGAATCCTTTATTGGACCGACAACCGCGCACTGGGAGTGGAGAGATGGCGGAAGTAGCATGTACCCACGTGGGTTAAAGTCCCGGATTGGAGTGGTGTCCGGGTGGCGTAGGACCGGGCCCAATAAGGGAGGAATCGTGGAAGACGAGTTGGCATATGCAAGCTTGGGTGCTACATATGCAGTGTGGGTAGGGATCCTCAGCTGAGTATTATTTATCCGGATTAACGTTGCTCCTCGGTTATGGAGACTTGTTCCATTGACTCTCAACGGAGAGTGGTTCTCAACTAGGAATGTTTTGAAATGTAAAATGAATCATGAATGATGAAGAATTGAGGGATACTGAATCTTTCCAAAATAAAATGAGGTTTACAAAAATGCTTTTCTGCAAAATACTTGATCTTGCTTGAGCCTTACCTTGACTACCCTAAGCCTTCATTCCTGAGTCTTCTCCCTTTTTCTTTAGTCGGGTAAGTCTTGTTGAGTACCTTTGTACTCAGGGTTTTATTACTCATGTTGCAGGTATGGCAGATTCCTCAGTATGCCTTGGACCCTGCTGTGTGACTGTTGTTCAGGAGGAGGCCGATGAGGCCGATGAGTGATTATTCACCCTCGGGCTGGGTGATGTATCTTTAAGTTGTTGTCATATGCTACTCTGCCAACTCTATCTATTTGAACTATGGTCTGTAATAACTTCATTTAAATTTTATGTTGAACCCTGGTTTGTAAAACTATTGTTATCTAAGTCTTCCGCTATTTACTCCGATGTTATTTGTCAAAATGTTAAAGAGATTGTAACTGAATTGTGAGATGATCCTGCGGACATCGGGCACTGATGTAGCCCAGTAGCGGAACAGGTCTTAATCTCTTGGCTGTACGGATCGACTGTCAGTGGTTGACGGTGGTCAGTGGGCCACGGGATTAGGGCCGTTACGTTACAATATGCTGTAATTGAAGGCCGACTTTGAAAAAAAAAACAAATACTACTACAGAATTTATCTGAGAATGAAGTAGGCTTAGTGATCGTTCGTTACATTTTGAAGAACCTATCAAATGCACGTTGCACGTCGCATGATTCAGCTTACACTATTATTTGGAGGTGCGCGCATGATGAAAAACACTCTACAGTTTCAGTCCAGAATGAATGGCAACTACACCACCAACGAGGTTCTCATATTCCACCCTCTGGAATCCAGCTTCCTGAATCATCTGAGCAAACTTTTCCTGAAAAGGTACACGTCTGGTCAGCATGTAGTCACTCACCCGTCTTCTAGCTTAACATCTATCCCAGCAAAAATACTATGCCTGTTTTGCAAGGTACTAACTAATCTTGCATAAACCCGGAGATGGTTGAGGTAGAAAAGGCCAGAAAGAATGTAATCATATGTTCATGTTTGTCGATAGCAAACAAAAGTGCTAATAATTTGCAGCACCATTACCTGATTTGGAAACCGACGGATGCTCTCAACCAAGTATTGATACGACTGCCGATCACCAGCAACCAGCTCTCCAACAGTTGGAATCACAGAAAATGAGTAAACATCATAGCTGAAAAAAAAGGGCAGCAAATTTGAAAGAGAACAGAAAAAGCGATATTGTAAGACTATTAGTGTCTATTGCGACAATGTTAGAGCAGTCTATATGACTGCCAATGGTTCACTTGTTCAATCTTCTACAGGACATAACACTTGTTCTACTTTTTTCCACTGCCAATGAGAGAAAAGAAAAGCTCACACTGTTCACAAGAGGCCCTAGGCAAGGATAAGGAAAAAAAATTCAAGGAACAAAAGAACTACATCACTCCAACCCTTTTCCATTGACATTAGTAGACAGGAAAAAACGATCACTTTCGGAAACCCTTGAACATTGTTTTGGCACAGTGCTACAGGTGGCAATTTGTCTTTTTGGACACTAACTGTGAGACTACAATGTTCAGCACATTTGATTAACTTGGCACGAATTGTGACTTTTTGGACACTAACTGTGAGATAGTAGAAAACATTGTAGCCTATGTCTTTTGTTGTTTAACTTTATCTTTTCTATCTTGCATGAAGAAGAATATTAAAGGCATCATCCCATGTACAAGTTAATCAAAGACAAATAATCACAATTGACGAAACCTACATCTCTTTAAAAACAGGGACATCCACATGACTCAACTCCAAGCATAGGAACCTGCCCCCTCGCTTTAGAACCCTGAAACAAGACAATTGATGTGACAACAGTAAGATTTAAGGACCATCAATTAAGCAAAAAAACCCTGAAATATGCCGATTGATGTGACAGTAATAAAATTTGAGAACCATCAACTAAGCAAACATGGTACAATATGTCAATATGAAAAGCTTAATCCATGATACTGCACATGAAGACGAAAAACTTGATCCAAGGATACAGCACATGAAGAATAGAGAAAATATTGAAGTTGAAACAGTGGGGACATCCAGCTCACGACATACTTGAAACATGAGCAATAATAGTTGTTAGGTTTCTAAATTAGCCAACCTGTAAGCTTCTGATAGAGCTTTCTCAATGTGCGTCACATTTCTGATCCCAAATGCAATAGTGTAACCATCCATAGATCCATCCTCAAAAGTTAGAGCTTCTGCATCTCCTTGTATCCAGCTAAGACAATGTTCTTCGCTATACCCTGAATGTAAAAATCAACTGTTGAACAACATAACCTGCACTTGAGATAGAAACGACAAAATATATTACAAAGTTGATGCTTGAGACCTCTTTCTGCAGCACGCTTCTTCCCAACATTTAGCATATTTGGATTAATGTCACAGACATAAATGTGGGTGTCTTCTTCAGTTTCAGTAAGAGTACCCTGCATAGCTCTGTGACTCACGCTCTTAATTCTTTCCAGTACACGAAAAGCAACATCGCCTGAAGTGATAAAATGACATCAACAGTCATTGGTTTTTTTCCCTACTACAAATTTCTGCCAGTACAAGAACTCCTGGCAATAGAAACTTTCAAACAGAAAGCAGAAAACAAGAAGCATAAACAAGACACATGATAGCAACTGAAAGGACTATGGTAGCATTAAGTAACATTTGTACGAACATAACGCTGGCCTCCCGGAAGGACTAATAACTACCAATATATACTGATTACATAGATAGATTGAATGGGAGATTATTAAGATAGAATTAATAATATTTATGTTACTGGTAAAAGTCTGTATTTGCTATTTCTATGGTGCAGCTGAAAGCAATGAGGGAAGGGGATGTATGTATATTACCTGTTCCACCAGCCACATCGAGATGCTTCATCCCCGGAAAGGGATTCAGATTGGAAATTAGCCTGAAAGAAAAGAAACAGAGTTTGAGTGATAAATAGAGTTGGTTGGATTGTGAGGATAAAAGAAACAGAAAGAGGTAAGCAGCAGCAAACCTGTCCTTCCACAGCCTATGCAGGCCGACGCTCATGAGATCGTTCATGAGGTCGTAGCTGGAAGCCACGCTGCTGAAAACGTTGCCAACCAATTTGCTCTTTTCCTCTTCGCGCACCTGCTTGTACCCTGATGAACTACGAGATTTTAGGATCTATATAAGCGGGAACAATGGATACAAGCAATCAGAAACTACGAGATTTTAGGATCTATATAAGCGAGAACAATGTGTACCGAAGCTGGTGGCGTGGGAGTGGAGGAAGGCTGCCGCCGTTGGGATGCTTGGGCCCTGAGCCTGGTAGGGAAGGAGTAGGCGTCGTGGGCGGCTCCAAGAGGCAAGCCTCCTTGCGGCCTGCATCAGGGGCGGATCTTCGCCGGAGAAGAGGTCAGCGAGGGCCTCGGCACCTGGCGTAGGGCGGCGGCGGTGGCGGCGGTAGACCGCCCACTCGTCGCAGACAGCGATGGAGCGAGCGAGCGAGGGAGCGAGCGCAGGCTGTGTGAACGTGACGAATGGACCGGCGGTGGCGGCGGCGAACGGAAGAGAGGAACGCGAGGAGGGAGACGGAAACGAGGCACGTGGAGGACGGTTGGGCTCGAGTAGTACTAAAGATGGCAACGGGAATTCCCCGTCGGAGGTCGGCCCTCCATACCCATCCCCGCGGGGGATAAAATTTCCCATCCCCGTCCCCGTGAACTGTGTCGGGGAGGGTTCTTCCCCCATCCCCGTCCCCGAGCGGGGATAAATTCCCCACGGGTAAACCGTCCCCGTGTTACAGACGAGGGAAAAAAAAATTAATCTCTGAGATCAAAAAATCAAAACGTACATCAGCTTCACAAAGATTTCTCAAAGTCCTTTACCAACAAACATTAGTAATTTATGTCTCACAAAGAACAAAGAAAATACATGGCATAAATTAACAAAAAGATCCATAAGCCACGAACATCTATTGCTAAGCATATCGTCTCTGTCATTTGCCACCAGACCTGATGTTGGGCGGCTGGGGTAGGATGCACTTGGCCTTACTAAGGCGCAAGCTTCAAGCCAATACAAGGCGTCATCTCCACGCCTCGCTTGAACAGCTGGTTCTCGATTTGAAGCATGTGGAGTGCGGCTGCCTGACATCTCAAGCGAGTCTGCTATGGCCGCACGACACTGAGCCTTGCGACAGGAGCTAGTTTGTGCGAGAATGTGCGGCGGCGAGATGCCGAAGGGAAGAGAGTGCGGGGGCACCGTGGGATCGCAGAAGGGCGGTGGCGCAGCACGTACCTCAGCTAGGCGAGCGGCACTGCGGCGGCGAGCGACTGGGAAGGGAGGGCCTGACTCCTGAGGGGTTGAGATGGACACTTAGGTTTTGTTGCTGCTTATATATGTGGGCTATGATGGGCCTTGACAGGCCGAGCGGACGAGATTGTATGCTGCCAGTGTGAGCGCAAAGTGCTGTGTGAAGCGGGGATCGGGGAATCGGGGACGGGGGATGCACTACCGTACCCGCCCCCGTGGGACCCGACGGGGGAAATTTATTTACCGTTTAGGGTATGTTTGGAAGACACGTATTATATCTAAAACCGGTGTAAATTACCGGGGCTAATTATTTTCCGAACGGAACACAGAATCTGTGTTTGGATGACAGGTGATGCTAATTTTTTTACAGCTGTTTTGGTCCAAAACATCCGGAAAATAATAATTGTCTTCGGAGATCCTACTATTTTTCCGATTTTTCCGATGTTTATCGGGGAGCTCATGCTCCGAATCTTCCGAAAGCTTGGCGGACGTCGGTCTCCAGGCCGGTCTGAGAGCTCGACAACACGAGTGGTTCCTCCCGAGGAGTGGCGGGGCTCTCAGCCTCGCCGAGCTCTCCTCTGACCCCCCGCGGCCGCGGTGGCATGGCCATAGCCGTCGACATCGAGCACTCCGGCAATCCTACCATCTCTTCCGCCCAAGGTTCGTATAGCCTGGAATCCATCCTTCGTCTCTCGCTTTGCAGAGAGACTCATAGCTCATCTAGCTAGTTGGGTTTTGTGAATACCAATTGTTCGATGAAATGTGTCATACGTCCAGGCTGCACACACCTCTGATCTATCGTCTAGCTGAAGCTAAATCCATGGGATGAGGCAGCCATGGCTCCGAGCTGTTACTGCTTGAGCTTTAGCAAGGGCCTGCGTGAAGACTGACGAGGCGACGACAATGGCTTCGGTGTCCCTCGTCACAAGGCAGGCGGCTGAGTCAGGCAGCTTGTGGCCATCAGCCAGCAGGATGAAGAGAGAGACACCTCCTATCGAAGATTGCACGGAGCAGTCGCGACGGCTCCACATCTTACCCAAACAAGTATTTAACAGATGAGAAAAGTTACAATTGTATTCTAGTGCACAAGATATTACACTCGGAAGCAAATTACCAGTGAATAAAATTACAAAACTGCCAAACAGGGCCTTAGTCCTTCGTAGGGATAAATTCAATACCATCCTTATCCCCCGGGAATTGGGGATCGGGTCCTCGTTGCCATCTTTAGGCTCGACATGTATTTTTCTTTTTTTTCAATTTATTTACTACTCCATCTTTCCCAAATTGTGTAAATAGTTTTTCTACATAATAAAAGCTACTCCCTCAGTTCAAAATTATAAAACAGTTTAACTTTTCTAATACATAAATTTTAATATACACTTAGATACACACTATCCAGATATATAATAAAAATAACATAAAAAACTAAAACGTCTTATAATTTAGAAACGAAAAAAATATGTGTTTAGAAAAGTTATTAAAACAGCTTACGCTTTAAAACAGATGTAGCGCCACTAGTTAAAAACCAACTGGTCTTTAACATTATGGCACAATGAAAATAGTTAAAGCTTACTAATATGGATACATCTACATAAGTCATGCATATTGGGTTTTAATCCTAAGAACATGTTAAATGTCCCGTTCGGCTCCTTTGCTACAGCTCGTGATCCAGGAGGAGGAAGAAGAAAAAAAAATAGAACCAACAATTACCGATATGATTTCGTAGAAAATACGAGGAAAAGGCTAATATGAACCAATATACTCCCTCCGTATCAGAAATATACGTCGTTTTGAACAAGGTCTGAGTCAAACATTTTAGGAATATAAATCATGAATAATTTTTAAATTATTGAGTTTAGAGATGTAAAAATCATATAAATAAATTTATCTTAAAAATTAATTTTATAAAATATATATATATCACTTTATAACAAATATTTTTAAAGAAACAAGTGATCAAAGTTATACTTGTCCTAAACAATATCTAAAAAATGATAAAAAATGATACGGAGGGGCACGCATATATGTAGATCCATACATATCAAGTGATGAAGCATTGTGCACATGTTGCTTGTTGAGGACTTGGCTAGGATTGATAGTCTGGGACAATGCTAGATTCAACATCCAGTGGTGGATTGGATCTTAAAAGACAGCGAACATAGGTGTGTATCAGATCTTGGGCGTCATGCCGTCAACGTGGCAGTATTCGGTAACTACAGTACCTGCTAGTCATACTATGATTAATTATTCATTGTCTAAATTAGTTAGGGCAACAGTAATGGCTAGTTTAAACGTTAACTCTAAGTATTATTTTCATATTTTAATAAAAGAGAAAGAAAAGATAGCTTTGGATTAAGAGCTAGCTTTATACATACATTTCAAGAGCATGTGAGAGTGTTATATAGACCAAATCATACTATGAGTTATTGCTAAAAGCTAACACTATTGAAGAAGTTGAGTTAGAGTTGGCAATTAGCTTATACCACTGCAGGTGCCCTTACAGGCGTGGAAAGGACCACTAAGGCCCAGTCTGACACGTGAAGTCATTTTTTTTTGGGTTTCGGCTCCATAAATAGCTCTACCTGTGAAACTGGAGCCGTTTTAGTATATCGTTTGACAAAACAATTTCACATATAAAATTCACGCCACATAGGATAATGTGAAGTCGGGTGAAGCCACTATTTTTTTTTTGCTTCATCGCACCTCAATCTCTGTGAGAGCACGATTTAAGGGGCTTCCTGAGTGAAGCCGTTTTATTTTACCCCGTTTGGCACAAAACGGCTCCAAACGACTACTGAATTCGGTGGAAGAGCCCTGTCAAACGGGGCCTAAGTAGAGCAAACTCAATCAAGTTACACGATAACTAAGGTCATGTTCAGTTTCAAAATAAAAAAACTTTACGTTCATCACATCGAATCTTTAATCGGACATATGCATGAAGTATGAAATATAGATTAAAAATAATTAATTACACAATTTGCATGTAATTTGTGTGACAAATCTTTTAATCCTAATTAGTTCATGATTTGATATTAAAGTGCTACAGTAACACATGTGCTAATGGCGAATTAATTAGACTTAAAAATTCATCTGGCGATTTACGGACGAATTATGTAATTTATTTTTTTATTAGTAACCGAACACCTCTCACCTCATGCAACACCATGCGTAATATTCGATGTGACATTTAAATTTTTTACACCGTAGAACTAAACATGCCCTAAAACAAGCCAACCATAAGTCTTAACAGAAAAGTCAAGACAATCAATTCTCCAAACATCTCATGTTCGTTAGAGCAACTCCAACGGTTTTGCATTTTTTATTTGGCAAAATATGGTATTTGCCAACTCTCAAATTAGTATGGCAAAGGTAAAAAGAGTCAACCTTCAACGGTTTTGCATTTAGACTTGGCAAAACTAAAAAAATGTGTGCGCGAGAAAGAAATATCCCGCGGGAGTAGCATGCGAGGGCGATTGCCAAGCGAACCGCAGCTTGGCATATATGCCAAATATCACCCGGTATTTGCCAACTCCCCAAAATTGCCAAAGCCAATTGCCAAACGGTTGGAGAGGAATTTTTGTGCTTTTTGGCAAAAAATAAGAATGTCAAAGTCAAATGCCTAACGGTTGGAGTTGCTCTTATGCTAGGGGTTTATGGAGGCTTCATAGGTTCAACAACCGTACGGGCTAGAGTCCTATCCGCCCCATCGTATGGGACAACAGTTACACTAAGAGCAAGTATAATAAGACTGACTAGATAGGCTGTAAGGTTGTCCATGTCATAAAAATCTAAATTGGAGGAAATAGAAAAAAAGAAAGAGAAGAAAGCGGGCTGTCAGGCCAAGACACGCGCTACGAGAAAAAAACGCCCGCGCCTTAATGAATCGATGTTTTGTGGAGAGGAAAATACACCTCAGGTCCCTGAACTTGGCATGAGGTGTCAATCAGGTCCCTGAACTTTTAAAATGATATCTGCAGGTCCCTAAACTTGGCAAACCGTGTCATCTAGGTCCCAAACTTTCAAGGTGTTCACCACATATCCCTAAACTTAGCTGGTCGTGTCATCTTGGTCCCAAACTTTTAAAATAATCACCGTAGGTCCCTCAACTTGGCTAACAGTGTCATTCTAGTCCAAATGTTATCTAACCCACTATAATAGCCATGTGATATACTAACTATACATTAAACTAACTATACGTTAAACGTGAATCTAACATACATCAATTAATATATATCATAAAATTGTAAACTATATAAAATAATTTACATCAGCAAAAAATAAGTATTAAAATAATTTAAAATGATAATTTAGGTTTAAACTATAATATTATTTACTGATATTTTTTTATAAAAATTATATTATTATTACTTTAATACTAGTTTATAGTATTATTTTTTGCTGATAAATTTTTATATAACTATATTATTATTTTAATACTAGTTGTATATTTTTTTTGCTGCTAAATTTTTATATAATTATATTATTATTTAATACGACAAACATAATATTATTTTTAATACTACTTTTTGCTAATGTAAATTATTTTATATAATTTATAATTTTATAATATATATTAATTGACACATGCTAGATCCACGTTTAACGTACGTCAGCATGTCAAGGTTAATTAATAAAATTATATAAAATAATTTACATCAGCAAAAAAGTAGTATTAAAAATAATACTATGTTTGTAGTATTAAATAATAATATAATTATATAAAAATTTATGAAAAAACTATACAAGTAGTATTAAAATAATAATTATATAAATTGATGTATGTTAGATTAACGTTTAACGTATAGTTAGTTTAATGTATAGTTAGTATATCACATAGCTATTATAGTGAGTTAGATAACATTTGGACTAGAATGACACTGTTAGCCAAGTTGAGGGACCTATGGTGATTATTGTAAAAGTTTGGGACTAGGATGACACGACCAACCAAGTTTAGGGATATGTGGTGAACACCTTGAAAGTTTGGGACCTAAATGACACAGTTTGTCAAGTTTAGGGACCTGCAGATATCATTTTAAAAATTCGGGGACCTGATTGACACCTCGTGCCAAGTTCAGAGACCTGAGGTGTATTTTCCTCTTTTGTGGACGTTTGTTCCCCATCCGGATCCCGTGCGCGCATAAACGCTGACGTCTTTCCCATCCTCTTTGTCCACCACACAACATCTATGTCCGTGCGTGCATGTCCGCACGAGAAATATCTGGTTCCTTGCTGGATCAGCATGCGTTCTTGTCTTGTGGCAAAGAATTTTAACGTGTGTATATTTGGTACTTATTTATGATGGCAGGAATAAGCAATTGTGTATATTTGATTTGTGTAGATGGTCATAGAGATACATACACAATAGATCGTACGAGGTGTTGTGCACATCTAAATATTACGTAAATATTTGTACAACCAACTTACAGTCTATCCACTATATTTTGTTAACGGAGTCTTTAAATGATATGACACTGGTACACAGCCAGCTAACAGCCTGCTGCTGGCGTTCTTATTAACCTTGCTCTAATGGATCCACGGCTTAGCTACAAGCGGCAGACCGGACTTGATATGCACGGCTAGCCCGTTCACCTCCGTCATGTCCAACGACGGCGTCGGCGTCCCTTCCCGGTTCCGGCTTGCCTGCCCGCCGCCGCCCGCCGCCTCCCAGTCAAAATGATACAGCAAGCTCGCCAGCGCCAACTCGGCGCTCGCCTCCGCGAACCCGATCCCGGGGCACGCCCTCCTGCCGGCGCCGAACGGCACCAGCTCCAAGTGCTGGCCCCTGAAGTCGACGGCGGCGCTGCCCACGAACCGCTCCGGCACGAACTCCTCGGCGCGCTCCCACGTCGCGGGGTCCCGGCCGATGGCCCACGCGTTGATCACCACCCGCGTGCGCGCCGGGACGTGGTACCCCAGGATCTCGGCGTCCGCCGCCGGCTCCCGGGGCACCAGCAGCGGCAGCGGCGCGTGCAGCCGGAGCGTCTCCTTCACCACGGCCTTGAGGTAGTCCAGCTGCGCGACGTGGTCCTCGTTGACGCCGCCACCGCTGGAGCCGGCCGCCGCCGCGCGGACCTCGTCCTGGGCTCTGCGCATGGCGCGCGGGTGGGTGACGAGCTCCGCCATGGCCCATTCCATCGCCGTGGTCGTCGTGTCCGTGCCTGCCGCGAACATGTCCTGTCGAGAGCAGTATGATGATATACGAAAACTGTCGATCGTCAACTAGTGAAAAGACTAAAAGAGTACTCCCTCCGTCCCTAAATAAGTGTCGCCGTTGGTGTACGTGTCACGTGTTTAACTCAATTTCTAGAAAATATGTACAATATTTGTATCTCCAAATAATTTTATTAAAAAACTAGATGTAAAGACCTTTCCAATGATATTAATTACTTAGCATAAATATTAATATATTTTAATATATAATTGTCGGTAACTTTTTCTCGAGAAGCGAGAACGACACCTATTTAGGGACCGAGGGAGTAGTAGGTATGTTTCTTGGAGATAAAACTGAATATTTAAATGGGCAACCACGATTATTGTAACAATATATTGATTCAAGAAATCATGGATCAATATTATATATTTTACATTACCAAGATGATGGCCTTGATTTCGTTGGTCCCTAGTTGGATGCCGTGCTCTTTGTCGTTCATGTGGACGTCCAGCAACACGTCCACGAAGTCCCGGCCATCGCCGTCACCCCCGCTGCGAGTGCGAGGCCGCCGGCGGTGGTCATCAATCACCTTCTCGAGCAGCCCATCGAGCGCCTCGAACGTCCGCCTGATCTTCCCCTCCAGCCCGGTGATGGCGTCCACCCAGCCCAGCCACGGCAGCAGCTCCCCGACCGGCGCCGTCCCGATGAGCTTCTGGAAGTCGGTGAACACCTTCCTCTGCCGGCGGCCGGAGTCACCGTCATCAAACAGCCCGCGCGCGCTCTCGTCGCCGAACGCGGCGCGCGACACGACGGCGTTGGCGTACTCGGTGAGGAGCTCGCTGAGGTCGACGACAGCCGCGGCTCCGGCGCCGGCGGCGCTGGCCCGGTCGGCGACGCGGGCGGCCAGCGCGGCGGCCTCCTGCTCCCGGACGCGGCGGAAGGACCCGACGCGGCGCGCGCTGAGGAGGTGGACGACGCACACGCGGCGCGCCTGGCGCCAGTACTCGCCGTAGGGCGCGAACGCGACGTCGCGGCCGTAGAGGAGGCGCCCGGCCATGGCGCTCGGGGGCCGGCTCGCGAACGCCAGGTCGCGCGCCCGCATCACCTCCTCGGCGGCGGCCGCGGAGGACACCACCACGGTGGGCACGCGGCCCAGGCGGAGCAGCAGCACCGGGCCGTGCGCGCGCGCCAGGGACGCCAGCGCGCGGTGCGGCAGCGCGCCCAGCAGGTGCAGGTGGCCCAGCAGCGGGAGGCCCCGCGGCGACGGCGGCAGCGGCAGCCTCCGGATGTCGCGGCGCGGCGTGGGGGCAGTAGCACTAGCGGCCTTCTTTCTCCTGCCGGTGACGAGTACGACGAGGTAGGCGAGCGGCGCGGCGACGAGGACCGTGAGCAGGAGGAGGGCGACGGGTGCAACTTGTTGTTCGAGAGCCATGTTTGAGCTGCCCGATTGTGCATGGAGTCAGCATAAAAAAAGGCCCCCTACCTTTTTGTACTTGAAGCCTTTTGTTAACGGGCACATTGCTTATCCACGATTGCCATTTCAAGTAGACCAAAATGATATAGATAGGCTTCAAGGTGTCTTTGCCTGAAATATGTGTTAAATTGCCACTGCTTAAAAACTTGAACACAATTTATATATTTGGAAAGATTTCTGATCACTAACCAAATTAGATAGGCTAAACTTTGTACTACTCAACTTTCTGATTTAGTGTACTTAATGATGTAACCCGTAATAATAGGATTTGTCCTTTCCGATTCTCCTCGTACAAGTGAATTTTTCACTCTAATAGGTATTACTAGAAAAACAATCCATCCTGCGGCAGTCACTCTCTTCCCCTCCCCCACTGTCGCCATTGTCGCCAGTCGAGGCGAGCCTCCCCAATTCCAACCTAGTCTGGTCACCGCTCCCGTTGGCATCTATGATCCCCTAAATTGTCGGCCACCATCCCACCGCCTGGCCTACCTACCTTCCCCCGGTCGGATCATTCTATATCCATCGGAGTTAAAGAAGAAGGAGAAGGAAGGAGGAGAGCTCGTCGTAACCCTAGCTATCGCCATCGTCGTCTTCGTCTCCGACGGAGGAGGAAGAAAAGGAGTATGAGGAAGAGGAGCGCGGGATCAGATGGCTCCAGCATCGTCCCCGGGCAGACCTGATGCTCTAGAAATCGCGTGCTCAAGGTGGGTAAAACACTCGGTTGAGTGGTAGCATTATCGTAATTTTAAGTTAGAACAAAACTAATATGACTTACAACAAGAAACAAATGAAGTAAGTAATGTTATAAAAAAGGTTTATCACTGTTTTTATAGGTTAGGGCACTAATAATAAATAAAATGTAGCCTATACATATATATATATATATATATATGTATAAAAGTTACAAAAAATGGAGAAAATCCATAAGGACTCGCAATTTCCTTCGGAGATGATTGGAGGGACTCGAGGAAAAAATTTCCTCCTATAAGTGAAAATCTCTCTTAATCTCTTTTATTAGCCCTCTTGGCCGGGTTGAGAATTGACCGAACAAGCTCTCAGGTAATTTTATGCCGCTCTGCAATATCTGAAGTTACAAAAACTCAACTTGTACAACAACAACTAGGACGTACGTCGCCGCGGCGTTTGTGGTTGTGGTTGGTTTCTCTATTGGGCGCCTGCCGGCGGCCGGCGTAGACGAGAAGAGAGGAACACTACAGATCCGCTGACGTTTGGAGGGGTGAAGCGGCGGTGCCGTACACGGTACACGTATACGGTATACGTACGCTGCTTGTCGCCGGCCGGCCGAACAAGAGTACTCTACGTACTCCATAGCAGCAGGCAAGTAGAAGCACCCAAATGCAACGCAGACGAACTTGCCATCTGAGGGAATCCGATGTTATGAGAAAGAAAGTACACGTACACGACGATTCCGTGTGGTGCATCATTGGTGATACTGACACGAGGGGGCCGGGGAGAGCGATGTAACGTGGACATATGCATGCATGGTAGTACTAGTACACGTATATGCATATGCGCTCTCCATCCGTTTTTTACTCTGCTCAGAAGGCCCATCCAGTTTTTCACACTCATATCACGTTCATTGTACATTTGTACAGTAGTAGTACGTGCAGACCAGGACGGCTCTCGACCGACGATGCTGCTGCAGAGAAGAGAAGAGAAGACGCACCAAATTGGACACGACCAACGTATACTCGCACGTGGTGCACGTGGGATATGCTATATTTCACATGTCTAAAATATACTAATATCCGTTAGATGATAGATCGACAGTAACAGTCATCAGATTTTCAACCAACAATCTAAATCTATTAGCATAAATTATAATAAATAAATGAGAATTTCTTTTTTTTTATAGAAGAACAAAAATAAATTTGTTCGATCGTCTAAACTATATAAAAAAACGTGCGCATATAATGAACTGCGGACGCACATCCTCATGGAATTATCTATCAAGAGATGATACGCAACTATGTTCGTCTTCCCATGGTCTGATTTCATTTCCGACTTCTGAGAAGCAGACGTTCCTTATGTTCGCCAAAGCAATGATTTGGTTAAAAATGCTCAAGGAAGCAGTGATTGCTCTAAAGTTTTGCAGACGTGATTGAAACCTTTCAAATCTCAAGTATGTTTAATTGAAGCATCCTGGCCGCACGGGACAGAATGATCGCCATTTTTTGTATAGTATATCTGACATTTACCTAATAACAGGCAAATGTATCGAGAGGACGATTCAACGAAGACGTGTAACATTGGCAATGAAAACTATGTAGCGTAAGAAATTACTGCAGATTTGTACTACTATTATACTCAGCTTTATAGCAGGCTATAATAATAGGGTAGTCATTTGTCGCATACAACGAGAATACAAAATGGTTCTTATGCCCATGGTGCACAACATAATACTATACTGCTTGGATTGGCCATGAGACCAGTCAAAAAAAGAGCATCTTTATCAGAGCGGATACAAATGAGACGAATCTCCACTGTATCATCATAAACAAAATCTCTACTACACTAGCAAAACAGCATTGATACATCCATCATTCTCCGGGTTGTTTGTAACTTGAGCATATTTCCCTGCAACACAAAAGGTTTGGTTTATTGACAATGATCCCAGGTACGTAAGGTTAGGCAGAAGTAGCACAAAGTCTGGCAGATTTCTCACCCCATACAACTTTTCCAGCAGGAGTTACCAGACCAAGCTCACTGACATTTACCTGAAAGAAGACCATTGTAAGCAGCAATTTTGAGAGAGGGGTATATAGAGAGAATCACAGTGAACCATGGCCACTAGTCAGCTACACAGAGTATTGACTACAATAACTAGTAAAGATGCTTGGCATACCTCAATGATTGTTCCCCTTGTCATAACACCAAGAGAAGTGTACATTGGACCATTCGGGTTTTTCTTCACAGAAATTATGTCAAGGTTGAAAGTGCACTTCAGTTCTGGGTGAGTCACGTGAGCTTTGGTGAAACGTAGACCAGTTGGACGAATGAACCGTTCATACTTTGGTGGTTTCCTTGTAAATCCAGCTCCAACAAAGGTGGCTTTAGTGACCATTCTCTTCCACTGCTTGGCTGCATAAGTAAAAGGAGATCGGCTAAATTATTCAGACCTAAGGAAAATCTTGCGTCCTATCTTATGAAACGTTTATCAACTGATAACAGGTCGAACACATTGGTTGCTCAAATCAGTTGACAACTTCTCATGTAGCACATCACAGTTCCACAAAGCATATATAGATAAGTAGCATGCCACATAAAACCATTAAACGGTAACCAAACTCCACATTCACTAACAAATTGCATCATCACTTACTTTTTCGCTTGCCAGTTCGTAGAACCTTGAACATTTCTTCTTCAGTTACAGGTCTGACCTGAAAGGGAAAAAATCGTGGGTACAAAATAACTCATTGAAGCAACCAGAAATGGGCTTATTGTGTTGAGAGTCACCTTTGGCAGAGGAACATCCCATTTGCCAGCCTTTTCCTTCCTCTTTTGCTTGATTGTGTTGCTGAGAACCTAAATTTCACCATACCTCAGTCATCAATGTCACAAAATGTTGATGTATCAGAATTAGCCGGAGAGAAGCCAAGAACAGGAATTCACCTTGGCACGCTGTGTCTGATCACGATCCAGTAGATACGGAGGAAGAGCACCCTCTTGGACATCATCATCGACCTTCTGTCGTGAAGTCGATTCATCGTGCATTTTCAGGCTGCAGAAGAGCCAATTCAAGCAGAGCCCCACGTAAATACAATTGCAACCAGACAGTAAGATTTGAAACTGTGATGTTCGCAATTTTTCATGCTCACAAGCCCTGCTCAGGGCATGATATATACATCATCTACTCGAAATATCCATGCATTAACTTAAGTTGTTCATATCTACTCTTTGATGGTTTATACAAGCATCCATTTGGATATGAAATTCCTTAGATATTGTTTGGCTGTGCATAAATACACCTCAATCCATGTGGTTTGGGAGGAATTGAAGTGTAATTTAGTTCAAGTTCCCCTTCAATCCACTCCAACTCATGTGGATTGGGGTGTATTTAGTTGCAGCCAAACAAGGCCTTAATGTGCTGGCAGATATTTCAGCAGCTTCTGGAAGAAAAATCAAGCACATCATCTTTGTGTCCAACATGTGTCATTCAACAAGAACAATATCCAGTTGTCAAAGGAACACGGGATCATCTGTTGTCTAAATAAGCTAAAAAAATCAACACCATTCAACTTTGGAAATTGCCAGCCTCCAATGGTTCCTCATGGTGAGCCTATATTATAGCAGCTTTATTTTCCATCGATCCCATGGTAACTTTTGATATGGTTAGCATGTGCCATTTAAGATAATTTTAATTATCTATATATCTTCCCCAGTCACGCTTCTCAAGATTTTGTGAAATTTTTTAATTGCACTGCTCTAAAAGAGTTATAGTTTCAAGTCAAAGTCTAACTGTTTGGTCTTGAACATATTAGGTGATAGACAGCAATTGAAAATTTGCGATACATTTTAATTTCACTACACTAAACAGAATGGTATACCCAGTGTTGAAATCTCCCACACAAAATGGGGTCTAGGGAAGTGAATTTCTATGCAGCCTTACCTATTAGCCATGATACACTGCAATAAAATAGAATCATAATTTTATGGTGAAGTCTACTGTCTACTGTATGAACAGATAAGGAGATAGTCAGCAGTTATGTAAGACTACGGAGGAACAGATAAGGAGACGGTTTATATTGGTGGCTCTGGGATTTTTACATGTACTACATAGTATCGACCAAGGTCAAGTAGGTACCACCATTTGTACAGGGTAACTTATAGTCACTGTATAAATGCCTTCAACTCTATTTTGTGCAAATGATACATCTGGTTTGGTGCTGAATTGATATTTGGCACTTGAGTTGTGTACTCCATCTGTGGTTGTATAGTTTTCCTGATTGAACAAAGACCATGGGCCCGTCTAGGTTGAGTTCAGGCTTGTTAGTCTGAAAAGTGGGAAGCTATGACTGAGGCATACATGTTTAAATAATTTATCACGGCCATTTATTTTCAAATAATATCTCACTACTATCATTCCTCTGTTACTTATGTCTAGGCTTATTATCCATTTTTTCAATCTGCAGAGCTCCTGATCATGGTTGACAGGGTGAATTGAGGCTTCCTTTTGCAGAAAATGAATCCTCAAAAGTTGGAGTCAGATTTGGTAAACAGATCCCGGAGGCAAATTGTGAGGTTGACCATGGCCTATTCTATTCAGGCATGTCTCTCATTCTCTCTTGTATTGCATAAGTATCAGCACACATAAATAAGAGCATCAAACAAGCACTTACGTCTTCTTCATCTGTGCCTTCTCAGCATAGCGTTTCTTGGCGAACCTCTTGCCCTTAGCACCAAGCAACTACAACAGGCACGAGGCACGCACGCAATCATCAACAACAGGGGCACATGGACAACAAAATTAGGAGGAGGGTAAACTTATCAGATAAGACCGCGCACCTTCCGGGCATCCTGCGAGCGCCTGTGCACCTCGCGTGCCTCGCGCTTGCGCTTGCGCTCATCGTAGTCCAGGCGCCGGCCATGGCGCTTTTGGTGCAGCTCGATGTGATCTCCCTGCGGCTGCAACCAAATTCGTTCAGGGGGGCAAAAAATCAGCACGGAATTTGTAGAAATAAAAAAAATCGCTAAAAAAACGATGAGTAAATGGGAAGAGCGGGGAAGACTGAGACAGATCGGGAGCTAGCTAGGGGCAAGGAGAGGTCTCAAATTCTCTGAGGCGGCGCGGAGAAGAGTCGCGGCGGGGAGCTTACCATGGCGGCGGTCGGGTTTTGGGTGGGGGAAGGAGGAAACGGAAACGAAGAGAGCAACCGTAGCCGGGCTTATAGGTATGCTTTGTGCAGTATTGGCGGGCCTCAAGGTTTGGACCTGTATCACGTGGCCCATATAGAGCCGAGCAGCGCTTCTCCTTCGCCTACGTGCCACCACCATTGAACGCAACGTTGGCAATCATGCTTAGAGCTGAGGAAGACATGGCGAGGGTGGGCTAAGGATCTCGGCATCTGACATCTCGCCCCCATCGCCTCGATTAGACCCATTGGCCGATCTAAAAACTAAACTATCAGTGTGTTTTATTTGTGGAGCCATCCTTCGTTGAGGTAATGCATTACGAGTTTATCGTATAATTTTTAGTGGAATCAACTTATTTCTCATACATACTAATTATTAGCTTATGACGAATGAGGTGATAATTAATCAACTTATTTTATTCTACATACCAAATAAAAAATAAGCAAGTAAAAGATAGATCACCTCATTCTCCAAACTAAACACACTCTAAGTGGGGAGAGACTTCTCCCATCATCATTCACCTCTAGTCATTCCTTTCAAGCCTTTTGCACGTATCGATATATAGCGAGGCTTAGAAAGGATCCATTCTTCGAATAGCGGTAGGGGGTCGAACATCCTAATTCCTAAATACTTCGGTGCTAGATAGAGATGCAAGTGGGTACTCAATGATGTTTTTTTTGTCAGTCAACTAATTACGATTAAATGTTATTCTAGTTCATTTTTTCACTTTCATCAAACTACAAAAACATCATTTTAGTTTATTTTGATCATCTTTTGGGTCGACCCAATGATTCAAAATATTTTTAACTTGCATCCCTGGTACTAGATCTACTCCTGCTTGGTTAAGCCATTCTTCATTTCGCCCATTGGGCTGGCTAATCTAACCATCTATAGTGCAACATGGCCCATAAGAGATGCGGGTGTTCTGTGCCAAGGAAAAGGTCCATTTTATCTCATGGGATGGGACAAGTATTTAAGAAAACATATACGTGTCAATTAGAATATTTTTTTTTGGAAATTTACAGCTGTTTTTTTTCCTAGAGCTAAATCTATTTTGTAAGCATCTAGAGATATTTTTATGATCTCTACATATTTTATTTAGATTAAGTGTATCGCAAACTATCTGTAAAATCCTTCTAGAATTTTAAAAGTGTATAAATATTTTTTGTGGTTTTTATAATCTTTGTAAAGTGTTTACCGAATTTTTATTAAAACCACATTTAAAGTCGCTCCATATAGGACATAGAGGTAACTTTAAACTAAACAAGTTATTAAGTATTTTTTAGAAACACTTGAACTAGTTAAGTTTGAGGAGGAAAATCAGAATAGGGCGATAGCTTACAAAGGTGCAGCATCGCGCTCTTGGGCTCGTGGCCCATCAAAATTTCAGAATCTGATGAGACGAAGGAAAGCTGGCATGCACACGGCGTGGGTGCTGCCGCGGTTCCCTCTCTGTTCTCTCTCTCTGTTTTTTTTTGCGATTATTCCCTCTCTGTTCTCGCATTCCGTTGACGTGGACCCCCACACTTTTCCCCTTGGCTCCGTGCCCGTGCGACCGTGCTGATGCGCAACCGCCAAGCGGCGGAGCAGACAGCGCGCCGGCCCGGCCCGTCGGCTGCCCAGCCGTCGATGCCGCCACCAACTTGCTCTCCTGCCCCAGCCTATAAAATCCCCGTCCCCTTCCCTGCAGCACGCACGCACGGCACACGGATCAAATTCAAATCCAACCCCAATCCAACCACCGAGAAACGCTCCCATCCCCGGCCTATCCCCCATCCCCCAAGCACTGCGGTGCAGCCGCATCTCCTCACGCTGCTCCCGCCAGCCATGTTGGCATCCGAAGCGGCGGCGGAGTCGTCGTCGTCGCGTGCCCGCCAGGACATGGACGTGGAAGCGGAGCCGGTGCCGCCGCAGCGCCGCTGGGTGGCCCTCGTCTCCACCCCGGTCATCTCCGCCGACGGGGACGAGCGTGCCGGGGCGATGGCCCACGGCACGGACATCGAGCTCGACCTCCACGACCCTCCGCAGCCCTCCTACCTGGTGCTGCACCCCCGCATCGTCGCCGGCTACTTCGCCCAGCAGCCGTCCGTCTACATCCTCGCCGCCGACCGCTCGGGCCGCCTCCTCCTCGGCGTCACCAACCGCGGCAGCAACGACCCCGCCGAGGCAGGGGACCACGACGTCATCTACTACCTCTGCAACACGCACGCCTGCAGGGCCATCACCCTGCCCGAGGTCCCCTACTACCGTCTCGGCATCGAGGCGCGGCCACGCCGCAGCGTCGGCCTCCTCGCCGACCCCGACCCGCGCCGCCGCGGCCAATACCTGGTCGTGCAGCTGTACCCGCGCGACTCGATCCTCCACGGCGACAGGCTGCTCTGCTACTACACCGGGACGCTCCAGTGGTTCATGAAGCCGCTGCTCCCCTACGCCCCGGCGCGCGTCCGCAACCCCTGCGCGGAGACCGGAGTGCTCGCGCACGACGGGCGCCTCTACTGGATCGCCCTCGCCTACGGCCTGTTCGTCTGCGACCCGTTCGCCGCCACCACGCACCTGCGCTTCGTCCCGCTGCCCGCCGACTGCGAGATGGTGGAGGAGATCGCCCAAATCCACCGCGCGTACGTCGCGCAGCGCCGACGCGTCGCGCCCAGCGAGGGCCAGCTCCGCTACGTCGAGGTCCGGGGGCTCTCCTACGAGGTGTACTTGCCCCCTGACGTGGCGCCCCCGCCGGTGAACCCCAGCGTGTGGATGTGGACGCTCGTCGACCCGGAGCCGGAGGCGGCGGAGCCCTGGAAGTTCGAGTACGAGGCGCCCTTCGCCGAGGTCTGGGCGCACGAGTCCTACGCCGCCGCCGGGCTGCCGCATGGGGAGGTGCCCCACGTCGGCTTCGTCGACCCCGACGACCACGGCGTCGTCTACTTCTTACAGGGCTCCAAGCTCTTCGGCCTGGACGTGCGCGCCAGGCGCGTCGTCTCATGCGAGGAGTGCTCGGTGCGCGACGACCGCGAGATCATGCTCCAAAACTCCCGCCCCATCCTCGACGCCTGGGAGCTGTTGCCACCCTCGCCTCCCCACACCGAGCCTTCTTCGCCATCTCCTCCACCCGGTGACTACTACATCACTGCTTCTTCTTGTTCTGATAACTGCATGCTCCGATTCGTTAGTTAATCGATCTAATAATGCTGCATGCCGTTGTTGTGTTAATGATCACACTGTCCTCTCGCATCAGGTATAAGGAAAGTAGCTAGGGTTCTTGCTTGCTGTGTAGTGCGTGTGCTAGCAATAGTATCTGCGCATCATGCTCCAGCATTACATTGCCTCTTGTTCAATTGATGGATACGATTGCATAGGGGAGGGTTCGCATGCATGTTGTGCTCTCCAGATTTTGGAAACTTGGCAATTGACAATTTGACATGCATGATCACTGTCTGACCACCATTGATAAACATAAATATGTTCAGTATACTTTTACATTCCTAGATCGTTGTTTGGATATTGCAATACAATTACAAATCCGAAGCCAAATCAGATATACTAGAAGTTCAGTGATATCATCATCACTTATCGCTGTACTCCGTGCCTGCACTGGTGCTGTAACTGACATCCTGCATGGTGGAACAGCAGCATACGGAGTATATGCATATTCCAATCATGCATGCAAAACAGCTAGCAAGGCACAGAATGGATGGAATTGTTCTCTGAACGAAGAGGTTGCCCAGATCTGATTTTACAAGCAAGCATTTATTGTTTTGGATAGATGTGGATCGCTAATTGCTTGCTTGCTGACCCTGATCAATCGCTGCTGTTTTGCATGCAGAGCCTGACGTCTTGGAGAAGAAGCTGATGGAGATGAAGGATGGCTGGGTGGTCCAGAAAGTACAGTCTTGGCTACAGACGATGGAGCCGACGAGCGAGACGGACGAGGGACAGGGACAGGGACAGTCGTCGTCGTCGGGACGAGACGATCAATGACCATCTTCTCTCTGAATATAATCCATCTCATTCCTCTCGCCGGCGGGCGGCTTCCATTTGTTTCCCCTGGTGGTTAGTATTCTTTGCCTGCAGCTTTCTGTCAGGGGGCACCTGGTTCTGATTAGATTAGTAGTGTGTTCTTGAATGCTAAGGGACCTTCATCTCGTACCAGAATAGATTGCCGTTATGAACAAGCTTGAGTAGGCGTAGGCTGTACTTCTAGTACTCTGCAATATCCGAGTTGTCCGAGAGAAGGGAACGTGTGCTGTGCCTCTGTTCGAAAGTCGATCTGCATCTGCTAATGCAAATGGAATTCAGTTTTGGTTCCTCATGTTCTGTCCTGTTCTGTTCGGTTGTTCGCATGCTTTTCTGCTACATTTCCAACTTGCCAAAATGCTATGGTTACATTTAATTTACTGACTGTTCTGAACTTCTAACAGTATCACAGTAGTTGTGCTAGTTCAGAGAAAGCGCGCACATAGATGGTCACCAGTCACCACACAGTCACACACATCGCGCTCTCGACGCACAATACTGACAAGCATGGATGCATTTGTGATTTGTCTAGTGCACGAAGTCCAAGTCCGGTCTATTTCGTCAAGTTCCTCGCCATGGTTTGGCGACGAGGATCAACGGCGCCTTGAGCCGGACAGACAGCCCGAACAACTCACTCACGTCCACGGCCGGCGCCCCCACTCTCCTCCCGCCGCCGGTGCCCCCGTGCGCCGTCGGCGCGGCCCAGTCGAAATGATACAGCAAGTTGGCGAGCGCGAGCTCCACCGTCGGCGCGGCGAACCCGGTGCCGGGGCACCCCCTCCTCCCGGCGCCGAATGGCACAGAAAATGGGAGTGGTGCGGTTCGACAACCCTCTGGTTCATGATAACCCGTGACTACGTTCGTTTGAGTTATAAGCCGACTTTAATCCAAACAAATCAGTTGTGAAACAGTTCTCTCACAATAAATCAGGTGTCTCAGCTCATTAGATGTTAAGTTGAGAATCGGGTGGACAGGTTTTACGATAACGAATCCAACCAGTTCGCTATTATGTTTGATGTATGCATGGTGCCATGATTACACGACCATGCTCTGATATGCTTATATACTAAAGACATGGTGACCATGGCTTAGCAGTCAAATGCAAGGTCGTTTTGAGCCGCACCGAAAGACCCTTGAGCTCGTCCATCTCCACCTTGGACGGCCCGCCGGCCGGCAGCTCCCAGTCAAAGTGATACAGTAAGCTCGCCAGCGCCAGCTCCATGGCCGGCGCGGCGAACCCGACACCAGGGCACCCTCTCCTCCCTGCTCCAAACGGCACGAACCTGAAGTCCTGCTGCCCGAGCAAGTAGTCCGTCGTCTTCGTGTCGTCGCCCGCGAACCGCTCCGGCAAGAACTCGTCGGCGCGCTCCCACGCGGCGGGGTCCCGCGCGATGGCCCAGGCGTTGACGACGACGCGGGTGCGCGCCGGGACGTGGAAGCCGAGGAGCTCCGTGTCCTCCACGGTCTCGCGGGGCAGGAGGAGCGGCACCGTCGCGTGCAGCCGCAGCGTCTCCTTGATCACGCGCCTGTGGTAGCGGAGATCCTTGAGGTGGTCCTCCGTGACGTCGCCGCCGCCGCCGCCGGCGACGGCCGCTCGGATCTCGGCTTGGAGCTTGCGCATCTCGTGTGGGTGGTTGATGAGCTCCGCCATGGCCCATACCAGCGTCGTGTAGCTCGTGTCCGTGCCGGCGGTAAACATGTTCTGGACACGAAATTATCCATCGTCCTCAGATTTGTACGTGACTTTTGTAACAGTTGTTAAGAACATGTATGCATGCTTGTTGCGTGTTTATACCAGGATGATGCCCTTGATGGAGTCGTTGTCAAACAGGACTCCACGAGCGTCGTCGTGCTCCGCCGCCTCGTTCACGTCCAAGAGCACGTCGACGAAGTCCCGGTGATCGTCCCTACCACCGTCACGGTGGCCGCCGGCACGGCCAAGGCGCCTCTGGCGGTGGTCCGCGATGACCCGCTCGAGGAAGGCGTCCATCTCCGCGGACGTGCGCGCCGCCTTGGCGTGTATGCCCATGAGCGTGTCGACCCACGCCAGCCACGGCAGCAGCTCCCCCACGGTGACCGTCCCAAGCAGCTCCTCGAAGTCGTCGAACAGCTTCGTGAGCCTCTCACCACCGGCGCCGGAGGAGGAGCCGTCGAGCCCGTAGTAGCTCCCGACGCCGCCGATGCCGATGCCGAGCGCGGCGCGGGAGATGACGCCGCTGCTGTAGGATATGAGCACGGCGTTGAGGTTGACGACGGCGTCGCCTCCGGCGGCGGCGCGGCGGACGCGGCCGACCATCGCGGCCGCCTCCTGCTCCCGTGTGCGGCGGAAGGAGTGCACGCGGCGCTGGCTGAGGAGGTGGAGCACGGACACGCGGCGCGCCTGGCGCCAGTGCTCGCCGTAGGGGGCGAAGGCCATGTCGCGGCCGTACAGCAGGCGCTCCGCCATGCGCACCCGGGGGCGGCTCGCGAACGCCAGGTCGCGGGTCTTCATCACCTCCTGCGCCGCGGCCGCCGACGAGGCCACCACGGTGGGCACGCGGCCCATGTGCAGGAGCATGACCGGGCCGTGCGAGGCCGCCAACGCCTGGAGCCGACGGTGCGGCAGGGAGCCAAGGAGGGGGAGGTGGCCGAGGAAGGGAATCCCCGGCGGCGACGGAGGCAGTCGCCGGTGGCCATCCCCGCCGCGGGACGGAGAGCCACGTCCCTGCTTCCTCCTCGTGGCGAAGAGGAGGAGCAGGGAGAGGAGAGCAATGAGCAGCAGTGCAAGAAGCGGTGAGACGACGCCCATGGTGGCTGCACTGTGCTGATGCGATCGGAGCACAGCCGTTGTGTTGTGTGTGGATATCGTTAGCTAGATGAGAGATGAGATCGTCGTGGCCATGCATTTTGGCTTTATGTATAAAATGTCTAGCATGTGCTAGGATCATAATGCATTGCAGTTTTGTTGTTGGGAGATGATGCCAAAATGGAGCACGCCGGAGGCCCGATAATTGTTGGAAATGAGCATGATGTTCCTTTCAGATACTCCACAAGTCCAGATCCGAAGCGCACGTTTTCCACGCCGGTGTGGCAAGCTAGGCTCCAGATCGACCCCATCTAGAGAGTAGACAGTAGAGTGGGGCACAGTAAATCAGTAAGAGAAAATAGACTGACTGACTACATGGGTTAATTTTAAGACACATTACTAATATCATTTCAATACTATAAAAGAGACATATACGTTCAGACTCCATGGCTAATAATTAAAATTACTTAGTCATGCTTTCTCTAAAACACAGCACTAATAATGAAGCTACAAAAATTATTTTATGTAATTGCTTCTGATACACTTCAGTTACTAATTAGTGCACACTGCTAGCCGATCAATCTGTACGTGCTCCTGCAGGGACTAAATATTTGGGGATATAAATACTGAGAGGACATGTTTAGTGCCTACGACTAATCAAATTACGTTAGCAGCTATCAGGGAAAGGGTGAATAATTTGGAAAAAGATTAGACGAACAGCACAGCAAGGGAGTCAGAGGAATAGCGATGGCAAGATTTAGTTCATAGGCAGAGTATAGAGTTTGGTTTACAATTTTCTTCTCCCCTTTTCCTCTAAGGCCCCGTTTGGTACAGCTCAGCTTCACTAGTGAAGCTGTTTTTTTAGAAAATAGCTTCATGAGCAACTTGCTAGGTGAAGCTGAGCTGTTTTGAAAAAAGTGTTTGGCAAAACAGCTTCACCAACAACTTCATGCATGGTTGGAAGAGAGAAATGAAAGTGTAAGCTGTGAAAAGCTACTTTTTCCAGCTTCATGAGTGAAGCTGTTTTTGTGAGAGAGGGGATAAAATAGCTTCATGAGTGAAGCTGTTTTGTAAAATGGTGTTTGGCCAAAAAAAAAAACAACAGCTCACAACAGCTCATGAAGCTGTTGTGAGGTGTACCAGACAGGCCCTAAGACTATCCGCACTCATCCATCCTCTATATCATCCTCTATATGTCCTGATCATCAAGATTCTCTCCTCTATATCTATTTCTTCCGCATCCATCCATCCTCTATATCATCCTCTATCCACTGTGGACCCACTTGTCACTTTATCTAAATATATTTATATGAGATCTAGTTTTGAAGAATTAATTGCAACGATTTCAATGGTGCAATCGGAATTTAATTTAGATTTTCGGTTTGTGAGATATAATATTTTTTCTAAGTTTAAAAAAGGCGGGGCCCACTCTGACGCGCATGCAGCACCCTCTGGCGCAGTGCCGCACGCGCACGCTAAACGCTGCTGTTCCTGCTTCATTTGTCGGACGCGCGCGCGCAGCCGGATAGCGGGTGCCGCTGCGGCTGTTTCTTACGGCACGCTTGCAGTATACCGCTGCGCGTAGTCTAATAGTCTCTCACCACTTGTACCGGAAACAGAGACATACACAACTTGTGCACGCAGGCACATTACTCCCACTAAGCTACCAGACACATGACATTGGGCCTTCGTACTCGTGTAACCATCTGAGGCCCATCACTGTCCGCTTTTAGGACAATGGTTGAAGTATACATGGCCAACGGGCTGGCCCACCCCGGCCCAGGCAAGACACAACCCCACCGAGCCGGGCTGAGGTCGGGCCTCGTGCCCCACCGTTAGCCTAGGCCTGGCCCAGGCAGGGCTCGAGCTAGCCCGAAGGACTGCCGGGCCCACAACCAGATTGTGAGTTTTCTATACTCCCAAGAGTAATTACTCATCACATCTTTAATAAATCACATTGTGTATGTGTGCATATTTATTTATCAGTTTGAGTATGTTTATATACTTATTTTAGGATACTTCAAATCTTACTTACGCAAAAAAATTACGAAAGAGCACATATTTTTTATTATATTACTAAAATATCACTACAGTAGTATAAAAAATAAGTACAACCATATACTCTATGTATGCTTGCATACTTAACATACATGGTACCTTAGAAGATCTAGTATGATTATATATTTGATGTACATACACTTCGTCCGGTCATAAACCCTTCCCTAGGAGTATAGAATAATTACTCCTATTATATATGTATTTATATATATATTTACATATATTTATATTTATATATGTATATATTTATTTATTTATTTATATATATCGGGTCGGGCCATGCCGAGCCCGCTGTGCCGAGGGTAAGGCCCAGGCACGACCTTAGGGTTAGGGTGGGCCAAACCGTGCCGTGGTCTAGGCCTTCGGGTCTCGTGTGTCATGGCCATCTTTAGGTTGAAGTAGTTGTAACATCCTTCAGGGCTTAAGTACCTCGAGAAGCAGGAGCATGTAGAAAAGCTTGACGGAGACGAACAAGGTTCTCCCAGGTTGGCGGATCACGGGCCAGCCTGACCACTCCACCAATCCATGTTCCACAAAACCGGTACCAGAAAGCATGGAAAACATGGATATATCCCTATATATATATATTGCTGTCGTCTTCCCTTCTCTAACGTACACTTCATTCATCGCTGCAAAATACTCCCTCCATCCCAAATTACAAGGCATTCCAAGAATTTTGGAGAGTCAAAGTTTTTCAACTTTGACCAAAATTATAGAGAAAAATATAAAGATTTATAACATCAAATATGTATATTATGAAAATATAACCAATAGAGAATCTAATTGCACTTAGTTGGTATCATAAATATTATTATATTTTTATATAAATTTGGTCAAAGTTGAAAAAGTTTGACTCTCCAAGATTCTTAGAACGTCTTATAATTTGGGATGGAGGGAGTAGCAAGCAGTAGGGATCCAAGGAAGATCCACATCAGCAAGAAAGGAAGTAGAAACCTGAGTGCCGGCGGTGACTGCAGCTTGGAGTTGGGAAACATGGAAAACCGGATGTAACTTATAACGTAAATACTGTACCTGGAAATTAAAGGCCCAAAGAACCTGTAAGGCAACTTGTAGTTGACGACGACGCGGGTGCGCACTGGAACATACTAACGTAACGTCGTGTAGGTCGTGTGGGTGCCGGCCGGCGAATTAATTAACATGCCGCGCAAGTTACATATATGCAGTTGCCAATTTGCAATCCATCCTCAAATTAAATGTCTAGCAGTTGAGAACGTACCTACCCTCCCTGATAATGGCCTTTTTTTTTTGAGAGAGATGAACCCTGATAATGGCCTTGATAGATGGAGCGGTACGTTAGGTTGTCAAACATGCATGCATATGCATGACTCGACGGCCGGCGTCAGTGTCCTCCGCCTCCGCAGCCTCGTTCACGTCCAGTCCAACAACAGCGCATATCTATCGAAACTTGCGGTGAGGCAGTGAGCCAAGAAAGCAGGGAAGGTGGCCAACGACGACAGGAAGGCCCGGCGGCGACGACACGCCGGCCGGGCATCTGATCCGCGGAGCACCAGGAGGGATACGGCGGCAATGAGCACCGGTGCAATAAGAAACGGCCGGTGAGACGTACGTCGTCCATGCATGTCTGTCAGGCCATCGATCTAGCTATCTGGCACACTATGGACGGGCAACGATGCGTGTATGTATGCGTACGCAGTGTGATAGATAAAACAAGAAATTTTAAAATAGTCTAATTCAGCTCTCATCCTGAACATCTTATTAATCCTTTCACTTGCCAAGAAAATTTGCGAGGAATATTCAATTCATAAGCTGTGCTCCCTAAAGACATGCATTTGTAAAAGGAGAGTAATTAAATCTTGTAGACATGTCCGCAGAAAGTATTCATGTTTAGAATAGAATTTAAGTCTGTTTGCACGCAGGCTCGCCGATATATATATCCGCTTGCATCTCTACTTATAGAATAGAATTATTCACGTTTGTTTTTTTAGACAAAAGGTTTCCCCTGCTTTATTTCCATAAAGCGATCATTCCAACAACGTTTATGTCCCAGGATGTTCAAACACCAAACATGAGGAAAAAGCAGAACCTAGACCACCAAAACAGGTTTTCAACCAGCATGACAGAAGCCGACTACACATTAGAGCTCCCCGCCAAGCTCGCAGCGCTGTAAACCAACTCCGAACACCGAGAAGCCAACAGACCCGGTCCTGACCGGCGCTCCCCATCCCAGCAGAGAGTTAGAGGTCGCTTTGCCCTGGTCTCCACTTGCTGTATGACTTCGTCGATCACCGTCGCCACCTCTTGACTGAACATCGGTCTCCATCTTCTTAGCGTCTTGGCGATCCACCACATAATTGTCGTCTCCCCTGTTCGCACCACACCCTGAAAACAAAGACTGTTACGAAACTTCCACAAGCACCGTAAAACCGCTGATGTAATTATATTAGTACATAAGTGTTTCTTATTAGCAATCCAAAACGTAGCAACAAACTCAAAATCCCAGTTCCCTCTTAAATCTAGAAACTCAGCAACCATATTCCACAGTCTTTGAGCAACACAACATTGAAAGAACAAATGGTTCACCGATTCCAGCTCACTACAGAAGACACAAGTTTTATCAGAGACTTCTCGCCATTTAGCAAGATTATCTCTGGTCAAGAGTTTATTTTTTGTTAACAACCAAAGAAAAATCTGAACTCCCGGTGGGATTTTTAACTTCCACACCGTTTGGACATAAACTGGGCGCACACCTCTATTGCTCAAAACCGCATACAAGGATTGGACTGAAAAATGTCCCTTTCAACTAAAACTCCAAATGATCTGATCAGCTTCATTCCTGAAATTAATGCTCTCTGCTATAGCCAACAACTCATACCACATATCCATAAGCCTATCCGAGACTAAACGTCTAAAAGATAGCTTCAAAGTATGACCATCCCAAACCTGACTTATTGTTTTACCTTGTTGTTCATTAATAACATATAGAGGCCAGAACTGTATAGCTAGACTAGAATTCCCAAACCAATGATCTTCCCAAAATCTATTTTTCTTTCCATCCCCGACCAACCATTGAATACCCATTTTAGCTGCCTGTAAAGCCCACATAACACCTTTCCAAAAGGGAGAAGTATTTGTATCATTACCACAAAGAATGTTAGGATTATTGATATCATATTTATAATCAACAATCTTGGTCCATAAGGACCCAGAATGTAACTGGTATCTAAAGATCCATGAACTTAGTAAAGACATGTTAAGAAGCCTCATATCAGGGATCCCAAAACCCCTGAGTTCTTTTTTCTGGGCTACTAACTGCCAGTTCGCCAAATGATATTTATGATGCTCTTCATTATTATTGCACAAAAAATGAGACATTTGGGAATTGATCATAGAGATCGCCCATTTGGGAAATTTAATAATAGACATAAGGTAAATAGGTATACTGGCCAGACAAGCTTTTAAAAGAATCAATCTGCCTGCATAGGAGAGAAGTCTCCCTTTCCAACCAGCAATTCTTTTGATGATTTTATCAACTATAGGTTGTAAATCCTCCTTCCTAAGTTTTGCAAAGTGAAGAGGTACACCTAAATATTTGATGGGGAACTCCCCTTTCTTACAACAAAAAATTTTAGCATACTCATTGATCCTATCTTCCCCAACACCAATAGTCAAGAGGTCACTTTTGTCAAAGTTGATCCTCATCCCAGTCATCTGTTCATAACAAAGGAGTAGCCATTTCAAATTATTAGCCTTTTCAACATCATCTTGTAGGAAGATGATAGTGTCATCTGCATACTGCAGACTCACCACACCTCCCTCCACCACATGTGGCATAAGCCCATATATTAAATTACAGCTAGCTGCTTTTATTAGCATTCGAGTAAAAATGTCCACCACCAAATTAAAAAGGAGAGGTGATAAAGGATCACCCTGCCTCAAACCTTTTCCTGGTTTAAAAAAACTACTATTCTTCTCATTAATCCTAACACAGAGAGAACCTCCTTTAACTAACTTCATCACCCATCTCACCCAGCGAGGCCCGAAACCTCTTGCATTGGGCATATCTTCCAGAAAGGACCAACTAACTCTATCATAAGCCTTCTCATAATCAAGCTTTAAGATAACCCCACTCTCCTTATTTCTCTTAACCTCATGTAGGATCTCATGTGCAGTAACCACACTTTCTAGAATGAATCTCCCTTTGATAAAGGCTGTCTGATTCTTAGAAATAAGCCTATCCGCTATCTTAACCAACCTATTATTAATCATTTTTCCAAAAATTTTAAAACTACAATTAAGAAGACTAATCGGTCTAAACTTCTTAAGAAGTTTAGCCTCAGGTTCTTTCGGGATCAGGGTAATAATGGCATAGTTCAATCTATCTAAATTCAAATGGCCAGATTCAAAGTCTTTAACTAACCTCATAAAATCCTCCTTCACTAAGTCCCAGAAATGATGATAAAAAAGAAAAGAGAAGCCATCTGGGCCAGGGGCACCCTCAGCATAGGATTCAAAGACTGCTCTTCTCACCTCTTCCTCAGAGAAAGGGGCTTCCAAGGCTTCATTCTCTTCTACAGTCAATTTATCCTCTTCTGTCCAAAAATTCTCATCTAAATTGACTCCATTAGTGGATTCATAATGGAACAGCTCCTTATAATATTCCACCGCATGTCCTAACATTAAGTCTGTACTCTCTATCACCCCTCCCTTGTCTCAAGACAAGTAATTCTTTTTTTCTTATTCCTCTGATTCGCTATGGCTTGAAAATAAGTCGTGTTCCTATCTCCTTCTTTAATAATTCTGTCCCTAGATCTCTGCCTCGCCTTCATCTCCTCCATATTCCAAATATCATCTAACTCAGATAGAATAAGCTCCATTTTCTGCTTTTGATCCGGTAACACATCACCTTTTTCATAACTCATATCCAGGAGCTCGTACTCGTGTAAGAGGTCATGTTTACGTTTTCTAATTTCAGCATTGATATTCTTCGCCCAACCTTTCACCTTTTTCCTAAGCAATCTAATTTTAAATTGCCAAACCTCAATGGCTGTAGAGAAGCAACATTCTGTTTGCCACGTCTTAGTAACTAAATTCCTAAAGTCAGGGTGAGTTAACCACCACTTTTCAAAACTGAAAAGAGGAGCAATCCTCTCTTCTTCGACTCCTAAATTAATAACCAACGAATTATTCACGTTTATGCAAACGTATTACGTAGCCGTCGCACATATATCATACTATACTATATATATATGATTACACAACTAACCAAAATACAATCACGCACATATATGTATGTATGTATGTATGTTTTGATCCGACTATACCAAATAAAGACGTACTGTACATGCACGATGATCTTATATTATTAAGGATACCATGGCCTAGCAACTAACCAAACGCAGGATTGCCTTGAGCCTCACGGACAGCCCGTTCAGCTCCTCCATCTCCACCTTGGACGGCCCGCCGGCCGGCAGCTCCCAGTCAAAGTGGTACAGCAAGCTCGCCAGAGCCAGCTCCATGGCTGGCGCGGCGAACCCGGCCCCAGGACATCCTCTCCTCCCGGCGCCGAACGCAACGAAGGTGAAGTCCTCCTGTCCAAGCAAGTAGTCCGTCGCCGTCGCCGTCGTCCGCGAACCGCTCCGGCACGAACTCGTCGGCGCGCTCCCACGTCGCGGGGTCCCGGCCGATCGCCCACGCGTTGACGATGACGCGGGTGCGCGCCGGAACGTGGTAGCCGAGCAGCTCCGTGTCCTCCGTCGTCTCGTGGGGCAGCATGAGCGGCAGCGGCGCGTGCAGTCGGAGCGTCTCCTTGATCACGCGCCTGAGGTGGCGCAGCTTGCCAAGGTGGTCCTCGGTGACGACGAGGTCGCCGCCGCCGCCGCCGACGGCCGCTCGGATCTCGTCTTGGACCCTGCGCATCTCGTGTGGGTGGTTGACGAGCTCCGCCATCGCCCATACAAGCGCGGCGTAGGTCGTGTCCGTGGCGGCGCCAAACAACACCTGGACATCAGGACATGCATGCGTCATGCGTGCGTATCAAATTAATACGGAGTAAATACGCATAATAATAGAAAAAATAACCATGCACGTACCAGGCACTACTAGAGAATCGGCCTTGAAAAATAAATGTGCATTTGTGAGATTCGAACTCAGCACCTCTCGCCTCAGGCACGCTTACCAACTGAGCTACACAACCCACGTGATGTAGTTCTGGATGTTTTCCTTTTGAATCCACTCGGGAAGGGCCTTTAGCCCCGGTTGGTAACACCAACCGGGGCTAAAGGTTCACCCTTTAGCCCCGGTTGGTATTACCAACCGGGACTAAAGGTTCAGGACCTTTAGTCCGGGTTGATAATACCAACCGGGACTAAAGATTCACCTTTAGCCCCGGTTGGTGTTATCAACCGGGACTAAAGGTCTTTAGCCCCGGACGTAATTTTTTGTCGAGGCTAAAGCTCAATTGAAAGATCGTCCAAAGGCCTGTTCTCTAGTAGTGAGGATATTGGCCTTGATGGCTACATCGTCAAACTTCACTCCGCCGACCTCCTCCTCGGCCTCGCTCACGTCCAGCAGCACGTCGACGAAGTCCCGGTGGTCATCTTCTTCCCGCCGCCTCCTCTGGCGGTGGTCCGTGATGACCCGATCGAGCAAGGCGCCCATCTCCTCGGACATGCGCGCCACCTTGGCGTCCAGCCCCATGAGCGTGTCGACCCACGCCAGCCACGCGCGGCACGAGCTCCCCCAAGGTCACCGTCCCAAGCAGCTCCTCGAAGTCGGCGAACAGCTTCGTGAGCTTCTCGCCACCGCCGAGGCCGTGGCTCCCGTCGTCGCCGAACATGGCGCGGGAGATGACGCCGTTGGTGTAGGAGATGAGGACCGCGTTGAGGTTCACGGCGAAGGAGGCTCCGACTCGTCCGGCTCCGGCGCAACGGACGCGGTCGACCATGGCGGCGGCCTCCTGCTCCCGGTCGTGGCGGAACTGGACGGAGTGCACGCGGCGCTGGCTGAGGAGGTGGAGCACGCAGACGCGGCGCGTCTGGCGCCAGTAGTCGCCGTAGGGGGCGAAGGCCACGTCGCGGCCGTAGAGGAGACGCTCCGCCATGCGCACCCTGGGCCGGCTCGCGAACGCCAGGTCGCGGGCCTTCAACACCTCCTGCGCTGCGGCCGCCGAGGAGGCCACGACCGTGGGCACGCGGCCCAAGCGAAGGAGCATGACGGGGCCGTACGACGCGGCCATTGATCGAAGCTTGTGGTGAGGTAGGGAGCCAAGAAGGTGCAGGTGGCCGAGGACGGGAAGCCCCGGCGGCGATGGCGGCACACTACAGCAGAACGAGGCTTTGCCGAGTGCTAGAAGCACTCGGCGAAGGCCCTTTCGCACTCGGCGAAGCCTTCGCCGAGTGCCGCACTCGGCGAAGAATATAACGGCAAAGATTTCTTTGCCGAGTGCCAAATATCGGGCACTCGGCGAAGGCTTCGCCGAGTGCTGACATATTTGGCACTCGGCAAAGAAAAAAATAAAAAAAACCCGAAAAAATAGGGAAAAATTTTTATTTAATTGGAGGAGGGGTCCACTGGGCAGCGCCCACTTATCGCCCTCGAAATCGCAAGTTCTACTATTTTTCACGCAATTTTCTCTCACGCAATCAGCAGGATTCGAACTCACGACCTCTCGTTCACGCGGAGCCTCCTCTACCACTGCACTACACACTCATATACGTTCCATCTCCGTTTCGATTACCCATATATTATACTAAACCATGTGTAACTTGCTTATTTGAGGCACTAAACGAATTCAAATCAAAAAATTGTAAACTACAAAGTTTTCTAACTTTTCAAGATCTACAACTTTTATTTTGGTAGTTTTTCCATCCGAGGTCGTTTATAAAAATTTGAATTTTAAATTTTACAATTTGAAACGTAGTTTTCGTTGACAAGATGATTTCAAATCAAAAAGTTGTCAACACCAAAGTTTCATAACTTTTTGAGATCTACAACTTTCATTTTGGTCATTTCTCCATCTGAGGTATTTTGAAAAATTTGAATTTTAAAATTTTCAAATTCGATGCAGTTTTGCATAATTAGATGACTTCAAATTAAAAAGTTATCAACTACAAACTTTCATAACTTGTCAAGATCTACAAAGTTTATTTTGGTTGTTTGACTATTTGTGCATCCGACATTGTGGTTCTAATATTATTCATAAACATTATATATCACTCTTGTAGTTTTATAAACTACCGGAGAGATATATAAGATTTGTGAACGAATTTATTTTAAGTTTGTCAAATGAAAAAATCACCAAAACAAAAATTGTTCATCTTGATAAGTTAACCAACTTTGTAGTTAAAAACTTTTTCATTTGGATTAATTTACTGCTTCAAAATGTAATTTAAAAACTGGCTTTGTCGAGTGTCAAAAAAAAACACTAGGCAAAGAGCTCTTTGCCGAGTGCCACGTGGCCGGCACTCGGCAAAGGCACCTCTTTGCCGAGTGCCAGCCACGTGGCACTCGGCAAAGAACCGCCCACGTGGCACAGTTCGGGGCCACATTCTTTGCCGAGTGCCACGTGGCCGGCACTCGGCAAAGGCACCTCTTTGCCGAGTGCCAGCCACGTGGCACTCGGCAAAGAACCGCCCACGTGGCACAATTCGGGGCCACATGCTTTGCCGAGTGCCACGTGGCTGGCACTCGGCAAAAAGGGGCTCTTTGCCGAGTGCCGGCCACGTGGCACTCGGCAAAGCATGCTTTGCCTTGTGTTTGCGCTTTGCCGAGTGCCACGTGGCCGGCACTCGGCAAAGAGGCTCTTTGCCTAGTGCCCGAAATTTGGCACTCGGCAAAGCCACAGGCACTCGGCAAAGATTGATTTTCCCGTAGTGGCAGTCGTCGGCCATTATCCCTGCCGGACGGAGGAGCCTTCTTCCTCCTTGTGGCGAAGAGGAGCAGAAGGGAGAGGAGAGCAACCAGCAGCAGCGCAACAATCAGTGACACGTTCATGTCTAACAATGCATGCACTGAGTTTGAGGTATCGTGTCTAGCTCTAGTGAAGGAAGACGGGGAGGTACATGGTAGGTTATAAGGGTGGTCCCAACACAAGAAACCAAATAGTTTCTATAATACAGTAATACAAGATATCATACCAAGAAACTATTTCTCCACAACCATTATATTAGTTTCTATAACAATATACGTTTAATGTGTAACTTAAATATACCACACAAAACAGGTAGATCAATTGTGGTATCATTTCCTCCTTCCCCTCGTGTGTGTCCTCTGTCGTTCTCCCTGTGTTTCTCAGGCTATCCTCTCTCGCTTTACTTTTGTGTGTGCTGAGCGTCATGGCCGTTGTTAAGCAAGGAGCCTTCACCAAAGCCGCACCAAACTAGCGGCTCTCAACATGCCAACTTCTCCTCCTCCTCCTAAGCGCATGTTTGTTGGGCGAGTATGGGATGAGAATCGACGACCCACGACCACAAGATGAAAGAGCATGCAAACATTGCTCTGCGCCGTGGCCCCCTTTGTGCCATCGCCGTCGTCATGCTCTCGCATGTGTCTATCGCCTCTCCACATGCTGTCACTGCTTACGCCAGCCACCAAATACAAGAGCACGCAGAACAGACATGGCTCCGCACCCACGACAGTCGTTGCGCCGTCAGCAGCTGCAACAATCGCCATCGTTGTGCTCCTGCACACGACTGCCGCTGCGCGCTCGCCCATGGTCAGCACCGAAGAAGACCAGAGTGCAAGTGCCGCCGTGCTCTCCCCTACCATGCAGCAGTGCAACAATCAGTGAGGCGTCCATGTCTGGCAATGCATGCACCGAGTTTGAGGTATCGTGTCCAGCTCCAGTGATGTAAGACGAGGAGGTACATGGTAGGTTATAAGGGCAGTCCCAACTCAAGAAACCAAATAGTTTCTATAATACAGTAATACAGGATATCTCACAAGAAACTACTTCTCCACAACCATTGGTTTCTATAACAATATACATTTAATGCGTAACTTAAATATACTACACAAAATATGTAGATCAATTGTGGTTACCATTTTCTCCTTCCCCTCGTGTGTGTGTGCGCGCTCTGTCGTTGTCCCTGTGTTCCTCAGGCTTTTCTCTCTCGCTTTACTTTTGTGTGTGCTGAGCGTCATGGCCGTTGCTAAGCAAGGAGCCTCCACCAAAGCCGCACCAAACCAGCGGCTCTACGACATGCCAACTTCTCCTCCTCCGCTTAAGCGCATGCTTGCTGGGCGAGTATGGGATGAGAATCGATGAGCTACGACCACAAGATGCAAGAGCATGCAGACATTGCTCTGCGCCTGTGGCCCCCATTGTGCCATCGCCGTCGTCATGCTCTCGCACACGTCTATCGCTTCTGCACATGCTGTCACTGCTTACGCCAGCCACCAAATGCAAGAGCACGCAAAACAGACATGGCTCTGCACCCACGACTGTCGTTGTGCCGTCACTGTCGTCGTGCTCTCGTCAGCAGCTGCAACAATCGCCATCGTTGTGCTCCTGCACACGACTGCCGCTGCGCGCTCGCCCATGGTCAGCACCGAAGAAGACCGGAGTGCAAGCACCACCGTGCTCTCCCTTACCATGCAACAGTGCAACAATCAGTGAGACGTCCATGTCTGGCAATGCATGCACCGAGTTTGAGGTATCGTGTCCAGCTCCAGTGAAGGAAGACGAGGAGGTACATGGTAGGTTATAAGGGCAGTCCCAACTCAAGAAACCAAATAATTTCTATAATACAGTAATACAGGATATCACAAGAAACTACTTCTCCACAACCATTGGTTTCTTTAACAATATACGTTTAATGCATAACTTAAATATAGCACACAAAACATGTAGATCAATTGTGGTTACCATTTCCTCCTTCCCCTCGTGTGTGTGTGTGTGTGCGCGCTCTATCGTTCTCCCTGTGTTCCTTAGTCTCTGCTCTCTCGCTTTACTTTTGTGCGTGTTGAGCATAATGGCCGTTGCTAAGCAAGGAGCCTTCACCAAAGCCGCACCAAATCAGCGGCTCTATGACATGCCAACATCTCCTCCTCCGCTTAAGCGCATGCTTGCTGGGCGAGTATGTGATGAGAATCGACGAGCCACGACCACAAGATGCAAGAGCATGTAGACATTGCTCTGCGCCTGTGGCCCCCATTGTGCCATCGCTGTCGTCATGCTCTCGCACACGTCTATCGCTTCTGCACATGTTGTCACTGCTTACGCCAGCCACCAAATGCAAGAGCACGCAGAACAGACATGGCTCCGCACCCACGACCGTCGTTGCGCCGTCGCTGTCGTCGTGCTCTCGTCAGCAGCTGCAACAATCGCCATCGTTGTGCTCCTGCACACGACTGCCGCTGCGCGCTCGCCCATGGTCAGCACCGAAGAAGACCAGAGTGCAAGCGCCGTCGTGCTCTCACCTACCATGCAGCAGTGCAACAATCAATGAGATGTCCATGTCTGGCAATGCATGCACCGAGTTTGAGGTATCGTGTCCAGCTCCAGTGAAGGAAGACGAGGAGGTACATGGTAGGTTACAAAGTAACGATGTTGTGCCACTAAAATGATTAAGCACACACTGGCATTATCCTTTCATATAGTACACAAGTGAAAAAAAGAGATTTCCTATATTTCAGATATTTGAAATATAACATCTTTTTAAAAAACGACTAACAACTTTTAGATCTCCATGCAATTGTCCAAATCTATTAGCATAAATCACAATAAATAATTGATAAATTTTTTCTATAAAATGACAAAGATAAAATGTGAAAAAAATATGTTCTACCTATAAAGCATGAGCACATGTTTTCCCCAACACGTCATCATTAGTGTGGCAAGCTAGCTAGGTATCGTGTGACGTCCATGTCTGGCACTGCGGCGAGCTGAGGTATCTGTCCTGTGAAGGAGGATGAGGAGGTGCACGGTAATACGGTAACCATGTTGTGCCCGCTAAAATGATTGAGCAGGCGAGTCATTATCCTTTTATATAGTACACAAGTGAAAAATATATGTTCCACATATAAAGCATGAAGCACATGTTTTCCACGACACGTCATCTGGAGTGCAAGCAAGCTAGGCTCCAAATCAGACACATCTAGGTAATTTAACTGCATTTGGAAACTGAAGACACCACTAAAGATCAGGATTTCAATCGCAAGTAGGTCTGGATAAAATAGTCGATACCCATTACTAGTACTAAATTACCTAAATTAAGACCTAAAATTCCTGAACTCGAGGTACTCGATATCAAATTTAGATAGAGATTTTGATTATCCGAAATTAGTTTGCATAATTCGGTTAATTTCTTTCGAAAGTATCGGATACGGCATAAGATAGAGGGTAAATAGGAACCTCAAATTTCTCTATAGAAACCCCCAACGCAACCGATAAGTCCACGAACTAACCGGTAGCTAGATACCTTAGACAATGATCTACATTTCGAGACTACCCGGGAAGCACTATGAAAAGGCACAAAGCTATAATTTTTTTTTTCTCATCTGGTGAACTAGCTAGTACATCTGTGGTCGTTGATTTTTCAACCAATATAACCTATATAATCCTTTGATGTTGCTGCTAGAAACAAGAAAGAGAATTTGTATAACGGCGCGGAACAAATACATGCATCACGATAGATGATCTTACTGACGACACCATGGCTTAGCAACCAAGCAGAGGTTCGCCTTGAGCCGCACGGACAGCCCGTTCAGCTCGTCCATCTGCAGCTTCGACGACGCCCCTCCGGCCGTCAGCGGCAGCTCCCAGTCAAAGTGGTACAGCAAGCTCGCCAGCGCCAGCTCCATGGCCGGCACAGAGAACCCCACCCCGGGGCACCCTCTCCTCCCGGCGCCGAACGGCACGAACCTGAAGTCCTGCCCAAGCAAGTAGTCCGCCGCCGTGAGGTCGTCGCCGGCGAACCGCTCGGGCACGAACTCGTCGGCGCGGTCCCACGCCGCGGGGTCCCGCGCGATGGCCCACGCGTTGACGATGACGCGGGTGCGCGCTGGGACGTGGTAGCCGAGCAGCTCCGTGTCCTCCATGGTCTCACGGGGCAGCAGGAGCGGCAGCGGCGTCCGCAGCCGGAGCGTCTCCTTGACGACGCACCTGAGATAGCGCAGCTCCTCGAGCTCGAGGTGGTCCTCGGTGACGCGGTCGCCGCCGGCGACGGCGACGGCCGCGCGGATCTCGCCCTGGACCTTGCGCATCTCGTGTGGGTGGTTGATGAGCTCCGCCATGGCCCATACCAGCGTCGTGTAGGTCGTGTCCGTGGCGGCGGCAAACATGTCCAGGATAATGGCCTTGATGGCCACGTCGTCAAACTCCGCCTCGTCCTCGTTCACGTCCAGCAGCACGTCGACGAAGTCCCGGTGATCGTCGCCGCCGTCACGGTGGCCGCCGCGGCGCCTCTGGCGGCGGTGGTCCGCGATGACCTGCTCCAGGAAGGCGTCCATCTCCGCGGACGTGCGCGTGGCCTTGGCGTGCAGCCCCATGAGCGCGTCGACCCACGCCAGCCAGGGCACGAACTCCCCCATGGTGACGGTCCCCAGGAGCCCCTCGAAGTCGGCGAACAGCTTTGCGAGCCTCTCGCCGCCGTCGGGCCCGTCGTAGTAGTAGCTCCCTCCTCTGCCGCCGTCGCCGAACGCGGCGCGAGAGATGATGCCGTTGGTGTAGGAGATGATGTGGGCGGTGAGGTTGACGGCGGCGCCGCCTTCGCGTCCGGCGGCGCGGACGCGGGCGAGCATCGAGGCCACCTCCTGCTCCCGGACGTGGCGGAAGGAGCTGACGCGGCGCTGGCTGAGGAGGTGGAGCACGCAGACGCGGCGGCCCTGGCGCCAGTGCTCGCCGTAGGGGACGAAGGCCACGTCGCGGCCGTAGACGAGGCGCTCGGCCATGCGCATCCTGGGGCGGCTCGCGAACGCCAGGTCGCGGGTCTTCATCACCTCCTGCGCCGCCGCCGCCGACGAGGCCACCACCGTGGCCACGCGGCCGAAGCGGAGGAGCATGACGGGGCCGTGCGCCTGCGCCATCGCCCACAGCTTCCGGTGCGGCAGGGGCCCCAGGAGAGGCAGGTGTCCCAGGATAGGAAGGCCCCGAGGCGACGGCGGCAGCCGCCGGCCATCGCCGTCGCCCAGCAGCAGCGTACGCGTCTTCCTCCCCGTGGAGAGGAAGAGGAGCAGGGAGAGGAGGGCAACGAGCAGCAGCGCAAGGAATGCTGACGCGTCCATGTCCATGTTTGCACCGGGGCTCTCTCGACACGTATCTGCACCAGTGCTCTAACGTATGGTGTTCAATGAAAGCGAACAAGATAATTGTAGGCGCGCAGTGATCTCGTGTTGTGTGGATGATTCGATGAGGTTGTGGCAATTTTGGTTCGTGGAAAATGACCATGGGTTGCCTCACTGATCTGTTAGATGGCGACGGCGGTGCGATGAGTGGGGAGACGATGACAAATGGGTTCCGTTGAGGATCTGTTTTGGTTGATGGAGATTGAAATGGAGACAATCCAATCATTGTGATTTAGAGAACTGAAAGAAAAAAAAAACAAGTATACAGCAACACATATTTTTCCAAGGTCAGCAGGTAGGTTCCAAAGCAGCCCCGTGGTCCCCATCGCAGCGACGGTCAAAACGGGCAATGTAGAGAAACCAGACTAAAGCATTACAACACTCAACTGTCAAACCAACCAACCAACCAACACTATCAAAATGGGCACTATGTTCAGCTCATTTACAGTGACACTAAACAAAACATCAGTCCTTGGATAGATATATGCAATTCATCAACAATCAAAAGCATTACAACACTAGCATCTAGCACCGATACAACGCCGAAACGGCAGCTATAATGAATTCTCTGCATCTACATAGGGGAGTCGACAATAAGCACCCGCATGCAGACTGCCAGGCTATGCAGTAATCAGTATCCACAAATACCAGTTTTGCAAACTATGAAAAGAGACAGGCGACGCAAACAACAAGCCCTAGATAATCAAACCAACCAATCGAGCAAATCGCCGTGCTCCATATCTTCTAGCATTCACAACCTGACGAACGTTGTTGCCTTCCAGCGCCCCCAACATCAATCGTATCAGGAAGATACCTACAAAAGTAGGTAAAACATGGATCAAGTTACACCACAAGGCTGCCTGTAATAGTAATATATATGTGAGCTATACTATTCAAACTTACATATCTTCTTCTGGCTCATTTTTGACAGCATTCCTCGCTATACACTCAAAAGCAGCCTCAACGTTGAAGCCTTCTTTAGCCGACGTCTCAAAGTAGGGGATGTTTCCCTTTGAAGCACACCATGCTTTAGCCTTTTTCTCAGAAACCTGAAAAGTGGAAATCAAACAAAATTAACAACAGTACAGAATCAATCCAGTGGATAGCAACTTGTGGTGAGAAATACTCACCGTCCGGCTGTTACCACCATCAACGTCAATCTTGTTCCCAAGCACCACAAATGGGAAATTCTCTGGATCTGATGGGCTAGCCTGCATAATGAACATTGAGTCTTTTTTTCCCAAACACAGTGAAGTACATATAGATCGCAAATAAAGAGGTTACTTACTTGAATTAGGAATTCCTCACGCCAGTTGTTGAGCTTTTCAAATGACTTGGTAACATTGACATCGTATACAAGAACACAGCAGTCAGCTCCCCGATAAAATGCCACACCAAGACTTTGAAACCGCTCCTGTCCTGCCGTATCCCATATCTAAGCTTCAGCGAAACAAAATTGTTGTAAGCTAAAATGCGAATGGTACCATAAAATTTGCTATTAAATAGCAGGAAAGTTGCTAATTCCATCACACTAAGAATCAGATTACAAGTATAAGTCCCATTCAAATGAAAAAGAAAGGGTAGCATCAGTTCCATAAACAGTAATTGCATATAAAAACATTGCTACCCATGATTGAATTAGTACCTGTGACGTAACAGCTATCCAGTCAATCGTGATAAAAGCATGCAGGTATGTGGTCAGTTGAACCAAAAATTCTATTTATTCAAATACACCACATATGAAAAAAAATATTTAATGATACAGATATAATAAAAAAAGACTAATGAAACATATCCCTCATTTGGATAAGGGCAATGATAATTGATAAATGTGAAAATAAAAGTATGGACAAAATGACCCTTGTCATTTTCCTCTTTTGTCACACTCTTTAAAAAAAACAAAACATGATGACTAATGATCTCAAATGCTTGACATAGTAAGTACTGTGAAGAACATGACAAACATATAGCACCTCTCCACAGCGTCATTCATTACGAACCAGACAAATCCAAAATATCTTGGCTATCCATGAAATTTGGGTTGTGCTGAAATGGAAGCAATGAAAGGAAAACAGCCTTTTAAGGAACTGGGGAATAATGATTTTAAGTAGCAAACAAATTCAATAGATAGAGTGACAGACACAAACATGTGAAAAAGAGCATCATAAGCTTTTTGACAGGGTGTTGCCCAAAAAGCAGAAAGCTGCATAATACTAATTAGTGAAACTTCATCTCTCAAAAGACAAAAAGTCTTGAAAGGGAACTACTGGGCACAACCCAAAAACATCCTTCTTAGCTGATTGATGATTGTTGCCCCAAACAGAAACATCACTTTGAATCAAATTACGGGCGCAATGCTGTAACTCAAGTATATGCATATTACGTTACTACGTCCAGTAATGATTTCAGTTTCACTTTTGTTTTTAGTTGGCATCGTTTGATTCAGCGAAAAGTTAAATAGCGAAGCAATGCCTTCTGAAGCAGCAGCTTAAATCTGAGCTAAATGGACGTAATTTCTGATGCAGTCACACCATATTACTTGGTGTAGCTTACAAGAGGAGGAGTTACAGTGTGAACTGAACCCAGCATGACACGGTGTGTGTGGACTGAAACCACTCAGCATCTCCAATAAGCAACCCACAAGATAGTTAAGAAGCACACGGCAAAACAATGACTGTTGCCGTACGATCTAAGCAGTAAGCAGCCAGCCAGTGCAGCAGCTTTGTCAAAGGTGACTTTGAGCACACCTGGAGTACACTAGCGTCGGATGGTTTAATAAGCTTCATCCTGAGAGGACAGGATGACTTTGACAGGACTGAACCTGAACAGAGCCCTCAGAATCGGGCACTGCAACCGCAATGGAGGCGCAGAGGACAGGAGCAAACCACCACCACCCCAATCCAGTCTCCTAGATAGAGATCCCGGATAGGTACCCCCAGGCCGCAAGTGAAGAGAGACCAAAATGAATGGTACTGTCGATAAGAAAGACTGAAGGAAGCAGACCTGCAATGTGAAGAGGCGGTCGTCGATCTGGACCTCCTTGGTGAGGAAATCCGCGCCGATGGTGGCCTTGTACTGGTTGCTGAACTTGTTGTTGACGTACCTGCGCGCGCGCACAAACCAAACCGATTAATCGGGCCCCCGACCGACGAGCCAACGCAGCAACGAAGTAAAGTGAAACGGGTCGAGGAATCGGAGAGGGGCGGACTTACTGGTTCATCAGCGAGGTCTTGCCGACCCTGCAAGCGAACAAGGAGACGCACGAGGGATCAGTCAGGAACCGGCGCAAGCAAGCAAACGAACGAACAGAGTCACAGACAAAGGAAAAAAAAATGGGGGCGGAATGGAAAGGGACAGGGAAGGGAAAGGGAGCCGGCCGGCCGCACCCGCTGTCGCCGAGGACGATGACCTTGAGGAGCATTCGCCTGCGCGTCGCCATGGTCGCGCGGGCGCCGGATCTGGAGCCGCGGACGCGGGCGGATTCGGACCGGGCCGGAGCGTGTGCGTGTGGACGCGGAGCGGACACGGCGACGGGGAGCGGAGGACGACGGGAGAGGAGGAAGAGCAGAGGACCCGAGGTGGTGGGGAGAACGGGTTGGGAAATTCCACCTCGCGTTCTGGGGAGATTCCTACGCGTCGGGATTGGTGCGCCGCTATTTGTCTGCTGGCTTGGAAATTGGAATGCCTCTTCTCTCGTTCTCTTTGGTTTGGTTGGTCTTTGGGTTTTCTGCTGTTGCCGTTGCCGTTGCCGTTGCTGTAAGCGAAGTTGGGTCCATTCGTAGTTTGTCGCAGGCAAAACGAGGGCCTTTTGCTGTTCATAGCGTTGCTTAAGAGAATTCCATAGATTTCGTGGATTTTCCTCCAACAAGTATTCAGCATTAAGGTCAGGGTGAATATAGCTCCTAATCATGTATAGGGCCGTGTATACATGTTGATCTTCAAGTGGTGCAACACCCTCTTCGGGTGGTAACACCGCTCGATAAAGTCCGCGGAACACAAGACTTACTTTTACGTCCACGACCCATGTGGGATAGTTGTGGCCATCTAGAGCTAGCAAATCAAACTCTTTGACGGTCATTGATCCTACATGAGGCAAACCATCGAAACATTATAAGTTATTAAAATGTCGTGGTGTGTTGTAATATGGGATGCAAATAGAGACAAGTTAAACTTGTATTAATAATAGTGTGAAGTCTCATATGCATAATAATAAAAATTTGGGAGGTAGTCACTAAAAAGGGCGTAGACCTTCAAATGGGCATAATCTGTGTTAACAGTAGATGCCAAGGAATTATGCATGTTGTATGAACGCGTGTTTAGGTAATCATCAAAATTGATGTAGACCTTAGTTAATTTGTAAACCAATTGGGTACACACGTTGAGGGTAGTCACTAAGTCATAGACTTAGTGTAGACCCTGCAGTAGCAACTTTGGTGCTACCTTGTAGAGTGGCCAATAGGAATGCAAATTAATGATAATCATCTCTTGTGAAAAGATGTAGACCAAATGTTCTAACTTGGGATGTTGGGTACGCACGTTGAGGATAGTCACTAAGTTATAAACTTAGTGTAGATCCCGCAGTAGCAACTTTGGTGCTACCTTGTGTGGAGTGGCCAACAAACAAGTATAGAACATGCGCGTTATATATTTTTAAAGAGAAAATCCACATAAAATATTGCATCCTTTATTTAAGCGCATGATGCTTTAAGATTAAAGCATATAATGGCTTAAATAATATGATCGATTGCAAAATAAATTAGTAACTGGATCAAAAGGTCGAAATAGGAATATTGCATATTGAATTTGTCATACACATGAGGACAAATACTTTGAACAATATTACATGCGGATATTTTACAATGATATAAAATACCACAAGCACAATTATGAGTGTCAATGATATATACATAAGAGTACTTAATTTTACGGCACATAATTAGAAGAGACTAACGGAGTCATATATGAATTAATGCCGTAAATTAAACTAAGTAAATAAATAAATAGCCGGCTGTGCAAATTGGAATTCAGAGGAACGTGAATTAGGCAAAGGACAGCAGCATGTGCAAGCGTGCACAGTAGAAAAGGAGTGGAGGGAGAATTTTTTTTATTAATAACCCAATTAAATAAGAAATTTTAAAATTAACACTGTCTAATTTTTTTTTCAAAACTAACCCTTTTGCCGCGCCATCCCGCATGGCGCGGCAAAAGCGTTAGCCGCGCCATGCATGGAGGCGCGGCAAAAGTGCCACCGTGGCACCGCCCGGCCACGCAGGCCCGGGCGGGCCCCGCCTGTCAGTTTGCCGCGCCAGGCGGGCTGGCGCGGCTAGTGCGTTTGCCGCGCCAGGCGGCCTGGCGCGTTCATCGTCTTTGCCGCGCCAGGCGGGGTGGCGCGGCAAAACCCATCTAGATCTGGCCGCGCGGCCTGCAGCAGCCTCCTTCCCTCTGCTGCCCGCACCGCCTCCGCCGCCTGCGCCCGCACCCGCCGCCGCTCCAGCCCGCCTCCGCCGCCTGCGCCCGCGCCCGCCGCCGCTCCAGCCCGCCTCCGCTTGCGCCCGCGCCCGCCGCTGCTCCAGCCCGCCGCCGCTCCAGCCCAGCGGCCAGGCAGTGGCCGGGGGCCACCCCCCTCTCCCTCTCCCGTGCTCAAGCACCCGAAGCTAAGATTAGTTTTCTTTGTTAGTTCCACTATTGACTTTGTAGATGGACACTGTATTCAGATTGTTTTATGGAGGCACAGTTAGTAAACGAGATGGGTTGTTTGATGATAACATGGAACAAGAACTCGAAGTATTTGATGAGCGTCCTTCTTTTACGGAGCTTATGTTGCGTCTGAAGGAGAAGTTCGATGGTGATTTCTCGTTGAAAGGGAGATTTGACAGTGGCAAGATTAGGGCGAACTATGCGTTGATGCCCTTGCGCAACCAGGCTGACTGGGCAAAATACCAGACGATCGTTATGGCATCCAATTCGACCATGGCTGAGATCGTGGTAGAGGATTGTAGGAGGAAGCAGGCAGAGGCGTCCAATGATGGCAACGAAGGTGAAGCACAGGAGGTAGGGGATGATGACGATGCAGCTCCGATGACTATGGACGTTGATGGTCACCCCACGCAGGAGACGGTGTATCCATCTGAAAATGTCCACGCTGACGTCGGTCAAATAAACAATGATTTTGATGTGGCCGACCTAGAGCGGCAGGAGCAGGAGGACCAGGAGGCACAATTGTTTGATGAAAACTATGATTCTGATGATGATTCAGATTATGACGAAGAAGAGGACAGTTATATTTGTGTTATGCCTGACCCGGTTCGTGGTATTCCACAACCGGTTCGTGCTATGCCACAACCGGTTCCTCAGAATATGCATCCTCCAGGGAGACTAGTCACTGATATACCAGAGGATCATATACATTTTGATGCGTGGCGGCGTTTGAGCGAAGCGAGGTATTATGTTGCGCCCGATCCTTTGACTGAGACAGAGCTGCAGCAATTGAGGTCGGTTAACATGCAGTTTAGAGGCGTTCCAAGTTATAGGGATGTCAGTATGGTGGACTAGGCAGTTTGTGATACTGGATTGAATCTGTGCAAGCAAACACTGCATAACCATACAGATTGGATTCTTCAGAAGGGTATGATTTTCAACACTATGACTGAGTTGAAGCTTTTCCTTGAGAACTATGCTGTGCATCATCATCGACCGTACACGGTCAGCCATTCAGATATTAGTTTGAGGTACCACGTCAAGTGTTTGAGTCTTGGTTGTCCGTGGAGGCTGAATGCTCGCAAGAGAACTGATGACAAGTGGAGGATCAGTAAAGTAGTACATCCGCATACCTGTTTTACAAATAAGGGACAAGAAAAACATCCTCAATTAACGGCAAGATACCTTGCACGGCGTATTTTGACATTTGTTGATGATGACGCCGACGTATCTGTTTCACAATTGCTTATCTCCATATTTGGATTCACAGGCTATAAGGTGACTTATGGAAAGGCGTGGCGTGCGAAGCAGATCGCCCTTGCAATTCGTTGGGGTGGTTGGGATGAAGCTTACAACAGGATTCCTCGGATTTTGTGTGCAATGGCATACTATAACCCTGGCCTTAAATGGTTTCCACACACCAATGGGCAGTATATAGACCGCAACACCGGCATGGTTACACATGTGCTTCAGCGTGTATTTTGGTCTTTTGCACAAACAGAGCATGCGTATCAGTACTGTCGTCCAGTCATACTTGTGGACGGTACTTTCTTGACTGGAGCGTACAAGGGTGTGTTGATGATGGCGGCGGCTGTTGATCCCGAGGACCAGATAGTTCCAATTGCTTTCGCCTTGGCTGAGGCGGAGAACGTTGAGTCTTGGTCTTGGTTCATGGCCCTGCTACGGATACAAGTGTTAGGGCCTTCTCGGACAATATGTTTGATTTCGGACCGTCATGTTGGGTTGCTTCGTGCCGCAGAGGAGGAGATAGAGGGTTGTCCTCCTCTAGTGCACAGATGGTGCATGCGTCACTTTGCCGCCAATTTCTGGCGTCGGCAGAGAAAAAAGGAGGTTTGTGCCAAGGTGAAAGAGCTATGTTGTGTTAAAACCGAGCACAAATTCAAAGAAACAATGGAAGAGTTGGACAAAATGTTAAACAGTGCTGCCAGGGCCTGGATCGAGAGACAGATGGAACACAAGGAGAAGTGGGCGCTTGCTTACGATGAGGGCGGTTTCCGGTTCGGCATAATGACCACCAACTCATCGGAGTCTTTCAACAAGGTATTCACCGGTGTTAGAGCCTTGCCCGTTTCTGGAATCGTTGAGTACTCGTTTCACAAGACCAACGAGTATTTTGTGAAAAGGTGGTCCATTGCTCAAGACAATCTACAAACGGATGGTGAATTTGGAAAGGCGGGAAAGGAGCACATTCAGGAAAATGAGATCTGGGCAACGCAGCTAACTTGTGAGGCTTATGGACCAACCAGACAAATCTATAATGTTCGAGCAAAGGGTGGAACTACCATGGGCAGGGAACGCTACGGTGGTCGCAACTATCGGATCGATCTTGAAAGAGTGGAATGCAGTTGTAACGTGCCGCAGATAATGCATGCCCCTTGCTCTCACATGATTGCGTCCTGTAGAGCGCGCGGATATAACTACAAGGTCGTACCATATATGTCCGAGTACTATCGCCGGAGCAACACCGTCGCAATATGGCAGAGCAGCTTCGAGCCTTACCTTGATCCCACTCAATGGCCTCCATACTTGGGTAGAGACTTCATGCCTGATCCTGAGCTGCTGAAGTTAGGTAAGGGTAGGAGGAGGAAGAAGAGACTAAAGGGTGACATGGACAATATGGATAGGTATGGCGGGGGGGACTTTGACCAGACACCGAGCACGAACCTATGCTCTGTTTGCCACATGCCAGGGCATAATGCAGCCTTCCATCGTAGACAAACACAACAGGTGTACATATGTCTTTATTTGTTTTAATGCTTTATTATTTTTATCTTCACTTATATTAATTATTTGAATGCTTTTGCTATTATTGTACATATGTCTTTCATTTGTTTTAATGCTTTATTATTTTTGACGCTGTACTAACCTGTTACCATGTTTTGTTTAAACAGGATGGCGAACCCTCCGGCGTACCCTCTCCTTGAGCCGTTCTACGACGGCGAGCACCGGGCGCACAGGCTCACCGACTACGCCCCTCTGGAGAGGTTGTCCTTGCTGAGGCCGCGCACCCACCTATGGCACCGGTGGGACGAGCGCTACGCACCCTTCCTACGGCGCGCGGGCTTCTTGGTGCTAGCCCGCGTTGCCAACGACGTGGTGTTGCAGCTCGACCCCGCGCTCCTCACCGCGCTGGCGGACAGGTGGCGTCCCGAGACGCACACCTTCCACCTAGCCTGTGGGGAGATGACCGTGACGTTACAGGACGTGGCCAAGATTTTTGGTCTACGCCTGGGCGGCCTCCCCGTGACGGGGATTCTTGACACCGACACGTGGATGGACACCGTCCACCAGTTCTGTGGTCGTACGCCCCCCGACGACGCAGACGCTAAGAGGAACAAGTAAGCTAATTTTTTTTTTCTAATTTAGTTGCATACGATGTGCTACTATCATTTCCTAACTTTTACTTTTTGTAAACAAACAGGAAGACTACTGGGGTGCCTTCGTCGTGGATCACCCAGCACTTTTCGTATTGCCCCCTCAACGCTGACCCACAGGTAGTCGAGAGGTATGCCAGAGTGTGGCTGTGGCACTTTATTGGGGCCTTCCTGTTTCCCGACTCATCGGGGAACACCATCAGCTGGATGTTCGTCCCCATCCTCGCACAGCCGTGGGAGAACATCGCCGGCTACAGCTGGGGGAGCGCTGTTCTAGCATGGCTGTACAGACAGCTGTGCGAGGGGTGCCGGCGGAGGCAGGCCTCCTCTAGCTTGGGAGGGTGTCTGCCCCTGCTCCAGGTTTGGGCCTGGCAGCGGCTGCCTGTGGGTCGTCCCAGCGTACGAGAGGAGGCGGTAAGTACATACCTCTTGCGTGCGTGTGCTTTTACAAATTTACAGTCATTTAACTGATTCGAATTGGAATGCAGGTGTGGAGGCACCCGGACACCCGATCCACTGCTCTGTCTGTCTGGTCCACGACAGAGGCAGTTAGAGGCAACCCCCAGCGCCGCTACCACCTGTACACGGACTTGCTGGACGTCCTGACACAGCACCAGGTAATTCCGGAATGAGTTCAATTTTTTATATTGAAAAAGGAACATGACTAACTATGTTTGTTCATTACAAACAGGTCAGTTGGGACCCCTGGGACCTGTACGACAACGTGTTCGACCCCGCCACGGAGCTGGACCATTTAGATTGGCGTTGCACCGTCCCTCTTATCTGCTTCTACGTGGTCGAGATGCACTTGCCCATCAGGGTGATGCGTCAGTTCGGCCTACGACAGGAGTTTCCTCCACCTCTGATTAGCACGGATCAGAGGTTGCACAAGTAAGTATCCTCCACAGTGTTGTTCAGTTACTCTAGTAAATTCTATCTTATGCTCTAACAGATGGGTTTCCTTTGCAATGCAGGGTGAAGCGCCAAAGCAGACGGAAGAATCCCGTTGATTGGCGCGCGGAGCACGCCGATCATGTCCTGAGTTGGACAAACAGGTACCAGCAGGACGTTGACGACGGCGAGCCGTACGACCAGGGCGTCTTCGACCAGTACCTACAGTGGCTGCACCGGAGCACCCGGTTGCACATTAAGCCACCGTACTACGAGGCCACCGCTGAGGACGAGTCGGACGACGACGAGGACCCGTACGATGCTACCACTAGGGCATCGACTCAGCCTGACAGAGCCCCTCTACACAGCTACGTGGTAATATATCATGTCCTTCAACTATTGTTTGTGTTTCTGTACTTGCTGCACTTACCCCCTGCTCTTGTGTCGGCAGGCGTCGCAGCTGTCTCGGTACTCCGACGAGGCAGCGCAGCTTATACACCACACCAGCTCTACTGGGGACCACGCCCCGGTACAGGCTTTTCTGCAGGTATCATAACACATTCGAACTGCACGTGTAAATTTTAAGAAGTCATAAATTGTACTAATATTTATTATTATTATTTTCTTATTTGCAGAAAATCAGGAAGGGCTGCAGGAAGCTTGCTCAGAAGCTTGGGTGCATGGACACAGCGTGGGCCCCACCGCACCTTCCTCAGCCTTCGAGCCCTTTGGTGTCAGACACTGTCCCAGCAGCAGCAGCGTCGTCCGACGCTCGGACGGGAGGCACTTCTGCGGATCCACGCGGAAAGGGCCCCACTGCAGAGGAGCAGCCCGAGGAGGAGGGGGAGGAGGAGGAGGACGAGGAGCAGTACGTCGAGCGCACGACACCACCCTACACGGCTAGTGCAGGCTACATGGCCCTCGGCCATAGCTCGCACTACGCTGGAGGGTCCTCCTCCAGAGGTGGCCTGGACGACACGGCGTGGCAGGTACCTGGTGCTTACGACTACCCTAGTGGCTACTACACCGGCCCTGGCTGGCAGCCTTGGCCAGAGCAGGGCGCAGCACAGGAGCTGGGGTACTCACAGCTAGGTGGAGCTCCACTACCTACTCAGGAGGACGTGCAGGTACATAAGTTGACCGCTATACATTTAAGTTCGTCAGATATATTTAAGTTGTTTGCTAACATTTATTTTGAATGTTGCAGGGACCTAGTCAGACGCAGGGGTCACCACGCCGGCAGCCACGCGCACGAGACCGCACGGACGTCACGTTCACGCCGAACATGGATCTGTCGCAGCCGAGGCGTCGGAGGCGGCCTCGTCAGCCGTACACACCTAGCTAGGCTTAGTGTTAGACTATATGGATAGGTGATGTATATGTTAGATAACTTGTTTGAGAACCCTATTATGTACTTCGTGGAGCCTGAGCCACTAAGCCTGGTTTTTATGACCGCTATTATGTTTCCGTTTATTCAAATTGTGTCAATGTTTGGTTCCTTGTTATTCCGTTTGCGGAAAAAGACAGGAAAAACGGAAAAACACATTCGATCAAACAGAGACAACACATTAGGACAAAGATCGATCAGGAACTCGACCAGTCGGCGGGAAACCTTGGGGCTTTGCCTGAACTTCATGCCAGCTTTTGCCGCGCCAACCCTGGGGGCGCGGCTGACGCTTTTGCCGCGCCAGGCGGGGTGGCGCGGTGTAACACCCCTGGTGTTTAAATGTAATTAACTTTACATGTCATCATCTTAAGCATTAATCATTTCCTGTGATGCATTTGATTTGCCTAATTGCTATGCCTTGATTCCCTTTTCAAAAACCCTAAAAGCCCAATTCTCTCTATAAGGGCAAAATGGTAATTTCACCTCTGTGCCTAGTTCTATTTAATTCTTGTTCAAATTTAGTGCCCTGATGTTTGCTGCATTGATCAAAGTTCAAAAATCAGTTTTGATTTGATTTTCCCTTTTGCAAAACCCTGATTTCCAAACCCTGGATTTTTATCCCTCTTTTTGTAATTCAAAATTATTCAGAATTTGAGGTTGGTCCAAAAAGCAAAGTTGTAGATCTGGCCAAGAGAAACAACTTTGGTATTTACAGATTTTCAAAGTTCTATATAAAATTTGAAGTAATTTCAAATTCATTCAAACTCCAGTTTTTGTCCCTTTTTGAGTTTTCAAAATTAATTCAAGAACTATTGAGTTTCAGAAAAGGTGTATATTAGCAAAGTTGTAGGTTTTGTCAAATGGAACAACTTTCATATATAAAGATTTTCAAGTTTCAGTTTGAAATCCAAAGTAATTTTGATTTGAATCAAATTTGAAAAGTGTCCCCTTTTCTGTTTTTGAATATAGTTCAAAAACTATTTGGAATTTGAAAATGTTCATATTGACAAAGTTGTAGATCTCATTTTCTGAGCAACTTTGGTATTTTGAGTTTTTGTCGCACAGTTCAAATTTTGGGAGAAGTTTGCAAAATACCGAAACCAGCAAAGTCAAACCCTATCCCCTAGCACTGTTCTTCTTCCAGCTAGGGCCAAGGGGGGGGGGGGCCGGCCATGGCGCCGGCGCTGCGCCTGCAGCGCGTCTGGCTGCTCCCCACGCGCCACCAACCTGCCGCCGTTGTCGCCACCATCATTTCGCACCCGCACGCGCACAGTTGACCCCGCTCCCGTCCCCTACCGTGCCCAGCGCGCCGCCGCCGCGTGGCCATTGCCGGCCAAGCTTGCGCACCGGCCCCGGCTGCACGCCATCACCCTCCGCCTTAGCGCAATCGAGTGCGCACGCTCCCGCCGATCTTATCCGCGCCTCGCCGTGCTCTCTACCGGCCTCATGCCGCGCCTATAAAAGCCCCGCCGGAGCTCGAGCTCTTCACTCACCTCCGCCACCGTGGCCAGCCCACTCCAGACCCTCCGACGTTCAACCACCTAGCCCGAAAGCTCCGCCTTGAGCTCGTGAAGCTTTCCCACCCTTCAATTTCACCTCCCCCGCCTCCAATCGCCCGGCGTAACCCCATCGTTCCCATCTCCGGCGGAAACCCGGTGAACTCGGGTTCGTGAAATACTCCCTCTCCGGTCACGGATACCTTCCCCTGACCCCTGTGTCAGCTTCCTCGGTTCCGTGCGACTCTGACCAGGCCCTTGCGGTCTCGTGTGTTGCGCAGGGTCGTCGGAGCGCCGCTCGCCGCTCGCCGCCGAAAGCGCTCCACCGAACCACCGCCCCGCCGAGCCCTGTCTCCGACCGTGGTAAGCCCTCGAAGCCCCCTCGGTCTCTGCCTTTTAACGGCGCAAGCTCGAGCCAGGCCTCGGGTGCACGCGTTCACTGTGTGAAAGGTCCTTGTTTGGTTTTGGTAATTGAGTGACAACTTAGGTGGACTAATATGTGTTTGAAGTGAAATTACACAGGTGATTAGTCCATAGGTGATCATGTGTGAGCAACATATGCCATAGAGGTGAAATGGCTTGGAAGATGTTGCAAGGCTCATACATGTGATGAAGGAGCTTATTGCATATGTGACATGACATGTGGTCATGTGGCTAAGATGGTGAAGATCAAGGCAAGACTTGGCTTGATGGACCGGTCGCGAAGGTGAAGGGCAAGTTGAGGCTTTGAAGCCGTTGGTACCGAGTGTCGGGAGGCTTAAGCAAGACTTGGCGCCGAAGGACCGAAGCGATGGTGAAGAGCAAGTGATGTCAAGATCGATGGACCATGGAGGCCATGTGATGATATGAAGTGGATCATATCATTTGAAGATAGGTTGGTGCATGTGTTGCATCAACACCGAAGGAGATGGAATGGAATGCGCAAGGCAAAGGTATATTTGTAGGGCATTTCATTTCACCGGTCATAGGTGTGTAGAGAAGATTATGACCGGGTTTAGGATAGATGGCCGTACTATTAAGAGGAGCAAACTTGTTTGCATATCGGTCATCTAGTGCCACTTGAGCGATCTAACTTTGCGATGTTACTAAGATCGAGTGGCGTGGTGAGAGCAAGTGAAAATCCTTTGAATATGTTTGTGAAAATGCTAACACACATGCACATGATGTTGTACACTTGTTGGTGTTAGCACATTTGCAAAGGAGAAGTTGTTGGAGTTGGTTTGGATCAAAACAGAGAAGAAAATGGAGTTTTCTGTGTATGGTCGGTGGTACCGACCAGGGTGGTCGGTGGTACCGCCCATAGGTGCTGCGTGCAGCCTTCTCTGTAATGGGGCGTTTTTGGCCTGGCGGTGGTACCGCTATTACCTCGGTACTACCGCCGGCGGTGGTACCGACCGGATGGTCGGTGGTACCGTGGCCCTGAGGAGTTTCGCGAGGCTCTCTGTAGTTTCTGAAAAAGGCTTGCCGGTAGTACCGCCATTACCTCGGTACTACCGCCCACGGTGGTACCGACGCAAGGTCGGTAGTGGCTGGTTTTTCGCGAGGCTCTCTGTTGTTTTTGAAAATGGCTTGCCGGTAGTACCGCCATTACCTCGGTACTACCGCCCACGGTGGTACCGACGCAAGGTCGGTAGTGACTGGTTTTTCGCAGAGCTCTCTGTTCGCGGCGATTTTGGCCTGGCGGTAGTACCGCCATTACCTCGGTACTACCGACCTCGGAGGAACCGACCAGGGATCGGTACTTCGCCTTAATCAGCGGGATGTGAGGAAACGGCTAGTTTGACCAAGGCCGGTACTACCGCCCAGGAGGGGCCGGTACTACCGGCAAAGCGCAAAAAGGTGGGGATCGGGCCGCCGCCCTTCCCCCTCTATATATAGTCGTTGTGGCCGGCCCTAGGTTGGTGTTGGTGCACTCCAAAGCCTTGGTGGCTTGTGTGGATGTGCTTGGGAGCCCTCTAACTCGCTTGTGCTTGCTAGCGTGTGAATCTATTGCGAGTGAGCGATTCTAGTGCGTTGCTTTGAGAGATTGCATCGAGTGGCACTAGGTGTTCGAGTTGCAAGCCGGTGGTGCTTATTACTCTTGGAGGTTGCCACCTCCTAGACGGCTTGGTGATCGAGTCTCCGTCGTGAAGCCCGCGTGAAGATTGTGCGTGGCTCCGGAGAAGGCTTTGTGAGGGGTATTGTACCTTCCCCGTGGGAGATCACGAAAGGTAACTCTAGTGGATTGCTCGTAGCTTGTGGATCCCCATCTTGTGTTGGTTGTGCGGCACCCTATTGAGGGTTAGGCGTGTGATGCCTATTAGCGCGTGAACCTCCAAGTGGGTGTATCGCTACAACGGGGAGTAGCTTGGTGGCAACCAAGTGAACCTCGGGGAAAAATCACCGTGTCAACTTTGTCTACTCTTCTCAGTGGTTTGCAATCTCCTTACAAAAGCTTGTATTTACATTCATACATATTGTGCTTGTGGAGCTATCTTGCTTGTGTAGTTTAATAGTTTCTCTTGTAATAAATTTGACTTGTGTAGTCTTGTTTTTGAGCTTTAGCTAGCCCGACACCTTATTTGCATTGTTTAGGATCTTTTATAAGGTGTCATAGAGTATAAGTAGAGGGGTGTAGTCTTGGCTAGACCGATAGTTTTAATTCCGCATTTATTTCGGTTAGCCGGCGCGATTAATTTTAAAAGGGACTATTCACCCCCCCTCTAGTCCGCCATCTCGACCCTTCAATTGGTATCGGAGCAAGGTCTCTCATTTGTGGTCTTCACCGACCCGAGAGGATGGCGTCTAGTGGGCTAGATGATGTGTGTGATACACATATTTTTGATGGCAACACACTTTGCACATGGAAAACACCAATGCTTGATCATTTTCGTGCAAAGGGGCCAAAGTTTTGGTGGATTATCACTAGTGGTCTCACTCATGTTTTGGACCATAGAAATCTCACCAAAGCTCAAAGGATCTCTTTGAACTTGATGCAAATGCTTATTGTTTATCTAATGGATGCATTGAGTTTTGAGTTGTTTTATAAGATCAACTCCAAGGGACCGCCCATGAGATGTGGGAATCCATCAAGACCACCTTCGGTGATCCCTCCACGTTTGATGATGGCAAGTTCATAAAAGGAGGATGAACCGGTGGCATATGAGGATGTTGAGCAAGACCACAACTCCGTGACTGTGGAAGATTGCTCCACCTCACGTTCAAGTGATGCAATCAATGAAGATACTTCAAGCACACTTGACAAGATGGAAAGATGATGCCTCAAGTGATGCAAGTGATGATTCAACTCAAGCACACTTGTAATAGGTACATGCTCCAATGATGATGCTACTACAAGTCTCCAACATCATCATATTGCTTCATGTCACAAGGTGACACTAAGGTATCAATTGCAATATGATTAATCATGATTCATGATGAGCTTGTAGTAGACTTGCTAGCATGACCATGTCTTTAGAAAATGAGAAAAATAAAACAATGAAATTAGCAAATGAAAACTCATTTCTAAAGAACTCATGTGAAGAACATAAGCGCTTACTTGATGTTCTTAGAGCTTCACATGATGATTTAATTGAAAAGTATGGCTCTCTCATAAGGAGCTTTCAAAGAAAATTAAAAAATAATGAGAGCTCATCACATGGATCAAATGATAAATTGCAAAATGTTGCTACCCATGTGATGTAGGCAAGAAGCATGTATCCACCTCTTGTGATGATTTAATATCTATGCCATGTTCTTCACAATTAGATGCTTGTTCTACTTCTCTGTCTTGTGAGACTAACCTTTTGAAGGAGAACAATGAGCTCAAAAGTGAAGTGAAGAATTTGAGCAACAAGTTAGAGAGTGGTGTAAATCAAAGGTCACCCATGAGCACATAATGAAGAATCAAAGAAGCTATGGTGACAAGAGTGGCATTGGCTTTAACAAAAGCAGTGTCAAAGGCAAGAGATGGGGCAAGAGAACATATGCAAAAGAAATGAAGAAGCAAGAACAAGAAAAGCTATCTCATTTCATGTGCTATCAATGCCATGAGATGGGACATCTTGCAAGGCTTGCCCCAACAAGAAGAAGCCCAAGCTCAAATCAAGAACAACCATCGTGATGGTGACTTGATGAAGAAGAAGAAAACAAGAAGGGGGGAAGAGCAAGGCATCCAACTCCTATCCAAATGCCAAGATGATGAGCAAGAATCAAAATGAGAAGAAATTTTGGCTCACATCAAGTGCTACAGTGTGGTGATATGGGACACTTTGCCTCGAAGTGTCCTAACAAGCTTGAGAAGAAGGCTCAAGCAACTCATGAGAGGCAAGGCAATGAGAAGCCAAATGAGCAAAGAGAGAAGGCTCAATCAAAGAGAAGTTGCTACTCATGCCGGAAAGGGACACATGGCTCATTCATGTCCCCTAGGTATGAACCCTAAGCCTATTTCAATTACTAATGATTCTATGCTTAGGAAGGATGTAAAATGGTACACATTGGTCGCTATTGCAAAACATCCCGCTACTCATACTAAGGCTATGCCAAAGTATGTTGCACCTAACTTGAGAGGACCCAAACTAGTTTGGGTACCATCAAAAAGTGGATGATTGCGTGTAGGTACCATGGCATTGGAGACTTGATTCAATTTGTTCTATGTTGATCATCATGTGAGTGAATCAAGTAATGGAGCTTAGTGCACATCCAAACCCCATGCCAAGTGAAGTGAAGTGAAGTCCAAGTGCTACAAGAACAAGTGCAAAAGTTCAAGTTGTGGTGGTTGTTTGGAAATATTTGAAGGCTTGCAAACAATCGAGTTGAAGCTTGCTATTTGATGATCATGAGCTACTAAGGTATATCTCTAGTTGATCATGTTATTTTAGATGCATATGAGATGATCGAATCGGATATATATGCATATGTTGTTTGCTATAAGATGATTGAATGGATTTGATGCTTAGTGATCAAAAATTGAGTTAGTTTGAATGGATATGTTCATGAGACTTCTTTTAGTAAGTGATTTGAATGGATATATATCTTGTGAGGTATTCAAACATGTTAGCTCAAGTTTGATTCAAATTGGTAGAGTATAGCTCAATTGCTCCAAGTTGTCAAAAAAAATCTGAAATCTGAGCTAGCTGTGATAATAGCCATGTTTGAATGATCAAATCTTTTGGATTGGCTTGAAATTTGGTACACATGCTCTACACTTATGATATTAGCTGCTGTGCAAAATTCATGATTATTGGATAAGATGTTTTTGTTTTGGAGTAGATCTTATCAACTATAGTGCAGCAGTTTTTAGCATGTAGTACTATGGAAAGAATTGAAATCTGGTAGCAATCTAGAAAGCCAATGAAGCTCAAATTTTTATGGCTGCTAGAACACTTAGAGAGGCACATCTCCACCAAATTTCATAGTCATTAGACTTATATTTTGGGAGATATGCATGTTTCTTTGAGAAGGACAGAATCTGCCAGAAAAGTGACAATTATTGGATTAATCTAGAGTCACTTTGATTGAAAGGCCCTCAAGTTGGAATCATGTTTATAAAGTGGTTGAGGGACCTATGTTTGGTTTTGAGATGAGCTAGAAGTATGGCAAATATGAGTACAAGTTCATGTGATTGGGAAGTGTATTTGGCACACATTTGGTACTCAAATTGAAGATCAAGACCAACATCAAGATGAAGATAAAGATCAAGCTCTAGTATCAAATTGAAGATCATTGGAAGAAAGAAAAGGACTCAAAGAGGAATTCAAAGTCACATTTCAATAAGAGTTCAAATGGATCAATCAAGCAAAGTCAATTCAAGTGAGTATCAAGGATGATTCTTTGGAGAGAGATCACTTCTCCCTTTTGTAGGGGCTTGCCGCCTTTTGTAGGTTAACCGAGCATGATGCTTGGAAGGCTAACATGGAAGTGGTGATCTAGAGTATCATTGGAGATGCTTGGTTGGAGAAATCAAGAGATTGATCAAGAAAGAAAGCAAGCAACACCCAAGATAGAAAAGCAAATCATGACAATTCAAGTGGTATTCATATGCAAGCTATTCAAATGAAGAAGCAAGCCAACCACAACAAGATAATGCACTTAAACATATGAGTGAAGATTTGTTCTATCAATTGGTATATATTGGTCTTCACCATGGACTTCACATTGCGATTTGGAGCTTAATTGGAATCAAATGACTATCCTCTACTCCAAGATAGCAAAGGTATCATTGTAATGTGCTGATCATATTCATCCCTTACTAGTATGCGGTTAGTGCATATAGTACATATTCAATAGGATCATGCATAACAATTGGAAAGTTAAATTCATTGCCTACCACTATTGCTTGTTTGATTATATCTAGTGGTTAGTATATAGTTTGTTCATGAGCTAGTGAACCCAAGTACTTGATCTAGAAGATGAACTTTCAAGTGTCTAATTCAACATGAGTAAGATAACCATTGAAAAATGTGTGAAGAAGCTTACTCTAGAGCAAACCGAGTTAGATATCTTGTGCAAAATTGTCTAGTTCAAGTCACAAATGAGAAGCTCATGAAGATGACAAGAGTTCAAGAAGAAGACAAAATGCAAATGGGTATCAAGTTTAAACTTCCATTCAAGTGGTATCCTACAAGACTTCAAGTGATCCTCACTATAAGTGATCAAATCAAGCAAAGCATTCCTCTCCAACAAGAGCTCAAGTTTATCAATTGGATGACCCATGCTATGACATAAGGGAGGTGCCCCCCTAGTGGTATCAAGGTCAAAGATCCCTCAAGTGGGTTTCATTCCAACACATATAGTAGTGTCCATCAAAAATGAAGCTTAAAATGTCAACCATCTACCCTAGTGTCACCCTTTGTGAGAAAAGAGCATACCTTTTATGGTCATTGATGACAAAGGGGGAGAAGTTATGAAAAAATATGTCAATTATGATATGTCAAGGACAAAGAGGGAGAAAAGAAGATGGACATGGATCAAGAGGGAGCAAGATTGAAGGATCAAAATTCTTGGACAATGAGAGCACACAAGTAGGGGGAGCAAGCTCATGAACTTGGTTGTTGCATTTGATATGTGCATAATCATGTGCTTGCTTGCATTGCATAAGTTTTAAAATTTTATATGCATGCTTGTGTGGTGTATGCTAGTTATAGGATTTAAATTGATGAATTGATAACTAGCATGCATAGGTTAATAGCTAGACTTGTGCTTTTAATGCAAAACTAGACCCTTGCTATTAATGTTGATCTCACGGGGTTTTCTAGTTTTTATGATGTCTAGCTACTCTTCGATGCTAAGGATAAATCAAAATGTGGTATGCACGCTTCAAAGGTAAAATTTCATCATGTATACCTTAGCATCACTTAGTAGTGCTAACACTCCCACAAATTTCATATTTATGCATGTGTGCAAGCTTGAAACCAAACCATTTGAGCACACATGTAGGGGAGTTAACACTACAAAGTTGGGTTGTATGGTGCTTATCCAATTCTCTTATATGGTCTTAATGTTGGATAAGTAACATAGAATCCAAGAGCTTAATTTCCATATCTTTGTAGAGTTGTCATCAATTACCAAAAAGGGGGAGATTGAAAGGTCCTTGTTTGGTTTTGGTAATTGAGTGACAACTTAGGTGGACTAATATGTGTTTGAAGTGAAATTACACAGGTGATTAGTCCATAGGTGATCATGTGTGAGCAACATATGCCATAGAGGTGAAATGGCTTGGAAGATGTTGCAAGGCTCATACATGTGATGAAGGAGCTTATTGCATATGTGACATGACATGTGGTCATGTGGCTAAGATGGTGAAGATCAAGGCAAGACTTGGCTTGATGGACCGGTCGCGAAGGTGAAGGGCAAGTTGAGGCTTTGAAGCCGTTGGTACCGAGTGTCGGGAGGCTTAAGCAAGACTTGCGCCGAAGGACCGAAGCGATGGTGAAGAGCAAGTGATGTCAAGATCGATGGACCATGGAGGCCATGTGATGATATGAAGTGGATCATATCATTTGAAGATAGGTTGGTGCATGTGTTGCATCAACACCGAAGGAGATGGAATGGAATGCGCAAGGCAAAGGTATATTTGTAGGGCATTTCATTTCACCGGTCATAGGTGTGTAGAGAAGATTATGACCGGGTTTAGGATAGATGGCCGTACTATTAAGAGGAGCAAACTTGTTTGCATATCGGTCATCTAGTGCCACTTGAGCGATCTAACTTTGCGATGTTACTAAGATCGAGTGGCGTGGTGAGAGCAAGTGAAAATCCTTTGAATATGTTTGTGAAAATGCTAACACACATGCACATGATGTTGTACACTTGTTGGTGTTAGCACATTTGCAAAGGAGAAGTTGTTGGAGTTGGTTTGGATCAAAACAGAAAGAAAATGGAGTTTTCTGTGTATGGTCGGTGGTACCGACCAGGGTGGTCGGTGGTACCGCCCATAGGTGCTGCGTGCAGCCTTCTCTGTAATGGGGCGTTTTTGGCCTGGCGGTGGTACCGCTATTACCTCGGTACTACCGCCGGCGGTGGGACCGACCGGATGGTCGGTGTACCGTGGCCCTGAGGAGTTTCGCGAGGCTCTCTGTAGTTTCTGAAAAAGGCTTGCCGGTAGTACCGCCATTACCCTCGGTACTACCGCCCACGTGGTACCGACGCAAGGTCGGTAGTGGCTGGTTTTTCGCGAGGCTCTCTGTTGTTTTTGAAAATGGCTTGCCGGTAGTACCGCCATTACCTCGGTACTACCGCCCACGTGGTACCGACGCAAGGTCGGTAGTGACTGGTTTTTCGCAGAGCTCTCTGTTCGCGGCGATTTTGGCCTAGCGGTAGTACCGCCATTACCTCGGTACTACCGACCTCGGAGGAACCGACCAGGGATCGGTACTTCGCCTTAATCAGCGGGATGTGAGGAAACGGCTAGTTTGACCAAGGCCGGTACTACCGCCCAGGAGGGGCCGGTACTACCGGCAAAGCGCAAAAAGGTGGGGATCGGGCCGCCGCCCTTCCCCCTCTATATATATAGTCGTTGTGGCCGGCCCTAGGTTGGTGTTGGTGCACTCCAAAGCCTTGGGCTTGTGTGGATGTGCTTGGGAGCCCTCTAACTCGCTGTGCTTGCTAGCGTGTGAATCTATTGCGAGTGAGCGATTCTAGTGCGTTGCTTTGAGAGATTGCATCGAGTGGCACTAGGTGTTCGAGTTGCAAGCCGGTGGTGCTTATTACTCTTGGAGGTTGCCACCTCCTAGACGGCTTGGTGATCGAGTCTCCGTCGTGAAGCCCGCGTGAAGATTGTGCGTGGCTCCGGAGAAGGCTTTGTGAGGGGTATTGTACCTCCCCGTGGGAGATCACGAAAGGTAACTCTAGTGGATTGCTCGTAGCTTGTGGATCCCCATCTTGTGTTGGTTGTGCGGCACCCTATTGAGGGTTAGGCGTGTGATGCCTATTAGCGCGTGAACCTCCAAGTGGGTGTATCGCTACAACGGGGAGTAGCTTGGTGGCAACCAAGTGAACCTCGGGGAAAAATCACCGTGTCAACTTTGTCTACTCTTCTCAGTGGTTTGCAATCTCCTTACAAAAGCTTGTATTTACATTCATACATATTGTGCTTGTGGAGCTATCTTGCTTGTGTAGTTTAATAGTTTCTCTTGTAATAAATTTGACTTGTGTAGTCTTGTTTTTGAGCTTTAGCTAGCCCGACACCTTATTTGCATTGTTTAGGATCTTTTATAAGTGTCATAGAGTATAAGTAGAGGGGTGTAGTCTTGGCTAGACCGATAGTTTTAATTCCGCATTTATTTCGGTTAGCCGGCGCGATTAATTTTAAAAGGACTATTCACCCCCCCTCTAGTCCGCCATCTCGACCCTTCACTGTGGCTCGAGCCAGGCCTCGAGCACACATTTCCGTCTCGCCCGGAGCCTCGAGCGGACTGCACTTCGCTCGACCAGCGCTCCGTGCGCTCCCATCGCGAGCCAGGCTCGCGACTTCTCGCCCTCCTCGCTCGCCTCGAGTCATCTCTCGCTCGAGCCGGCCTCGAGCTCGCACCGCTTCGTCGAGCTAGGCCTCGCCGGAGCACTTTCGTCTCGCCGAGCCTTCGTCGCCGAGCCTTCCATCTCGCCCGAGTCCGCTTCGCCCGAGCCTCCGGGCCAGGCTCGGACGGAGCACTCACTTTCCGACTCGCCCGAGCCTTTCGCCCGAGCCCTTCATAGAAGGAGCACAGTGCTCTTTTTCCTTTTTGGGAAGTTGTGAATAGTGTTCTGTTTTCTCTTTTTTGTGTGAATTAATCTGTTGTTCCTTACATCCTGATAAAATTATGGTATGCTCCTTGCACTGTGTAGTATTTTATAAATATGAAACTTGAGTTTTGTGCAAAAATTTGAAAATGTAAAATTCCCCTTTTAATTGAAAAAAATGAAGGTTTTGGTATTTTTGGAGAGTGATCTATAACTCCAAAAATCTTGAGATAAATTTTTGAGACCTTGTTATAACATGCTGAACCTCTGGTAAAATTTTGAAGTCTTTTGGAGCAAGTTGATTTTTGAGCATTTATTTTAATTAAGGAATAGTGCCTTTTGTTAATTAAATGTTTAGATTATTTGAGCATCTTAATGACCTCCAAAAATTATGAAATTTGTTTTGCCATCTGTTTATGCCTTAATGAACTTATGTGATTAATTTGGTAATTTTTGGAGCAACTTCATAAAATGACCTTTTAAATAAAATAAGAAAAATAGAAAATGGATTAGGGTTGGTAATAAGTGTTTAATGATGTGATCTTTGGATTGATTGATGTTCATAGACCCCTACCCTTTGGTCTATGATGTTTGTGATGATATGTTTGGTTAATACTTAGGATAATTATAATAAGGCCTAACATCAATAATGCTTAAGAAAGAAATGGTTACCTTTTATGCTCAACCTAGATTTTGATTATGCCTTGCCTAAGAGTAATCTAGATTCAGTGGAATTGTCTTGCACCATAAGTCCATATCATCATTCTCATGAGCATTCATCATTGCATCCGTATAGTTGACGAAGAAGGTACCAGAGTCGAGGCCGCTGTTGACGAACCAACTCCCGAGGCGACCCCGAGCTCCAACACCTATACCTACCCCGAGTCTGCTCTCTTTGCCATCCAAGGCAAGCCCCGGTGCATTTAACCCTTTCCTTGAATTTTATAAAATGATTTCCTTAAATGCTTTTGAGTTAAATTATTGCATTAGGTTTATAGGAGTTGTGTGCTATCCTAATTGATGCACTATCCACCTTGACCACTGATACACCGATACCTGCTTTTCAAAAGTATTTGAAAAATGCTTAGCAATGCTTATTGAATTAGACTTTGCAATAAAATGCCAATTTTAAAAGTGTGATCACTTAAGGAATGTTTATGGGAATTTTGGTCTTACTCCCCGGCTGTTCGCTAGTATCTGATCCGTACCTAGTTAATAGCGAGGAGAGGTTGTCCGAGCGTACGGTGCCGTCATGTTGTAGTCCGGGACTCAACAGTTGACACCGACCGGGACATGGTTGAAAAACTGACAGGACTATTACGCTTGGGTGAGATATGACCAAGGTATAGTTCTGGCTGGAAAATTAGGGACCATCCGTATGGGGGCCTGCTGGTCAAGACTTGTAACTATTCACATACTACGGAAAGCTCTGGCTCCGAGGAATCCTTTATTGGACCGACAACCGCGCACTGGGAGTGGAGAGATGGCGGAAGTAGCATGTACCCACGTGGGTTAAAGTCCCGGATTGGTGTGGTGTACTGTACTTCCGGGTGGCGTAGGACCGGGCCCAATCTTGGAGGAATCGTGGTAGACGAGTTGGCATATGCAAGCTTGGGTGCTACATATGCAGTGTGGATAGGGATCCTCAGCTGAGTATTATTTATCCGGATTAACGTTGCTCCTCGGTTATGGAGACTTGGTCCACTGACTGTCAACGGAGAGTGGTTCTCAACTAGGAATGTTTTGAAATGTAAAATGAATCATGAATGATGAAGAATTGAGGAATACTGAATCTTTCAAAAATAAAATAAGGTTTACAAAATGTTTTTCTGCAAAATACTTGATCTTGCTTAAGCCTTACCTTGACTACCCTAAGCCTCTCATTCCTGAGTCTTCTCCCTTTTTCTTTAGTCGGGTAAGTCTTGTTGAGTACCCAGTACTCAGGGTTTGTTACCCATGTTGCAGGTATGCCTGAAACCCCGATGTGTCTCGCACCCTGTTGCGTGACCTTCATCCAGGAAGAGGCCGATGAGGCCGATGAGTAAACGTGCACCCTCGGGCTGGGTGTTACATGTATCGTTATGTTATGTTTCCGCTACGTTGTCTACTTTGAATCACCCGAACAATGGTTTGTAATAACCGTACTCCTTACCTCATTTGAAACCTCGTTTTGTAAAACTAATGTTATTTAAGTCTTCCGCTCTTTATTCCGATGTTATTTGTAAAAGTATGCAATGCTGTAACCGAATTGTGAGATGATCCTGCGGACATTGGGCGCTGATGTAGCCCGGTGGCGAACATGTCTTAATCACATGGAACATGGGTTCGGCTGTCAGAGGTTGACAGGGACACGTGGGCCATGGGATTAGGGTCGTTCCGTCACAGAGTGGTATCGGAGCATCTCACTTTAACGTTGCAGTGTTTCTTTTGCGAAAACTTCAAAAGTTCTTTTGAGTCCAAACAAAATTTAAACTTGACTATTTTGAGTCCAAATTGCTTCTCTCATCTTGTCTCTCATATGGCAACACTAGCTAGTGGAACAACATGTATTAAGCCCTATATATATGTTAAGTATTGCATTGCCTTGTTCCGTAGGAACGATTCATGCATCATGTCATATTCACTTAAGTATATAAATGAGTTCGTTGGGATAGTGTACCTATACCTTTTCTTGCTAGCCTTTCTCATCTATAACCTCTTGTCCAATATGGCTCGCATCAAGCTGACCGCCCGCAAGTCGACTGGACCGAACGGTGTGCCGCGTCACCAGCTGGCGCCACGCAACGGAGAAGAGACTGGAGAATCCTCCAATGGTCGTCGTTTTCCCCGCCGCACCCGCAAGAACCTGAAGGAGGAAATCAAGAATCTGAAGGCTGAGATAGAGAACATGGAGCATGACTTCTACCTTTCCCGCCTGGAGTTCTACGAGGCACGAGCCGCTCTTGAGGAAGCTAACCAGAATGTGGTTCGCGCTATCCAGCAGCGTGATGCAACATGGATCCGAGAGGATGTCACCAGAGCCCAGCTCCATGGATTGCAGCAGTACACCGCCCAGATCGAGCAGTTCAATGATATGCTTCATGAAGAAGTACACCAGCTGCACAACCAGCTTCACCCGTGATTCCACCAGTTGTTGAGGACCCCGAAGACGGAGTCGTGGAGGAACCTGAAGTGGAACACGAGCCCGATCAGAATGAGGAAGTGGAACCTGCTGAAGATGTCCACGTTGAAGATGAAGATGAGGAGGAAGAGCCTGAGCTTATCATCGAGGATGATGATGATGACGAAGAGTTGATCTTCATCGATGACGACTAGACTCCTTGTGTCTGTACCATCTGCTTACCAAAACCTTAGGCTAGGTTTGGGGGCGTTAGTCTGTCTGTTGCCAAGTCTGGCATGTATCTTTCTTTTCGTACCTTTTCCCTTATCAGTCTGTTGTCATCTTTATCAAGCCAGCTATCTTTGTATCAATGAAGCTATCAATCGGTCGTTTCAGAACCTTTGTCCATATATGCTGAGTTCCGAGTTGCTTATACAGATGCCTGTGAACACCCGTACCGGAGCTGGAGATTCTGATGATGCCAACATCCCAAACCCTCCACCTGTCCCAGCTACCCTAGCAGATGCCATTGCAGCCCTGGCCGCCGCTGCCAATCTGATGGCTCAGAACCAAGGACAGCAAATGTTGGTCACCGTGGTCGTCACAACCAAGAGACCACCTATGTGGATTTCACTGAAACCCGTCCACCGGTTTTCACCAGAGCCGATGAACCCCTCGAAGCTGACGATTGGCTCCGCACCATGGAGCAGAAGTTTGGTCTCATCCGATGCACTGAAATCCAGAAGCCCCGGTTTGCTTCGCAGCAGCTTCGTGGCCCAGCAAGTGCTTGGTATGCCAACCTCTTGGCTGCCCAGCCTGAAGGTCATGAGTTGACCTGGGAAGAGTTCCACACCGCTTTCCGTGCACACCACATCCCATCAGGTCTGATGAAGATGAAGCTTGATCAGTTCCTAGCCCTGCAGCAGAAGGACTCCACAGTGATGCAGTATGTGGGTCAATTCAACCATCTGAGTCAGTATGCAGCGGAATATGTCAACACGGATGAGAAGAAGAGAGACTGTTTCCTTAGGGGATTGCACCCTAAGATCCGCAGAAGCATGTCAAACAACCTAACCGGTTCTTATCATGAGGCTGTTGACCGGGCAGTTGCTTTTGAAGAGAGTAACCGTCAGTACCAAGAGGAGAAGAAGAAGAAGAAAGCAGGATCTAGCAGCCACTCTGGCAATCACAAGCGCCAGAGGGTCATATATCATCCTAGTCACCACCACAACCGTCCACCTTACCCTCACCAGCAAGTGGTTGTCCGTACCGCGGCTACCACCCACAACGCGCCACCAACAAAGTGCCACTCAGCCGAACGCCCCAGGTGTTCGTATCACCACCCCACAAACCGCCTATAACCATCCCTGCTACAACTGTGGTCAACTTGGCCACTGGTCTCGCGAGTGCCCAAAGCCCAAGAAGCCTGCTCAGAACTTTCAGAAGGGTCCTGGAGGACCACAGCAGCAGCAACACCGTGCTCCACAGCAGCAAGTGCAGAAGGGCAAGTTCGTCAAGAAGCACGGGCAAGTCTACTACACCACTGTCAGCGATATTCCAGAAGGGGAGCCCGTCATGATCGGTAGGTTTCCCGTTGCCAATCATCCTGCAGTTGTGTTGTTTGATTCTGGTGCATCGCATTCTTTCATCAGTCGTACCTTCGTCTCTAAGCATGACATATCAATTGGGGAGTTGAAAGAAAGTTTTTGCATTTTGTCGCCTGGAGGGCGTATAATCACCAAAGAGGTGGTTCGCAGTATACCAGTAAGGTTGGGGAACATGTATTTCCCACCACCATGATAGTGCTTCATGATCAGGAGATAGATGTCATCCTAGGCATGAATTGGATGTGTCAGTATAAAGCCATGATCGACATCCTGAATAGAGTTGTGAGAGTGGATATTCCTAACAGTACCGCCAAACTCCTTCTCCAACTTCCAATGCCTCAAAAACCAGCAGCCACTCAAATAAATACCGCCTATGTTCTGGAAACCCGGGACATCCCCGTGGTTTGTGAATTCCCTGATGTTTTTCCTGAGGATTTACCTGGTCTACCTCCTGACCGTGACGTTGAGTTTGCCATAGAGCTAAAGCCCGGGACTGCTCCTATATCCCGCAGAGCTTATCGAATGCCTCCCAGAGAGTTGGCAGAACTAAAAATCCAATTACAAGATTTGTTGGACAAGGGTTTCATTCGCCCAAGCTCGTCTCCTTGGGGCTGTCCTGCAATCTTTGTAAAGAAGAAAGACAAGACTCTCAGAATGTGCATTGATTATCGCCCACTCAATGAGGTCACCATCAAAAACAAATACCCTTGCCTCGTATTGATCTTCTCTTTGACCAGTTAGCTGGAGCCAAAGTATTCTCCAAGATCGATCTCAGATCCGGCTACCACCAAATAAAGATTCGTCCTGAAGATATTCCTAAAACAGCTTTTACCACCAGATACGGTCTATATGAGTATTTGGTCATGTCCTTCGGATTGACCAATGCCCCTGCTCATTTCATGTACCTCATGAACTCTGTTTTCATGCCAGAGCTTGATAAATTCGTGGTCGTGTTCATTGACGACATCCTTGTCTACTCAAAAACCCCTGAAGATCACGCCAGCATCTTCGTATCGTTCTATCCCGTCTCAGAGACCATCAGCTCTATGCTAAGTTCAGTAAATGTGAGTTCTGATTAGATCAGATACAGTTTCTTGGTCATGTCCTATCCGCTGAAGGTGTGTCAGTCGACCCCGGAAAAGTGTCAGATATCTTGGATTGGAAGCCACCTACCTCTGTTCACAAGGTCCGCAGTTTTATGGGAATGGCTGGATATTATCGTCGATTCATCCAGATTTCTCCAGAATCGCCAAGCCTATCACCGAGTTGCTGAAGAATTCTGTGAAGTTCTTTTGGTCACCAGCTTGTGACAAGCTTTTCAGACTTTGAAGAAGTTGTTAACCACGTCACCAGTGCTAGCTCAGCCGAACGTCGAGAAGCCCTTTGATGTCTACTGTGATGCATCTGGTACTGGTTTGGGTTGCGTGTTGATGCAAGAAGGAAGAGTGATCGCTTATGCCGCGGCAGCTTAAGCGACATGAGGAAAATTATCCAACTCATGATCTTGAGTTAGCAGCAGTGGTTCATGCCTTGAAGATATGGCGTCATTATCTGTTGGGCAGTACCTGCAATGTGTACACAGATCACAAGAGCCTGAAGTATATCTTCACCCAAGAAGAGCTGAACATGAGGCAGCGAAGATGGCTTGAGTTAATCAAGGACTATGATATCGAAGTGCATTACCATCCGGGTAAGGCGAATGTGGTCGCCGATGCACTCAGTCGCAAGTCATACTGTAACTGCCTGGTTATGAAATCCTATGAATCTTCCCTATGCTATGAACTAGAGAAGCTGGGTATTGAAATGGTTCCACAAGGAAGTCTAGGCAATGTCAGAGTAGAAACCTCTATCAGAGAACAGATCATAGCTGCACAGAAAGATACCCGGAATCAAGCACATCATCGAAAAGGTTCGAGCTGGAAAGCCGACTGTTTCAGGATTGATGAAAGGAGTGGTATGGTTCAAGAACCGTCTGGTAGTTCCCAAGGTACCTGAGCTGAGACAGATAATCCTTGATGAAGCACACTCAACCAGATTTGCCATCCATCCTGGCAGCAACAAGATGTACCAAGACTTGAAGCAAAAATTCTGGTGGACAAAGATGAAGATCGAAATCGCTCGACATGTCGCTCGTTGCGATACATGTCAGAAAGTCAAGGCTGTGCATATGAAGCCCGGAGGAGAGCTGCAACCTTTGTCAGTACCTGGTTGGAAATGGGAGGATATCAGCATGGATTTTATCAATGGATTACCCAAGACTCAAAAGGGATTCGATTCCATTTGGGTGATAGTGGACCGTCTCACGAAGCAAGCTCACTTCCTACCGGTCAAAACAAGTTATACCGCCCCAACTTATGCCACCTTGTACAAAAACACATAGTGAAGCTCCATGGCATCCCCAAGACCATCATCTCAGATCGTGGTACTCAGTTTGTCGCTAAGTTCTGGAAAGCGTTCCATGCCTCACTTGGAACCAAGCTATTGTATAGCACGGCTTATCATCCGCAGACTGATGGACAGACTGAGAGAGTCAACCAAGTGTTAGAAGATATGTTGAGAGCCTGTGTGCTTACCTTCGCAGATACTTGGGATCAGTGTTTGCCCTTGGCAGAATTCTCTATAATAACAGTTACCAAGAGAGCATCAAAATGGCACCCTTTGAAGCACTGTACGGCCGCCGTTGTCGTACACCTCTCAATTGGTCTGAGCCCGGAGAGGAGAATTCTTTGGAGTTGACCTAGTAAAAGATATGGAAGAGAAAGTCAAGCATATACAAGAGAACATGAAGATTGCACAGTCTCGACAGAAAAGTTATGCTGACAAGAACGTCGACCTCTGCAGTTCCAGATTGGGATTATGTGTACCTGAAGGTCTCACCCACTAAAGGAGTCACTCGTTTTGGAGTCAAGGAAAGTTAGCACCCCGTACATTGGTCCCTTTGAGATTCTGGATCGTTGTGGCAGGTCGCTTACAAGCTAAGTTTGCCCGATCATCTTTCAGCAGTTCATAATGTGTTTCATGTCTCCCAACTCAAGAAGTGTCTCCGAGTACCTGAACATGTGGTTGAAGTTGAAGGCGTTGAGCTAGAACCAGATCTGTCATACACTGAGTATCCAGTTCGCGTGTTGGATCACAAGGATCGTGTTACCCGAAGAACCACCACAAGATGGTACAAGATCCAGTGGAACCAGCACTCTGAAGAAGAAGCCACCTGGGAATCCGAAGACTTTCTTAGCAAAGAACTATCCCGACTTTCTCGAATCTCTGTAGATGTAAGGTTTTGCCTTTTCCTTCTTAAGACGTGGAATCTCGGGGCGAGATTTCTTTTAGGGGGGAAGGCTGTAACACCCTGGTGTTTAAATGTAATTAACTTGACATGTCATCATCTAAGCATTAATCATTTCCTGTGATGCATTTGATTTGCCTATTGCTATGCCTTGATTCCCTTTTCAAAAACCCTAAAAGCCAATTTCTCTCTATAAGGGCAAAATGGTATTTCACCTCTGTGCCTAGTTCTATTTAATTCTTGTTCAAATTTAGTGCCCTGATGTTTGCTGCATTGATCAAAGTTCAAAAAACAGTTTTGATTTGATTTTCCCTTTTGCAAAACCCTGATTTCCAACCCCTGGATTTTTATCCCTCTTTTTGTAATTCAAAATTATTCAGAATTTGAGGTTGGTCCAAAAAGCAAAGTTGTAGATCTGGCCAAGAGAAAACAACTTTGGTATTTACAGATTTTCAAAGTTCTATATAAAATTTGAAGTAATTTCAAATTCATTCAAACTCCAGTTTTTGTCCCTTTTTGAGTTTTCAAAATTAATTCAAGAACTATTGAGTTTCAGAAAAGTGTATATTAGCAAAGTTGTAGGTTTTTGTCAAATGGAACAACTTTCATATATAAAGATTTTCAAGTTTCAGTTTGAAATCAAAGTAATTTTGATTTGAATCAAATTTGAAAAGTGTCCCCTTTTCTGTTTTTGATATAGTTCAAAAACTATTTGGAATTTGAAATGTTCATATTGACAAAGTTGTAGATCTCATTTTTCTGAGCAACTTTGGTATTTTGAGTTTTTGTCGCACAGTTCAAATTTGGGAGAAGTTTGCAAAATACCGAAACCAGCAAAGTCAAACCCTATCCCCTAGCACTGTTCTTCTTCCAGCTAGGGCCAAGGTGGGGGGCCCGGCCATGCGCCGGCGCTGCGCCTGCAGCGCGTCTGGCTGCTCCCCACGCGCCACCAACCTGCCGCCGTTGTCGCCACCATCATTTCGCACCCGCACGCGCACAGTTGACCCCGCTCCCGTTCCCCTACCGTGCCCAGCGCGCCGCCGCCGCGTGCCATTGCCGGCCAAGCTTGCGCACCGGCCCCGGCTGCACGCCATCACCCCCCCTAGCGCATTGAGTGCACACGCTCCCGCCGATCTCTTATCCGCGCCTCGCGTGCTCTCTACCGGCCTCAGGCGCGCCTATAAAAGCCCCGCCGGAGCTCGAGCTTTCATCACCTCCGCCACCGTGGCCAGCCCACTCAGACCTCCGCCGTCACCACCTAGCCGAAAGCTCCGCCTTGAGCTCGTGAAGCTTTCCCACACTTCAATTTCACCTCCCCGCCTCCAATCGCCTGCGCGTAACCCATCGTTCCCATCCCGGCAGAAACCCGGTGAACTCGGGTTCGTGAAATTCTCCATCTCCGGTCACGGATACCTTCCCCGACCCCGTGTCGCTTCCTCGGTTCCGTGCGACTCTGACCAGGCCCTTGCGGTCTCGTGTGTTGCGCAGGGTCGTGGAGCGCCGCTCGCGCTCGCGCCGAAAGGCTCCACCGAACCACCGCCCGCCGAGCCTGTCTCCGACGTGGTAAGCCCTCGAGCCCCTCGCTCTGCCTTTAACGGCGCAAGCTCGAGCCAGGCCCGGTGCACGCGTTCACTGTGGCTCGAGCAAGGCCTCGAGCACACGTTTCCGTCTCGCCGAGCCCGAGCCTCGAGCGGACAGACCCTCACCACTTCGCTCGAGCCAGGCCTCGAGCGAATCGTGCACCCTCCGCTTCGTCGAGCTAGGCTCGGACGGAGCACTCACTTTCCGTCTCGCCCGAGCCTTCCGTCTCGCCCGAGCCTTCCATCTCGCCCGAGTCCGCTTCGCCCGAGCCTCCGGGCCAGGCCTCGGACGGAGCACTCACTTTCCGACTCGCCCGAGCCGTTTCGCCCGAGCCTTCATAGAAGAGCACAGTGCTCTTTTCCTTTTTGGGGAGTTGTGAATAGTGTTCTGTTTTCTCTTTTTGTGGAATTAATCTATTGTTCCTTAAATCTGATGAAAAATTTTGGTATGCTCTTGCACTGTTGTGTAGTTTTATATAAAATATGAAACTTGAGTTTTGTGCAAAAATTTGAAATGTAAAATTCCCCTTTTAATTGAAAATGAAGGTTTTGGTATTTTTGGAGAGTGATCTATAACTCCAAAAATCTTGAGATAAATTTTTGAGACCTTGTTATAACATGCTGAACCTCTGGTAAAATTTTGAAGTCTTTTGAGCAAGTTGATTTTTGAGCATTATTTTAATTAAGGAATAGTGCCTTTTGTTAATTAAATGTTTAGATTATTTGAGCATCTTAATGACCCAAAAATTATGAAATTTGTTTTGCCATTTGTTTATGCCTTAATGAACTTATGTGATTAATTTGGTAATTTTTGGAGCAACTTCATAAAATGACCTTTTAAATAAAATAAGAAAAATAGAAAAGATGGATTAGGGTTGGTAATAAGTGTTTAATGATGTGATCTTTGGATTGATTGATGTTCATAGACCCCTACCCTTGGTCTATGATGTTTGTGATGATATGTTTGGTTAATACTTAGGATAATTATAATAAGGCCTTACATCAATAATGCTTAAGAAAGAAATGGTTACCTTTTATGCTCAACCTAGATTTCGATTATGCCTTGCCTAAGAGTAATCTAGATTCAGTGGAATTGTCTTGCACCATAAGTCCATATCATCATTCTCATGAGCATTCATCATTGCATCCGTATAGTTGACGAAGAAGGTAACCGAGTCGAGGCGTTGTTGACGAACCAACTCCCGAGGCGACCCCGAGCTCCAACACCTATACCTACCCCGAGTCTGCTCTCTTGCCATCAAGGCAAGCCTCGGTGCATTTAACCCTTTCCTTGAATTTATAAAATGATTTCCTTAAAGCTTTTTGAGTTAAATTATTGCATTAGGTTATAGGAGTTGTGTGCTATCCTAATTGATGCACTATCCACCTTGACCACTGATACACCCGATACCTGCTTTTCAAAAGTATTTAAAAAATGCTTAGCAATGCTTATTGAATTAGACTTTGCAATAAAATGCCAATTTTAAAAGTGTGATCACTTAAGGAATGTTTATGGGAATTTTGGTCTTACTCCCCGGCTGTTCGCTAGGTATCTGATCCGTACCTAGTTAATAGCGAGGAGAGGTTGTCCGAGCGTACGGTGCCGTCATGTTGTAGTCCGGGACTCAACAGTTGACACCGACCGGGACATGGTTGAAAAACTGACAGGACTATTACGCTTGGGTGAGATATGACCAAGGTATAGTTCTGGCTGGAAAATTAGGGACCATCCGTATGGGGGCCTGCTGGTCAAGACTTGTAACTATTCACATACTACGGAAAGCTCTGGCTCCGAGGAATCCTTTATTGGACCGACAACCGCGCACTGGAGTGGAGAGATGGCGGAAGTAGCATGTACCACGTGGGTTAAAGTCCGGATTGGTGTGGTGTACTGTACTTCCGGGTGGGCGTAGGACCGGGCCCAATCTTGGAGGAATCGTGGTAGACGAGTTGGCATATGCAAGCTTGGGTGCTACATATGCAGTGTGGATAGGGATCCTCAGCTGAGTATTATTATCCGGATTAACGTTGCTCCTCGGTTATGGAGACTTGGTCCACTGACTGTCAACGGAGAGTGGTTCTCAACTAGGAATGTTTTGAAATGTAAAATGAATCATGAATGATGAAGAATTGAGGAATACTGAATCTTTCAAAAATAAAAATAAGGTTTACAAAAATGCTTTTCTGCAAAATACTTGATCTTGCTTAAGCCTTACCTGACTACCCTAAGCCTCTCATTCCTGAGTCTTCTCCCTTTTTCTTTAGTCGGGTAAGTCTTGTGAGTACCCCAGTACTCAGGGTTTGTTACCCATGTTGCAGGTATGCCTGAACCCCGATGTGTCTCGCACCCTGTTGCGTGACCTTCATCCAGGAAGAGGCCGATGAGGCCGATGAGTAAACGTGCACCCTCGGGCTGGGTGTTACATGTATCGTTATGTTAATGTTTCCGCTACGTGTCTACTTTGAATCACCCGAACAATGGTTTGTAATAACCGTACTCCTTACCTCATTTGAAACCTCGTTTTGTAAAACTAATGTTATTTAAGTTCCGCTCTTTATTCCGATGTTATTTGTAAAAGTATGCAATGCGTAACCGAATTGTGAGATGATCCTGCGGACATTGGGCGCTGATGTAGCCCGGTGGCGAACAGGTCTTAATCACGGAACATGGGTTCGGCTGTCAGAGGTTGACAGGGACACGTGGGCCATAGGATTAGGGTCGTTCCGTCACAACTCCGACGCTCCGGCGCCTCCTCGGCCGCAGGGTCGCGTGGCAGTCGACAGGCGCCCTGGCATCCGCGCTGGTTCGTGGACCCGGCATCGCTCGGCCTCCCGAGCGCAGAGGACCTCAGCGCGGGTGGTGAATGGCAGCGGCTCTACTCTCCGGATGAGGGGGAGTCTTCATCGGATTGAGAAAACAGGCAGCGCGGCGGCGCAGTGGTCTGTGGTGGCGAGATGAAATGTTGCGGCGGGGACTTCAGGCTGAGCGGCGGCGTGCGGTTGCAAGCCAAACCCTACCTCCGACAGCCCTATATATATCAGCGCCAACAAAGGCCGGCCCATAAGGCCTGCGCCCTGTCCCTCCAGAGAATTTTTTTTATTAATAACCCAATTATAAAAAATTTCATAAATAACACTGTCTATTTTTTTTTGCAAAACTAACCCTTTTGCCGCGCCGTCCCCAATGGCGCGGCAAAAAGCGTTAGCCGCGCCATGCATGGCGGCGCGGCAAAAGTGCCACCGTGGCAACGTCCGGCCACGCAGTCTCGGGCGGGCCCGCCTGTCAGTTTGCCGCGCCAGGCGGGCTGGCGCGGCTAGTGCGTTTGCCGCGCCAGGCGGCCTGGCGCGGTCAACGGCTTTGCCGCGCCAGGCGGGGTGGCGCGCAAAGCCGATCTAGATCTGGCCGCCGCTCAGCCCGCCTGGCGCGGTAGTGCGTTGCCGCGCCAGGGCCTGCGCGGAAACGGCTTGCCGCGCCAGGCGGGGTGGCGCGGCAAAGCCGATCTAGATCTGGCCGCCGCGCCGAGCAGCAGGCTCCTCCTCATCCTTCTTCTCCCAAACCAATTCAATCCAATCCATTCCATTTCATTTCATTTCAGTCCTCCCTCTTCATCTCCCTCCCCAATCAAACTTGGGCCATAGGATTAGGGTCGTTCCGTCCACACGCGGCAAATGCATTAGCCGCCGCAATCCCGCCATTGGCGCTGCAAAAGCGTCAGCCGGCACCAGGGTGGCGCGGCAAAAGCTGACATGATTGTGCACAGCCTTTTCGAGTGGTCGTTGTCCTGTCTAAAAGTGCTCTGCAAGTTTTGATTCCCATGATTTTCAGTGTATAGGCTTTTCTTCAGTGTATAGGCTTTTCAGTATATAGGCTTTTCAGTGATTAGATTTTTCAGCGAATAGCCTTTTCAGTTGCATTAACTACACACTCACAATGCAGCTGAGATAATTCACAAGTTCAAAACCAGGGCTCCGCCTATATAAACCCATCAGCGCCTTGCATATTCAACAACTTCAGCAGAGCTTGCGAGGTTCGTAGTAGAGATGTCTGGAGGTTCGTCCAAAGGCGGGAGAGGAAAGGGTGGGAGGAAGGGACCTCCCATTGTGTGGGAGGGATCTCTTGGTCCTGATTTCTTCTTAGAGGCACTATATGACTTTCCCGTTGAGAGCAAAAAGGATTTCAGCCGGGACCGTCCTCTTAGGGGATATGATAACCGTTTAGAGGACTGGCCAAAATGCCGCCATGGTGAGGACTGTTTGGTGCAGATGCTCCACGACGACCTGGAGGCAGGCCGACGTTTCTTCAAATGCCCGCGAGCATGGGTAACTTTATTTAATTGTTGTTGCTATGCCTCTCATGTTTGCTAATACTTAGTCATTTTGTGAATGACAGTCTTCTATTTCCGAAGAAAACTGCGGCTTCACCAGATGGGTGGATCCTCCTCCAATATGGCCGCATCAGGAATACATCTATTATCTGCAGCGTCGTATCGACGATCTTGAAAGAGAAGTTAAAAGCATGCTCAAGGACTATGATGATGACGACAGCGATGCAGGCGGTTCAGATGAAGCAATATGCCTTGATCCATATTGCAACTGCCCGCATCACAAGAACAAGGGGCCTCCACCGCCGCCCCCACCACCGCCACCATCACCACCACCCGCAATGGGAGGCTATTACGGAGAAGGGTCTACTCAGTTTGCTATGTGGGACGGCTTCTAGACTACTTAGATCACTATGTGCGTGTTGTGTTGTGCCAATCAATTACCTAAGGCATGTTAGGATTAGTCTAGGACCTTTTAACCAAGTTACGGTAAAAGGTCCTCACATGCCATGTACTAGTTTGTTGTTTGTGTAATGGTTTGCTCTATTCTATTTCTCGTACTTTATCCCACAAAAAATCAATGACACATGAACTACCGCAAACAATACAACAACATATAATAAAGCCGAACAAAGTGCAGTTCAAGACTACATAATCGAGGATCCGAAATAAACGGTACACGGAAGTACAAACCAAGAGTACAATACACTAACAAGTCCACCAAATGAGAACAATGTTCATTACTCAATAATGACTACTGAACCTACCACACTACTGAGTGCAACGAGGCCATTTTCCCTTCCTCACAGCATCCGGATCCTGCTCCATGGCAGCCTTGGCACGGCGCACACGCTCAAGCCTCTTCTCCCTCTCCCCCTACGCTTAGCTGCATCCCTCATTCTTGCCTCTTCCTCATGCTGCTTTTGTGCTGCCTCTTCTTTGCGTCTATTCTCCAAACGCTCCTTGTCCTCCGCAGCCCACTTTTTCATCCTCTCTACGTGCTCCTTGTCCTCCGGCTTCATCTCAGTGTTGATCCACTGCTCGAAGTCACATAGTGGTGGAGGCTCCTGCAAAATACGACTAAATCAATTAGGTAATAAAATATAAATGATTTTTCATTCATGTATAGAACAAGCCATCAGCTTCTCACCATCAGTCCAATACGGATCTGTTTAGGTGTAGGGTCAAAGGCATAATTCTCACACATCCAATACCTCTGACCGTATGTGTGCTCCTCATCAGATATTGCGACCTTACAATCATCGCCGCAGTAGCACATGGGCACCGGAACACCGCTAGGCAATGGCAAACGGGCATAGGCATTGCCCGTGAGAGGCTGCCTACAATCATCAACGCAATAACAAATGAACATAACACAAAATTACTTCATTAAAACAGACAAATAAATCAACAATGTACCGATCTTACCTTGCCTTACTAGCTTTGCCACGCCGCGGCATCCTAACAATAAAAAATATGTCAACGCTACACATACATTCATGATTAATTATAAATCTACATAATGACGTAACAAATATTACACAAAAAATTGTATACAAAATGAACAAAATATTAAGCAAAACAGATATAAAAAGTCTAATACATGAACAAATCCATCATTAATTAACAACTAACGTCACGACAGTATCAAAATAAATATTGTCTACAAACCCTAACTTACAAAAATATGGTTCAATCCTACATTGCAAATATGGATACAGAACAATAATATGGATCAAAATACCTCTTGTAGACAAGTTTGATTGGGGGAGGGAGATGAAGAGAGGAGGAATGAAATGAAATGAAATGGAATGGATTGGATTGAATTGGTTTGGGAGAAGAGAGGAATGAGGAGGAGCCTGCTGCTCGGCGCGGCGGCCAGATCTAGATCGGCTTTGCCGCGCCACCCCGCCTGGCGCGGCAAAGCCGTTGACCGCGCCAGGCCGCCTGGCGCGGCAAACGCACTAGCCGCGCCAGGCGGGCTGAGCGGCGGCCAGATCTAGATCGGCTTTGCCGCGCCACCCCGCCTGGCGCGGCAAAGCCGTTGACCGCGCCAGGCCGCCTGGCGCGGCAAACGCACTAGCCGCGCCAGCCCGCCTGGCGCGGCAAACTGACAGGCAGGGCCCGCCCGAGACTGCGTGGCCGGACGGTGCCACGGTGGCACTTTTGCCGCGCCGCCATGCATGGCGCGGCTAACGCTTTTGCCGCGCCATTGGGGACGGCGCGGCAAAAGGGTTAGTTTTGCAAAAAAAAATAGACAGTGTTATTTATGAAATTTTTTATTTAATTGGGTTATTAATAAAAAAAAATTCTGGAGGGACAGGGCGCAGGCCTTGATGGGCCGGCCCATTTGTTGGCGCTGATATATATAGGGCTGTCGGAGGTAGGGTTTGGCTTGCAAACCGCACGCCGCCGCTCAGCCTGAAGTCCGCCGCCGCAACATTTTCATCTCGCCACCACAGACCACTGCGCCGCCGCTGCCTGTTTTCTTCAATCCGATGAAGACTCCCCCTCATCGGGAGAGTAGAAGCCGCTGCCATTCACCACCGCGCTGAGGTCCTCTGCGCTCGGGAGGCCGAGCGATGCCGGGTTCCACGAACCAGCGCGGATGCCAGGGCGCCTGTCGACTGCCGCGACCCTGCGGCCGAGGAGGCGCCGGAGCGTCGGAGGTTGTGACGGAACGACCCTAATCCTATGGCCCACGTGTCCCTGTCAACCTCTGACAGCCGAACCCATGTTCCATGTGATTAAGACCTGTTCGCCACCGGGCTACATCAGCGCCCAATGTCCGCAGGATCATCTCACAATTCGGTTACAGCATTGCATACTTTTACAAATAACATCGGAATAAAGAGCGGAAGACTTAAATAACATTAGTTTTACAAAACGAGGTTTCAAATGAGGTAAGGAGTACGGTTATTACAAACCATTGTTCGGGTGATTCAAAGTAGACAACGTAGCGGAAACATTAACATAACGATACATGTAACACCCAGCCCGAGGGTGCACGTTTACTCATCGGCCTCATCGGCCTCTTCCTGGATGAAGGTCACGCAACAGGGTGCGAGACACATCGGGGTTTCAGGCATACCTGCAACATGGGTAACAAACCCTGAGTACTGGGGTACTCAACAAGACTTACCCGACTAAAGAAAAAGGGAGAAGACTCAGGAATGAGAGGCTTAGGGTAGTCAAGGTAAGGCTTAAGCAAGATCAAGTATTTTGCAGAAAAGCATTTTTGTAAACCTTATTTTATTTTTGAAAGATTCAGTATTCCTCAATTCTTCATCATTCATGATTCATTTTACATTTCAAAACATTCCTAGTTGAGAACCACTCTCCGTTGACAGTCAGTGGACCAAGTCTCCATAACCGAGGAGCAACGTTAATCCGGATAAATAATACTCAGCTGAGGATCCCTATCCACACTGCATATGTAGCACCCAAGCTTGCATATGCCAACTCGTCTACCACGATTCCTCCAAGATTGGGCCCGGTCCTACGCCACCCGGAAGTACAGTACACCACACCAATCCGGGACTTTAACCCACGTGGGTACATGCTACTTCCGCCATCTCTCCACTCCCAGTGCGCGGTTGTCGGTCCAATAAAGGATTCCTCGGAGCCAGAGCTTTCCGTAGTATGTGAATAGTTACAAGTCTTGACCAGCAGGCCCCCATACGGATGGTCCCTAATTTTCCAGCCAGAACTATACCTTGGTCATATCTCACCCAAGCGTAATAGTCCTGTCAGTTTTTCAACCATGTCCCGGTCGGTGTCAACTGTTGAGTCCCGGACTACAACATGACGGCACCGTACGCTCGGACAACCTCTCCTCGCTATTAACTAGGTACGGATCAGATACCTAGCGAACAGCCGGGGAGTAAGACCAAAATTCCCATAAACATTCCTTAAGTGATCACACTTTTAAAATTGGCATTTTATTGCAAAGTCTAATTCAATAAGCATTGCTAAGCATTTTTTAAATACTTTTGAAAAGCAGGTATCGGGTGTATCAGTGGTCAAGGTGGATAGTGCATCAATTAGGATAGCACACAACTCCTATAAACCTAATGCAATAATTTAACTCAAAAGCATTTAAGGAAATCATTTTATAAAATTTAAGGAAAGGGTTAAATGCACCGGGGCTTGCCTTGGATGGCAAAGAGAGCAGACTCGGGGTAGGTATAGGTGTTGGAGCTCGGGGTCGCCTCGGGAGTTGGTTCGTCAACAGCGGCCTCGACTCTGGTACCTTCTTCGTCAACTATACGGATGCAATGATGAATGCTCATGAGAATGATGATATGGACTTATGGTGCAAGACAATTCCACTGAATCTAGATTACTCTTAGGCAAGGCATAATCGAAATCTAGGTTGAGCATAAAAGGTAACCATTTCTTTCTTAAGCATTATTGATGTTAGGCCTTATTATAATTATCCTAAGTATTAACCAAACATATCATCACAAATATCATAGACCAAAGGGTAGGGGTCTATGAACATCAATCAATCCAAAGATCACATCATTAAACACTTATTACCAACCCTAATCCATCTTTTCTATTTTTCTTATTTTATTTAAAAGGTCATTTTATGAAGTTGCTCCAAAAATTACCAAATTAATCACATAAGTTCATTAAGGCATAAACAGATGGCAAAACAAATTTCATAATTTTTGGAGGTCATTAAGATGCTCAAATAAATCTAAACATTTAATTAACAAAAGGCACTATTCCTTAATTAAAATAAATGCTCAAAAATCAACTTGCTCCAAAAGACTTCAAAATTTTACCAGAGGTTCAGCATGTTATAACAAGGTCTCAAAAATTTATCTCAATATTTTTGGAGTTATAGATCACTCTCCAAAAATACCAAAACCTTCATTTTTCAATTAAAAGGGGAATTTTACATTTTCAAATTTTTGCACAAAACTCAAGTTTCATATTTTTATAAAATACTACACAGTGCAAGGAGCATACCATAATTTTATCAGGATTTAAGGAATAACAGATTAATTCACACAAAAAAGAGAAAACAGAACACTATTCACAACTCCCCAAAAAGGAAAAAGAGCACTGTGCTCCTTCTATGAAGGGCTCGGGCGAAACGGGCTCGGGCGAGTCGGAAAGTGAGTGCTCCGTCCGAGGCCTGGCCCGGAGGCTCGGGCGAAGCGGACTCGGGCGAGATGGAAGGCTCGGGCGAGACGGAAGGCTCGGGCGAGACGGAAAGTGAGTGCTCCGTCCGAGGCCTAGCTCGACGAAGCGGAGGGTCTGGAGTGGGCTGGCCACGGTGGCGGAGGTGAGTGAAGAGCTCGAGCTCCGGCGGGGCTTTTATAGGCGCGGCCTGAGGCCGGTAGAGAGCACGGCGAGGCGCGGATAAGATCGGCGGGAGCGTGCGCACTCGATTGCGCTAAGGCGGAGGGTGATGGCGTGCAGCCGGGGCCGGTGCGCAAGCTTGGCCGGCAATGGCCACGCGGCGGCGGCGCGCTGGGCACGGTAGGGGACGGGAGCGGGGTCAACTGTGCGCGTGCGGGTGCGAAATGATGGTGGCGACAACGGCGGCAGGTTGGTGGCGCGTGGGGAGCAGCCAGACGCGCTGCAGGCGCAGCGCCGGCGCCATGGCCGGGCCCCCCCCTTGGCCCTAGCTGGAAGAAGAACAGTGCTAGGGGATAGGGTTTGACTTTGCTGGTTTCGGTATTTTGCAAACTTCTCCCAAAATTTGAACTGTGCGACAAAAACTCAAAATACCAAAGTTGCTCAGAAAAATGAGATCTACAACTTTGTCAATATGAACATTTTCAAATTCCAAATAGTTTTTGAACTATATTCAAAAACAGAAAAGGGGACACTTTTCAAATTTGATTCAAATCAAAATTACTTTGGATTTCAAACTGAAACTTGAAAATCTTTATATATGAAAGTTGTTCCATTTGACAAAACCTACAACTTTGCTAATATACACCTTTTCTGAAACTCAATAGTTCTTGAATTAATTTTGAAAACTCAAAAAGGGACAAAAACTGGAGTTTGAATGAATTTGAAATTACTTCAAATTTTATATAGAACTTTGAAAATCTGTAAATACCAAAGTTGTTTCTCTTGGCCAGATCTACAACTTTGCTTTTTGGACCAACCTCAAATTCTGAATAATTTTGAATTACAAAAAGAGGGATAAAAATCCAGGGTTTGGAAATCAGGGTTTTGCAAAAGGGAAAATCAAATCAAAACTGATTTTTGAACTTTGATCAATGCAGCAAACATCAGGGCACTAAATTTGAACAAGAATTAAATAGAACTAGGCACAGAGGTGAAATTACCATTTTGCCCTTATAGAGAGAATTGGGCTTTTAGGGTTTTTGAAAAGGGAATCAAGGCATAGCAATTAGGCAAATCAAATGCATCACAGGAAATGATTAATGCTTAAGATGATGACATGTCAAGTTAATTACATTTAAACACCAGGGGTGTTACAGCCTTCCCCCCTAAAAGAAATCTCGCCCCGAGATTCCACGTCTTAAGAAGGAAAAGGCAAAACCTTACATCTACAGAGATTCGAGAAAGTCGGGATAGTTCTTTCCTAAGAAGTCTTCGGATTCCCAGGTGGCTTCTTCTTCAGAGTGCTGGTTCCACTGGATCTTGTACCATCTTGTGGTGGTTCTTCGGGTAACACGATCCTTGTGATCCAACACGCGAACTGGATACTCAGTGTATGACAGATCTGGTTCTAGCTCAACGCCTTCAACTTCAACCACATGTTCAGGTACTCGGAGACACTTCTTGAGTTGGGAGACATGAAACACATTATGAACTGCTGAAAGATGATCGGGCAAACTTAGCTTGTAAGCGACCTTGCCACAACGATCCAGAATCTCAAAGGGACCAATGTAGCGGGGGTGCTAACTTTCCTTTGACTCCAAAACGAGTGACTCCTTTAGTGGGTGAGACCTTCAGGTACACATAATCTCCAATCTGGAACTGCAGAGGTCGACGTTTCTTGTCAGCGTAACTTTTCTGTCGAGACTGTGCAATCTTCATGTTCTCTTGTATATGCTTGACTTTCTCTTCCATATCTTTTACTAGGTCAACTCCAAAGAATTCTCTCTCTCCGGGCTCAGACCAATTGAGAGGTGTACGACAACGGCGGCCGTACAGTGCTTCAAAGGGTGCCATTTTGATGCTCTCTTGGTAACTGTTATTATAAGAGAATTCTGCCAAGGGCAAACACTGATCCCAAGTATCTGCGAAGGTAAGCACACAGGCTCTCAACATATCTTCTAACACTTGGTTGACTCTCTCAGTCTGTCCATCAGTCTGCGGATGATAAGCCGTGCTATACAATAGCTTGGTTCCAAGTGAGGCATGGAACGCTTTCCAGAACTTAGCGACAAACTGAGTACCACGATCTGAGATGATGGTCTTGGGGATGCCATGGAGCTTCACTATGTTGTTTTTGTACAAGGTGGCATAAGTTGGGGCGGTATAACTTGTTTTGACCGGTAGGAAGTGAGCTTGCTTCGTGAGACGGTCCACTATCACCCAAATGGAATCGAATCCCTTTTGAGTCTTGGGTAATCCATTGATAAAATCCATGCTGATATCCTCCCATTTCCAACCAGGTACTGACAAAGGTTGCAGCTCTCCTCCGGGCTTCATATGCACAGCCTTGACTTTCTGACATGTATCGCAACGAGCGACATGTCGAGCGATTTCGATCTTCATCTTTGTCCACCAGAATTTTTGCTTCAAGTCTTGGTACATCTTGTTGCTGCCAGGATGGATGGCAAATCTGGTTGAGTGTGCTTCATCAAGGATTATCTGTCTCAGCTCAGGTACCTTGGGAACTACCAGACGGTTCTTGAACCATACCACTCCTTCATCATCAATCCTGAAGCAGTCGGCTTTTCCAGCTCGAACCTTCTCGCTGATGTGCTTGATTCCGGTGTTATCTTTCTGTGCAGCTATGATCTGTTCTCTGATAGAGGTTTCTACTCTGACATTGCCTAGACTTCCTTGTGGAACCATTTCAATACCCAGCTTCTCTAGTTCATAGCATAGGGAAGATTCATAGGATTTCATAACCAGGCAGTTACAGTATGACTTGCGACTGAGTGCATCGGCGACCACATTCGCCTTACCCGGATGGTAATGCACTTCGATATCATAGTCCTTGATTAACTCAAGCCATCTTCGCTGCCTCATGTTCAGCTCTTCTTGGGTGAAGATATACTTCAGGCTCTTGTGATCTGTGTACACATTGCAGGTACTGCCCAACAGATAATGACGCCATATCTTCAAGGCATGAACCACTGCTGCTAACTCAAGATCATGAGTTGGATAATTTTCCTCATGTCGCTTAAGCTGCCGCGAGGCATAAGCGATCACTCTTCCTTCTTGCATCAACACGCAACCCAAACCAGTACCAGATGCATCACAGTAGACATCAAAGGGCTTCTCGACGTTCGGCTGAGCTAGCACTGGTGACGTGGTTAACAACTTCTTCAAGGTCTGAAAAGCTTGTTCACAAGCTGGTGACCAAAAGAACTTCACAGAATTCTTCAGCAACTCGGTGATAGGCTTGGCGATTCTGGAGAAATCTGGGATGAATCGACGATAATATCCAGCCATTCCCATAAAACTGCGGACCTTGTGAACAGAGGTAGGTGGCTTCCAATCCAGGATATCTGACACTTTTCCGGGGTCGACTGACACACCTTCAGCGGATAGGACATGACCAAGAAACTGTATCTGATCTAACCAGAACTCACATTTACTGAACTTAGCATAGAGCTGATGGTCTCTGAGACGGGATAGAACGATACGAAGATGCTTGGCGTGATCTTCAGGGGTTTTTGAGTAGACAAGGATGTCGTCAATGAACACGACCATGAATTTATCAAGCTCTGTCATGAAAACAGAGTTCATGAGGTACATGAAATGAGCAGGGGCATTGGTCAATCCGAAGGACATGACCAAATACTCATATAGACCGTATCTGGTGGTAAAAGCTGTTTTAGGAATATCTTCAGGACGAATCTTTATTTGGTGGTAGCCGGATCTGAGATCGATCTTGGAGAATACTTTGGCTCCAGCTAACTGGTCAAAGAGAAGATCAATACGAGGCAAGGGATATTTGTTTTTGATGGTGACCTCATTGAGTGGGCGATAATCAATGCACATTCTGAGAGTCTTGTCTTTCTTCTTTACAAAGATTGCAGGACAGCCCCAAGGAGACGAGCTTGGGCGAATGAAACCCTTGTCCAACAAATCTTGTAATTGGATTTTTAGTTCTGCCAACTCTCTGGGAGGCATTCGATAAGCTCTGCGGGATATAGGAGCAGTCCCGGGCTTTAGCTCTATGGCAAACTCAACGTCACGGTCAGGAGGTAGACCAGGTAAATCCTCAGGAAAAACATCAGGGAATTCACAAACCACGGGGATGTCCCGGGTTTCCAGAACATAGGCGGTATTTATTTGAGTGGCTGCTGGTTTTTGAGGCATTGGAAGTTGGAGAAGGAGTTTGGCGGTACTGTTAGGAATATCCACTCTCACAACTCTATTCAGGATGTCGATCATGGCTTTATACTGACACATCCAATTCATGCCTAGGATGACATCTATCTCCTGATCATGAAGCACTATCATGGTGGTGGGAAATACATGTTCCCCCAACCTTACTGGTATACTGCGAACCACCTCTTTGGTGATTATACGCCCTCCAGGCGACAAAATGCAAAAACTTTCTTTCAACTCCCCAATTGATATGTCATGCTTAGAGACGAAGGTACGACTGATGAAAGAATGCGATGCACCAGAATCAAACAACACAACTGCAGGATGATTGGCAACGGGAAACCTACCGATCATGACGGGCTCCCCTTCTGGAATATCGCTGACAGTGGTGTAGTAGACTTGCCAGTGCTTCTTGACGAACTTGCCCTTCTGCACTTGCTGCTGTGGAGCACGGTGTTGCTGCTGCTGTGGTCCTCCAGGACCCTTCTGAAAGTTCTGAGCAGGCTTCTTGGGCTTTGGGCACTCGCGAGACCAGTGGCCAAGTTGACCACAGTTGTAGCAGGGATGGTTATAGGCAGTTTGTGGGGTGGTGATACGAACACCTGGGGCGTTCGGCTGAGTGGCACTTTGTTGGTTGGCGTTGTGGGTGGTAGCCGCGGTACGGACAACCACTTGCTGGTGAGGGTAAGGTGGACGGTTGTGGTGGTGACTAGGATGATATATGACCCTCTGGCGCTTGTGATTGCCAGAGTGGCTGCTAGATCCTGCTTTCTTCTTCTTCTTCTCCTCTTGGTACTGACGGTTACTCTCTTCAAAAGCAACTGCCCGGTCAACAGCCTCATGATAAGAACCGGTTAGGTTGTTTGACATGCTTCTGCGGATCTTAGGGTGCAATCCCCTAAGGAAACAATCTCTCTTCTTCTCATTCGTGTTGACATATTCCGCTGCATACTGACTCAGATGGTTGAATTGACCCACATACTGCATCACTGTGGAGTCCTTCTGCTGCAGGGCTAGGAACTGATCAAGCTTCATCTTCATCAGACCTGATGGGATGTGGTGTGCACGGAAAGCGGTGTGGAACTCTTCCCAGGTCAACTCATGACCTTCAGGCTGGGCAGCCAAGAGGTTGGCATACCAAGCACTTGCTGGGCCACGAAGCTGCTGCGAAGCAAACCGGGGCTTCTGGATTTCAGTGCATCGGATGAGACCAAACTTCTGCTCCATGGTGCGGAGCCAATCGTCAGCTTCGAGGGGTTCATCGGCTCTGGTGAAAACCGGTGGACGGGTTTCAGTGAAATCCACATAGGTGGTCTCTTGGTTGTGACGACCACGGTGACCAACATTCTGCTGTCCTTGGTTCTGAGCCATCAGATTGGCAGCGGCGGCCAGGGCTGCAATGGCATCTGCTAGGGTAGCTGGGACAGGTGGAGGGTTTGGGATGTTGGCATCATCAGAACCTCCAGCTCCGGTACGGGTGTTCACAGACATCTGTATAAGCAACTCGGAACTCAGCATATATGGACAAAGGTTCTGAAACGACCGATTGATAGCTTCATTGATACAAAGATAGCTGGCTTGATAAAGATGACAACAGACTGATAAGGGAAAAGGTACGAAAAGAAAGATACATGCCAGACTTGGCAACAGACAGACTAACGCCCCCAAACCTAGCCTAAGGTTTTAGGTAAGCAGATGGTACAGACACAAGGAGTCTAGTCGTCATCGATGAAGATCAACTCTTCGTCATCATCATCATCCTCGATGATAAGCTCAGGCTCTTCCTCCTCATCTTCATCTTCAACGTGGACATCTTCAGCAGGTTCCACTTCCTCATTCTGATCGGGCTCGTGTTCCACTTCAGGTTCCTCCACGACTCCGTCTTCGGGGTCCTCAACAACTGGTGGAATCACGGGGTGAAGCTGGTTGTGCAGCTGGTGTACTTCTTCATGAAGCATATCATTGAACTGCTCGATCTGGGCGGTGTACTGCTGCAATCCATGGAGCTGGGCTCTGGTGACATCCTCTCGGATCCATGTTGCATCACGCTGCTGGATAGCGCGAACCACATTCTGGTTAGCTTCCTCAAGAGCGGCTCGTGCCTCGTAGAACTCCAGGCAGGAAAGGTAGAAGTCATGCTCCATGTTCTCTATCTCAGCCTTCAGATTCTTGATTTCCTCCTTCAGGTTCTTGCGGGTGCGGCGGGGAAAACGACGACCATTGGAGGATTCTCCAGTCTCTTCTCCGGTGTGTGGCGCCAGCTGGTGACGCGGCACACCGTTCGGTCCAGTCGACTTGCGGGCGGTCAGCTTGATGCGAGCCATATCTGGACAAGAGGTTATAGATGAGAAAGGCTAGCAAGAAAAGGTATAGGTACACTATCCCAACGAACTCATTTATATACTTAAGTGAATATGACATGATGCATGAATCGTTCCTACGGAACAAGGCAATGCAATACTTAACATATATATAGGGCTTAATACATGTTGTTCCACTAGCTAGTGTTGCCATATGAGAGACAAGATGAGAGAAGCAATTTGGACTCAAAATAGTCAAGTTTAAATTTTGTTTGGACTCAAAAGAACTTTTGAAGTTTTCGCAAAAGAAACACTGCAACGTTAAAGTGAGATGCTCCGATACCACTCTGTGACGGAACGACCCTAATCCTATGGCCCACGTGTCCCTGTCAACCTCTGACAGCCGAACCCATGTTCCATGTGATTAAGACATGTTCGCCACCGGGCTACATCAGCGCCCAATGTCCGCAGGATCATCTCACAATTCGGTTACAGCATTGCATACTTTTACAAATAACATCGGAATAAAGAGCGGAAGACTTAAATAACATTAGTTTTACAAAACGAGGTTTCAAATGAGGTAAGGAGTACGGTTATTACAAACCATTGTTCGGGTGATTCAAAGTAGACAACGTAGCGGAAACATTAACATAACGATACATGTAACACCCAGCCCGAGGGTGCACGTTTACTCATCGGTCTCATCGGCCTCTTCCTGGATGAAGGTCACGCAACAGGGTGCGAGACACATCGGGGTTTCAGGCATACCTGCAACATGGGTAACAAACCCTGAGTACTGGGGTACTCAACAAGACTTACCCGACTAAAGAAAAAGGGAGAAGACTCAGGAATGAGAGGCTTAGGGTAGTCAAGGTAAGGCTTAAGCAAGATCAAGTATTTTGCAGAAAAACATTTTTGTAAACCTTATTTTATTTTTGAAAGATTCAGTATTCCTCAATTCTTCATCATTCATGATTCATTTTACATTTCAAAACATTCCTAGTTGAGAACCACTCTCCGTTGACAGTCAGTGGACCAAGTCTCCATAACCGAGGAGCAACGTTAATCCGGATAAATAATACTCAGCTGAGGATCCCTATCCACACTGCATATGTAGCACCCAAGCTTGCATATGCCAACTCGTCTACCACGATTCCTCCAAGATTGGGCCCGGTCCTACGCCACCCGGAAGTACAGTACACCACACCAATCCGGGACTTTAACCCACGTGGGTACATGCTACTTACGCCATCTCTCCACTCCCAGTGCGCGGTTGTCGGTCCAATAAAGGATTCCTCGGAGCCAGAGCTTTCCGTAGTATGTGAATAGTTACAAGTCTTGACCAGCAGGCCCCCATACGGATGGTCCCTAATTTTCCAGCCAGAACTATACCTTGGTCATATCTCACCCAAGCGTAATAGTCCTGTCAGTTTTTCAACCATGTCCCGGTCGGTGTCAACTGTTGAGTCCCGGACTACAACATGACGGCACCGTACGCTCGGACAACCTCTCCTCGCTATTAACTAGGTACGGATCAGATACCTAGCGAACAGCCGGGGAGTAAGACCAAAATTCCCATAAACATTCCTTAAGTGATCACACTTTTAAAATTGGCATTTTATTGCAAAGTCTAATTCAATAAGCATTGCTAAGCATTTTTCAAATACTTTTGAAAAGCAGGTATCGGGTGTATCAGTGGTCAAGGTGGATAGTGCATCAATTAGGATAGCACACAACTCCTATAAACCTAATGCATTAATTTAACTCAAAAGCATTTAAGGAAATCATTTTATAAAATTCAAGGAAAGGGTTAAATGCACCGGGGCTTGCCTTGGATGGCAAAGAGAGCAGACTCGGGGTAGGTATAGGTGTTGGAGCTCGGGGTCGCCTCGGGAGTTGGTTCGTCAACAGCGGCCTCGACTCTGGTACCTTCTTCGTCAACTATACGGATGCAATGATGAATGCTCATGAGAATGATGATATGGACTTATGGTGCAAGACAATTCCACTGAATCTAGATTACTCTTAGGCAAGGCATAATCGAAATCTAGGTTGAGCATAAAAGGTAACCATTTCTTTCTTAAGCATTATTGATGTTAGGCCTTATTATAATTATCCTAAGTATTAACCAAACATATCATCACAAACATCATAGACCAAAGGGTAGGGGTCTATGAACATCAATCAATCCAAAGATCACATCATTAAACACTTATTACCAACCCTAATCCATCTTTTCTATTTTTCTTATTTTATTTAAAAGGTCATTTTATGAAGTTGCTCCAAAAATTACCAAATTAATCACATAAGTTCATTAAGGCATAAACAGATGGCAAAACAAATTTCATAATTTTTGGAGGTCATTAAGATGCTCAAATAAATCTAAACATTTAATTAACAAAAGGCACTATTCCTTAATTAAAATAAATGCTCAAAAATCAACTTGCTCCAAAAGACTTCAAAATTTTACCAGAGGTTCAGCATGTTATAACAAGGTCTCAAAAATTTATCTCAAGATTTTTGGAGTTATAGATCACTCTCCAAAAATACCAAAACCTTCATTTTTCAATTAAAAGGGGAATTTTACATTTTCAAATTTTTGCACAAAACTCAAGTTTCATATTTTTATAAAATACTACACAGTGCAAGGAGCATACCATAATTTTATCAGGATTTAAGGAACAACAGATTAATTCACACAAAAAAGAGAAAACAGAACACTATTCACAACTTCCCAAAAAGGAAAAAGAGCACTGTGCTCCTTCTATGAAGGGCTCGGGCGAAACGGGCTCGGGCGAGTCGGAAAGTGAGTGCTCCGTCCGAGGCCTGGCCCGGAGGCTCGGGCGAAGCGGACTCGGGCGAGATGGAAGGCTCGGGCGAGACGGAAGGCTCGGGCGAGACGGAAAGTGAGTGCTCCGTCCGAGGCCTAGCTCGACGAAGCGGAGGGTCTGGAGTGGGCTGGCCACGGTGGCGGAGGTGAGTGAAGAGCTCGAGCTCCGGCGGGGCTTTTATAGGCGCGGCCTGAGGCCGGTAGAGAGCACGGCGAGGCGCGGATAAGATCGGCGGGAGCGTGCGCACTCGATTGCGCTAAGGCGGAGGGTGATGGCGTGCAGCCGGGGCCAGTGCGCAAGCTTGGCCGGCAATGGCCACGCGGCGGCGGCGCGCTGGGCACGGTAGGGGACGGGAGCGGGGTCAACTGTGCGCGTGCGGGTGCGAAATGATGGTGGCGACAACGGCGGCAGGTTGGTGGCGCGTGGGGAGCAGCCAGACGCGCTGCAGGCGCAGCGCCGGCGCCATGGCCGGGGCCCCACCTTGGCCCTAGCTGGAAGAAGAACAGTGCTAGGGGATAGAGTTTGACTTTGCTGGTTTCGGTATTTTGCAAACTTCTCCCAAAATTTGAACTGTGCGACAAAAACTCAAAATACCAAAGTTGCTCAGAAAAATGAGATCTACAACTTTGTCAATATGAACATTTTCAAATTTCAAATAGTTTTTGAACTATATTCAAAAACAGAAAAGGGGACACTTTTCAAATTTGATTCAAATCAAAATTACTTTGGATTTCAAACTGAAACTTGAAAATCTTTATATATGAAAGTTGTTCCATTTGACAAAACCTACAACTTTGCTAATATACACCTTTTATGAAACTCAATAGTTCTTGAATTAACTTTGTAAACTCAAAAAGGGACAAAAACTGGAGTTTGAATGAATTTGAAATTACTTCAAATTTTATATAGAACTTTGAAAATCTGTAAATACCAAAGTTGTTTCTCTTGGCTAGATCTACAACTTTGCTTTTTGGACCAACCTCAAATTCTGAATAATTTTGAATTACAAAAAGAGGGATAAAAATCCAGGGTTTGGAAATCAGGGTTTTGCAAAAGGGAAAATCAAATCAAAACTGATTTTTGAACTTTGATCAATGCAGCAAACATCAGGGCACTAAATTTGAACAAGAATTAAATAGAACTAGGCACAGAGGTGAAATTACCATTTTGCCCTTATAGAGAGAATTGGGCTTTTAGGGTTTTTGAAAAGGGAATCAAGGCATAGCAATTAGGCAAATCAAATGCATCACAGGAAATGATTAATGCTTAAGATGATGACATGTCAAGTTAATTACATTTAAACACCAGGGGTGTTACAGAGGTGTTGTACCGGAGCCGCCGCTGCAGCCATGCGGGCTGCGGCCTCCGCTCGTGTCGCCGGCGGGGACACGACCGGGGCAGATGGCGCCGGGGAGGAAGCCGAGGGGTTTGCGTCGACGCTGAGGACGTAGTACGACGGAACTCCCGTCCTTGCTGCGTGTGTGCCGCCTGGATTGATGATGGTGCAGACGACTGGGGCAGACGCTACATCGACCTTCTCCTCGGTCTTCATCGCGTCAAGCATAGGGGCGGCCTTCGTTGCGAGGAACCACAGATCGAGAGCAGCGGCGGGCAAGGCCACCACTGCTTCAACAGGCGGCGCCGAGGCTTCGACGACCGGTTGCGCAACGTTGCTTGGACCAGCGCCGTCCTCGCCAAGACGAGGGGACGAAGGCTGGCTCTGCAGACGGGGGATGCGCGGCGAAGCCTGGCGGCCACGGCGAATTGGGCTCCATTGCCGGCGACGAACATCTGCACGGATGCTGCGTACAGCAGAGTCGAACAAGCGGCCGAAAGGACCGTGGCCTCCATTGCCAGCGTTGCGGCGAACTCGAGATCCAAGGCGCTCGAAGACGCTGCGACGCTGTCCATGGTGGCCGTGGTGGCGGATCGGGCCTCTGCGAACTCCGTTGATGCGGCGAAGAGCGAAGAACAAGCCTCGAGCAAAGTGAGACGGTAAGTCGATTTTGGCCATGGTTGCTTACCGAAGGGTGATCAGGAACGTGCAGTTCCTGGTGACGACGATCTCCTTCCTCTCTCTATTTTGTAGAGCGAAAGTGGCTGATAACGTGTCAGAGAGTGAATGTAATTAACAGAGATTTGGAACACTGTTGCTTTCATTGATCTGTTAGGATTATATACAAGTGAAGAGTCGCATTGTACGGACGTCGTACGGACGCGAATGTTCAGGGAAATACAAATATAACTGTTCGTATGAACTGCCCAGAGTGAAGAGACATGCCCCTTCACTTTGCTAACTGTTATTACTAACTGTTTGCACTAGTATCTCGTGATGAGATCAGTGAAGAGGTGGCTGTTCACCGACAGACACGACAGACACCGTTTTGTAACAGTCCGGTTGCCTGCGGCCTGCCCCTGCTGCTTTGCTGTCGCCTCGTGTTTTCTGATGGCACACCGCACATCACATGCATGCACAGCGTTCGGTAACAGAACGGATTCTCGTCTTCCCGTTCTCTCGTCTGGTCCTGTGCTGTGCATGCAAACTGCCAACCAGCTCAACACATGCATGGTCCTGCACTGTTGTCTCCACTCTCCAGGTGTGTACTCAGCAAGTCAGCAGTCAGCTGTTCAGCACAGCCTGGAACCGTGTGCCTGCATTGCTGTCGCCGTCAGTAGTATGCTGCAGTACTACTCCGTATGCGCCCAAATACAACAGGTCAACAGCAATCATCATACACGCAGATAACACGCACGACCCGGAGTAGTTCACGCCACACACGCGGAGGGCTCAGACTCCTCCACGCAGCCGCGTGCTCTGTGGGTCGCTCATCCCATTCTCATGTCGATTTCGTGCAGCCTGCCTGAAGTCAGTTTTTTTTATCGACTCTGCTCATACTCATAGCGTCAATAATCAGTTCAGTTTTTAAAACAGTCGTGAATTTATACAAGATATGCCTCATGTAAAACATCATCAGTCGCGGCAAGATCGCATGAAACCAGTGAACTGAATCTACCCCCAAAAGGACCCCAAAAAAGAGGAGAAAAAGAAACAACGAAAGCTATCTCAACAGAACAAATCATCTCGGGTCTCCCGGCAGCAGGTCAGCGATCAATCAGCTAGTAGCTAGGAGTGCGAGGGGGCGAGGATTTACATATGCGTGGCAGCGAGGGGGCTGGCACGAGTCACGAGTCACGACGCCGCGGCCGCGCTGTCGCCGTCTGTCTTCACGCTCCCCGCCGGCTCCTCCGCATCCTGCGTCGCCGTCGTCGTCGTTGTCGCTGCCTGGTGCCCGTCGCTGCTCGACACCGACGGGTTCTGCCCGTACTCGCTCGTCGGCGTCTGCGCGCTGCTGCTCTGGAGCCCGCTGCCGCCCAGCGCCATCTTCCGGAACTTCTTCAGGTCCTCGTTGTACTGGTTGGTGTCGTAGTCGGACGCCGAGCTGCTGTAGGATCCCATGAACCGGCTGTGCCCGGGAAGCACGCCCTCGTTCAGGTCGTCCAGGGACACGTCGCCTTCCAAGGCCCGGACAACCTGCGTGGATCAGGTACCACCAGCACGAGATGACTTGTTACTTGTTACAATGCATCGTCCATGTCCATGTAACAGGAAACTATATTAGTCGAAAAACAATGCAGCATGGCCTCATCAATGGAGAAGATAACAATGGCAGAGTATATGTACAGAGGTTACGTTGAACCACTACCATGCTGAAAACTTGAAACGGTGTTGGCACCTCTTAGTTGTTACTACTACTGAGTAACCAGGTGGGGATCCTCTCCTTCCCCCCGCCCCTCCTGACTTATAATAAAAAAACTACTGAATTACTGAAACTAGGGTGGCTATAGTAGACTCTTTATGAGCAATTTCAAAATTGACTGGACACTTTTTTTTGCTACAAGTGATTAATCTTGATACCAGGACGAAAACAGAGTTCAAATACAAGGGCAATAAACTTGCATTGGAGACAGCGAAGCAATTTTCGTACAAGAGAATAGTTCACTTGTATACCTGGCCCATTCGTGGCCGCCGCCGTGAAGAATGGCGAACACATGCAGCTGCGCAGGCTATCATCCTCGCCATCTCATTATTATTATACTCGCTTCCCAGCCGGGGATCCACTAAAGCATCATGATTACCATCCTCAAATGCTTTTATCATCAAAGGCCTTGCCTGCAAAAGAAACAGATCAGTATAGTGAAAGGAAGGAGCTCATGTTTAGAGTAATCAAGTAACGGCAAGAGGGATTTATCATCTGTAGTTTACACGATGATGAACAGCCTGAGATGAATAGTTATAAAACACTGATGCAAAGATCATAGGAAAGCCATGAAACCACGTTGTAGGATAAGTGGAAGTTGTATAATTCTTTATTTGTATGAGGATAAAGCATGCAGCTGTTAATTACAGACCTCAATAGTCCATAATAACAATGATATCTAGTCACAAGAATTACAGTAAATGTTGTCAGATGAAAGACCCTTTTTTAGGATAAGTAGTGGAAGAAATGAGTTGACCAAGTTAGCCACAGTACTGTGTACCGAAAATTCAATTTAGTTTCCATGCACAGCTTACCCAGTCAACCAGGTTATCATCCACTTGTCTTGAATTTACAGGGCGCCGCCCAGTTATTAGCTCAAGAAGCATTACTCCAAAAGAGAAGACATCTGATTTCTCAGTGAGCTTGCCAGAAGCAGCATACTCAGGTGCTAGGTACCTATGAGGAGTAAGAGATTTAACACAGCAATTTGATACGGTAGACCCTGTACTCCCTCCGTATCGCAAATAGAAGACGTTTTGGAAAAGGCTTCGGTCAAACATTGGGAATATAAATCATGAATAATTTTAAAATTATTGAGTTTAAAAATGTAAAAATCATATAAATAAATTTATCTTGAAAAGTATTTTCATAAAGTATATATATACCACTTTACAACAAATATTTTTAAAGAAATAAATGGTCAAAGTTATGCTTTGGAGACCGTATCGCTGTCCTAGACGTCTTCTATTTGTGATACGGAGGAAGTATGTCTATTGTGTACACACACAACCCTGGTGGGTCTTCTGTTTTGAAACAATAAAATAAAATGAGATAATATTATACCGTAAGACTGAACATACCCAAATGTGCCCATTACTCTGGTTGAAACATGGGTATTTGTATCAGAAGTGAATTTTGCAAGTCCAAAATCTGCCACCTGCAAAGAAAGGCACTTAGCAAATTACACTAGCACATATGTTTGTGATAGTAAGTTAGTAGGTTCACATCAACTATTTAATGACGACTTGGTAATAACTGCACATATGTTTGTCAAAACATTATGTCGTCTCAATGTAATCACCTCAACTAGACTTAAAAGCTTAGCCTAGTTCAATTGTACAGAAGTTTCTAGTCTAGTGCCATTCAAGGAACAATGACAACTCCATGGGGACAGTATGCTACTACTTAGGAAAAGGAAGGGAAGCGGAGAAAGCAGAGGATACCTTAGCTTCAAATCTTAGATCAAGAAGAATATTTGAGGCCTTTATGTCACGATGAATGATCTTAGGATGACCTATGGAGTGAAAGCACAATAAAATCAGTATAGAATAGCTAGTTGCCCATCCAAATCGAAAAAGAAAACTCAAAGCATAACAAGTAGCTATGGCTGTGAGCTCACAATCTTCATGAAGATATGCCAATCCCTTCGCAGAACCCAGAGCAATTTTTAGTCTTGTCGGCCAATCCAAGGTTGGTCTGCCTCTTCCTGAAACAAATGAGAAGAGAACCCTCAGAATGTGCTCAAGGAACAAAAACCAAAAGGGTATAGCAGATGGTATGACAGATGTGTGTGTGTGTGTGTGTGTGTGTCCAAGCAAAATGTTCAGGATTTATATCAAAAGTGGTTGAGAAACTATCAGGGTCAGAAATCATTTTCCATCTTTAGCACGAGCTCAGCCATTCGTTGAATGGGACATCTTCTTGTCTTTTCTAATACTCCTAACAATTTGACAAACTGAATGTGAAGTTAATAGCCTCCAGTGATGCGTTTGTTTGTGGCTACTGTTATGGCTTGACGAAATTCTCAGATATATAGGAGGCAGGTCGCTATAATGCACTTCAATAGATCAAAATTCCTATAGTACTCAATTCTAAGCGAGCAAAAACATATTCCTAGCATACTCTTGGGTTGCTTCGGTGAAATGAACGACAAAATTTTGAACAATTGTTGTATATGTGCGCCTTGATTTCACAAGTTTTCCGCTGCAAATCATCTGTATTAGCTAATACATATGTAGCCTACGACTTATGTGGCTGCTAAATATGGAAAACAATATTACATACGAGTAATTTCTAAGGTCCTTTGAGAGACTATACAAAGTGTTCTGAATGAGAGGAAGTAATTATGGTGCAGAAACAGGAAAAGAACATACCGTGTAAGTGGAATTCCAATGTAATGTTTGCAACAAACTCGTAGACAAGCAACCTGTTGGCTCCAGAAATGCAATAGCCGACCAAGGAGACAAGATGCTTGTGATGTACTCTGCTGATGATCTCAACCTCTGCCTGGAACTCGCGCTCTCCCTGGCCACTTCCATCTCTTAATTGCTTAACGGCAACCTCTGTGCCATTTGGTAGCACTCCTTTGTGAACAAACCCAAAACCGCCTTGCCCCAGCAGATTAGCATCAGAAAACCCATTGGTTGCCATCATCAGCTGCTCGTAAGTGAATGTGCTCCTTGAAAAGCTAAGGGCAGCGCCAGGTGACAGCGAAGGGCGGCTCTCACCACCTGAGTGATTCGAAGCGGAACCACTGCTGTGTACATTAAGAGGAGGCGGAGGATGTGATATCTTGACCACATGATCCGGTGGTGGTGGAGGGGCATTATGCTGCCAGTTTTGGTACTGATCCCCTGAAGCAAGACAATCGTGACTTTAAATAAAAAATATGATGGAGAAAGAAATCGCACATGAAAACTTCCAAGTTCCAATGCAGAACAAAATGAAGAAGCTATTGTAAAGGCTAAACCGTTAAAGTAAACACATTCACATGACGATGGTGTAACCTAGAATTGGAAAATATTCTTTCCCTCGTGACTGAAACCTAGTCAATTCATGATCCCCCCCCCCCCCCCCCCCCCCGACAACACACACGCACACACCAAAAAAAAAGAATCACTAACCATGTGGAGTGCTATCAGTTTTATGCTGTGAAAATTCACCTCTTGATTATGTAGATTGTAGAACATAGACAAAGATCCGCATCACCGATATTCCATACTAATTTTGGGCCCACGAACAACACGTGATTCCAGTGACCCACATTATGCAACATTGCAACAAAACCTCAGAAAAATAAAAATTCGGTCAATGTTTTTTTAGTCACTACACATGACATACATGCCGGCATGCCGACAGCACTAGCCACATCTCGCAGGCAACAAAATAAAAATCGTCGAGAGAAGCTAAACCACGATTGTGCTGTGCATCAAGACCCACAAACACACAGCCGTGGTATGGTAGCAGAGAACACAGCACGATTATGCTAGGTGATGGCGTCGTGACTGGTTCAGTCGCGGCAGAATCGATGAAACGGAGGCACGGGACACCTGGCTGTTCGTGGAGACTGAAGCGTAACAGAGGTGGCTGGCGGCACGGCAGCTCACCTTTGTGCGGCGGAGGCGGAGGCGGCGGCGGCGGCGCCGGGTGGCCGTAGTAGTGCATGAGGTGGGGCGGCGGCGGGGGCGGGGGCGGGTGGTGGTGGTGCCGGCGGCGGTGCCCCTTGTTGCTCCTGAAGAGGCAGATGCAGAACAGGCTGCCGAGGAGCAGCACGGCGAAGCCGCCGACCGCGATGCCCACCACGACGGACGTGGTGAGCCCCGACCCGGAGGAGGACGGCGGCGGCGAGGCCGAGGACGAGGACGAGGCCGGCGTCGCCCTTCCCGGCGCGGGGATCGCGGCCGCGGTCGGGGGCGCCAGCGCGAGCGGCGTCCCGGGCGGCGCCGGAGAGTCGGTGGAGGGCGGCGCGGGAGCGGTGGGGGGAGCGAGCGTGGGCGTGGACGGGGGCGGCGGGGAGGTGGGGGAGGAGGAGGATGAGTTGGACGGCGGCGGCGGCGGCGGCGCGGCAGTGGGCGGCGAGGCCGTACCGTTGGCCGGCGGCGACGGCGACGGCGACGGTGGCGAGGACGACATCGGGTGCGGTCCCGCGTGTGCGGTGGTGGGCTGGTGGCGGCTCGCGCGTGCTTCCTTGCAGCGCACTCGCGTACGATGCGGATGCTCGGCGAGCTAGTGGTGCGCTGCTGCTTTTTGGTGGTTGCTGGTGCCTGGTGGGGGAGGGGAATTCGGAGGCCTGCCGCCTGCGCCTGCGCGGATCGAATGCGACCCGGGCCCGGGGCCGGAAGGGAGCTGCAGGAGCTCTCGCACGGCCGCACCTGCACCTGCCGCCAGCCACTGGCGCGGCTGGGGCTGGGGCGGCGGCGGCGGGAGTACTACACTGTAGCAGAGGCAGTGGAGTCTACTGGACGCGAGCGACGTGACGGGGAATAATAAAAGCGCGAGGGGAATCGGCGCGGAGGCCGGAGGAACAGGAGGAGGTCGAAGGCGAGCCGGAGTGGACTGCGCTGCGTTGCGTGGGATCGCGAGCCAACCAGCAACGGAAAGCGTGACCCGGCGGGCGGCTGGCGCTGGCGTCCACGCACGCGCCCCGTCCGGCTCCGGCCTACCCGCGCTTTCCGGTCTCCGGTGCCTCCCGCTTTCCACCTGCCTCCCACTGACCGGTGGGTCCTGCCAGGCTGCTGCCGCTGGGCCCCGCGCGTCAGTGAAAGAGGCGGGACCGGTGGTGGCGGCCACGTTACGGCTCCGGTCCGGGCGCCTCCTGCCGCGTCGCCACGGCGTGATTACTTGACGACGGTGACGCGGGTGGCGAGGAGGCCAGCGGGACGTTGCTGCTGGTGCTGGTGGACCCCTGCTGGCCGCTGCCCTCTTGCCAAGCGCCGTGCCGCGCGCAACGTCGCGCGCGTGGGCCAAGGCCCAAGGGGCTCCGGAGCTCACCAGGACTCTACTGCACCTACGTCCAATTTTTTTAAAAAAAAATTGCTAAAAAAAATACAAATATCATTTTCCAAACACTTGTTGTATCTTCAAATATCTATGATACATTTTATATATTTATTAATCACAAACTTAATAAAAAATAATTCCTCAAAAAAATAAAACCACATACTATTGCATCCATTCCAAATCGGCAAATTATAAAATGTTTTGGCTTTCTAAATTCACAATATCTTTTGTTATCCGCCTAGATATATACTATGTCTAGATGCATAACAAATTCACCGAGGAAGCCCCTTAAATTATGCTCTCACAAAGGTTTGAGGTGGGATGAAGCAAAAAAATAGTGGCTTCACCCGGCTTCAGGGGCGGATCCACGAGGGGGGCTGGTGGGGCTGCAACCCCCTCGCGGGTCTAATTCTAAAGGAGCAACTCTTTTGGCTAGTCAAAAAAATTGGAGTCCATCCTAGCATCAACCCCTTTCTTGCCCTAGCCGCACATGTTTTTCTTTTCTTCCCACTCGCGTGCACGCATCAGTCGTAGCCGCATGCACCCCTCACGGCCTCTATTGCTCCACACATTCGATGTTTGGGGCCGACGATGCCGCTCCCGTATGGTCGCCTCCACCCTTCACACCTCATTGGATCGCCCTCATCGGTGCCTACGCTGCTCTGCCTGGCTGTCAGGAGTTAGCTGCTTGCCTAGACCGGCGCTAGCAGCTACCTAAGAGATCAATGACTCAGGTCTCCAATTCTATCCGTTTCACAAGGAGATGATTAGTATTAGTTCTATAGGTTTGACGATGTAGTTTTGTTTAATACTTCTAATCTTCAATCAATGCAATCTGAAATATTCATATCGTAGTAGTCTATCACCCTCACTGGACCTTCAGGGCTCAAAACTAAATTACTTCGATAAATTTAATTTGCTGCAATTATATATCATTGTTGTAATTTGTGATTATAAACTAAATTCATAGTTTGACTCTTTGTTATTTGAACCCTGCTACACATTCATAGTTTGAGTTTTTGTTAATTGAACCTGGTAGATATTCATGGTATGAGACAGACATAATTTTTTTTGATACTTATGTCTATAGTATATATAGTTCAGCCCTCTCTTATTCGATTCCTGGATCCGCCACTGCCCGGCTTCACCACATCCTACGTGGCGTTCTGTGAGAGCATATTTTAAGAAACTTTACATGTGGAGCTATTTTGGCAAACGATTTACCAAATTAGCTCCAGCTTCAGCTTTACAAATGGCTTCACTAATAAAGTGAACAGAGACTGGATATATGAGATACACACAACAACAACAACAGCTGGACTTGATGCGCACGGATCGATGTTGTCGTTATTGCACGGCTGATTGATTGGTTGGTTGATGGAGTTAGCTAGCGATCGAAATCGCTGGACGATCGATCTCTCCTGATCGATCGATCAGCCGGATTGCTGTCAAGATGCGAGACTTTTTTGGTCGCGGTCTTGCTCAAGCGGATCGAGCGAGGCCGGCCGCGATCGATGTGGATTGAGATATATGGATGTCGATGGATCGTTGCGTTGCATGCATTTGTTGTGTGTTTTGCAGCAGATGCAAGCAAACTAGCTAACTAGCTAGCCGCGCGCGTTTCAATTCGGTTGCATGCCTTGCAAGATATCGTCGCGTGTATATATACTCCCTCCGTCTCTTTTTAATTATCGTCCGAAAAATATGTCTGTGAGAAAAATACGGATTTAGATAGTTATTTAGGAACGGAGGGACAGGTGCGCGTGATTAGCTAGGGTCCGGCCGGCCGTACCACCCAACCATATATTATTATCATGAAATGTTGCAATGCATCTGTTTGGTGTGCAAGCTACCGTACGTCCGTACCTAGATGCTATAGTAGCCACTGTTCGTGTAGTAACGTCGTCTCTGGGCTTGTGTAGTTCCGAGAAATATTTGGAATCTGCACTGTAGCACTTTCGTTGTTATTTGACAAACATTGTTCAAACATGGACCAACTAGGCTCAAAAGATTCGTCTCGACGTGTAGATACTAAAAGTACAATCAATTATTTTTTTTACCTATATTTAATGCTCCATGCATATAGCTAAAGATTGATGTGACGGGGAATCTAGAAATATTTGGGGGAAGTTGGTGAAACTAAACAAGGCCTCTGTCTGGACATCCGACCAAACAAAAGCTACTGTACTCTTCATCTTTCAAAGGAAAGATACAGTAATAATGTTTAGGAATATATGAGAGTTTATTAGGCTCTCTAGTACACAATACGTACATGATGATACTCCTATCCTAGTTATCCAAAAAAAACCCAAATTTTTTCTAGATTTCTCGTCACATCAATTTTTAGATACATGCATGAAACATTAAATGTAAGTAAAAAAAATAACTAATTGTATTTTTAGTATGTACATGTCGAGAATGCTAATCTTTTGAGCCTAGTTAGTTTATATTTGGACAAAATTTATCAAATAACAATAAAAGTGTTACCGGACTTTTTATAAAAATTTTCCGAAACTAAACCAGCCAAGTGCATGCATATGCATGTATATACGTACCGCGCTCAGTGCTTGCTAGTTCCATAGCATCATCATCATGCATGAGCCGTGGCAAATTAAAGCTAGCACAGGCTACGTAGGACGACGACTGTGTGGGAGGAGTATCTGTATCTCCCAATCCAAAGAGCAGCAGATCGATCGAGCATGCAAATGCAAGGAGGTGAAGTGAAACAAACAAAGGCGCATTTCGATCGATCTCCTGCCGCCTGCCTGTAGGGCCTAGCGTGTGAGCCGCCGCCGCTTCCATCTTCTTCACCGTTGATCCCCCTCCCTCCTCTTCCGGTATCTTGCCGGAGGTCGGAGGGAGTGAGGATCCATCGTTTTTAATAAGTTTTCTAGTAGATCGAGTCATCTAGAGTTAGAGTTTTTCCATGCCAAAGACTTTGGTATTGAAGGTGTTTTTACTCCTTCTTCCTGGCGACGGCGAGAAGGTAGGGTGGATCCGGTCTCTCTATGGTGGCTCTGTTGAAGATGAGAGCGACAACTTCGACGTCAACATCTACATGGACAAGACAACATAGAGACTTTTGTTTCCGTGCTTCGGCATCAAGACGGAGATGATGTCGTCACCATGGAATAATTTTATCCGGTCCCTTCTTTGTTTTGTTGTGGTTGGATCTGGCCACGATGAAGGACTAGGGAGAATAATTTTCAGATCGGTCTTCCTCATTCTTCTGTGGCAGAAAGAAGAAGAAGGAAGACACAAGGAAGAAAAAGTTTCTCAACTCCGCTTGCAGGAATGTTGGCCGTCCGTTGGACATCTGTTCTCAGGCCGAAAACAATTGTTGCCGAGTATTTACCTGTGCGGTCATCTATACGAAGCGTCAAACAGGTTTAGATTTGAGAGTTCGAGACTTCCACAGAGTCGGTATAATTTAGACGTGTCAAAAAAAAAAGGGCGCATTTCGATCCTACACGCGGTTGATATTGTCCGATACGATATGGTGCATGCATCAGCACGGTGGCCGTCGCTTTCGCCAGCGTGTGTGTGCCGGCCGGCCGGCCCCCACGGCCACATCATCCACATGCAATGCGAGGAACGAGTGGCCGGCCGGGCCCGGGCAGCATTCATGCAGCCAGCCGCCATACGATATGGTACATTCATGCGAGGAGCGAGTTTTTTTTTTCCGCACTTTCATTATTATTTGACAAACTTTGTCTAAATATAGCCCAACTAGATTCAAAAGATTTGTCTTGACATGTACATACTAAAAGTACAATTAGTTACTTTTTTTATCAACATTTAATGCTCCATGGATACGTCCAAACATTGATGTGATGGTGATGTGACGGAGAGAAAGTGAAAAAAGTTTGAAAGTTGGAGGTATCTAAATAAGGCCTAGGTGTACTAGTAGCTGATTACTAGTCTCTTAGAGGCCGTCTGGATCATTTTATTTTAGAGGAATTAAAATCCACTTAATAAATTAGGTTATTTGATTTCGAATTTAACATTCTACCATTTTCCAAAGTTCAAATATAAGGCTATCTTAAATTCATAGAATAAGATAGGAAAATAGATTTTATAGTATATTTGTACTTTATAACTTATAACACTTTTTTAACTCATTTCTTTATGATATAAATGTAATACATGAGTATCTCTCTCATATAACCAACAATAATATACAAATATAATTCATAATCATATTAGCTTAATTAATATAAATCTAAATTATAATTTTTAAAATAAATTCTATTTCAAGGATCAAACGGGCCCTTACGCTTTCGATAGCTATGTTAGCTAGTGCGCGCATCCTTCCTTCTGATCCGCGTACAGTACGTCAGTCAGTCTTGGCGTGAGTGTGTTTGTAACTTTGTTTTGTCACGAAATCAATCATGCATTTTATTATTGAGCGCACATAGGCTCCACACACCACTAACAATATAAATTATACACTAGTACAGATAGAGGCTTTAGCGGGCTGGTGCTCCCAACCGGAGCTAAAGGCTTCCACGAGAAAAAAATAAATGCGTGTCCGTGAGATTTGAACTCAGCACCTCTCGCATCGCGCACATTTATCAACTCGGTACACAACCCACATGATATAGTTTTGGACGTTTTCATTTTGAATTCACTCGTGAAGGACCTTTAGTCTCGGGAACACCAACCGGGACTAGAAGGATCTTTAGTCCCGGTTGGTAATACCAACCGGAGTTAAAAGGTCACCCTTTAATCTTGATTGGTATTACCAACCGGGACTAACTAATAACTAAAGATTCACCTTTAGTCTCGGTTGGTAAATTTTTTATCTAGATTAAAGCTCAGTTGATAGATCGTCTAAAGGCCAGTTCTGTAGTAGTGATATATAATGGCCACTTCGTTTCGGTCTTCAACCTCTCTCACGCTATAGGGCCTGCTAGATACACCGGCTAAACTTTAGCTAGTTAAATTTAGTTGTTAGACATCCAAACAGCTTAGTTATTTCAATCTAGCTAAAGTCAACTAAAATTTAGCTAAGTCTATTAGCTGAAGCATCCAAATTAACACCCTACTAAATTTTATTGAAAAACTTCAGTTGGCTAAAATTTTACATTGAAATTTTAGCCATCTAAATTTTAGTTTGGTACATCTGAACAGACCCGTAGTATAAAAGAGCTATAGAAGAACCCTCCAACTGTTGCCGCCGACATATATGCGTGGACCGAACACGACCCACAAGGCCACAAGTTCAATAGTGTCTTGTGAGCACTAGCTATAAATATACGTGCTCGATCACATATATATGCTGCTGCGCCCTGCTGTTCTTTATTTGTTCGCCTGTGGGATATATACCGTACCTGAAGCTTAGCGAGAGTGTATACTTCCTCCGTCCCACAAAGAAATACCTTATAGATTATTTTTTAAGCATAAATTAAAGATCAAACAGAATTACTTATTGGATACTTTACTGTCTACTCAAATACGAGTGTGGACAGTAATGAAAAGTGTCCCAATAAATTCCAAACAGCAGTGCTATATTGCTATTGTGTCATTTTCTTTATGACACAAACTTTGGATGCTACAGAGTCTTTCTCCGAGATACAGTAGCAGCGAGCTGACAGCGACTGCTCCTGCTCCAGCCTCTTCCTCAGCAACTCCTCGTCTGAATGAACTTGTGGCATGTTTTGACACTGCATGATTAGATAGCCAGCTTGATTCCAAAAATGCCTTTGTTATCGGAGGAGAAAGCGGCGCAATGAGCTATAGATGGCACGCAACTCTCTCAGCTCCTACCGTGTTTTAGATTTTCTTAGACAGAAGAAATGACAACCAAAAGGCAAAAGCTCATATTTAGCGATAGCGAGCTACCTGCAAATCACGGTCCCAATCCTCTACTCCCTCCATCCCAAATTACAAGACATTCCAAGAATCTTGGAGAGTCAAAGTTTTTCAACTTTGACCAAAATTCTAGATAGAAATACAAAGACTTATGATATCAAATATGTATATTATGAAAAATATAACTAATAAAAAATCTAATTATACTTAGTTGGTATCATAAATATTATTTTCTTATTATATAAATTTGGTCAAAGTTAAATAACTTTGACTCTCCAAGATTCTTGGAATGCCTTGTAATTTGGGATGGAGGGAGTACATGGGAGTGGGAGTGGAGTATATATCATCGCTATATATCCAGATCGTCACAGGCGGCAGAGTCAGCTCCTTCTGTGGTTGGATGTATATATCCCATCTGAATCCTGAATTGAGAGCAAAATCTGTGTGCCCAATAATGGTTTGTGTATATGTTCACACTTGCAGCTAGAGTAACACAGAGAGAGCTTTAATTTGCTCGCACGATCTGGTATGCGCGCTGAGCAGAATTAATACGATACTAGTACTAGTGTAGAAGGTGTGTGTTTGCCAACGTGGTTTTGGTTAGAGATTATAGAGCTTGGATGGAATATGCAGGCAGGCAGGCAGGTTCCATGAAACTTCCAACCACCATGTTCGGTTGGAAGAGCTTGAGTGCTAGGAAAAAGGAAAAGAATTGGCACTGACTTCCAAGTGCCTGCCCTTATCTTCTTTTTAGGGTGTGTTTAGTTCCGAGAAATATTTGGATTCTGCACTGTAGCACTTTCGTTGTTATTTGACAAACTTTATCCAAATATGGACCAACAAGACTCAAAAGATTCGTCTCGACATGTAGATACTAAAAGTACAACCAATTATTATTTTTACCTACATTTAATGTTCCATGCATACAGCTAAAGATTGATGTGACGGGAAATCTAGAAATATTTGGGGAAAGTTGGCGAAACTAAACAAGGCCTTAGTTTTAAGGAGAGCTGCATCACCATTCCCCCGTACTGCTACACTTTATCAGATACTCCCTCCGTCCCTAAATAACTGTCTCTAGAAATCTGTGTTTCTCTCACAGACACGCTTTCCAGATGACAATTTAAAAGGGACGGAGGGAGTATTTTCTAAAAACAGTGTTATATTTACTCCCCACTATAGCATCCCTCTCTCTCAGCAGCCAGCAGCTGCAGTTACAACTGGAGTTCTCCAATATAGCAATTCATTCAGAAACTCCAGTCTTCGCAAGCTCACCTTTGCAAGCTTTTGCTTTTAGCTCCCGTCGCAATCTAAAGTCTTTGCAAGCTCACCTTTGTAAGCTTTTTCTGTAGCTCTCCTGACAATCTGATGAAATGGACATACAGTGCACATCTCATGCTTCTGACACGACTGCCCAAACGCGTTACCACAAAACACCCCAGGTTTCTCATGACGCAAAACCAATATACATGAACCATACATTGCGTTGTGCATATAATGTAGGGCTGTTTATAGTTTTGAAGGGTACAAGCGAGATCAGAAGCTAAAGTGATTATCATTACTACATGCATGTACACGAGGCAATGTCGACTCTGATCCTGCTCAGTTAACTTTGCATACATGTTCTTAAAAAGTCACAGATCACACAGTCTAGCTTGCGGCAGTGGAATGCCCACGCAGCAAATTCTATTTACCCTTCTCTGAGCACATGGTTAGCCAAACCTTAAATGGTGCGAGGAAGCTGCTGCTATATAATCTCCCTTGCACCCATCTACATTTGTGGGGTTCTCCTTCCCCGTTCATAAGTGTTGTGTCATATGCCTTCCGATAGTAGAATGCCTTTGGTGGGGAAAAAATGGAGTATGTATGACCATCTACTAGTTTGGCAACTCTGGAATATCATGTGCCTGGAAGAGGTCCACCTGAGCTCGAAAGAATAATGAACGCGCAGACCACAGAGAGTGAGAATACGGAAACCCATGTGTTTTCCGTGTACATCTCCATGGCATCGGTGAAAGAGAAGCGTGCTCGACTTTCAGCCCAGTTGCGAATTCTATCAGCTTCAGCTGCATACACCGCTCTCCCCTGTAATGGATAAATGATTGGTCATAAAACTCAGAGCATAATAAAAGGCACTATGTAGCAAAAAGATAAAGTTTAGCGCTCGATCAAATATCCCATTGTCTCCCATGCACACTTCGAATCGCAATCAAAGTATGCTATGGCAGGACACTCAAGACAGTCGCTGTATAGTAGTTAAGAGGGTACAAGCAGCTATCGTTTTCATTGAATGGCGTGTGGTTATACACAACCAAAACTAGTTCAGATTTGAGAAATGAACTAGAAGGCTCTCAATATCTTTTTCATGTTTATTGGAATCTGATTTGCAACAACTAGTACTGTATTCCTCAAGTTGTAAGTACACACTTCAGTCTGCACTGAGTAGTGAATATACACGTGAGACAAAAAGCCTGACAGCACATCATTATCACCATGCTGAATCCTAAAATGCCATGATACTGGTCCACCTAATTGGTCTAATCCTAGAGCCACACACAATTTGATAGCTGTTAAAAAGTTCTTTTTTTTTTAGAATATGCTGGAGTGCTCAAGAGGTGGGTGTCGTTCATTAGGAGTAACAGGCTGAATACAGAATGTAGAGTTCATGCAGCCGAGAAATAATGCTATATTCATCAAAATATATATAAAAACAAAGCAATAGCACATGAAAATGACAACCAGAAACGATTGAAGCCAAAGAACCAAACCCAGTAGAAAGAAATGCAACTGTTCTCGGACATTTAGCACAGTTGTAGAACTCGAAGTTTCTATCTTTTGGAATGTAAATCTAAGAAGCATAAGGACTCAATGTTCTGACTTCTGAGCTGAGATATTCCAAATATGTATAGAGGGTGGACCAGTACAAAAAATAAATTTCAATCACATCTTCTGCTAATTATAAATCAGGACAATTAACACCATTGATTGTTGAACTCTTACATGTAAGTCAGTAGTAAGTATAAAATAAGAAAATCTGTGTACCTCGTCATCAAACCATCGACCCCGTCGAACCCATGCAGTAACCAAAGCAAGCAGACCTTGGTGGTGTTAAGTAGTTGATTGCCTTTCCACTTCCTTTACAACTCTCATCCTTGGAGCCAATGTTCTGGCTACTGTTTCTGGAAGCTCACATATTAAATTGTAACATTGTTTATTTCTGATGGATGAACCACTGCAAGAAAACAGGTAATCAGTAAAGAAGAATCATGATTCCAACATAGAACAGTAAGAGGGTCGATCAGATCATAGATGAATATTGAGAAAGAAGCACTGTTCGCCTAAAACGCTGTTTAGCACGTTTAAACACCGTGTAAACACTACACGGTGGTGTGCCGTTTCTTTTTGATCATCTGTTGTCCCATTTAATTGGCAGTTTAGCCCTGTTAATGGACTGTTTATCCTGAATAATGGCTAAACAGTAGGTGACCAACTGTTTAGAGTTTAGGAAAACACTGGAAAGAAGCAACTGACATTTTACACATATAGCGAACTAGACAAGAAATAATAAGGCCATGTTTGATCTTTCTGTTATCATAGTTTTTGCTTATTATGTGTATCAGACTCATAGCTCGAACATATGTCACCAGTTAATTTTATATAGAGAGAAACAATTAATTCACATAGTTATGGAATACAGAGAAACAATATAAGTATATATCAGACAGTCAATGTATAGAAAGTTCACAGTGAGCTTTACAGGTCATCTCATGAAACTGATTAGTAATAGTAAGTATGGAGAGTTTACCTTAAAAGAAGGTCTGTGAGGACCATACCAGGTGAGGCAGTGTGCACTCCAACTTTTGATCTTCTGCTTTCCTTCAGAAGTGATCCTTGGAACTGCCTTAGTCCACATTTAGTTGAACCATAGCTACAAATTTGAGTTCAGCATCAGATTTAGCTTCATAACATATGGAATTCCAGTACAGCACACTCAAATTTTAGCAAACAAGAAAAAAAAAGAAACACAATATTCATACAGCATAAACTATAAAGAAGCAACAGAGTATTAGAAAGCTAAGATGCTTACACAGCTGTCAGTGGTGTGCTTGATCCTCCAGAACCTGCTCCATCCATGTTAAATATATGGCCTCCCTTCTCTTGGTATTGCATGACATTCATGGCTTCTCTGGTGCACAGTAGAGAGCCAACTAGGTTTGTTGAGACGATCTGTAACAACATGAAATAGATCAGAATATAAATTAAAAAGATGGAAATAAGATAGCATGGTTAAGCCAGGTCATCTGATCAATGATACACGCATTAAAAAACTTATTAGAACCCAACAGAATATAACAATAACAAACCTGAGTAATGTCATCGTCTGAAAAGGTTACCAGTGGCCTAAAACCTTTATTTGTGCCAGCATTATTTATCTGTGAACAAGGTTGAAGAAGCAGCAGTCAATATTGTTGTTTGATGTAGCCATCGGACCATTACCATACAGGAAACATAAAAGTGGGCACCACAAAATTTATCTTAATGTTGTCATAAAAGTACATTTCAGAACTGATGTAAAGGTTATAAACTCTGTAGTCCATAATCAGTATAATCCAACTTTGACTAGCTATTCAGTTTAGTGAAAACAAAAGGTAGACCAAAATCCAAATAAGATACACATTTAAGCTAGAAAACAGTAACAAATTACCTACCCAAATGTCAACTGAGCCAAGCTCATTAATAGCAAAATTCACTAATTTCTTCACATCTTCAGGTTTACAGACATCACAAGCTGTACCAACAACCTTGGCATGGGATAAAATCTTCCTTCTTTCTTTTTGGCAACTGATAACCCTTCCTGTATGTTCTCTTCTAGTTCTTTTATAGTCTGAAGGACTGATTCAGGACTGGCTTCACAAAAGAAAAATATTTAAAACTAACACAAAGCATAAAACTCGATAAGGATAAAGTATGAAATTTGTAGAACTAAACTAAAGTTTGAGATCATGCTCATGAATATCACCTTCGTGAAGTAATTACAACATGGTCTCCAGAAAGAAGAAACTCACGAGCCAGTGCTTTTCCTAACCCTCTCGTGCTGGAAAATTTAAATAAAAGGCTGTTGTCAATGCTAATAGCCAAATAGGAAACAACAATACGAAACCACCTATCCAATGGCCGCAGCCAGTGAAACTGCAAAAATTTGAAAAGCACAGCCAAACTTTATTTCCTTCTTACGTAACTAGAGAAATCCATTAGCTTCGACAGTTTCAGATTTTTAGAGTGATTTTATTTGCTATCAATTATCAAGAACATGTTGTGCAATATTTTCTTATCGAAAATTGAAATACAGTGCATTCTACTTCCTGGAAAAAATAAATATTAAGAAGGCATGCTGCACGAAGGATGATAATAAGCTACCTTCCAGTTATGACGACATTGCGAGGTCCAGCTTTGCAGTGTTCCTCTAGGACACTGTTTGCACCTATCATTGTACCAATAATCACCCCACCAAGCCAGCTATACCAAATTAGCTCGTTCATTTGGCTGTCTCCACCTAAAAAGGGGAAAAAAGAGTAGTCCGACTAATTAAATGGAATTTCAGGATAGATCAATGTGAAATGAAAAGAGGCAGTACAATACAAGTGTATGACAAACCTGACAGCTGAAATCCAACCCCAAGTACAACACCAGTGCTCATCATAGTGATAACATATCTGCCTAGCTGAGTAGTAACCTGCCAAAAGGTGATAGAAATCAGCAAACATACAAGAAAACCCTGCTGCACAGGAGAAATGGAGTAACAGAATGTGAACCCAGCTGTTGATATACGACTTGATATGGTCGATTGCAAGCCTGAATCATATGTCCGGTGTCTGGACAATTTGACAGGCGAACAATCGAACTGGCATCATGCAGAAACTCTAGCAGTAGCAAGTTCATGCTGTCATAGTTTTGTAGAGCCAAGGTATACTTTGACTGTAATTAGAAGAACTGGACATTTTATTTGCGTTCATAGACTAGTACTCCAGCATGGTTAGCTATTCCCTATGCAAACTAGTTCACCATGCAGTTGCACACCATATCGCTGCAATTTACAAAAGTAAAGTTTTGGCACAAACAGAGGCAGGAACGAAGGATATGGAAATTCGGTGTAGAAACTTGGATCCAACATGGTTTGTGAGGAAAAAAAACGCAAACTCCACAAAGGGGCCACGCTGTATGGTCAAGTAGGCATTAGGATGTGGAGCAGATGAGAGCCCACGTTTAACCTCTGATTGGGAGTAATTCTGACGTGTGAGTGAGTGTGACACGCTCGCAGGCGGGCCAGGCACAGGGAAGCGAACCTGGCCACGGCATCAGCTAACCGATGATTCGGCGGACCGAGTATTCATCCAATCATTCAGGTGAGAGGGAGCACGGAGCAGCAAACAGAACGGAGGCCCGTGCGGCGCGGTGCTCACCGAGAAGAAGATCTCCTCCGCCTTCTCGACGGCGCGCTGGTACTGGTGCTCTCCCCCGTACACCTCCGCGGCGGCGGAGCGGGAGCCCGCGAGGCCCTGGATCGCCGCCTTGAGCTTGTAGAGCGGGCCCTTCCTGCGCTTGCGCGCGTCGGGCTCGGACGGGTCGGGGTCGCCGCCGTCGGCCTCCTGCTTGAACGCGCGGCACCGCAGGAGGGACGGCCGGTGCGCGGGTGAGGAGGAAGAGGAGGAGGTGGTGGTGGTGGATGGCCGGTGCTCCGGAGAGCGGCGGATGCGGCCGTGGACGGAGAGGTGGGCGACCGCGGCGGCGGCGGCCATGGCGCGGCGAGCAGATAAGGATTCGGCGATCTCCCACCGGTGGGGCGTGGAGTGGTTTTTGCTGCTGCTTGTTGCGTTGCGTGCGCTCCTCACCTTTTCGTGTGGGGGTGGGGCTTGCTGCTGGTGTGCTCGCGTCCCTCGAACTTTGGAGGGGCGTGTGCTCTCCACCTCCACTGCACTTTACCAGTGAATAAATAATGATCGGAGCAAATTTTCTTTCTTTTGCAGAAAGGACCCTGGCATGTTTTATGAATTATTTTTCATAAAAACACAACAAAAAAGAGACTTGCTAAATAACAGTCAGGCGACGAAAATCATCTGTCTAATCTAAATTCAATGATCAGTATTTACCTTCATTCCTTTGGACTGAATATATTTTTCTTTGCTGCTAGTTCATCTTTATTTCCAGGCACCTATAGTATAGAAAATGTGACAAAAAAAATACTTGCGCATGGTAGAAGAGTTTTAGTTTGTTTTATGAATTATGAGTACATGTGCTCGAGCTTATATAAGCCAGTAGGTGCAGTTTTCAGCAGAATACTTAGTTGGCGTGAAAATTACAGGTGCCAAACAAACAAAGACGAACTGAGTTAGGGATTTGGTCTTCTCTTCTTTTTTGCAAAGGAGTTAAAAAATTTGATTTCAAGAGAGAGAAAATAATAGTTACGAAGGAGTCAAATCATAACTCACTTCAATATCCTCGCGGGTCTTTTTTTCTAAAAAAAAATTAACTAGTAATTTTCTTTAAAAAAATGTTACTAACACGTACTACCTCCGTCTCATTGAGAGTGTCGTTAGAAAATCATGTCCCCCTCACAAATACGCTTCCCGGACGACACTCTCAATAGGACGGAGGGAGTACGAGTTCAAATAAATGAATTGCTATCAAAATACTTGCACGAGCACGACATGAAGAATCTAAGGAACTAATTAATACTGTAAATATTGATTACTTTTTTTATAAATCTGATCAAAGTTAAAGATAATTATAATCTTGAAATCAGATGGAGCGAAATGCTATAGTTTTGAAACGGGGGTGGTTTTGTAGCATTTTCAAAATAAAGACGTACGGAGGACCTCTGCAGGACCAACCATGTTGTGGGGAGGTCGCAAATAAAGATGGTGGTGGTTATCGCAAAGAAAGAAAAAGTCCCACGAGACGAGACGAGACGAGACGAGACGAGACGAGGGAGGGAGTGTGCCCATACCATACGCCTGACTAGTGACTAGTGATGGCACACGAGAAACGCTCGAAAAGAAAATTATGCCGGGCTCGAAGCTGGGGGAGCTGGCCACACGCTGCAGCAGCCTCATCCCATCGCAGACAGGCGCCACGTGGCCGGCAGTTTCTTTTTTTTTTCTTTTTTTCTTTTTTTTTTTGTCCCAGATGGGCAAGGGCCAGTCGGTCCTTCCGCCCAAATCCACTCCACACCGGCGGCCCACCACGGATATTTTCTGCTTGCCACGTACGGACCGCAAATATCTCAGAATCCTCGAAAAGAAATGGAAGAAATATCTGAGTGGATCCCCATTCGTGGCCTGAAGCACTTTTATTCGCTAGCAGTGACATTTCTGCTCTAGACTAGCCAGATACTTGTACCTAGTACGGCCAGATAGATATTTCGTCCAAAACCTGTAAACACGTACAATAAGCCCGTGTTTGGGAATATTTGCCTTTTTTTTATACAATTAACTCTATCGATTTAGCAGCACGTTGCTGCTAGAGGCATATTGCCTTAACATTCTCCGGGATCGATCTGCAGTTCTGCACCTCGCGGTCGAGGTGCAGTGGTGTACACTGGTGTTTTAATTACAAGGCAAAATTAAACATGCACGCATATTACGCCACACACATGATGGTCAGAGGAGGAAAGAATATACGTGCACGGAACTCCCGATGACATTCGTCCAAAAAAACCCGTAGGAAACGCAACTCGTGTGTTTGTCTTGGTACTATTTGCTAGGAGGAGTACGTATTTACGGTTTTTCGACCTCGTGGTCGTGTACAGTGGTGTACGTTTACTACGAGGCCAAATAAGTGCCAAACATGCACGCATACTTACTACTCCTAATTAGGAGGTGTTGGGGCGGCACCCAGACCGCAAGCGCCTCCGACCCGCATTTTACCGAAAGATGATGGTGCTTTCGTGCGAAAGGGAGAATTCGCGCGGAAGCACGCGTTTCGACTTGCGGACCAAGGGAAGGCGGAGCTTTCGTGCGAAATGAAGCATTCGCGCGGAAGCAGGCATTCGCCTACGGTCCGCATGACCGGAGTAGGAAGGCGGAGCTTTCGTGCGAAAGGGAGCATTCGCGCGGAAGCACGCGTTTCGGCTTGCGCACCAAGGGGAGGCGGAGCTTTCGTGCGAAAGGGAGAATTCGCGCGGAAGCACGCGTTTCGACTTGCGGACCAAGGGAAGGCGGAGCTTTCGTGCGAAATGAAGCATTCGCGCGGAAGCAGGCATTCGCCTACGGTCCGCATGACCGGAGTAGGAAGGCGGAGCTTTCGTGCGAAAGGGAGCATTCGCGCGGAAGCACGCGTTTCGGCTTGCGCACCAAGGGGAGGCGGAGCTTTCGTGCGAAAGGGAGAATTCGCGCGGAAGCACGCGTTTCGACTTGCTGACCAAGGGAAGGCGGAGCTTTCGTGCGAAAGGGAGCATTCGCGCGAAAGCAGGATGGAGTAGGACGGAGTAGGATGGAGTTTTCGTGCGAAAGGAAGCATTCGCGCGAAAGGAGCCCAGCGTTTCCGGCGAGAGCTTTCGTCATTCATGACTTTGGTTTTTCTTAAGGTTTTCGCAGGGTGACCGAAGCCTAGGTCAAAGGGAGCGGGCCCACCGGCCAGGAAAAGGAGCCGGGGGACCCTGGGCCCACCAGAGGGCGAAGTTACGATGATGCCCCTCGCGCCGGAAAGGGCGGCGTACGACCATGGAGTAGTTGAGCAGGGCATCATTGTAATTGTAGCAGAGTGGTTGGAAGGGCATTCTTGTACTTTCAAATTGATCCGGATTAATATAAAAAGCTCCCAACCTCCCCTGGAGGGGGGGGAGAACACTGTTCACTTCATCTGTTTTCCCGTTTTGCCGTCCGGTTTCCGCTTTCGCTTTGGGCTTTCGTTCGTGCGTCAACCCGCTGTTTCGGGATCTTGATCCCAGAAACAACATTGGCGCCCACCGTGGTTGTCGCCCGAGCTTACCATGCCACCAAGGAAAGCGCCGAAAGCGGTCGACAATCTGGAGGCTATCGCCGCGAGGAAGGATGCTTTCGGCACCATCGCGGCTTCGGTCCCAGCTAGCCAGGTTCCACCAAACACAGTCGCAGAGCCGCCACCTTTCGGCGGCGCCCTGTCGATAGAAGCGCAGCCGCCGCCGGGAGCTTCGACGAGCCAGAATGTACAACCCCAGGATCAGCGTACTTTCGGCAGAGAGGGAACACCGGAAGGGCTTGTCGAGGACGAATTCGGCGAAGAGGACGATGATGTTGACGAAATCACAAGGCACGCCCAAGCAATCAAGGCGTTGGCACAGCAGCAAGACGAAATCGAGAGGCTGTTGTTGCAAAGAGACCAGCTGCAGCAGCAGTTGGCGGCGAAAGCAAGAGAAGACGAGACTCGCAACGCCATTCGTCGAGCTGAGGCGCACAGGAGGCAACTCGAGAAGGAAATTCAGGAACTGCGAAGAGCCGGGGCGGACCCCAACCCGACAGCACAAGAAGATGTATTCATACCAAGGCGAGAGCAGCCACCGGCTTTCGGCAACGCCATCGACGAAACCTCTCCACTCTCGAGGGAGTTGCAGGCTCATCCGTGGCCACCCAATTACAAGCCTCGTATTCCGACTTTCGACGGTAAAGCGAACCCGCGCAAGTTCTTGGCAAGCTACGAGACAGCTGTCTTTTCGGCAGGCGGGGACAGTCAGGCTCTAGCAAAATCTCTCATCTTGGCGGTCGAAGACGTGGCCCACGATTGGTACACCACTCTCAAGCCACTGTCCATCTATTCATGGGCACAGCTGAAAGCCGAGCTGCTGGCCACTTTCCAAGGATTCCGACCGGATGTCAAGACCACGCGGGACCTCATGAATTGCACCCAGCAAGACGACGAGCCCCTTTCGGATTACCTCAAACGTTTCATCCAGCTGAAAGCTCAAGCTCCGAATGTGCCGGAAGCCGCGGTGATAGCAGCAGCCATCGAAGGCTTGGGGACTGGGCAGTGCGCCGCTCATCTGTCCAGGGAGCCGCCGAAAGATGTCAAGGAACTGTTTGACGTGATGAATGCGTACGCGAGGTCGGACGATGACTTTCGGCGACGCAAGGCCGCCCGCCAGATTCAGAGGCAGGCGACGAAAGCAAGCCGCCCGCCGCCTGTGCCGAATCAAAGGATTGTTAGGCCATTTCGTTCAATCAACAATTTGCAAGAAGAACCGGCGCAATCAGCAGCTGGCACAGAGAGGCCCGACATGCCCGACTTTCATCCCCAAAGAGGATTCGATCAGCCGTTCCGCGGAGGGCGCGGCGGAAGGACAGGACGCGGCGGCCGAGACGGTAGAGGCCGCGGAAGAGGACCCAGGCCGCCATATTGCGTCATTTGTGACGGCAATTTCGGCCATACCACTCGGGATTGCAAATACAGCAAAATGGCGAAAGAGCTGAAAGATAAGGACCAAGCGTCAGCCCCCGCCGAAAGCTCCAAGCATGTTTTCCACAATTCGCAAGACCCGCCAGCTGTGGCGGCAGCATGCAGCAATTACGCGAGCACACCTACGCATCCTCCGCAGTACATGCATCCCCAAAACTTGCATTGGTACAATCCGGCGTATCAGGGCTATCACCTTCCGGTCTTTGCGCCGCATTCGGCGGCGGTTTCGTCACCTATGCATTATCAGCGTCAGCCAACGCCGCCACCGGCGTTTTCCGGTTCAGACCCAACCTCAGGGGCAGCAAGCACAGCCGGGTTTCCAGCAGGCGCAGGAGGTGGAAAATGAAACTAGCGCAATCAACAACATCCTTCCGTCAAGAGGGCACATTTTCGCCATCACGGGCGGATCTAACCTAGAGCACGAAAGCAAGAGAGCTAGAAGGGACTACCACCGAAGAGTCCAGACAGTATCACCAAGGCTTCCACTAAACAGGCCAGCTTGGTCGCTAGCGCCGATATGCTTCGACGAGACCGACTTCAAGGTCCGCGACTACCCGCATTGCGACGCTTTCGTCGCAACAGCCAACGTGGCCGGCTTCACTTTGCACAACATTCTGATTGACACCGGAAGCTCAGCAGACATCCTTTTCGTAAAAGCTTTCGAGGCAATGGGATTCGACAGACGCAGTTTGGACCCCGCCGGTAATTCACTGTACGGGTTCGGAGGAAGAAAGATCGACGCTATCGGCAAAAAGCAGATCCCTGTATCCTTCGCCGAAGGGGAAAGAGTCCGCACCGAGACACTAACATTCGACATAATAAACATGGACTACCCGTACACTGCCATTTTCGGCAGAGGTTTCACCAACAGGTTCAACGTTGTCATCAAGCAAAGCTACCTATGCATGAAGATGCCATCCCCTTTCGGCATCATCACCGTACATGGAGATCAGCAAGCTTCCAGAAGGATTGAGGGGAAACCAACCCCAGGCTATAGCCTCATCAACGAGGTGGCAAACAAAGACGAAATGCAAACAACCACCGAAGAGCACGCTATCGTCCGCGCGTCGGAATACAAGATTGGGGCAGCTGAAGAAACGATAAGAATCCCGCTCGCGGCCTCCAGGCCCGAAAGAGCCGTGCATATTGGGTCAGGCATGCCGGAAGAAGAAAGGAACGCTTTGGCATCCTTCCTTGCGAGCAATGACGACATTTTCGCTTGGTCAGCAAGCGACTTGCAAGGCGTTAGCAGAGATCTCGCCCAGCACAGTTTGAACATCGCAAGCGGCGCTAAGCCCAGAAAACAAAAACTGAGAAAAATGTCAAACGAAAGGGCAGACGCGGCGAAAGCCGAAGTGCAAAGATTACTCGACGCGGGAGTAATCCGACCGGTCCAGTATCCCGAATGGCTGGCGAATGTCGTCTTGGTGAAAAAGAAAAATGGAAAATGGCGAATGTGCGTCGATTTCACCGACCTCAACAAATGCTGCCCGAAAGATCCTTATCCCTTGCCTCGTATCGACAAGCTTGTCGACATTGCATCTGGTTGTGAAATAATGAGCTTGCTAGATTGTTTTTCAGGCTATCACCAGATTTGGCTTCATCCCGACGATGAAGAGAAAACCAGTTTCATCACCCCTACAGGCACATACTGCTACCGGCGAATGCCGGAAGGGCTGCGGAATGCAGGCCCTACTTTCTCGCGAATGACCGACAAAGTGTTCGAAAGCCAGAAGCAAAAGAAAAACTTGTTGGCGTACGTTGACGACATAGTGGTCAAGAGCGATAGACAGGAAGATCATCAGGCAGATTTGCTCGAGACTTTCGGCAATCTTCGGAAGAGCGGTTTAAAGCTAAACCCCGACAAGTGTATTTTCGGCATCAGGAAAGGCAAGCTCCTCGGTTGCCTGGTATCAGCAAGAGGAATTGAAGCTAATCCCGACAAGATAGCGGCAATTATCAACATGCAACCGCCCTCAAACCGAAAGCAAGTGCAAAAGTTGACAGGAAGACTGGCTTCTCTGAACAGATTCATCGCAAGGTCCGCCGAAAGAGGGCTGCCTTTCTTCCGAACTCTGCGTAGCTCCGACCCTTTCGATTGGGGGGAAGAGCAGCACCAAGCTTTTCAGCAGCTAAAGGAGTATTTGACCAAGCTAACCACGCTGTCCAAGCCGTCGCCGGAAGCAACGCTCTTGTTGTATCTCGCAGCGTCTCACGCCACTGTAAGCGCGGTACTGGTGGAAGAAAAGGAGCACGAAAACAAGATGACGCAGTTCCCAATCTATTTTGTTTCCGAGGCCCTTTCGGGCGCAAAGCTGAACTACTCAGAGCTAGAGAAGATAGCCTACACAGTGCTAATGGCCTCCCGAAAGCTGAAGCATTACTTTCAGTCTCACCACATCATAGTACTTTCGGCTCAGCCATTGGAAGCCTTGTTCCGCAACAACGAAGCTATCGGCCGAATCGGCAAGTGGGCGGCGGAGCTGAACGAATACGTGATCGACTTCCAGCACCGATCCGCAATCAAGTCGCAGGCATTGGCGGATTTCATAGCAGACTGGACTCCCGCCGCTTTCGACACAACGCTTGAATTCGAAGAGCCTGTGTGGACAGTAAATTGTGACGGCGCATGGGGAATGGCCGGAGCCGGAATCTCGGCGATCCTTACACCACCAAGAGGACCGAAGGTCAGATTTGCCGCGAGGCTGCAGTTCCTCACAACCAACAACACCGCCGAGTACGAGGCCGTGCTTCTAGGTTTACGAAAGCTTCGAGCAATCGGAGCGAGAAGATGCATAGTCAAATCGGATTCCCAAGTGGTTGTCGGTCATGCCGAAAAGGAATTCACTGCAAGAGAACCAGAGCTAGCCAAGTATCTGGCGGCAATCAGAAGAATGGAGAAATATTTCATTGGTTTCACCTTGCGTCACATCCCAAGGGCCGAAAACGCAGAGGCCGACGATCTGGCCAAAGCCGCAGCACAAAATCTACCGCTGCCATCAGATGTGTTCTATCAGATCCTTTCGGCAAAAGCCGTGAAAGAGGAGGAAGAACAACCAGACTCGATACATGCTATCGTCAGTGAGGACTGGAGGTCACAGATATTCGCCTATTTAGCTGGAACTTACGAGCCACAGTCTAGGAAGGATGCCGAAAGAATGGCCAGCAGGGCGAAAGGTTACGCAATCATCGGAGAGCAGTTGTTCAAAAATGGAATAACAGCACCTCTTCTGAAATGCATAAGCCAGCGCGAAGGCATTCAGCTGCTCGAAGAAATGCATGCCGGAATGTGCGGAGCGCATAGAGGGCCTCACGAGATAGCGCACAGAGCAATGAGACAGGGATTTTACTGGCCTTCCGCTGCATCAGATGCCAAGGAGCTGGTCAAATGTTGCAAAGGCTGCCAGATGTTCGCCAAAAATCAGAAAGCGCCAGCAAACGAGACCTCGCCGATAGTGCCGACCTGGCCATTGCAGAGGTGGGGCATCGACATAGTTGGTCCGCTACCAGCAGCCCCGGGCAACTTGCGTTTTGCAGCGGTAGCTCTTGAGTATTTCACCAAATGGGTGGAAGCAAAGGCCCTTGCCAGCATAACTTCCACCTCTTTAACCAAGTTCGTCTGGCAGAGGATAATCTGTCGCTTCGGTGTTCCATCATTCATCGCCTGCGACAATGGGAAGCAGTTCGATTGCGCCGAATTCAGGAATTTTTGTGATGAACTCAGCATCAAGCTCAATTTCGCTTCTGTAAATTACCCGCAAGCAAACGGGGCCGTCGAAAGAGCGAATGGCTTAATCTTTTCGGCAATTTCGAAAACACTGTACGACTCGCCGAAAGGCAAGTGGGCCAACACCCTAACAACAGCTGTATGGGGACACAACATTTCACGGTCCAGAGCTACCGGCTTCACCCCATTCAGGCTACTTTACGGCGAGGAAGCAGTAACCCCGGAAGAAGTAAAGCTGGGTTCCTTCCGAACCGAAATGACCCCAACTACTGAACAGCAAAGACACGTCGAGCTCGACACCGTCGAAGAAGTAAGGCTGCAGGCTGCAGACAACCTCGAAAAGTACCACGCCGAAACGAAGCATCACAGGGACAGGACGATAATCCGAAAGAACATCAAGCCTGGTGACATGGTCACCATTCGGCAGCCAGATAAGCAAGGCAAGCTGCAATCGCAGTGGCAAGGCCCTTTCGTCGTGGCGAGCATGGCAGCGCCCGGCGTATTCCGGTTGATGAATGACAAGGGCGAAGTATCAGCTCACACATGGAACGCGAGCAATCTGCGTCGTTTCTACCCGTAAATCATCTCTTTCTCGACTGTGGTATAATTTCTCCCTCTTTCACCATTTTTGTAATCAAATGTCGTCTGTGCTCTTTTTCCTCGCCGGGAAAGCCTTTCATCGGGCTGCGAGGTTTTTTAACGAGGCAGCCGAATGTAACCGCTACATTACTAAAGTAGCCGTAATTCCCCAAAAATGTCATACGAACCGGTCGAAGACGAAATCAACCAAGCATAAGGTTGAGACATTCGTCAACACAATGTGATAAAAAGAGAATGTCGAGGAGGTAGGGCAAAATAGACCCCTTCTATCCAACGACAATCACGAAAGCCTGCGGGCTATATGAAATCCGACCCTCCGACAAAACGAGAGGGCGGAGCGAAAGCCTGCGGGCTATGTGAAATCCGACCCTCCGACAAAATGCGAGGGCGGAACGAAAGCCTGCGGGCTATGTGAAATCCGACCCTCCGACAAAACGAGAGGGCGGAGCGAAAGCCTGCGGGCTATGTGAAATCCGACCCTCCGACAAAACGAGAGGGCGGAACGAAAGCCTGCGGGCTATGTGAAATCCGACCCTCCGACAAAACGAGAGGGCGGAACGAAGCCGGCAGGGCCACGAACAAACCGACATTCCGACAAAACGAGGGCTGAACGAAAGCTTGCGGGCTATGCAAAACCAGCCCCCCATCACCAAAAGGGGAGAATGGTAGCAGAGGCCAAGCCCATCAGCCCTAGTAGGGTAAAACAAACGACAGCTGGCAAGCATTTACAGCCGCTAGAACGTAAACGCTGTATTAACCTTTCACCTACCAAGTGAACACAAATACAGCCAGGCAAGTAAATGCGACCGTCCCGTACAATGGGCAAGGCAGTATAAATAGGCAACAAAGTGCAAGCCTCCCACCCATCCTAAACTACCGATGCTCTCCAAAGTGTTAGTTCCAGGCAGTCAGCTCATTATCGAAAATGCGAGTAGGAAGCATCAGGAGCTACGCTTTCGCTTTTATGATCGTGTCATCGGCATCGCGTCCGACTATCGTCACCAATCCGGTAACTGTAGGCGGCAGTGCCATCGAGTGGCTCTCCCATCTCAAACCAAAGATAGGAGATGAACCAAGTTGTGCATGTGGCTGGACAGCAATACGAGCAATATCATAATCATAGTCGACTGTATGTTCCTCAACTTGCGTTCATAAAGACATTTTCGTCAACCGAATTATCAAGCGCTTTTGCGCGAATGCTACCGCCCCTTGCCTAAGAGAGTGGGGGCGGGCGTTTCTTTGCTACCAGCCGAGGGGCTCGCACCAAAAGCTCCCTCGCGCGAATGCTACCGCCCCTCGCCTAAGAGAGTGGGGGCGGGCGTTTCTTTGCTATCGGCCGAGGGGCTCGCACCGAAAGCTCCCTCGCGCGAATGCTACCGCCCCTCGCCTAAGAGAGTGGGGGCGGGCGTTTCTTTGCTATCGGACGAGGGGCTCGCACCGAAAGCTCCCTCGCGCGAATGCTACCGCCCCTCGCCTAAGAGAGTGGGGGCGGGCGTTTCTTTGCTATCGGCCGAGGGGCTCGCACCGAAAGCTCCCTCGCGCGAATGCTACCGCCCCTCGCCTAAGAGAGTGGGGGCGGGCGTTTCGTTGCTATCGGCCGAGGGGCTCGCACCGAAAGCTTCCTCGCGCGAATGCTACCGCCCCTCGCCTAAGAGAGTGGGGGCGGGCGTTTCGTTGCTATCGGCCGAGGGGCTCGCACCGAAAGCTCCCTCGCGCGAATGCTACCGCCCCTCGCCTAAGAGAGTGGGGGCGGGCGTTTCCTTGCTACCGGCCGAGGGGCTCGCACCAAAAGCTCCCTCGCGCGAATGCTACCGCCCCTTGCCTAAGAGAGTGGGGGCGGGCGTTTCTTTGCTATCGGCCGAGGGGCTCGCACCGAAAGCTCCCTCGCGCGAATGCTACCATCCCTCGCCTAAGAGAGTGGGGGCGGGCGTTTCTTTGCTATCGGACGAGGGGCTCGCACCGAAAGCTCCCTCGCGCGAATGCTACCGCCCCTCGCCTAAGAGAGTGGGGCCGGGCGTTTCTTTGCTATCGGCCGAGGGGCTCGCACCGAAAGCTCCCTCGCGCGAATGCTACCATCCCTCGCCTTAACAGAGTGGGGGCGAGCGTTTCTTTGCTATCGGCCGAGGGGCTCACACCGAAAGCTCCCTCGCGCGAATGCTACCGCCCCACGCCTTAACAGAGTGGGGGCGAGCGTTTCCTTGCTATCGGCCGAGGGGCTCGCACCGAAAGCCACCTCGCGCGAATGCTACCGCCCCTCGCCTAAGAGAGTGGGGGCGGGCGCGTCTTTGCAACCCACCGACGGGCCCGCACCGAAAAGCACTATCGCGCGAACTAGTAAAGCGAGAACAACTAAATCATTCGGCAAAAGAACTTAATCCGCCAAAAGAAATAATAAAAAAATCGCACATTCGCAAATAACGATTAACACCGAAAGGTAGAGCACACTGCGACACTCGTCATTACACCGGGTTTAATATAAAGGTTGTACACTGCAATTCTAATTCAGGGCCGCGAACTATTTTCGCGGCCAAGTAAAATGCTATAACGCCTTTCGTCCGGCGAAGGCACGGCATCTTCGGGTTCCAACTTAACGAACGCGGCACCCTCGAAGCCTGGTGGCGCGCGCGAAGCCTCGCGCCTCTTTCGCCTCGACTCAAGTTCGCGTGGGTCGAAAGCATCATAAAAAGCGCGTAGCCGATCTTCTGTGCGTCTAAGTTTCTCAGCTCGTTTTCTCATGTAAGCCGAAAGCGATGCAGTCGGAAACCTAGATCGGAAACTCCTCCACAGGTCACCACCAACACAGATATCGCCAGCTTTAATCATTAACGGGCAGATGTCGAGAACGTCCGGCGTTCCCGCATCCGCACCCTGTTCAATATACAACATCCGAATTTAAGTTCCAAAATGTTACAAGAGGTCCGCAACAAGTTGCCAACACATTGAAAGCAGGCCCCAAGAAGGTCACTCGTCTACCGCTGCGTCTTGGGGGGCGTTCGCGTCGCGGGCAGCAGCAGCGGCCGAGCTTTCGGGCGCCCCGTCATTCGGCCCAGGAGGACTTGCCTCGTCTTCCGGCTCGTTTTCACGCGCCTGTTTTGCGGAGATATACTCCGAAAACAGCTGTCGGATCCGCGTTTTCTCCTCAGGAGTCTGCATAAAAAAGCGATAGCCCAGAAAAATAACTACTCAGGCCACAAGGCACCGCACAAAAAGCGATAGCCAGCATGGAAGTCAAGCGATAGCTCAAGCAGAAGGAAGAAAATACCTTTCCACGCCCCACGGCGGACTGCATCAGCGACATGTCGTTCCCACCCGCAAGCCAGAATTCTTCAAAGAATCTTTTGCCCAGAGCTTTCGCCGCCTCCGGGGTTCGCCAGTAATAATCCACCTCTTTGACCGGAAGGTCAACGATGTGGGAGCATCCGGCGTCGACCAGGCTGTGGCCGATCGCCTTGATACCGGTGACGGCGGCGTAGTCTCGGCCCAGAGCCATATGATTTTCAAGTGAGTCCATTTCGGAGCAAAGCCAGCGGACAAGACCGTCAGCAGTTTGCTCCGAAGGACCACCCGTTTCGACACCAATGCTGCGAAGGCTTTCGCGGAGGCGAAAGACAGCTTCTTCGGCAAACGTCTTCAGGGCCTCGTCCTTCTCGGCCTGGGCATTTCGCAGATGCGAAAGCTCCCGCCTGAGGTCTTCTGCTTCCCGTTTCAGCTTTTCAGCCTCCTTTTGGCTTGCTTTCCGCGAGGCGCGCTCGTCCTCGGCTTTCTTCGCCTGAACCTCCAGGTCGGTTGTAAGCTCCTTCGCCAAAATGTCGAGGTCCTCCTTCTCACGCTCGATCTTGCGAACATAAAGGTCGTTCTGATTGTGTCGGCTGCGGGCGAGAATGGCAGCCTGCGAATGGCATTAAATCAAACGTCGAAAGTTAGTACACTCCAAAAGACCCATACACCAGTTGCGGAAAAGCGAACAACAATCACGCGACAAATAGCAATCTGAGCAACTCACGCTAGCTAAGTGAAACGACAGCGCGTCATCAAGCTTTACGCTGTCAACCTTGAGCAGGTCCCTTTCGACCTCCGGCGCAGCGAAAGCCTTGTGCGAAAACTCCACAAGTTTGCTGGCGTCATCGCTTGCGCCGGGGAGGATTCCCGCGCGGCGGAAGTCTATCCGACACGCAAGCTGAGCTTCGGAAGCTGCACCCAAAGAACGTGCAATCCGATAAGATTCTTCTCTTGCTTCGTCAGTCTCGCCCGACGAGCTCAACCCAGTGTAAAAACAAGGATTCCTGTAGTCCGACGGCACTCCATCGATAATCAATCGCCCGTAGCCAAGAAGCTGACCTTCCACCATCTCCTGTGATAGACGAATGTGTCTCGGCGAAAGGTGTAGCTTACCTTTATCCACAGCAGGAGCCGTCACTCCCTCGGATCCGCCCCTCCTCTCGCGTGGGGCAGCCCCTCCGGTGGAACCGCGAGCAGCAGTTTCGGCAGGTTTCCGAGCCGCAGGCTCAGCACGAGGCGCTTTCGCTCTCTTCACCGGCCGAGCGGTATCCGCGAGGGCCTTTCGCGAACCGGGTTTTGCAAAGGTCGGAAGGTCAGCCACCGACACCTCGTCGTCGAAAGCCGATGTCGAAAGGCGCGCCTGCGGTTTCGGCGGCGCCATCTCAGCAGCGAAGCTGGTGATCTGCAAAAGCAAGACAGCACAACAGCAAAACAAAGACAAGTCAAAAAAAAAAAACCGTCTTTACCACAGAAATAATAGTAAAGAATTCCATAAAAGGAAAAACGAAAACAACGGCCAAAGCAAACAGAATTACAAAAAGGCAGAAACTAACCACCCTCAAATGATCGAAAGGATCAACGTCAGGGGCCGACTCCAATGCCCCCCCTCGACTTGCAAGCAAAGGTTTGGCAATCAACCGCCCAATGCGGATGTCCCCAGCTTCAGCAACCCTTCGCCGGGAGATCACACCACTCCGACCGCCACGGCGAGCCATCTTTTTTCCTTCACCTTTAAAGCTTTCGGCCTCATCTTTGCTTTCGTCAACCAACGGTCTTTCGGCATATTCAACGCCCATCGCATCGAAAGCTCGGTTTAAACGCCGATTACGGCCAAGATTGCCGAGTTGAAACTCGCTCTCCTTGCGTAAGTACGGACCGCAAATCTTTCTGGTCTCCTTTTCGATATGTCCGACATATTCGCCGTCATCATGGTAATCCGCGGGTCTTTCCAGCAGCAACGTGGGCCCCCAATACCCTTCTCTTTCAACGAAACCTTCGAAAGATGTGGCACTGCAGAGCGGATTCATCCCGATGGCAATCCACTCTTCCACCAAATCCCGGCTGATTTGAAAACGTGCAGTAAGCGCGAATGCATCCCCACAGCGAATAGCATGTGGGTCACTCAGCACAACTGGCGGAAGATGCTTTCCTGGGCACCTCTCCAAAACAGACACAAGTGGAGATCCTTTCTTTTCTCCCCTATCTAACTCAATAGCGGCGGTTTCGTCCGAGCAAACACGATAGTAGAACCAGAAGCGATTCCAGTCCGGCCACTTGTTCCGGTATGTAAGCGAAATTGAAACAGTCCCTCGTGTTTTCCGCGGAACGAAATTGATGCAGCCAATCTCGCTGGGCAATTTGCTCCCTAGAAGCGGGTCGTTAACTTTCGTCGGACGACGGTGAATGTCATAAAATCGCACGAAGACATCCGCCCGCGGGGTGCAGCCCAACATCTTCATAGCATGCGCGAAAATACTCAGTCTGGCGATTGCATTCGGCGTCAGCTGATGAAGTTGTATCTCAAACCCCAACAGAACATCCGAGACGAATTCTTCGAGGGGAAAATCAAGGCCAGCTACAAAGTAGTCGCGAAAGACGACGGCCTCGTTCGGCCGAGGAATAGGAACCTCCTCATCTCCAGGGACACGGCAATTCGCAAGATGATCTCTCCTTAAAGGCCCTTCTTCAGCCATTGTTTGCAAGCGTGCAGCCGTCATTCGCGATACGCCAAGGTAAAAAGAACAATCCGTCGGAACCGAAATCAAACCGGAGTCCCCATCATTCGACACGCTCCCGCTATGCTCTGGAACTCGTGGAGCAACCCCCGATCCGATGGACACTTCCACGCTAGGCTCGCGATGGGACGACCCGGTGGCATCGGAACTCTCGCTAGTAGAGCTCGAGGTCGACGTCGAGCTGGAAGACGCCATCTAGCATTGGCGCGAAAGATAAAATAAACACACAAGGCAAGCGAAAGAGGAAAAACAACAGAAAAAACGCGAAAATAGACACGAAAATAAGCGAAATTAAACAACCTTAAACAACCAAATTCGCAAGACTTAAGTCTAAAGGAAACAAAGACAAGGGGAGTGACGCGTACCGCAAACTGTCGCCAGACGAATGATGAAAGTCAAACAAGTAGCTATCGCCAACACGAGCGAATGGCGTCAACCGAAAAGCGAAATGGCTTCGCGAATGAGGCGGGGGGTGAAGGGAGGCGTTCAGTGAACAAGCCTCCCCCAGCCGAAGCCCCGGCTTTTATATGCGCAAAAACTGGGCACGAATTCCGAGGGAGACGAAGAGGCGCCCGGGCACAAGATTCGAAGCGTCGCAGAGGTTTTACATCATGACACACAGTTTTCGAGAAACACGAAAAGGCGTCTGCAACGTGACTTAAGCAAAAACATAAATAACAATAATACTAAAAAAATATATACACACCACTGTATCAAAAAAAAAAAAACCCAGCTTCGGGACGAAGCGAAGGTTTTTTTTGGGCGGGCGTAGGCGCCTAGCGAAAGGACACGGTCGAACTTCGCAAGCTGCAGATTCAACCGTGAGGGGCTATTGTTGGGGCGGCACCCAGACCGCAAGCGCCTCCGACCCGCATTTTACCGAAAGATGATGGTGCTTTCGTGCGAAAGGGAGAATTCGCGCGGAAGCACGCGTTTCGACTTGCGGACCAAGGGAAGGCGGAGCTTTCGTGCGAAATGAAGCATTCGCGCGGAAGCAGGCATTCGCCTACGGTCCGCATGACCGGAGTAGGAAGGCGGAGCTTTCGTGCGAAAGGGAGCATTCGCGCGGAAGCACGCGTTTCGGCTTGCGCACCAAGGGGAGGCGGAGCTTTCGTGCGAAAGGGAGAATTCGCGCGGAAGCACGCGTTTCGACTTGCGGACCAAGGGAAGGCGGAGCTTTCGTGCGAAATGAAGCATTCGCGCGGAAGCAGGCATTCGCCTACGGTCCGCATGACCGGAGTAGGAAGGCGGAGCTTTCGTGCGAAAGGGAGCATTCGCGCGGAAGCACGCGTTTCGGCTTGCGCACCAAGGGGAGGCGGAGCTTTCGTGCGAAAGGGAGAATTCGCGCGGAAGCACGCGTTTCGACTTGCGGACCAAGGGAAGGCGGAGCTTTCGTGCGAAAGGGAGCATTCGCGCGAAAGCAGGATGGAGTAGGACGGAGTAGGATGGAGTTTTCGTGCGAAAGGAAGCATTCGCGCGAAAGGAGCCCAGCGTTTCCGGCGAGAGCTTTCGTCATTCATGACTTTGGTTTTTCTTAAGGTTTTCGCAGGGTGACCGAAGCCTAGGTCAAAGGGAGCGGGCCCACCGGCCAGGAAAAGGAGCCGGGGGACCCTGGGCCCACCAGAGGGCGAAGTTACGATGATGCCCCTCGCGCCGGAAAGGGCGGCGTACGACCATGGAGTAGTTGAGCAGGGCATCATTGTAATTGTAGCAGAGTGGTTGGAAGGGCATTCTTGTACTTTCAAATTGATCCGGATTAATATAAAAAGCTCCCAACCTCCCCTGGAGGGGGGGGGAGAATACTGTTCACTTCATCTGTTTTCCCGTTTTGCCGTCCGGTTTCCGCTTTCGCTTTGGGCTTTCGTTCGTGCGTCAACCCGCTGTTTCGGGATCTTGATCCCAGAAACAACAGGAGGAGTAATATATAATAATATTCCTGTGACGGGCACGCCACGCATGGACGCATGGTTATTATTTAGAGGAAATACGTGCACGCAACTCCCCCCGCTAGCTACAGTATTATGACCTGTTTAGTTAGAGCCCTCAGAGTTTAGCTACTAAAATTAATTCCTAAAATACCAAACACCTCGTTATAGTTTAGGGGTCACTAAAATTTAGATGTCTTTAGTCATAAAGACGTAGCTAAAATAACTAAATTTTAATAGTCTTTAGTCACTATATAACAAACATATAGTTACTAAACTCTAGGAAGCACTAAACTTTAGTGGACACTACGTTTTCAAAAAAAAACTTTAATGGACACTAAATTTTATAGGGTCTAACCAAACAGGACATGCCTGCCACGAGAATGCAAGCTGAATAGAGAGCTGACTCGGGCTCTCTTCTCTCTCGGACCGGTCACCTGGACTGTTCTGCACCTCACCGGCCACCTGTGCGACTCCGATCCGCCATTTGCCTGTTTGCTTAATTAGCAGCGGCGTATAGTACGTGGGTATGTGTGCGTGTATGTACCACGGGCATGGGCATACATACGTGCACTCAGGGTCCGTTTGGTTGGTGACCAGAACTTGCCATGCCACAGATTCGTCGTGCCACAGTTTTTCTGGCAGTCGTTTGGTTCACTGCCACAGCTATGGCACGCCACACTTTCTCAGAACCATGCCCCACACGTCATAGACTCATTTTCGTGCCAAACTTTGCCACAAGTGTGGCTTCAATTTTGCTCGCCACACTTTCTGTGGCAGCCACAGTTTGCCGAAGGTCAGGCGTGGCAAGTTACGGTCACCAACCAAACAGGCCCTCAACCACAAGCAACCATCGTTGGAGGTATCAGTAATGGTCAATCCGTCAATGTCCAAGCTAAGTGTATATATAGCAGATCGAGGAGGTGTCATCTCTTTTTTCTTTTATTATGTATGGTAATGTAGATGGACATTGGTGGATCGGGGGCTGCAGCCCCCTTGCCTAAAAATACACATAGAATTTTAGCTGAAATTAGTCTAATTTGTCTTTAAATTAGTCTAAAGTCTTCTACAAGCTAGAAAAATAATGAAAAAAATCAGTCTAAATCACATTAAAATTTACCAAAAACCTCTCGTAAGCCAAAAATACAAGGAGAAATTTGATCTAAACTTGGTTATCTATGCATTTAGCCCCCTCTTGTGAGCTGATCCTAGATCCGCCACTATAGATGGATGTATAAAATGATATAGTTTAGTCTAAAATTTTGTTTTTATAGTTTTGATGAGGAAGTGAACGAATGATCGATGCACCCCGTACGTGACTGCACTCTATCATGGCTTCTGTCGATAATGTTTTGTGCGTTATACTATAGAAATAATTATTATACTACTTGACATGTCATTTTACTTTATTTTAGCACGCACTGTACATGTTTTGGGTCGATATAAAACAATCCAACCAAAACGTACGAGACTTTGCATCCTTCTTTGTACCCCTATCTATATCTCTTATATAATTGTAAACCTCACTCTACCAATTCTTTCAACTTACAAGTTGTCCACCTTAGCAATATACAATCTTATGCAATTAAAATTCACTAACACAGATGATGTCCACGTCATTTTATTTGTCCACATCAACATGTCACACAATCCGCTAACACTTATTTATAATAGTTTATTCCTTTATATAAATAAATATATAATCTAATTTTATTTAAAATTATATTTAATTCTCGCACCAACGCGTGAGGTATACTTGTAGTTAAACAAAAATGGAATGGCCTTCTCTTTTAGCACCTTTTTATTTAAGGGAAATAGAAGGAAAGGCCTTATGCATTACTGCTGGGTTAGGCCGCGCGCCTGGGCCGACACTACCGAGCCCGAACGAGAGGTGCTGGTGCTGGAGACGGGCGGGCGGATCGGGCTCCAAACCGACAACCAGAGGCTGTCTGGGCTGTGTCTTTTCACATGGGCTCTTCTCGCGCGTCACCAAACTCAGCACATACACAGATACAGGAGGTGCCGCCGGTTTACTGCGGCGTTGGCGACGAACGGGGTTGGTTGGTCATGGACTCATGGTATGGCAGGGCAGTCCCCTGCCCAGTGCCGTCAGTGGGCTCTTCTCCTTTTTTTTTTTTTTTTTGCGAAAACGCTTTCCTTTCCAGTAGTGCTGACAATCCTTAATGGTCTCTCATTATATATGAGGGGACTGTAAATTAGTAACCCTCTCCTCTTCTCTCTTATCTTGTACGTACAGCACTTCATCTGATTATTCAGTCTCTTATACTTGCTCTCATGCATTTTCTGTGTCCAAGCGGCTTGATTGAGGGCGGCGGGCTCCACGCGTTCAAATCAAACAAGATCGTGTCACGTCGGACTCTGCCATGTCCACTGATTAAACTGGCCCGGCAAGCAGCCCCGTCGGCGAGGCGAGGACGAGGGCCGACCACCCCCGTGCCCCGTTCACGCGCAGAAAGAAGCAGACCATGGCAGGCAGGCAGGCTTCGCGCATGGCATGCATTCCCCCGGTGCAGGGCCAGGCCCAGGACGAAGAAGACAGCGCGGCCGGCGCCGGCGTCACTGCGTCAGTCGTAGCGGCGGATGGGTCGAGCCGAGCGAGCTCTTTCTTCGTAATCGTATCGTGGTGGACGCATGCATGCAATGCTGACTGCAGACTGCGCCTGCGCCTGCGCGCCGGCCGGGCCAGCGACGGGATCCCGGACAGTGGGCCAGGCCAGCCGAAGGCAGCCCGCAGCAGGCTCCTCTCTTCCTGGATCCTCTCTGCTGCTTGCTGCCCCGCAGCCTGCAACCGGGGGCATTCGCTCGCTCGCTTTTGTGTTGGCCCAGCAATAATAACTGCGGCGGCATGCGCTTTGTTGCCTCGCTTCGCTTCCTTTCGCAGCTGCTAGGCCGTCCGTCGTGTTCCGTGTAGCGCGCCACGCCTGTCGAGCGCACGCACGCATGCATGTGAGGAATTTCTGCATGGGATGGCCATGGGGCGGGCCATGGCCCATGGCCCATGGGGGGAGGCATGGCATGGCATGGCAACGCGCGCTGCACACATACGGAGTACGCACGTACTCCCTCCAGGTGTGCCGATGCCGTGCGCCGTTGCAGCAGCCTTGCATTGCAGGCGCACATGGGAACGTACAGCTACAGAGGCGAGAGATCGAGGCGAGGCGGGCGGGGGCGGACAAAGCTAGACACGACTGTATGTACGTACAGTGCACGACTACAGTACACGTTTGAAAATTTGAAACGCTGTACGTAGCGTACGTACGTTACAGCAATAGCAGGCGCACACACGCGACGCGACACTGCACAAGGCCGGGCAGCAGCGTTCCGGCCGTCCTGTTGACGCGTACGATGATGACGTACTACTGTACGTATTACGTCGAGCGAGCGTCCGGTGATCGACCGACCGGTCGCTTTTCCTCGTGGTCGATCGTGGCGATGATCGAGCCGATCTCCAAACAGTGGAGGATCGGAGGGAGCAGCCGAGCAGGAGCAGGAACCGAGACCGAGGTGACGTTTCGGAGCGAGTGCCGCTGCATCTGCAGTAGTACGTGATGCGCGCATGATAGGTTGCGCGCGTGCGTGGACACCGAGGCATGCACACGCCGGCAGGCGGAAAGCTAGCAGCAGCCATCGACGGCGGACCGGCCGGCCGCCCGATCGCCTTTTTCTGCTCTCCAAACTCCTCTTTTATTATTATTTTCTTCCTCCGACAGCGGGAGGTGGACGACACATCCATCGTGCCATGATGGATGCGTCGAAATCCAACTACACGGCGATGGGACTCTCCAGCGCCAGCAGATTGGAACTGTGCGGCGGCCGGCACACCCAGGTCCCAGGTCAAAGAGGAACAGCCTTTTGCTTGACTTTCCGAGCACTACTTTGGTTTCAAGAACACCAAAAATTGTCAGACAGCACCACTAACCACCGGAGCATATACTGCTGCACTTAGCTTTATGGACGGAGCATGCATATATATACTCCTATATATAGTAGGAGTACTACATTAGTACGGAGTAGCATGCTTACACTACTAAAAAAACAGGCCTTTGGACGATCTATCAGCTTTAGTCTCGGCAAAAATTTACGTCCGGGGCCAAAGACTTTTACCAACCGGGGCTAAAGGTGAATCTTTAGTCCCCGTTATAAAGGTCCTGGACCTTTGGACCTTTAGCCCCGGTTGGTAATGGGTGGTGGTACCAACCGGGACTAAAGCTCCTTTTTAGCCTCGGTTGGTGTTACCAACCGGAGCTAAAGGTCCTTCACGAGTGAATAACGTCCAGAACTGTATCACGTTGGTTGTGTAGCTCAGTTGGTAAGTGTGCCAGAGGCGAGATGTGCTGAGTTCGAATCTCACACAACACACATTTATTTTTCCTCCCTGGACCTTTAGCCCCGGTGGGTGATGAGGACATCGTCACGCTGGACACAACGACACCATGTCTTCCCCAAGTTGCAATCCGTCTCCAACTCAGCTTCCACGTCACTCTCGGAATTCAGGAGCAGTCCCGGGTAAAATCAACACCCCGAACGCATACGGACTCCGTTTTCGACGAACCAGATATGCTTGGAAAGATAATTTGATAAGCTAACCAATGGCTTTGGAATCACGTCAAAATACGTCCGGAGTCAATGAGAATCGTCGAAACAAGTCAGCGTCCAGAATCTACCAGGGTGCTGTGTCACCGTATTTTGGTCCGTTGGGCCGTGTATCGTCTTAGAGCCCATTAGGGGGCGCGTCCAGCATAGATGACGTCCTAAACCCTATAATTAGCCGCCGTCGTCGTCGTTAGGTCTTGGGTTTTGTTTAGAGTTTAGTTTTCCATCGAGAAACTGAATCGTTCATTGTAACTGTGGTGTCGAATCCTTTTATAGTGATCCAGGGCCCCCATTCTTGATCTCCTCCACTGTGTCGATTAGTCCTTTGGAACCGAGTTCTTGAACCCCTCTATTATATTCGTGATATTCATATCTGCAATTTCAGATTGCGTGCTTTACCTTCTTGCTTGTGTTCTTCGATTCGCTTGCAGGATTAGCCTTCTTGGCGAGGTCAATCAAGTTGTGCTTGGTTGATAACCAACGGATCAGTGGTGTAACAGTTGCAGGGTTCGAATCGTGTCTGATTTGAAGCCGGATCGCCAACGTCGAGTTCTCCACCAATCGAACCTATCACTACCTCTCGGAAGATCGGGTCGTCTCTCATCAGTGGGAAGCACCCGGGACTAAAGGAGCCCCGGTGGGAAGCACCCGATGCTAAGAATCCGGGACTAAACCCGGTGGGAAGCACCCGGGACTAAAGGCCCGAGATCTTTAGTCCCAGTTGGGATACCGGGGCTAAAGGTCCGGTTCAACCGGGGCTAAAAGCCCTTTGTGTAGTAGTGTTATTAAGCATGCATGCTTTATTATGTAGTCATAGGGGTTGTTTGGTTTCTAGCCACAACCTGCCACAACTAATCTTAGGCAAAGTGTGGCAGCCATAGAAAGTGTGGCAAGCAAAAGGGTGGCCACACTTTTCTTGCCTAAGGGAATCTTGCCACACTTTTTCTACTCTATGACATGTGGAGCCCAGAAAAACCTTGCCTAAAGTTAGTCAGCAACCAAACACTTGCCAATCTGTTCAAAGTTGCCTAAGATGAAGTGTGGCAAAGTGAGGCTAGCAACTAGTAGCTACTAGGATGAACATTCGAATAATGTATGCCAAACAACAGTTATAATTCGTACAACTTTCCAGCTGCCAATACCAAGTTAAATTACCGTTGCTGATCGATGATGGGCATGCATTACCTCGAGCAGATCGATACGAGATGTGATGACGATCCCGGAAAGGTGACCGGACGGAAAGCAAGCATTATTTCAAAGTGGTCCGTTTTCATTTCGGCAGGGACGGCAACGTGTACGTCTAGCCTAGCCAAGTAGCCAGTCAAACTTCAGTGTGTTACATACTCCTACATATACTCCTATATGGCACGTACGTACGTGCAATATAATAATGCCGATGCATGCAGGAAGCTAAGCCAGACGTATCCAAGACTGACAGCATACAACAAGTGCTAGCTAGCTAGCGGATATATACCAGTGTCTGCAGCCTAAAGCAAGCTCTACTATCTAGTGTTTGGTTACTGATCGAAGATGCATATATGCATGCAGATAGAGGGCGTTTGTGTGTGTGTGTGATTCAGGTTATCCCTTGTCTTGCTCTCTATATAATACTTGTAAGCAGAAACGAATGAACAAGCTAGCTTGGCCTAAGCTCGATCAGCAAGTACACTAGCTACTATTTAACGACGAAACACTGCCCCACAAACCTAATCCCAACCTACTGCCTCGAGCGAGCAAGACACTTCCATTAGCATGATTCGGAGAATGCGCCAAGGCTGTCACCTTTTTCAAAGTTCAAATGCAAACTCTACTACATGCGTGCATGTTCTTCGGAGTTTGGAGTGTCCTAGCTAGACCTTGAGCCTTTCCAGCTCCATGCATGGATCATGCACTTTTGTAAGCTCTGCCTTGGAGAAAAGGCGGAGCTCTTTTTCTCCAAGATAGCAATTCCAATCCAACGTACCACTACTCATGTCTAGGACTAGGACTAGCACTGCATTACTACTAATTTTGCTTGTGATTTGAGTGCACAGATGCTACTGCTTCTAGAGTTGAGAGTACTACTATAGTACATTACTCGTCCCAAAAGAATGTGGAACAAGTCAAATACCTTTTTTTTTATTTTGTTCAAAATTATTAAAAAATAGTATTAACATTTATATATCTAAATAGCTAGATTTACTCTAAAAATACATTTCAGAATTAATATAATAATACTTATTAAGTTTGAACATATTTCTAGGAAAGAACACACTAAATAGGTATAATTTGCAAATATATTTCGTGACAAATCTAACAATATATACTTATTCGGTATTATAAACATTAGTATCATTTTGCATATATACATAAAAATTTGGTCAATCTTAAAATGTCTTGGTTTTATGAGAACAGCATCAACTGTTTTGGGATGAAGGCAGTGCATGTTAAATATTTTTGTAACAAGAATTGCATTATTTTCTCCTATCCCCTCCCAGGCCTCTTGCACCATCCAGTTTGATTTGGACCTGCTGATGATCTGATTCTGATATAGGGCCAGGGCCAGGGGTGAAAAGCCAGGCAGCAAGCTAAAAAGGGCTCAAATCCCAAGCTAGTGACGTGCACATAGAGAAAGAGGAAGGCATACAGTAGTCTATTGCCATCTTCCATTCCTTTTTCCCATTGACCTCTTGCGCAGCCACAGCGATTCTTTTGAGGCCGGAGACGCTGCCTGCTGGTGCCTCTGCCTCAGACGTGGTATGGTCTGATGCAGAGGGAGCGTCCCATACACATGTACTGTAGCACTCCGTAGGAGTAATGCTCACTCACAGAAGAAATTTATTACTGAATTGTTTGAATTTTATCGCCTTGTGACTTGGCTGTACACCTGGCTACAATACAATAGTGGCGGTGGTTGTTTTAATTTGTTTGGCAGCATGTCTCGTTTTTCAGCACACAGCAAGTGTGTGTCGTAATACTAGTATATACTGTACTGAATCAAGTGGTTGGTGCTGGTGTTACAAATTAAGCGCCCTTTTGACGTGTAGCCTCTGTCAATTTGTGCCGAGCCTGACCTCACGTTGCTTGTCCTGCACACGTTTAGCTGCTGCTAGGTGCTCGATCTTAACTGTCAGCGCATTGCGTCGCACGCACGCTTTGTTGCGCGAACACGCGCTCTCCAAATTTTGAAAGCCAAACACGCATATACATTTTTCCAATGCAGCTGCCCGTGACACAGATTGTAGGGTGCCACGTGTCATGCGTGCGTACAGTGTGACAGTAGTACTCTACTGTACGTACTACTACTCCAGTTGTTTTGTTTGCTTGACAGGACCGATCGATCTCCGTTTTGAAATTTCAGTTGATTGACAAGCCATCATGCACCTCGCTCAACCAAACCAACGGTGGCCACGGTGGCCTTTTGCCGACACAATAATGCGTGTGACGCGATCGAGCTCTCGAGTAGTACGTGCAGTGTTGCCATCATCATGGTTTCTAAAGTCCAAATGATTGACCCCGATTGGAAAATCAAACGCCGCACGTACAGGGCACGGCACATGCTGCACACAGACATCACACAGGAGTACGGAGTACTAGTATGCTTCGGCTACCAAACAAATAAAGCCATCTGAAGCTGCCTCTCAGCATCAGAGAGTTCAGACCCTTAGTACTAAATCCACAGTAGTACTACACAGCCGCAGTGTCATCCACGTCCACGAGAAATTACAGACCGACCAAGCAAGATCATCAGTCAATGGGAAATGGATTAATAAGGAGAGATTAATCTCAGCTCATGCATGAACAGTTGCAGCTACGTACGATGACAACAAGCTCCATTAATTAATGAACCCAAACCACTCGATCTTAAGCTTATTGGTGACGACGATGACGGTGGACGGACGAAGCCGGTGGTTTGGTACTACTTGCATTGGTAGCAGCAGCAGCAGGAGGAGGTAATTAGCCGCCGTGGACGACGACCCAGATGTCGGAGAATGCCTGGAGGATGACGGGGTGGTGGCGCGGCGCGTTGAGGGAGAGGTAGGAGCGCAGGAGGCGCTCCATGTCCGGCGGGCCGAACAGCTGCCGCCCCACGATCATCTCCACCATGGACGAGCGGAAGTCGGCGTACGGGTCCCGCGACCGCTTCACCACGGCGAACCCCCGGCGCACCTGCTCCTCCGCCGCCGACACCACGGGGCGGAACCCGTCGCGGACGCCGCACGTGTCGCAGCTGCTCGCCGCGCGCCGGTGGGGGCGCCTGGCGGCGGGATGGACCTGGCTCTGGCCCCTTTTCACCGGAGGCTTAGGCGGCTTGCTACTGCCGGAGGATGCTGCAGGGGGCTTTGCCTTCGTCGTCTTCTTCTTCTGCTTCTTGGTGTAGAACTCGGAGGAGTCGGAGGAGAAGCTTCGTGAGGAGGAGAAGAAGGTCTCCGCCGACTCGGCGCCCGCCACCCTCTTGCTGCTGCTGCTGCACACGCCGCGGCCGGCGAGGCCGTCCTCGGCGTCGCTGCTGAAGACGTCGGTGTCGTCGTCGTCGTCGTCGGAGCTGCTGAAGCCGTAGGGGTTGGAGAGCAGCTTCATCCTGATCATCGTCTTGTTGTCGTTCTTGCCGCCGCCGCCGCCACGGTGGTCGTCGTCGCGCGGGCTCTTCTTCTCCTTGTCCCTGTCCATGGTCGTCCTCTCCGCCAGAGCCGGCGGCGGCGCGTCGACGGAGAAGCGGTAGGGCTGCGGCGCCGCGTCCCGGCGGTGGCGGTGGTGGAGGCGGTCGACGGCGGTGGAGAAGGACTCGGTGCGGCCGACGAGGTCGCGGCGCGAGGAGGCGAGGAACGAGTCGCCGCCGTCGCGCGCGACGGCGGCGTCCGCGGCCAGCAGCGCGCGGCTGGAGGAGCACGCGGAGGCCGCTGACGGTGGTGGCGGTGGCTTGTTGTTGGTCGTGGACGACGCGGCCCCCGCGCCAGCGCCGCCGCCGCCGCCGGGAGACGAGGAGGAGGGCGCGCCGGCGGTGGTGTTGCAGGTGGAGCGGAGCAGCGAGCCCGGGCGGAACATCCGGGCCAGGCGGTCCCGGAGCCGGCTGCCGCTCCTCCCGCCGCCGTGGTCCATTGCCGGCGCTGGCTAAGGCACGGTGGTTGTTCTTGGTGGAGCAGTGGAGCACCGCCGGCGGTGCTGCGAGTGTGGCAGTGAGCTGGTGCCTGACTGCCTGGTGGTGGTTATATATAGCGGGAAGCGTGCGAGGGAACCGCGGCGGCGTCGTGCGTTTTGAATTTGGCTGGCTGGCTGGGATACGTGAGGAAAAGCTGCTCACGTCACGTGTTCCGTCGTCCGTCCACGGAGAGGACTGCACCAAGACGTACGTATCCTTTCTCCTGGGTTACGACTTGGGGATAATCTGACAGAGATTCCGCCGCGTGTACGCTTTTCGATCCTGACACGGACTGTTCTGTCTATTTGCTCGTATACAAAAGGCTAAAAAGACGTCTATTTTTTTTAGGACAAAAGGAAAAGATGAAATACAAAGGAACACTTTTTTTAATCATCATGGAAATGGGAAAGAAAAGGGACCCGGCCTCTTTTTTGAATGAATGATGAAACTGGCGGGATCGAAAAAGACGTGCATTTTTTTTTTTTGGCTGGAATAATCATCATCATCATCATCATCGTCATCTCCCAACCCATGATGGACGGTGAAGGAACGAAAGAATCAGTGGCCCGTGGCCGGGCAGCCGGCCGGAGGAGCATCCGCGATTCGCGAGGACGTGCGGAACGTCCCGGGCACTGGGAGCCAGGGGACGTGTCCTGTTCTGTTCAGGGTGCCCGTACCGCCGCTCCGCTCCGCTCGCCGTACTCCTCCACGATCCGATCCGATCAGTCTCGCTCTCGCTCCGCCGACTGTGGATGATGATGGGGCCGCCGACGCCGACGGCTCGGACGCAGACGCGCGCAGAGTGCTGTTGGGCGGCAGCCATCTGCCCGTGTCCCGCGCTCCCGCCCACCTCGCTTGGTTTCGGTTGATCGCGCTGGATTGGTCACCCGCGCCGCCGATGACCTCGCTGGTGGCCGGCCATCCATGCCATGGGTCGATGTCGATCGATCACCAACCGGCACCTCTGACTTGCTTGGCATGGGGTCGGCGAGACGACACGACACGACACGACGTGTAGCACATATATACTACTCCTGTGCACATGCAACAACGTTATTGCACGTACTTTTGGCATGCACGTGAACGACCGTGCCGGGGGAGCAGATGGCGACGCATCGATCGTCGTCGTCGCGGCGGCCTGGTGCACCAGCGCCACCCGTCACCGGTGTGGCAGACACGCATGGCTCGCGCGGCGCATGGCACGAAGCCACCAACAGATCAGGAGCCGCTGCGCTACGCTACGCTACGACGTGCTCCACGTACGTACTGCCGCTGCCTGCGTCGTGCTCTGCCGCCCCCCGTTTGATGGCAGCCATGGACGCAAACGGAAACTGTTTCCACGGGCGGGCGGGCATGGATCGAGATGGAGCTGTGTCGTACGTACGTGGACCATGTGTTGGTGTTTCCTCCTTTTTCCTCCTCTGGGTTGGCTTGGGTTTGCTCTACAAGCCCAGAAGCCCTGTAGCTGCGTCGCCACACCCACACGGGCTCGCTCTACTAGGTCACCCTAGCTAGGTCGTAGCAGGCAAACAGTAAGCTTTGAGGCTGCATGCTGCACTGCAGCCTAGCTAGTCTAGGCGATTCATCATCGATCAATATAATAATAATAATAACGCCCATTCAATTTCAGGGATTATTTAGTTCTCACAAAAAAACTTTTCGAATATTTGGTTGCCTTTGCCTGGACGGATGGACCAATTGACCAAACAGGAAACGCTCTTTAGTACTGGAGATGGATTTGTCATATGTGTAGTTTTGGCGGAGACCACGTACGGTACGGGCGCCATTAGAAGGCGAGGCTCTTAGGATGCAACAATAGTAGAATAATGACGATGTCGACATGCCATGCGTGCTCAGGCACACATACCACAAGTACCAGCGCTCCTCGGCGCCGATCGATCGCCATGAATTCCCTGCGGCATGCAGCATCGTCCAAGGTTCTTCGTCTCGGATCCACCACCAAAAACGCATGCAGTGTCGTGGCTCCGGATCCCAAGGAAAGGAATCAACAAGCTCTGCATGCAGCCTGCATTTTGCAATGTACGTACTGTACAGTATACAATGCTCCCTACTGCTCAGCAGTTGAAGGAGGCCGGGCTTCCTGGCTCCCTAAGCTCTTGCAACATTTGAAATGGATGGCCTCATTATTTCCCCTGCCTCCCAAGTGCCAAAGGAGGTTTCCATGGCCGTTCTTCTCCTCTGCCTCTCTGCGACTCTGATGCCCTCCTCCGATCCTCCTCTGCACTCGTCTGCCTGCATCATCATCCACCACCTTCCTTTATTACTCAGCTCTGCCGCTTCTGCACTTCTGCCGCTAGTTAGTTTGCCGCACAGGCTGCAGCTGCACAAAGAACATATTGCTCCCTCTGCATAATGCTCCACGTGTACTGCTAATCTCAGAAAACCTGATTAATTATGCACACTACACTACATTTGTTTGTAAATATGGAGCCTAGCTGAGCTGCGCTCTGCTCTGCTCGGTGCTCGTCAAGCCCTTCCCTTGATAGTGTCTACTACTGGCGTACTCCTACTAGTGTGGTGCTTGCTATTACTGCTGATGCAAAATGCAGGTAGTGCAGATCATGCATGCCTCTGCACTGAACCTGCATGCCTATCCACCGTTTGGTTACAAGTCCCTGTCCTACCATTACTGTACATGGGGCAGCTAGCTATACGTCGTTATCCTCCCTTTAAAGCATCCTACTACCCTGCTGTCTCACCAGTGTACTGTATGCATGCAGAATTCAGATGTCCCGTATGTATGCATGGTCTATGGGGCTCCCCATCATCCCTTGGCCCTTGCTACCCCTCATCATATCCTCTGCTTGTTGCATGCATGCAGTCTCAAGGGCCAAGGCTCAGCCGGCGGATGCATGCACATTGCACCATGCTCTAGTGGCGTACTAGCTGGTCATCAGCTATACTACGGCTATACTGTCTAGCTGGACAAAGAGCTAGTATCATTCAGTGGACGACTTACAGAAAAGAAGGGGAAAAAAGAAAACAGCCGCATGCATGCATACATGCAACTGTGCAAGTGTAAACCCCCCCCCCCCCCCCCCCCCCTATGCTTGCTTCTTGAAGCTCTTTAAATATGTCCATCTCAGTAATTTATTACGTCGACTATGTGCTTTCATATATTGTATACCAATAAGGTTTGTACGAGTGCATCTCCTTTGTCCAAAAACCAGTGCATGCAGGTCAATGAACACTACAGTAGCTTGCACACAGCACACCACACCAGCAACAGGGCTTCAATTCTCAAACAGTGCAGCGAGCGAGCGAGCAGACTTCGGAGACCCATCACCCATAGCCATAGGCATAAGCTAGCAGCAATGCATGGTGATGGTGTGGATCAGCGCATCACATAGTACATGGTGGAATTTCTCTCAACACCTGCTCCCTCCGTCCCTAAATGTCTGTCGTTTGCGCTTCTCAAGAAACAACTTTGACTAAATATATATTAAAAAATATTAATATGTATGATACATAATTAGTATCGTTGGATAGATATTTGAATCTAGTTTTTTAACAAAATTATTTGGAGATACAAATGTTGCACACATTTGCTACAAATTGAGTCAAACTTGTGGCACGCACACCAACGGCGACGGTCAATTAGGGACGGAGGGAGTATATATCTGTGCCTAGCTGTAGAGCATTGAATGAATTCAAATGAGAAGCAAGGAACGACGATCGATCGACGGCAGTAGCTGTACAGTACTAGTATAGTAGTAGTGGTAGGGCCCGGATTTGAAAACGAAAACTGATGGGTTCCCCGATCCACAACATCAAATCACCTGCATGCGTGTGTGTCTGTGTGTGCTGTGCAGCAGCTAGCTCTGTTGGCAGCAGCCTGGGCCCTTTTGCGCCCTCTATTAGTCCCTTGAGGCTTCAGCCAGAGCCCAGTCTTTATCATATCCAAGACCCCAACAGCATCTGCGACTGTATCTGTATAGGCCTGTTCCTGAATATGGTTGTATATATACATGCATCATACTCCGTCCGTCCCTAAATAAGTGTCGTTCTCGCTTCCCGAGAAAAAGTTGCCGACAATTATATTAAAATATATTAATATTTATGCTAAGTAATTAGTATCATTGGAAAGATCTTTACATCTAGTTTTTTAACAAAATTATTTGGAGATATAAATATTGCACATATTTTCTATAAATTAAGTCAAACACGTGGCACGTACACCAACGACGACACTTATTTAGAGACGGAGGGAGTACTTCACAAGGCCGGCCTGTCCGCCTGTACCTGCGTGTGCTTGTTGCCAAGCACGCGTAGTACTACGTGCGTAGACAATTACTAGTAAGTAGTACTCAGGAGAAAAGAACGGCAGCATGCATGCATCTTGCCAGCCAGCACTGGCACGTCGTCGTACGTACACATGCGTGATACGTATCCTGCTCTCCCTGCGGTACAGTAGTACGTACTCCACACTAGTAGTATATAAAACGACCCTTCTACCGGCCTATGGGCTGGCTTTCGACTCATGCTTACCGGCTCTCCGGAAACGTACCATGTACCCGGCCAGAACGTGCGTTGGACCCACGTTCCTGGTTGCCGCCGATATCGACGCCGCCCGTACAAGTACAAGCTCTGCATGCTCTCTCGATCGACTCTCGTGTGCTGTGTACGATCGAGCGCCGAGGAGCGAGCACACGTACTGTACCTACCTGTACGTACGTATATAAGCAAATTCGTGCAACCTGATCGAACTGATGATGCATCATGCATGCATGCATGCCGGCCGCGGCCGGGTGCCTGCCTCGATCGCCAGCTGCTGCATGCTGTCATATACCGGCCTACTCGTACGTGTGTGTATAGCAGCAGCAGCTGATGCTGCTGCCTAGTGCTGCTCACTGCTCACTAGCCATGCCATGCCAGGTATCGTAGTCGTAGCTGCACTGCAGCCTGCATGCATGGGGATCGAAACAGGAACAACAGTGCTCCGATCGGCCGGCCGGCCGTAAAGATGAAACGCGCGGGAGCTGCTGGACGTCATGTTCGTCAGCGATCGAGAGCAACAGTGGACGCACGCAACGCAAACGATGGATGGAGACCCGTGCGCGGTGTGCTGCTGCTGGCAGCTGGCCTGGTGGGGGAGCCGGCCGGTGCTGGTGCGGTGGTGCGGCCATGCACTCCTGCCTGCCTGCCTCTCCCCTTTGCATGCATGCATGCATTTGTGTGCACACGGAAAGGCAGTCACGTACGTGTGTGTAAACACGCTCATCATGCATTACTTTTATGTATCTATATCTTGGCCTCTTGGTGCTGCATGCTACGGTGGGGCTCGATCAGTCCATGGAAGAACCAATCTCTTCTAAATGTCGTTCACTATGGGAGATCCATTCTTAGTCTTAAATACACTTAGCAAAGGCTTTGCCGAGTGCCACACTCACAAAGAACACTCGGCAAAGAAACTAACGATAAAGAGCTCTTTGTCGAGTGTCTTTTATCGGACACTCGACAAAAGCATTGTCGAGTGTGACATGACACTCGGCAAAGAAAAAAACAAAAAAAAAATAATTTTTTTTATTTAATCAAGGGAGGAGCCCGCTGGGCAACACCCGCTCGTCTTCCTCGAAATCACAAGTCGAGGATTCGAACTCACGACCTCTCACTCGCGCGAAGCCTCCTCTACCACTGCACTACACATTCACATACGTTCCATCTCCGTTTCGGTTCCACATATTTGAGTCTGTAGTGCAGTGGTAGAGGAGGTCGGCAAAGTGTGAGGCACTCGGCAAAGATTAGTTTCCCCGTAGTGGTTACTGTTGGCTTGTTGTAAAACGTGTACACACATGCTGTCTTTTATTTACCCTAACCAATAATTAATCTATCTATTTTACAAGGCCTAGTAGTGTGATATGATCGACATCATCTCCCGCCTTATTATACTGTGACCATTCATTTGTTTTGTTATATTCTTTTTATGATTATGGTTTGAAACAGTGCTGACTCTCCCATACTACAACAATATCTTAACTTATACTCCTTCCATACCTATTAAGTAAGTTGTTTTAAACAAGGTTTGAGTCAAACATTAGAAATATAAATCATAAATAACCTTTAAGTTGTTGAGTTTAGAAATGTGAAAATCATATATATGAATAGATTTGTTTTGAAAAATATTTTCATAAAAATATACATACATCACTTTTTGATAAATATTTTTATAAAAAAAATAAGAAGTGTCAAAGTTATGCTTTAGAGACCGTATTGTTGTCCAAGATGACTTGCTTTACAGGTATGGAGAGAGTATAGTATATATGCACCAGTCAAAGCCATTTGAGCTTCTCAACTATTGCTGATTAACGCTACATTTAATTTGTAGATTGTAGATGAAGAACACAGGCTGCAGGCAAGCAGGAGGGGATGCCGTTGCCCCCCTACTGATAGATACAGAGTAAAAGGCACAGCAAGCTACATACCCAATGCAATAGTAGGAGACTAAAGAAACAAAGAAGACGTGGAAAGCATAACTTAAAGCGCCTGTTACTATATATATACGGGCCTGTGTTTCATCTACGGGCTGGTTATTTAGAACGCATAAATTTAATTTACAAGCCTCAAGCCCTCAACTCAATTTCACATGAAAAACGCAGGAGCATGAAAAAATGATCGGATTCCAAACAGGACCTAAAGTTACTATGATTCCATGCATCCAAGAGTAACCCAAAAACGAATGTCATTGAGTTCCGATGCCTTTCCTTCATTGTAAAGAGGATCTTATTAGTGCCGACCATATCTCAATAAATCCACTAGCTAGACAACGAGCTACTAGCAGCGTTAGCTAGATTATCTCACGTGGCATCGAGTGAACTCTCGCATTGCTGAGATTAACTAGCTATTATTACCATTATATAGATTAGATATATAAACCGATGAATGGTTACGTACGGATCATCGTTGTCAGAGATCGAGTGACTGTGAACTCGTACGTGCATGGTGCACCATCCTCTCCTCCCTACACACTGTACTGTAGTAGCTAGTGCTAGTGATATGATCGAACCTCGTCAGAACTATATTGGACCGATCTCATTCGGCAGTATAGAAGCAATAATCATCATGCTGTATCATCATGGATTGTCGTCAGAGACGACAGAGACTCGGAGAGTGAGTGAGTGATGACCGTGAGCTCGTACGTGGTGCACCATCGTCCCCTCCCTACTGTGTAGTAGGTAGTACACATGAGACATTAAGAGTGATGATGCCTATGTATCTACATAATACAATTGCATAATACATTAATTTTAATTATCCTAAATATTCTAAGAATAAGTTAGTAACGGTTGAAGAGAAAGACGTTTTATATGCTTTGACTATCATTAACTTTAAGAACACTCAAAGTCAATACTAGTCTAGACTTGACATTGAGATATTTGGCAAAATATAAGTTTAATCCAGAATAGATCCACCGAAAGATGTTCATGAATTTTAAGATATTAATGAGTCACAAAAAAAAATCATTATGTCACTTATAAGATTTATGAATCATTCATTGTCAATTCTCTTGAGTATGCATGTATTAGGAACTGTATAATTAGATTATATGCCTACTCAGGTAGAAAAGGACAATTTTCATTCAAAGCTCCAAACAAGATTAGTATTAAGATGAGCTCAATTAGTGGTATGTAGAAGCAATCATATGCATGCCTGGAGAGCACCTACACATGATTATACTATCGTCGTCCCAGGTCAGCTCCATCCTGCTCGTGCCGGCAGTAGAGCAATGCATGCAATGCAAAGTGTACGACCAAAAAGTCATTGCAACAACAGGATCCACCACTAGCAGCAATATTATGCATGCATGCAATGGAACGTCCGATCAGACGGCCGGTCGAATCAGATCGGGACCATGCATGCATGCATGCCGGCCACTAGCTACGTAATTAACCGGCCTCTCCTGTACTCCGTATGCATTACTATACCTACTAGCTAGCATCGTTATATTTGCAATCGATATGATGATCGATGCTTGCATACATGGGGGTCATGCTAGCTAGCTAGGGCTAGTAGCAGAGCCAGGTCAGGTCCATCCATGCCATGCCATGGACCCATGGTGATGGATATATTCCTGAGACGAGCTGTACCTTCGCCTCCTCCATGAGACGCCAAGGGCAAAGGGTTCCCGGCCGCTCACACCGCCGGCGCACAAATGGCCTTTTTATATAACACGGCCTCTGCTTGCCGCCGGCTTCTAGCTCGTGTCTTGCATACGGATCGAGTATAATCTCGCCTCTGCTTGCCCAGCTCTTTTCTCGAAGAACGTACATGGCCGCCGGCCGGCCTAGCTGAGACTGAGAGGCTGTTTGGTTTACCGCCGCTATCTGCCCTGCTATTTGTGGCGTCGCCGCAGATTTTTTGGCAGCCCATGGCTCACTACACCCGCCACAAAGCTCTCGCCGAAGGTGAGGCGAAGCTTTTCCTCGCCACAGGTGTGACGTATTTTCTGTGCTGAGAGAAGTGTGGCGGCCATAACTTTTATCAGAACCAAACACTAGCCTCAGACATGATGACAGCCGCAGTCTTTGCATGGCGATGTTGGCATGCAACCAAACACTGGTCTGCTCTCCGTGGCTGCCACTGGTGTGGCGTGGCGAACGGACAGTACAAACCAAACAGCCCTCAGGGCTTACTATACGTTAGTGCCTTTACGTACTGTGCCCTGCCCTGCTGCCACACGATTCAGGTCGTCGTTATCTATCGCTTATGATCGGTAGCTTTTAACTTGTCAACGATTCTCTTCTCCAGCTGCTGTGGGTGTGTACGTGGTGCCTCGATTGGATGTATGCATGCTACATGCATGTTGCCTTGTTTAGATGGAAAAATTTTGTTGTTATTTGACAAACTTTGTCCAAATATAGACTACGTAGACTCCAAATATTCGTCTCGACATGTACATACTAAAAGTATAATTATGTTAGCAACCCACTGGTATAACCAATCACTGAATCACGATCTCACGCAACAGGTACAATCAGAGATGGAGTTCAGGGAAGTAGCAAGCAGGGGGAATCAGACATAGGAAGAAGTAGAGCCGAGCACAGAGGAAGGAGGAGTTGAGGAAGATGAACAGTAACGAGCGAAGAGAATGAGTTGTATTCTGAATATTCGATGATCTCTTCCTTGGCCTCCTTCGTTCCCTTTGTAGCTGGAGCCCAGGCATTGAGGGTCTGTCTTGACCCACATGGCAGGCACTCCTGACATTCCTCCCTCCTTGAATTGCGGCTTGCCCTCAAGCCGTAACTCTGTTCATCGACGAGCTTGCATTGGCTGTCACCACGCTGTCGCTGTGTATGTAGGAGATGACGAGAAGGAGCTTGCAGAAGGTGGCGTAGAAGCCGACGAGGCGTAGCAGATTGTGCGGTGCATGGTGAGGCTGAACAACTCCACTCCTGTGCTGAACAGGGCCTCGCAGGTGTTCAGCCGCGGGGTCGACTCGATGAAGTGCCTGCGTAGGAGGTTGGTGAAGATGACGTCCAGGAGGAAGCTGAAGTTCTCTTGCATCTCAACCATCGTGAACGCCGGCAACACGTGCGGGAGCCGGATCACAGCAGCTGCATCCTTTGCTCTCGCTGCCGCTGAAGCCGCTGCATAGGAAAGACCGTGTAGGCGCAGTGCAACCATGAGGTTCGAACACGTTGTGCTCCAAACGTGTAGCGGTGTCGACGAAGGCGAGCACGTGCCGGTCGAGCTCGAGTGCGAAGGGCTCCATATCCACGACGATGCCGATGGAGACGAGCATGTCCGAGACGAGCTCGTGCACGTCCGGTGTCGGCGGCGCCCACGTGCACGAACTTGACCTCTTCAGGAGAGCACTCGACACAGTTGCCATTGCCACCAAGTGTCGAACACCCTGAGGACCAGGTTAGAGGCAGCATGCTGGGTACGACCAGAGTAGCAACAGGGTCGATGGTGGACCCCGGGAGCATGGCAGAGATGATGTCGAGTTCGGGCGGAATCTCGCCGGCCAACATGCCCCCAAAGAGGATGAGCGCCTTGATGTCGTCGAGCGCGGCGAGCTGCAGGGCGCTGGTGCCGTTGAGCCCGTTGCCCGTGGGGTGGACCTGCTGCAGCTTGGTGGTGAGGCAGGCCATGGAGACCGGGAGTGCGACGATGGAGTTGTAGCTGACATCCAGTTTCTGGAGTGTGTCGAGGTCGACTTGGGGCAGCTGGCACTTGTGGGATGGCCTCAACACCCAAGGGCCGAAGAGCTCGGTCACGGCCTTGGCGAGCGCGTCAGCATGGCGGCAAGGAGTCTCCGCAGCACCGGACTTGGCGCGGGTCGCCGGGGAGCCAGGGCTCGGCTCGGTAGTGGAGGTGGCCCTGCCGGCGGTGCTGAAGCTGAGGACGGGCACCATGGGCACAACAGATGCCGCAGCAAGTGCCACTGCATCGATGCTACCTCTCGGACATTTTGTAGAGCGGATGGCAGGCACTCCATGGTTGAAGAACCTGGGCGCGATGGAGAAGTCTGATGGAGCGGCGGCTATGCCGATAGCGCCGAGGGCGAGCTCCATGATGTCAGTGCTAGTCGAAGGAGCTTGGAGCAGCAAACACCGCGACCTGTGAGCGGCCGAACGAGACGGCGAGGGCGGACTGATCAGGCAGAGTCGAGGCCGACAAGGATGGGAACGCCGTGGTCGGCGAAGCCGAGGCGGGCGCGGAGGAGCACGCCGTGGTCCACGAAGCCAAAGCAGGCGCGAAGGAGCACGCCGTGGTCCACGAAGCCGAGGTGGGCGCGGAGGAGCACATCGTGGTCCGCGAAGCCGACGCAGGCGCGGAGGAGCACGCCGTGGTCCACGAAGCCGTGGTGGGCGCAGAGGAGCACGCCGCGGGCGATGTAGTCGAGGAGTACGTGGCGGGGCACGTCGCGGTCGGAGAAGCCGAGGAGCACAGCGTGACCGTGGATGCGGCTGTGGAGGCGCAGCGGGCGTGACGCAGGTGGGCGCGCTGCGGTTGATGGAGGCCTCGGAATCGTCCTCGACATCGGAGCAGAGCTGGGACAGCAGCCCCATGGCGGTGTTGTGGCCGTTGCTCGTAGGCGGAGACACTAGCCCAATCTCGACGCCGAAGACAGGAGGGGGTGGGTTCGCCACGACGCGGTACCGGGTGCCTAGCGGAAGGGTCGGCGGCAGAGGCATGGAGATGGTGGTGGTGGGCGGCTTATCGAAGAGCTGACCGAACTCATCAATCCGAGATGTCAGAGAGACCCGGAAACGGGTGATGTCGCTGCGAAGCAGGCGAAGCTCGTCGAGGATTAACTGGAGGTTGGGATCCATGGAGGGCTAGTGGTGGATTTTGTGGGTTCCAGATCAACGGCTCCGAGTACCAATTTGTTAGCAACCCACTGGTATAACCAATCACTGTTCACGATCTCACGCAACAGGTACAATCAGAGATGGAGTTCAGGGAAGTAGCAAGCAGGGGGAATCAGACATAGGAAGAAGTAGAGCCGAGCACAGAGGAAGGAGGAGTTGAGGAAGATGAACAGTAACGAGCGAAGAGGATGAGTTGTATTCTGAATATTCGATGATCTCTTCCTTGGCCTCCTTCGTTCCCTTTGTAGCTGGAGCCCAGGCATTGAGGGTCTGTCTTGACCCACATGGCAGGCATTCCTGACAAATTAGTTATTTTTTTACCTACATTTAATGTTCCATGCATACGTCCGAATATTGATGTGATGGTTGATGTGATGGAAAATTTTGTGAAATAGGGAGACTAAGGCCATGTTTAGATCCCAAAACTTTACAAGATTCTCCATCACATCGAATCTTTAAACACATGCATGGAGTATTAAATGTAGGTAAAAAAAATAACTAATAGCACAGTTTGTCTGTAAATGTCGAAACGAATCTTTTGAGTCTATTTGGTCCATATTTAGACAAAGTTTGTCAAATAACAACGAAAGTGCTACAGGAACTTTACACCCAAATTCCTACCAACTAAACACCCCCTAAACAGGGTCGGATGCATGGGTCCGTTGTTAATTGCTCAGAGAGATCGACGACAGACAGCGAGAGAAATGCCTGCATGCACTTGTGCACCGGAGTCCGGATGCATGTACTCCGTATATATGGATCCTCTGATGACAGCAGAGCAGGCAGGTCAACAACTAATAACCCTGAAGAGAAAACTGCAACAGGACAGATATGTACATACAAACTGCAGGGCCGATCAGTCAGTCAGTAGTGCGAATGAAAATAATCAAGACAAGCATAACAAATCAAGCTCGACAAAAGCTGAAGCAAGTGAACATGTATATATATGTACTGTATCATCAGCATGATCTATCGGCATATATACATCGTCGTCATATTAACAGCTAGCAAACAGAGATCACCTGTCACTGTCAGTAGATGTAGTATATATAAATATGGTTCATACATGCATGGCCGCCGCTCCTGCCAGTCTTCAGCATGATGCAATGGCCTTCTAGCTTTTTTAACAAAAAGGCCTCTTTAACCTGCTTGAGTCCTTGACGACCAGCAAGGGTGGTACGCTCAGTGGTTCAACCTTTGTAACCGGCTTCTAGCTATTATATAGCGTCTTGTTCTTGTTTGCGCCTTCTTCTTTGGAAATGAAGGGAGACTATGCGCATTCTTGCTTTCGGCCCCCTGCTGCATGCATGCTTCAGGTCGTTATGGACTATTATGGCTTACTGTCAGTTCTTCTGATGGGCTGATGCTCAGCTCAGAACGGATAGATCACTGAGAGAATTCAGCATTTGACCGATCGAAAGAACGAAAACACGAGACAGATGCATACTCTCACATGCGCAACAAGTCAAGAGATGGATAAGCGCTCACAGCTCACTGATCATAAGGCAAAACTCGGATGCACCAGCATGTAATTATTTAGCATCACACTTAAAATAAACATTCATCTTTGGTATCATCAAGCAATCAATGCTGCAGCCTGCAGGCTCTCCGTATCTCTCCGGAACAACCACCGGCGGTGATACAGGATTGCAACTTTGCAGGTGCTATTGCTTTATGCTATACCAAACGTATTTTGATGATGAAAAAAAAAAAATCTCAAATCACTCTCTCAAAGTTTGTTCTATATCCAGATAATATAACCCCAAAACTAACGTTTGATTGAATTTATTAGTCCTAACTATTTCAGTTGTTGGTCAGATTTAACTCCTCACAAGATTAAAATACATTATGAGTTTTTCATCATTATGTTTTGTACAGTTTTTTATCTATAGTGTTAATTTATTATTAAATGAGAATTTTTACAATGGTTGGAGAGGCGATTGGAAGCGATTGGTGAGTCTATGGTCGGTGGGCCCAGAACATGAAAAGCGATAGGAGGCGATGAGAGCAACGCGATTGGATGCGATTGGTGAGTCTATGGTCGGTGGGCCATATGCTTCCAATCGCTTCTCATCACGTCCGAAATTGAGTGAATCAGTACCCAAAATGTGAGAAGTGGTAATTCCTTTTTCGTAGTTCTTTTTTTTAATGAAGGGTAAAACGGTCAATCTATAATTATACAAATAATGTTTTGGGTAGTATAGTTGGGGTGGATAATACAAATAGTATAGTCCGGTTTTTTAGGGTTCATTCGAATTCATTCTTTTTTGTTTGTCGATTTGTCGTCGTCCGCCGCCGCCGCCGCCGCCAATCCGTCCTGCGCCGCTCCTGCTTCCTCGCCGTCGCATCCAATCCTCCAACCTCGTGGGCCCCTCCACGTCTGAAGCACCCACGCCAACCTCTATCCCTTCACATGCGCCTATTGCTCGGAGATGCCATTTCGACGAGCTCCTAAACCTCGTTCATGGCGCCGCCGCATTTGGGTGTCGCTCCGGTATTCTCCACCCCCGCTAGTTGGGCCTGGGGTGGTCTAAATCACCGTTCCGGCGAGTCCGCCGGCGCCCATGGCGCGCCGCCGTGGATGCGCTGCTCGGCCGGCCGGATCCTTCCCAACCTATTCTGCGCTGTCGATTTGATCGCGGACGGCCGAGATTTCAAGATACCCCTTCGGGGCTCATAACCGGTGCTAATCAATGTTTTGTACATAAATGTGTTTTAAAAAATTGTGAAGCTAAAAGCACGAGATCACGTCTTTGGTTTAGGCATGGGTAAGCTCAGGGGTCCCTCGTCCATCAGCATTATTCTGAGGAGAGTATTTATTTTCTACACTTTTATCTTATATATATGTTCATGTACTTTTCTATAAATTTGGTTAAAATTATTGAAATTTGTAGTGTCCAGCTAATACTACATCAATGTACGAACTAATAATTAATTAAAACAACATGCTAAAACACTGAGCGAGACGAAAAGATAACACACCTTGATTGTGGATCTAAAGCTTCGTGATGCGATCACGGCTGTCGTGCCGGAGATGAACGAGCTCTCCCTGTTCAAGTCCCTCTCGTTGAACGAGGTAGCCGGATCTGCCGCTGCCTGGGGCGAACCGCGGCCTGGGTGCCTCGTCGGCTAGCTGGGCGCCGTGCCGGCGATGTTGGCTCGGTGTCGCTGCGCTGCCTTGGTTGCCGACGTCGACTTGGGCCGAGGGCGGGCGAGGGCAGGCCGGTGGCGCCGAGGTCGAGCGATGGACAAAGCAGGGCGCCGACGGCTTGAGGTAGGGAGACAGCAGGGCGGGGACGACTGATTTGTCGATGGAGATTGCTCGTTGTCGCGCCGCTTCCTGGTTGCGCGCCGCTGCCCTAGTTGCCGCCGTCGACTTGAGGCCGAGGGCACTGCGCCGTGATCCCTGAGATGCGTGTGGGCGATGGCAGGCCGGTGGCGCCGAGGTCGCACGCTGGAGAAACCGACGGCGCCGACGACTTCGGAGAGGGAGAGAGCAGGGCGGGGAGAGACGACTGATTTGTTGGAGGGGGATGGGGGCGCGGCGGGATGGGCGGGATGGGGATGGTTTCACGAAACTTTGCGCAATGACTATATTACCCTTCCACCAATTAAAACAATCAAAAGAGTTATTTAGCGGAAGCGATTGGATGCGATTGGAAGCGATTCCAACCATTGTAAAAGGTCTCATTATTAAATTGCTAACCTATCAAAGTAATGATGAAAAATTAAGATGTATCTTATTATTAAATTACATTACCTTGCTATTTTCAGATAATTTTGGATGCTTAGTAACTAGGGAGGCGTGGCACTCGAAGTGTTAAAATGTTTCAAATCCTGCTGAGTCATATATATTTCTTCTACTAGTTGACTACATAAATGTAAGAGAAAATTAGCAACATCTCCATTTCTCAAACAATAAGGCTGTAAATGAAAAAAAATGTTCTACTGGCAGCGGTTGACACAATTACACTTGTCTCATTGATCAATAGTTCACTATGTGGATACCCTATTGTTGGCATCCTAGTCTTGATAAGATATCGGCATCATATAATGGAGCTTTTTCACCTTCTGTGTTGCGCATGGATTGGAAGGCCCTTTTCTTCATCTCTGTTTTTTAGGCCAATTGCAAATTGCAATTTACAACAATGGCCATTTGCTGTCCTCTTACGAGATACAAAGTGATGGCATTCACTGGCCCATTGAATCTGCAATGAATCGCTCTTTTTGAAACTGAAGCTGGCCATCCTCTTGTGCTGAACCATCTGACTGAATCTGTCCTGTGTCAGTCTGAGGAGAAAACAACATCTTGCAAAGCAGCTGCAGTGCTGCTTGATCGATCATGATCTATCATCATCGCCAAAGATAATGGAAGCTGTCTCAACTCTCTCTCTCTATATATTTAAAACCACAAACTGCGTCGACTCCTCGCCTTATCGCCGCGTCCACGTCACCTGAATTGTTTTGGCCCGTTCGATCGTTCCATCGGGTGGTCGCCGCCGTCTCTGCGCGCTGGTGCGCCGCTTCACGTTGAAGCGGCTTCGGTTGATTCGGCTCTGATTCGTTCAGCGCTGGCTTCCGCTTGACTCTTGGGACTAAACAATATAACGCGTCCTCCTCCACGGGAGCCAGATTCGCCCCCAAATTTACTTTCCCCATCGTCTCTTCCTGCTTTTCCTTCGCTTTCACGGTCTCGCTTCGGTCGCCATCGACGCCAGCATCGCTGTCCTCCACGCTCGTCGCTGCTCTTCCCATCCTGGTTAGCGAATAGCAGTCCTGCCAGCTCTTCCTTCTTCTTCCTCGCTGCTGTTCTTTGGCCTCGCATCATCCTGCGGCGATGGTGCGGGTGGGGGGCGCCAGCCGCGGTCCGCACCGTCCGTACCTCGTCTCGCCGTTGTTAGCGCCGTCCTGGCCTTCCGTCACTTCCAGTTTTTATTCCTTGTCGGTCTACGGTTGCTCCATTGCCATTGTGGCCATCGGATCAACGGAGCTAGGGTTTGGCACTGTTCACCTCTATTCTTCTTCGGCCTTCCTCACCGCTTTTGACGGTACGTCCTGCTATTCCTTACACCTCTCCATCTTCCGTTTATGTTGCTCGGTTAGATCCGCCACTTACGTTGGTTGATCCGTCGTTACCTTCGGTTTCCAGTGCTCAGTGCTCGGTTAAATTCGCGTGTAGTCAGGTCCATTTAGATCTGCAGTGTTGGCTCATACGTTACATCGTGCAGTGGTCAGCTAGCGGTTAGCTCCGGTTAGATCCGCAGTGTTGGCTCATGCATGAGCTCGTGCAGTGGTCAGCTAGATCCACGGTCTTGCCTCTCAGTTAGATCCGCATGTCTTCCTTACTTAAATCCGCGGCGTTGCCTCATGTTCTTGCTCGCTTGTTTGCTACCTTCAATATTTTCTGAAACTTTGTTTTTGTTTTAAACAGGTCCGCATGTTTAGGTGCTTGATGTAGGTTTACCATATTATTTTACTTCTTCAGTTGCTCGCTTGTTTGCTAGCTTCATTATTTTCTAAAACTGTGTTTTTGTTCTAACCAGGTCATGATGTTTAGGTGTTTCGTGTAGGTTTACCATATTATTTTACTTCTTCAGTTGCTTTCGTAGAGTTCCTCATGTTTGAATCTTTCAAAATTCAGCAGGGTGTGCCTCTTGTTAATCCTGTTGGTGCTCGCGACATTCTACGTCCGCGCTATTTATTTAGGATGCACTGTGTTGGTGATTTTGTGGCCCTACTTCGTTTCAGGTACATGTTCACGTCCCTTTCTAATACTGGTTTACGTAGATTATTTCTTTAACTAATGTCGTGATGTGTTTTTTTAAAAAAGGAGCTCAACAAAGGTGTTTGATTAAAAAGAGTTACAAAAAAGAGTTTAATAAAAGGGTTCTAAAAAAAGGTTGCAGAAAGGAGTTTGTAGGCTAGAAAATTTGCTTTCATCTAAAAAAGACGCTGGCTTTTAGTTACAACGCCTTTAACCACAATTCTCCTCTTAGAGGCCTCCTTGTCTTTTCCTTCTCTATGTTATCCGTTTAACAAAAAGACAGCCGAGGATATAGTCGTTTCTTCATCTTGTTCACTGCCTTATGCATGTGACCAAAACGTTAGCCTTGATCATTGTCTTACATACTGCGTCTGTTTCATCGACAATGTTTCTGTGCCGTGTACCGTACATGTGTATTCTACAATTGGCTGGCCACTATTACTGCCTTCCTTATGTTTCAAACATACAAGAGGAGTTACATGATGGTTCTTGCTTATACGGTGTTCAGCTTGAGTTGCCCGTGCTTCCATGCCGCTCAAGTCCACGAACACTTTTTTTCGGCAGCCTCGGGCATACAACGCTCTGAGGCCTATGAATTTGATGCGTTACAGGTATTAGTTGCTCTGCAAGAGATATATGGATTTGCTGTCCTAGATTATAGCTTTCATGGATTCATGTTATACAGAGCACTAACACATGGTTTACTGCTCATAGCAAACAGAGGAATTCATCTAGCTAGACATATTATTTGTGCCTCACATGAAGACCATCAATTTAGTCCAGAACTTTTAGCCTATGCACATCGGCTCATGCATGATGTCCATATTATGTCATCTACATCATGAAATTTATCTACAGACCCTTTTCAGATTACTTTCGATGTAGTTATCTTCTTTTTCGCCGTGGGGCCTTAACTGTATCATGTGTATGTTTTCCTGCACAATGGACTGGGTTATGAACAATTTAAAAGTGTTCTCCGCATTTATTATAGCAGTACTTAGCTACATTTACCTGAAATTGTATCTTTTCCCATCCAATGAGATTATTCCTTGCATTTTACTGTGATATTCGGTTACGTCTCGTTTGCCTTTTTTCTCTTGTCGTGGGTATAAAGGAGCTGTTTAGTACGCTTAATATAACAAATGAAAATAAAAAATTGTTCCCCGTCCATTTTTGGTGTACAAATTTCCCGGTTTTTTTAAAAATTTTAAAGTCATGGTTACCCTCTACAGTTCTATGGTGTCACTGCTTCATGGACTCACCTGCTGAAATGGACGACCCTCATCCTTCGCCACATTGTTCAGGTTTACTCACTAAGTTAATCTCTCTTATTGTGTCTGCCCTTTGTTTAGTTTAAATGTATGTCCTTATTGTTTTGTTTAAGTTAAAAACCTGACAGCGTCGACGCTGGTGCCTATCACTACCCTAACTCCAGGCAATTCAACGTCGCACGTCTCAGGAAACATTATGTGCCCTCGGACGGATAGACCGTCCCATGCCTCTTACCCAAGGTGTTCCTAGGTTCTTTTCTCAATCTGTCCACTCCCGTGTCAGGTGCAATAACCTCTCGTGTTGTTTCAAGCTTCGGCCCCACGATGTCTAGGAGAAAAAGGAAAAGACTTTTAGACCAGCACCGTCTCGCTTGGGGAGCAGCCAATCGTTCCTATGCAGACCTGGACCTTGAGTGCGAACAATTGGATGAGGGCTTTGTAGAGGCCCTCAAAGGTATACAATAACCTCTCGTGCTGCTTGATCGATCATGATCTATCATCATCGCCGAAGATAATGGAAGCTGTCTCAACTCTCTCTCTCTATATATATAGGCGCAACGTAAACCTCCTATCTACAGACAGATATCCTTGTGTCGTCAACCTGCAGGGCATCGTTTCAAGCTAAATACTGAATCTCAAGATCTTGTATTCTTGTTGCCAAAAAAGGCCAGTGATTTGGAACAAGACAACAGTGCACCCCAAAAAAAAAAAAAATGGCAATGCATCTCTACAACTTGAAGAGTAGCACTAGATCGATCAGGTAATCAATCAGGAGCGTGCATGAGAGCCTACAGAGTCCATCTCGATCAATTAAGCTCTCAGAATCAGAGCTCGATCAGTTCACACAAGATTGAAAAAGTTGAGTGTTAAGGACTGAAGGAGAGCTCACGTACTTCACACAGATTGAAATAAATTCATACACCAAACTCGACTACAAACAAAACAATACGTTATAATATATATGGGATTCAGTTGCCCAGTTGTATGACGATGTGGCTTGCATGAATTGCTTCTATTGAATGACATATGCACAGCAAGACATGAAAAGAAATAGAATAACCGCCTCAGTGCGGGACCGGATGCCAAAATCACGCTTGATCTGATGCAAACCATCAATTTGCAAAGACATTGCCAAGAAACATAATATAGCACACACAACCCAGGATAATATTGCAGCAAACCACGGTACCATGGTCTAAAACATGCACCTAGCAAATTGGTCTCTTAACATAGAAGACTGCTAGAGCTAACAAAGATGCCTAAGCAGCAGACACAGACGACGTACCATTCAAAGGTCACAGATACCGGCCCGGCGGCAGTGGCGGCACGGAGCTCGTCCGCGCGCCCGGGCAGGGCCATCGCCCCGAAGGCGTGGCCCGCCATGTCGAAGTGCCTGGGGGGTAAAGCCTCACCGAGCTTCGGATGACCGTAGCACTGACGAGTAGAAGGGTCACGGCACACGTCGGTGACCCCCTGCACTGAGCACGCAGGGTGCCCCTTGCAGGTAACCTGCAGTGCAGTGCAGTTTAGTAATTTATCATGAGATCTATCGATGAAGGTGAACAAACTATGCGTATACTGGCTGCAAGAAGCCAAGCATGTATACACACACACACACTGCAGTGTAATCGAATCAACATGAGTTAATTCTGATGAATAAGCTAGGGCGCGGCCCGGCGGTAATATATAATCACCTACCTTGTAACACACCCCGCACTCTTCTGAATTCCCGAATCCCGTGACCAACGAGTTGAAGGGCGCCTTAAGCACCGTCTCCCCGAAGGCACAGTTGGCCGAGTCTTCGAAAATTATATATATAACCAACAGATAGAGATGCAGATACACACGTGAGTACCCCATATACCATGAAATGAAAGAAATAAATAACACCTGATCAGAGACTATTACAATCCATTCATCTATTATTCTGAGAGCTGAGTGTCGTACGGGGAGACCCCGCCCGTGTAGCTCAGGCCGGCGGCCCCGCTGCCAGTCGTCCTAGCTGAAACTGAAACATCTCGTTTCGATCTACTAGTACATGGTGACGATGGATGGAACTTACAGTCGTTCCGGGCGCTTTTCGGTGGCCCAGACCAGGTGGCAGTCCCGGTCTGGACTCCCAGCTGAGCACCTTGCGAGTGCGAGGCCCTCGTGAGCAGCAACAAGAAGAAGAACGCGAGGAGGAGGTGGATCCCGCCGCCGCCGCTCCTCAACGGCGCCCCCGGCCCCGCCGTGGTGATGATGGCCGCCATGCTCTCGTGTACGTGTGGAAGCGTGCACGCAGTGGGTGGAGGTGTGGGACGTACTGTGGGCAAGTGTGGATGTGTGGGACTGTGGCCGCCATGGCCGCTCTGGTACGTAGGGCTGCTTTTCAGACACGGACCCGGAGACATGCATGCGTGCACACACCATGTTAGTACCACCCTCGACTCGAGCAAGCTGAGGTTACATAATCATTACGGGACGACTGGCGCCCGGACGTCCGGCTCCTGGGTCGCGGTCCGGACGCACCTCCGACAAGAGTAACGACCGACCCGACCAATCCAAAGGCGCACGCAAAACTTGGCCCGGTGTTCTCTGGGGGCCCGGTTGCTCCGCCGCGCTGCCCCGTCGGAACCGCGCGGCCGCTGCGCCTCCCAACCGCGCCGTCGCGGCGCTTCCCAACCGCGCAGCCGCCGAGCTGGCGTCCACATCCCGCCACCGTGCTGCGTCTCCATCCTGCTGCAGCGCCGGCCATCCCACCGCCGCGCCGCGAGGTCAAGGAGACGTCCTGCTATGCTATGTCTCATCTACTCTCCCATATAGATTTCGCCGATGGCCGTCGTCCCCCTCCGATTGTTCAAGGCAGTGAAGCCGGTCTGCGGTTAGAGGCCGGGGCACAGTGATGGCTCAACCTTCAAGTTCGGGGATTCCAGGGGCAAGGATTTGGTGGAGACATACCCTTCTTCTTCAAGAGCTTCTGTAAGCTGTTCTGTTTTGCAATCTGTTCGTAAGCAATAGTCAAACTTTTGTTGAAACACTACTCCAACACTAGTGTAGTTATTGATTATGTCACTGATTATACTTGAGTATATTGTCTTTCTCATACCTGTTTTGCAATATGTTTTTCATAAAGCAATAGTCAAACTTGTGTTGGAACAGTACTAAATCAAAAACTAAATCATTGAACAGGACTTAACATTGAATCAGGTCAAACTGAAACAACTAGAGATAGTCAAATTTTTGTTGGAACACTACTCAAACATAACTGAAACACTGAATTAGGTGATACTGAAACACTAAATTATGTTATACTGAAACAACTTTATAATGCGCAGGGTGTGCAAAGAAACATTGATTTAAATGTTCAGATTGATGCAATTTCAGGTGGAAATATGGCTGTTTCAGAAGTAAGTTTTTGTTGGCACTATAATATAACTTGATAATCTACATTCGTTGCATAGTATGACAACACAATACATTTACAATGCAGGGTTCCGTTGGGCCTAATGTTCATGAAAGTGTTTTTCATGGAGATATTGAGGTGGAGATTGCTGATGAAAATGAGTCAGTGTATCAGGAAGAAGAAGACGTTGTCAGCTCTCAGTCGGTGGTTCCATTCGAAGGAATGGAATTTGATACATTAGAAGAAGCATACAGAGTGTACAACATCTATGCAACACGAGGAGCACGTCTCCTCCCAACATCAAACTCCTCATGACTGCTGCTTTCAGACTCATCATTCCTGGAGGGTGAAACAATACAGCCTGATCTCATACGCATGACTGCAAAAATAATAGTGGACAAACAGAAGGGATGTTAGGAGCCTTAAGCATAACTATGAATTACTTGAACTTTTGCTACTAACAAAACTATTGGATTAACATTCACTAATTTACAAAACAAGAACCAATCGGTTGATAAAACTATATGAACATCATACATATACAATGCAGTCGCAACAGTTTGAGGAGTGGTTGATTGAAATGATTTGGTGATCCCAAACAATTCCAGTGAAATTGTGCACGAAACATATGCATATCATAGTGATTAATGAACATCATGGTACTGAAACAAAGATCTAGGGCACTAAAACAAAAATCTAGGGTACTAAAACAAACAACTGCTATGAGAGAGAGTGGGAGAGAGTTGGGAGAGAGGCAGGCAACCGCCGTCGTACCTGCGCCGCTAGAGTTGGGGAGGCAACCGCCGTCGGGATTGCAAAGCCGTGGTGGAGTCGAGCAGCACCGCGCTGGAGAGCGGTGCGCGACGGGGGCGAACGACGACCGGTCCCAGTGGATAAGAGGCCGTGCTACGGGATGGCCCGCGCTGGAGGCGGACGCCGAGGTTGAGGCAGGGTTGACGTCGGGCGGTCGCCGTAGCCCAACAACAGTGAGTCGTCCGCCGGCGCGCTGGAGGCCGCACGGTGGAGTACGGTTCGCCCTGGGCACGAAATACCAAGAACCGAGAACCGAACCGAAAAATACCGAAACCGAAAAATCCGGTTCCTGTTCGGTTCCTATTTCTCTGGAACCGAATTTACCGAGGTAAATACCGAACCAAACTGAATTTACCGAACCGAACCGAATTACTGAATTTAGCTGAAATGTGATAAGTTTCAGTGTTGTTGTATTATTTATTGTACTATTATAGACTATTATATTATGTATTTTTGGCACTCGCACTTATAGTCTTGTGGACTTTTAAATGTATATGTAGTTTGCACTATTATTATCTACGAAATCATGTCAAAATTTAAGAAGAGAGAGAAGAAATGAGTTTCATCTAGATGAAACTCTCTAGGCACGAATACCAACTCTCTATGAGTCATGAAATTTAATGCCTATGAAACTTTAGAATGAAACTCCCACTCTTAATGGAGAGTTTAATTCAAGTTTCATTTTATTTCATATGACATGACAGTCTCAGAAACAACAAAATAAAACTCACCATTGAGATTGCCTTACAACCAGCAAGTCAGTTGTATTATAATAATTACTCTAAGGCAGGCACTCATAGAAGCGCGCGGATCGAGCGCAAGCCGCCAAGTCATCTAGTACACGTGCATGCAGTGTGACACGCTTCAGCTTTTATCAGGCGTGGTCGGTGCATCCATGCATGCAGCGACGCGCTAGCTTTCATGCATGTAGCAAGCCTCGCTTCGATGCCTACGTACTAGGAGCAAAGATTATGGGTAAACTAAGGCCATGTTCACTTGCCCAAATCATCCTAAAAATGTTGCGCAAGCCACATCGTCATACAACTGGGCAACTGAATCCCATATATATTATAACGTATTGTTTTGTTTGTAGTCGAGTTTGATGTATGAATTTATTTCAATCTGTGTGAAGTACGTGAGCTCTCCTTCAGTCCTTAACACTCAACTTTTTCAATCTTGTGTGAACTGATCGAGCTCTGATTCTGAGAGCTTAATTGATCGAGATGGACTCTGTAGGCTCTCATGCACGCTCCTGATTGATTACCTGATCGATCTAGTGCTACTCTTCAAGTTGTAGAGATGCATTGCCATTTTTTTTTTTTTGGTGCACTGTTGTCTTGTTCCAAATCACTGGCCTTTTTTGGCAACAAGAATACAAGATCTTGAGATTCAGTATTTAGCTTGAAACGATGCCCTGCAGGTTGACGACACAAGGATATCTGTCTGTAGATAGGAGGTTTACGTTGCGCCTATATATATAGAGAGAGAGTTGAGACAGCTTCCATTATCTTCGGCGATGATGATAGATCATGATCGATCAAGCAGCACTGCAGCTGCTGTGCAAGATGTTGTTTTCTTCCTGTTCAATCAGGGAAACAAATTAAAGGCATTGTGTCCTCAACCCACCAGGTTTTCGTGGAATCAGTGGTAATAAAATTTAGGTGGGGACTTTTCGTCGTCTCCCCCGGTGATTGTTCAAAAAAAAAAAAGAACTGACTGCTTTTCTCTTCGACCTCTCATCATGATGGAGCTTTTTCACCTTTTGTGTTGCGCATGGATTGGAAGGCCCTTTTCTTCATCTCTGTTTTTTTAGTACAATTGCAAATTGCAATTTGCAACAATGGCCATTTGCTGTCCTCTTACGAGATACAAAGTGACGGCATTCACTGGCCCATTGAATCTGCAACGAATCGCTCTTTTCGAAACTGAACCTGGGCATCATCCTTGTGCTGAACCATCTGACTGAATCTGTCCTGTGTCAGTCTGAAGAGCTTGACTCAGTCCGAGTCATCACTTTTCTGATGCACAGCTTATTTTTCTCTTTTACGTGGCAAGTGCACACCACCACAACGAACTGGGCATGGGCAGACAGATGTCCATTTAAATTAACAGAAGCAGAAGACAGCCAATTCGCTTTTATTTCTGTGAAAATGGAGCGTCTCCGAAAATAGCTGTTGGAATTTTTGTGCTCTGGGGCTCAACCACCATGCTCTCCGCTTCCTTCTTGATGGACTGGAACTGGAAGAGTGCCGATGAGAGCTAGTGCTCACCGGGAACACGACCTGCATGCGCTGCATATCATATTTCAGTATGAAAACTCAGAAAGGAAATATCAACATGGGCGACAGCATGTTCTCCAAATATAATGCTGTGTTGTGTCTTTGGGTTAGCAGGATTTTCAAATTGCTCAAGAACGTATGAATTATTGGATGTCTTTTCTGCAATCTCGATCTTCTGCCTTTTTGAAAGCCCCTTTCATTCCCAGTAAGGATCAGTTCAGCTCCAGAAGCCTTCAATGTGATTCTCCTCGATATCCATGCTCATGGAGTTGTAACCCTTGGAAGCAGCCATAAAGGCCAGTCCAATGCCTGTGTTGCTGGTTCAATCAGCACCTAGCTTGGAAAAAATTTACACGGAAGCAAAAGATTACTGAAATCAAACATTATCATTCTGAAATTTGTTGCTTTACAAGCTGCTCGAAGAAAGTACTGACTACCCCATAATTGAATTTCCTTGCCACACAAGATAACAATAATTAGATAAAAAACCCAACCAAGCTAGATAGAAACTCTGGAAGCCATACTGGTTTTAGTACGGAGAAGAAGCGCCAAGAAGGGATGAGAAGCGTGGGGGAGAGAAGCAGAAGCCCGTTTTTATTTGGCCTCTTTCGTTCTCTCACTTGTCTTCATCCTTCAGCGCGTGCCAACAATGCATAAGAGTAAACGGCTTATTTTCATCATCTATTCCCATGTACGTCTCTAATGCTTCATTAATCTGCACAAGTACAATATTTAAAATGTTTATTGTTCACATATGAACCAAATATTGCAAAACAAATAAAAGAACCAACTACGAAAACTAACCATGTCTTGGATAGTTGCTCCACTAGCATTCCTACGCTCAATTTTCTCGTCGCATGAACAGAACTTGTTCACATCCTTCTGAATAGTGAGCCACCTATGCATAATAGAACTCTCTGTCCTGACAACTTCAGTTTTCTTGTGTTTGTCAAAGAATGCACGGATTCTACCCCAAATGATAAACGAGTCTGACTGGCCCCATTAATAAGATCTTTGCTAATATTCAACCAAGCTGAGCATATAACTTTATATTCGTCTTTATCAAATTTTTCTGTTCTATGTGACGCACGTCTTTATCAATTTTTTTGTTCTATGTGACGCACCCTTTCCAGCACGACGGCGACCAGCAACTTCTGCTGCCTGCACTTCCACAACATCATCTTGAAATTCAAAAGGAAGATCATTACTAGTTTGCTGGGTGTGTTGAGTGTGTGGAGTCAGTGGAAAGGGCAACTCGTCCAAGCCAAGAACATGAGGGTCATTTGATGTGAGCATGCCCGTATAGAATCTCATTCGCTCCATTTGAACGAATCTGCCAAAAAATGACAAATAATAAAAACAAAATATCAAAGGATTGCATCTCTACTCATCATCAAATATATAACTAGCCTCTGCAGTTTATGTGTGGTCATGTGCGTGTCCTAGACAGCAGGACGATGAACTGTCGATTGGTGTTGAACGAGACGGAGATGAGGGGACGGGAGTCGAGAGGACGCTGCTGCCGCTGGCCCAACAGCCGGCCATCTCCTCCCAACAGCAAACCACCAACACATCCGACCATCCTCCTACTCCATGGCTGCCATCTCGTCCCCCATAGCCGGGCATCTCCTCCCTAAACCCGCTCATCTCTTCCCCACAGATTGAAACGAAATCCCTACGAACCATACCTGAAACCACGCCAGCCCCACAGATATCCTCCTACTCCATGGCTGCCATCTCGTCCCCCATAGCCGGGCATCTCCTCCCTAAATCCGCTCATCTCTTCCCCACAGATTGAAACGAAATCCCTACGAACCATACCTGAAACCACGCCGGCCCCACAGATTGAAACGAAATCCCTAGGAACCATACCTGAAACCATGTCAGCATTGATGAAGACCGATTGGCACTGCGGGAAGGACGAATTGCACCCTCCAAGCAGTGCGAGAAGGAACCAGGTTTTCGCGGCAAAGTTTGGCGGCGGCGAGCGGAAAGACGGGCGTACGACGAAAGAAATCGCGCGGGAGATCGATGCCAAGCGCGAGCTGCACTCTCATATATACGAGTTCGACCAGGAAATTTGCCAAGTTAACAAAAATACAAAGCCCATTTGCCAAACCGTTGGATAGGAAATTTTTAGAGTTTTTTGCAAAAACAAGAATGCAAAGCTCATTTGCCAAACCGTTGGAGTTGCTCTTATACCCTTCACTTTGGTATTCAAATTTTTTTCATTAGGGCCACTTTTAAATCCTTTAGCTGCACAAAACTATCTCAAAATTTGAATTTTAAATCTTTGATCATATAAAAAAGTGTCAAATGAAGGGATGACCTATACAAAAGATGTGCATGTGTTGGTACCTACAACTTTGGCACTTAACACTTCCTCATTAGAGGTCATTTAGTGTCCCAAATTTTATCTGCGGGCTGCCGGGCTTTAAAATTCCTACACTTAAAAAAAATAGTAATTCACTAGTTTTTCAAAAAATCCTCAAATTTGGTGTGATGTCATGCTTTGGCCAACTAAACTTCAGGATAAAGAATGAAATGATTTCAAGAAAGTGGCGTAGTAGATGCTTCACAAGTGGGCACATCTCTTATAGAGTTTAGGTGTGTTTTATGAAATATTAGAGTAGATGTGGACAATGTATTCTACAACAGTGTCAAATGAAGGAATGACCAAAATAAAAGTTGTAGATCTTGTTATACCCTTCAACTTTGGTATTCAATATTTTTTCATTAGGGCCACTCTTAAAGACTTTAGTCGCACAAAACTCTCTCAAAGTTTGAATTTCAAATATTTGATCATATAAAAAGTGCCAAATGAAGGGATGACTTATACAAAATATGTGCATGATGTTGGTACCTACAACTTTAGTACTCAATACTTCCTCATTAGAGGTCATTTATTGTCCCAAATTTCATCTGCGAGCTGTTAGGCTTTAAAATTCCTACACTTAAAAAAATCAGTAATTCACTAGTTTTTCAAAAAAAAATCCTCAAATTTGGTGTGATGACATGTTTTGGACACCTAAACTTCAGGATAAAGAATAAAATGATTTCAACAAATTGGCATCGTAGATGCTTCACAAGTGGGCACATCTCTTATAAAGTTTAAGTGAGTTTTACGAAAGATTGGAGTAAATATGGACAATATGTGCTACAACAATATCAAATGAAGGAATGAACAAAACAAAAGTTGTAGATCTTGTTGTCCCCTTCAACTTTGGTATTCAAAACTTTTTTATTAGAGTCACTTTTAAATCCTTTAGCCGCACAAAACTCTCTCAAAATTTGATTTTCAAATCTTTGATCATATAAAAAAATGTCAAATGAAGGGATGATCTATACAAAATATGTGCATGATGTTGGTACCTACAACTTTGGTACTCAACACTTCCTCATTAGAGGTCATTTAGTGTTCTAAATTTTATCTGCGAGCTGTCGGGCTTTAAAATTCCTAGAACTTAAAAAAAATCAGTAATTCACTAGTTTTTTCAAAAAATCCTCAAATTTGGAGTTAGAATGTGAGAGAAAGACTAGTTTAACCAGAGATCAAAAAGAGAAATCATTCTTGTATATAGTGAACAAATGATTTACAAATTAAAAAGAAAAAGAAAAAGAAGAAAAAAGAAAAGGCATCTCTCGATCCTTCTATTTGAGGCTTGGCCTGTTTCCCTCCACCCCAGACCTTCGGTGCATTTTTTCATGGGTCGAGGCCCAGCTCCGAATCAAACAAACATGGTCAAGGGTCCAGCCTGTAATGAGACATTTTATGACATCGGGGGTCGTTATATTTGATAAAACATTTAGTGACGATCTGATATCGTCATATAAAAAATTTATGAATTGTCACAAAAACATAACCGTCAATCGACTCCTGGCGCATGACAATTTGTGACGAAACTCGGTACCTTTATGTGACATAAAAAATAATGTCGTCACAAATATTTCCGAGTCCCATAGATTTACGACGAAACATAATTTTGCGTCATATTATGTCACATTATATGACGAAAATAGGCCCTGTCACAAGAGATTTTGTCATAAAAAGAAGGATTTCTTATAGTGAATGTAACTGCTAGCCTTAACCCGTGTAGTAGTGCTTCGTACTCTGCTTCATTATTGGTAGTAGGCCACATGATTTGCAGGACATACTTGAGTTGCTCTCCCGCAGGTGATACAAGTAAAACTCCAACACCTGCGCCTCCGAGTTTTATGGACCCATAGAAGTACATCTTCCAATGTTCCGGAATAGCGGTGTCCTGAGTCTGCTGGAATTCTATCCACTCGACGAAATCAGCCAGGGCTTGCGACTTGATTGCTTTCCTTGGAGTGAACTTAATGTTGAGTGCTCCCAACTCGACTGCCCATTTGGAAATTCTTCCTGTAGCATCACGGTTGTGATGGATTTCTCCCAGTGGAAAATCCGTGACAACTGTGATTTCGTGGGCTTCAAAGTAGTGTCGTAGCTTCCTTGATGATATGAGTAAAGCATAAAGCAACTTTTGAACTTGCGGGTACCTGACCTTTGAGTTGGAGAGTACCTCGCTAATGTAGTATACTGGTCGCTGGGTATTGTAGATGTGCTTCTCATCTTTGTGCTCCGCTACTATCGTTGTGCTCACAATATGTGTTGTAGCTGCAATGTATAGCATCATCGGTTCCCTGGGTTCTGGCGGCGTTAGTGTGGGAGGGTTGGTTAGGTATCTTTTGAGTTGTTCAAAAGCCTTATCCGCTTCCTCTGTCCACTCAAATTTATCACTGACTTTGAGTAATTTGAAGAAAGGTAGTCCCTTTTCTCCTAACCGTGAGATAAATCTGTTAAGTGCGGCCATGCACCCAGTGAGCTTCTGAACGTCTTTGACTGAAGTTGGTGGCTTCATACTGGTGATATCCAAGATCTGCTTTTGACTAGCCTCGATGCCTCGATGGCTAACAAGGAATCCGAGTAGTTGGCTTGAGGGTACTCCGAATACGCATTTTGTGGGGTTGAGCCTCCATTTGTAGGTGCGCAGTCGGGTAAAGGTTTCCTCTAGGTCTGATATAAGGGTAGTCGGATCCTTTGTCTTTATAACCACGTCATCAACGTAAGCTTCCGCGTTGCGGCCGATTTGGTCGCCCAAGCAATCTTGGATAGCCCGCTGATAAGTGGCTCCTGCATTTTTCAACCCAAAGGACATGGTTTTATAACAGTAGGCACCGAAGGGAGTTATAAACGATGTCTTTGGTTGGTATTCTTCATTGAGGGCAATCTGATGGTATCCTAAGTAACAATCCAGAAAGGATAATAGAGCAGAACCTACGGTGGCATCAACTATTTGATCTATCCTCGGTAATCCAAAGGGATCCTTTGGACAATGCTTGTTGAGGTCTATGTAGTCGACACACATGCGCCACTCTGCAGAGTTCTTCTTTACTAGTACTGGGTTAGCTAGCCACTCGGGGTGGAGAATTTCTCTGATGAACCCAGCTGCTAGTAGTTTAGCTATTTCCTTCTTGATTGCCTCTTCTTCTCTGGTGAGAATCGTTGTAGTCTTTGCTTGATGGGTCTAGAACCCTCTTTTAATTCCAACTTGTGCTCAGCCAAGTTCCTTGGAACACCTGACATGTCAGCCGGTTTCCAGGCAAATATATCTTTGTTTGCTCTGAGGAACTTGGTGAGCGCGAGTTCCTATTCTTTGGATAGGTGAGCGCTGATAACCACCGTCTTTGAGGGATCGCCGGTTTCCAGATCAATAGCTTTTGTAGAGGCTTCTGCTGATGGTTGGATAGTACTCGCCTTCTTGATTGGGATTTCTGAATCTTCAATTTTGGCGTTATGTACCATTTGCGTGAGTTCCTGTACTTCCAGGGCGAGTTGGGCTTTTTCGGCAATTTGGACAGCTTCTGTGTCGCATTCGAAGGATCGCTTCAAGTTGATCTTGAAAGTTAAAAATACCTTTAGGACCCGACATCTTCAGCAGAAGGTATGGATAATGTGGCACTGCCATAAATTTGGCGATAGCTGGTCGTCCAAATATGGCGTGGTATGATGATTCGAAGTCGGCTACCTCGAAACTAATGTACTCAGTTTGATAGTTGATCTGAGTTCCAAAAGTGACAGATAGTATAATCCTTCCGAGTGGTATGGCCGCCTTTCCGGGTACTATGCCGTAAAAGGGGGCGCTTGATGGTGTGAGCTGAGTTGCTAGGTCCAAGTTCATCTTTCGTAGGGTGCTTGCGAAGATGACGTTGAGTCCTGCTCCTCCATCTATGAGTACTCTTCCCAATTTAAACCCGGCGACCGTAGGATCCAGGACTAGCGGGTAGTGCCCTGCATTGGAGACGCTGGTCCATTGGTCTGCTCGAGAAAAAATGATCGGGTGCTCAGACCAATCGAGATATCTGGGAGTCGCTGGTTCAGTGGACATGATTTCCCGTAGGGAAAGCTTCTGCAGGCGCTTGCTATCGCTGGTGGTTACACCTCCAAATATGACGTTGATAGTGCCTTTGGGGTGTTGGAAATCACCAACGCCCTGCTGAGGGTCTTCAGCTGCCTTCTTCCCTTTGTCCTTCTTGCTTTTCTTGAAGTCGGAATTCAAACCTCGCTCTTTAAGCTGTCGACAAAGTCTGGCCGGGTGTCCTCCTTTCGGATGGAAAGAGCATGGTCCGTCCAGGAGGTCGTCGAAGCTTGACGACTTGTTCCCTTTCTTCTGAGGTTCCATGGATGCAACAGTGTTGTCCCCGTTTCTCTTGCGGGTGTTTTGCTGAGCAGTCTGGTTTTCTCTCTGATTATTTCCTCGATCACCTTGCGTGTTCCTCTCGGGAAAGCGCTCCTGTGTGCGTTCTTCTGTCGCCATCATGGAGTTAACTGCTCGATGGAACTCGTCAGCGTTGGTCAGGTCATCCTTGATGAAATCCTTGTAATTGTACCTTTCGCAGATTCCATTACCGAAAAGGTCGATTACTTCTCTATCTGTTATATCTGAGACTGTTGAGCGAATCTCAGAAAAATTGCATCGGATGCTAAGTTGTCGACTCCTCGATATGATGATTCGGCTCCTCCTTCAGCTTGGTCAGGGACTCGGTTGCCCAGACGACTTCTGGCCGGGACTCGACCGAGTCGTTCATGAACGGGCCGCCTCTAACTTGGATGAGACGAGTCTTGATCATCAGCTAAAGACTCAAGGTTTCGACCTTTGAACTGTAGCGCGGTAGTCTCAAGCATGATCAACCGTCGTTCTTCATCGGGGGTGCGGTTGTCTTTATCTCTCATCTCTGTAGCTAAAGCCATGATGTTTTGGTAGGGTGTCTGTGACAGAACCGACCAATTTATAAGAGCACAAGTGCAAAAACCTCTGCCGGAGCAGCCGAATTAGCACACTTGAGCCCATATAAACCCGGTAGTCCATGAAATCCTGAGGGATTTCAAACTTTTTCCAACATCTCAGCTAAGATCGCATGGTCAAGCAAATACAGATCATGTTCACGGAGCTTTGCAGTGGAAATAAAATTACAAAAGAGTTCACAAATAATAAAATACAAGTGGAGATACTTTGAAACAACATAACTTTGAAATGAATACCATAACATAAGTTGAAATACTTTGCTAGCTTGAGTGACATCCTCCAACAACAGCATAAAGAGAAGAAGTAGGGAACTGCCGAGCCCACCGGCACTGGCCATCACCTTTCGGCAGACCTAACCTTCACCTGCAACAAGGTGGGATAAACCCTGAGTACTCGAATGTACTCAGCTAGACTTACCCGTCGGAAACCAAAAATAAAGAGACACCAAGGAGTATGCAAGGCTGATATAAACAATGGAGCTGGCTAACTTTATTTGCAAAAGGAGCTTGAGATAAAGGGTTCATCATTTAATTATATGAGCAGTCATCTTTTATCCTATTCCTTAAACTCTAGGTTTTGCACCTGTACTAGAGCACTCACTTGAATCTAGCAAACAAATACATAATACCATATCAGGTTTGCTTATCAATATTTTAGTTGAAACAACAAATGTCACATGGAGTTGTATCGTGGTGAAGCTCGGCATAGTTTCCCACTAACTGGGGGAGACGGCGACTCGAATCGAATTACAAACCAGCTGGTGAAAAACCTTTAATACCAACCCACACTTTCCCCGTCGGGTCCATGCATTGGGTAACCGCTCGATACTTGTTCGTGGTGGTAATCATCGCGGCTCACAGCACGGACCACCCAATTGGAGCTATACGATGGCCATTCCGCGGCAGATCGTGTTTCCATACTAGAGGGTGCGACACGGGTTGAGACCGGCCCGAACAGCGTCTAACCGGCTTCGGGGTCGGCGATTACGGCACCAACATATCCCTAAGTAAAAGGGCGCTTTAAAAAATGAACGAGGGCCAACATCGATACAAACCTACACGATCCAACGGACAGACTGCCCCAAGTTTCCAAACTTGTGTCTTGCCTTCCAGTTGACCGTATTTCATTACTACTCAGGTTCTTTTCCACGATAGCAAATATAGCCAACCGTGATCCGGTAACTACCCATCAGGGGTATTACGGAAACATCCTTAACTACTACTTTTATTAAGCAGGCTAAGCAATTCTACTTATGAATAAGTAATAGGACAACAAGGTAGGTGTAACAATAATCAAGGAATGATAATGCAATAATTGGGATTCAATCAACTCCTATACCTAATGCATCATAACATAAAATACTCAAGTAAATTAATTATAAAAACTGGGAGACTTAGGATGCTCCGGGGCTTGCCTGGGAACCAACACTAGGTTAGTGTTTGTTAGGTGATACTTGCTTGACAAGCATCTCCGCTGTAACACTTGCTTAACTCCACATCTTCGGAATAATCCACCAAACACCGTCTTCGGGTTTAGCCACATCATCATATCCTTCACGATGTATCTATCGTTACCTAAATGAGATGTGCAATGCAAGCGTATGAATGCAAGGGAAACGCTTATGAAGCAAACGTAAGGCGCACAACAAAAACATTACTAATTACTTCGCATAAGCAATCAGGATAACTACGAAAAGAAGGCATAGCTCTTAACACACAACATGGCATGATCACTTCAGTAGATTGTTATTAAAACAAAATGAGACATTCGGTTCATTAAGCACTCAGAGAGGCTAACTATAACAATCAATCAAGACTACATCACACATCACACAAATGAAACACATGTATGCGCATACAACTCCTATATTAGTTAAGCATGTCAACCATCATTATTTAATTTGTTTATATAATACATAAGGTTAATTAGTTTAATAACATGGAATGCACAAATTAAATATTATCAAATTATTACATAGCATCAAGGATCACATAATCAACATTAAGCTATAGCAATCAACTTTGGTTCATTTACACAATTTAGATAGCAGCACAATATTTACTTTAAACAGCCATAACTAGAGCTACACATATCCAAATAAGGTGATCCTAGGATTTCTAGAAAGCTACTGAAATTACCTAAAACTTTGCTATTGTCACTTGAGCATGATTCAGCCAGTAAAAAGACCAAACATAACAGACAAATACTTCTATCCAAACTTTGGATAAAATATTACATTCATCTTCAAACAGCCATAACTGGAGATCTGAAGCACCAAAAGACTTGACATAAGACTTGTTAGAAATATTATTAAGTTGTCTACAACTTATTTATAATCATCTCAAGATGATTAAATAGTTATCAAGGCTAACCAACTCAAACAAGTAAATCTGTCCAGATTTTGGACAGATTCTGACTTCTCACTTTAAACACATGTAACTCAAGTCCTAGACCACAAAAAATAGTGATCCAAGACAATTTAGAAAGCTTATAAAAATCGCTATAACTCATCTATTAACATGAAGACATGATTCACAACTTAAACTAACCAAACAATTCATTCTTTCAGATCTGCACAGAAAGTATGCAAAACCTGATAGCCAACTTACAAAAACTATAAATCCTAGACTACATGGCCTAAAATCATGAAATTTTAGGAGAAACAAGATAAAGAAGTTATCTACATCTTTTGTATAGAACACATCTACAGAAAACATCATTTTCCTCACGAACTAATAACCACTACAAAAACTGTGCATTTAGCAATTTCAGCATATTAATAAATCACTTCATTACTTGTTTAGTTAATCATTTGAGCACACATATAAGCTTATTAAAACACTCTCCTAACAGTCATAATCATGAACACACAATAATTATCTCAGATTAATATGCAACAAAGGTAATTACATAGATATACATATGCCATCTATCACTATATTTTAATCAATTGTTTAATTATTAAACATATGCATTATTTTTAAGTGACGTTGCAAACATCCAATTTGAAGCTCATATTTTTATTGATGATAGATCATGTCAATATATTACTACGGTATAAAGATCATATGCTCAAACATTATAGATTATTTATCAAAAACATGGCAAGTTTAATTCACTAAAATGCATGTGAGAGTAAAATAAATCTACAAATCACATTTTCTGTAAACTCATGGCCATGATAAAATTACCTAAGCTATAACAACATCATACAAAGGCAGTGGAACCACCTTTTCTATTTTTCCATGCAAACATTTGCCACAATTCATTTTAATCCATTTAATGAGTTGAGAACAAGATAAATTCATAACTAATTCATACACGCACCAGAAATCCTGAAATTTTTATCACAGCACACATGACACATGACAAGCCTACCATAAAAATTTCACAGCAAACTAAGCAATACAACATCAGATATTATTTTATCCCTATTTAATGCTATTTAACACAAATAAATCATTACAGCAGAAACTATCAACTAACACCCATTAAATAAAACATTCAATGGACAGAGCTATTCGCAGGAATTCCAAAAAGTCCTTACTCGCAATTTTTGGACTAACATACAATTTATTACGCATTTTCAAAGTTTCAGTCAGATTTACCAATTAAAGAAAAACGAAAAACAAAAACTGTTTTGCATTAGGACCCCTCAGATCTACACAAAACAATTAGGGACTTGTTAGTAAACATATTGAGTCATGACACTTAACACAAAAATCCGAAAAAGAGTTTCAGCTTTACTAGATGGAGCTTTCACCGTGGATTCACGGGAGGAGCTCGGGAAGACGGAGGGGAAGGCCGGGCTTTTGCAGGGGGAGGACGAGGAGGCAGGCGCTAGGGTTTGGGGCTTGGCCGGCCTTGCTGCAGGGCTGCTGCTCGCCCAGGGCTGCTGCTGGGGGCGGCCAGCAGAAAGGGCGCGGCCCTGGTGTCGCGACCCTCTGGGCGCGGTTCTGCGCGGCCAAAAAGATAGGGTGCGGGAAGGGAGAGGAAGGAGAGGGGAAAGGAAAGGGAAGAAGGAAATAGAGACCTCGCTGCTTGCCTTCTGCTGCTCGGTACAGGGGAAAAGGCAGAGAGAAAGGAGCAGGGAGAGATGCCATGGCTGCTGCCTCACTGCTCTTATTCAAAGAGAGGAGGAAGGAGAGGAGGAAGGAGTTGTTGCTGAAACCGACCAATGGAGGGAGCGAGCAGAGCTCGGCTCTGTTTCACGACCGAGAGAAGAGCGAGAGAAGCGGCAGAAGGCACCGCCCCTCTGCGCCAATTTGACGAGGGCGCGGGCAGGCGCGACCTCGGGGCGCGGCACGAGAAATTTCTCGTGAAATTTTTCCCCAATTTCTTTCCCAAATGGGCAGGTTTCCGGAAACTTTTAGTCATTTTCAAAAATTACAAATACTGATCAAACGGATTTCAATTCCGACGAAACTAATTTTGTTATCATCGTCTCAACGAGTACTCCGACTTTCATTAAAGGCGCTCAGTTAAATTCCGAATCGTTTGTCCGGTAACGATCGTCGACGGCAGCTTCGCGGTGACCGAAATTCCGATTTTTGCGGTCCAGCCGGTTTCTGCACCTGAAATTTGCAGTGTGTTCCATCTTGCGAGCTCGTTTTCACTATTTTTGGCACTGATCCAGGTCTTAATCATAAAACGGAATTTGTTCCTCTCGATCTGTACTACAACTTTTATTTAAGGCACATTGACATGCGAACATCCGAAAATACCGTTCAACGCCGGCCAAAGCAGTTACCCGATAGGGTCCGGATTACGGTCTCTCGTCGGTCGGGATATTTTCCGGTCATCTGCTCAACATAAAACTTTCATAACTTTTGCTCGTGAGTCCATAAATAATTGTTTGGGCATAATTGCAAGACTCGGTTGAACTCAACTGATCTTCTTCACTTAATTCGTGATGATAGGCAGGAAAAGACCGAGTGAGAGAGGGAAGACCGGACTCGGTCTCTTGCGTGGGGAAGGGGAGAGAGGCGCGGCAGAAGGCACCGCCCCTCTGCGCCAATCTGATGAGGGCGCGGGCAGGCGCGACCTCGGGGCGCGGCACGAGAAATTTCTCGTGAAATTTTTCCCCAATTTCTTTCCCAAATGGGCAGGTTTTCGGAAACTTTTAGTCATTTTCAAAAATTACAAATATTGATCAAACGGATTTCAATTCCGACGAAACTAATTTTGTTATCATCGTCTCAACGAGTACTCCGACTTTCATTAAAGGCGCTCAGTTAAATTCCGAATCGTTTGTCCGGTAACGATCGTCGACGGCAGCTTCGCGGTGACCGAAATTCCGATTTTTGCGGTCCAGACTTAGCCGGTTTCTGCACCTGAAATTTGCAGTGTGTTCCATCTTGCGAGCTCGTTTTCACTATTTTCGGCACTGATCCAGGTCTTGATCATAAAACGGAATTTGTTCCTCTCGATCTGTACTACAACTTTTATTTAAGGCACATTGACATGCGAACATCCAAAAATACCGTTCAACGCCGGCCAAAGCAGTTACCCGATAGGGTCCGGATTACGGTCTCTCGTCGGTCGGGATATTTTCCGGTCATCTGCTCAACATAAAACTTTCATAACTTTTGCTCGTGAGTCCATAAATAATTGATTGGGCATAATTGCAAGACTCGGTTGAACTCAACTGATCTTCTTCACTTAATTCGTGATGATAGGCAAAGTTGTGACTCATCATTTCATGTGACTTGTTTATTCCAAATTTCGCGAAACATTTCTACCAGTCACTATAGATAGGAACTGAAGTGATGCACATGAAAAAGTCATGTTTAGCAGAAATCTTGAATATTCTGGAATTGGGCAGTCATTACTAACTTGCTCTATTAATTATTTTCCTGAATAATTCAAACTGTGGCTCTGTCTCCGAGATTCATCCCAACACTTCTGTCACCACTGACAATACCAGAAATTATCTCTCGACCATCGCCTGATAGACCATGTCTATTTTCAAACTGACTATTCGACTGACGTAAAACACCTGGGGTGTTACAATGTCTGATATACTTTGTGACCATCAACCCTCATGAATTTAGGTTCGAGGTTGCGTGAACAGCCAGCTCGTCGTCGATTGTGATCATTTTGAGACTGAATCTCCTGATCACGCTGATTACGAGCTTGATGCTCGGTTTCCTCTTCCAGACGTCTTCGACTATTATATTCTTCAAGTCGTGCTTGGTAGCGCTCCATAGCTTCCTTACGGTGAGTTGCTCGCCTTCTACGAGCGTCTTTGGCTAGATTCTTCCTTAGTCTTTCTGCCTTTATAGACTCGGTTTCACTGGGTCCTTCTGGATCGTTGTCAGATATCATACTCAAAGTTTCATCATCTCGGAAGACATCTGGAGGAGTCGGAGGTCGTAGAGATGATTGGTGCCCTGTCATGAAAACTTCACGAGTGTGGCCTTGGTTTGTTGATCCCGATGTAACCGATTCCAAGGTAGATGCACTGGAGATTAGCTCTGTTGAGGTATCGTGCTCCTCAAAGGGGAGCTGATGTCCATATTGGTAAGGGAGGTGTTGGTCGATTGTGCCAACCAACCTAGCCTGGGCTGGTTGTATTGGCCAATGGACGATGTTACCCTCCTCGGTTGAACTGAAAACGAGTCCCTGTTGGGCTCCAGTCAAAGGGATCTGTTGAAGCTTTTTGAATTTTGATCCAATCAACTCTTGAAAGTTTTCGGCCGAATTGCGCAGTCCAAAGAGGATATGATATTTTGTATCCGAGTCCTTTCCGGGCCGAGAGGTCGTGTCCGAGTAGGAGTCAGATGTCTCAGCTTGGTCCCCAGATTCTTGTGATTCTTGAATTGTGAGGTTTTCTAGGTCCTGAGCGAGACGGTCTGTCTTCGGCGAAGCTTGCGCTTCTGATTCAGGTTGAAAGTGTCAATGCAGCTTCCCTTGATCGTCCACGATGCAAGTCCATGAGCCAAAAATGAAAATTGATCCCGCCGAGAACATGTTGGAGCGGTTCGTCGAGCTCTTGATCGCGGAATCGCCAAGAGCCCCTACCTGGCGCGCCAGCTGTCGGTGTTTGTTAACCGGCAACTCATCTTGGGGATTCCCAGACGATTTGTTCGGTGGGGATCGGCGTTCGTAGAACTCAGCGAGTACACAGGGACAACGATTTATACTGGTTCAGGCCGCTTAATAGCGTAATACCTTACGTCCAGTGGTGGCGTGTGCCTTGTGTTATGATCTGAGATTCAATGATAGGGGTAGGCGCCTGCTTCCCCTTATATAGTTGGGTAAAGATCAGCGCATACCGAGCCCTAGTTGGTTACAACAGAGGAGTCCTATTCTAATTACAAGACTTTCTTTAGAAACCCGACTAAGTTACAGTGAGAGTCCTAATCTATGTAGACTTCGTATCATGTCTTTGGATCTCCTGCAACGTCCAAGGTTGGTCCGAGTAATCATCATATGATGATATCTCTATCATTCTGGTCCGTCATCAGGCTCCCATGTTTTCTCTTAATATGTGCATTATCAACTAAGGGGGAGAAAAATTTGACAAATCATAACTTGTTGTGATGCTTTAATCAAGGGGGAGAAAACTTGTTGTTATGTCCAGGGGAGTTTGCTCGCTTTGCTTATGACAAGTTTTTCAATTGATTGGAGCTAGTTGTGTTGAGCCTTTGTCTCTTTCTGAGGGACTAGCTATTTTACTCAATTTTGGCCTTCTTTGCTCTGATCTTCTCGCTAGTGGTGTTAAGCCTATTCTGCCTCTTCTTGAGGGCTAGCTTTGCTTTGCTTTGCTTGGTTGCGTCGAGCCGTTGGCCATGTCTTTGGGAACCAAGTTGTCTTGCTCACTCCTTTTGACCTTTTTTTGGCTTTGCTTCGCTTTTGGTCATTTGGATGAGTTCTATCTTTGTTCTACCTTCTTTTCTTTTTCTTTTTACTCTATATGATTTGTGGTTGGTAGTTGACAATGCACTCATCAAGGGGGAGATTGCGGATGCACAGGCTGTGATCCAGGTCTTGTGATGAGTGTCAACGGATTTGATGTGCATGTTCTTTGGCTTGTGTTGTGCAGGTGTCGAGCTCGGAGACAGTGATCAAAGGCAAGGTGAAGGTCAAGTGCTGGAGTGCTGTGCTGATGGACCAAGGGCGGTGAAGGGAAGACTCGGACATGGACTGACGAACTGGTGGCCGGAGGATCAGCCGCGATGGCTGACATGCTGGGACAGCGACGAGCGGAGACTTGCGGGACCTGGTGTGGTTCGGGTCGTGGACCTGAGGACATGTGTCGGTGGACGGGGTGCACGAGCAGTGCATCCCTCTACGGCTTCGGTTTGGTGGTAGAGCCTTAGAAAAACCACTGGATGGCCAGTTTCTAAGTTTGGGCCTCAAAACTCAGGCTGACGGACGGTTTCCAGGTTTGGGCCTCAAAATCTGGGCGTTGTTGGGTTTCTGAGTTTGGGCCACAAAACTCAGGGTGGACGGTTTGCTGGTTTGGGCCTCAAAACCAGCAGCGGAGGTCTCGAGGAGATCTGTCAGGCGGCGACGTCACGTGGCGGCATCTGGTGAGGTCGCGTCGAGGCGAAGCTACCGGATGTGCGGGCGTGGCCGTCGGATCAACTACAACTTCGAGCTGGTCCAGAATAGCCTTAGGGTTTAGCTGGTTCGCTCACTGTATCAGTAGGGGTAGAGTGGGAATAATTAAGTAGAGGGAGACACCCACCTCTCTCCCTATCTCAGTCATTTGCAGTTTTCACTTAGGGTTTTCCTGTCTCCCCATTCCTCTGCTGTAGCTACTGAAATCCACAGAGTGCCACAATACCTCTGTGTTTTTGGATTCAAGGAAAAGGGACCGTAATCCCTTTGTCTCCTCGTGGGGACGATTTTCGGCTGGAATTTGAAATGCCTTTCGTTCTTTGCCTTTTGTTCTTCACTGTTTTCTTCTTGCCCCATTCTAGTTCTTCACGAGTTCTCTTGCTACGAGGGACAATTTGGAAAACCGTTCGAACAATCTTCTAGATCCTTGTGAGGAGCATCTTTTGACCGAAGGGTTTCTCTAAAGTCCTCACGAGCTAGTATATCGAGCGATTTCTCCTTTGGCCGAAGTTCTTGTCTCATTGCCCCAATTTTCTTTAGTTCACCGATTTAGAGTTAGGTTCGAGCCATGATCTCCTAGGAGTAGCTCACTAACATCCTTGGAACACCTCATAACAAGTCTAAGCCTTGGTGAAAGTCCTTGTTTGGTTTTGGATAACTGATGTCACCTAGAGTATTAACCTTTGTCATGAAGTGTTCATAAGCTAGGTTGGTACACACCAAGTGTGGGAGATAGATGATGACCATGGTGTTGGTGGTGATGACCAAAAGATGGATCAAGTGCTCCACATTTGGAAAGAGAAGAAGAGAAAAGCAAAACCCTATGGAGATCAAGGCAAAGGTATAAATAGGGATTTTGTTTTGGCACTCAAGACACCATAAAGGGTGTGAGTGTGTTTAGGATCGATAGCCGTACTATTAAGAGGGGACTATCTCGGTGATTGCGGTTATCAAGTGCAACTAGGTGAATTCATACATGCATATGCATTAGGACCTAGTGTGCTAACCTCTAATCCTTTGAAAAATGTTTGGAAAATGCTAACACACTTGCACAAGGTGATGTACACTTGGTGGTGTTAGCACATTTGCAAAGGAGAAGAAGCCAGAGTTGAAAACGAAGTTTTCAGGCGCGACCGGACGCTGGAACAATGACCGGACGTTGTTGAAACATGCGTCCGGTCACTATTGAAACAGCGATCGGACGCTACTGAAATAGCTGACCGGACGCACCTGTAACACTGTTCACGAGAGGCAACGAATGAAATGGAGTGATCGGACGCTAAGTGAGTCCGGTTAATAGTGACCGGACGCGTCCGATCAATGAAAAACGTCTCTGGAACCTCTCTGAGTTTGACCGGACGCTGAGTGAAACAATGACCGGATGCTAGTGAAACAAGAGTCCGGTCACTACTGAAACAACGACCGGACGCTACTGAAACAATGACCGGACGCGTCCGGTCGCTACGAAATCTGCCCATTCGAAGGGGTAACGGCTCTATTTGTTTGAGGGGGTATATAAATATGAGTTGGCCGGCTTTGGGAGGTCTCTCTTTTTTGGCACTCTAACATCTTGGACATCCCTTTGAGCTAATCATACTCCCTCCCACTCATCTCCTTGCTTGATAGCGCGAATCAAAGTGAGATTGAGTGATTCCAGTGCATTTGCTTTTGTGTTTGCACTTGGGGATCGTTGTTGCTGCGGGTATTCTCGTTACTCTTGGTGGTTGCCGCCACCTAGACGACTTGGAGCAGCGGAGGAGCATTGGCATGAGTTGGTGATTGTTCGTGGCCATCTCTCGGTGATTGTGAGGGGTATTGTGCCTTCCCTAGTGAAGAGCCAAAAGGTAACTATAGTGGATTGCGCGTGTCATTGAGTTACCTCCATTTGTGAGTCAGTTCTTGTGGCGCTCAATTGTTGAGCTAGGTTTGTGAACACCTATTAGCCACCGAACCACCAAGTGGTTGATCGACACAACGGGGAGTAGCGTGTCGGCAAGCACATGAACCTCGGGAGAAAATCTTTGTGTCCATTGTCTATTTGGCTATCTCCCGGACTTCATTGGCCTTCATATTATGGTTAATCATCCCTTGCCGGTGTCGGTATATCTCTCAATCATTGCATTACATTCTTTATTTCTTGTGTAGAGATAATTGTTGCTAGAAGTAGCTTTCTAATTAGAAGTAATTATTTCTTGCTAGCTCACTAGTTTAGAAAGTAGTGACTTAGCCTTTGTGTGACATAGAGATCATAATATACTAGAATTGCTTGGATAGGTGGCTTGCAACACTTGGTAGAGCTAGAGCAAAAAGCTTCGCTTCATTATTGTCTAACTAGTTGCTCTAATTGTTTTGGTAGAAATTTTATTAGGCTATTCACCCCCCTCTAGCCATTTAGGACCTTTCACTTGGAGATTTTGATTCAGAGGAGATCAGGTTGAATTTGCGGAAGAACAACACAGCTTCGGGGGCATTAGACGCTCGTGTTCTTGGCATCGGATGCTGACCCGAGTAGCATCATACGTGTCGTTGTCACATGTCAGTTTCTGTGTTTTTGAAGATGCATCGGACGCTGGCATCGGACGCTACAATGCAACATCTGATGGTCATACAGTGAGGTTTCAGAAACCCTCATTTTGCATCGGACGCGTCAGGTGTCAGAGCATCGGACGTTGGTCCCACATCGAACACGCTAAGCCTGCATCGGACGCTATGCTTACACTGTAGCAGCGTCTGATGGCTACACAGTAAGGTTCTAAAATTACTGATTTTGCATCGGACGCGTCCGCCACCTGTGTGTTCAGCATTGTTTCGTTCGGTGTTCGATCGTCTGACTTCGGATTTGATTTCCAACTTTTGCGTTGGGTTCCTTGGCTAGTCTAGTGTCTCGTTGTGCTTCTTGGAAGCATCCACCCTACCTCTAGGGTCGAGGACACTACAAAGTCTTGGACAAGCTCTTGGGATTGATTTGTGGGACAGTGGCCGAAGTTTTGAAAGAAATTTGTAGGCTCCCATTCACCCCCCCTCTAGTCGCCTGTGTTTAGCATTCTCGATCCTTCACTTATCAAGTCTATCTTTTGTTGCATAGATGGAGCAAGGAGGTGGAAGCAGAGTTGGAAGGAGAAGAGGGCCGACAAAGCAGTCATCCCGCAGAGGAAGAGGGAGAGCAGTTGTTCCTCAAGATAGAGATGCGATGTTTGAGGAAGAGGAAAGGAATAAGAGTCTTGGATATGGCATTGCCTTTCCTCCAGAGTCTCCTTTGCATATCTCTGAGTTTGATGACAGCTATATGAGGGACAACAATGAGAGGGTTTTACCTCTATGCCATCGCGAAAAATGGCCCCAACCCTCAGGTCCCTGAAAGATCAAAGCGAACCTGTGTATCCAATCTCATTTTGGTTTTGTCTCACATGCCACTCCGTCCAAATTTCGGTTAGATTTCGCCGTTTGGGCGCACTGACAGGTGGGTCCGAGCTGAAAAAAGACCAAAATACCCCCCTCTCTCTCCTTCTCTCTCTCCCTGGCAGGTGGGTCCATAGCGGCCGCGGCGGAGCCACGCGCGCGCAGCGCCGACCATGGCGGCCGCGGCGGAGCTCACACGCACGCCGGCCATGGTGGCCGCGGCGGCTGAGCTCGCACGCGCGCCGGCCATGGCGGCCGCAGCGGATCTCGCGCCAGCGCCGGCCATGGCGGCCGCGACGGCGGAGCTCGCGGCCGCGCGCGCGTGCCGGCCATGACGGCCGCGGCGGAGCTCGCGCCCGCGCTGGCCATGGTGGCCGCGGCGGAGCCACGCGCCCGCGCCAGCCATGGCGGCCGCGGTGGAGCCACCCCGCGCGCGCCGGCTCGACGGGAGGAGCTGAGCGGGGTGAGGATGAGGGAGAGAGAGAAGGGTATTTTGGTCTTTTTCTGGCTCGGACCCACCTGTCAGTGCGCCCAAACGACGAAATCTAACAGAAATCCAGACGGAGTGGCATGTGAGACAAAACTAAAATGAGATTGGATACACAGGTTCGCTTTGATCTTTCAGGGACCTGAGGGTTGGGGCCATTTTTCGCGATGGCATATAGGTAAAACCCTCCAACAATGATGTGTTTGAGTTAAATGCCCCTCAAGACTCAGTGTTTCATGCAGTGGTTGATTACTCCAAGAGTTGGAAGGCAACTAGTGAAGCAAGGGAGATCAACCCTTTTGTGTATGCAAGGGCAGTCGACATTGACTACAAGTTTTGGAATGTGTTTCATTCCAACTTCTATGCTACAACCATTCTCTCCAAGCTAAAGAGCAAAATCAGCAGGATGCAGTACATTGACTTCAACAACTTAGAAGATAGGAATGTGTAAGAGTTTGGGGTTGCCATCAGGATATGTGATAGATTTGATTTGACTAATATCATGAGCTTTAGGTATGATTGGAACAGGGAAGTGCTTGCTCAGTTTCATGCCACATATTTCTGGAACAAGGAGAGTGATGAGATGCATTGGTTGACCGATGGTAGACATTATCGTGTTTATTTTGTCACTTTCTGTCGCATTCTTGGTTTTAGACAGATTCACATAAGTTATTCTCGCATTCATGATGTGGGTCGTTTGGAGCCTCATGTAGCGAGTTACATGTGGGAAGACCAAGATCTCAGAGTTCCAGATTGATCAAGGACAAAGCTCAAGAGTGTCTACTACATCGGAACAACTTGATCAGATGCATTCTCAACCCCAAGGACAATGCTACAGATCTGAACGGGTACATAACCAATGTGTTTTCTCGCTTTCCAGATGGTGAGAGGTTTAATGTACCTAGGTTCATTTGGGTTGAGTTGGCATATGCTATGGATGATGGTAGGAGTTTGCCTTATGCTCCTTATCTCATGTTTGTGATTGAGAGGGTCTCCGACATCCGATATCCTAAGGATTGTGATCATTCAGCCTACAAGATAAAGAAGACTCATGGAGGTGCAACAGGTGGTGGAGCAGCACCCTCAGCTCCTGGAGGATCTTTCTTCCCTAGAGAGGATATTCCTGAGAGTTCTCGCTCTCGTGTTCGTTCTATGAGCGGAAGGAGGATGAAGAAGTTTGGCCAATGGATCAAGGCTATCTTCACCACTTGCACCTATGCAGTGAGGACAACATATGAGGATCGGTTGGAGAACCGAGAGGTAGGTAGAGCAGCGAGGGAGGCAGCAGGACTTCCACCTCTTCCACCAATTGAGACATCTCCTCAGTTTTCATATTTGCCTCGTTTGTCAGCTTCCTCGTCAGAGGACGAGCAGCCATATGGACAATAGCATCAACAGCCTTATGGAGACCAGCTTGAGCAGCACTTTGGTCAGTCGTTTGGACAACATAGCGGTGTTGAGGATGAGATTCGAGTTGCTGAGGAGGATCCTCAGGTTCAGGAGGCCTTGCTTCGTGTCTACTCCAGGCGTTCGCGTCCTTCTAGTGACCAGGAAGGCCCCTCCACTTTAGCCCCTCCTCGGTGTTCAGCTCGCTTCACTTCGCACACTTATGTTCAAGGGCGTGCTTGCATTGAGAGTGATTCAGATGATGAGTGATCTTTTCTACTCTTTTGCCTCTTTTTGGTACTTGATGCCAAAGGAGGAGAAAAATAGAGGGGTCAAATCTTTTTCAATGCCATATGATTTGTTTGCTGTTGTACGAGCTTCATGTCATATCCGTTGAGAGTAGTGGTTAAGTGGTGAGTTTGAGAGTCGTTCAAAACTCTATTTTATATAATAAGGCTACCTATTTGACTTTATTTGTCTTGGATATGGATATGTATTCTTGGTTTCAGTTTTAGATTATTATCTTCTGAGGTTATGCTGTTTTTGCTTCATACTTTCTACTGTAAAAATTTGGTTGTCATTTGACTAGTTTAGCCAGGGCGGCAGTGGCGCCCTCCTAGAGCGACAGTGTCGTCCTATGCTATGACAGCCAGATCTGGGTGAGTTCTTAATAAAACTTGTCATATACATCACGTATATTCTTGTGACACTGTTTGTTTTGCACCCCACAGCAGGCATGGATGTAGGGGGAGGCTCCATCACACCCATATGTGAAAATTGGTTTGTCATACCAATTTAAGTATTCAAAACTCAATTCACATATTCAGGGGGAGGCTCCTACACCCATGGCTCGAAAATCTCAGTTATATTTCATATCTTTTGTAAGCTCTAATTGGGTTGTTATCGTTCACCAAAAAGGGAGAAATTGTAAGTGCAATCAAGCCCTATGTGGGTTTTGGTGTTGATGACCACCTAATTATAGGACTAATGAGATTTATCGAGATGACTTGCAGAGAGTTCATTTGGAGGATGTTGAACAGGTTGGAAGGACCCCCAAACTACAAAGAATGGGCCTGGACTCATGGAGGTTTAAATTCATTTACATTTTGAATATTGAGTTTAGGAAAAACCGGACTATTAAGGGGGATTCTAAAATAGTCTGTCAATTTGTGAAACCAATTGCTCAAAATCCCAGAATATAACATCCTCATACCCAACCAAATTTCAGACTCATCATAGTTGTTTGGCAAGGACGGCGTGCCGCCCATTATGGGCGGCAATGCCGCCCTTCAAATCTGAGTCTGATTCAGATGTATGAATACAATCTAGAAACGTTGCAACGGTCTCTGCTTCCTCCTCTCGACATTTAGACCGTTGTAACAACTCTCAGACACAACTCTCTCTCCTCCATTGTTTCTCCTTCACCTCTGAAAGGTCCAAATTGGCTAGAGGGGGGTGAATAGCCTAATTAAAAATCTACAAAAACACTTAGGCAAACACTATTAGTATAACAAACGGCGAGGATTTTTGCGCTAGCCTAATAGTGTGTTGCAAGCCACCTATCCAACAATTCTACCTAATATCTCTATGTCACACAATCAACTAGAGCTAATGACAAATGCGGAATAAAACAATATAGCTCTAGCACAAGTATGATATACAAAAAGTATATGAGACAAGTATGTGCAATAGACAAACTAAGCAAGCTAATCACAACTAGCTACACAAGGTATACAACAAGAAAAGATATCTACACAAAGATATAGCTCAAAATAAATACACGAAGTAAATGAGCTAGATAGAGGGGATTTCACCGAGCCTTCGGGATCGTCACGTGGAGAACCAATCACCGGTGAAATCCACTTGTGAAGCCAATCACCAAGAATGTGTAGATGGAGACCAATCACCAAGAAGAGGACACAATCACAATAAGCACTCGGGAGACAAAGATTTATCTCGAGGTTCACGTGCTTGCCGGCACGCTACTCCCCGTTGTGTCGACCAACACTAGGTGACCCGGTGGCTAATCGGCGCAAAGCCAAGCTCACAAAGAGCGCCACAAGAATCTACCACTAGTGAGGTAGCTCAATGACACGAGCAATCCACTAAGGATGCCTCTTGCCGCTCCGGCGAGGTGAGGCTCCAAAACCTCTCACAATCCCGAACGGTGGTGGCCAAGAACAATCTCCTTCTCTTGCCAAAACCACCTCAACACCTCCAAGCCGTCTAGGCACCGACAAATGCCAAGAGTAACAAGAAAACTCAATGCTGATGCGAAGAGCTAGTGCCACTAGATTGAACTCTTTCAAATTACGCACTAGATCACTCAATCTCACTTGGTTTGATCAAATCCACTTGAGAGATGAGTTGGGAGGCTTGCCAAAGCTCACTAGAATGCTTAGGAATCAAAATGTGCAAGAGAGAACCCTAGCAAGCCGGCCAAGCCCCTTAAATAGGCCACATAAGTTGGCCTAGCCGTTGGGCCCGAAACAGAACCATCGGACGCGCCGGTGTCGGGGCCATCGGACGCTGCCCCAGCATCCGATGCTCCGATGAGCACCACGTGTCCCCCTGCTATGAATTCAGCCCGTTAGATCCCAACGGTCATATCCTTTCCCGTGCTGGTTAATGTGGCATCAGACGCACCGATGCCTAGCATCGGACGCTCCGATGCCTCTACTCGATTCAGCACTATTCTGCGTCACACCGGACGCTCCGGTACTATCACATCGGACGCTCAACCCCAGCGTACGATGACCATGCAGAGAGGTTCCAGAGAGGGCCAAAACGCATCGGACGCGTCCGATGGTCCTGCATCAGACGCAGGCCAGCGTCCGATGCTCCCTGGAAAACTAGCTCGCGCCACGTCATAGCCATCGGACTCTGCAACAGTGTTTCGCCTGCGTCCGTTGCCAGCGTCCGATGCTACCACGACTTCTGACAGCAGTTAGGGTTTGCCATCGGACGCTCGGCCAGCGTCCGATGCTGCCGACGCCCGCGTGCGATGCCCCTAACTTGACATCTTTTCATCTCTAACTTTCACCCTTGCTCCCATGTGTCAACACCAAAGTGTTTCACCACTTGTGCACGTGTGTTAGCATTTTGCAAAGCATTTTCCAAGGGTTTTGTTAGTCACTCACTAGGTCTATAGCATCGATATGTTAGAGAACACCTAGTGGCACTTGAACACCGCATAAGCCGTGAATAATCTCCTCTTAATAGTACGGCTATGTATCCTAAATGTGATCACACTCGCTAAGTGTCTTGATCACCAAAACAAAGAGCCCTATAGGTTATACCTTTGCCTTCGGGCCTCTTTGCTCCATTTCTTCTCTTTTTCTTGCAATTCATCAAGGGTAGAGCACTTGATCACTTGAGATGCATATGGCCAACACCATCTTCCATGGTTGTCGCCTGGCTAGCTCCACCACTTGGCTTGGTCGTAATCCTTCCTCATAAGCTACACACATGCTTAGCAATAGGATTAGACCAAATAGGTTTCATCAATTAAACAAAACCAAACTAGGGCTTTCAACCTCCTCAAGAGATCTAGTGATTCCACCATTGAAACTTGAGAGAAAAGGCAGCAAAACACTCGTGGGGAGCCGATCTACTGATTCCCATTGTCAAAGAGCAATTGGTTCACGTTTGGCTGGCGGTTCTAGGGTTCTTTACTCTTGGAGCTTGTTCCTAGCCAGCTAGGCGTCGCCCAAGAGCTTGCCAACTCGTGTGGCAACCTTGGGAGGTTTGTAAACTACTTGTGCAGCTAAGAAATGTGGATACATGGGTGTATGTCGGATCTTGAGTGATGAGTGATTGTCAACTGGTTTGATGTGCATGTTCTTTGGCTTGTGTTGTGTAGGTGTCGAGCATGGATACAGTGATCGAAGGCAAGGTGAAGGTCAAGTAGAGATGTGCCGTGTCGATGGACCGGGAGCGGTGAAGGGCGGACGTGAGGCTTGGACTGAGGGACCGGTGGCCTGAGGATCAGCTGTGGTGGCTGACAGCCTGGGACAGTGATGAGCGGAGACTTGCGGGGCATGGTGTTGCTCGGGTCGAGGACCTAGGGACACGTGTCGGTGGACGGGGTGCACGGGCGGTGCATCCCCTCTACGGCGTCGGTTTGGTGGTAGAGCCCCAGAAAAACCACCGGGTGGACGGTTTCCAGGTTTGGGCCACAAAACCTAGGTGCGGCCGGTTTCCGAGTTTGGGCCACAAAACTCGGGCTGAGGACGGTTTCCAGGTTTGGACCTCAAAACCTGGGCGCTGGCGGGTTTCTGAATTTGGGCCACAAAACTCAGGCGATGGACGACAGGTTTCCCGGTTTCGGCCTCAAAACTGGGGGATGGCCCAGGTTTCCCGGTTTCGACCTCAAAACCGGGGGGGTCCGTGAAAAGGACGAGCGGCGCTTGGCGGCACATGGCGGCATCCGGTGAGGTCGCGTCGAGGCGAAGCTACCCGATGTGTGGGCGTGGCCGTCGGATCGACTACACCTCGAGTTGGTCAGGAATACCCTTAGGGTTAGCCTGCTCGCTCATTAGCAGTATGGGTAGAAGGGGAATAATTGTATTAGGATATATAAGGAGAGGCCACCCCTCCCTCTAGATTATCCCACCCATTGCTATTTTCATTCTAGGGTTTCCTGCTCTCCCACATCCCTGCTGTAGCTACTGAGATCCACAGAGACGGTGAATCATACCTCTGTGTATTTGCTTTTTGAGGAAACGAGACCGTAATCTCGTTGTCTCCTCGTGTGGAGGAGTTTCAGCTGGAAATTGAGATCGAATCGCGTTCTTGCTTGTGTGTTCTTCTCGTTTTCATTTTTGGCCCTCACGGAGATTTGCCTTGTTCTTTCTCTCCGGGAGTTGGTTTTCGATTTCGTTTGAACCACTTTGTGCACGAATGGGTTTGTGATCTTTTGACCAAAGGATTTGTACTCTAATTACTTGTAGCAACAGATCGGTCAAGTTTCGCTTTTGATCAAGTTTCTCCTCTCTTTTCCTGAATCCCTTCAATTCACCAATTTGGAGATAGGTTCGAGCCATGATCTCCTGGGAGTAGCTCACTATCATCCTTGAGACTTCACTTACCAAGTTTGAACCTTAGAGGATTCGTTTTGAGTGAGATCAAGTCGAATCGGTGGACGAACAGGGCTGCATCAGGGTGACCGGACGCTCCTGCTCAACGATCGGACGTTGACTCCGTGCGTCCGGTCGTTCAAGGTTGCGCGTGATTTTTCTGCGCGAAACTGACTGGACGCTCAGAAAACTATTGACCGGACGCTTCTTCTTTCTGTGACCGGACTCGACTGTTGCACTGTTTACGTGTTTGTTTGTACTGACCGGACGCTCTTCGCATTTTGACCGGACGCTTTCTACCGTGAGTCCGGTCCAACACAGTAAGGGTCCAGAAGGGATTTTGTCTGACCGGACGCGTCTGATCAGTACCGACCGGACGCACCCCTGAGTCTGGTCAGTGCTGATTCGCACGCTTTCGTCCGTAGTTCGTTCGTCCAGTGTCGGTTTTGGTTTTCGGCTTTTGCGTTGGGTTTCTAGAGTTGTGTAGTGTCTCGCTGTGCTTCTTGGAAGCATCCACCCTACATCTAGGGTCGTGGACACTACCAAGCTCTAGGATTGTTCTTGGGGTTGATTCTCAGGACATTGGCTATAAGTTTCTGAAAAGAAATTTAAAGCTCTCATTCACCCCCCTCTGGTCGCCTTTGGTAGCACTTTCGGTCCTTCAATTGGTATCGGAGCAGGTTAAGGATCTTCCACCTTAGCCGGTTCCAGATCCACAGAATGTGACATGGATCGCGGCGTGGGCAAACCGTCGTTTTTCGATGGGATGAACTATGCGTATTGGAAGATACGCATGTCGGCCTATCTTCAGAGTTTGGGTGCTTCCATTTGGGATATTTGTGTTGACGCAAAACGTGACGCCCTGCGCCAGGCACACAGCAAGCCGAACGAGGCTGGCTTCAATCGGGTGCCCGGAGTATTCTGAATCCGGAAGCGTGCCAGTCGGTTTGACCTAAAAACCAACAAGGGATAAAAATATGAGAATACCTTGGAACATGCTGGGTGAGACCAGGCAGTTCCATATGTACGGCTTTGAAAGCCAATCATGACGGCACACAGCTATAAAAGCTGTTTGTCGAAACAGGTTTATAATGTCATTCGACAAGTATAAAGATGGAGCTCATAAACATGTTGAATGCCAAACACATGAATAACAGAAGGGTAAAAGGGTAATTTGTAACTATAAATCTATTCAAATAACATATGCATAGGCTAATCCAACTAATCTGCCGCACGTTTAGCCTTCATGAACCCGTCAAGTATAAACTCAAGCAAAGCTAATCCACCGCATGATACCACTTGCTATAAGTCCACACCACTCCTTATAATTAGATTAATCCACCGCATGATACGATCTAATTATAAGAAGCTAAAAGCATACATATATCTGAACAGATCTATTAAAACTCATTACTCATGTAAGCTTAACCAGAGTCGGCAAACTAGCCGAACTGGGGTCCATGAAGAAGGAACATACAAGCAAAGCATGATTAAACTAATCTAAAACCTGCACCTGCCGCACGGTACCCGGCTCTATCAAAGCCTAAACATGGTCAACATGCATGAACCCACAACATGTAACAATCTGGATTGAAAGTTAATTCGGCCATCATGATCTTATGATTAACGAAGCACAAATAAACTCATGCAGCAAGGCCGAACAAAGATCAATCTAGATTGGGCAAAGAGTGTTATAGGAATTAAATAAATAAAACATATAACACATGGTAACTTAATGAATCTATTAGATCTGCCAAATCTAACAGAGCCGATAACTATTTTTACTCATGACTTAATCTGCCGCACGATACAAGGCATAAGCAAAAACTTCCCGTCATAAGCTTAAATCCGCCGCACGATACTAAGCTTAACATACGAGACTACTTGCATCATATCTAAATCCACCGCATGATACTAGACATGATAGCAAGGTTGCCGGTACTTACGGAGGTCGACGGATCGATGATTCCTCTCGAAGAACTCGACGACACGACTTAGGGACTCGAAAGGTGGCACGGGGCCGGTTGTATTGATATGGTTGTGAACAGTTTTATAATGGTCGAGGGCTTATATTTATACCCTGGACGAAACACGAATCCTAAACGATTACGACTTAAAAACAAGGAAAGATATAAATCATATTCCTAATCCTCTCGGCGTCTTCCATCGTCACGTGTCTTCTCGTGCAAGCCGGCTCTACCTGCATCATCCATTTTCCGAATGGGGCTACTGCTTCACGAAATAGCAGACCGCGCAGGTATTCACCGAAAGTCTTAAGGACCAAATAGCCGTCCGAACGCTTGCCGAATCCTTCTCTTCTCTGCTGGCTGGACCCACCTGTCATATCCTCGTGTGTGCAAAAATCTGGTGTTAACAATTTGCAACTCTGCTGATTACGTGGTCTTGGCTGCTCGTGTGACTCAGCATCAGATCGTTGAGCACGATGCCAATAGTCGAGCCTGTAATGCTCTTTTCTCATGCTTAAGCATGACGGAGTTTGATCGTGTTTCTCACCTTGCTACGGCTCGGGAGATTTGGGCTACCCTCATGTGTTTTCATGAGGGAACCACTCAAGTCAAAACCCGTCTCTACGAGTCGCACAAGCAAGAGTATGAGAACTTTCGACACATGTCTGGTGAGAGCATAGAAAGTTTATTCGCTCGCTTTCAGGTTATTGTCAACAGGATGAGGGCTAACAAGGAGTTGTTGCCTTTCGATGATCATGAGAGGGCTCTCAAGCTTTTACACACTCTCGATCGGTCGGTGTGGGACTCCAAGGTTCAGGCGATCATCGAATCGCCTAACTATGAGATCCTCACGTGCGACGAGCTCTTTAGTAAGCTCAAGTCCAGTGAGATTGATGTCATGGCGAGGGCTTCTTATGAAAATCCTTCTGGCCCGTCGATGGCTTTGCTAGGGGTAGTTCACCTTGTATACATTCTTAGCACTTGTTTGACTTCCTGTTTATACATGTTTTAGTGCTATCTTGATGGTGAATACCTTTTTGGCTAAAACTGCTTCACTTTGCTCATGTGTTCATATTTCATATTTAGTGATCAGTTTGAGCCTTTGCTAGCATGTATGCTTCTTGTTGAGTCATTTAAGTTATACTATATAGAGCATCTTTTCGTTCTCTAGACTATATTCCTGAAGCTGCTAACTTGCATTTTTGATATATATGCATTTGGAAGGGGGAAGTTTGCCTGATAGTGCATTATCAACTAAGGGGGAGAGTTTTGTCAAATCATATGCACTATTGGAGGGGGAGTTTGCTCGGGCTTTGTCTGATGAACTGTCAATTGGTTCGGAGCATTTTTCCAATTGGTTTGGAGCATTTTTGGTAGCTGGTTGTATTGAGCCTTTGCCTCTTTCTTGAGGGACTAGCGACTTTGTCGGTATGCTCTCCATTTGGTATCGAGCTCTTCTGCTTTTCAGTTGGCATTTCTTCAGTTGGTGTCGAGCCTTCCTGCTAGCGGTGTTGAGCTTGTTCTACCTCTTCTTGAGGGCTAGCTTTGCTTTGCTTGGTTGCGTCGAGCCGTTGCCCATGTCTTTGGGGACCAAGTTGTTTTGCTCTTTCACTTGACCTTCTTCTGGCTTTGATATGCTTTTGGGTCATTTGGACGAGTTATCTACTTCTCCTTCTTTCTTCTTCTTCTACTTCATTATGATTTGTGTTGGTAGTTGACAATGCACTCATCAAGGGGGAGATTGTGGATACATGGGTGTATGCCGAGTCTCGAGTGATGAGTGATTGTCAACTGGGATAATGTGCATGCTCTTTGGCTTGTGTTGTGCAGGTGTTGAGCACGGATACAGTGATCGAAGGCAAGGTGAAGGTCAAGTAGAGACGTGTTGTGCCGACGGACCGGGAGCGGTGAAGGGCGGACGTGAGGCTTGGATTGAGGGACCGGTGGCCTGAGGATCAGCTGTGGTGGCTGGCAGCCTGGGACAGCGACGAGCGGAGACTTGCGGGGCACGGTGTGGATCGGGTCGAGGACCTGGGGACACGTGTCGGTGGACGGGGTGCACGGGCGGTGCATCCCATCTACAGCGTCGGTTTGGTGGTTGAGCCACAGAAAAACCACCGTGGACGGTTTCCAGGTTTGGGCCTCAAAACCTGGGCGCTGATGGTTTCCGAGTTTGGGCCACAAAACTTGGGCTGAGGACAGTTTCCAGGTTTGGGCCTCAAAACCTGGGTGCTGCGGGTTTCTGAGTTTGGGCCACAAAACTCGGGCGATGGACGGCTGGTTTCCCGGTTTGGGCCTCAAAACCGGGGGTTGGTCGTGAAGGCTGGTTTCCCGGTTTGGGCCTCAAAACCGGGGGCGAGGTCCAGGAAAAGGACGAGCAGAGCGGTAGCGGCACATGGCGGCAATCGGTGAGGTTGCGTCGAGGCAACGCTACCAGTTGTGCAGGCGTGGCCGTCGGATCACCACCTACCACGAGTTGGTCCAGAATAACCCTAGGGTTTAGCTGGTTCGCTCTGTAATTAGTTAGGGGTAGAGTGGGAACTAGAATTAGGATAAGTAGAGGGAGACACCCACCTCCCATTCTATCTCAGTCATTTGCTCTTTGCTTTCTAGGTTTTCCTGCTCTCCCAATCCCCTGCTGTAGCAACTGAGATCCGCAGAGAACCATACCTCTGTGTACTGGAGATTTTGAGGAAGTGAGACCGTAATCTCACTGTGGTAGCGTGTGGTAGCCACACGGTTGCAGATCGATGTGTTGATTCACGTTTTGTTCGTGTTCTTCGCGTTCTTCGTTTCTCCACGATTTTCCCGTCACTCGATCTCCATCTCTACTGCGTCTTTTTGAAATCCATTTGAATCAACTTGTTCTTTATAGTGAGGAGATCATTTCCACCGAAGGAATTCATCTAACTCCTCATGAACAAGTAGATCGGGTTGATTTCGTTTTCATGGCGCTTTTTCGTTCATACTCCTCCCCTTTCGATTTCCCGGTGATTGAGTTGATTTGAGCAGATGATTTCTTGGGGATAGTCTCCTAACTACCTCGTGATCATCTTCTCCAAGTTTGGGAACTAGGGATTTTGAGTTGAATCGGATTTGGGGAGATTTGAGTTGAGGGCGACCAAAATTGCCCTCACTGGGCACTCGTGGACAGTCCGCCGTTGGGGGCGCGGACAGTCCGCGCGTCGGGCTCCGACCGAGTCAGTGGTCGCGCGGCTCGGCTGTGTTGTCTCGGGGTGACCGGCGGACAGTCCGTCGTTGACAGGCGCGGACAGTCTGGGCCCGAGCAGGGAGACTTCAACAGCTTTGCTGTTTGAGGGATTTAGCCGACGGACAGTCCGCCACTGGTTCCCGGACAGTCCGCCGTTGGGCAGACAGTCCGGGACTTGGCTGGAGCCTCCGGTTTGGTGCGTTTGCTCTCCCGGTTTTTCGGCTTGGTTTTCGGACTTCTCGTTTGGCCCTATTGTTCACCTAGGAACCTCTCTAGGTATCTTTGCTACTTGTTAGCATCGGTATTTAGGGATTTCTCGACGTAGGCTTCAATCTACGTTCGGGACTAGGTTTTAGAGGTCAAACTTGTACCGGTGTTTTTGGCGTTTGGTTTGCTATCGCTTTGTGGTGCCTCGCTGTGATCCTAGGGATCATCCACCCTCTTCCAAGGGTCGTGGGCATCACGTTTTTGGTCAAAGATTTTGGGGTTGATTTTGGGGACAAAGGCCAAAATTTCGAGGGAAATTTTTTGAGCTCTCATTCACCCCCCTCTGGTAGCCTTGCTTTGCATTCTCGGTCCTTCAGCCACAAAACTCAGGCGACAGACGACAGGTTTCCCGGTTTCGGCCTCAAAACCGGGGGATGGCCCAGGTTTCCCGGTTTTGGCCTCAAAACCGGGGGAGGTCTGTGAAAAGGACGAGCGGCGCTTGGCGGCACGTGGCGGCATCCGGTGAGGTCGCGTCAAGGCGAAGCTACCCGATGTGCGGGCATGGCCGTCAGATCGACTACACCTCGAGTTGGTCAGGAATACCCTTAGGGTTAGCCTGCTCGCTCATTAGCAGTAAGGGTAGAAGGAGAATAATTGTATTAGGCTATATAAGGAGAGGCCACCCCTCCCTCCAGATTATCTCAGCCATTGCTATTTTCATTCTAGGGTTTCCTGCTCTCCCACATCCCTGTTGTAGCTACTGAGATCCGCAGAGACGGTGAATCATACCTCTGTGTATTTGCTTTTTGAGGAAATGAGACAGACCTCATGGAATCATACCCCCCCCCCCTCTGGTCGCCTTTGGTAGCACTTTCGGTCCTTCAAGAAATTACCCCTCACTTCAAGAGTTTACTCTCTTGACTTGAGAACGAGGGAAAGAGCAAGCCTTGGTGGCTAGCTCATCCTTTTGTGGATACCTCAACAACGTGGAGTAGGCAAACCTTGGTGGTGAGCTGAACCACAGAATAAATCTTGTGTCAATTGTGCTATTTACTTGTTGCTGATATTCACCTATGCTTAGATATTATTAGGTTGTTGAAAGCAATCCTTACTTGTTATTGTTTTCTGTGGTATTCAGTCTTCGAGCTGAATCTGATAGTTATTTCAGCATATTATACTGTACTTTCTGAGTAGTTTGAGCCTACGAAATTACAAATCATTCTGAGTAGAATTTGTAGAGTGGCAGTGCCGCCCTCATAGAGCGGCAGTGCCGCCATGTGATCTCACCTCTGTTCGAGTTGAATTTTTACAGGCCTATTCAACCCCCCCCCCCTAGGCTAACATATACTTCCAGGAGTTCCTACATCTTTCCACTGAAGCACTGTCGCGATGCCAATGAACCGAATGTTGGACTTTGACGAGCTTGCAATTTAAGACATTTTTATACCTATAAGCAAATAATGACATGTACATGTGGAACTAAGTGAATTATACCAAAAATAATTATGCAAATGTAGAAACGAGCTTATCTTATAATCAACGGTTGTATCCAATGGTGGCATATCCTCATCAAAGACCAAGGAGAAAACACCCTGATGCCCCTATATTATACTCATTGCTCTCCGGTTCCCCATGGCACTGTCGTTGTAGTCTTTTTCTCGGCATTGTTGCTGTAGTGGAGTGACCCAAACAAGAGAGAGCAGGTGAAGGTACAGGTCTGCATGCTGGTGAAGGGGCAGGTCTCATGGAGAGCTGGTAGGATCTGCACCTCGATCAAATGACATTTTTACTAGGACAATTTTCTAGGCGTAGAATGACACTTTCATCGGGACAGAGGGAGTATGTCCAAGTAAGCCACCAGTTTCCCACGAATACAGGATAAGAGCTCATGATATAGATTATGCTTTTCCGAGGCATGATGCCTTCAGAAGTTTGTCTCTCTTGAGAATATCATAATCAAAATCATTATTAATGATCCATGACAGGGTATCTCTAACTGGAAATTGCTCAAACATGTGGATACACTTCAATTCATTATTTTTTTCTCCCAAAAAGATTAATTCAGTCAAAAACCTTTGTTCCTCTATTCTATGACACAAATAATGGGTTGTAGTTTCCAAGTCACATAGCTAACACAGTATATCTATCAACAAAGTATTCTAGGTCTACTAAAATACAAATAAGTGTCAAGAGTGTACAACATATATGGAGCACTAAATGTAAGTAAAAAAAATAACTAATTGTACCTTAATTTCAGAGAACAAGAACAGCCAGAAGAATGCAATTAATCCAATCCAATAAAAAAAGATATTTCCTTTATTTATTTTATTAACGGGGCATCTATCTGACTGCCTGCATCATGCATCAGCAGCAGAACCTTATTGTTTGTGACAAACGCGTTGCCATCTGCCAACACAGTAACAGATGGCTTAAACTTGGGCAGTTGGCCAGTGAGCTTATTGTTTCTGACGTCAAGAAGCTCAAGTTTTGGCAATTTCGTGAGAGACTCCGGTATCTCCCCGGTGAGATTGTTGTTGGCTAGCATAAGTCTTTGAAGACCTATCAGGTCCACTATGGCCGGCGATATTGTCCCTGATAACTCAGCCTCTTGCAGCATGAAGAAGGCCACATCTGAGGTGTTGTCGCATACCAAGCCAAGCCAGCCACTGCAAGGGTAGTTCCCCCTCCATGTTATTGCTAGGTCAAGGGGATAGCCAAAGCCCTCGGCCACCTGGAGCAGAGTGCGCACCTGCGCGTTGCACGGCCCGGGCTCGTCCAAGCAGAAACCGTTACCGTCGACTACGTCGGCGGCAACTCCGGCAGGAAACTGTGGCACCGGCCCCTGGAGGAAGTTGCTGGAAAGGGAGATCTCCCTCAAGCTGGCGATCTTGCCCAGAGCCGCCGGCACCACTCCGGTGAGCAAGTTCCACGACAGCCTCAGCGTCCTGATGGACGTGAGGTTTGCGATGACAATGGCCGCCGCCTCCTGGAACGGGCCGGCCACGGAGGCGTTGGAGGCGGAGAAGGTGCGGAGGGAGGGGCAGCCGGCGATGGCATGGGGGAAGAGCCACCGCGGCAGGGGGAGGTTGTCCATGCTGAGGTGCCTCAGCGCGGGCATTCCCCGCGGGAAGTCCTTGGGGAGGGACGTGAAGGCGTTGCCGTCGAGGGAGAGGCCGGTGAGGGAGGGGGCTCGCAGCGGCGGGAGGGCGCCGGAGAGGGCGTTGCCCCCGAGCTCGAGCGACTGGAGCGCGGTGAGCGAGGAGAGGGAGCGGGGCAGGGTCCCAGCCAGGCCCATCCCTGCGAGATCGATGGCGACGATGCGGCCAGAGGAGGAGCAAGAGATGCCCTCGAAGGAGCAGGGGTCGCCGCCGGCCGTGGTCCAGGTAGACGGTGGCCTCTCCAGGGATCGAGCGAGGTCAGCGACGGCGTCGGCGTCTGAGCGGCGTCCAGCCGCTGCCGCAGCAAGGCCGCAGCAGTACGTGAGGAGGACAAGGAGGGCAACCGTGGTGGTGCATCCTTGGCGATGGACGGTGGTCGACATTGCTGTCGATCTTGCGTAGAGATGATGGATCCTCAGCATCGATCGGTTTCTCTTATATATTGCTCCATCGGTCGAGGAAGAAAGAATGAAATGGAGGCCAATGCAAGAGACTCCGCGCGCGTGCACTGGTTGGTTTCATTAATTACAAAGAGTACTAATAAATTCCTCCAGCTCGCACAAAACAATAAAGGAATTCAGTTTCAAGTTCATACAATACTGATCTCCGCACGTACTGTACTCCATAATCACATGATTAATTAGCCGTTTAGCACTTAAATTTGCACCTGTTACTTCGAGTAGAGTATTATGTGCTTTTATAACTTCTTTTTGGAATAGAAGATAGATCATTGTTAGGATCACGAATATGCATATATTTCCTCCAGTTTGGTAAAAGAAGTCGTTTTGAACAAGGTTTGAGTCAAACATTAGGAATATAAATCATGAATAGCTTTTAAATTGTTGAGTTTAGAGATGTAAAAATCATATAAATAAATTTGTCTTGAAAAGTACTTTCATAAAAATATACATATACCACTTTCCAATAAATATTTTTTAAAAAAAATAAGTAGTCAAAATTACGTTTTGAAGACCGTGTTGTTGTCCAAAATGACTTCTTTTACTAAACTGAAGGGAGTATATACATATTGCATCATTTGCATGCTTCCAGTGTGATGCAAATTCATGGTGACACCCTGATCTTTTAAAAAAACAAATACTATATATGTGGAATAATTAATATATTTCATACTAGTGGAATTACCCAAGTATTTTGCACGGAATACAACTAATCATATATCTTTGTATCCTTATTATTTTCTGTAAACTTCCATGCTTTATTATTGCTAAAATCATGTGTTGATGAGGGTGGTTGATGTGGAAACATCATCTTGGCCTTTTGAGGAAATCACTTGAGACTCTTCACAAATTGTTGATGAAGTAGATCACTCAACAAATGATTCTCCAAGTAAGAGTGTTCCCCTTCATCACATTTGGGTTTGTCGTATCTTTCTTTGAGTGTGGTCCAAAAGCTTGCTCAACTAACTGGCACAAATTACATCTACACTCAAAGCCCTAAGAATGACATAAGTGTAAGGACCTGCTACGCCTAGAGGGGGTGAATATGTATGTATAAAATAAACTTCGATAGACTGTCAGCTAGACCTATAGCACCGCCGCACTTGCGCGCTGAACTGCCGCATTGCGGTAGTTTCGAATACAACTGTGGCATGCCGCACCTTAGAACACCCTAGGTCTATAGTTCAAAATCTGGCCAACGAAATTTAGATTGAGTAATTTACTGAGGTTCCTATAGGGGTTTGTAGCCTAGATCAACTCTAGAATATTGTCAGAAGCACTTGTGTGAGTAGATCGGCTCCAAACCCTAGAATCCCAACCAAATACAAAGAGCACACAACAAAGAGCAAAGCACAATGAATAAGGTGTTTATCTCGTGGTTCATCTCGCCACTAAGGCTTACCTACTCCACGTTGTTGAGGAAACCATAAAGGTTTGGGTGTTTTCACCCTTATCCTCTTCTCAAGTCAAGCGAACAATAAGTCTCTTGAGATGACAGTTGCTTACTATGTTGTTGATGAAGATTACAACGTCTGGAGGGCTGCCACAATAGTTGGCAACCTCAACAACGACACCTAGCCAACTAGGAGCAAGCTCCAATAATACTCCCTCTGTCCCAAAAAAAAATTAATTCCTAGAATTTGTGCCAGTTAAACTTTTTAAACTTTGACTAACTTGATAGAAAAAAGTAATAACAACTATGATACAAATGTACACATTATGAAAATATATTCTATAGTATATCTAATGATATAAATTTGATACCATCAATTTTGATAGTTTTTTCTAGAAGTTTGGTCAAAGTTTAAAAAATTGACTTAAGACAACTCTAACAATCTATTTATTCAGGGACAGAGGGAGTAACAAACACAATCCACCTGCTAGGTTAGGAACCAAGTGCTCTTGAGAGTGAAGCGCAGTTAAACAAGCACTCTAAGGAAGGATTAGTGCTTAATCTCTCAAAGGATCTCGAGGAAATTAATGGAGTGGAAAGAGGAGCTTGAGAGCCTCCAACAGAGAGTCGATGGCCTTTTCTTAAGGTTAGTGAAGATCTGTTTGCAGGTGACCATTGGGAGGGGCAGTGGAGAGGTTTAAATACCCCACCCCACCCCCCCACCCCACCCCCAAGACCCAACGGTCCTTTAAGTCATGGCAGTGTCGCGCCAGCCAGCCAAGCAAAGGATAGGAGTTTAAGGCAGCTGGCTTGGCCAAAGTGCGGGATGCAGTTTGGAGTTTTGAGCACTTGAATGCACATCATAGTTTGTGCATTGTATCCCCTTTTACAGTACAACTTTTCCTATACTCAATTTCAAAACATCAAAGATAAGCTTGCACTTCTTTAGTAAATGAAATTTGTCCATAACTTTCTCTGTATGACAATAGTTGGATCACAAAGTCAATACATACTTTTGTCTATCTACACAACTATTTGTCATCGGCTAAATTGTGCTACGAGTAAAAGATTTCATACAAACTTACTTGAAATTTTAAGCAACATATTTAGAAGGAACAAATCTTGACTCATGAGCAAACAAACAGGATATTTCCATGGAAATACAAGAGCACCATTGCTTGAACACAAGGATCAAGTCAATATGAATTTTGATTAAAGGTGCCTAATAAAAAATGAAAATCCTTATCCCCTACCACTCCATATGTATCCTTATCCCCTAACACAGGATATTTTTTGCAAAGTTTTTTAAGGGAGATTTTACTCGACTTATAAGAGAGCCAATATTAAGTTCCGTACATACTGACTCATTGAAAACACACATAGACGTTCCAACCCATGGAAAGCAAAGACCTGAGACCACAAAGTTCTCAAACAGCTAATAGAGAAGAACCCAGAAATTACATGACTACGATATCAGAACAGAATTCCAGGAGCTTCTCCTTCTTTCCCATCCAGCAGGTTAAACACTGCACCGGCTTCCTCAACTTGGTCTTATCAGCCTCCTTTTGTAAATCTATCCATCTATCCAAATCCGCATTAAATTAAGAGCAGCATGAATCACACCATCTAAATTAGTCTGGGAAATTCTTCTCAATAGCCATTTTATTCCTATTCGTCCACATGACTCAAGCCAAACCTGCAAAAAAAACCATAAGCATAACCGCTTTGGAATTCCCAGCCGCCTTGGCAACCATTCAGAGATCATGTCTAGTGCACTGGCATTAGAAACCCCCCTAAGCCAAAGCCATCTCTAATGCATCACCAAATGTATTGAGCAACGACACAACGCAAAAATAATGCTCTGCAGAAGTTACTTCAGGTACCCAAACTATGATTAAAATTTTCATTTCTACAGATACCAAGTTGCATGTTATTTAAATTAACACAGGTCCAGATACTTCCATATGCACAAATATGATCATCATCCTATTATGTATGCTTTAATGCAGTAGGCACTTGAAATGACGACAATAAAATAAGAAACTGCTACTTGCAGCCACAAACTATCTGTTATATGCTTGGCAGTATCTGCTCACTAAATGACACGCACAAGTGCCAACTACAGCTGCTCATATTCGATCTCTCCAAATTGCAGGAACATGTGAAACATATTTTTCAGAATAAAGTAGAATAGCCTTTCAAAAAAGGATACTATACCATTCTAGAATTTAAACAGCGATATGAAATTCTGAACAACAAAGTTGTTGCTTGAACATCAATATGAAAATTTTAAAATTATAATGCACGTGACCCATCTTTTTTTAGCTTGGTTAAAACCAGACTGTAAAAGCACATGACCTGAAACTCGATTTACCAAAAATCTCTAAAAGAGTTCACACTCTCTTATTCACGTGTAGTATCAAAAACTCGACCGGTAAAATACAGTGATTATTAGTAATGCACGTGTAGGCACACATGGTTGGCCTCCATACCCTCTTCATACCAATAACATTTAAAAGCATTCCATCGAACAAATGGTAGGCACCAGTAGGTCCATCTTGGCAGAGCAATAATTTTGTTAACACTTCATGGAAGGATTATTCAATAGACAAAATAAAATAGGAAGAGGAAGCATGGAAGGATGTGGACTTACAGATCAGAGGAGCACAATCATGTAACATATATAGTGCGACATTAGAGACGAGGTTGACGCCACAAATGGTGTGGCTGTCATCCTGCCCATGTGTATTGCTGCATGTCACCACACACAAATTGTAGAAACAATAATATGCACTGAAACAAATGCTTGTTGTTCAAACCGATAAACTACGAGACCCATGCTTGTTGTTCAAACCGAGCAGAGGAAACGAATGTTGATCAGATGGTGGGAGCGGCACCAAGAACTCACACCTTTATCTAGGTGGTCGTGGTCGTGGATGCTGGCTCGAGGACGACCTCGACGTCGGACGAGGGCATGAGGCTGTGCTGGATAACATGGCGTCGTGGCGTCCTCCTTCTCTCTTATCTATGAATGTTTTAGTTGTAGAGATAGTTTCAGTCTCAGTATAGTTTTACGTATTAAAATAATATTTATTTATCAAATAATTCTTCAGTTTTGCCATCTAACAACTGTTCAGTTTAGCCATCAAATAATCCGCAGTTTGGCCATTTAGTTATATGTAGTAGGCTTTTATCATTCAATTTGATGTTTTAAAGTTTTAGACTTTTACAAATGTCTTGCATCAGGATGCATTTGACTGAAAACAGCAAAATTTCCTAATTGAAACTATACAGCATGCCTAGTAATTTTGTTTGTTAAACTGAAACACTATATATTATTTGCCTAGATACAAATAATTCTTTGCTTAGATAGTTTTTCAGATGGCAAATTTGTTCACTCCATGGCAATAAAAAACATTGGCTCGTTAACCTGAAGTGTCAGGACACTAACTTTCTCACTAATGCAGACACATCTATTCAAACAAGCATTTCAAGGGAAAAAAGAGATCTAGATATACCTATTTCAAACATGTATTGAAACAGCACAGATTACGTCTTCCCAAGGTTGCACTTCATGTGAAATGTTCAATGGTTCTTGTACATAAATAATGGCCCTGTACATAATGCACTTGAAATGAATAGCCAGTTTGGAAGTAAAGAACTGTATTCATAATTGCGTTAAGCAGTTCCCAACGACAGTGCAAGCAAATTAAGCATACCTAATCAGCACGTGGAAGAGGAGGAAGGTCTACAGGGAGCTTTTTCCACGGGAAAAGATGTGGTCATAGTCTACCAGTGGAATAACGGAACAAAATTTAGATAATTTAAAGTCAGAATTAGGACAACAGAAATGCACTTCAAAGGTTATGAAGGTATGTAGTATATATTCCGATTTTGCCAACACATATGCTTGTCTGGTACATATTTGAGACTTGAGAGAGATCAGGGAGAGAGAGAGAATGAGGAGTTTTACCTCGGTGGTGTGGATGTCATCGGCCCGTGCGTAGTCCCTCATCGTTGTTGCGTCCTCGGCCTGCGCCAGCTCCTTGACCCGCACCACCTCCTTGGCTCGCCGCCTCTTCCTTAGCCGGTGCACGAGTGAGATCCGTCACCGCTGCGTCCTCGATCGGTCGGCAGCTACTCGCTCCATGCCGCCTCCTCATTAGCCAGTGCGTGGGCAAGATCCGGAGTCGCCGCGTCCTCAGCTCGCCGCCACATCGGACGGGATCTGGCATCCTCGCGTCCTCGGTCCGCCGCCAGCTCCTTGACCTGCGCGGGCGAGATCTGGCATCCCCAAGTCCTCGGTCCGCCGCCAGCTCCTCGACCTGCGCGGGCAAGATCTGACACCGCCATGTGCTCGACCCCCGTCGTCGGCTCCTCAACCCAATATGCCTCCTTAATTGGCCCGCCGCCTCTTCGCCAGCTAGTGCAGGGAGAGAGGAGCCACCCCGTAGGTGCGTGAGGGGGTGGCGTGCATGCTGGATTTGCGCCGAGCGGGAGAAGGCGCGCGTGGAGCCATGTGCCGAGCGAGAAAGGCCGGCGAGATGTGGTCGTGCCGGGCGGAGGGAATGGCGAGTGGGCGACCTCCGGGTCGTGGCCGGGCGACGGTTATGCGAGGCGCGTGGGAGATCGCCGGGTGAGGAGGAGCGAAGCGATAGGGGTAATCATACGATGTCATTTGACTCCTTTTAGGAGCAGAGATTGATTACAACATAATTAGTGCCTACATATGAAATAAGAATAAGATCGAGATTTTCAGACCATGGATAGAGGTTTTCTTGAGAATGAGTGAGTTGAGATTTGAATTCTTCCATTGGCCTCATAGGCCAAGGTTTCACTCATTCTAAAAGTGTAGAAGATCAAGCACACTGTGTCAAGATATTTATCATGATGCCGAATGACAGTTAGAGCAATCTCAATGTTAGAAACCACATGTAATTTTTATGTCTACATACATAATTATTTTTTATCCTATCAGTATTAACTCTCGTTTATTTTCTAGTATTAAGAGAGAAACAACCTCCTAAACAAGAATATTAATTTTTGTTTTTGGAGGCTGCGCTCATTCATGCCGGTTGATATTTGGGAAAACAAACAGTGCAGTGACGTGTAAGTAACAAGTAACGACTATCGCCTATTGATTGAACAACAATTGATTGAAGCAGTCTGGAATGAGCCAACACCACATACAGACCAAGCAAAACTAATCTCTGCAAAGTTTAAAAAACTCAGAAAAGCGCTCAGAACCAAGCAAGCCTCTTTATCCAATCTCAAAACAGTGATCTCCAATGTTAAATTAATTATCCAATTTTTAGAACTGCTAGAGGAATGTAGGGATCTAAGTCTAGAGGAATGGAATTTCAAGGTCATTCTTAAGGAAAAGCTGGATGAGCTCTTAGAAAGACAGAGGATTTACTGGAGGCAAAGAGGAACAATAAAATGGGTTACCCTGGGAGATGCAACAACAAAGTTTTTCCATGCAAATGCAACAATCAAAATGAGAGGCAACCTCATCAAACAACTTCAAAAATCTGATGGAACAATCTTAACCACTCATAAGGACAAAGAGCAATTCATCTGGGAAGAGTTCAAAGAAAGGTTAGGCAAGCAGGAGCAAACAACAATAAATGTAAATCTGGCAGACTTTATTCACAGGAGCAATGAACTGGAATGCTTGGAGGAAACGTTCTCTGAAGCAGAGATTGACTCTGTAATAAGGTGTTTGCCTAATGACAAGTCACCAGGTCCTGATGGATTCAGTAATGAATTTCTAAAGGCAACTTGGGCAATCATAAAAAGGGATATCTACCAACTGTGCCATGACTTCCAAAATAACAAAATGGATCACAAAGCCATGATGACAATTATGCAACAGAAAGGATTTGGGAGCAAATGGTTGTCGTGGATGAAACAAATTTTTGAATCTGGAACATCCAACGTTCTGCTGAATGGGGCACCGGGGAAAACAATTCACTACCTTCGGGGGGTCAGACAGGGAGACCCGCTATCTCCTCTCCTTTTTGTCTTAGCAGCTGACCTTCTGCAATCTTTAATCAACAGGGCAAAAAATATGGGCCTCCTAAATCTTCCAATACCAATGCAGACAAATCAGGATTTCCCTGTCATCCAATATGCGGATGACACACTAATAGTGGTAGAAGGTGACACCAGGCTGCTATTGGTTTTGAAATCCATCATCACTACCTTTTCTGGGGCCACTGGACTCAAAGCTAACATGCAAAAATCCATGACGATGCCAATTAATATGGATGATCAAACACTGCACGCGCTGGCAGAAACTTTTGGATGCTCCACTGGAACTTTCCCCTTTACTTACCTTGGGTTGCCTCTTGGCTTCTCTAGGCCATCCATTCAAGATTTTCAGCCTTTAATTAATAAATGTGAAACAAGACTGGGAAGTGTTGCCTCTTTCCTTTCAGAAGCTGGTAGATTAGAGCTGACCAATGTTGTCTTTTCGGCCCTCCCAACATTCTATATGTGCACCTTAACTCTACCAAGAACGGTAATCAAGAGGATTGACAAATTCAGAAAACACTATCTTTGGAGAGGAAGCGACATCAATGCAAGGAAACCACCTAAAGCGGCTTGGCAATTAGTTTGCACACCCAAAGAAGAAGGAGGTTTGGGTGTTATTGACCTAGTAAAACAAAATGAAGCCCTCCTCATGAAGAACTTAGACAAATTTTTCAACAAAAAAGACACCCCCTGGGTACAGATGGTTTGGGAAAAGCACTACAGTAATGCGAAGCTACCGGAGGCAACCAGAAAAGGCTCCTTTTGGTGGAAAGATAACATGAAACTTATACATAAATACAAAGCAATGGCTTTAATCCAGATTCAGAATGGCCAGTCAATTCTGTTCTGGCAAGATAAATGGGGAACCCAGAAGCTAATGTTGCAGATGCCTGCGTTATTCTCTTTTGTCAGAAACGAATTTATTTCAGCTAAAAGTGCTCTCAATCATCATGATTTCACACAGCTCCTACACAGACCAATCTTTGAAGCAGCATACCAGCTATTTCAACAGCTCATACATATGATTGAGGGTCTGCCACAATCACAAGAACAAGATCAATGGATGTACACATGGGGCAACAATTTCAGCTCATCAAAGGCCTACAAAACATTAAAAGGGCATCAACAAGTTCATAAGATTCACGTATGGTTATGGAAATGCTTGTGTCAGCCCAAACACAAAGCCTTCTTTTGGCTATTGATAAAGGACAGGCTCAGTACTAGGAATATACTAAGAAGGAAAAACATGCATTTGCCATCCTACAGATGTGTTCTATGCTCGCAAGATATAGAAGAAACAACCAACCATCTTTTCCTCCACTGCCCGTTTGCTAAGCAATGCTGACTTCTTATTAATGTGGTCATCCCTCAAAATTCTCAGTTCCCGGAAGTGGCGGATCACATCAGACAAAGCATCAACTCACAGTTCTTCTTCAACGCCTGCATCCTCATGTGCTGGGCTATTTGGGCAGCCATGAATGATCTGATCTTCAGAGGCATCCAGCCCACCATTGGGGGAACAAAGGCGACTTTCCTAAAAGAACTCTACCTGCTTCAGCATAGAGTAAAGGCAGCCAACAAAATTCAATTTGATCAATGGATTCAGCAGTTTCAATAGCTTGCTTTTGCTTGCGCTTGTTTGTTTATGTTTATGTCTCTTTTTTCCTTCTCTTTTGGGGTTCCTTTTTCCCCTTATCTGTAACTTTCTGAACTTGTTTTTGGTTTGATAATAAATTTGCTCTGTAGGGGCTTCGGCCCCTCCAGTCTTCTAAAAAAACGACTATCGCCTATCTAGCTGGTCACCCCCTAAATGGACCTTGGATTTGGATATCATCCACATCCAAATCACACGCATCTGTCGATTGAGTGACGAGAGCGCACTGCTGCTGCCTGCCCCGGCCCACACGGCAGCAGTGTGGATGTGTGGATGTGTGGGCAAGTGTGGACAAGTGTGGTGTGGTGTGGATGTGTGGGCAAGTGTGCCTCGTGTGGTGGTGTGGAAGCGAAGCGTGTGCACGAACGTCGTTTTTATAGGCCGATCGCGGCCGGTACGTAGAGTCGGGGGGGGGGGGTAAACCGAAATTACTACGTGTGCTTCCCTTTTTTCAATTGTTGCTATTAGAGAATAACTAGCTCACTTTCCATTAATCTCGAGAGAGTATATGTAGAGGTTACAAGAGGATATGATAAGGTAGGAAACTCAAAAATAAAAGGGACTCCAACTCTTGGCATACAATTCTTGGTATACTAACGTAAGCACTAACTCTTGGTATACTGATGTAAGCACTAATGCTAACACCCCCGCAGTTGGGCATTGTAGTAGGTCGGTAAACTAAAAAATGCGAGTACGCCGGGTAAACAGGAACAGAGAGAATATATAGCTTTATTTGCATTGCAGCATACTAGTATTACTATTGTATGCTGGTCATCCTCTGACCTCCTCCTCGTCCTACTACCCATGCACGAAGCTGCAGTGAAGTTTCCTCGTTCCCCCGCATGCGCTCCAGGAGCAAGATTAGGGCGTACGTATGTGGTGCAGCAGCAGACATATGGCATGGCATGGGTAGTAAGCAACACCTCAGATGTGGCCTTCTTCATTCTGCAAGAGACTAAATTATCAAGGACAATATCGTAAAACTCTAAACCCTAAACCCTGAGGTTCCTACAGGGGTTTGTAGCCTAGATCAACTCTAGAATATTGTCAGAAGCACTTGTGTGAGTAGATCGGCTCCAAACCCTAAAATCTCAAACAAATACAAAGAGCGCACAACAAAAGAGCAAAGCACAATAAACAAGGTGTTTATCTCGTGGTTCATCTCGTCACTAAGGCTTATCTACTCCACGTTGTTGAGAAAACCACAAAGGTTTGAGTGTTTTCAATCTTATCCTCTTCTCAAGTCAAGTGAACAATAAGTCTCTTGAGATGAGTTACTTACTATGTTGTTGATGAAGATTACAACGTTTGGAGGGCTGCCACAATAGTTGGCAACCTCTCCAGCGACGCCTAGCCAACTAGGAGCAAGCTCCAATAATAACAAACACAATCCACCTGTTAGGATACGAACCAAGTGCTCTTGAGAGTGAAGCGCAGTTAGACAAGCTCTCTAAGGAAGGATTAGTGCTTAATCTCTCAAAGGATCTCGAGGAAATCAATGGGAATGGAGAGAAGAGCTTGAGAGCCTCCAACGGAGAGTCGATGGGCTTTTCTGAAGGTTAGTGAAGATTTGTTTCCAGGTGACCGTTGGGAGGGGCAGAGGAGAGGTTTAAATACCTCCCCAAGACCCAACAGTCCTTTAAGTTGTGGAAGTGTCGAGCCAGCCAGCCAAGCAAAGGATAGGAGTTTAAGGCAGCTGGCTTGGCCAAAGTGCAGGATGCAGTTTGGAGTTTTGAGCACTTAGTTGCACATCATAGTTTGTGCATCGTATCCCCTTTTACAATATAACTTTTCCTGTACTCACTTTCAAAACATAAAAGAATTATGCTTGCTTTTGATGCTAGGGGCTCTCCTTTTGTACATTACATCCTCCTTCTAGTTATGCTTGCTTATCATCTTGATAGATCTCATTAACTCAACACAAAAACCATAATTAAGGCATGATTGCACTTACAATCTCCTTTTTAGGTGATTGATGACAACATAATTAGTGCCTACATATGAAATAAGAATAAGAGATTTTCAGGCCATGGGTATAGAGGTTTTCTTAAGAATGAGTGAGTTCAGATTTGAATTCTTCCATTGGCTTCATATGACAAGGTTTCACTCATTCTAAAAGTGTAGAAGATCGAGCACACCGTGTCAAGATATTTATCGTGATGCCGAATAACAGTTAAGGAATGTTAGAAACCACGTGTAATTTCTATGTCTACGTATAGAAACTATTGTTCTAATGGATAGTTTCTACAGAATTATTTTTTATCCGATCACTATTAGTTCTTGTTTATTTTGTAGTATTAATTCTTGTTTTAGGAGGTTGTTTCTCTCTATTCATACATAGAATGTTTATTATCTATTGTTTCCTTGCTTTGTTTTTGGAGGCTGCGCTCACTGTAGTTCATGGCGGTTGATATTTGGGAAACAAACAGTACAGTGTACACTGTACAGTAACAAGTACCAACGGGTAAAATTCACCGCCGGTCCCTAAACTTGGCCGGTGGTGTCATCCCGGTCCCTGAACTTATAAAGTGATATCTGTAGGTCCCTAAACTTGGTCGTTGGTGTCATCCCAGTCCCTGAACTTTTAACGTGATCACCACTGGTCCCTAAATTTGGTCAGCAGTATCATTACAGTCCTTAAACTTGGCTTTGAGTCTCATCTGGGTCGTCAAAACCGGGCAATTTAAAAACTTAATATAAAAAAATTCATAACTTTTTTATACAATCTCGAATGAAGACAAACTTTATATCAAAATTGTAGCCCTCAACACGATCTATAACTTTGTAATTGAAACTTTTTTGAATTAAAACTGTTAGTTAACAGTTTTAATTCAAAAAAGTTTCAACTACAAAGTTGTAGATCGCATCGAGAGCTACAATTTTGATATAAAATTTGTCTTCATTCGAGTTTGTATAAAAAAGTTATGATTTTTTTTATATTAAGTTTTTAAATTGCCCGGTTTTGACTCGAATGAGACTCAAAGCCAAGTTTAAGGACTGGAATGACACCGTTGACCAAGTTTAGAGACCAGTGGTGATCATCTTACAAGTTTAGGGACTGAGATGACATCAGCAACTATATTTAGGGACCTTCAGATATCACTTTATAAGTTCAGGGACCAGGATGACACCACCGACCAAGTTTAGGAACCGGCGATGAATTTTACTCAGTAACAACTATCGCCTATCTAGCTGGTCACCCCGTAAATGGACCTTGGATTTGGATATCATCCGCATCCAGACACGCATCTGCCGATTGAGTGCCGAGAGCGCACTGCTGCTGCCTGCCCCGGCCCACACGGCAGCCAATATACCAAGCAACACGCTGGATGGAGCTGCCCGGCCGGTCTACGTGTACGACGTTGTCGTGGCAACGCGCGCGGCCTCGAGGTCGGAGGGGGCGGTGGAGAGCGCACGCTGCAGCTTCTTGCTTCCGCCGGCGGTGCGCAGGCGGAGCAGCATCTTCTCCCCGACGAGGGGCTTGCTGCGGCGGCGCTCCGTGATGGCGATGGAGATGTCGTTGGGGAAGAGGTCTCGGTGCACCACCGCGTGCAGCAGCGTGGTGAGGAAGAGCGCCGCCACGGCCAGCGTCGCCGCGGCGGACAGGCCGATGCACATGCACTGCGTGAAGGCGTTCTTCACCTCCGACGAGTACCGGATGGAGGCAATGGCGGCGCTGGTCATCGGGAACGTGTAGGCCCACCACGCCAGCGAGAAGCTGAACCCCCTGAAGAGGTTGATGCGCACGGCCAGCGACGCGTACAGGAACATGGCGATGAAGTAGGCGACGCGGGAGCCGTAGCCGAACTCGCCGGTGATCCGCGCCCACGCGAGGCACGCGACGCTGGGCGCCGCCACGAAGAGGAAGAAGACCGGGTGCAGGTCCCGGGGCAGCGTCTCGCTCGTCGGCAGCCGCTGGTACAGCGTGACGAAGAGCACGATGTAGTGCGCCAGCCCGACGGAGAAGAAGAACATGGGGCCCTCCTTGAGCCCCATGATGCCGCCCAGCAGCGCGCCGACGAAGTTGCCGACGATGGAGAGGTGGTTGGACGGGTTCGCCACGCGGGACAGGCGCCGCTGCCCGCCGGAGATCCACTGCCCGTAGATCTTGAGCTCCAGGCACACGATGGGCGCCATGAGCAGGTACCAGAGCCAGTGCGGGAGCGTGGCCGCCACCGCGTCCGGCACGCCGATCGCCAGGAACAGGCACGCGATCCACGGCGCGAAGAAGAAGTTGACGCGGATCGGGTGGTAGTACTCGCGCCGCACCGCCTCGAAGTAGAAGACGAGCTTGCAGGCGTAGAGCGCGGTCACGGCAAGCATCAGCGCCACGGAGGCGCACCACAGCACCAGGTTGATCTTGACGGTGATGTGCAGGAACCGCGTCGACGCCGAGATGGCGACCCGCTTCCACAGGATGGCCTGGCTGCTCATGCCCAGGCACATGCCGAACGCCGACACCGGGAACCGCAGCAGGAACGGCCACGTCTTGTCGGACGGCAGGACAAGCTCCTCCGAGGACTGCCACCACAAAACAGCACCACCACGGTGGGCATCGTCAGCTACAGCTGCTAAACTCACGTGCGGCAGCCACGTGGCGTCCGCGTCCGCGTCCGCATGAAACATGGGCAGCCGTACCCGCAGCTTGTCGAGCTCGGGGCCTTCCAGCGCGGCGAAGAAGCGCTGCACCCTGGGCATGGAGGAGGAGTTGCGGCGGTCGCTGGCCGCGTCGTCTTCATCCGGCTCCTCCTCCCCCTGCTGCGGCGGCGCCGGCGGCAGCCTGCTGGTGCCGAGCAGGTGCGTGGTGATCTGCTTCTCCAGTTTGCCCGACCACGTCTTGAACGAGTCGTAGCTGGTGTCCCTGCTGTCCCTGCGCGCCTTGGCCGGCGGCGCCGTCGCCGCCACCTCGTACGGTGCCGACGCGCTCCGGCCGAAGTCGTCGTGGCCTCGGGCACCGACGACGTCACCCTCCGGCGGCGCAGCGGGGATCGGCTGGGACCGGAACACCACCTTGTCGCTAACAGGCTGCGCGAGCGCCATGATGGCCGCCGACGCTGCCGGGGCGCGCGGCGGCAGCATCATCCGTGGCGGCGGCGCGTCCGTGACGACGGCGGCGGCGTCCCGCTCACGCCGCAGCTCGTCCGCCTCCGTCCTGCCGGAGATGTCGAACCCGCCGGTCGGCGACGCCGGCAGGCTGATCGAGACCGGGCGCCCCGCGCACGGCAGGAACGGCGAGTACCCCGGGGACGCGGCCACGTCGTCATCGCCGCCGTGTCGCCGCTCTCGCTCCTACGCACACCGGCGGCACACAGACGACTCTTCGATCAATCATGACTTCCAAACGAAGGTGCACGGCGAGTGACGCGAGGACGTACTCACCCTGAACTCCGGCGGCTCCTCGGGGGAGAAGACGCTCGACGGGATGCGAACGCCGACGGCGTCCGGGTGCACGGCGAGCGCGGGGCGTGGCGGCACCGCGAACTCGTCCGTCTCCATGAACCTCGAGATACCTGAGACGCAGATAGATACAGTGAAACCGTTAGAAGGAGGATCCAAAGAAGAGCACCGCACCACGATCGATCGAAACACACATTGCCGATCCATCACTTGTCAGCAGGGCGTGCAACAAGTCAGCTAGCATCATGGGTAGAGTGATCGATGTTCTTACGAGCGCACGCAGAGCACCGCGCCATTGTCGTCTGTCTCCTACGACGTAGTCCAGTGCTACTTGTAGCTACAAGTGTTGTGGTGTTGTGAAAGCACGCACGCACACGTATATATAGGTGTTCGAGGAGGCAAGCAGGGTGCAGTGCAGAGACAGAGACAGAGAGCTACGTACTGTAGAAACGGTGGCAGCAGAATGAATGCCGACGCATCATCAGGAACCGTCCATACGTGTGGCGCCGGTGCAGCCGTGCGTGCAGGCAGCCCTCCCCGGCAAATCTCCAGACTTGTGGCTCTCCCAGCTTCCGTTCTGAAAGTATGGCGGGTGTTTGGCACAGATGGCATGGAACCTTTCCTGGGATGCAGGCAACCTGAGGAGACCATGCATTGCAGCATGGCCTCTAGTTGTGCTGTGCTGAGGGAAGAGAACAGTCAGGCTGCTGGCAGTGGCAGGCCGAGACCGAGACGCATGCATCTGCACTGCGCTGCAGTGCCAGTGAGGGTGTGCAATGCGATGAACCGCAGCAAATGGCCAGGGTCGATGATGGGCAAGTGAGCTGATAGGACGACCGTCATATCAGAAACTTATTGCTTACCCTTATCGTACGTTCTCCCAAGTTCTGAAAACTTGTACTCCCTCAGTCCATTTTCGTTGGTCGTCCGGAAAGCGTGTCTGTGAGGGAAATACGGATTTCTAGAGACAGACATTTAGGGAGGGAGGGAGTAGTCGGTTTTCATGCATCTTTCCAATCAGTCTTCTTCAGTTCATCACAAGGCTGCTACTCATCAAATTGCTTCCGGATTCTACTTCTTCTCTTTTTTTTTTAATGAAATGAATGATGGTTCTTGCACCACCTGGGTCCATACTAGTCCTCCTACTACTTCACAGTGAGATGACAAGTTGAAGAGGGACAGTCGCTCAGATTTGTTTTATCAATGAACAAACACCGGCGATTGAGGACCGCAACCGCAGACAGCCCCAAGAGAAAACAAAACAGCTGAACCAACCAACTGAAACGTGTGCTGCGTTCAGCATCTGCCCCGATCGAGGCCCTATCTCTCCTCAACTGAAAATGAAATGAAATGAAATGCCCTGATGCGCCAGCTTTCTGAACTGAAAGCGAACCGCCGGCAATTCAGGTAGGGGGTTCCGGCTGGCTGGCTAACTGAACCACGGCACTTGGCGTGGCTTGTACCACCACTACTACCAGTGCCGCCAGGGAAATTCAGGTGGGCAAAGCTGAACGGCCGAGCTCCTGAACCTGAGAACCTGCCAGGTTTCTTTCGGCATCCGATTCAGGCCGCGGTGGGGGGTTTCGTTTCGTTTCGTCTCGTCTCGACCGACGACGCAATGGAGGCCAGGGGGCGTCAGAGACGAGCGCGTTGGCGATGAGAGGGGGCCATGGGTGTGCGGGCGGCGGATCGTACCTGAAACATGCGTGCATCGGTGCGTTCTGAAGGGGGGGAACGGCAGGGCGGCGATCGATGGCGGCGGCGACCCCACGAGCGGCGATGGCGTTCAACAGTACGGATCGGAGGGGCAGATAGGGCTCGGAACGGTCGGCGGCGGGCCGGCGGCGATCGTGGATTTTGGCGGTGGCGCGCGCGGCCGGCGGGGCTCTTGGGGTGGCTGGACGAGGTCCTGTGTCGCTGCGGGTGGGGTCAGACTTGGGGAGTTTAGATGGCCGGTGCACGTGTCATCAGGGGAAGGGGCGAAAGGGGGGTGTCCGTAACCGTAGGCAGAACTACAGAAGTCCGGGTCTATGACATACTGGGACCACAGTGTGGAAACTGGAAAATACATATTCGTATCACTTCTTTTTGTTAATTTCAAAGGGATATATTTTCCTTCGTATATTTCATATGTTTGTTTTTTTTTTTTGTTGTTGTTCAGATAATAGGTGATTTTGCAACTAAAAAGCGTGTAAGTTGTGCCACGTGGGGCGAGCAGGCGTGCCGGCTTGGGCGGTGCGCGTGCAACCCAAGTGAGAGTCAGTCGTCAGTCGTGTAGGAGAAGAAAACGAACGGAAGAAGAAGAGATGGTGGCACGCTATTCTCTAACGTTGATCGCTGTAAGTCTATAGATTCCGCTCCCTTTGTTGATGTCCTTGGTTTAGACAATTTAAAATGTTTTGTAATTTGGAACGGAGAGATCAGTAGATTCTCTTGCTCGTCTCTGCTTGTGGTGTATTGTTGGTGTGGTTTATCCCCCGTCCCGAATTTATTATATATACAAATTTCACAGGAGACAAATAGCAAGTTACGCAAGTGCCAGCCCTTCTCAGCTCTCTTTTCCAAAACAATCACACATAGTATTAAGCTATCATGTACTACGACAAGAGTGGCGTGGCCGATGCCACTCATTTTCGCGGTAAAGCGAAAGCCACCTGCCCCCACACGTATCCTAGGATTGGTTCCAACTTCCAAGAGCTGCGTTACCTATCTAGTGACTTGTGAGCTACAGTACATTCCATCTTCGGTTTCGGCATGAATCGGTGAACCCTACAGTACATTCCATCTTTGGTTTCGGCATGAATCAGTGAAACGCAACGCTAGTCTACGATCGGTAATCATGACACGCTTTCCGGACAACAATTAAAAAAAGAAAAAAGGACGGAGAGAGTAGTGACTTGTGAGCTACAGTACATTCCATCTTCGGTTTCGGCATGAATCAGTGAAACGCAACGCTAGTCTATGATCGGTAATCATGACACGCTTTCCGGATAACAATTAAAAAAGGACAGAGAGAGTAGTGACTTGTGAGCTACAGTACATTCCATCTTCGGTTCCGGCATGAATTAGTGAAACGCAACGCTAGTCTATGATCGGTAATCATGGGGTAAATAAAGGTAAAAGAGTAGCGAGTTAAGGAAATCCAAACAAAATATCACAGTTCTTTGCGAGAACCAACCACAGTACATTCCATCACACGCGACACGCCCCATAAATGAAGGTCAAAAGGACTCATGTAGCATGCCCACGAAACAGGAGCATTTGTGCAAGAAGATTACTGATAATAAGCAAGGTAAGAAGGTAACTAGAAACCTCCCAAGCTCCCAACACCAGCAGCAGTCGCAAGGCAACCAAGGTAGCCACACATTTATGAGTACGTACGCTCCACCCAGCCGCACTATAGGGGATGAATACAAGCAAGTGCCCCAAATCCCCATCGTTCCGTGGCCATTTTACAAAGGATGGAAATCAAATGAAAAGGAGCTTAATAAAAGGCTAAAAGCCAAAAGCGTGCCGTGCCGTGCCGTGCTTTAGCGTTTATGCTTTGATCCTTTTAGAAACCCATGGAGGAATGTCGTATGTATAACACACAATCCAGAGGTCGATGAAACAAAACGGCAGTCATTTTTAGCATGGCTCAAGTCGCTTTCGACCAGCAACTGGAGCCATCTTCTGCCAGAAAATTTGTCAGGTAAGAACTCCCATCATTTTCAGATGAATTCCTTCAAGTTGTGCCACTCCAGAAATGAATTTCGGTAGACAAACGGTGCCAGATCTGTTTTCTTGTGGCAAGGGGAAATGTATATCATATATAGCATATAATTTGCTAACTTCCATATATGTGTAACATTATAGCGTTGTGCACGAAACAAAAGAGGATTAGCAAAATGTCACACAGGATGACATATTGACATGGCCAACCTGGGTGGGTTGCTTCATTGACCTGTCTCTTAACATCCCCCGTTCCCCCCGCCTAAATGCAGAAACAAAACTGCCTTCAGCCAAGTCAGAGGATCACTCGATGCTCTGTTTCTTATACCAAGAAAACCTAGTGCATCCAATAATTTTCCCGATGGGCAAATCACCATTATTGTCCTTGAAAGAAAGGAGATATGCTGCCCTGATATAAAGACTTGTCAATTTTGTCACCACAAGCTTTAGGATTCAGTGTTGGGCTACACAATCACCTCAAAAGAGATAGAGAATGGGAGGAGCAAGCAAGCATACCAGAAAGTTGGTGGCATATCATGTCCTTTTATTTTCTAACAAATCTAGTACTTGATGCTAATGCCATCCAATTCACGAACCTCTTAGTTTCTTATTTCTGTGTCCATAATAAGTTTTTCGCTGGACTGCTTTTTCTTGAAGCCAAATGGTACATGATACAGAGAAGAAGAAAACAAAACTTCCAAATCCCAACTAATAGGTGGGCTGTATGTCATCTCCCCAAAATGCAGCTGCAGGGAAAAGGGGTCTATAGGTAACTTAAAATGGCCATGCACTAGCACAATTATTTTTTGTTCAAATGATGAAGAAATAGACATGCACTGATGCACAATACTGCCAATCATCTATTCATAGATTGGACCCGTTGCTGCTAGGTACAATTCGATGCTCCAGCTTAGTCAGTCACCTTTAATAAAATTTAGCTCACTGGGCCATACAGATCGCAAGTAATCTTTTAGCTACAGAATTCAACCTTTTGAGAACCTGCCTTGTCAAATCACCAGTTCGAGATCAAACAAACAATGGTGCCAACAGAAGTGTTATGGCAGTTTGCTCTCATTGAGGAAACAATGATTCAGGGACCAGTAAAACAGTAGGATGGTAGGGGGTATTGAACCTAAAAGATTATATCAAAAATCAGCAGATAATGCCATGTATGTTTTTTTTCGAGAACGTGCCTAAGCACGTATTTCATTAAGAGGAAAACAAATACACCACACAGCTTCCACTGCCATGAGCTAGCTCAAGGAGCTGACAGTTTAGGATTGCATTACAAATTTACCTTATAATTTACAAACTTTACTCTTGAGCACCGGTGTCCAGTCTTTGCTCTTTCCTTCAGCAAGCTTTTCTTGCCACCTTGTCATCCAATCCAAGTTATACCCAGACTAATCAGTCATTGCATCTTTTTGTTTGTATTTGGTGTTAATTCACTGATTTTAACTTGGGATCTATCTAGTTGCCTTAAGAAGATGCCATTGTTTTGTCCTTGGGTCCTGGGGAAGAAAGGCAGCATGGTTTTCTTGCGACCTTGTCATCAAATCCAAGTCATACCCAGACCAATCAGTTATTGCATCTTCTTATTTGTACCTGGTGTTCATTCACTGAATTTAACTTGGGATCTATCTAGTTGCCTTAACAAGATGTCATTGTTTTGTCCTTGGATCATGGTGAATTCTCAATTAATAATGAAGCTGAACATAATTTACTTTAGTATACAATTATCTTGAAGTTTTTTTTGACTCACAATGAAATATCTTGCGGCTAACAGAAAGATCCATGCCAAGCCTTATAAAAAAATATTAGCCCAATTGGCAACCCTACATGCAGCTACCATCCTGTAGTTATCTTCATGCTTGATTTGTACTCCAGAACATATAGTATATATTTGGTATATTAGTCCTAGTATATGTATAGGACGAATGGGGACGACCAGGGCCAGGTCAACGATTAATCGCGACTAGTCGCTTGGTTGATCTCGTGGCAACTAGGATTTACTAGACAACTTGACAACGGTTTATCCAATGTGTACCTTGAGCTGCATTGAGGTTTTGACACACACAGTAGTGCAATGTTGTAGCTTGGATGGTAAGTTATTTATCTGAGTTAAGTTTACTACTTTAATTCTTCCATGATTTAAGTTTCTGCCTCAAAAAGTTGGGAGCATGGCATATCATTAGAGTGAGGCATTAAAAATGAGTATATGCTAAGGCCTAAGGCAAAGTAATTCAGAGTTACATTCTGGAAGCCCGCATGTAACAATAGACAACTCAACTTGATCAGAAATGAACCTTTTGCTGGCAATCTTCGCATACAAAAAGACCCCCACAACAATAAAAAAAAGGAGCCTTTGCTAGTTTTCTCTCTTTTCCTCAACTCATAAGTCAAGATATTATGGAGCTTTCAAAGTGAAAATTTAATATTCAGGATTTGACATCACATTTGATACAGATGGACATATAGTAAAGGGTATAGACGAGTAAACTTCTTTTTCCACAAACAATTTTTTTTCTAGCTAAAAGCTTCTATATAACCCATGCATAATCTAGAAGATAATTAAGGATTGATAAAATGTTTATAGAACAAGCAACTGGGTAAAGTAGTAATTTAACCCAGATAAATGTAACCGCTTGCACCCTTTACAAATTCTCTATATCATTAGTCGACATGAGATACACCGAGGTACAATACAGGTACCTCCTATTTTATGAGAAGGTACTGATGTTAATTAACAACAATTAATGGCAGGAAGAACCAATACATCTTGGAAAGTTGGAATTTCTAGAGGATCTAACTTAATTACCTTGCGGGAGCCATGGAAGATTTCGGTGGTTTTGAAGCAGAAAAGTCCGTTTCTCGAACCCATGGTGATTTACTTGGGCTGCACCAAATAAGATGCCCAAACCTCATCAGATGGAGGGGGTGGTCGAACCCAGTGCCCAGGTATACGGCTGCAGGCAGGTGCAACATTTAATATTAGGGGAAGTGTTATATGAGATTCGCTTAACACACCACACCACTGATCCATTTTGTCACCCTGGTACATTATAAGTGTATATGTTTTGAACACACAACAAATGCATCATCATTGATGCAATTGAACACCTAGAAGATGGGTTAGATCTGTGTTTTTACTTCAAGATGAACAATGATATATTAGGCCTGTTTGGAACAAAACATAGTTATTTTGCAGGAATAGGCAAAACTCCTATGGAGTTTATCCTGTTTCCTCCAAATTCTATTAGAATAACTCCATTCCAAACAGGATGCAACAACTAACAAAGATGCCCCTTTTTCAAGTGCAATTCCTAATCTAGAGTCTACATCATAATAATGCTCAAGATATGATATTTTACAATAAACTCCTCATGAGGTTAACCTTCATTTCATCTTGTTACGATAACTAAACAAGCTCACAAACCATAACTGCACAGCAACTTGAAAATACTTACAGAAATGCTAGTTTAATGCATCTAAGCTAACTTGAAAGAAATTGTATGTACAGGTAAAAGTCTTACCTTCCTCCAGGTCTGATGAAAGAATCCCACATTCTACGGACCTACAACAGAGATAATATACAGACAAGTTGACTGAGTAGGTATATTGCGTAATTAGCCATGCCATGAAGTGAAAATTATCATGTTCTTTTGCGGTGTTTTAAAGACATCACCTAGGTGTCCAGGCGTACAAAGCACTCACCTGGACACCTAGCCGCCTTTAAACCGCTAGTTCTTTGTAATGTTACGAGGCCTAGTTCGGATTTTTTTTTATTACACTGTCTTATATACAATTCATAACAAATAAGCTTGCACAAAATTCTGAAGTTAGCATAATTACCTCAATGAGTGTCCCCATGTCATAGCTACTTCCATGATAATAATGGTAGAACTCAAAAGGCAGACTGCTTACAGGGTCATGATGTCCAAACCCTTTTCCCTCAAATCTATGATCTTCATCTTCATGTTCAGTTTTCTGGTTTGCCTGGCCATTTCTCTCACTTATCCCACCATCTTCCTGGCCCTTGTCTTCAGATGGTCCACTAGGTTGTTCAGAACCACCACCTTGAGAATTTGCATTTTGTGGAGCCTTCCTTGACTCCTCAGCTGTCATAATAGCATCCTTAACAGCATCAGTTCGAGCAGCAGATGCAGCTTGGCGCTCCTCTTCCTCGACTGCAGCCTTAACACGCTCGAGGTATTTATCATCCTCATCAGGAAGAAAATGACCTAAAACATAGACCATACAAAGAAACTCATATACCCATCTCTTGTATTTACACTGAACAAAGCAAAAAAGGGAAAATCAACACAACCAATGCAAAGAGAAAAATTTGCAGTCTTGGAGAGACTTTGAGCACTCAGTCATTCCAAAAAGTTTGTGCTAGTGGGATCATACACAGGTAGGCACAGATATTTCATTGCCAAAATGGATATGACAAGAGAAAAAGGAACATTACAGCCATATGTGCCTTCAGCATAGAATATGAATAACATAGTATTTAAGGTCAGAAAAACACAATGATAACACATCTGCTTGACTTTTAGTAAAAGTCCATCATGGGGATTGGGGAGCGTTGTTTCACTGTGTAAGTCAACTAGGAAAATAAAGTCTAGTCAGTATTCACCATAATTTTACCCGCCATGGCCCATGCTTTCAAGGCTGAGAGAGAATGAATAATTAAGTACTAATATATTTATTAATTCAATACAAAATAACCCAATTATTATTTTTTCTAGATATTAAACCTCATTCATGTACAAAACATATTTTGCAAAACAAAAAAGGTAAAAAAATAAATTGGAAAAAATAATATATTACCTTGTTTCTTCATTTTTTGAACTCTTATAGACCGAAGTTCCTGAAGTTTCTCGACCATTAGGGCAAGCTCCAGCTGAAAGTACAAGATTTAAATTGCCAATTGGGAAAAATTAGATTAAGAATATTATGATGATACTATTAAGTACTCCGTATTAACTCAAAAACATCCACATAATCATTAGTAGATTAAAAAGTATACAGAAATTCACATGACTACTCAATTCTTCACGAACTAATTGCAAAATAGCAAAGCAAGAAAATAGGTGAATGACATCCCTTATGATTTGTTGCACTAAGACTAATATAGAGATCATAGGGTTTCTAAATTTATAAGAAAACTAGATAAAAGTCACAATACTAGGAAGGCACAACTCAAATGTTGCAGCCAAACTTATACGAACTAAAAATGTATTGGTTTGTAACTTTGTACCAATATTCAGTAGTATGTGCATATGCGCTTGCAAACTAGTAAAACACAGTCCTGAACACCCTACAGAAGAGAACTTTCACAGCACAGGCTAAGCAAGAAATTTAGCCCATATTACCTCAGATTCTAAGTGCTTTCTTTCCTCATTTGCTTTCTTTCTAGCAATCTGCTGCATGCTTTCCACCTGGTTTACAGGCACAAAAGTGAATACATTAATTGTGAAGCAAGAATGCTATCCTACTGAAATATATCTTTAGGCCGCGTTTAGTTGGGGAAATTTTTTGCATAGTGACACTATAACACTTTCGTTGTTTTTTGACAAATTTTGTCCAAATATGGACTAACTAGGCTCAAAAGATTTGTCTCGATAGGTACATACTAAAAGTACAATTAGTTTTTTTATCTACATTTAATGCTTCATACATACGTCTAAAGATTCGATGTGATGGGAATCTAGAAAAATTTTGGGGCTTTTGGGGGAACTAAACGCGGCCTTACTTGTCAAACAAATTTCACAAATAAGAGAAAGCACCTTCCGCTTTGCAATGTCCTTGGCTATTTCCTTAGCCCTCCATTCATCAGCTTCCTGGTCAATTCTATCGTAATCTGCACGCTCCTGTGAAACAAGACAAGAGATGTTATCACATTTCACATCGTTGAATCTTTGGCTGTTTGAGAAAGGAACACTTTCAGAAATGTATACTGAGTAATAAATAATAAATAACAAAAAAGGAGACAATGAACAGTGGCACCTTCTGAAAAAGCTCTGCGACATGCTTCCTTCTCCTCTGCCTCCACCGCTTATTTCTCTTAGATTTCTGCAGCTTCTGAGTCAACCTAACCATCGCCGACCTCTCCTCCCAAGGGCCACTTTGGCTAGTCGCGGAAGAGATAGGCCCAAGAAGGTGCTGAAGCTGATGACAAAGGTAGTTGGCTGCATCTGTTGCCATCGACTCATGCGTCTCCTGACTAATCCCCATGGACCTAGCTAGCTCAACGAATCGGAGCGGCTTGTCCCCCGAAGAATCACCAGACCCTGATGGCAATTCCGCTGAAGACGAAGCAGATTCTTGCATGGCAGCATCACCGGAATTTCTGGCCGCTGCAATTTCCTCGAGCTCGTTTATCCTGACAGGTCAAATCCTTTCTTAAGAAATGGGTGTAAATAAGCAAACTATACATGGCCATCAGTAGCTTTCGAGGGTTTCAGAAAATGGGAGCTCACAGCGCAGTTGATAACTCGATGGTCTGTTGCAGCTTCCTCACATGATCCCGCACATTGTCGCGCTGCCAAAAGGTAACCGCAGGCGAAGGCGAAGGAAAAGGCGGGGGCGGTTGCTGCCACTGCCATGGTGGAGGCTGAGGAGGAAAGGGGGGCGGCGCCCTAAAGGCGTTCGGCGGCCGGAACATAACTGACTGCGGACGAGGAAATTAAGTGATCCAGAGGAGATGCGGTGCGAGAGCAGGACGGAGAGTCTGGACCCCCGCTACGGAAACCGCGACGAAGGCGGCCGGCGAACGACGCCGCGGCCGCGGCGAAGGCGGCGGTGAGTGGTGGGCACTGGGCAGGCGCGGGATCGGCTAGGTGGGGAGAAGACGCGAGAAGCCGAGAAGGGCTGGGCCTGGGGGCTGGGTGCTCGTGCGGGCTCTTGGCCCAAACGCGGTCATGGGCCGTTTCCCGCTTGGAAATGGAATGGAATGGACGGGACGGCTGGAGACCGAGAGGAGGGAGTTGCGGACGCAGGCGGCAGGCCTGTGGCCCTGCTCCTCTCTCTAGGGTCCAGGTCCAGGACGCTCCTCTCCTCTGTTCGCGAAAACATTGCTGGGCCAAGTTACGCGCACAGTATACAATATGATAGGAGTATTTGCCAATCTGAGGGACTTTTCTGCAAGATTGGCAAGTGGGCCTGTGTGGGATCCACGGACGTGGGCGCGCGTTGTGATAGATATTTTTATTTGGGCTGGCTACGGGCTACCTCGACTCGATCCACGAAGCGCCCTGCATGCATGCCGCGTAGCCTTCTCAGCCACTCCCGTGCGCACACGTAGGAGGTCAAGCTCCGTAAATGAGGTCATCCACAATGATTGTCAAATAGCTAGCCAGAAGGAATTCTATTGGCTCTTAATATTACTTTATAAATAACTAGTGAGCTGACGTATAAAAATAATAAAAAACACTTTTATTGGCTATCGAGGAGAGAGATCAAATAGCTAGCGACTTGATCTCTTTTTTCTGCTACTTTTGTACGTTGTCTCATCAAAATAGTATTTATTTATATGTCTTATCTAGCTAGTTATTTATAAGTTGTTATTAAAAACTAATAACATTCTTCCTACAGACCAAATAGCTAGCGAGATAAACACCATTGCGGACGCCCTAAGTGACGTGGTCCAGCGGTATTTCATTTAGCACTAGAACAGTCTCTGTAAAGACTAGGAATGTAAATGACTCGAAATGAATCTCTGTATTCCATTGATCTTGTGTACATATATATATATATATATATATACATGGATGAAACAAGGAACTGCACTTGGCAGTTTCCATCGTGAGAGAAGGGAGTGTGTGCAGTTACCACTCCGAGAGAGAGCGTGAGCGGTTCCTCTCTGATGAGATCAACCGACTCATAACACTCCCCCTTTGATCGAATCCATCCTTGAGATCAATGAATAGTATTAATCCTCCAAAAAGTCCTGTAGGATAAAACGAGGAGAAATACTTTGATAGATATGCTGTTAAAAACTCCTTTAAAAACCCAGTGGGAAAATAAGGAGAAAGTTGATTCAGCATATATGATTTATTGCCTCATTGTAAACTCATATGAGAAAACCTTTGTAGGAGAAAACTCATAGATAGTTTAGAGGACAATGTATGTCATTGATATCTCCTAAAAAAACCCTGGTAGGGAAAACAGGATATATGACATAAGCTTATGTTAATATTGCCTCATTAAAAACTTTATATTTGAAACCTTGTGAGTAAAACTCATACAAAGAAAAGAGTACAATATGATGGTGTGAACAAGGCAACAACTAGGAGATCTCTCCCCCTGAACCTTGCAAATCTCGAAGTCGTCGCATACCAATTCCTTGAACACATTTCTGGAACGAGGAAGCTGGTAATGACTTAGTCAACAAATCAGCGAGATTATCGCATGACTTGGTTTGCAAGATGTCTATTTCACCCATTTGTTGTAATTCATGAGGAAAAAACAACTTAGGGGAAATATGCTTGGTTATGTTGCTCTTAATGTAGCCTGTCCCCATCTGTGTAACACAAGCAGCATTATCTTCATAGATAATGGTAGGTGAGTCAAGAGTACTCATTCCACATGACTGTTGTATGTAATTAATCACTCTGCGAAGCCAAACACATTCGTGTGAAGCTTCATATAATGCAATTATTTCAGAGTGATTGGTGGAGGTAGATACAGGGATCTGTTTTGATGACTTCCATGAAATGGCAGTCCCTCCGTGTAAGAATACAAAGCCTGTCTGGGATCGGCCATGATGGGGATCAGATAAATAGCCGGCATCAGTGTACCCAATCATATTGGATTCTGGGTTCCTTTGAAAGAATAACCCAAGATCTCGTGTGCCATTAACATATCTGAGGATATGCTTAACTCCCGTCCAATGACGTTTGGTAGGAGCAGTGTTGTGTCGTGCTAGCAAGTTTACTGCAAATGCAATATTAGGCCTGGTGCAATTTGCAAGATACATGAGCGCTCCAATGGCACTGAGATAAGGGTAATGGGCTCCCAAAACCTCTTCTCCTTCATCCTTTGGTCTGAATTGATCAGTCTTCATTTCTAAAGACCGAACAACCATAGGAGTATTGGAGGGATGTGACTTATCCATGTTGAATTTCTCCAACACTTTCTGGGCATAGGCAGATTGATGCACTAAAATTCCAGTGGGAAGGTGCTCAAGTTGTAGACCTAAGCAAAATTTGGTTTGACCCAAATCCTTCATTTCAAACTCCGTCTTTAGATGATTGCGTGCTTCATCAATATCTTGTGGGTTGCCAATGATGTTTAGATCATCAACATACACTGATATGATGCAGAACCCCGTTTGGGATTTCTTTATGAATACACATGGGCAATCATCATTGTTAGTGTATCCCTTCTTTAGAAGGAACTCACTAAGTCGGTTATACCACATTCTTCCCGACTGCTTTAAGCCATAAAGTGACTTTTGAAGCTTTACACAATACATGTTGCGATTTGCGCTCTGATCCGGTATAGAGATTCCATCAGGAACCTTCATATATATATCCGAATCAAGTGACCCATAGAGATATGCAGTCACTACGTCCATCAACTGCATAGATAGACGATTTTGTACAGCCAGAGATATAAGATATCGGAACATTATTCCACTCATAACTGGAGAATATGTATCATTGAAATCAATGCCGGGTCTCTGCGTGAACCCTTGTGCTACAAGCCTTGCTTTATATCTCACCACCTCATTGTTTTCATTCCGTTTCCGGACAAAAACCCATTTGAATCCCACAGGGAAGATTCCACGAGGTGTAGGTATTGCATGAGTGAATACCTTTCTTTTGGCGAGCGAGGCTAATTCCGCTTGAATTGTATCTTTCCATTGGTTCCAGTCCGAGCGCTTTTTGCACTCTGCCATGGACTTAGGATCTGGATCGCTTTGGATGATTTCTGCAATTGTTTCAGCGAAATATATGTCGACAACTGTAGACTTTCTATCATATGATTCTCCAGATTCAATGAAATTGATGGAAATTTCTTGCACCCCTGGAGATGTATCATTATTTCCCAATATGATATCATCAGGGTGTTCCGATGTCCCAACATCAGGTATTGAGTGCACTGTTGATGTGGGATGTGAAGGTTGAACCTCCACAGGGTGTTGCTCAACATGAGGTTGAGTTGCATTTACTGTGTTGGAAGATTTATTCTCCCTTTTCCTTTGCTTGTTGGAAGCTGTATCCGTGGGAATGGCCGTACTTCTCCCCCTCTTACTTGGGAGTTGAGTAGTTTTGTTTGGTACCTCTACTCTTTCCGGCACATTTCTCGCAGGATTGTAGGATTTTGTCACACCCTTATAATCAGCAAATGCGTCTGGCATATTATTTGCAATGTGTTGCAAATTGATGATCTTCTGAACTTGAAGTTCAGTCTCTGAAGTACGTGGATCGTAATTGGTGATGACTGAGGCATCCCAATTGATTTCCTGGCATTGTTTGTGGTTTTCTGTTTCTCCCCCTAATGCCGAAAAATGTTCTTCATTGAAGATACAATCAGCGTACCGGGCAGTAAATAGATCTCCTGTAAGAGGTTCTAGATACCTTATGATCGACGGAGATTGATATCCCACGTAGATCCCCATCTTCCTGTGTGGGCCCATAGATATACGCTGCGGTGGTGAGATCGGTACATAGATAGCGCAACCGAACTTCCGCAGATGGGAAATATTTGGAGTATTTCCACGTACTAGTTGCAACGGGGAAGTTGCATGGTATGCAGTTGGTCGCAATTGAATCAAGTCCGCAGCGTGTAAGACTGCATGACCCCAACATGATGTTGGTAGATTACAATTCTGTAGTAATGGTCTAGCAATAAGTTTCACTCTTTTGATAAGAGATTCTGCCAACCCATTTTGAGTATGAACATATGGGACCGAGTGCTGAACTTGAATTCCTAGTGCCATACAATAGTCATTGAATGCACGTGAGGAAAATTCAGCAGCATTATCCATGCGGATGGATCGGATTTGATGTTCAGGATATTGTGCTTTAAGTTTGATAACTTGTGCAACAATTTTGGCAAATGCATGGTTTCGTGTGGAAAGTAAGCACACATGAGACCATCGTGTAGATGCGTCTATTAAAACCATGAAATACCTGAACGGCCCAGACAATGGTTGAATGGGACCACATATGTCTCCTTAAATGCGTTCAAGGAATTTTAAAGGTTCGGCATGAATTTTGAGGTAAGAGGGTCTCAAAATTAATTTCCCCGTGGCACATGCGGTGCACACAAAATCTGAGGATCGAGGAAATTTTGTATCACTTAAAGCGTGACCAATAGAATTGCTTATAATTTTCCTCATCATCCTGATGCCAGGATGGCCTAGGCGATCATGCCAAGTTTGGAATGCGTTAACATTCTGGAAAATTATTTTGTAAGCAACATGTGGTACGGGTTTGATGTATGTGTAGTACAATCCAGACGGTAGTGAGGGAACTTTTTCAAGTGTCTCTTTGCCATATCCGTGATCTCTTGTAATGAGAAGAAATTCCTCATTGTTGTCCGTATGGGTCTCAACATGGAACCCATTTTTCCGGATATCTCTATAACTCAGTAGGGTACGCGTTGAATCGGGATACAGTAATGCATCCTCAATTGTAAGCGATGTACCCATAGGGAGCATAATAGTGGCACGTTGAAGGGTCGAGATGGCGGACTAGAGGGGGGGTGAATAGTCCTTTTTAAAAACTTAAACTTAATCGTAGTAGAATGGCTAACCGAAACAAATGCGGAATTAAAAACTATCGGTCTAGCCAAGACTACACCCCTCTACCTATACTCTATGACACCTTACAAAAGATCCTAAACAATGCAAATAAGGTGTCGGGCTAGCTAGAGCTCACCTAAACAATTCTAGCTTGCAAGGTTACACAAACCTAAGCAACTAGTACTCAAACAACCGGGGAGCTCCTACACATGCCACTAAGCAAAAGCGCGAAGCCTAAGCTCACTAGCAATGCTCAATAACAAGGCTACACAAGCCAAATTAGAGAGCTCAACTTAGCTACACAAACTAAGCAATGTGACTAGCAAGACTACAAGTCAACTAGTCACTCATGGGATCAACTCTATGCTACACAAGCAAGATAGCTACACAAGCACAATATGTATGAAAGTAAATACAAGCTTGTGTAAGGAGATTGCAAACCACCGAGAAGAGTAGACAATGTTGACACGGTGATTTTTCCCCGAGGTTCACTTGGTTGCCACCAAGCTAGTCCCCGTTGTGTCGACCACACACTTTGGTAGTTCGGCGGCTAATAGGCACCACACCTAGCTCGACACTCGAGCGCCGCAAGAACTCACCCACAAGTGAGGGTAACTCAATGACACGCGCAATCCACTAGAGTTGCTCTTCGCGATCCCCGCGGGGCGAGCACAATGCCCCTCACAATCCTTCTCCGGAGCCACGCACAATCTTCACGCGGGCTTCACGACGGAGACTCGATCACCAAGCCGTCTAGGAGGTGGCAACCTCCAAGAGTAATAAGCACCACCGGCTTGCAACTCGAACACCTAGTGCCACTCGATGCTATCTCTCAAAGCAACGCACTAGGATCACTCTCTCACACAATCAGATGAGCACTAAAGCATATGTGTGTTAGAGGGCTCCCAAGCACATCCACACAAGCCACCAAGGCTTTGGAGTGCTCCAACCACCGGCCCAAAGCCGGCCTCAACGACTATATATAGCCTCAATGGCCAACTAGCCGTTATGCCCCTTCACTGGGCATTCTGCGCTCCGGTCGGTAGTACCGACCCCTCCTGGGCGGTACTACCGGCTTAGTCAAACTAGCCGTTACCTCACATCGCGCAGATTTAGGCAAACCACCGACCCCTGGTCGGTTCCTCCGAGGTCGGTAGTACCGAGGTCATGGCGGTACTACCGCCAGGCCAAAATCGCCGCGACCAGAGAGCTCTGCGAAAAAAACAGCCACTACCGACCTTGCGTCGGTACCACCGCGGGCGGTAGTACCGAGGTAATGGCGGTACTACCGCCAGGCCATTTTCAACTCAAACCAGAGAGCTCCGCAAACTTGGTTACTACCGGCCATAGGTCGGTACCACCGCGGGCGGTAGTACCGAGGTAATGGCGGTACTACCGGCAAGCTATTTTCGAAAACAACAGAGAGCCTCGCGAGACTCCTCAGGGCCACAGTACCACCGACCATCCGGTCGGTACCACCGCCGGCGGTAGTACCGAGGTAATGGCGGTACCACCGCCAGGCCAAAACCGCTTCGGTCCAGAGAGGTCTGCGCGCTGCATCCTTGGGCGGTACCACCGTCAACCCAGGGTCGGTACCACCGACAACACACAGAAAACTTCATTTTCATCTCCGAGTTGATCCAAACCAACTCCAACAACTTCTCCTTTGCAAATGTGCTAACACCAACAAGTGTACAACATCATGTGCATGTGTGTTAGCATTTTCACAAACAATTTTCAAAGGATTTTCACTTGCTCTCACCACGCCACTCGATCTTAGTAACATCGCAAAGTTAGATCGCTCAAGTGGCACTAGATGACCGATATGCAAACAAGTTTGCTCCTCTTAATAGTACGGCCATCTATCCTAAACCCGGTCATAATCTTCTCTACACACCTATGACCGGTGAAATGAAATGCCCTACAAATATACCTTTGCCTTGCGCATTCCATTCCATCTCCTTCGGTGTTGATGCAACACATGCACCAACCTATCTTCAAATGATATGATCCACTTCATATCATCACATGGCCTCCATGGTCCATCGATCTTGACATCACTTGCTCTTCACCATTGCTTCGGTCCTTCGGCGCCAAGTCTTGCTTAAGCCTCCCGACACTCGGTACCAACGGCTTCAAAGCCTCAACTTGCCCTTCACCTTCGCAACCGGTCCATCAAGCCAAGTCTTGCCTTGATCTTCTTCATCTTAGCCATATGACCACATGTCATGTCACATATGCATTAAGCTCCTTCTTCATCTTCATGCATGAGCATTGCAACATCCTCCAAGCCAATTCTCCTCTATGGCATATGTTGCTCACACATGATCACCTATGGACTAATCACCTGTGTAATTTACTTCAAACACATATTAGTCCACCTAAGTTGTCACTCAATTACCAAAACCAAACTAGGACCTTTCAATCTCCCCCTTTTTGGTAATTGATGACAACTCTACAAAGATATGGAAATTAAGCTCTTTGGATTCTATGTTACTTATCCAACGTTAAGACCATATAAGAGAATTTGGATAAGCACCATACAACCCAACTTTGTAGTGTTAACTCCCCCTACATGTGTGCTCAAATGGTTTGGTTTCAAGCTTGCACACATGCATAAATATGAAATTTGTGGGAGTGTTAGCACTACTAAGTGATGCTAAGGTATACATGATGAAATTTTACCTTTGAAGCGTGCATACCACATTTTGATTCATCCTTAGCATCGAAGAGTAGCTAGACATCATAAAAACTAGAAAACCCCGTGAGATCAACATTAATAGCAAGGGTCTAGTTTTGCATTAAAAGCACAAGTCTAGCTATTAACCTATGCATGCTAGTTATCAATTCATCAATTAAGTCCTATAACTAGCATACACCACACAAGCATGCATATAAAATTTTAAAACTTATGTAATGCAAGCAAGCACATGATTATGCACATATCAAATGCAACAACCAAGTTCATGAGCTTGCTCCCCCTACTTGTGTGCTCTCATTGTCCAAGAATTTTGATCCTTCAATCTTGCTCCCTCTTGATCCATGTCCATCTTCTTTTCTCCCTCTTTGTCCTTGACATATCATAATTGACATAATTGACATATCTTTTCCATAACTTCTCCCCCTTTGTCATCAATGACCATAAAAGGTATGCTCTTTTCTCACAAAGGGTGACACTAGGGTAGATGGTTGACACTTTAGGCTTCATTTTTGATGGACACTACTATATGTGTTGGAATGAAACCCACTTGAAGGATCTTTGACCTTGATACCACTAGGTGGGGCACCTCCCCTATGTCATAGCATGGGTCATCCAATTGATAAACTTGAGCTCTTGTTGGAGAGGGATGCTTTGCTTGAATTGATCACTTAAAGTTGAGGATCACTTGAAGTCTTGTAGGATACCAATTGAATGAAAATTGAAACTTGATATCCATTGGCATTATTGTCTTTTTCTTGAACTCTTGTCATCTTCATGAGCTTCTCATTTGTGACTTGAACTAGGCAATATTGCACAAGATATCTAACTCGGTTTGCTCTAGAGTAAGCTTCTTCACACATCTTTCAATGGTTATCTTACTCATGTTGAATTAGACACTTGAATGTTCATCTTCTAGATCAAGTACTTGGGTTCACTAGCTCATGAACAAACTCATATACTAACCACTAGATCATATAATCAAACAAGCAATAGTGGTAGGCTTATGAATTTAAACTTTTCATTTGTTATGTATGATCCTATTAAGCATGTACTATATGCACTAACCGCATACTAGTAAGGGATGAAATGATCATGCACATTACAATGATACCTTTGCTATCTTGGAGTAGAGGATAGTCATTTTGATTCCAATTAAGCTCCAAATAGCAATGTGAAGTCCATGGTGAAGACCAATAGATACCAATTGATTAGAACAAATCTTCACACATATGATCAAGTGCACTATCTTGTTGTGGTTGGCTTGCTTCTTCATTTGAACATAGCTTGCATATGAATACCACTTGAATTGTCATGATTTGCTTTACTATCTTGCATGTTGCTTGCTTTGCTTGGTCAATCCTTTCATTGCTTCAACTAAGCATCTCAAATATCCTTTGAATCACCACTTCCATATTAGCCTTCCAAGTATCATACTTGGTTAACCTACCAAAGGCGGCAAGCCCCTACAAAAGGGAGAAGTGACCTCTCTCCAAAGAATCATCCTTGATACTTACTTTGAATTGACTTTGTTTGATTGATCCATTTGAACTCTTCTTGAAATGTGACTTTGAATCCATCTTTGAGTCCCTTTTTGAGTCCTTTTCTTTCTTCCAAAAGATCTTCAATTGATACTAGGACTTCATCTTTCTCTTCATCTTGATGTTGGTCTTGATCTTCAATTTGAGTACCAAATTTGTGCCAAATACACTTCTTAATCAAATGAACTTGTACTCATCTTTGTCATGCTTCTAGCTCATTTCAAAACCAAACATAGGTCCCTCAACCACTTATAAACATGATTCCAACTTGAGGACCTTTCAATCAAAGTGACTCTAGATTAATCCAATATTTGTCACTTTTCTGGCAGATTCTGTCCTTCTCAAAGAAACATGCATATCTCCCAAAATATAAGTCTAATGACTATGAAATTTGGTGGAGATGTGCCTCTCTAAGTGTTCTAGCAGCCATAAAAATTTGACCTTCATTGGCTTTCTAGATTGCTACCAGATTTCAATTCTTTCCATAGTACTACATGCTGAAAACTGCTGCACAATAGTTGACAAGATCTACTCCAAAACCAAAGTACATCTTATCCAATAATCATGAATTTTGCACAGCGACTAATATCACAAGTGTAGAGCATGTGTACCAAATTTCAAGCCAATCCAAATAGATTTGATCATTCAAACATGGCTATTATCACAGCTAGCTCAGATTTCAGATTTTTGACAACTTTGAGCAATTGAGCTATACTCTACCAATATGAATCAAACCTGAGCTAACATGTTTGAATACTCTCACAAGACATATATCCATTCAAATCACTTACTAAAAGAAGTCTCATGAACATATCCATTCAAACTAACTCAATTTTGATCACTAAGCAATTTATCCATTCAATCATCTTATAGCAAGCAACATATGCATATATATCCGATTCAATCAACTCATATGCATTTAAAAGAACATGATCAACTAGAGATATACCTTAGTAGCTCATGATCATCAAATAGCAAGCTTCTACTCAATTAGATTGCAAGCCTTCAAATAATTCCAATCAAACATCACAACTTGATCTTTTGCACATGTATGTTTTGCACTTGGACTTCACTTCTTTTGTCTTGGCATTGGGTTTGGATAGCACTAGGCTTCATTACTTGAATCAATCACATGATGAATAATATGAAATCAATTGAGTCAAGCCTCCAATGCCATGGTACCTACACGCAATCATCCACTTTTTGATGGTACCCAAACTAGTTTGGGTCCTCTCAAGTTAGGTGCAACATACTTTGGCATAGCCTTAGTATGAGTAGCGGGATGTTTTGCAATAGCGACCAATGTGGTACCATTTACATCCTTCCTAAGCATAGAATCATTAGTAATTGAAATAGGCTTAGGGGTCATACCTAGGGGACATGAATGAGCCATGTGTCCCCTTTCCCGGCATGAGTAGCAACTTCTCTTTGATTGAGCCTTCTCTTCCTTGCTCATTTGTTGCTTCTCATTGCCTTGCCTCTTCTCATTTGCTTGAGCCTTCTTCTCAAGCTTGGTAGGACACTTCGAGGCAAAGTGTCCCATATCACCACACTTGTAGCACTTGATGTGAGCCAAATCTTTCTTCTTTTCTTCATTCTTGCTCATCATCATTTTGGCATCATGGATATGAGTTGGATGCCTTGCTCTTCCGCCCCTTCTTGTTTTCTTCTTCTTCATCAAGTCACCATCATGATGGTTGTTCTTGATTTGAACTTGGGGCTTCTTCTTGTTGGGGCAAGCTTTTGCAAGATGTCCCATCTCATGGCATTGATAGCACATGAAATGAGATAGCTTCTTTTCTTCTTGCTTCCTCATTTTCTTGCCCTTGGCATTGCTTTTGTTGAAGCCAATGCCACTCTTGTCACCATAGCTTCTTTGATTCTTCATCATGTGCTCATGGGTGACCTTTGATTTACACCACCTCTCTAACTTGTTGCTCAAGTTCTTCACTTCAAGTTTGAGCTCATTGTTCTCCTTCAAAAGGTTAGTCTCACAAGACAAAGAAGTAGAACAAGCATCTAATTGTGAAGAACATGGCATAGATATTAAATCATTGCAAGAGGTGGATACATTCTTCTTGCCTACATCACAAGGGTTAGCACAAATATGTGATTGATCAAATGACCCATGTGATGAGCTCTCACTAGTTTTAATTTGTTCATTAGAAAGTTTACTAGTGAGAAAAGCATGGTCTTGCACCAAGTTATCATGAGCAACACATAGTTCCTCATGAGTCAATTTAAGCTCCTCATGTGAACAACTACTAACATAAAGTAGATGCTTTGTTTGTTCACATGTGTTCTTTAGAAATGAGTTTTCTTTTTCTAATTTTTCATTTTTAGCTAACTCATTTCTAAGGCAATGGTCATGCTAGCAAGTCTACTAACAAGCTCATCATAGGAATCATGATCAATCACATTGCAATTTGATACCTTAGTGTCACCTTGTGACATGAAGCAATATGATGATGTTGGAGAGCTTGTGGTAGCATCATCATTGGAGCATGTACCATCATTACCATCAAGTGTGCTTGAGGTTGTATCATCACTTGCATCACTTGAGGCATCATCTTCCATCTTGTCAAGTGTGCTTGAAGTATCTTCATTGATTGCATCACTTGAACGTGAGGTGGAGCAATCTTCCATAATCACGGAGTTGTGGTCTTGCTCAACATCCTCATATGCCACCGGTTCATCCTCCTTTATGAACTTGCCATCATCAAACGTGGAGGGATCACCGAAGGTGGTCTTGATGGATTCCCACATCTCATGGGCGGTCCCTTTGGAGTTGATCTTATAAAACAACTCAAAACTCAATGCATCCATTAGATAACAATAAGCATTTGCATCAAGTTCAAAGAGATCCTTTTGAGCTTTGGTGAGATTTCTATGGTCCAAAACATGAGTGAGACCACTAGTGATAATCCACCAAAACTTTGGCCCCTTTGCACGAAAATGATCAAGCATATGGTGTTTCCATTGTGCAAAGTGTGTGCCATCAAAAATATGTGTATCACACACATCATCTAGCCCACTAGACGCCATCCTCTCGGGTCGGTGAAGACCACAAATGAGAGACCTCGCTCCGATACCAATTGAAGGGTCGAGATGGCGGACTAGAGGGGGGCGGGTAAATATCCTTAAAAAACAAAAAAAAAAAAAAGCGTAGGGGTCCCCCTCGCCAAAAAGGAAATAAGTTCAAGTGCATCCATACTGACAAAAATAAAAGAAAGGAACAACAACAAAAAAAAAAACAAAACAAAAATAAAAAGAAAAAAACAAGAAAAAAAATAAGGAATAAAATAAAAAACAAAAGGAAGAAACAAAAAAATTAGGAGAAACAAAAAAAAAAGAAAAAAAAAAAAAAAGGAAAAAAAAACAAAAGACAATAATACAAACAAAAAAACAAAAAAAAAAACAAAAAAAAAAAAATAAAAAAAAACAAAAACAAGGAAAAAAAAAAAACAAAAAAAAACAATATGAAAAAAAAAAAAGGAAAAAAACAAAACAAAAAAAAAAAAAAGTACCCCTCCAGAAAAAAAAAAACTAAAAAAGGAAAAAGGAAAAAAAATTAAAAAAACAAAACTGTAATAAAAAAACAAAAAAAGATTCCCCCTTTACGGGGGGGGGTTCGTATCCTCCATCGCCTCAAAAAAAAACACACAAAAAAAAAAAGGAATAAAAACAGAAAAAAAAGAAAAAGTACTCAAACAAAAAAAAAAAAAAAAAGAAAAAAGAAAAAATAAAAACAAAAGAACGGACATAACAAAACAAAAAACAAACAACGAAAAAAAAAAAAAAAGAAAAACAAAAAGCAAAAAACAAAAAAAACAAAGAATAAAACAATAAAGGAACACAAAATAAAAAAACGTAAAGAATGCAGCAGTGACCTTATCACAATCTCCAAAAAAAAAAAAAACAAAACGAAAACACAAAAAAAAAGAGAACAAAAAAAAAACCAAACCAAAACAAATAAAAAACAATAAAAAAAAAAAAAAAAAAAAAAAAAAGAAAGGGGGGGGGGGGCCCCCCTCCCCCCCCCTCCCCCCGACAGTGAAGGATCTCTTCGAAACCCCTGCCGCGAGCAGATCCAAAATCCTTTAATCTCAAAAAATAAAAAACAAAAAAAAAAAAAAAAAATGATAAACCAAAAAAAGAAAAAAAAAAAAACAAAAAAAAAAAATAAAAAAACAAAAAAAAAGTAAGAAAGACAAGCCAAGAAAAAAAACAAACAAAAAATAAACAACAACTACAAAAACAAAAACAAAAAGGCGAAAACAAAAAAAACAAAAAAACACACAAATACACAAA